>CM035630.1:57416500-58689590 GCA_020496765.1 Gossypium stocksii
AAATACCCTCAATTTACAAAATTACAAAAATACCCCTGATTTACAAAATTACAGAAATATCCCTGGTTTACAAAATTATGGAAATACCCCTAGTTTATAAAATTACAGAAATACCCTTAATTTGTGAAATTACCGAGATACCCCTAATTTACAAAATTACCGAGATACCCCTGATTTGTAAAATTACTGAGATACCCTTGATTTACGAAATTACCGAGATACCTCTAATTTGCAAAATTACCGAGATACCCCCGATTGGTGAAATTACTAAGATACCCTTGATTTGCGAAATTACCGAAATACCCCTGGTTTGTGAAATTTCCAAAATACCCCTAATTTGTGAAATTATTGAAATACCCCTAGTTTGTGAAATTACCAAAATACCCCTGGTTTGCAAATTACTGAAATACCCCTGATATGTGAAATTACCGAAATACCTCTAGTTTGCGAAATTACTAACATACCCCTATAGGGTAGAATTTCTGAAATACCTTTGTAGGGTAGAATTACTGAAATAACCTCGTAGGATGAAATGACTAAAACACCCCAAACGGGTAAAAAGACTATTTTGCCCCTCAAGGGTAAATGGCTCACTGGTGATATAATTTGATTGATTTGACTATGCTTTGATTGAGAATGTATGACTGTGATTGGACTGTTGTGACTGTGATTTGTATGATTTTTAATTGGCCAGAATGTGTACCTAGGCTCACGATAAGATATAACAGATATGCCTTAAGTGCAAAATGACTGATATCCCCCTACGGGCAAAATGACTAAAATGCCCCTACATGATTTGTGGTTGATTTGTATGCCATATATATGTTATGTTGCATTCATTCGATATTATGTTATATGTGGGATGGGTTTATATTGGAGGAAGTGTTATATGAGGATCGCACGGTCGCTTGACGACTGTGGATCCAACGAAGGCTTTTAAGCTATGAGCAGCTCCGCTGCAACAATGAGTAGCGCCGCAACTAGTGCTGTAATGGATATTATGATTAGCAGCTCTGTTGCAATAATGAGTAGTGCTGAAACCGGTGTTACAACGGATATTATGACTAGCAGCTCTACTGTAATGATGAGTGGTGCCGCAACCGGTGCTACAACAGGTGTATAAGGATGGCTGGGTTGAGTATCTCCCCACAGAAGTGTAAGGATGGAAGGGGGTCTACAGGTTTGATGGGGGTTTATATGCATTGCATGTTCATACTTTTATGTGATATGGGCTCAAGCCCAACTCAGGCCACTATGGGCTAAGGCCCAAAGACCACCGATATTGAATAGGGCTTAGGCCCAAATTGTTTATTGCATGTTATGTGTCTATCGAGGGGCATACACACTAAGTTTTCAAAAACTCACTCCCTCCTTTAATTTTACAGGTGACCCTCAATATGCTGCTTGACGTATGAGAGGACTCGGAGGTGGCCACACTGCAAGTTATTTATCGATTTAGTAGCTTCTTCTATTTCATCTTTAATTTTTGTAAATGGGTTGTAATAAGGCCTCTGTAACTTCTAGATTTTAAATTTGGGATTTTTAGTTATTATGGTTTATATCTGTTTAAACTAGAACTTGGTTTTCCAAAAACATTAACTGTTTTCAAATCTACACGTTTTCACAAACTATAAACTTGTACAAGCTTCCACAACTTACTTGGTTTTCACTTATAATAGCAATTTAAGGTTTTGATTTCAACCCTACAAATACACAATTTTTTAATGCACCTCGTTTTGAACTAAAGTACACATTTAGCAAGACTAGTTTTGGAAATGGAAATCGCTTTGGAAATGCTGTTTTAAACCTCGAACAATGAAATGTTTTCAAAGTTTGTCAACTAGACTAGTTTTTACGATTCACCCTTCAATATGACACACCAGACTTGGGTCTAACTTCTAGGCCGGGTTTGGGGTGTTACACCTTTTATCAAATTAGCTAACCAATCGGTAAAATTAAATCATAAAATTTTCACAAATATCAAATAACATGCCATAAACACCAAAAATAATATTAAAATAATTTTACAACCTTAGATTTGTGGTTTCAAAACCACTATTCTAATTTTGCTAAAATTGAGTTGTTACAACTCTCCCCCTTAGGGATTTTCGTCCCTGAAAATCTTACCAGTGAATAGGTTTGGGTATTGTTCTCTCATAGCATCCTCGGGCTCCCACGTAGCTTCTTCAACCCCGTGTCGGTGCTATAAGACTTTCACTAATGAAATTTTCTTATTTTTCAACTCTTTGACCTCACGATCTAAAACTCAAATCGGTTCTTCTTCGTATGTCATATTGGATTGAATCTCAATCTCAGACGGAGAAATCACATGCGAAGGATCAGATTGATAACTTCTAAGCATCGATACGTGAAATACATTATGAATCTTTTCTAACTCAAGTGGCAACAACAATCTGTAAGCAACTGGCCCAATACGTTCAATAATCTCATACGGTCCAATGAATCTCGGACTTAACTTGCCGTTTCTGCCAAATCTAAGTATTTTCTTCCACGGAGAGACTTTCAAAAACACTTTATCCCTAAGATGAAACTCAATATCTTTTAGTTTCAAGTCTGTGTATGATTTCTAACAATCTAACGCTACTTTCAGACTATCATGAATCACTTTCACTTACTGTTTCGTCTCTTTAATCAAATCGACCTCGTGAATCTTATTCTCACTGAGCTCAGTCCAATGCAAAGGTCTTTGACATTTACAACTGTACAAAGTTTCGTAAGGTGCCATTTTAATACTCGATTGAAAGTTATTATTATACGCAAATTCAATCAATGGCAAGTATCGTTTCGACGTACCTTGAAACTCAAGAATGCAACATCTCAACATATCCTCGAGTATCTGAATAATCTGTTCAGATTGACCATTAGTTTGCAGATGAAATGCAGTACTGAAGTGTAGCTTTATACCTAGTGTATCTTGCCGTTTCTTCCAAAACCACAATGTGAACCTCGGATCTCTATCCGAAACAATAGAAATAGGTATTCCGTGTAATCTTACAACCTCGAAAACATAAAACTCAGCTAACCTATCGAGCGAATAGTTCATTCGTACCGAAATGATATGAGCCAATTTCGTCAATCTATTAACAATCACCCATATCGCATCTTTCTTAATCGGAGACACGGGCAAACCCGATACAAAATTCTTCATGATTCTATCCCATTTCCACTCGGGAATCATAATCAGCTTTAGTAGCCCAGACAGTACCTGATGCTCAGCTTTGACTTGTTGACAAATTAAACATTTCGAAACAAATTTAGAGATATCACGCTTCATACTAGCCCACCAATAAAGCTGTTTCAGATTGTTATACATTTTTGTACTTCCTAGATGAACAGATAACTGACTATTATGAGCTTCATCTAAAATCATCTGAATCAACTCTAAATTTCTCATAACACATATTCAACCTCTAAATCTTAAACAATCATTAGCATCAATTCGAAATTCTGTATCAGGGTTCGAATCACATTGCGCTCCTTTTGCTAACATTTCATTATCAACTTTCTGAGCTTCGTAAATCTACTGTAAAAACAATGGTCTTGCTTTCATCTCAGCTATAATCACATCGTCATCGGATATAGCTAACTGAGTAGTCATTGCACGTAGAGCAAATAAAGATTTCTAACTTAAAGCATCAGTAACAACATTGGCCTTTCCTGGATGGTAGTCAATCACTAGCTCGAAATCTTTTAATAATTCTAACCATCTCCGCTGTCGCAAATTCAAATCTTTCTGAGTCATTAAATATTTCAAACTCTTATTATTTGAATAAATATGACATTTCTCTCCTAATAGATAGTGTCGCCAAATCTTTAACCCAAACACAATAGCTGCCAATTCCAAATCATGCATCGGATAATTCTTTTCATGCAGCTTCAATTATCTCGAGGCATAAGCTATGACTTTGCCTTCCTGCATTAAAGCACAACCCAGACCATTCAACGATGCATCACTATAGATTACAAATTCTTTACCCAATTCTAGCTGAACTAATACTAGAGCTTCAGTTAATAAGGCTTTCAATTGATCAAAACTTTTCTGGCACTTGTTTGACCACTCGAACTTAACATCTTTCTGAAGCAGTCTCATTATCGGGGTTACAATCATGGAGAAACCTTTTACGAATTGTCTATAATAACCAGCGAGACCCAAAAAACTTCAGACATTAGATACATTTCTCGGAGGTTTCCAATCTAATATTGCTAAAATTTTGCTCGGATCCACTCGAATACCCGATGCTGACACAATATGCCCTAGAAGACCGACTTCGTGCAACCAGAATTTACATATACTGAACTTTTCAAATAGTTGTTTATCTCTCAAAGTTTGTAGCACTATTCTTAGATGTTCAACATGCTCAAATTCATCACACGAATAAATCAGTATATCACCTATAATCACAACAACAAATTAATCCAAATACGGTCTGAAGATCTGATTCATTAGATCCATAAAGACTGCAGGAGCATTTGTTTATCTGAACTGCATAACTAGAAACTCAAAATGTCCATACCTTGTTTAGAAAGCACTTTTCGGTACATCGGAGTCTTTAACTCGCAACTGATAATAACCTAATCTCAAATCTCTCTTTGAAAACACTGTAGCCCCTTTCAACTAATCGAACAATTCGTCTATTTGTAGCAAAGGATATTTATTCTTAATGGTTGCTTTATTATGCTGTCGTTAATTGATGCACATTCTCATAGTTCTGTCTTTCTTTTTCACAAACAAAACCGATGCACCCCAGGGAGAATAACTCGATCTCGCGAAACCTTTATCTGTCAACTCCTGCAACTGAGCTTTCAACTATTTTAATTCAGTCAGTTCTATTCTGTACGGAGCTATCAATATCAGAGTTGTTCCCAAAACTAACTCAATACCAAACTCTACCTCTTGGATCGATGGTAAACCCGGTAATTCTTTAGGAAACACATTCGGATATGTGCACACAACTGGTACTGTAATGCCCCAAAAATCCTGAACTTTCATTTTTATGTTGTGACTTGAAATGCATGTTTGATTTCCTAGTTAAGTGTTTTTGGAGTGTTAGGAGGTTTCTAGGAAGTCCTCAGATAGAGCCTGGGTATGGGGAAAATTTTTATTTTTAGTGATAATGGAATCCTGACCTCAGGTGGTATGACTTTTAAGTAAATGGGATGGAAATAAGACACATGAAGACAAGTGGTCTAGTGGCAAAGTGGCATTACATAGGAGGCATCTAGGTGGCGTCATAGAGAGGCTGGGTGGTCCAAGGTTTGAAGGGTGGCAAGATATCACTTTGGGAATTTATTTTATGCCCTTAGATAGCCAGTGGTTAGGTTGAAGTTGAACTCTGAAAGGGAGAGTTTGAACCGGTCATATGAGAAAGTTAAGGAGGGGATTATGGAGCAAATCCTGGAGAGAATTAAGGAGATTGGATATGTTGAGAAGTTGGTGCTGATTTGGGAAGTGTGGGAGTACAAATTTGGTTAGGGGGCTTTGATGAGTACATTCGGCAATTGGTAGGCTTTTGGGGAGGCATTTTTTGGTTTGTACCGAGTGAAGGGGTTAGTTTGTGAGGATATCATTTTGGTATTTTCTTTTTGGTATAGAAAAATCCCTAAAGTGACGAAATTGTCTTCTTTCCTGCTCTTTTGTGCTTAGCCAAATTGCTTTTCTATCATTTTTAAGTTGCACTTCTTTTCTCTAAGACCAAAACGTCACTTCTTTCTCTTCTTCAAACTTTCTATGCATCTTCTCATTCTTTCTTGAAACTAAATATTCACTTACCCTTACATTAGTGCAAGTGACCCATTCCTTCTCTTCTTTTTCTCCTCTTGTTTACATTCCTAGAACTTCTGCCGAATTACCTCTCTTATAAGAAATCTTGTTCGTGGGATCAAAGGCTAGATTCCGGTAAGTGTTATTTCTTTCTTCCTTTGACATTTTTAGGTAAAGCTGATTTTCCCTTCTTATCCAGCTTTATTTTCTTTTGATCTTAAGAAGTGAATAAACCAATTACCAATCTCTTCTTCTTATGTTCTCTAGCCTTTGAAGTGCCAAATCTATGGTTCTCTTGAGGATTGATGGAGTTCGATCTAACTGTTAGCTGATTGTTGAGAGTAAGTGGGTATATGTTTTTTTTATCTTGGTCGATTGCTAGATCTCTTGTTGGCCATGCATTTCCTTAGGTTGGTATTCGTTTGGTCTTAGTTAGTAGATATTAACGGTTGTGATTGATTATGGTGCAGTTAAATACAAGGAGGGGTAACGATTCTTAATCAAACGACTTAGGTGGTATAAGCCGATTCAGTCAAGGTAGGTTCAGTTTCGGTATTAGAAAAGCGTGCTAAATCTTATTAATCGAAGGGCTAACCAAGTGTCTTATTTGAACATAGGTTCTACGCTCGTGGGCTTGGTCGTTCTCTCTATTATGGTGTGTACACACACCGCACACATGATAGATTGGCAAAATCCCAAAAAGCCGAGAAGCTAAAAATTTGGCTACGGTAACCCCGCGAGTGTGGGAACATTTGTATGGGGGAGATTGATACGATGGCTGTGGTCCCATGAGCAATCTCATGGACTTGGGCAACTCTTTGGCAAACTAGGCCGAAATGGGCCAAATGGGCCCGTGGGCCCGACACGATGAAAATGATGGATGGGTAAGAAATGATAAACCGGTCATGTCGACTACATGGCCAATGGAGGATTTGGGCCTAATGGGCCATATGAGAGTGTATGCCCCATTTGAGCCATGTATTGTATAACGCCCTAATTTTGGGCCTAAAAGAATTGGGCCTCGGGCATGGGTGCGTTTAAAATTTTCGAGCATGGGCCTTAGCATTCTCTTTTCCTTTTTATGATTTCAGCTTTCTTTTGGGTGCTCCTAGATATTTTTTTTTCATTTGTTAAATCGTGATCTTCCTTTTCTTTTGTTCCAAAAGCCGGAAAGTCATACTTCTTCTTTTCGAATTATCCTTTCTTCTTTGACATTTCTAGCCAAATACTCTTTCTTTTCCTTTCCTCTTATTTTCATCCCAAACTCTTTTTCACTTTATCAATTGCTGTCCCTTCTATCGCACCAGGTATTTTTCTCCTCCTTTCTACTTTACTGACTTTTTTCTCAATCGGTTCTGGATCATAGCTGAACCCTCTCCCCCAATTTCTCTGATAGGACGAAATCTCTCTTTTCTATCCCTCACTCTATTAAATGGTTTGGTAGGGATCAGATAGCTCTTTCTTCTTTTTCTCCAAACCCCTGTCGAAATACTACTTGTGCGTTTTGAGTTCTGGTGTGGTAAGTATATTCACTTTTATTCTTGGTTTAGTGGTGGCCGAATGTTCTTATGGATTGTTAGGGGTGATTGAAGATGGATTTAAGTCACATATTTTTACAATCTCTAACAATAGGGGTATTTGAAACGCATATCTGGGAGTCAATTGTTGCTAACATGTAACACCCCAAACCCGGCCCAGATGTTATGGCCAAGTCCGGTGTGTCACATCACCTATACCTAACCACGTGATCTAGTTACTAATCTTAGGGTGAATTTGGTAAAAACTGTTGTTGGAGTTTTTAAGAGATTCTCAGTTAAATATGTAGGTGTCAATTTTATAAAGACTTACTTTGTTGTTCATTTGCTTCGTGTGATGAGTTTTGAAAACGTTGAATTAATTTTAGGAAAACTCGTGCAGATATTTTCTAATCAACTTTAAGTAATGTAAAAATTAATAGCTAAAAACCCATAGGAAAATAAATTTAGCGGTCTTATTACAACCTAAATAGAAATAATAATGAAAGAAATAAGTAATAAATTAAATGAAAAACTTATTAAGCCAGTGTTTGATTTTCTATGGCCACTCTGAATCCCTCCCAGCTCCAAGTCCATAGTCTAAGGCTCACCTGCAAGGATGGAAAGAAGAGGGGGTGAGTTTTGTAAACTCAGTGTGTAAAGAATCCCATCCAGAGCCTAAATCAACTTAGGCCCACTCGGCCTAAGCCCTAATCCAACTCAATATTAACTGGGCCGAAGCCTTTCGTTTATCATACTGGGCCTTAGCTCCTTTTCAGATACAATATCACTGGGCCGAAGCCTTTCATATATCGATAAACAGTATGGCCTAAAGGCTCATTTCAATAATAAATCATGAATGCATGCAAAAACCCATATCAATATGTGGGGAAGCTACTTAACCCACCCAACCGCTACTCTCTACCCGTACCAACCAACACACCATGTGGGGTGAACTACTCAACCCACCCAACCGCTACTCTCCACTGGCGGCATAACTACTTTGTTATATAACATGAGGCCTAGCCTCTTTCGATAAACTAGGGCAAAGCCCTTTTCGGTAAACTGGGGCAAAAGCCCTTTAGCACTTCCTCCAATCATATACACCCCAACCCCATGCATTAGATGATCATGACATGGCATATAATAAACAGAAGTAATAAATCATGCAAAACAATCCAATTTAGCCCTAGGGGTATAACAGTCATTTTATACCTAGCGGTAAAACTGTAATTTCTTACTTTTTAGGGTGTTTCAGTAAATAATCCACTTTTTAGGGTTTTATTCCTATTTTACATCACTAATGACTCTACTTTCGTCGCTGTAACTTATTTAACACGATTTACCAATTTTTAGTCACTAAGCCCTAAAACCCCTAATGGCCCTAAAGTGTCTTTTTTAGCGATTTAAGCCCATTTAGTCCAGAACTTATAGTTAATTATTAATTTAACCTATTTTAAGCCTACAGTCTATTAGAATACGTCTATAACTCATTTTTACCCATGTGGGCCCGTAAGCCCATTGGGCCCATATTCAGCTATCGGGGCCCATCTTACCGAAACGCACGAAATTGCACACTTAGCCCACTGGTCACTTGCGATTACTGGTTCTACCATCTATTGAGTATTCGCATACTCACAATTCCACATACTATCGACCCTTCGATCATTTTTTCCGGTCACTTTTGGGTCACTATGGTCTTTACCGATTTAAACTAAAGAAGGGTTCGTTACACACCTGTTTGACGATTTCACTGGTAAGATCTCCTCCAAATGATCCTACAATCGATTAAACCACATCAATATCTAAAACCCAAATCGAATACTTACCCCTATGCAAAGCAATACACACCTTCGGCCACCCTCCTACAGTGGCTCCAAACACTTACCTTTGTCGAAGTAGGGACTAGATCTAGATCTAGTTGTTCCTCCTTGCCCAAGCCTTCAATCAAACGTCTCTAGAACATAATAATAAAAGAAACCGTTTGTTAGTGACTCCTAGAGCCCCATGCCCAAATCGTCAATCTCCCTAGATTTTAGGGACTTCGGCTTTTACTAAATCGCAAAATACTTATAGATCTGAGTCGATAAGCACTTACCACTGATTTCTCTTTGATTTCTAAGCAGATCTGATGTAGATCTGCCCCCTAAACTCCAGCAGAACCCGAATCTTTGAGATTTAAAGTTTCGGCTAAGAACCCCTAAAGAAATAGCGTTTTCGGCTTTTGACTGACGAAGAAGATGATGATTTGATGGTATAACTTGGAGTGGTGTTGCTGAAAAGTATTAAGGGTTTAAAAAAGTTAAAAATCAGTCAAAAAGAGATGAAAAGAATAGGGGAATTTGGCTTGGAGAGATCGGCACAAAAACACTAATTTCAGGTTTTTGGCTTTTATGGAAATCGGCTATGGTGTTTTGTGGAGGATGAAGTCAAAAGAGGAGATGAACAAGATGGTAAGGAGGTTTCGGCTAGAGGAGGTAGCAAAAAGAAAAGAAAAAGAATGGAGAAGAAGGAAGCAAAAGAGAATTCGGCACAAGGAAGAAGAAAGCTGCGTTTTTCGGTCACTTTTGTGAAGTGGAGAAAAGAATGACTTAAGGTGGCTAACCTTAACTGTCAGTACAAAAGAAAAGAAAACTAAGTTGCCCTAATTGCCACTTAAACATTTGGCCCATACTCCCCTAAAGCCCTTGCCGAAAATTTACTTAAGTGATCACATGCCCGGCACATGCCCAAAAATTAAAACGACAGTACGCTTGCCTTGCAACTTGAACCCTAGACCCTTTTACTCCTTCCCAGGCGCCACTTTTTTAGGAACTTAGTGGCGCCACCTTGCCACTTTACCAAGGCCCTATTTGTGTCATGTTTCACGAAGTTTTTCTTAAAAGCCCACATGACCAGGTCCCCTTTCACTAAAAATTCAACCTCGATAATTTACCGGGTTTTAACCTAAGCTTGGGCCTTCTAAAGACCCACTAACACTCTTAAACATATTTCCAACAATCAAACACCAAAAATTTCAAAATTACCCCAAAATCACAAAAACTCAAAAATTCCAGAAAATCAGGGCGTTACATAACAAGCGGTGAAGAGGTATTAAAGTTTGATTACTTAAGGTAAGTGATGGTGCAATTTCGGCTATTGGAGTAGGAGAGGATTTGTTCTGAGTGAGTGACTAATAGTAACTCTTGATTGATTATAGGTTCGAGACTCGTGGGCTTGAGTGCTGTTTCCTAAAAAGGTGTGTACATACACTACACACACGACATATCGGTAAAAATCGAAATCTCAAAATACTGAAAAGCTGAAAAGTCGAAAGGCTGGCGTTGGCGACCACATGATTGCGTGAACACTCGTGTGGAGAGACTGATACGACGATAGAGGCCCCATGAGCAATCTCATGGTCTTGGGCCACTTTCTAGCCAACTGGGTCAAAATGGGCCAAGTGGGCCCGATGGGCTCGTGGGCCTACAGTGAGTAAGATGGATAGATTCATAGGTTTTGACGAGCCGGATAGGCTAACTACATGACTTAGGGTAGATTTGGGCCTAATGGGTCATATGAGTATGTAGGCCCTACTTGGGCTACGTATTAGGCTTTTGGGCCCCAGTAAATTTGTAGCTCTAATGGAATAACTGTAATGCATGGAATAGTTGTGAAATTGGTTAATGGGCCAGAATGTGTACCTAGGCCAATGATAAAATCATGATCATTATACCTAAGTGCAAAATGACTAATATGCCACTAAGGGCAAAATGACTAAAATGCCCCTACATGATTTTGGTTGATTTGTATGCCATATATATGTTATGTTACATTCCTTTGATATTATGTTACATGTGGGATGGGTTTATGTTGGAGGAAGTGTTATATGAGGGTCACACGTTCGCTTGACGACTGTGGATCCAACGAAGGCTTTTAAGCCATAGTAGCTCTGCTGTAACGATGAGTAGTACCACAACCAGTGCTACAATGGATATTATGATTAGTGGCTCTGCTGCAACGATGAGTAGTGCCACAATCGATGCTACAACGGGTATGTAGGGATGGGTGGGTTGATATTTATATCCCTACAGGAGTGTAGGGTTGGAAGGGGGTGTGTAGGGTTGGATGAGAAAAATGTACATTGCATATACATGTTGATATTATTGTGATATGGGCTCAGGCCCAACCGAGGCCACTATAGGCTAAGGCCCAAAGGCCACTGTTAATTATGATGTAGGCTCAGGCCCAACTGAGGCCACTATGGGCTAAGGCCCAAAGGCCACCAATATTGAATACGGCTTAGGCTCAAATTGGTAATGCATGTTATGTGTTTGACGAGGGTCGTGCACACTGAGTTTTTGAAAACTCAACTCCCTCCTTTAATTTTTCAGGTAACCCTTAGTAGGTGGCTCAACCTAAGGGAGGACTCGGAGGTGGCCACACTGCTAGTCGATTAGTGATTTAGTAGTTTTATCTATTTTATCTTTAATTGCTTTTTTGGGTTGTAAAAAGGCCTTTTATCTCCGGTATGATTTTATATTTGGTTTTATTATTATAACTGCTGAATTTCTAAAATTAAACATGTTTTCTAAATCAGCATAAATATCGGGACGTTTTCCTAAAACATGAGCTTCCGCCATATTTAACAAGAAACCTAGGAAGAAATGCAAACCCGAGTTTTCAACTAACAAACTCAAAGCTTTTATTTAGACTCACCTGAACTTTTAATTAAGCAAACATTCAAAGGGATTCGCTTTAAACTAAAATATTTTTCTAACAAAGTTGTTTTGAAAATAAATCCTTATTTGAATCACGAGCGGATGATTATCTCAAAGTCTTCCAACATATTCGACTTATACGAGTCACTCTTCAATGTGACACTGCCAGATTCGGCCATAACGTCTGGGCCGGGTTTAGGGTGTTACATATTGGGCTTTTGGGCCCTAGTGTATTTGTAATTGTTAAAAGTGGCGTATCACGCGCTAAATGATTGTGGACTTGTTAATGGGCCGAGTTATGCATTCAGACCCATAATGAAAAATAACCATCATGCCCTTAAGGGCAAAATGACTAAAATACCCCTACATGTTATATGTATGATTTTGCATGCCATATATATACTTGTGTTGCATTCATGTGATAGTATGTCGCATATGGGCTGGGATATTGGATTGGAGGAAGAAACTGATATGAGGATCGCTGACGACTGTGGATCCATCGATGGCTTTTAAGCCTAATATATGGTTTGCAGCTCTACTGTAATATTGATTAGTGCCACAACCGGTGCTACATTGGAGTGTATGGATGGGTAGGTCGATTTAATCCCCATAGGAGCATAGGGTTGGAAGGGATACGGAGTGCAGGGTTGGATGGGGTATTATGCATTGCATATATGATATTGTTGGATTATGGGATCAGGCCCAACTGAGGCTGTTATGGGTTAAGGCCCAAATGCCACTGTTATTGAAATGGGCTTAGGCCAAATTTAGTGATGCGTGCTTTATAATCATTGAGGGTTGTACACACTGAGTTTCAGTTTCAACCCCTCTTTTGTTTTTTTAGGTGATCCTCAGTAGGCGGTTTGACGTATGGGAGGACTTGGAGCTGGCAGGTTGATTTAGTTCAGTATTTTATTTTATTTAGTTAGTATTTGTTTTTCTTTATTGGGTTTTTTGTTGTAATAAGGCCTTTCGTCTGGTTTTTGATTTGGTTTAGATTTTATTATCGCACTTGCTTAACTTTAAAGTTTGAACCAGTTTTTCTGAAAAAGAAACTAAAGTAATATTTTTGCAAATCATAACTAAAAACACGAACGTTTTCAAAAAAAAGAGCTTCCGTTGTGAATAAACAAGGGAATTTAACAAGGATCTCAAGCTAAGGTTTTCAATTAACAAACTCAAGGTTTTATCTAAACTTGCCGTTAAACAAGTTTTCACTGGCTTTGTTAATAACTAAAGTACTTTGTTTTTTAGGCTGGTTTTGACTAAAAGAAATACAATATGAGAACACTATTTTATATCGCATACAACCTAGCATTTTTAAGGTTTTCAACAACTTCGATTTGAATGAACTACACTTCAAAGTGACACCGCCAAATTCGACCATAACGTCTAGGCTAGTTTTGGGGTGTTCCAGGTACTGATTCAATCTTCTTTTCAGTTATTTTAGAGTCGAGCATATAGGCAAAGTAAGCTTCACAACCCCTTTTCACATATTTTCGAGCTAACATCGAAGAAATCACTGCCAGTAAACCATTCAAATCATTAGACTCAATCCTAATTATCTCATCATTCTGACATCTCAAATCAATAGTCCTCTGTTTACAGTTTACAATAGCATTGTGTAATGCTAACCAATCCATACCCAGAATTATATTAAATTTGTCGAATGGCAATAGCATCAAATCAGCCGAAAAATAGAAACCTCGAATCATCAATGGACAGTTCTTGCATACTTTATCAACCAAAACACATCGGCCTAAGGGGTTCAATACTCTAATCACAAATTCAGTAGACTCTATAGGCAAAGTCTTACTAGATTCTAAAGTCTGAAATACATAAGAATGAGTCGATACTGGATCTATCAATGCAATCACAGTAGTATCATAAAGAGTGAAAGTACCGGTAATAACACCTGGAGACGAAGCTTCTTCACGAGCGCGAATTGCATAAGCTCTAGCAAGTGCACGGGCTTCTAATCTAACAGTGGTATCTTTAGTTCCCCTCTGGCTACTACTCACATTACCCGTGTGTAACATCCCAAAATAGGGCTTGAACGGAATAGTGGTTGCGAAACCACAAATTCGAGATAGAAATAATTATTTTATAATTATTTTAAGGTTTATGATATGATTGCATGATTTTATGAAAATTTCGTGAAGAAGTTCTATGCATAAAGTGCTTAATTTGAAATTAGGGACTAAATCGAATAAGTTGCAAAACTTGCATTCTAGAAGCTTTTAGTATGAAATTGCCTTGGAATATTAATTAGAGGGTCTTAAATAGCAATTTGACCAATTTCTAAAATTTTGGACAAAAATGGGCTTGTACATGAAAATTTTCAAAGAAAGGCATTAAGGGTATTTTGGTCATTTGGTAATTAAAATGAATTAAAAGGGAAATTAAGGCCAAATTGTGTTCATCTTCTTCAAGCCTTGGCTGAACCTTACCTCTCTCCATAGCTAGGGTTTCTTCAACTTCCAAGCTTCATAGTAAGTGCATCCAAGCCCCGTTTTTAATGATTTTTATGTTTTTGGAATCTCGATAGCTCGATTTAGCTTATGCTAGCAATAATTCAACCTAGGGTTCATATTTGGAAAAAATACCCATAGGTGAAATTTGTTTATTTTGGTGTTTTATGATAGAATATGAGGTTTTAAATTATGCTAGACAACTTGTGCTACTCGGTTTTAAGTAAAAACAAGTGAAAGGGCTTAATCGGTAAAAATACCTATTGTTCATAAGTACATGTTATAGTGGGAATTTGATGTTGTTGTTGGTAAATAAATGATTAGCATATCCTAAAACATAAGAATTTGGGATAAAGTTTAATTTCCGAGCCTTGGAGCAAAAGTGTAAATATGCAAAAGTTTAGGGGCAAAAATATAATTTTGCCAAAGTTCGAGTTAAGGGCTGTTTGATAAATGTGAGTGTTAAATAAGATAAATTGCTATTATAGATCAAGAAGAACGAAATTTGGGAGTAGATCGGGGAAAGGAAAAAGTAAAGGACCAAATTGTCAAGTTTAACCGTATTTTGTATCGAGGTAAGTTTACGGTAAATAAATGCAATATTTCATTTTTTTACATTAATTTTGTTAATTTCCAGCATATATACATTTACTTTATGAAAATATTCGAAGTTGAACCAAAGACGAGATGATAGAGAAAAAGTATCAGAAAGCCCCGTTTGAACTCTAGGAATGTTTGGGATACGGAATGTCATGACATTTTGGGTTACCAGACAAGACAGGAATATCCCATGTAAGTCCATATTAAAAGTATGGCTTTGGTAGGACAGGGAACATCTCATGCAAGACCATGTCTAGAACATGGCATTGACAGGCTATTATCAGGCAGGAAAACCCGAGTATCCTTAGTATTCCGAGTGGTTCAACGGGCTATTGTACAGGTTAAATTACAGGAAATTCTCAACAAAAGAAACATAAGTTATATTCATGAGTTTATTGAATAATCAAGTAAGAAAGAAAGTAAGTGAATAAGGAATAGGGTAAGAAATGAGGTGTAAGGAAAGCTTATGATGCTTAATGATACTATGATTAACTATTATTTAGGGTGAAAGTTGTGATTTATTTACTTGTAAACTTACTAAGCTTAGTGCTTACTCTCTTTATTTTCCTTCTTTTTATAGTTCTTGCCAAGCCAACTCGGGGATGGCAAGAAACGTTGGAGATCCAGTCCCACTATCAACAGGATCATTTTGGTATAGCTAGACGTTTCATTTCGCGTATGGCATGTATAGGGACTTGCCTTCCTTTGGTATGAATGTCCTTAGGATATGTTTAATGAATGGTATGTAAATACTTGTTGATGATTAGCTATTGGAATGACTAATCAAACATAGGTTTAATATTATGTATGTCTAAATGGCAATTATCACATGGAAACCATGAAAAAGGTGAAAATAGCTTAAAAACAGATTCGAACAGCAGCAGTGATGTGATTTTGAAAAATCACTAAAAATAGTGGAAATGGAATTAAATAGTGAATGAGACATGAGATTAAAGCTTAATGAGTCTATTTTCATGTGGAAGAAACAAAGTAAGCAAAAGAGTTGTATATTATGAGTTATTTGCAATTGAGTGAAACTGCTCCAGATTGACTTCGTGATCCCCTGTTCTGAATTTGAAAATTCACCATAAATTGTACATAAATACTTAGGCATTATAGTTTATATGCTTAAATTTATTATTAAGTCTAGTTTCAAATGAAATAAACAGCATACCTATTTGAATTTTTTACAGAGAGAAAATTAATTCATAGCTAACAGAGGTT
Organism: Gossypium stocksii; assembly: GCA_020496765.1. Classification (NCBI taxonomy): domain Eukaryota; kingdom Viridiplantae; phylum Streptophyta; class Magnoliopsida; order Malvales; family Malvaceae; genus Gossypium; species Gossypium stocksii. Next base: position 57,432,792 of record CM035630.1, read on the forward strand.
AGAGTAGTTGAACTGCGTAATAGGAGAGACTTTAACTAATAAGCTGTACTAATTGGATAAACTAAAAATTCTATGAAAAATTTAATAAGAAGGTATATGAGTCTAGTTTTAGGGAAAATTTACGGAACTGAATTTTGAGTTTCGTAACTCGAGTTATGATTTATTTAGTGACAGCGATGCAGTTGGACAACTTTATAAGGAATAGAGAAATAATTTATTTTGGTTTGTTTAAGTAATCGGAAAAATTTTATTGATCTCGGTTTAGCCCCAAACCATTTCAATAGCATGATTTAGGGTCTTGATAACCCTTCTTAGGGACTTATTGAATGAATGAAAATAAATTAATTTTTTTAAAAGCAAATTTTTATGCCTGATTGAGTAAGTTAAGTCCGGTAACGCCTCGTGCTCGACTCCGGCGACGGTCTCGGGTAAGGGGTGTTACACCGTGTTTCTGGGTGGTCTACCTCGAGCTGCCATGTTACTTGGCCTCATATTTTGCACCGTGTCTTGCTCAACCAACTCAGGGCATTCACGAATGAAATGATCTACTGATCCACATTTAAAGCAGGCTCGATCATTCAATCTACAATCATCGGGGTGGCGTTTACCACAATGTTTGCACTCGGGTTAGTTTGGTATGATGTTACCAACACTAGCTACTGAGGTAGCTTTCGAACTTATAGGTGGTCTATCTCGATCTCGTCTAGATTAACCCATAGTAGCCTTTGAATGGCTAAAATCATCCCGAAAATTCTTCGATGCCGACTGAAATGACTTACTCGATGATCTTTTTCGTTAATCTCTAGCTTCAAAGTCAACATTTCTTTTTTCTTTTCCGAGTTCTTCAGCTTTGCATGCTCGCTCAACGAGTACCACAAACTTTTGATTTCCAGAATCCCGACTAACAACTTAATGTATTCATTCAAATTGTCTTCAAATATTTTACACATTATAGCTTCAGTCGAAACACATTCCCGGGCATATCTGCTGAGTCTCACAAATTCCCACCCATATTCTGTCACAATCATGTGACCCTATTTAAACTCAAGGAATTCTTTGTGTTTCTGATCTATAAATCTCTGACTGAAATATTTCTTCCAAAATTCAGTCTAAAAGAACTCCCAGGTAACCCGTTCTTCTGGAACCACCAATACCAGTGTATTCCACTAGTGATACGCAGTGTCTCTCAGCAAAGATACGGCACATTTAATACATTCATCTGGGGTACAGGATAATTCATCAAACACTCCGATCGTATTATCAAACTAGAATTTTGCTTGTTCAGCATCACCATCGATAGTAGCTCTAAACTCTTCGGCCCCATATTTTCTGATTTTATCAACATGAGGCTTATTCAATCGCATCAGATCAATAACTTGAGGCATCATAGGTATTTGGGGAGGTTTAGGCAGGGGTGGAGGTTGTTGAGCAGCTGGATTTGCACGGATATACTGTGTGAACCATTCATTCATCATCTAAAAGAAGGCTAGCTTAGACTCTCCCTCGTGGCTACTCATAATCGGCATAGAATCAGCCGACGTTGCCCCTTGAGTGGGAGCAAGTGCATTACTTTCCACATCATCAACTGCGACTCGATCGGGATCCATTTACTATACAAAAACACATTTTAATTGTCAGGAATCATCATAGTATCACAGTTTATATATATGGCATGTATAGCTAGACTCACAAACACTACGTTAGTCCTAGAACTGACTAAACCGTAGCTCTGATCCAATTAAATGTAAAACCCCTAACCCGTATCCGTCGTCGAATTAGGGTTATGAGGCATTACTGACCAAAAGCACAGCTTCGAACTGTCATTTATTACAATTCCAGCACAAAATAATAAAATCTCCTTTACAAAATTTTTCCAACCTCAATTAATAACCATCCTCTTATTTCTACATGTCAAATTCGTAAATATATAAAGCACATAACCAATTAAAATCAAACATGCATTATTAATCATATTACATATACAAACCATACTTCAAAATTAAACCATATCAATGTCATGGATATAATCAAATTATTGAACCAATTAACTTGCATCAAAGACTTACTACATGTGTTTTGTAAGTATAATATTCGAACCATATGAACATCACATTCATGGTATTCGATTACCTGAATTAAAACCAAGCATATTTCATTTCATATATGATACCAAGCACATATATTACAACCTTCAATTGTATATATATCTATTTCATTAGTTAATTATACAAACGTATATGCCCATTCGAATTATTAAGTCAAAACAAGACACACCTTACAACTTAAATAACATCCATACATGAGACATTATCAAACATTACCAATTGATCAAATATAATCATGTACTTTACTAATTCATGCGCAGTTTACCATAATATCATTAACCATTTTCGGACACAAAAGATAAATCATAGTATACCCAATTCGCATGCTAAATAACTAATCCAAACTATATATATCTAGCCATTCAACTCTTCATCTATCCAGTCATCAAAATATCCTCCAATTATCAAACCAATTTCACAACTCAATTTCAAGCTAATTATATCACGTCATAAACAATTAACAATATGAACTTATAACTTTTTTTTAACTATCCATAAAACCAACCAAAACATACCCAAATCATAACTATTATTTACCTTTTGGAACCATACTAAAACAATCAACCAAACAATCATAGAACATATTCATTATTTTCCATCTCAAACCATACCCAAATAATCAATACACCATCAATAATATATTCATCATTTTACCGATAGGAACATAAGCCATAAGTAAAAAATACATCCAACATTTACCTTAATGTTCAAGCTGAATCATATAACCAAATACACCATACATATAAACCATGAAACCTACTTCCCAAAATGAGCTTATATCATGATCAAATATACACTAACATTAGCATCATTATTAAGCCATTTTCGTATGGCTATTATACAAAATTCAAAACTAGTTGTATCAAAACTAGCCTATACATGCCATATGTCATAAGTATAAGCATTTCAAAGTACCAAAATAGCAATTGATAGTTTGAATAGGCCACATTTAACTAATCTCATACACACATACAATCACTTTTCTCATATAATCTATATTACCATGTTAAGTAACTTCACTTACCTTATTTTTCAATGAACATATATACTTAATATGTACCTGAATCATTTAGCTCAAATTCACATTCGGTCTCATTTTGACATTGCCCGTTGAACCATTCAGAATCGTTAAGGATACTCGAAAACACATATATCACATACAATGCCATATCCCAGATATGGTCTTACATGTTATCACATATCAATGCCTTTGTCCCAAATAGGGTCTTACACGAATCATATACGATGCCAATGTCCCAGACATGGTCTTACACAAAATCACACCTTGAAAGTCCTTATGTCATGACATATGTATCATATACTATTCCTATAGTTCATAGGGACTTTCGGACGTCGTAATTCCATCAATTCAAGCTCGAAACAAGTCATCCATGCTCAGTTCAATTTGGAAACATATATATATGTATATACAATTCAATTCGACATTATATAACACATATACATTTGAATTTAAAAACATTTACTTACTTATGAACTTACCTCGTATGGTAACAAACGGATCGGAATGACTATTCAACAACTTTCAATTTCCCCCGATCCAAATCTGATTTCTTCCTTTCTTGATCTAAATCAATTCAAATTTAACTTATTTAATTTCATGTTCATTCAATTTCATCCAAAATCACATAAATGGGCATTTTGTACTTTAACCCCTAACATTTTACATTTTTGAAATTTAGTCCCTATTGCAAAACAACTCAAAATACACAAAATTTCATTTAACCCATGTTTGGCCAAATATTCTATAACAGCCCGAATTAGGGCCTAGTCAGAATAGTGGTTTCGAGACCATAAATTCGAAGTAGAAAAGTATGATTTATGATTATTTTTAGGTTTATGACATGATTGCATAATAGTGATAAAAATTCATGAAGGAAATTTTGAGAAAATGTGACTAATTTGTCCTTTAGGACTAAATTGAAAAAAGTTGCAAAATTAAGTTTCTCGAAGCTTTAAGGATGAATTAGCATTTGAAAAATTATTAGGAGTCCTTATTTAGTAATTAGACCAATTTTTGGCACTATGGACAAAAATGCCTGTAATGCCTTGGATTTGGGCCTAGAAGTATTGGGCCTTGAGCAAGGGAACGGTTAGGAGACTGCACATAAATATTTAGTTGTGCAAGAAAGTGACAAAATGGTATGTCTGCTTTAGTGGCTAGGTGATTTAGGAGTGTTTGGGAGTCTCAGAGAAGTCTTGGGTTCAAGGTTGGGCTTATGCAAAATTTTTGTTTTTGCTTGAAGGAACCCTAACTCTAGCTTGTGTGCCTTTTAAACTTTTGTGACTAAAGCATGACACAAGGAGAGCCTGTGGCCCAGTGGTAGGTGGCGTGTTCTCCTTCTAAGGGGGACTACGTTCGAGCCACTCTATGCACGAAGGAGTATTTATTTTACTCCTTTACTGTGTGAGTAGTGGAGTTTGAATCGAACACTGCTGAAGAGGTTAGAGTTTGAATTAGTCAAGGAGAGACTTGAGTAGAGATTTTAGGAGATAATCTAGGTTTTTAGGAAGAAATCAAGGAAAATTTGAATGGTGGAAGTGTTGGAGTCGTAGTGGACTAGTAGGGGCTTGTTGATTTTGGCTTGGAGTGGTTGTGAGGAGGTTGTGCCAATTCCTTGCTCTCTATCTCAGGATTTTGGCTTTTCTTTTCGGTTTTCACTTTACTCCTAGGCTGAATCCTTTTCTCCACTGAAGTCTCTCGGTTTTGGTGTTCTTTCCCTCTAGCCGTTAACATCCTACTCTTCTCCCATTCATTTGTTTTCTCTTCTATTCTAAATTCTCTTCTAACCGAATGCATCTTCTATTTTCTTTCTCTCTTGCTCTCTAATTCTTGAATTGTCGTGTGTCTGCTTCTGTGTGGCTGTAGCTTTCTTTCTTTTCATCTAGTAAGAGTGGCCGATTACATTTTTACCTTTCTTCTCTATTCTTCTAATTGTTTCCATCATCACCCCATTTCTTTTTGTATCCAAGCCGATTATTGTAGCTTATACTACTTCACTTTCATTTTTTCATTTAACAATTATTCTCTGACTATCGGCCAAATCTTTAATCATATCTTTCCTTTCTATCGACGACTTCGGGTAAGTACATCATTTGCATTTCTTGTTCCTCTATTTCAATATTTCGGCTTCTTCTCCCTTTTCCCTTTTAGGGTAACTGAGTTTTCCACATCAGGGTGAGTGTACTATCTTGTGTCTTGGTCTTAGGGTGTGCTTTGGGGGCTGATTATTACTTCTCTTCACTCTTAGACAATATTTGGTAAGTAATCTTTTGGCTCGATTGTTACATGTAGGATTTCAGTTAACAAAGGTAGGGATTAGCCGATTGTTTAAATGTGTTCTTTTCTCTTTATTTTGGGTTTGCCATACATCTATATGTTCGGTTTCTAACCATGCGTTATTCGACTATTGCTAATAGACTCTATTGATAATGCAGTGGTTCGACAAGAAGGGAGTAATCAACCTTCACCCACGGGTTAAATAGGTTAAACCCCGCTCGTTCTATCAAGGCAAGCATCAATTTTGGTTTCGGTTTAAGCATGAGAAGAGGATGACAAATCCTATTAATTGAAGGACTAACTAAGTGCCTTGATTGAATATAAGTTTTACGCTCGTAGGATTCTGCGCCTTTTTGCTAACAATGTGTGTACACATACTATTAGAATCGTAGAACGACAAAAGCCGAAAAGTCAAAAAGTCGAAAGGTACGACAACTGGTGCCACATGGGCGTACGAATGCACGTGTGGAAATTCGATATGATGGTAGAGTCCACCCTAAGCGATCTCATGGGTTTAGGCCATTTTAGGCCAAAATAGGCCGTGTGGGGCCAATGGGCTCGTGGGCCTGACACGGGTAATTATGACAGACATGCGAGAAATATTAGACCTAGCTATGTTGTTCACATAGCTAAGGTCAATTCTTGTAACACCCCAAACCTGGCCTGGACGTTATGGCTAGATCTGGTGTGTCACATGGACCTACATCTAAGTTTATGACCTTTTTGCTTGTTGTGGCTCAAGTGAGATTTTCATTAAAACAGCAAGTTTGTGAAAAATCATTTTGTTAAGCCTTTAGGTTATCCATATTTTGAACTTGTTGAGTTTTGAAAACCTTTTTAGGAGTTTGAAAAACCCGCGTAGCCTATAACTAGCAGTTTCGATAAAATATGAATTAAATCATTAAAAAAAATAAAACCAATAAAGAAATTTAAATAGCGGCCTTATTACAATTAAAACCCAAAATATAATAATAAAATACTTAAAATGGAAAGAAAACCGAATTTGCAGATGCTGTGGCCACTCCGAATCTTTCACAGCTCCAAGTCCACTATGGTTGAAGGTTACCTGCAGAGATGAAATTAAGGGGTGAGTTTGACAACTCAGTGTGTAACATAATCTCAACCATAGGCCAAAACAGATCAAGCCTCAGATTCATATTTAATTGGGCCTTGGCCCATTACAGAAATCAGGTTAAGCCCATAGGCCCATAACAGATACAGATCAGATATAATATGCAAACAGAAAACCCAACCCAGATCCATCCATAACACCCCCATACCAGCTTTACACCATGTGGGGAGACTACTCGACCCACCCAACCGCTACACACCACAGAAATTTGCAGCGAGGCTGCCAGATATTGTGACGAGGTCACCAGATACAGATATTGTGGCGAGGCCACCAGAATAGATATATGTGGCAAGGCCACCAGAATAGATATATGTGGCAAGGCCACCAGAACAGATATATGTGGCAAGGCCACCAGAACAGATATATATATATGTGGCGAGGCCACCAGATTGCAGCGAGGCTGCCAGAACGCTTCCTCCATCATAAACCCAAACCCCATGCAACAGACATACATGTTATGACATATAACATACAGAATCTCATGCACCAGATATACATATGTATTATGAGATATGACATACAGAAATAGAAAATTATACGTTTCATACAGAATTTACCCTAGGGGTATAAAGGTCATTTTACACTTAGGGGTAAAATGGTAATTTTCCATACTTAGGGGTATTTTGGTCATTTTACCAATTTTCAGGGTTTTTATGCAAGTCCAAGTAATTACTAGTCCATTAGTGTTTACAGAAGTCCTTTTAACCTTAGGTTCCAATTTTGCCCTTTTTAGCCCCAAAAACCCCTAATGGGCCTTACTAAATCCATTATCGTCTTAAGCCAGTTAAATCCAAATTTTAATGTTCAGATTGTTAATTCTAACCGGTCTATTCTCAGCATACCGCCAGAATGCTTTTAATGACAATTTTACTGATATGGGCTCGGAAGCCCATTGAGCCCATCTTTGGCCCATCGAAGCCCATCTTACCGAAATGCTCGAAATTGCACCTTCTGTAATTTCGCCCTCGTGAATTCCTAGTTTGATCATAATAGAGTATTCGGCTACTCTTAGATCCTTCCCAGACCGATTTTCAGTCACTTTTGATCGATCACTTTAGAACAGTTTTCGGTCATTACGGCCTTTGCCGTCCTAGTCTATGATTGAGATACGTTACACACCTGTTAACGGATAAAGTGTCGACAAGATCCACGTACGAAAGCCCTACAGTTAATGACTATAGTGTTAGTCTAATAATCGAACATCATTAAGCCAAAACCTCCTTACCATAGTCGGCCAACATGGCCTAAATCCCTAAAAGCCTTACCTTTCTGCCGATTATGGACCAGATGTCCAATTGGTAGCCTTCAAGATCCTTCGATGCACGATCCCCTCCTTGACTACACTATCGCACCTTCCAACAAAAGAAAGAGGCCAATGAGCCTTTAATTTCAAAATGACAATACCCCTAAGGGTTCGGCTTCTTGACTTAAATACTGAAAACTAACGAAATAATGTCTCAAAGTACTCACCGATCTAACCACGATCCACGATAACTCCACTTGCGACTACAAGAAGGGTAAAATGTTCAGAAGGTTTCGGCTACAAGGTTGTAAAGGGTTTAATGAAGTTTTAGAAGAAAAGGGAAGAAGAGAGGTATGAGGCTAATGAGAAATTGGCAAGGTGCAAAGGGATTTTCAAACACAGAAGAATTCGGCAATGAAGGTAAAATAGAAAGAAGGAGATAAGTCAGCAAGATGTGATGGAGTCGGCTAGAAAGGGAATGGTGATGAGGGTTCGACTTATGGTGTGAGAGGAGAAGAAAAGAATGGAGAAGAGAGGTGAAAAGGAAATGTTTCGGTCCAAAATGAGTGTGCGGCACTAGGGGTTTAGGGGATAATAGAATTCGGCTCCTATGGCAGAAAATGAAGAAGAGAGCGACGGAAAGAAGCCTATTGTGCTAAGTAAAAATCGACAAAAGAAGGGAGTTTTACTAACCTAAAGAAATCGGCAAAAGACACTCTAACAAGAACCTTTAGAAAATCGGCACACCAAGCCCCTAATTGCCGAAAATGCACAACCAAGAACCCCTTGGCCGGCCACCTCCTTTCGAAATTCAAAAGCTCCTAAAAATTCTCCTCAACAAGCTCCCTTTATCACTCCACAAAATCCTCTCATGACCTATTCAAACACTCCTCAACAGAGTTCAACTCTGCTTCAAACTCTTACCTGCTTCTTGCACAAAAATAAAACGCCACGTTTGCAAACTCTGGAGCTTGAACCTTTGACCTCCAAGCTCTCTTAGGCGCCACTTTTTAAGGAGCTTAGTGGCGCCTCCTTTGCCACTTTACCAAGACTTGTTTTGTGCTATATTTCACACACAATTTCTTAAGACACTTACTTCCAACGGCCCCCTATCTCCTTAGTCAAAAATACAAAATTTTGCCGAGTTTCTAACCAACACCTGGGCCTTCCATAGGCCCATTAACACTCCCCAAACATGCATTACACACCCAGATACCAAAGTTCAAACATTTTATCAGATGAACAACAATCTAAGAGAAACCCGAAAATTAGGGCGTTACAACTCTACCCTCCTTAAAGAAATTTCGTCCTCGAAATTTACCTGATCCAAACAAGTGGGGATATTGCTGATGCATTGCCTCCTCTGGTTCCCAAGTAGCTTCCTCTCTGCCATGATTACGCCAAAGTACCTTTACCAATGGGACTGATTTTCTTCTTAGAACCTTTACGTCTCGATCTAAAATCTGCACAGGCTCTTCCTCGAAAGTCAAATCAGGCTGTACTTCCACTTCTACAACTGGTAGGATATGAGTAGGGTCAGAATGATATCGTCTTAACATGGATACGTGAAACACATCATGAATCCTATCCAGCTCCGGAGGTAATTCCAACTGATAAGCCACCGGACCTACTCGCTTAAGAACCCGATAAGGCCCAATAAACCGTGGACTTAGCTTGCCTTTCTTACCAAATCTTAATATCTTCTTCCAAGGCGAAACCTTCAGAAAGACCATGTCACCCACTAAGTACTCAATCTCCTTACGCTTCAAATCTGTGTAAGACTTCTGTCGATCAGATGCCTCTCTTAACCGATCCCTAATCACCTTGACCTTCTCTTCAGTCTCTGCTACCAATTCAGGTCCTAGAACTTGCTGCTCGTCCAATTCGGTCCAACAACTAGGTGAACGACACTTATGCCCATACGGTGCCTCATAAGGTGTCATACAGATGCTAGCCTGATAACTATTATTATATGCGAACTCTGCTAACGGTAGATAATCCTCCCAACTGCCTCGAAAGTTGATAACATATCCCCTCAACATACTTCCAGAATCTGAATAACCCTTTCTGACTGACCATCAGTCTGAGGATGAAAAACCGTGCAAAAGTTCAGTCGCGTTCCCAACGCCTCATGCAACTTTTTCCAGAACTGAGATGTAAATCTAGGATCTCGATATGAAATAATAGACACTGGCACCCCATGCAGTCGTACAATCTCCGCAACATATAATTTGGCTAACTTCTAAAGTGGATAATCAGTATGTACAGGGATGAAATGAGCAGATTTAGTCAACCTATCTACAATCACCCAAATCGAGTCCTTCTTCGACGGCATCAAGGGCAACCCACTTACAAAATCCATGGTCACCATCTCCCACTTCCAAAGTGGTACTTTCACTGGTTGCAATAGTCCAGAAGGTAACTGGTGTTCAACTTTCACTAGCTGGCAGGTCAGACATTTTCCAACAAATTCCGTTACCTCACGCTTCAACCCAGGCCACCAATACAACTCTTTTAAGTCATGATACATCTTATTACCTCTAGGATGCATAGCACACAATCCTTTATGAGCTTCATTCAGAATTGCTTGCCTCAAATTAGAATCCTTCGGGATGCAAACTCTACCTCGGAAACATAGAACTCCTTCACTGTTAAGTCCAAACTCTGAAGTATTCCCATCCTTAATCTGCTGAAATCGAGAAATCAGAGACTTATCCCTCGACTGTTTTTCCTTAATCTCATCCACCCAGGTTAGCCTTACTTGCAGTTCTGCTAACAGACTACCGTCATCATATAGACTCAATCGGGCAAACATCGCTCTCAGATCAGATACAGTTCTACGACTTAGGGCATCAGCCACCACATTAGCTTTACCTGGATGATACTCGATCGCACAATCATAATCCTTAAGCAACTCTACCCATCTCCGTTGCCTAAGATTTAGCTCCTTCTGAGTCAGCAAGTACTTAAGGCTTTTATGATCTGTGTATATAATACACCTTTCTCCGTACAGATAATGTCTCCAAATCTTAAGTGCAAAGATTACTGCTGCCAGCTCCAGATCATGGGTAGGGTAGTTTACTTCATGAGGTTTAAGCTGTCGCGATGCATAAGCAACCATTTTACCCTCTTGCATTAACACACAGCCCAACCCAACATGTGATGCGTCACTGAACACGGTAAAATCTTTTCCAGACTCTAGTTGAATCAGTACAGGTGCCTTGGTCAGAACCTTCTTTAGCTTCTCAAAAGCTTCCTGTTGCTGCTCAGTCTAAATAAATGGCACTCCTTTCCTTATGAGTTTTGTCAACGGTGCTGCCATCACAGAAAATCCTTCCACGAACCTTCTATAGTACCCAGCTAAACCCAGAAAACTTCGAATTTCTGCCACTGATTTTGGTGGTTTCCATTCCAGAATTGCTTCAATCTTTCGAGGGTCCACCTTAATCCCCTCAGCAGAAACAACATGCCCCAAGAAAGTTACCTCCCTCAACCAGAACTCACACTTACTGAATTTCGCATAAAGCTCCTTTTCCCTTAACACTTGTAGTACCACACGGAGATGCTCATCATGCTTCTCCTCAGATTTAGAATAGACCAAAATATTGTCGATAAATACGACTACAAAACGATCCAAGTATGGCTGAAACACTCGATTCATCAGATCCATAAATGCTGCAGGTGCATTGGTCAGCCCAAATGGCATACCCAAGAACTCATAGTGCCCATAGCGAGTTCTGAATGCTGTCTTATGAATATCCACCTCTTTCACCCTTAACTGATGGTATCCAGATCGAAGGTCAATTTTTGAAAATACAGAAGCTCCTCTAAGCTGGTCAAATAAGTCATCAATTCTTGGCAACGGATACTTATTCTTAATCGTCAGTTTGTTCAACTGCAGACAATCGATGCACATTCGCATTGACCCATCTTTCTTCTTCACGAACAATACTGGTGCTCCCCGCGGAGACACACTTGGCCTAATAAAGCCTCTATCCAACAGTTCTTGAATTTGAGCATTCAGCTCAACCAACTCCTTCTGTGCCATCCTATAAGGTGCAATGGACACCGGTGCCGTACCAGGTATCAAATCGATCCCAAACTCAACCTCTCAATTCAGAGGTAAACCTGGAAGCTCTTCTGGAAAAACATCTTGAAAATCCTTAACGGTTCTAACTTTGTCTACAGTCAGTTTCTCTGCTTCTGCTTAACTTATGAATGCCAAATAAGCCTCGCATCCTTTTCGAATCCATTTCTTGGCTCTTAATGCCGACACCACATTGGACAGATAATCTCTACGTTTACCTATCACCATAACCTCCTCATCCTCTGCGGTCTTTAACATCAATCACTTTGCAGCACAATCCAGTGTAGCCCTATGCTTAACAAGCCAATCCATTCCCAAGATAAGATCAAATTCTCCGAAAGGTAGCTCTATTAAGTCTCCAGAAAAGATTTTTCCTTGAGTCTCTATAGGCACGTCTCTATACAGTTTGTCTACCCTAACCGAGTGACCCAAAGGACTTAGTACAGTTACCCCACTCACTGTCTCCTCAGAGCGCACACCCAGCAACCCAGATAAGCACATGCAACATAAGAATGGGTAGATCCAACATCTATCAATGCAGTGTATGGCATACTAGAAATCAAAAACGTATCGGTTATGACGTTAGGAGCATCACCCTCCTCTCGGCGACAAGCTGCATACACCAACGCTGGCTGACGAGCCTCAACAAAACCAGCACCCCTACCAGGTGCTCCTCGTCCTCGACCATTACCATTTCCACATCTGCCTTGTCCACGACCCCTCGGGGCTGGTGGTCCACGCCTTACTGGTTGAGCAACCCTCTGATCCATAACTTGAGCCTGATCAGGTTCTTGGGGACAATCCTTAACCCTATGCTCCATAGATCCACATCGGAAGCAAGCTCTAGAACGTTTTCGACACTCGCCCATATGTATCTTACCACAACTCCTACAACCCTGCGGTCTAACAGCATTCATTGGCACTGCTCGCACTGGTTCTGCCACTCTTGCTCTCTTAACATTCCTGTTGGCCCCACCTGATGGTCTAGAATCCCTCCGGATGCGGCTCCTATCCTTTTCGCGATTCTGCCTTTCTGTCTGCTTTACCTCTTCAGCTATCTTAGCTTTCTCAACCAAAGCAGCAAAGTTACGCTCCCTCTGCGGAGCAATCAGCAGCCTCAGTTCATCCCTCAAACCATCCTCGAAACGCACGCTACGCTCATATTCAGTAGCAACTATCCTAGAAGCATATCGGCTCAGCCTCAAAAATTCAGCCTCGTACTCAGATACTATTCTACCTCCCTAAACCAAATTTGAGAATTCTTTCCGGCGGGCGTCCACATAGCTAGCCCCAACATATTTCCCTTTAAAGGCTGTCTTAAACAGCTCCCAAGTTACCTCACCAGCTGAAGTTCCATCTTTCACTATGAGCCACCACTGATAGGCTTCATCTCTAAGCAACGATACAGCTCCTTTCAGCTTCTGCTCCACGGAGTAGTCCAGATCATCCATGATTCGCTCTGTGGCCTCCAACCAATATTCGGCCACATTTGGGGCTACTCCAGATACGCCCCTAAAGAATTCTGCTCATTAGCCCAGAGTCGTTCAGAGATAGATCCCCGGAATCTATTACCGGTACTTGCCCCAGCAACCCTTTCCAGAACTCGTAGCATTGCTTACGATAGGGCGTCATCCCCTACACCCCGATCATGTGACTCTACCTCCGTTGCCGGTGGTATCGGTACATCAGCTGCTAGCGCATGACCCGAAGATGAAGATTCAGCTCGTGCACTACCTCGGCCACATCCACGGCCCTTACCACGAGCTACTCGAGTACTCATTTCGTATTATCTATTTTAGAAATTTTATGAGTCAAATTAATATTCTAGTGTTTATTACAGATGTCTTATGAATAAGTAGAATTTCAGAGTTTGTTTTTTTTCACAGATACCTAGCTACAATCTCAGTCTACTTATCAAAGTTTCTATAGTTTCAGTAATATCCTAACTTAAGTATCATAATAGAGTCTTAGTCAGGCATATAATCAGAATTTTAGAATTAATCAGAAAAGTTCAGAAAACTTACAGGCTTGGGCCGGAGATTCGGTGTGGCACTCTTTCGAAAGATTACAAAGGAAAACTTAATTTATTGCTTGGAAATAAATCATTTATGCACGAAAGGAGTTCATAAAAACAAGTTCCAATTAATTTTGAAAACACCTGTTCAAACATGATCTTTCGAAAATCTTTGTTTTGATTGTTCGAAAAGTTCCATTTTCAGACCCGATCCACAGCCGAGTTGTTGCAACTGGGCTCTGATACCACTAAATGTAACACCCTAAACCCGGCCTGACGTTATGGCTAGATCTGGTGTGTCACATGGACCTACATCTAAGTTTATGACCTTTTTGCTTGTTGTGGCTCAAGTGAGATTTTCTTTAAAACAGCAGTTTGTGAAAAATCATTTTGTTAAGCCTTTAGGTTATCCATATTTTGAACTTGTTGAGTTTTGAAAACCTTTTTAGGAGTTTGAAAAACCCGTGCAGCCTATAACTAACAGTTTCGATAAAAATATGAATTAAATCATTAAAGAAAATAAAACCAATAAAGAAATTTAAATAGCAGCCTTATTACAATTAAAACCCAAAATAGAATAATAAAATACTTAAAACGGAAGGAAAACCGAATTTGCAGATGCTGTGGCCATTCCGAATCTCTCACAGCTCCAAGCCCACTATGGTTGAGGGTTACCTGCAGAGATGAAATTAAGGGGTGAGTTTGACAACTCAGTGTGTAACATAATCTCAACCATAGGCCAAAACAGATCAAGCCTCAGATTCATATTTAATTGGGCCTTGGCCCATTACAGATATCAGGTTAAGCCCATAGGCCCATAACAGATACAGATCAGATATAATATGCAAACAAAAAACCCAACCCAGATCCATCCATAACACCCCCATACCAGCCTTACACCATGTGGGGAGACTACTCGACCCACCCAACCGCTACACACCACAGAAATTTGCAGCGAGGCTGCCAGATATTGTGACGAGGTCACCAGATACAGATATTGTGGCGAGGCCACCAGAACAGATATATGTGGCAAGGCCACCAGAACAGATATATGTGGCAAGGCCACCAGAACAGATATATATATGTGGCGAGGCCACCAGATTGCAGCGAGGCTGCCAGAACGCTTCCTCCATCATAAACCCAAACCCCATGCAATAGACATACATGTTATGACATATAACATACAGAATCTCATGCACCAGATATACACATGTATTATGAGATATGACATACAGAAATAGAAAATTATACGTTTCATACAGAATTTACCCTAGGGGTATAAAGGTCATTTTGCACTTAGGGGTAAAATGGTAATTTTCCATACTTAGGGGCATTTTAGTCATTTTACTAATTTTCAGGGTTTTTATGCAAGTCCAAGTAATTACTAGTCCATTAGTGTTTACAGAAGTCCTTTCAACCTTAGGTTCCAATTTTGCCCTTTTTAGCCCCAAAAACCCTTAGTGGGCCTTACTAAATCCATTATCGTCTTAAGCCCGTTAAATCCAAATTTTAATGTTCAGATTGTTAATTTTAACCGGTCTATTCTCAGCATACCGCCAGAATGCTTTTAATGACAATTTTACTGATATGGGCTCGGAAGCCCATTGAGCCCATCTTTGGCCCATCGAAGCCCATCTTACCGAAATGCTCAAAATTGCACCTTCTGCAATTTCGCCCTCGTAAATTCCTAGTTTGACCATAATAGAGTATTCAGCTACTCTTAGATCCTTCCCAGACCGATTTTCAGTCACTTTTGATCGGTCACTTTAGAACAGTTTCCGGTCATTACGGCCTTTGCCGTCCTAGTCTATGATGGAGATACGTTACACACCTGTTAACGGATAAAGTGTCGACAAGATCCACATACGAAAGCCCTACAGTTAATCACTATAGTGTTAGTCTAATAATCGACAATCATTAAGCCAAAACCTCCTTACCATAGTCGGCCAACATGGCCTAAGTCCCTAAAAGCCTTACCTTTCTGCCGATTATGGACCAGATGTCCAATTGCTAGCCTTCAAGATCCTTCGATGCACGATCCCCTCCTTGACTACACTATCACACCTTCCAACAAAAGAAAGAGGCCAAGGAGCCTTTAATTTCAAAACGACAATACCCCTAAGGGTTCGGCTTCTTGACTTAAATACTAAAAACTAACGAAATAATGTCTCAAAGTACTCACCAATCTAACCACGATCCACGATAACTCCACTTGCGACTACAAGAAGGGTAAAATGTTCAGAAGGTTTCGGATACAAGGTTGTATAGGGTTTAATGAAGTTTTAGAAGAAAAGGGAAGAAGAGAGGTATGAGGCTAATGAGAAATTGGCAAGGTGCAAAGGGATTTTCAAACACAGAAGAATTCGGCAATGAAGGTAAAATAGAAAGAAGGAGATAAGTCAGCAAGATGTGATGGAGTCGACTAGAAAGGGAATGGTGATAAGGGTTCGACTTATGGTGTGAGAGGAGAAGGAAAGAATGGAGAAGAGAGGTAAAAAGGAAATGTTTTGGTCCAAAATGAGTGTGCGACACTAGGGGTTTAGGGGATAATAGAATTCGGCTCCTATGGCAGAAAATGAAGAAGAGAGTGACGGAAAGAAGCCTATTGTGCTAAGTAAAAATTGACAAAAGAAGGGAGTTTTACTAACCTAAAGAAATCGGCAAAAGACACTCTAACAAGAACCTTTAGAAAATCGGCACACCAAGCCCCTAATTGCCGAAAATGCACAACCAAGAACCCCTTGGCCGGCCACCTCCTTTCGAAATTCAAAAGCTCCTAAAAATTCTCCTCAACAAGCTCCCCTTATCACTCCACAAAATCCTCTCATGACCGATTCAAACACTCCTCAACAGAGTTCAACTCTGC
The DNA here is from genome assembly GCA_020496765.1 of Gossypium stocksii. NCBI lineage: Eukaryota > Viridiplantae > Streptophyta > Magnoliopsida > Malvales > Malvaceae > Gossypium > Gossypium stocksii. Next base: position 57,449,537 of record CM035630.1, read on the forward strand.
TTCAAACTCTTACCTACTTCTTGCACAAAAATAAAACGCCACATTCGCAAACTCTGGAGCTTGAACCTTTGACCTCCAAGCTCTCTTAGGCGCCACTTATTAAGGAGCTTAGTGGCGCCTCCTTTGCCACTTTACCAAGACTTGTTTTATGCTATATTTCACGCACAATTTCTTAAGACACTTACTTCCAACGGCCCCCTATCTCCTAAATCAAAAATACAAAATTTTGCCGAGTTTCTAACCAACACCTGGGCCTTCCATAGGCCCATTAACACTCCCCAAACATGCATTACACACCCAGATACCAAAGTTCAAACATTTTATCAAATGAACAACAATCTAAGAGAAACCCAAAAATTAAGGCGTTACAATTCTAGGCTTAGCGGGCCATATGAGCATGTGGGCCCCACTTGGGCCACATAATGGGCTTTGGGCCCAATTGCACTGTTTGATTGCTAAAGGTTGCATGGGTCGCACGAGATAAATGTGGACCTACTGATGGGTCGGTAAATGTACTTAGACCCCGAACTGGGAAATGACCATTATGCCTCTGTAGGGTAAAATGTCTATAATACCCTTATTTGATATGTGTTTGTTTAAGTATTCAGTTTGATATTTATGTTTTGCATTCATGTGTGATATTATGCTACATGGGGATGGGATATTGTAATTGAAGGAAGTGATTGATCTGTTAGGGTAGTACGGGTCACACGAGACACTGTGGACCCACCGACAACTTAAAGCCGCTTATATGACCGGTAGCTTTGTTGCAATATTGGTTAGTGCCGCAACCAGTGCTAACATTGGAGTGTAGGGATGGGTGGGTTGATTTAATCTCCACAGGAGTGCAGGGTTGGTTGGGATTATATGCATCACATATTTTGATTTCTGATACTGCTATGGGCTAAGGCCCAACTGAGGTTTTTATGGGCTAAGGCCCAATTGCCACTGTTACTGTAATGGGCTTAGGCCCAGACTAATCTGCTGCATATTATTTGTTTAATTGGGGAAATACACACTGACTTTTCGTAAACTCACCCCTCTACTTTAATTGTACAGGTAATTCTGAGTGATAGACGATTCAAGGCATCAGAGGACTCAGAGGTGGCCACACTCTGGACAACTAACTTTTTAGTACTTTATTTTATTTTATTTTCGTTTTCACTATTTTGGTTTTTGATGTAATAAGGCCTATCCGGATTTTATTTTTAATTTTGGGTTTTACTTTGATTTAGTTATACCTACTAGTATTGGAACTCGGTTTTTATAAAATGAACAACATTTTTACAAAACAAATGCAAATACACAATGGTTTCTAAAAAGCTTCCGCTACAAACGAGTTTTCTTAAACTTTGATAACGTAACAAAGAAAGAGACTTTTGATAATAACGTAAGGATTAAATTTACCTTTGCATACACTTAATATGGCTAGTTAAGGATTTGATTATTCAAACAAAATAATGTTTTAAAGAAAATAACTCTACTATGTTTTTTTTTTAAATGAACAACCCGTTTTCTGAAGTTACTGTTTGTTAGTGGGTTGATTAAATGATTTCGAGGTTTTCCAACAAATATCGAGTTTTACAATTCATACTTCTATGTGACATCGCCAGATTTGGCCATAACGTCTGGGCCGGGTTTGGGGTGTTACAATGCCCGTGGAAGGGTAAAATTTTAAAGAAATGGTGCAAGGGCATTTTGGTCATTTGGTAAATAAAAGAAATAAAAAGGGAAAAAGATAGCAAAAAGTGTCCATCTTATTCATCCTATGTGCAAAAAAATCACAAGCCCTCCATAGCTAGGGTTTCCTTTATTTCCAAGCTCCAAGTAAGTGACTCCAAGCCCCATTTTTCATGTTCTTCGTATTTTTGAAATCCTCGTTGCTTAATCTAGCTATTTCTACCACTAATTTAAACTAAAGTTTATATTAAAAAATATACCCCTGCATGACATACAAGTATTTTGATGACTAGTGGTAGAATATGAAAGTCTAAAGTGTAATAAACATCCTTCTTCAAGTGATTTTTCATGAAAATCCCTAATAGGGACTAAATTGTAAAACTATGAAAATGTGTAGTAAAAGTGTGAAATTATGAAAAATAGGGGCTATTATGAGAATAAAAAAGGTTCGGCTAGGCTTGGGAAGTCAAGAAATTAAGTGCATTTCATTTTACGAGCCTAAGGACCATTTTGCAAATATACAAAAGTTTAGGGGCAAAATTATAAATTTTGCCAAAATGTGAATTATGGGCCATTTAGCCAATGTGGGTACTAAATAAGCTAAATTTGTCATTTTAGAATAAGAAACACGAAGCTCGGACCGAAACTGGGGGAAAAGTAAAGTGTGGACTAAACCGAGCACTCACCCACATTTTGGACTCGAGGTATGTTGTATGTAATAATCTAGCCTTATATTTTATGAATGTTTAAATGTAATGAGTTTTCTATGAATTCATGAAGTTTCATGAGGCTTATTGCTAAGCCAATTTATGAGCTATGTATAATTCCATGAAATTTATTGATTCAAAATTTTACCAAGACATGATGGAAACATGAAAGGAAAATTTAATGCAAGTATTAAAGGATACGAAGGATACCATAATTATGTCATGAGCATTATTAATCCCATGTAAGACCATGTTTGGGACATGGCATCGGCACTGAACAGGGATCCCATGTAAGGCCATGTCTGGGACATGGCATTGGCATCAACATGAGGTCCCGTATATGACCATGTCTGGGACATGACATGGGCATTAAGAGAGATCCCATGTAAGACTATGTTTGGGATATGGCTTCAGCATCAGTTTGAGGTCCCATGTAAGACCATGTCTGGGATATGGCTTTGGCACCTTACCATGAGAATGACAGTACGTGTATCCTTCGATATTCTAAATACATTAATAGATAATGTATCCATGTTGCTTAGCTAATAAGAGAAGACTAAAGTTTCATGATGAGAGTTACAGGTACACTTGAGTAAGTCGTGAGAAAAATAGGAAAATGTAAGGCACAAGAACAAGCAATACATGTGAATGAGTAAGTCATAGAAAGAGCAAGTCACGAGAGTAAGTATGTCATGAGAATGATTATGTTAAAGAATAAGTAAGATATGAGAAAGAGTAAGAAGTTATATGAATTTTCATGATACCCTACTTGAAAGATTTTTCCATGACATTTATTGCTACTTTATTTCATGCAACTTGCTAAGCATTTTATGCTTACTCCTTTATTTTCCCTTTCCATGTAGATTTGTCAAATTAGCTCGGGGATCAATCGAAGTCGAAGCTCGAAGTCATACTATCAAGCCATCCATTTTGGGTATTGCATAGTTAGTTATTTTGTGTATGGCATGTATAGGGAACCTTGTCACTTTGAGATGTGTCATTTTGTTAGCCTAATGTGTTGGCTATTAGTAGTGCTCAAGTTATTTTGTAATAACTTTTGAAAAGAGGCTAATATTTATGAAGTTAATTGCTAAGTGAATATGATGGTTTGAATGTTATGGTTGTGAATGTTTGGATTTTCTATTGTGCCATGATATGTGATATGAATTGGTATTGTTCTGGTTCAATTTCAGGGTGGCAAAAAGGCTTGAAAAATAACCTATAGTTGTCCACACACGGGCGTGTGCCTAAGCCATGTGTGACACACGGTCAGTCCCCATGGGCATGTAAATAGACCGTGTGTCCCCTATATCCAAATTAGCTAAGTCAGTGTTGCACACAGGGAGAGCACATGGGTGTGTGCTCTTGCTGTGTGGATTTTCATGTTATTCTTTGAGTAAGATCAGATTAGAGCATGGGTTATAGACACGGGCATGTCCTGGCCGTGTGAGGGGCACGGGCCATAAACATGGGCATGTGCCCATGCCGTGTTCAAATCTGTAGGTTTGAAATAAGAAATAAATTCAACATGGGCCAGGGACATGGGCATGTGTGACCACACGACCTGCCCACACGAGCATGTCCCATCCCACATGGGCGTGTGGTCTATTTATAGCCTGAGTTTACGTATTCAGGTATGTTTAAGTATGATAATGCCTCGTACCCCATCCCGGCGTCAAACTTGGGTAAGGGGTGTTACATTTAGTGGTATCAGAGCTAGTGTTTAGTCAATTCTAGGACTAACCTAGCACATGTACGAGTCTAGCTATACATACCATACCTATGTATATATGTGATATGATAGTGTGACGACGCCTAACAATCTGAATGTGTTTTATTGTAGCAAATGGATCTCGAACGAGCTATGGCAGATGATGTAGAAAGTAACACACCAGCTCCCACTGAAGGGACGGTGCCAGCCGAAACCAAAAATAGGTTGGCTACTGTAAGGCCCGAGAGGCCTTCTTCCAAATGATGAATGAGTGGTTCACTGAGTTCATCTAAACGAACCCAGCCACTCAACACCGAGCTCCATCTGTAACACCTCTGATCCGAATCAATCTTTGGAAAGGGATTATAAGGCATTACCGAATAATGCACAACTTTCGAACATTCATATGACATATGTGATCAAACACTTTACAACCTCAACCGAATATAATTATGCTTATCAAACATATGCATTTGGCACCAAAATTTATTGACATATAAAGTTAATCAAACCAATAATAGCATATCACATCACTACTTGTGATTTCGATATAATAGTCTTGTGCAACCTTTTTTTTTTTATAAATTCACTATCAATTAAAACAAGTTTTAAAGAAATCAAATGGTAAAATACTATTCATTTGGTCATTTCAAATGGGTCTTAGCCGAACACATACAAATTAAACACTTATGACTCATTTGCATAATACATTAAGTAACCAATATCACATGGCATAAGATGGACTAAATTTCATATCAAATGCCGAATAATGAAATTCATAATTTATTTATATCTCAAGCATTCATAAATTTAAACACATCTCACACATGACATAAATTTTAACAAGGTCCAATATACATATACCTGACCAAATTATCAATTATACTAATCTAGACCCTATCATTATATCGTTCAATTAAATCAATTATATACCTAATGTAAATCTCAAACATCAAATACATCTATCATTTCTTTTGAATCATACCAACATCCAATATTAATAAACCATATTAACCTCTAATTTATGTCTCATAGTCGAATCCCATAAATCATTCACTCTTAACCAACCATGTTAAACATACTTAACAACTAAAAATAAGCCATCACCAAATAGACATAGCAAAAACACATAAAACAACCACCCCATTTAATCACTTCATAAAACTATACTTAGCATAAGTAAACAAGCCAATTTCGCATGGCTTTTGAATATATATACAAAATATGCCTTTCAAACATTGTCTAACCTATACATGCCGTAAAAAGGAGTTTAAAACATTAGATACCAAAATAGTTGAAAGTGTGGATGACTTCAAGAACGATCCCTGAGCTTGTAGCTTAACCAAAATCTATAAAACAAATTAAAAATCATTTTCACAAAGTAAGTTAAATTAACTTAGTAAGCCTTAAGCACATTAACCAACTTAATAAGAATTCAAGTTATTTCATACTAGCCGAATAGTACCAATAAGATACACTTTAGCTTAATTAAACTAACTTGCCGAATTATACAATTTTCCCCACAATCTCATACTCAACCAACTATACCGAATCAATATAGGCTCATATTCAATCGAAAATTACAAATTTAATATAATATATTTCATGTATATATATATATATATATTTACTCATACCATAAATGGCTGATTAATATACCATGCAAACACTTATACATAACATATCTTCTTGAATCACAAATTAGTTCAATCTCATTCGGAAACACAACCATCATTTAAACACATAACACATACTTACGTCTCACATATAACCAACTATGCCAATTCAATAAAAATTCACATGTAATTGAATCTATCCCTCCAGTATATATATATAAATATATCCTCACATATACGTACCTTTGTTACTGAAAATAACCATCATTTAATTCACATTATTTACTCACTATCCACATCAATATGAAATCTTCTAAGCATGAGCTTGAAGGTAAGTCACCGGCATAAAGCCTGCTAGACATAAGCCTGAATCACACACACCAGCACAAAGCCTGCTAGACCCAAGGTCTGATATTTATTCATCGGCACTAAGTGATACGATCCGCCTCGGGTGAGTCGAGTCGTATTTGTAATTGCCCGATCGTCTACGAGAAAGTATCGTTTGATTTGCTTGTGAAGTGAAGTTGATAGGAAAATAGGGCGGAAGCTATGTATAAGGGTTCAAAGATGGGTTATGGATAAGAATAATATGTATCGGTTTGGTTTTAAAAATAAGGTAATGAATGGGTGGAGAAAAAAATATGAAAATGGATTAACAAATAAAAAGATGAGGATATAGGAAATGGTTTGGATAGGTGATGTGATGAATAAAAGGAAATTGGATAGAAAGGTGGATATGGTAAAATAGGACTTAAGTTTCAAGTATGATTCGACACTATAGAGAGTATCGCCCCGGCACTTATATCACTTAAGGTGGAAATGAAAATGATAGAACCTCAACCCACTACTTAGCAAAGTAGGAACCTTGGTATAGGGGTGAACGCCACACTATTTGATAGTGATAAGTTCAAAGGAAGAACAAGATTGACACCAACTAAGAAGTAGATAGGCCAACAAGTCTTCAACGAAATATGAGAGAAAGAAATCTCACAAATTCCATAAATTTAACAAAGTTTTAATAAACAAAAGGTCCCTATTTACAAATGAAATAAGAGCTATTTATAGACTAACTTGTAGTAGTCGAATGGACAACTTAAAAGCTAAGAAAAATCCTAGAAAAATCTAGAAGAAAATCATTGATTAGCTAGGTCCAAATTTAGCCCTTGTGACGCCATTAAGCATGCTTCATGGGAAAGAAAATTTGGTTGGCTGAATATGAAGCATGGGAGCTTGAATAGCCTTGTCTAGATTCGGTTGGGAAGAAAATGAATGGAAGCTTTCATGTTTCTTGGATAAAATTCGGCCTTAGTACTTGAATGACTCTCCAAAAGGTGCTTGTTGGCTGAATAGACACCTAGGGAAGTCAAATGATCAAGAAATAATTCATGTAGCAAGATATGGATGCATCCTCCCATTCGTTGTAACTAGCTGTCCATGCATCTACAATAAACTCCATTCATGAATTTAACTTGGAAGTTAATTAGGTATCTACTCCTTGGCCGAATAGGTGTGTAGGAGACCAATGGGTAGCACACCATTCATGTAATTCGGCCATACATGAATCCTAGAAGCTTTGGCCGAACATGCATCTTTCATTATGGGTCTTGGTACATTCGGATGTACCATGCACTTGGGGAACATGCATGCAACGTCTTTTGTAATGTACATAGCCATTCATGCATTTGATAGATCAATGAACATTCATTATTCATGCAGTTGGCTCATACATGTACTTGTAGAAACCTTGCACCTAGTCATTCATGAACCTAATTAAATGCTGTCCATTCATGCATGTATGTGCCATCCAAAGAGAATGTATCCAACCATTAATCCATGTGCATGCATCCAAACCGTCCATGTACATGTACCTACATAAAATAAAAACAAATTATAAGACATAATTATGAACACACATATATTCGACCAATGTGAACACAATAATGTCATGCATTAAAAATGGCTAAACATGTGGACATAATTAAATTATGTAATGACTATAACATATTTAAAACAAATATTAATATAAGACAAATTAAATGCTTAAATATATAAGTACGAAATTTATTTAATACATTAAAGACAAACCGAGATTAACTAAAATGAGCTAAGCGTTAGCTCGTGAGCTAAACTGAAGTTGAGCTAAGGGTTAGGTCGTGAACTGAAGTAGAGCTAGGAGTGAGCTCAGTTTAGCTCAGGCAGGCTGAATTGAGCTCGAATGAGCTGGATTTAAGCGGGATGAAGCTCGAGGAGCTAGAAAGGACTAGGAACAGCTTGCCAACATAGCAATGCTCGACTCGAAAGACTTGAATGTTGGGGTTTGCTGGGCGTGCTCGCATTATTCCCCCCTTCTTTTAGGTGACTTGTCCTCAAGTCGAGCCGTTTGTCCACTTTTAAAGTTTTCCTCTCATGCGGCTTCCCTCGATCGAATGGGACAGAGGACATCATACAAACCTGAAATAATCTTACCACTTTCGACAAGAAGAAAATCAAAGAAGTTAGATTCAAGTGGATTTGAAAAATCAGGAAAAGTTCATTCAAACGATCATATGCCAAAAATCTTAGTTGTACAAGACATGCATACGTAAATTTATCGAAGAGTTTCGTTAGACTAATGTTGCAAACATAAGAACTAAGTTGGATCAAGGGATAATTAGTCACAAATGTTTGTAGACAATTAAACTCATTAAACCTCATCCAAAACTTTCCAGAATGATTAGCCCAAAACAGAAACTCATTCAATTTGTCGTCTTGCACACGCAAAGTGTACCATGGCTGATTAATTGCTATCTTACCCATATGTTTATCAATAGCATGTTTTGTGTCAGCACATTCCATCGCAAACAGATCAGTACGAGACCAAGAACAGCAATCAACCACAACAAGATTCAAATAATGTTCAAACATCAAGGCATCACAAAGATTTATAACATTATTCGAATTAAGCAAAGATGTTGGAGAATTTTCTGAAACGTTACCTTGACGGCCTTTAAGAGAAGAAATCTCATGAATAGTTTTACCTTTTTCAATTAGAACAAATCTCCTCTCTTTGGAAAGATATTGTAAAACAAACCTTTTACTTCGACCAACTTGAAGTGAACAAGGATAACTCGTGCTTGTCAAAGCGATGCGTTCACAATAAGGGAAAAGGTTAGTATCATTAGAAACAATGGACTTAGGATGAAAAGATGAAACATAAACAAATTTTGATTCAAGTCCATAGAAATGTGTCAAATTTACCTTTTCAAAATGAAACAAAAGATTCATATGTGGCCAAGCAAGGTGATTAGAAAACAAATCAAAATTGGAAACCAAAACATTGAATTTCATTTCCTTGACTAAGGTTCGATCACCAAGCAAACAAAATTTAGGTGCACAACATGCAAGTTGCTTGTGGTTTCCATAAGTCGTACTGGAGTTACAGATTCCCGATTTAAACACACGAACTTGATAACTAATTCCAACAGGCAACAAGTTTTGTCTAGTTTCCAATGTCAACATCATGTTAGAGATAGAAAATGGAACCAACTCATCACATGACTTAATTTTCACTCGATCTAACATACATGTGAAATGGATATAACAAGACAAACCATTAAATGAACAAGGCATGTTACACATCAACATGTTGTCACAAAAATACATTAAAGGAAACTTAAGCAGAAATAAACTCGAACATTCTTGCAACGTAAAGTCCATTGGAATAGGCAGTTCAAAACATGGAAATATCGCAAAAAAGTTTAGAGATTGTTCATGAAGAGCACAATCAAATAGATCAAGCATTTTATACGAACATCTTTTAACATGGATGTCAAATAATGAAATTTTTGAGAACATGCAACTTTTCAAACATGCAAATTTATCACAAATCAATTGAGTAGGCATGTTTAAAAAGAAAGTTTTAGCCCATAAATTTAACGAGTTCACGCATTCAAATACATCACAACGTGAAGAACTCTTATCACAAGCATTCACAATTTGCACAAGATGAACCAATCCAACAGAATTAACAGAATGGCCATTATGAGACATGTCATTTGTCTAAGTCACTTTGTTTCTTTTTGTCCAAGTTACTTCTCTTTTTGTCCAAGTTGCTTCTCTTTTTGTCTAACTCACTTCTTTTTTTCTTTGTGAGTTTCAGGAATATCCCCATTCATAGGTCTGAGATCCACATCTATGAATTGAAAGGTCCGAATGATCAACTTTGCAATCATTTGTTAGAATCAATAGGTCTTCAAATCGTTCATTTGAAAAAATTGAAACCTTTCTTATTGGATGATCATAATACTTTTCAAAAACCAAAATTCTTGATCAATGGAGGAACAATATCACCATTTTTGGTCAATAAGATACCAAAGTGGATGATTGACTCATTCCATACTAGAAATAATCGCAGGAAATCTTTTGATAACATGGATTCCTATTTCTCAATGATATTCCACGATCAAGACAATTGGCTAAATCCCGTGAAACCATTTCATAGAAGTTCATAGGAAATGATTTTCATGGTATTTTTTGAAATAGGGTCAATAACATCAAAAGATGAACAAGGACTAATCAAGTCAAAATTTGATAATTTTTTAGATATGAAGCCAACAAGATTTTGATTAACAACCTTTAATTCAAACGGCATTGATTTGATAATCAAGGAGTCCTTACCTTCCTCACCTTCGATCACCAGTGGGCGGCAGTCATTCACGGACTTACCTTTCTCGATCATCTGAAAATGCCTCTCGTTTGGAAGGTAGTGAAGTTGAAGTTGGTCGCTTGGATTTTCCAAAACCTGGAAAGCTACATCACAAGAAGAAACAATAGGAGGGTTAGTGGAAACAATCCTCACTTGCTCACTTTCCTTTTCACTCGATTCTTTTTTCTCTAGAACACTCGATTTTTTTATCTCAATTTCTTTTTCCACTCTTTTTCTTAATCAACTTCTTTTTCAAACTCTTTTTGTTCTTGTTCTTTTTCAATGGCTTTTTCGAACTCTCTCAAAACTCACTCATTTTCTCTCTTGCTAGCCTCTTTTCTCTCTTTTCTTTTTATTTCTTTTTGTTTTTCTTCTTTAGCTTTTTCTTTTCTTTTACAAGATGTTACAAAAGAATCATGAGAATACAAATCTTGTTCGAAAGATGAAGAACTATTTACATATGGGTCACGTTCAACATTTCGTGAAGAATACTCCGAATATGATTTCTTTGAAGATCTAGAAGGAGTATGTCTATCATCTCGCACATCTTCTTGAATGAATTCGAAATCAAAATCGATCACTCGTCATCTCGAACTTCTTGACGAGTAGGAGTTTTGTCTTGAAGTCGATGGCGAATAGGAATCACAATGGGACTCTTTTCTCAAGTAATAATCCGGTGTATATCTCCGTGGGGTTCTCGACTCCATTTTTTTACTTGATGTCACTCGTCCTCGTGTATCTCTTTGTTCCACACGATCTAATCTTTCGTGTAGCTTGTCGAATTTAGAAGTCACTATTCTTCGCATTTCTTGCAACAAGTATTGGTACTCCGATTCGGAGAACTCTTCGTGTGACATAATTTTTATTGCTGAAAGAAAATATGTTAGTTCACAAATAAAAATTAAGTACCTCACCACAAACCTCACAATTTCACTCAATAAGAAAGAAAAAAAAGTGACACTCTCGCTCGTGTTTACACACGTTTGGATATTACCTCCACTCGAATGCACTCACTCACTCGTGCCTTTTACCTCTCGAACTTTCTCTTGTAATTTCGTATTTGGACTCTCCAAGGCCTTATCGTAGGCTTAGGGGTCAATTTCAAAATTGTTTAACAAAGGGTAACGATGAGGGGGTTGAGGGTTGGCTGAAAGAAAATTTTTCGTGTTTTGTAAGTGTGGCGATGGGGTATATAAAGATGATGAAATCGGGACTTAATGATCAGGAATACAAAAAAAATATCAACAGAATAGAGCTGAATACCAAATGATGATCAAAAAGACTTTCACTTTTTTTTTTCAATCCTTCGATTTTTTTTCACTTTTTTTAACTTCAAATTTTTTCTTTTCTTTTAATTTTTAATTTTCTTTTTTTTTTGTATTTATTTTTCACAATTTTTTTTCTTCTTCATTTTTTTACAACTTCAATTACAAAAGAAACAAAAGAAATAATAATACAAATATAAATTTTTTTATTTTCAAAACTTTTTTTTAAAATTTTTTTTCACGAACTATTTTGGTGATGCGACGAACGTTGGTACTTCCCGTTTTAATAGCTCTGATACCAAATGATACGATCCGCCTCGGGTGAGTCGAGTCTTATTTGTAATTGCCCGATCGTCTATGAGAAAGTATCGTTCGATTTGCTTGTGAAGTGAAGTTGATAGGAAAATAGGGCAAAAGCTATGTATAAGGGTTCAAAGATGAGTTATGGATAAGAATAATATGTATAGGTTCGGTTTTAAAAATAAGGTAATGAATGGGTGGAGAAAAAATATGAAAATGGATTAACAAATAAAAAGATGAGGAGATAGGAAATGGTTTGGATAGGTGATGTGATGAATAAAAGGAAATTGGATAGACTTGAGACTTTTGTGATCGGAATAAACGTAACATTTTTCACCGAACAAATAATGGCGCCAAATCTTCAAAGCGAACATGATAGCAACCAACTCGAGATTGTGAGTCGGATAGTTCTTCTCGTGTGGCTTTAATTGCCTCGAGGCATAAGCTACAACTTTGCCTTCTTGCATCAAGACGCATCCCAAACCATTCAAGGATGCATTGCTGAAAATTACAAATTCTTTACTCGTTTCCGGTTGAACTAATACTGGAGCTTCGGACAGAAGTGCTTTCAATTGATCAAAACTTTTCTAACACCTTTCCGACCATTCAAACTTGACATCTTTTTGAAGTAACTTTGTCAACGGCATTGCTATCATCGAAAAACCTTTCACAAACCGTCTATAATAACCAGCAAGTCCCAAAAAGCTTCGAACTTCCGAAACATTCCTCGGAGGCTTTCAGTCAAGAATGGCCGAAATTTTGCTCGGATCAACCCAGATACCTGATGCTGAAACAACATGTCCCAGAAAGCTAACTTCTCATAACCAGAATTCACATTTACTGAACTTTGTGTATAATTGCTTATCACGCAAAATCTGTAACACAAGTCTCAAGTGTTCGGCATGCTCGATCTCGTCACGTGAATAGATCAGAATGTCATCTATAAAAACAACCACAAATCAATCTAGATACTCTCTGAAAATCCGATTCATCAGATCCATGAAAATCGCAGGGGCATTAGTATGTCTGAAAGCCATCACTAAGAACTCATAATGTACGTATCTCATTCGGAAAGCAGTCTTAGGTACATCTGAGTCTCTAACTCGCAACTGATAGTAGCCAGATCTCAAATCTATTTTCGAAAACACTAAAGCTCCCTTTAACTGATCAAATAAATCATCAATTCGCGGCAACAGATATTTATTCTTTATAGTCACTTTGTTGAGTTGTCGATAGTCGATGCACATTCTCATAGTTCTGTCTTTCTTTTTCACGAACAACACTAGTGCACCCCAAGGAGAGAAACTTGGTCAAGCAAAACCTCTATCCATCAACTCTTGCAACTGAGCTTTCAATTCTTTTAATTTGATCGGTGCCATTCGATACGTAGCTATTGAAATTAAGGTCATTCCAGGTATCAATTCTATACCAAATTCTACCTCACGAACAGAAGGCAAACTCTGTAATTCCTTAGGAAATGCATCCAGATACTCACATACAACTGGTACGGTTTTGAGCTTTCTTTCAGATACTTTACTATCTAGCACATACGTGAGGTAAGCTTCGCAACCCTTTCGCACATACTTCTGAGCCAACATCAAAGATATTACTACCGGTAACCCTTCTAGATCAGATGACTTAATTCGAATAATCTCATTATTCTGACATCGCAGATCAATGGTCTTTCATTTGCAATTCACCATAGTATCATGCACGGTTAGCCAATCCATACCAAGAATGATATCAAACTCGTCAAATGGTAGTAACATTAAATCGGCTAGAAAACATGAATCTCGAATTATCAAGGGGCACTTCTTCCATACTTTGTCAACTAACACACAACGGCCTAGGGGGTTCGACACCCGAATCACAAACTTAGTAGACTCAACAGGCAAAGTCTTACTGGATACTAATGTTTCACACACATAGGAATGAGTCGAGCCAGGATCAATCAAAGCAATTACACTAGTATCATAGAGAGTGACTGTACCAGTGAAAACATTGGGAGATGAAGCCTCCTCTCTAGCACGGATAGTGTAAGCCCGGGCAGGAGCACGAGCTTCGGACCGAACTATTGTATCTTTCATTCCTCTTTGACTGCCACTAACATTCCCTGCATGCCTAGGTGGTCTACCTCGCGCCGGTATAATACTCGGCTGCACGCTCTGAGTGGTATTCTGCTCAGCTAGCATCAGACACTCTCGAATAAAATGATCCGCCAATCCACATTTAAAACAAGAGTAATCATGCAGTCTACAATCTCCCGAATGCCATTTGCTGCAGTGTTTACACTTAGCTCTATACTGCTGAACGTTGCCAGCACTAGCAATAGATGTAGCTCACGAACTCATAGGAGGTCGGTCTCGATCTCGTCTAGAATGGCTCACATCAGCTTTAGATTGACTAGTATCTTCTTTAAACTTCTTTGAGGATGACTAAACTGTTTTACTCGTGGATATTTTACGGGAGTCTCTAGCTTCAAAATCAGCCTTTCTCTTTTCCTTTTCCAGCTCTTCTGCTTTACAAACTCACTCAACAAGTACTACAAACTCTTTAATTTCAAGTATGCCGACCAACAATTTGATATTTTCATTCAACTCGTCTTTGAAACGTTTACACATGGTAGCTTCAGTCGTGATACATTTTTGAGCATATCTGCTGAGTCGTACGAATTCTTGTTCATATTCAGTAACTATCATTCTGCCCTGTTTAAGTTCGAGAAATTCTTTACGTTTCTGGTCAATAAACCTCTGGCTGATGTACTTTTTACGGAACTCTGTTAGAAAGAATTCCCAGGTAATCCGCTCTCTCGGCACAACCGAAACCAAAGTGTTCCACCAACGATAGGTAGCATCGCGTAACAGGGACACAGGACACTTCAAACACTCGTTGGGAGTACATGATAGCTCATCGAATACGCGGATAGTATTATCGAGCTAGAACTCGGCCCACTCAGATCATCACTAACTGTGGCTCTAAACTCTTTGGCCTCGTATTTTCTTATTTTATCAACTGGGGGCTTATTCAACCTCAACGGATCGATCACTAGAGGTACCACAAGTATTGGAAGTGGATTATTCGAGGGCAGAAGTGGTTGTGTAGCTGGATTATTTTGTACAAATTCGGAGAACTATTTGTTTATCATATTAAAGAAAGCTTGCCTGGCCTCTCTCTCATTACCCAAGATCAGTTGAGATTCAGCAGGCACTGTCCCTTGCACGGGAGCAGGCGCTACACTCTCTACGTCATCAGCTAAAGCTCGATCGAGATCCATTTGCTATATAAAACACATTTTTAAATGTCAGAAGTCATCACACTATCATATTATCATTTTTATGGCATGTATAGCTAAACTCACACGTGCTACATTAGTCCTAGAATCGACTAAATCGTAGCTCTGATACTAATAAAATGTAACACCCCTGATCCGAATCCATCGCTGGAAAGGGATTATAAGGCATTACCGAACAATGCACAACTTTCGAACATTCATATGACACATGTGATCAAACACTTTACAACCTTAACAGAATATAATTATGCTTATCAAACATGTGCATTTGGCACCAAAATTTATTGACATATAAAGTTAATCAAACCAATAATAGCATATTACATCACTACTTATGATTTCGATATAATAGTCTTGTGCAAACTTTTTTTTTTTATAAATTCACCAACAATTAAAACAAGTTTTAAAGAAATCAAATGGTAAAATACTATTCATTTGGTCATTTCAAATGGGTCTTAGCCGAACACATACAAACTAAACGCTTATGACTCATTTTCATAATACATTAAGTAACCAATATCACATGGCATAAGATAGACTAAATTTCATATCAAATGTCGAATAATGAAATTCATAATTTATTTATATCTCAAGCATTCATAAATTTAAACACATCTCACGCATGACATAAATTTTAACAAGGTCCAATATACATATACATGACCGAATTATCAATTATACTAATCTAAACCCTATCATTATATCGTTCAAATTAAATCAATTATAGACCTAATGTAAATCTCAAACATCGAATACATCTATCATTTATTTTGAATCATACCAACATCCAATATTAATAAACCATATTAACCTTTAATTTATGTCTCATAGTTGAATCCCATAAATCATTCACTCTTAACCAACCATGTTAAACATACTTAACAACCAAATATAAGTCATCACCAAATAGACATAGCAAAAACACATAAAACAACCACCCCATTTAATCACTTCATAAAACTATACTTAGCATAAGTAAACAAGCCAATTTCGCATGGCTTTTGAATACATATACAAAATATGCCTTCCAAATATTGTCTAACCTATACATGCCATAAAAAGGAGTTTAAAACATTAGATACCAAAATAGTTGAAAGTGTGGATGACTTCAAGAACGATCCCTGAGCTTGCAGCTTAACCAAAATCTATAAAACAAATTAAAAATCATTTTCACAAAGTAAGTTAAATTAACTTAGTAAGCCTTAAGCACATTAACCAACTTAATAAGAATTCAAGTTATTTCATACCAGCCGAATAGTACCAACAAGATACACTTTAGCTTAATTAAACTAACTTGGCCGAATTATACAATTTTCCCCACAATCTCATACTCAACAACTATACCGAATCAATATAGGCTCATATTCAATCGAAAATTACAAATTTAATATAATATATTTCATGTATATATATATATATATTTACTCATACCATAAATGGCCGATTAATATACCACGCAAACACTTATACATAACATATCTTCTTGAATCACAAATTAGTTCAATCTCATTCGGAAACACAACCATCATTTAAACACATAACACATACTTACGTCTCACATATAACCAACTATGCCCATTCAATAAAAATTCACATGTAATCGAATCTATCCCTCCAGTATATATATATATAAATATATCCTCACATATACGTACCTTTGTTACTGAAAATAACCATCATTTAATTCACATTATTTACTCACTATCCACATCAATATGAAATCTTCTAAGCATGAGCTTGAAGGTAAGTCACCGGCATAAAGCCTGCTAGACATAAGCCTAAATCACACACACCGGCACAAAGCTTACTAGACCCAAGGTCTAATATTTATTCACCGGCACTAAGCCTGCTAAGCATAAAGCCCGATCAATGTCACCAGCACAAGGCTTGCTAGGCATAAGCCTGAATATCTTATTCACAAAGTCATTTCAAGACCATTCATCTATCGAATCAAGCAAATATCTCATGTAATCCGTACAAACTTTTAAGGGTTCCAATATGTTCGAATATCCGTTAACCACCTTATTTTAGTACCACATCACATTCGGCTACTATAGAATTAACTAATAGAAATTGAATTATCATACTAAAACCTTCTACAATAGAAATAAACGATGTTTAGCTGCGTAAGAACTTACCTCGGATATCGATGTATGGTATAGTCGACTACTCGGCCATAGTTGTCTTTCCCCGATCCTAGTCCGATTGCCTTAATTCTTAAGCTTCAATTTCAAATGAGACCCATTCAAAATCAATTTCATTCAAAATAATCCAAGAACATCTAATTGGGCTAATTACCAATTTGCCCCTAATATTTTGAACTTTTAACAATTTAGTCCAAATTTCAAAATACACAAAATAAGCAAAATTAGCTTATGCCAAGCCTTGGCTGAATATTCGTTACACATAAATAAGTTCTCACATATCATTTATTTTGTAATTTGACCCATCGTTTTACTATATTTTTCAATTTAATCAAAAATGCTTAAAATCACTAAAAATCCCTATACAAAGTATGTTCATCTAACACCTATCTTTCATTTTATAACATTAACATGAAATTCATCCAAACATCAACAATGGCAATTCACAAATTCATTGTCAAATTTAAAAATTCAAGCATGGGTCTTGAAGCATTTGAAGCAACGATCTTAAAAACGTAAAAATTACCAAAAATCGACCTAAGTACATACCTTGATTTAAGCTTCAAAATGCCAAAACTCAACCTATTCTTTCTCATTTTCTTTTTTCTAATATTTGGCCCTTTTAAAAGATGATATGAACATGGCTTATTATTTTATGCTTTATCAAATTATAACATAACTTTTCATTTACTATTTTAACCTTAAATAAATAATAACCAAAACACATTTTCTAAGGCCACTACCGTACACCAACTTTCAATAAGGTCAATTTACAACATAAATACCTCACATAAGAAAGACATCATCAATTTAGCCCTTTTTCAAAATAACCATCAAATTTTCACTTTACGCGATTTGGCCCTTTTGTTAAATCGGGCATCCAAACCCCAGTAGCTCCCCAAATTGTAGAGATAGTCAGGTGAGAAAAACCCCTGGTTGATAGAATCTGGAAGCAAGGGGTAGAGGAATTTTGGGTTGCGAAAGATGATGATCCCAAAAGAGCCGAATTTTGGCTAGAGAATACCATCAGTGTATTCGATGAGTTATCTTGCACACCAGAAGAGTGCATGAAGTGTGTTGTATCTCTCCTGCAAGATTTCGCCTATCAGTGGTGGAATACCCTTGTGTCTGTGGTACCAAGGGGGGAAAGCTAATTGGGACTTCTTCCAAGAGAAGTTTTGTAAGAAGTATATTAGTACTCGATTAATTGATCAGAAGCGTAAAAAATTTCTAGAGTTGAAGCAAGGTCGAATGACTGTGACAGAGTACGATCATAAGTTTGTGAGACTTAGTAAGTACACTCGAGAATGTTTTTCCACCGAGGCCATCATGTGCAAGAGGTTTAAAGATGGATTGAATGAAGACATTAAGATGTTTGTTGGTATACTAGAGATAAAAGAGTTCGTGTGCTCGTAGATAGAGCCTGTAAGGCTGAAGAATTGGCCAAAGAGAAGCGGAAAGCTGAGATGGAGTCTCGTGACTCGAGAAAGAGACCATTTAGCAAGTCGTTCCAATCCTCCTCAAAGAAGTCAAAAGAATTCTCTACTCGATCAGCTACTTTAGCAAGGTTTTCAAGTAAATGCAAGAGCAAACAATATCCAATCCCCAAAGCTCAAACCACCTCAGTTGCGAGTGTGGGTAATACTTGAGCCAATAGGCTTGAATGCCCTCAGTGCGGTAGACGCCACCTTGGTAAATGTCAGGTACATGAGAGGGCTTGCTTTAGGTGTGGCTCTCAAGACCATTTTATTAGAGAGTGCCCCGAGATGATTGAAAAAGATAAAGATTTGAGTGCAAGGTCGGGTAACGTTCCCACTAGAGGTAAACCTTAGAGAAACCCGGGTACGAGAGCAAGAAGTAAAGGCACACCAAAGGAACAGATCGCGAGACTTGAGGGTAGAGCCCCGGTAAGGACATAAGCCATTCCCGCTCGCAAAGAGGCGTCATCACTCGATGTTATAAGGGTTACATTTTCTCTACATGAAACTTCTGTTATTGCTTTGATAGACCCTGAATCTACCCATTCATATATTTGCATGAAACTAGTCTTTAGCATGAGTATACCCGTAGGATCTATGAAATTTGTAATACAAGTTTCCAATCCTCTAGTCAAGAGTGTGTTAGTAGACAAAGTATGTTGAGATTGTCCTTTGATGATTAGGGGTCACAGTTTCCTTGCTAACCTTATGCTCTTGCCATTCGATGAATTTGATGTAATCATTGGTATGGATTGGCTGACCACTCATGACGTAATAGTGAATTGTAGTAGAAAATTTATTGAACTGAAATGTGAGAATGGTGAAACTCTTTGAGTTGAACTAGATGGATCCGAGAACTTGCCTCCGGTGATATCTTCTATGGTTGCTCAAAAGTGTATCAAAAAAGGGTATGAAGCTTACCTTGCTTTTTTAATGAATACAAAGGAGTCAGAGTTAAAAATGGAATGAGTGCCAGTAGTATTGAGTATCAAGATGTATTTTTGGAAGAGTTGCCGGATTGCCTCCCGTTGAGAGGTAGAGTTTGGTATAGAATTGCCTCCCGGCACCACATCTATTTCTATTACTCCTTATGGAATGGCTCCGACCAAGTTAAAGGAATTGAAGGCTCAGCTACAAGATTTGACAGACAAAGGTTTTGCAAGACCGAGTCATTCTCCATGGGGTGCTCCCATACTTTTGTGAAAAAGAATGATGGCTCTATGAGGTTGTGCATAGATTATCGATAACTTAATAAGGTGACTATAAAGAACAAGTACAGGATTGATGATTTATTTGATCAATCGCGAGGAGCCACTGTGTTCTTCAAGATAAACTTGAGGTCTGGGTATTACTAGTTAAGAGTTAAGGAACCCAACGTGCCGAAGACTGTATTTTGGATGAGGTATGGTCACTACGAGTTTCTTGTCATGCCATTTGGCTTGACCAATGCCCTTGCAGTATTCATGGATTTAATGAACCGTATCTTTCGGCCATACTTGGATAGATTCATTGTAGTCTTTATTGATGACATCTTGGTGTATTCACGTGATGAGGATGAACATGCCAAGCACTTAAGGACAGTTTTACAAACATTACGAGACAAGCAACTTTACGCCAAATTCAGTAAGAGTGAATTTTTTCTTAAAGAATTCAAATTTTTGGGCCACATCATTTCGGGTGATGGCATCAGAGTAGATCTAAATAAGATCTCGGTAATTGTGGATTGGAAACCGCTAAGAAATGTATCTAAGGTCAGAAGTTTCTTGGGTTTGGCCGATTATTACTAGAGATTTGTCAAGGATTTTCCATATTGCTACTCTAATGACTAGGCTTTTGTAAAAAGATGTTAAATTTGAGTGGACTGATAAGTACCAACAGAGTTTCGAGAAATTGAAGACCCTACTAACTGAAGCTCCTATTCTAGTACAACCAGAGCTCGGAAGAAATTCGTAGTTTACAATGATGCATCAATTTTAGTAGAAATGAGAGTTAGACCAATGCTCATCCAAGAGATTTGTGAAGCACAGTAGACAGAGAATTACAAGCCAAGAAAACTCAATGCGAGTTAAGTACCGATTCAGACTTCCAGATCAATTCAGATGATTGTATAAGGTTCCGAGATCGACTTGGTGTACCAAAGGATGATGAGCTTATTAGAAGAATTTTACATGAGGCACATAATGTAACAACCCGAAATAGGGCCTAGTTGGAATAGTGGTTTCGAGACCATAAAATCTGAAGTAGAAAATTTTATTCCTATGATTTATTATAAAATTTGACATGCTTGCATGATATTGAGAAAATTCCATGAATGGAATTTCATGAAATAATGAATAAATTGTCCTTTAGGACTAAATCAAAAAAGATACAAATTATAAGTTTCTAGAAGGTTAAGTATGAAATAGCATAAAAGAAATTATTAGGGGTCCTTATTTGGCAATTAGACCAATTTTTGGCACTATAGACAAAAATGCCCATGGAAGGGAAAATTTTCAAAGAAAGGACAAAAAGGGCATTTTGGTCATTTAGTAAACTAATGAAATAAAAAGGGAAAAAGAAGCCAAATTTTGTCCATCTTCTTCTCCATTGTGCCGAAATTCCAAGGGTCCCTATAGCTAGGGTTTTCTTCAATTTCAAGCTACAAGTAAGTACTCTAAGCCCCGTTTTTCATGCTCTTCGTATTTTTGAAATCCTCATAGCTTAATCTAGCTATTTCTACCACTAATTTGAGCTAGGGTTCATGTTCAAAAATATACCCATGCATGACATGCAAATAATTTGATGTCTAGTGGTGGAAAATGATGGGTTAAAGTGTAGTAAACACCTTTCTCTAGGTGATTTTGCATGAAAGTCCCTAATAGGGACCAAATTGCAAAGCTAGTAAAATGAGTATTAACGTGTAAATTAATGAGTAATGTGGGCTGATATGAGACCATATGAGGTTCGGGTAGGCTTAGGTACCTAAGAAACTAAGTGCATTTCATTTTAGGAGCCTAGGGACCATTTTGCAATTATGCAAAAGTTTAGGGGCAAAATTAAAAATTTTCCAAAGTATGATTTAGGGACAATTTAGTTAGTGTGGGTACTAAATAAGTTAAATTTGTCATTTTAGATCAAGAAACACGAAGCCCGGACCAAAACCAAGGCAAAGGCAAAGGCAAAGTTGTGAACTAAATCGAACAATTATCTAGATTTTGGACTTGAGGTAAGTTGTATGTAATAATTTAGATTGTATGCCATATAAATTCATTATGAATATGTTTTATAAAATTTAAATGTTCCATGAAGTCTTGGTATGATATCTATATGAAACATGTATAAGTACTATGATGTTGAATTGATGAGGCAATGTGCAAAATGTATAAGATTCAGGAAATTATTAATGTGAGATTTTACCAAAGAGTGATGAAATCATGAAAAGAGTAATTACATTCGAGTTAAATTGATACGAGGGATACTGTAGTTATGTCTTAAGTATTTTAGTCCTGTATAAGATAATGTTTGGGACATGGAATCGGCACTGAACTGAGATTCCATGTAAGACCATGTCTGGGACATGGCATTGGCATCAATATATGATCCCTTGTAAGACCATGTCTGGGACATGGCATGGGCATCTGAGATGAGGTCCCATATAAAACCATGTCTGGGACATGGCTTCGGTACCGATATGAGATACAGACCCCCTGTAAGGCCATGTTTGGGATATGGCTTGGGCATCCTATATGAGATCCCGTGTAAGACCATGTCTAGGACATGGCATCGGCATCAGAGTACGATCTCGTGTAAGACCATGTTAGAGACGTGGCATCAACATCGATGGTGATCCTATATAAGACCACATCTGGTGTAAGAATATGCCCAAAGATCAATCACGAGATAGTTGTATTAACATACTTGATTTATCATCTTTATTAATATAAGGCATTGCCATTATTATTTCAGTTTCTTTTCTGTGTGCATAAATAAAATTTTTATAATAATGTACTGAGAATAATATGATTATTCTTAAAAGATCCTTAGTCAAGTATTATTGTTGGCTAGGACAACAATAATGCATTAACACTAACATGTAGTTGATTGATGATAAAGAGTTGTCATTGATATAGAGTGTCAGAATCAATACATGAATATGTGTGTTAGAGAACAACATATTGGACTGACCTGCTATGAGTATGTTTCTTGGATTATTATGTAATTGTCACAACATTACTGATAGTGATTAATATGTATATGATCCTCATACTTGAGATCGTCATTATCCTAACATCATGAGTTGTATATTTTGATATAGTCAAACGAACACTGTAACTGGTTGTTCTATAAAGACTGATGTTGGATATACCACAATCTATGTAGAGGGATATGGTTGATCAATATAGGATAAGTCCTTCCTACATAATGGGAGTAATATCTCAGGCCACTTGATTGAGTGAGACTAGAAATGCATGGCCATGCTCAAATAAGTTGATATGAGATGTCATACTTATTTTTGTATCATAGTCTACTCAAGTTATCAAGAAACATGGGATGGACTATGCAAGTGTGACTACTCCATTACTTGTGTCAATTTCAAAGATATAGGACTTAAAGATTAATGCATGAAAGGTTAATCACAAAAGGTTATGTCGAATCATGACTTCTTGTAACTTAGGTAGTAATGATGCATTGCTAGATGCCACTCATTGTTTGTAACATTAGAATCGTTCTAATATTTCTGTTAACGTTACAAGAACCTATAGGGTCACACCTTATGGTTGAAATGAACGGAGTAAAACATAGTTGGTATTGTGTTTGGTTGTCACATGAATTAAATTAATTATAAAATTAATTTAATTGGGCAATCAAATTGTTGAACATACTATATGTACAAGGATGTTGTACACATAATTAGAACATAATTTTATTAATATATGAATTTGGTTCGTATATAAGTTTAAATAAATATAGTTTACCGAAATCTTTATTATAATTAACGTAATTATAATTTTTGGTTAAACATTATTATATTTATTTTAATGATGATTATTATGTTCGGATTAATTTTAATGAAAAAAATCCGTTATAAAGATATACCAATTAAAAGGGAGTTATATATAGCAAGGGTAAAAACCCTAAAAAGTTAATATATAAACAAGCTCGAAACTATGCTACTAGGTCTAGCAGCCGTCAAGCTAAATAATCTCTGAAAATAGTCTTCTGGGATTTCTACTGTTCATTGTCAATTGGGTGGACTACGTAGAGGCCGACATCGGAAAAGGTTGCGGCTTGGTTCGATAGTGGTTCAGGATTCTCGTTGCCTAGGCGTCGCTGTCTACTTAGATTGAAGTTTCGGTAATTTTGAAACCTTTTATCACCCCGATTCATTCCTTACACATGGATCCATGGTTTGGATCACCAGATTATTTTATTTTTCTACTGCGCCTTGAAGGCACCAGCGTTCCAACATCTGGGACATGGCATTGGCATCATTTTATGATATTGACTTACGAGTATCTTTCGGTATTCTAAAGATTTTAAAGGAAAGTTTACGAGTAAGAAAATTATATGAGAAAGACTAAAATTTCATGTAGAGTGTTGTAGGTCCAAGAATGAGTAAGTTAGGGGAAATTGAAATGCATTGTTATGAGAAAAACTATTAATGAAAATGAGTAAGATATGAGAATGAGCAATTCAAGAGAATGAGTAAGAAATGTGCATGATGAAAACTTAAGAACGAGTAAGAAGTCCATGGTACTTTTTAATGCCTATTTAGGCAAATATTCTTTGAAATTGTGGCTAACTTATTCATGCAACTTACTAAGCATTTTATGTGCTTATTCCCTTTCCTTTCCTTTTTCCGATTTAGCTCGAGGATCACTTGAAGTTGGAGCTCGTAGTCACACTATCAAGCCAACTATTTTGGTACAGTTAGTAGACCTTTTGTTGTATGGCATGTATAGGAAGTTAGTTACATTGTAAATTGCCACTTTAATGGCTATATGTGTTGACCATTGTTATGCTTGAGTCAAGTTGTAATGGCCCATGGATATGGCCTAAATTTGCCTATTTTGATTATATACAATGGTGGATGTTTTTATGTTTGCTAAGTTCTAAATTGTGAAATGATGTTAGTGTAGATTGGTACTGTATTTGATCATGTCTTAGGTGGCTTAAGGCTTGGAAAATAGCCTATTAATGTTCACATGGTTTGGCACACGGGCGTGTATCTAGGCTGTGTGTCCCCTGTATCTAAATTACCTAAGTCAGTATAGTACACGGGCTAAGCACACGGGCGTGTGCTCTGGCCATGCTAGAAAAACAGAATACCCAGGGTCTTGCACACGGGTTATAGACACGAGCATGTGTCTAGGCCGTGTCAAAACCCCTGTAGGTGGAAATTAAAATAAATTCAACACGGGCTAGAGACATGAGCGTGTGAGACTACATGGCCTTCCCACACAGGCATGTCCCACCCCACATGGGCGTGTAACCATGTTTTAGATAAAATCTTCTAAGTGTTTGGAAGTTCTAGGATCGGTTCTGGAACATCTTTGATGTATGTTTAGGGTCTCGAGGGCCCATGTTAGAGTTAATAAGAGATGAAATGAGAAGTTTTAAAGGAAAAGAAATTTTATAACCGAACTTATGAGTTTAAGAATGTTCAAGTCCAGTAATGCCTCGTACCCATTCTGGTGTTGGACTTGGGTAAGGGGTGTTACACATAACAGTCGTATGTCTATCCACCCCAGCAATACCAAGATCTACAATAATTTGAAGAGATGGTATTGGTGGCCGAACATGAAAAGAGATATCTCCGAATATGTAGCGAAGTGCTTGATTTGTCAGCAACTAAAAGTGGAACATCAAGTACCATCCAGTTTATTACAGCCTATCATGGTTCCCAAGTGGAAGTGGGGTCGTATTATTATGGATTTTGTGACGAGTTTGCTGATGACACCAAAAAAGAAAGATATTGTTTGGGTTGTAGTCGACAAGCTTACTAAGTCGGCCCATTTTATACCAATACGCATGGATTATTCATTAGACAAATTGGTAGACTTGTACATTTCAGAGATTGTGCGACTTTACGAAATTCCATTATCAATCATTTCGGATAGAGATCCGAGATTCACGTCGCGATTTTGAAAGAAGTTATAAGAAGCTTTGGGTACAAAGCTAAACTTTAGTACTACTTTCCACCCACAGACCGACGATCAGTCAGAGAGAGTAATCCAGGTGCTTGAAGATATGCTTAGATGTTACGTATTGGAATTCCAAGGTAGTTGGGAAAAGTACCTAACTTTGGTCGAGTTTGCGTACAACAACAGTTTTTTGTCAAGTTTGAAAATGACGCGTTATGGGGCCTTATATGGGCGTAAGTGTCGAACACCTTTGTATTGGACAGAGCTAAAAAAAAATCAGATTCATGGGGTTGATCTAGTCAAGAAAATAGAAGAGAAAGTAAAAGTGATTCGAGATTGCTTGAAAGCTACTTTTGATAGACAAAAGTCGTATGCCAATTTAAAAAGGAAGGAAATATAGTTCCATGTCAGGGATAAAGTGTTCTTGAAAGTATCTCCGTGGAGAAAAGTTCTTAGATTTGGCCGAAAAGGTAAGTTAAGTCTACGATTTATTGGACCATATGAGATCATCGAGAGGATAGGGCCAGTAGCTTATCGGCTAGCTTTACCGTTTGAATTGAAAAAGATTCATATGTGATTACCTCGACAGAGATTGAGATTCAAACAGACATGACTTATGGTGAAGAACCAGTTAAGATTTTGGCTCGGGAAGTTAAACAGTTGAGAAATAAGAGTATAGCCCTTGTGAAAGTGCGATGGCAAAGACATAGGGTAGAAAAGGCAACATAGGAACTTGAGGAAAACATGAGAAACCAATATCCCAACTTGTTCACTGGTAAGATTTTTGGGGATGAAAATCCCTAAGGGAGGAACATTGTAACAGCCCAATTTAAGGCCTACCTGGAATAGTGGTTTCAAGACCACAAATCCGAAGTAGAAAAGTATGATTTATGATTATTTTTAGGTTGATGACATGATTGCATAATAGTGATAAAAATTCATGAAGAAAATTTTGAGAAAATGTGACTAATTTGTTCTTTAGGACTAAATTGCAAAAGTTGCAAAATTAAGCTTCTAGAAGCTTTAAGGATGAATTAGCATTTGAAAAATTATTAGGAGTCCTTATTTAGTAATTAGACCAATTTTTGGCACTATGGACAAAAATGCCCATGGAAGGGTAACATTTTAAAGAAATGGTGCAAGGGCATTTTGGTCATTTGGTAAATAAATGAAATAAAAGGGAAAAAGAAAGCAAAAAGTGTCCATCTTCTTCTTTCTATGTGCCGAAAATCACAAGCCTTCCATAGCTAGGGTTTCCTTCATTTCCAAGCTCCAAGTAAGTGACTCCAAGCCCTGTTTTTCATGTTCTTCATATTTTTGAAATCCTCGTAGCTTAATCTAGCTATTTCAACCACTAATTTGAGCTAGGGTGTAACACCCCTTACCCGAGGCTGTCGCCGGAGTCGAGCACGAAGCGTTACTAGACTTATCTTACTAGTTCGAGGCATTAAAATTTACTTTTAAAATCAATTCACTCACATTCATCCAATATATTCCTAAAAAGGGCTCTTGAGGCCCTAAAACATGCAATTGAAACTATTCGGGACCAAACTGAGAACATTAAAAATTTTCCGATTACTTACACAATTCAAAACAATTTATTTCACTATTTATAATAAAACTGTCCACATGCATAATAGTCACTACATTAATTATAACTCAAGTTACAAAACTTGAAATTTAAATCCGTAAATTTTTCCTGAAACTAGACTCATATATCTTCTTACCATAATTTTTCCAGAATTTTTGGTTTGGCCAATTAGTATAGTTGATTTATTAAAGGTTCCCTTGTTTCATAGTCCAGCAGACCTGACCTCTTTTCACTAAAAATTGATTTTCTCAATATACAGAATTTGGATAATATTTCCGTTTGTTGTTTCTCTTGAAAATAGACTCACTAAGAAATCTAGAAATATAAATTATGACTCATAATTATTTTTGTAAAATTTTTAATGATTTTTACAAGTCTGAATAGGGGATCACGAAATATTTCTAAACCAATCTCACAAGAATTTAAATATCTCAGAATATGGACTTCCTTTGCTTACTATGTTTCTTTCCTTTGAAAATAGACTCAATAAGATTTAATTCTATATATTATTCACCATTTAATTCCATTTCTATAATTTTTAGTGATTTTTAAAAATCACATCACTGCTACTGTCCCAAAACTATTTCATGGCCAGCTTTTACTCTCTTATGATTTCTTTGTATAAACTATCATTTAGGCATACATAAATATCAAAACATGTTCTTAATTAGCCATTTCAATAGCTAATCATTATTAAGTATTCACATGCCATTCTTTAATCATATCATAAGGACATACACACAAAATGGCCAAGTCCCTATACATGACATAACTTAAAACGTTTTGAATCACAAAATACCAAGATAGCCCTTTGATAGTGTGAAACGATCTCCGACGTCCTTATGATCCCTAAGTTGGCTTGGTGATACTATAAAAAGAGAGAAAAGAAATGGAATAAGCATAAAGCTTAGTAAGTTTGCATGTAAATAAATAACAACATTCTAAATGAATTATCAAGATAACTTTAACCTTGAAGCTCAAAATGCATAAGTCTTGAATTTTCTTACCTGAGCCTTTCGAACATGGATTTATCTTACCTTTCCTTGAGTATACTCTTTAAATTTCTCATTGAACCACTTGGAATACTAAGGATACACGGGTACCTTTCCTTTTTAAACTTACCATTGCCATGTCTTGACATGGTCTTACGTTGTATCCTTGCCTTATGAACTCACCATTGCCATACCTTGGCATGGTTTTACATGGGATCCTTGCCTTATAGTAGCTTATCATTGCCATGTCTTAACATGGTCTTACATGATTTCCTTGCCTTGTAAAACTTACCAATGCCATGCCTTGGCATGGTCTTACTAGGTATCCTTAAACCCTAATGTCATGACATTTGTATCCTACACATTCCTAAGGTTCAACCGGGACTTTTAAGTATCATTTCTCCGTTAATTCTTGCTTGAATCATCAAGGAGTAAATTTACAAAATAAACATATAGATGCTGAAAAATAACATCATTAATTATAAATAATAAAAATTTACATTTATGTCCCGCAAACTTACCTCGATACAAAATACGATCAAATATTTTGATCTAGACCGCAACCTTTTTCTTTCCCCGGTCTAACCTCAAATTTTGTTCTTCTTGATCTATAATAGCAAATTTAGCTTATTTAATACTCACATTTATCAAAACAGTCCTTGATTCTAACTTTGGCAAAATTACAATTTTTCCCCTAAACTTTTGCATATTACACTTTTGCCCCAAAGCTCAAAAATTAAACTTTATCCCTAATTCTTATGTTTTAGGACATGATGATTGTTTTTTTCCTTCTATGGCCATCAAATTCTCACTCTAACATGTAATTATGGACATTAGGTATTTTTACCGATTATGTCGTTTTACTCGTTTTCCCTTAAAATCGCTTAGCAAAAATTGTTTAACATAATTTAAAGCTTCATATTCTACAATAAAACATCAAAATAGACACATTTCACCTATCGGTATTTTTCCAAATACGAACCCTAGGTTAAACTATTGCTAGAATAAGCTAAATCAAGTTACCGGGACTCTAAAAACGTAAAGAACATTAAAAACGGGGCTTGGATGCACTTACTATGAGCTTGAGAAGTTCAAGAAACCCTAGCTATGGTGTCCCCTTGAAGTTTCAGCCTAATGAAGAAGATGGACAACATTTTGCCATCTTTTTCCCTTTTTAATCTTTTAATTACCAAATGACTAAAATGCCCTTCATTAAAACTTTAGTTATTTTTATCTATGTATGTCCATTTTTGTCCATGAAAACCTAATGGTCTAACTACCATTTAAGGACCTCTACTTCAATTATGCTCTTCAATTTAATCCTTTCCTATCTAGAACTCATATTTATCAACTTTTTCAAACAAGCCCTAATAGGCAAATTAAACATGTAATTCATAAAATTTTCTATCGATACTCTAACACTTGCATCTAATCATTCGGTAAATTATAAAAATTAATCGGAATAAATTTTTCTATCTCAGATTTGTGGTTTTGCAACCACCATTCTGTTTAGGCTCTATTTCGGGATGTTACATTTCTCCCCCCTTTAGGGATTTTTGTCCCCGAAAATCTTACATATGAATAGATTTGGATACCATTTTCGTATAGCCTCTTTAGGCTCCCATTTAGCCTCGTCTACCCTATGCCTATTCCATAATACTTTCACAAGTGCAATACTTTTGTTCCTTAGTTGCTTGACCTCTCGCGCTAAAATCTTTACCGGTTCTTCACTGTAAGTCATATCTGGCTGGATCTCAACCTCTATCTGTGAAATCACATGTGACGGATCAGAACGGTAACGACGTAAGATGGACACATAAAACACATCATGAATCTTCTCTAACTTTGTCGACAAAGCTAATCGATATGCTAATGGCCCAACTCTTTCAATCACCTCAAACGGTCTAATAAAATGTGGACTTAGCTTGCCTTTCTTGCCAAATCTAAAGACTTTCTTCCATGGGGATACTTTCAAGAACACTTTGTCACCAACCTGATACTTAATCTCTTTTCTTTTCAAGTTTGCATAAGACTTCTGTCTATCTGAAGCTGCTTTCAAGCAATCTCTGATAACTTTCACTTTCTCTTCAGTTTCTGTAACTAAATCAACCTCGTAAATATGATTTTCTTTAAGCTTTATCCAATACAAAGGTGTACGACATTTACGTCCATAGAAAGCTTCATAAGGTGCCATCTTCAAACTCGATTGGTAACTATTATTATAAGCAAACTCTACCAAGGACAAATATTTCTCCCAACTACCTTGAAATTCTAAAACACAACATCTGGGCATATCCTCAAGTACCTGAATAACTCTCTCTGACTGACCATCGGTCTGTGGATAGAAAGCTGTACTAAAACTCAACTTTGTGCCCAAAGCTTCCTGTACAGAAAATGGAGGACGAATGTACAGTACAGATTATTCATCTCACGATCCTAGCACAGAAAATGAACAAGCCAACTATATGGGTAACAATTCTAGATCTCAAAATAACCCTTATAGTAACACTTATAATGCAGGTTGGAGAAACCACCCCAATTTCTCATGGGGTGGTCAAGGAAATCAGAGACCACCACCCTCTCCAGGCTTCCAACAACCACCTTACTAGCAAGAGAAAAAGCCAAACCTTGAGGAGATGCTCACAAAATTTACCTCAGTGTCAGAAACCTATTTTCAAAATACCGAGACGACACTTAAAAATCAGCATGCATCAATTTAAGAGCTCGAAACTCAGATAGGTCAACTTGCTAAGTTGATATCTAAAAGACCACAAGGTGGTTTACCGAGCAACACCGAGACTAACCGTAGGGAGCAACTTCACGCCATAGATATGATCGATGAAGGAGGGTTAGTTAAAGACAAATCAGAACCAAGTCAAGAAGCTGTGGTCAGTAAAAGCAAAGGGTGAGGTAAGTCATAAAGAACCAATTGTTAAAGAGTATAAGCCTCGTGTCCCATACCCAAATGCGACAAGGAAAGACCGCACAAATGAACAATTCAGTAAATTCCTCAAACTTTTAAAGAGATTACATATTAACTTGCCGTTTATTGAAGCTCTTTCATAGATGCCAAACGTGGTTAAATTTATAAATGAGCTCTTAGCAAACAAACGGAAGCTGGATGAGTCACCGCATGTAGAGTTGAATGCAGTTTGCTTAGCCATTTTGCAGAACAAGTTACCCAGCAAATTAAAAGATCCAGGGAGTTTTACGATTCCTTGTCTAATTGGTAGCTTAGATGTTAAAAATGCCTTGGCTAATTTAGGGGCTAGTATTAATGTAATGCCTTATAAACTGTTTAAACAACTAGATCTTGGGAAACCCAAACAAACTAGGATGGGCATCCAATTGGCTGATAAAACCATTAGATTTCCTAGGGGTATAATTGAGGATGTGATTGTTAAAATTGACAAATTTATATTCCCATTTGATTTCGTTGTTTTAGACATAGATGAGGATAGTGATGTGCCATTAATTTTAGGGCGACCCTTTTTAGCAACTGCTAGGATTATCATTGATGTAGGCACATGTGAACTCACACTTCGTGTAGGCGATGGCACAATTACTTTGCAAGCTCATAATTCTAATAGAACTGTTAATGGTAAAGATGTTATTACAAGCTCTTGTAATAAGAATAATCCCACTGTTCAACCTTCCTTTCAGGATACCCTTAACGAAAGTACAATTGAGCCACGTTCGAGCTCATGCTACAACAAGGAAGCAATCCATGAAGAACGAATGTTACAGATTGATGAACTTGACGAGTGGCAAAATTATAGCGTGAAGGAATCCAAAATATGCCACACCGAACAAAAGCATCACCATGATAACCCTAAGGCAAAGAAGAATCAATTTAAGGTAGGGGATAAGGTACTATTAGAGGGGGAGGACCCTCGAATTTCAAATTCAAAACTTCATACAAGTGACACACCTCCCTTCATGGTAATGAAAAACTTTCCCTATGGTACAGTCGAGGTAACACATAAAGAATTTGACACTTTTAAGGTAAATTATACTCGACTTAAACCTTATTTTGATACTAAAACTGATACTAGGAAAGGGGAGTTTCAACTTCCCAAACCACCGTAACCATGCAAACTTGAGGAAAGTCGAGCTTAGACTATAAATAAGCGCTTCTCAGGAGGTAACCCAATCACTAACATTGTTGATTTCTTTAAATTCAGTCCTTAAAACGTAGATTTCTTAAAGCCACACAGCCAAGCACACGGGTGTGCCTGAGGGTGTGCCTGAGGCCATGGCCACACCATGGATGGAAACACGGGCGTGTGAAAACATAAAGAAATTTTTCCTAAGACACGGGCTTCGACAAATCACCACGACCATGCGATAGGGCCATGGGCGAACCTGCCAATTCAGCACTAGTGTGCAACACACCCGTGCTAATAGACCATGGTTGAAACAGAGAAATTAGCACGGGCGTGTGCAATGCCCGTGCCTAACACCCATGCCAAACCATAAGTTGATGAAACACATGAGCTAGACCCAGGATACACGGGCATGTTCCACGGTCGTGTGCCCAATCTCCCATCTTGAATCACTCACTATTCATCACCACCACCACCACCTCATGATTCATCTACTGATAAGGACATTTGAGTCCCTTTTTTTATTTTTATTTTTATTTTAAGTCACCTTCCTTCTTAATTTTCTTTACTTTATATTTTTCCTTTTCCTTGTAAATACTTATATTCTGCATTTTATCGAGTAATACTTTAATTCTTCCAATAGTTGTGTTTATTCTCCTCAGTAGCCCAGAATCATGAACTTCAAGTAGCCCTTTCTCCAATTCAGCTTTCACTATTCTAAGGAATTCATCAAGAAAATTCAGGGAGTCTCGCTTCTATCCCTCACTTATGATATATGCTTATATTCTTACCTATTCTTATACATTGATGTCAATGTACATCTTAAGTGTGGGGGGGAACTCACTTTCACTTTTTGCATTATTCTCAAATCCCTGAATTTTATCTTGTCTCTCAAGTCACTTTCTCATATCACTATTAGAATGAATTCTAATTGATTTATGATTTTTATTAATATGTTTAGAATTAAGACATAGGTATTTGTACTTTGATTATTCAAACTTTAAGTCATTAGAGAATCAAGCATGATAAGTTGAAGTTTTTGAGAATTTAAAATTTTTCTAGGTTGTTTCCCCAAATTTAGGTATTATCTTGAAATTTGAAATTCATAGGATCCAAATCAAAAGCCATAATTCTAGTGAGATTTTTGAGCCTTTTAAGCATACATCCTTTCATGCTCACTTTTATTGTGCTTTGAGTGAGTCAATATTGATTTGTTGTTCTAGAACTTGCTCCGATTATGCATGTAAAGACCACACCATTAATTTGATATATTGAGATGATATAGGCACTTATGTTTAACCCACTTACTCCATAAAAGCCTACACTCATAAGTAACCATTAATGAACCCCCTCGAGCCTAACAATCTATTTATTGATTTACCCTTAATATTAACCCATAAACCTGTTTTTGATTCTTTGAGAATTTCCCTTACTCTAAATTTGATCCCCATTTTTTGTCGAGATTTGGGTTGAATAATTACCTAGCTATCTTCTCTTTTTCAGTTTGTAAGTTCATATTTGATTTGTTCTTAAAAAAAAGAAGCTCAAATTTAAATGTTTAGCATATTATTATATAATTATGTACTATGGATCTTAAATGATATTATTCATGAGGAAAAAACTCAAATTTAGGAATTTAATTTAGTGTTAAAGATTTTTCTAGATAGATGATTTTTTAATTCAATCTCGATTCTAACCCTCTTTTTCAGCTTGTGACCACACCCCTAACCAAAGCCCCGTTACAACCCTCTAAAGACCTTTTGATCGACGTATCATCTCAATCTATAGTGGTGGAGATTTGATTTTCATGCAAGCTTATGGTAATAACTTTTCATGTTGACTAATGAGTGCTTAATTTCTAAACCCTAAACACTTCGAGTGGGTAAAGCGAATCTTTAGTGAGGATGTCAATTCTTGTTGATTTGAATTCAATGTAATTACTTAGAAGAGGGGAGAATACCTATTTTTCTGTGATAAGATTCTCAACTTAGATTGTTTGAAACTTTAATGTTCTTTTAGTTGAATTCTCGATGTATAATTACTCATGGATTGATTCAAAACATTATTGATAAGATTTATAAGTTGAGAAGAATGATTTTTAATTGTGAGTTGAGGATTTTGCTTGAGGATAAGCAAAGGCTTAAGTGTGGGGGTATTTGATAAACTGTAATTTATACATATTTTTATCCCATGCTTAACATAATTTTGGATGAATTATCCCTTAAATTGTGGAATTTGATGCTCTTAATCCTTTAAATTCATGTTTTATACTTAGGTGAGCATAGGGGAGTGAAAAAAAGGAGAAACGGGCCAAAAACAGAGAAAATAGGCCAAAGTAAGAAATCAAAACTGCCTAAAGTTCCTTACACAGTTGAACCACATGCCCATGCCACATTAGCAGACTTGAACACGACTGGGCTCGATTCACACGGGCGTGCCACATGGTCGTGTCCATGTCGTGACAAATTTTAATTTTACACGAAAAAAGCTACTTATCGGCTAAGAAAGGTATTCCAGAGTCTATATTAACACCCTAGGAGCAGACTTGAGGGGGGCACACAGAGCAGAAGGCAAGGAATTACTCGAAGAAAGCTGATTGATCCATCTCAGAAGCCAAGATCTACATCAAGACTGAAGATCTCCCTTCAAACCTTTCAGGAGTTTTTTGTTTTCTTTATGTTTTGTTGTTTTCTTTACTTTGAGATGTTTTCTCTTTTTATTATGAACAAAACCCCTAAATACCTAAGGGGGATGAAACCTAAGACGAATCTTGTTATTGTTATCTGAATTATATCATAAATATTCGACTTGTTCTTAATTGTGTTTTTTTAATTCTTGAGTTGATATTTCAGGATATTAATTCAAGTCAAATGTGCGTATTTAGAGGAGCAAAAGTCCCTATTTAAGAGTAGATCCAACACAATTAAGCGGAGTTGATCACAATACTAGACATAGGACGACGAAAATCTTCCGGATTAGAGTCAAATCTAATAGGGGGATCCATAGACCGAGTTAATGCAAAACTAGGGGTTTTAATTCGAAAGGGATTTCAATTAATCAACCTATCACATGTGACGGATTAGAACGGTAATGACGTAACATGGAGACACGGAACACATCATGAATCTTCTCTAACTCTGTCCGTAACGCCAACCAATATGCTAATGGCCCAACTCTCTCAGTCACCTCAAACGGTCCAATAAAACGTGGACTTAGTTTGCCTTTCTTGCCAAATCTAAAGACTTTCTTCCACGGGGATACTTTCAAGAACACTTTGTCTCCAACTTGATACTCAATCTCTTTTTTTTTTCAAATCTGCATAAGACTTCTATCTATCTGAAGCTGCTTTCAAGCAATCTCTGATAACTTTCACTTTCTCTTTAGTTTCTTTAACTAAGTCAACCCCGTAAATTTAATTTTCTTTAAGCTTTGTCCAATACAAAGGTGTGCGACATTTACATCCATACAAAGCTTCATAAGGTGCCATCTTCAAACTCGACTGATAACTATTATTTTAGGCAAACCCTACCAACAACAAATATTTTTCCCAACTACCTTGAAATTCTAAGACACAACATCTGAGCATATCCTTAAGTACCTGAATAACTCTCTCTAACTGACCATTGGTCTGAGGATGGAAAGCTTTACTACAACTCAGCTTTGTGCCCAAAGCTTCCTGTAACTTCTGCCAAAACTGCGAAGTGAATCTCGGGTCTCTATCTGAGATAATCAATAACGGTACTCCATGTAGTCTGACTATCTCTGAATATACAACTCAGCCAACTTGTCAAGTGAATAATCTATACAAACTGGAATAAATGAGTCGACTTCGTTAGCTTATCAATCACAACCTATACTGCATCTTTTTTTCTCGATGTAAACGGCAATCCTGTCACAAAATCCATAGCAACTCGGTCCTATTTCTATTCAAGAACTAACACAGGCTGTAATAAACCTGAAGGTACCTAATGTTTGGCTTTTACCTGCTGACAGATCAAGCATCTAGAAGCAACTCTGAGATATCTCTCTTTATTCCTACCACCAATACATTTTCTTCAAATCATTATACATTTTTGAACTACCTAGATGAATAGACAAGGAACTACTATGTGCTTTCTCTAAAATCTTTTAAATAAGCTCATCATTCTTTGGTACACATACCCGATTTCTGAACATCAAACAACCGTCAGAACTAATCTTAAAATCTAACTCTATACCTGACTCGCACTGAGCTCTTTTGGCTTGCAACTCACTGTCATCTTTCTAAACTTCACAAATTTCTTCAAGAAACATTGGTTTAGCTTTAAATTCAGCTAAGAAAGAACCATCATCAGACAATGATAACCGAGTATTCATAGCTCGCAAAGCAAATAAAGATTTCCAACTCAATGCATCAGCTACAACATTAGCCTTACCCGGATGGTAATCAATAACCAAATCATAGTCCTTAATCAGTTCAAGCCACCTGTGCTGCCTCAAGTTTAAATCTTTCTGTGTCATCAAATATTTCAAACTTTTCTAATCAATAAATACTCAGCATTTCTCACCATACAAGTGATGTTTCCAGATCTTCAACGTAAATACAATGGCAGCTAGTTCTATATCATGTGTCGAATAATTTTTCTCATATGGCTTTAGTTGTTTAGAGGCATAAGCAATTACCTTCCCTGCTTGCATAAGTACACATCCTAGTCCATTCAAGGACACATCACTGTAAATCACAAACTCTTTACATGATTATGGTTGTACTAAGACAGGAGCTTCAGTCAACAATCCTTTAACTTGTCAAAGCTCTGCTAACACTTTTCAGTCCATTCAAACTTGACATCTTTCTATAGCAATCTTGTCAATGGGGTAGCTATCATGGAAAACCCCTCTACAAATCGTCTATAATAACTGGCAAGACCAAGAAAAGTTCTAACCTCTAATACATTCTTAGAAGGCTTCCAATCAACAATGGCAGAAATCTTGCTCGAATCAACTGTAATATCTTCACCTAAGACTATATGTCCAAGAAAACTGACTTCCCGTAACCAAAACTCACTTTTGCTAAACTTAGCATAAAGTTGATTATCTCTCAAAGTTTGTAAAACTATTTCCAAATGCTATGAATGCACAGTCTCATCATGATAATGAATCAAGATATCATTAATGAACACAACTACAAATTTATCCAAGTAAGGTCTGAAAATTCGGTTTATTAAGTCCATGAAAATGGCAGGAGCATTAGTTATGCCAAATGGCATCACAAGAAACTCATAATGGCCATACCTAGTCTAGAAAGCAGTCTTCAGAACATCTAACTCTTTAACTCGCAACTGATAATATCTGGATCTCAAATCTATCTTGGAGAACACAGTAGCTCCCTTCAATTACTCAAACAAATCATCAATTCTAGGCAGTGGATACTTGTTCTTAATAGTTACCTTGTTAAGCTGCTAATAATCTATGCACAATCTTATCGAACTATCTTTTTTTTCACAAAGAGCACTGGTGCACCCCATGGCGAACAACTAGGTCTTGCAAAACCTTTATCTGTTAATTCCTGCAACTGAACTTTCAATTCTTTCAATTCCATTAGAGTCATTCTATAAGGAGTAATAGAAATGGGTATTGTACCCGGAACCAGCTAAATACCAAACTCAACTTCTCTAATAGGAGGCAAACCTTGTAGTTCTTCCAGAAACACATCAGGAAACTCACATACCACATGCACTGATTCAATTTTCAATTCTAGATCTTTAGTATTCAACACAAAAGTAAGATAAGCTTCATATCCTTTCCTCAAACATTTTTGAGCAGACATAACAGAAATCACGGCAAATGAACTATCTGACTCATCTGAATTAACTCGAAGAATTTCACCATTTTCACATTTCAACTCAATGAATTTCTTTCCATAATTCACATCACATCATGCGCAGTCAACCAATCCATACCAAGAATCACATCAAACTCATCAAATGGCAATAGCATGAGATCAGCTGGAAAATAGTAACCTCTAATCATGAAAGGGCAATTTTACATACTTTGTCTACTAATACATGCTGACCTAATGGATTCGATATTTTAATCACAAATCCCATAGACTCTATGGGCATGTTCATACTAGGCATCAATTTTATGCAAACATAGGAATGGGTTGAACTCGGATCAATCAAAGCAATAACATTAACATCATGAAGAGAAAATGTACCGTAATTATGTCGGGAGAGGATGCCTCTTCACGAGCACAGATAGCATAGGCCCTTGTAGGTGCTCTAACATCTGGTCTCGCTGCTGAATCTCTAGATGCACCTCTACCTACCCCTGTTCTTGGGTTTCTCTATGGTCTACCTTGATCTGGAACATTCTCGGACCTAGCACTCTATAATTCTTCCTTTTTAACCATTTTTGGACACTCTCGTATAAAATGATCTGGAGCACCACACTTGTAACAACCACTCTCATCTACTTGACACTGGCCAAAATGACATCTACCACACTGTGGACACTCTGGTCTACCTAGTCAAACATTACCTACACTCGTAATCGAGGTAGTCTGAGCTTTCGAACCCATATTTCTGTTATCTCTATTTCTGCTCGAATACCCAGCTGAAAAGTTTGATCTAGTAGAGAACTCTCTAGGCCTCTTGGATGTAGACTGAAACGATCTACTCATCTGTCTTTTCTTTGTATCTTGTGTCTCAATTCTAGCTTTGCCTTTCTTTTTCTTTCAGTAACTCACTTGCCTTACAAGCTCTGTCAACTAAAACAACAAACTCTTTTATCTTTAGAACACCAACGGACAGTCGAATATCATCATTGAGCCCATCTTCAAATCTCTTGCACATAATAGCTTCAGTTGACACACATTTTCTAGCATAATTGCTAAGTCTAACAAATTCACATTCATATTTAGTCACTGTCATCTTACCCTGCTTTAGTTCAAGAAATTCCTTTCTTTTCTGGTCGATGAACCTCTGACTAAAATATTTCTTACGGAACTCCTCTTAAAAGAAATCCAAGGTAACTCTTTCTTTCGGTACTACTAACACAAGTGTCTTCCACCAATGGTAAGCTGAATCTCTAAGAAGTGACACCAAACACTTAATACACTCTTCTGGTTTGCAAGATAACTCATCAAAAACCCTGATAGTATTTTTGAGCCAAAATTCAGCTTTCTCTGTATCATCATCTTTAGTAGCCCGAAACTCTTCGGCCCCTTGTTTTCTAATTTTATCAACTGGCAGCTTCTCTCTTCTGACTGTATTTGTGACTGGGGAAGCTACATGGGTAGTCTGAGGATCATGAGAGGGTAGAGGTCTAACAGCCAGATTCATACGAAAGAACTCAGCAAACCATTCATTCATAGCTTGGAAGAAAGCTTCTCGAACCCCTCCTCCCTGACTAACTGTAACGGGCCTTTCACTACTATCTGGTGGCACCGTCCCTTCTGTGGGAGCTGGCGTGTTACTTTCTATATCATCTGCACCAACTCATTTGAAATCCATAACTATAGGAGAAAAACATTTTAAAATCTTCAAGAGTCGTCACACTATCAAAATATAAGTATGGCATGTATAGCTAGACTCTTACTCATACAGAATATTCTGAGAACTGACTAAACTCTTGCTCTAATACCAATAAATGTAACATCCCTTACTTGAGACCGTCACCGGATTTGAGCAAGAGGCGTTACCAGATTTACCTTACTAGTTCGGAGCCTAAAAATTTGCTTTTAAAATTAATTCACTCACATTCATCCAATATATCCTTCAAAAAGGCCGCCGAGGCCCTAAATCATACAATTGAAATAGTTCGGGATCAAACCGAGAATATTAAAAATTTTTCGATTACTTACGCAAATCAAAACAATTCATTTGCACTATTCATAACAAAACTGTCCACCTGCATAATGGTCACTAAATTAATTATAACTTGAGTTAAGAAACTCAATATTTAAATTTGTAAATTTTTCCTGAAACTAGACTCATATATCTTCTTACCATAATTTTTCCATAATTTTTGGTGTGGCCAATTAGTACAGTTTATTAGTTAAATGTTCCCCTGTTTCACCGTCCCACTATTCTAACATCTCCTTATTAAAAATCAATTATCTCTTAGAATTGTATTCATTTAGTATTTGCACTTGTTTCTAATGAAAATATACTAACTAAAGAATATATAAATATAAATTATGACTCATAATTATTTTTTTATAATTTTTAGTGAATTTCTAAATTCAGAATAGGGGATCACGAAATCCCTCTAAACCGGTCTCACAAGAATTTAAATATCTCACAATACAGACTTCCTTTGCTTGCCATGTTTCTTATATATGAAAATAGACTCAATAATATTTAATTCTATATCTCATTCACCATTTAATTCCATTTCTATAATTTTTTTATGATTTTTCAAATTCACATCACTACTGCTATTACAAAACTATTTCATGGCCAACTTTTCCTCCTTCATCATCTCTTTGCATAAACTATCATTTAGGCATACATAACATCAAAACATGTTCTTAATTAGTCATTTCAATAGCTAATAGTCATCAATCATTCACATACCATACTTAAATCATATCATAAAGACATACACACTAAATGGCCAAGTCCTTATATATGCCATAACTCAAAACATTTCAAATTACAAAATACCGAGATAGTGTTTGATAGTGTGAAACGAACTCTGACGTCCTTTTGATTCCTGAATTGGCTTGGCTACACTATAAAAGAGAGAAAGAAAAAGGAGTAAGCTACAATGCCTAGTAAGTTTACAAATAAATAAATGACAACATTCACCAAATATAAATATACTCATATTACACCATCAACAACAAAATCTTTACTTTACTTCTCCATTTATTCTTTAACTTTCCTATTTATCATTCCTTTACCTGGACATTCTTGTAACATAGCCTGTATATTAGCCCAATGAACCGTTTGGAATACTAAGGGTACTTGGATTTTCCTGCATGATAATAACCTGCCAATGCCATGCTCTACGCGTGGTCTTACACAGGATGTTCCCTGTCCTGCCAAAGCCATATACCTGATATGGACTTACATGGGATGTTCCTTAACTGTCTCAACCTGCCAATGCCATATGTCTAATATGGACTTACATGGGATGTTCCCCAACTATCTCCACCCAAAATACCATACATCCCTAGGGTTCAACTGGGGCTTTCTGATACTTTTTCTCTATTATCACATCTTTGATTCAACTTGGATTATTCTCATAAAATAAATGTATATATGCTGGAAATTAACAACATTAATATAAAATATTGAAATATTGCATTTATTTACCGTAAACTTACCTCGGTGCAAAATACGAGCAACTTGGCAACTTAATCTTCTACCTTTTTCTTTCCTTGGTCTATCCCCAAATTTTGTCCTTCTTGATCTATAATTAGCAAATTGAGCTTATTTATCAAAACTATCCTTAACTCTAACTTTGGCAAAGTTACAATTTTGCCCCTAAACTTTTGTATTTTTACACTTTTTCCCCAAAGCTCAGAAATTAAAATTTTTCCCTAATTCTTATGTTTTAGGACATGCTAACCATTTTCCCTGAATGGCAACATCAAATTCTCACTCTAACATGTACTTATGAACATTAGGTATTTTTATCGATTATGTCGTTTTACTCGTCTTCACTTAAAACCGAGTAGCACAAGTTGTTCAACATAATTTAAAACCTCATATTCTATCATAAAACATCAAAATAAACACATTTCACCTATGGGTATTTTTCCAAATATGAACCCTAGGTTAAATTATTTCTAGAATAAGCTAAATCAAGTTACCGGGACTCCAAAAATGTAAAGAACATTAAAAACGAGGCTTGGAATCACTTACTATGGAGCTTGAAAGCTTGAAAAAAACCCTAGATATGGAGAACCCTTTGAAATTTCGACCTAATGAAGAAGATGGACACATTTTCCCATCTTTCCCTTTTTAATTCATTTTAATTACCAAATAACTAAAATGCCCTTCATTAAAAACTTTGGTTATTTCTACCTATGTATGTCCATTTTTTTCCATGAAAACCTAATGGCATAATTACCATTTAAGGACCTCTACTTCAATTATGCTCTTCAATTAAATCCTTTAACACCTAGAATTCATATTTATCAACTTTTGCAATTAAGCCCTAATAGGCAAATTAAACATGCAATTCATAAAATTTTCTATCAATACTTTAACACATGCATCTAATCACTCGGTAAATCATAAAAATTTATCAAAATAAACTTTTCTATCTTAGATTCGTGGTTTCGCAACCACCATTCCATTTAGGCCCTATTTTGGGATGTTACAAGCATGATGAGAATGTGTATTGATTACAAATAGCTTAATAAAGTGATAATCAAGAACAAATATCCTCTTCCTAGAATTGACAATTCGTTCAATCAGTTAAAAGGAGCTACTGTGTTTTTAAAGATAGACTTGAGATTGGGATACTATCATTTGTGAGTAAAAGATTCAGACATACTGAAAACTACCTTCAGAACGATT
Organism: Gossypium stocksii; assembly: GCA_020496765.1. Taxonomy (NCBI): domain Eukaryota; kingdom Viridiplantae; phylum Streptophyta; class Magnoliopsida; order Malvales; family Malvaceae; genus Gossypium; species Gossypium stocksii. The sequence continues at coordinate 57,492,741 of CM035630.1, forward strand.
TACGAACATTATGAATTTTTAGTAATGCCTTTCGTACTAACGAATGCTCTTGCAATCTTTATGGACTTGATGAACTGTATATTCAGACCGTATTTAGATCAATTTGTTGTTGTATTTATTGACGACATATTGATTTATTCACGTGATAAATCTAAACATGCCGAGCATCTAAGGATTGTGTTGTAGACCTTGAGAGATAAGCAATTGTATGTGAAGTTCAGTAAATTTGAGTTTTGGCTTCACGAGGTCAGATTTCTGGGACACATAATATCAGTTGATGGCATTCAAGTCGATCCGAGCAAGATTTCAGCATTCCTAGATTGGAAGCCTTCAAGAAATGTGTCAGAAGTCCGTAGTTTTCTAGGACTTCTCAGTTATTATAGACGATTTGTAAAAGGCTTTTTAATGATTACAAATCCATTGACGAGATTGCTTCAGAAAGATTTTAAGTTTGAGTGGTCCGATAAGTGCCAAAAAAGCTTTGATCAGTTAAAAGCCCTATTGACTGAAGCTCTAGTGTTAGTACAGCCAGAATCGGGTAAAGAGTTTGTGATATATTGTGATGCAACGTTGAATGGTTTGGGTTGTGTTTGGATGCAGGAAGGCAAAGTCATAGCTTATGCCTCGAGATAATTAAAGCTGCATGAAAAGAATTACTCGACGCAAGATTTAGAGTTAGCTGCTATTGTGTTTGCATTGAAAATTTGGCGCCGTAATCTGTTCGGTGAAAAATGTCATTCGTATTTAGATCACAAGAGTTTGAAATATCTTATGACTTAGAAAAATTTGAATTTACAAGAGAAAAGATGGTTAGAACTATTAAAAGACTACGAGCTTGTGACTGATTATCATCCGGGAAAAGCAAATGTCGTTGCTGATGCTTTGAGCTGGAAACATTGTTTCCTCTACCTGCGATGAATGCTCAGTTGGATCTATCTGATGATGGTGCAATTTTAGCTGAGTTGAAAGCGAGACCATTATTTTTACAATAGATTTGTGAAGCTCAAAAACTCGATAATGAAATGTTAGTAAAAAGAGGTCAGTGTGATTTAAACTCTGATTCTAAGTTTAGTGTTGATGTAGATGATTGTTTGAGATTCAGAGACCAAATTTGTGTTCCAAGAAATCTAGAGTTGATTCAGATGAGTTTGAATGAAGCTCATAGTAGTCGTTTATCTGTTCATCCAAGAAGCACGAAAATGTATCATGATCTGAAATAGTTTTACTGGTGGCAGGGTATGAAACGAGATATCTCAAAATTCATTTCGAAATATTTGATTTGTCATCAAGTCAAAGCTGAACATCAAGTAACATTTGATTTGTTACAACCGATTATGATTCCCGAATGGAAATGGGATAAAGTGACGATGGATTTCATTTTGGGTTTGCCCTATCTCTGAGAAAGAAAGATGCGATCTGGGTTATGGTTGATAGACTGAAGAAAATAGCTTATTTTATTCTGGTACGATCAGATTACTCTCTTTGTAACAGCTCGAATTAGGGGCTAAACGGAATAGTGGTTTCGAAACCATGAATCTGAAGTCTAAAATATTTTTTTGATTGAGTTTTGATGTTTATTTGGTGTTTGAATAATCATGTGAAATTTTGGCGAATGAATTTTATTATTTGCATGTCCAATTTGATAGGTTGGACTAAATTGCAATAGGTGAAAAATATGGGTTTTAATCCATAGAGGTACTTGATTTAATTGAAATCTTTAATTAGAGGTCCTTATATGGTAATCAGTCCATTTTAACCTAGTTGAGACAAAAATGCCCAAGGAAGGATGGAATATCAAAGGTTTTTAATGAAAGGCATTTTGGTCATTAGTTAATAAAAGAAATAAAAAGGGAAAATAATGCCAAAAATGGTGTCCATCTTCTCCCCTTAGCCGAATATGAAGAGGCACCATAGCTAGGGTTTCTTCCAACTTTCAAGCTTGATTGTAAGTACCTCCTAGCCCCGTTTTTAATATTCTTAGTATTTTCTAAATCCTCGTAACTTGTTCTAGCTATTTCTACCACTATTTCAAGCTAGGGTTGATGTTTAAAATTTTACCCATGAATGACATGCATGTATTTTGATGGCTAGTGGTAGAATATGAAAGTTTAAAGTGTGATGAACAACTTTTACTAGGTAATTTTTGGTGAAATTAGTAAAAAGGACTTATTTGTAAAAGATGAAATGTGATGTGCATAAATTGTGAAAGATAGAAATTGAGGGTTTGTTATAAGAGGAAAAGTGATTTGGCTAGGCTTGAAATGCATGAAAATTGTATGAGAATCATGAACCGAGCCAGGGACTAAAGTGTAAAATTGAGAAAGTTAGGGGTCAAATTGCTCAATTTGTTATAGGAAGATTTTGGGTTGTTTTAAATAATGTGAGTATTCAATGAGCTAAATGTGTCATTATAGATTGGGAAGATCGAGGAATCGACCTTGACCGAGGCAAGGGCAAGGTTTCGGACTAAATCTCAAATTATCACATTTTGTTTTCGAGGTAAGTTTATATGTAAATAATGTGTCGTTCTTATTTATGTTTTGTATTTTATTGTAATATGTGAAATGAGATTTAATATCATATGATTACTTGATAAAAACTGTAAATCGTAGTTGATGAATTGGAATTAAGCGAGGAAATCTCGGATGAACCCTCAGAAAGGAAAAACGTGGTGCTAAGTGGATATACCACAATTATACATGTTGATTTATTAATGTGGTGCTACGTAACATCCCTAGCCTGTATCCGTCACTGGAATAGGTTACGAGGCATTACCTATCGATACTCAACCTCCACACATTCACGTGCTAACCAGTTAAAGTCTCTTAAACCAACCAAATGTAATATCATATAGTCAAAAATAGTCACTTACGAACAAATTCATGCCACATAACGAATATTAAATACCCATTTATTTATAAGCATTACATTCAAAGTCATTTATTGTACAAACTCTTAAACCAACTACAAAGTTCACATCAATATTGCCACACATGTTTCAATACGAAATGACTCATCTCATTTGCATTTAACCAATATGTAATCATAATAATAATGAACACTATTCATTTGGTCATTTCCCAAAACAAGTGTCTATTTTTAAAACATATAAAGTACTTAAGTCTTATCAAAGATTTATTCTCATTTACTCAATTAAATCATATACATATAACAATGCATCATCTATGTCCATGCTTAAAATATTAAGGCCGAATCTAATTATGCAATATCATCTAGTTCGAAATATACCAAAATCATGTAGTAACCCAATTACCTTGTTAATAAACGAATATGTATCCATTCAAAATGTTAATAAACTAATTCAAACATGGTTAAAATATGCAAAGCTTTACTCTTAAGTAAACGACTTTAATACCACTTACAAACAAAACATAGCCGAATCATTCAAAATCCAAAATCAAATCATCACCAAATCACATTAGACATTAACCAAATTTATAAACTCATAAATAATTTATCCAACCAAACAATTATAACATCATATCATTTACTTAAAGCATTTAAACATACTTATCAAAATAAACAAGCCATTTTTTGCATGGCTTGTTATATACAACTTGATCAAAATAGATTCAAAAGATATCATAGCTTATACATGCCATAAGTTTCAAATTCAACTTTAAAAGTACCAAAATATAGACGATTGTGTGGATGACTTCGCTAATGATCCCGAGCCTGTAACAAACTTCCAAAAATCTATATCACGAAGAGCAAACATAAACACACAGAGTAAGTTTTCACAGCTTAGTAACTTATAAGCAAAATAAACAATCAAATGACATTAATAGTTCAATTTTAAGTAACCGAATTCATAAAACTATAACCACTTATATAACCAGACTTATCAATTTGTATCACTATCCATCATTCAAGTACAAATACCAATTTATTCGAATACAATTATATTCAATCACAAAGCTATACATCTCTCCTAATATTACATGCTCACATATGGCCGAATATTCATTAGCATTCCTTATAACATTTTAACATGGTAATATATATATATATACACAAAATATCATTTCATTCACCCCTCATGCATTTCAACTTTACTACTATCAATCACACAGATTTTTAAGCTCAATAATATCAACCACATAGGTTCGATACATACCTGCACAATTTCAAACTTATACCATATTTACTACTCAGTAAATTAGAAGCAATAATTCTTTCAACCATCCTTGATTACTCAATAGATTTGCACACTTAGTGCTAATAGTTATTCAAAGGTATATTGAGCTCGCACACTTAGTGCTCGATAATCAAGCTCACACACTTAGTGTTCGATAATCAAGCTCGCACACTTAGTGCTCAATAATCAAGCTTGCACACTTAGTGCTCGATAATCAAGCTCACACATTTAGTGCTCGATAATCAAGCTCGCACACTTAGTGAAATTCTCATAGTCGTAACTATTTATACTCGCACACTCAGTGCCAAAGTTTCACAACTTAATACATATTAATTCATACTATCAAGCCTATTTGCATTCGGAAACATCAACATTTTGTATATTTCAATTCGGCATATATATAAATTGTATTTATTTAAATCAACAACAACTATTTGCTTAATAACTTACTTCGGATGTCGACGGACGGTATATTTCGACTATTCGACTATTTTTGCTTTTCCCTGATCCAAACTCAATACTTTTGGTTCTTGATCTATACATTTTCAAATTGATCTCATTCAAATACCATTTCATTCAATTTAATCCCAAAATTACATAAATGGGTAATTTACCATTTTACCCCTAACATTTCACACTTTTACAATTTAGTCCAAAACACATAAAACACAAAATGCACAAAATCTCATCTCAATGTACTTAGGCCGAATACTTCCCATACCTATACAAATCCCCACATTTCATTTATATCATAATCTAACCCTTCAATTCAATATTTTTTGCAATTTAGCCCAAATTACTCAATTTCATGAAAATCTCCAATACAAACTTGTTAATCTAACTCATATCCTTTATTTTCTACCATCAAACACAAAATCTACCAAGCTATCAACAATGGCAATTCATGAATACATCATCAAATTCAAAAATTTAAGCATGGGTCTTAGAGTATTCAAAGCAACAATCTCAAAAACATTAAAATTATCAAAAACCGAGATCAAACATACCTTAAATCAAGCTACAACAAGGCTGAATGTTGCTTGGCTTTCTTTTTCTTTTTCTTTTACTAGTTTCAAACAAAACGATGAATACATGCATAATGTTTTAATTTTTTATTATAATATAACTTATAATATTTAATAAATTACCTAAATAACCTTTAAATAAAACATATAAAACCATTATAAATCATGGCTACTATCGTCCACCTATTTAAATATGGTCAAATTACCACTTAAACACCCCACATTATAAACACAAGCACAATTTAGCCATTACACATTAAACCTTCAAACTTCCATTTTACGCGATTAAGCCCTTTTATTAAATCAGGCATCCAAACGATAAAATTTTTAAACAAAATTTTCACAAAAGAAAATTCACACATTTAAAACACTAAAATAAATTTTAAAATATTTTTTTCTAACTCAGATTCGTGGTCTCGAAACCACCATTCTAATTAGGGTCCAAATCGGGCTATTACATGCTAAGTGGATATACCACGGTTATATATGTTGGTTTGAGAACGTGGTGCTAAGTGGATATACCATGAATATAGATGTACATTGGTACAAACATGGCACTAAGTGCGTATACCATATAAATGTACATTGTTACAAATGTGGCGCTAAGTGCGTATGCCAGGAATATATATATACAGTGACACAAATGTGGTGCTAAGTGTGTATACTATGAAAACCTGTGTTGACCTGAAAGTGTGGTGCTATGTGCGTAAACCATAAATTTAGACATTTATTAAAGAGGGTGGAGCTATGAGCGGAATCTACCAAGCATTGGTTACTATTCTGAAGTGTTTATCGGGAAGGCTTACTGAGTGACATTTTTTTATGTGACTATGTGATGATAAGTGCAGGAATTTAAATGTATGTTTAGGTGAGCAATGTCTATGCTATGTATGTAGATTGTGGTAAGGTCAAATTGAGTAAGTGCAACCACGAGACTCATGTCCAATAATCTTGAGATGTTATGCTCTTGAGTGATAAGTTTGTTGTTGTGATTATTATTGTTTAGATATAGACTTACTAAGCTTTTCAAAAGCTTACTCCTTTCTCTTTTCCCTTATTTTATAGAGTATCAAGCTAGCTCAAAGATCGGGAAGTGTCAGAGGATCACCCACACTATCCACAACGTTTTTTTGGTATTGTAATATGTACTCTTTTGGACTATGGCATGTATAGGGACTTAGTGGTGTTGTAAATGTCATGTTGGTTTGGCTATATTGTGGCAATTGTTAATGGATAAGTCATTTTGTAATTAAGGCTATGTGATTTGGCTAATGATGATATTGGTTATTTATATATCCTTATGAGGTAATTCATGGAGTGTTTGGTGTATTTGTGTATGGTCAAGTTGAAATGGGTGATTGATGGTTAGATGGCGTCATTTAGATACCTAAAAATATGCATGGAATGTGGTAATAAAATTGGTACAATTTGTATGTGTTTTGGGACATTGAATGGCATGGAAAATAGCCTAACTTAGGGCCACACGGCTAACCGCCGCAACCACATATGTAGGGCGTGTGAACTTTGCATGAAAATTTTGGGGATTAAGGACGTCACACGACCTGGTCACATGGGTGTGTCTCGTGGTCGTGTGACCAAAATTGCATGCTGATATCATAAACAGAATGTCTCAATTTTTCACACGGGGAAGCCACACGGGCGTGTTGAGGCTATGTGAAAGACACGGGCCAAGGACACGGGCGTATGCTTGGTCGTGTGAAAACCCCTGTAAGTTCAAAATGAAAAATATTTTTCCAAAAATTCCACACGGGTTAGGAACACGAGCGTGTGTGACTACATGGCCTGATCGCACGGGCGCGCATTTGTCTCACACGAGCGTGTGCCCTATTTTTTACCTAGTTCTCCAAAATCTTTCTAAGTTCTCAGTTTCCTCTTGGACCACTCCCAAATCATGTTTTGGGTCCCGTAGGCCCATTTTAAGGACGTATGGTGTATTATGTAAAAGTTTTAAATAGGAACAAATTTTAAGGGCTTGATCTGTATGATTGGTTGTCATATTGTCTGGTAATACTCGTACTCAATTCCAACATTGAAACAGGGTAAGGGGTGTTACATGCTTGATAAACTAGCTAAGTTATACATTTCTGATATTGTGAGATTACATGGGTTGCCACTATCTATTGTTTCGGATAGAGATATGAGATTTACTTTGCGGTTTTGAAAGAACTTGCAAGAGGCTTTAGGTACAAAATTACATTTCAGTACTACTTTTCACCCGCAAACAGATGGTCAATCTGAGTGAGTCTTTCAGATACTTGAGGATATGTTGAGATGCTGCATTCTTGAGTTTGAAGGTACGTGGGAACAATATTTACCATTGATTGAATTTGCGTATAGTAATAGCTTTCAATCGTGTATTAAAATGGCACCGTACAAAGCTTAATATGGTCGCAAATGCCGAACACCGTTATACTGGACTGAGCTTAATAAGAATAAGATCCACGAGGTCGATTTGATAAAAGAGACGGAGCAGAAAGTAAAAGTGATTCGTGATAGTCTAAAAATAGCTTCATATCGACATAAATCATACACAGACTTGAAACAAAAAGATATTGTGTTCAAGATCGGGGATAAAGTGTTTTTAAAAGTTTCTTTATGGAAGAAAATATTCTGATTTAGCAGAAAAGGTAAATTGAGTCCGAGGTTTATCGGGCCGTATGAGATTATCGAGCGTATCGGGTCGATTGCCTATAAATTATCTTTGACACCTGAGCTGGAGAAGATTCACAATGTATTTCATGTATCAATGTTACGACGATACAGATCCAACCCATCACATGTGATTTCCCCGTCCAAGATAGATATTCAGTCTGATATGACTTATGATGAAAAACCGATTCGTATTTTAGCTTACGAGGTTAAAGAATTGCGAAATAAGAAAATTTCTTTAGAGAAAGTGTTATGGCATTGACAATAGGTCGAAGAAGCTACATGGGAATTCAAAGATACTATGAGAGAGCAATATCCGAACTTATTCACTGGCAAGATTTTCGGGGACGAAAATCCCTAAAGGGGAGAGTTGTAACAGCCGGTTTAGAGCCTAGTCGAAACAATGGTTTCAGAACCATAAATTCAAGTCAAAAAAATATTGTAACATTATTTTCCGTGTGTACAGAATGTGAATAAGTATGTGTGAAAATTTCGTAAGCTAATTTTATCGTTTAAATGCTCAATTAGAGAAAGAGGACTAAATTGCATAAAATACAAAAGTGGTTTTCTATTTGTTTAAAATGCTTATTTGAGTTGGTTTATTAAATGTGAGGTCCTTATTTTGTCATTAGACCATGTGGTTAATAGATGGACAAAAATGGGCTTATATTAGTGGAATTTTAATGTTATAAATTAAGGTTAATTTGGTGATTCATGAAATAAGGTTAATTAAATTAAAACAAACAAAATTTCTTCTTTATTTTCTCATCTCCTTGGCCGAATGTAAGAAAGAAAAGAAGCCATTTCTTTTTTTAAGGGTTCGGCACTTTGAAGTTTTAATTGAGGTATGGATTTTGTTTGGTTTTTGATAATTTTTATGTTTTTGTGATTGTTGTTTTGTATTCTAGCTAGCCCATGCCTTAATTTTTGGATTGGTTGATGAATTTGTGATTTGCCATTGATGATAGCTTGGTGTTTTTGTTGTTTGTTGATGAAAAATGGAAGATAAAGGATAGATTAATATGTTTTACAAAGTGATTTTGAGTGAAAATGAATATTTAGTACTAAATTGTGAAATGTACAAAATGTGGGGTTAAAATATGAAATAAATGAAATTAATGGCTGCTAGGGACCTAGGGAAGATTCGGCCAAGCATGGGTTAAATGAAATTTTGAGTATTTTGTGTTGTTTTGAAATAGGGACTAAATTGTTACAATGTGAAATGTTAGGGGCTAAAGTACAAAATTCCCATTTACGTGTTTTTGGGTGAAATTAGATGAATATGTCTCTAAATAAGTTAAATTTGAATTGATTTATATTAAGAAAGGAAGAAATTAGATTTAGATTGGGGGAATTCAAAAGTTATTGAATAGTCGCACCGATCCGTTCGTTTCCATACAAGGTAAGTTCATATGCAAATAAATGTATTTGAATTGAATTATTTATGCTTATATGATTTTGAAATGTATTAAATGGCTATGGGAGATGAATATGTGAAATTGGGAAAGTATCGACAGAGATGGGATATCTAAAAGCCCCGTACGAACCATAGGAATAATATAGGATACATATGTCATGACATAGGATTTAGAGGTGTGATATCGTGTAAGACCATGTCTGGGATATTGGCATCGATCTGAGATTACATGTAAGACCATGTCTGGGACATTGGCATCGTATATGATTTCGTGTAAGACCTCGTCTAGGACAGTGGCATCGATATTTGATAACATGTAAGACCATATATGGGATATGCCATTATATGAGCTTTACGAGCTATCCAAATATCCTAGTCAATTTCGAACGGTTCAATGGGCATTATCAAGAAATGAACGAGTATGTGAATGAGTATCTGATTCAGGTATGTATGAAGATGTGAAATTCATGAATGAAAGGTGAGTATATTTATAGATATTGACATGTAAATACATGAGAAAGAATGGTGAATATGTGCAAATAAAATGAGAACAAGTGAACTAGATGTGAATTGTGAACTTGTATATGTGGTTTGCCATCGTTTCTATGAATAAATTGGCCTATAATTGTTTTATTTGTTAAATTTATTTGTATATGGCTTACTAAGCTTTTGAAAGCTTACTTTGTATGTATTTTCATTATTTTATAGATTATCGAAGCTATCGTGAGCTCTGGGATCGTCAAGGATCATTGTCACACTATCGAATGACATTTTGGTACTTTGATGTTGTAAATATTAAAGTATGGCATGTATAGGCTAGGATTGATGTTATAATATGTTTTGAGTTGTATATATCTTGCCATGTGATATGGCTTGAGTATGGTTGAGACGATGAACTTGTTTTGATATATGTTAGGTGATGCATTATGGTTTATGATGTGTATTTATATGGCCTAGTGAAAATGGTCATTCTGGCAAGGTTGTTATGATGTGGTTTTTGGTAAGTTGGTACGAAAGAATGAGATGTGAAAAATGGTATGATGGTTATGGTTGAATTGGTAGAAAATGGATGAATAAATGTTTGATTTGGTTATGTGTAAGATTAGCATGCATTTAGCCTATGTTTTGATATGTCTTGAGTTGATAAGTGACTATTGAAATGGTTGATGTTATTTGGGACAAAATAGACATGATTTGGAATTGAATTTGGCTACATATAGGTATGATATTTGGTGTTATTTGAGTTTTTGTAGGTGTATGAAATTGGATGAGAAAATATGGCTTAAACCAAGCCTATTTTCATGCCACATGGCCTGAGCCCACGAGCGTGTGACTCGACCGTGTAATCCCTGATGCTTAATTAAAACAAGTCAGTGAGTTACACAACCTAGGCACACGGGCGTGTCAGGTGGCCGTGTGACCAAGTCAGTATATATGCCCTGTTTTGCCACGGCCTAGACATAGGGGCGTACGAATGCCGTGTGAGGCATACAGCCTGTTCACACGGGCGTGTGACCTCTGTTACTTAGAAAAATTGTTAAGTTTCAAAAAAAAATTTTATACGAGATCAGTTTAGTACCGAACCTTCTCTAAAGCATATTTAAGGTCACGTTCTAAAGGGACTTTGTGATTATGAATGGATGTGATATGATGATGTATGAACAATGAATATGAAATGATTGTATAATAATATGTAATGATCGGTAATGCCTTCTAACCCTAATCCGGCGATGGACACGGGTTAGGGGTGTTACAATACTTACCTCAATTTCTCTTATCATGCACATTAGTTTAAATTCAACATTTAATAATAAATAAATTTAAATTATAGTAATACAAATAAAAATTTTTCGATTCAATCCTTGTCCGCTTTCTTTTTTCCCTTTTTGGTCGATGTCTCCGGCACAACGTTAGCTACGAAAAATTAAGATAATTCACATTAATTAATAAAATTACTAATTCACATCAAATACTTGAATTTTTTTAATTCAACTTTTACCTTAATTCCCATTTAATCCCTAACTAAAATTATCTTCATTTTCATTTCAATTTATACTTCATTTCCACTCAATTTCTACTTAAACTCAAACTTAACTCCCTAATTTTCATCATAAAATCCTAATTTTGAATTTCTTTCAATTTAGTCCCTATTATACAAAATTATAACTTATTCTACAATTTAATCTTTCTCCTACTTCTAACTTGAAATTCTATTAACTAAATCCCTAATTCACACCTTTGCTTAACAAAAATTAGTGTCTAAAAATCTAATAACTTCCACAATTTTAGCATATACCTAGTAGTATTTTGTCCTAGGATCATAAAAACTCAAAAATTACAGGAAAATAACTTAAATTGACTTACTAATCAAGCTCAGAACATTTGAAATCCCTAATTTCCTTCTTTTCTTTTTCTTTCTTCTTTGTCTCTGTTTCGTCCCTTTCCTATTCTTTTTTTTCTATTCATTTGTTTTATTTTATGTATAATATAATAATATAATAATATAATATAATAACATACTTATTGTTTAAGTAAATATAATATAATATACTTTAAATTAAAAATATCTTAGATTTTTCAATGTTAAACTGCCTCAAATTATAATAATGGCATATTCGCCTATTTAGTCCTTTTTACTTTCTTTAATCTATAATTAAACTTTCACACTTATTTCATTTAATCCTTTTTCCTAATTTTTTCTAATTAAGTCAAATTCACCTAATCAAAACCTAATTAGACACACAACTAACTTCGTAAATATTTTTAATAAATATTTATGAATTCGTTTTTTTAAGACGGAGGCTCGATAACATACATTTCTAATGCCCGTAAATTTTTTTGGGTTGTTACATCGTAGATGTGGTCAAATTTGCATCTGAGGGCAACCTCGTGGACTCGTTTACCAAGACATTACTAGCTAGAAATTTTGAGATGCAACACCCTTACTTAACCAGTTCGCTGAATCTAATTTTAGGACATCAAAACTGAATCGAGCTCATATACAATATTTGAACACATTATTTTAAAATCAAATTGAATTACCTATTTATAAAATAAACTTACATCAGAGACAAAATTTCTAAATAAAATTCGTTGTCCCAACTTTGGACTCTAAGGGAACTACATAGATACAATATAGTTTCCCCCATGGCGAGTTTCAAAAGGTATTCCCCTTCCGATGTGCATGACACCACACTATGGCACTCCCTGATCCAATACGGTCTAGCTTGGTCCCTCTTCGAGTTCCTTAATTCGCAATTCCTAAAACTACAAATCAAACCTCTATAAGTTCGGATGAACTTAATAAGTTTCTTCTTTACATGAAAATAGACCCCATCTTACAGAAGTTTAAATAGAATGAACTAAATACAAATAACTTATAACAGCCCATTTTTAGTGAAATCGGAACAGTGGTTTTGGGACCACAAATCTGAAGTTGAAAAATTCATATTATTATTATTTTATGTTCTACTATATGATAGAAATACAGTATAAAAATTTCGATAAGAAATTTTCTTTTTTACATACCTAATTTGATGAAAAGGACTAAATTGCATTAAGTGTAAAAGTAGAGTTCTAATAGCTAAAGGTATTAAATAGCTATAGAATTTGAAATTTGAGGTCCTTATATAGTAAATAGACCATTAAAATGCTTAGTGGTTAAGCATGAGTAGTCATCATTGGAAATTTCATGAAACGTTAAGGTTAATTTTAGAAATTATCAATTAAAGTGATATTAAATAAAATAAAAAAAAATCTATTATCATCACCTACCACCAAATAAAAAAAAATAGAAAATCTAGCCATGGAAGCTTGAGATATTAGCAAGCTTGTTGTGCTTAATTAGGTATGTATTATTGTTCCGTTTTTAATGATTTTTATGTTTCCGAGATCATAATAGCTTAATCTAGCTAACTCGGGGATTAATTTGCAAAACTGTTAAAGTATTAGGGTTTTTCCATTGATGAGTATGCTTGAACTTTGAAGTTTTATGATAGAAAATGAAAGGTTGTTGTTAGATAAAAAACTTTTGTAAAGAGAATTTTTGATGAAATTATCAATTAGGGATTAAATTGAAAAATATGATAAATTTATGATAAAATTGTGAAATTGTGAATTCTGTAGGTGTGTGTCTCAGCCGTGTTTGACACACGATCAGGTGATACAGCTATGTGTCCCCTGTATCTTTTAAATTGCACAAGTCAGTATGCTCACACGGCCTAGCACATAGGCGTGTAGCTTGGCATTGTGATCCAAGTTAGAGAGTTACATGGGCACAGACATGGGCTAGGACACAACCATGTGTCCCTATTTCAAATGTCCACACAGCCTAAGACATGGGCGTGTCTTCTGATCGTGTGAGTCACACGGCCTGGCCACACAGCTGTGTGTCCCCTGCAACTTTGAAAAATTTCAACGTTTTTCGAAAATCTTTTTAGTACCCGATCTAGTCCCAACTTGTTTCTAATGTGTATTTTGGGCCTCAAAGGCTCATATAAGGGACAATATGTTTGATTTCGATTGATTTCTGATATGAATGCTATATTGTATGAAATGTCTGATTAATTAATCTGTAAACTCCAGTAATGCTCCTTAACTCTATTTTGGCAATAGATATGAGTTAGAGGTGTTACATTTATTGGTATCAGGGCTACAATTTAGTCGATTCTCGGACTAAACGTAGCGTATACGAGTCTAGCTATACATGCCATTGTATAACCTGTGATAGTATGGTATCTCCTGACTGTTTTAAAACATGTTTTCATATAGCAATGACATCCAACCGAGCTGATTCTGATGAAGTAAAGAGTAATGCTCAAGCCTTTATTCAAGGAGTAGCTTCGAGTGGTACAAGGCATTCAAAGAGTAGCATCAAGTGGTACAAGGCCCGTATCTGAAGGCCAAGGATGGGAGGCTAAAGAGGCCTTCTTCCCTCTCCTTTCGATGATGAATGAATGGTTTACCGAGTTCATATGGACGAACCCAGTTGCTAACCAAGCTCCACCCTTCCTGTTCCTAAATTGATACCTGTCATTCCTCAAAGTACAGAACCTATCAGAGTTGGTAAGCTTCCTATTGATAAGATCCGTAAGTATGGTGCGGAAGAATTCTGAGCTACAGCTGAGGATGATCCTGAAAGAGTTGAGTTTTGGTTAGAAAATACTATCAGAGTTCTTGATAAATTATCTTGTTCACCGGCTGAATGTCTTAAGTGTACAGTATCTTTATTAAAAGATTCAGCTTATCAGTAGTGGAATACATTGATTTCTATTGTGCCGAAGATCAGGTCACTTGGGAATTTGTAACACCGTCGCCGGACTAGGGTTAAGAGGTATTAACGAACATTTTAGAACATATTACGATCATTTCATAAACATAAATTATACATCATCAATTCATAGCAATTCACACCCATATAGTCCATTTAGAAGGTCTACGAGACCTTAAACATGCTTTAGGAAGAGGTCGAGACTAAACTGATCACATACAATTTTTTTCCAAAACAATTTTTCAAAGTAACAGAGGTCACACGCCTGTGTGAACAGGCCGTGTGCCTCACATGGCATTAGACATGCCTGTGTCTCTAGGCCATGCGAAACAGGGCATACATACTGACTTAGGTCACACCGCCAAGGACATGCCCGTGTGCCAGGCCATGTGAAAACCTGGAGGGTATACTGACTTGGGTCACATGGCCAACCACACGTCCGTGTGTCAGCCGGTGTACCATTTCTAAATGGCCCACATGACCGTGCATCAGGCCGTGTGCTCAGTCGTGTCAAAACCAATTGGGTATACTGTCTTACGTCACACGGCCAGCCACACGCCCATGTTTGAGGCTGTGTGGAGTGCCCAGGCTCAATTCGAATTGGCCTTCGAACAACATAGCAGAGACACACGTCCGTGTCCCTACCCGTGTGGGCAAAAATAGGCCATTTGCAAGGCCAAATTGCCACCCTTAAGGGTCATCCATACAAGTCCAAATCCAAGCATCATTCACACAACATTTTCAGCCAAATTCAACCCCAAAACATGTACCATTTATGCAACAACATCATCATTCATTTCCATACACAATTCCAACCCAAAAAACTAATTCCATGTGCCAAATTCATACAAAAAACATATAATTCATATCCCATTTAAATTCATTTCAAAACATGCCAATTACTCAACATTTCAACTACCAAATCAACAACAAAACTTACTGAAATGACCATATCATTAGGCTATATATAAACACATTATAAACACCACAATTCGCCACATAACTTATGCCAAAATCAATCCATAGCCTAAACCATAATCAAGCCATATCACATGGCAAGATATTCACAACTCAAAACATAACATCTCTAGCCTATACATGCCATACATTAACGTATAGAACTTCAAAAGGTACCAAAATATCAGTTGATAGGGTGATGACCATCCTCGACGATCCCCGAGCTCACGGTAGCTTCGATAATCTATAAAACAAGTGAAAACACACAAAGTAAGCTTTCAAAGCTTAGTAAGCCATATACAAATAAACATAACACATTAAACAAAGTAAAACTAGTTCATCCATGGAAGTATCATATAGATCACATCTGTATTTTCATAAATCACCATTAGTTCACTTGTTCAAAATTCACTTGCATATAACCACATTTCATGTTCATGTACTTCATATGTCAATAATCATATTCACCCTCACCTTTCATCTTCAAATTTCAACACCTTTCATACATGCCTGAATCAAATATTCGATCACATACTCACACATTTCTCGGTAACGCTCGTTGCACCGTTTGGAATTGACAAGGATACTTGGATAGCTCATAAAGCTCATACAATGTCATATCCCATATATGGTCTTAAATGTTATCGAATATCAATGCCTCTGTCCCAGACAGGGTCTTCCATGAAATCGTATACGATGTCAATCTCCCAGACATGGTCTTACACGTAATCTCAAATCGATGCCAACGTCCCAAACGTGGTCTTATATGATATCACATCTTGGAATCCTATGTCATGACATATGTATCCTATACTATTCTTATGGTTCATACGTGGCTTTCGAACTTTGGAACACTACCGATTCTTTCTCAATTTCACATATTCATCTTCTGTAACCATTCAATACATTTCAATATCATATTAGCATGAATAAATCAATTCAAATGCAATTGTTTGCATATGAACTTACCTCGTACGGAAACAAACGGATAGAAACGACTATTCAACGACTTTCGACTTTCCCCAATCTAATTCCTATTTCTTTTGTTCTTGATCTATATACAATCAAAATTAACCCTTTTATTCATCAACATATTCAATTTAGTCCACAAATACATAGTTAGGCCTTTTTTACACATTGGCCCATATAATTTCACATTTATGACATTTTAGTCCCTATCACAAAAATACACAAAATATACAAAATTTCATATTTCCCATGCTTGGCCGAATATTCTTATAGTTCATATAAGCCCATATCTTTTATTTATTTCACATTTTAACCCTTCAATTTCTCATTTTCACAATTTAATCCACAATAGTCAATTTCATCAAAAATCCCAATACAAAACATATTTATCTATCATTAAGCTTTAATATTTCACAATTTCTCAATACAAATCTCACATATTCATCAATGGTACATTACAAAATCATCAACAAATTTCGAAAGTTAGGCATGGGCTTGATATAACACAAAGCAATAATCACAAAAACATAAAAATCATCAAAAACCGATCAAATAACATACCTTAATCACCAAATTTCCTAGCCGAACCCTAGCCTCCTTTTAACCTTTCTTTTTCTTTCAAATTTTCGGTAATAATGGATAAGAATGGCCTTAATTTTCTATGTTTGTTTTATTTAATTCATATTATTACTTAGTTTACTAAATTACCTTTGGTTATTAAACCATTTAATCACAAAATATTAGGCCATTAATGTCCATTAACAAAGAAAATGATCTAATTCCATTATAAGGACTTTACCTTTAATGAATCAAAGCAATTAAGCAATTAATCAAATAGCAAGCTACTTTAAAATTTCTGTGACTAGGTCCTTTTCACAAATTGGCACACAAACAATAAAATTTTCATACGAAATTTCCACACATATCAATTCACATGCTATAAATATAGAAAATAATATTAAAATATTTCTCCAACCTTCAATTTGTGGTCCTGATGTGACAGCCCTATCTTGGCCCAAATCGGGAAACTGGTTTCAAAACCACAGAACCGAGTCAGAAAATTTTCTTTTATTATAACTTTCAGTGTTTCTATTGTGTGAATTGTCTATTGTGAAAAGTTGGTGTTTCAATTTTGACATCTGAACGTCAATTATTAAATAATGGCTAAATTGCAAAAAAAGGAAAAATTAGAGGTACAATAGGTAAGTGACTGAATAAGGCATGGTTTATTAATGTGAGGGACTTGCATGTCAATTTAACCAATTTGAAGATAGTGGCCGGTCATTGCATGCATGAAATCATTATTGTTTTATTTTAGTTATTTTATTTCATTGAATTAGTGGAATTAGTTGATATAGAAATATTTTTTAATGAAATAAGAATTTTATATTGGTTAATTGTGATGAAAATAAAGTTATCATCCATTTTTCTTTGTTTCAAATTGCCGAAACTAAAGAGGAAGAAAAACAAAAAGTCTTAGACATTCGGCCTTAGTTATTCTCAATTAGAGCTCAAGAGCTTGGAGGAGAAGACCCGAAGAAGGGGAAGGCTAAAATTATAGAGTAGCCGATCAGAGCTATTTCATCTAATAAATGGTAAGTTCTAAGTAATTCAAAATTAGATCTCTATGTATGCCTAGAGTACTTGTAACTCATGTAATGCAAGCACTATGTGTGCGGATTTGTATGCACTATGTGTGAGGATTTGTAAGCACTATGTGTGCGGATTTGCAAGCACTATGTGTGCGGATTTGCAAGCACTATGTGTGGGGATTTGCAAGCACTATGTGTGCGAATTTGCAAGCACTATGTCTGGGGATGTGGAAGCACTATGTGTATCAAGGCATGTGAATCATATATGCATGAATACTTTTAATTCGTCATCATTTAATACGTGATGAAAAGATTTAAGACATGGGGTTGTATATTACTATGATTGCATAATATGACTAGATGGGTAGATAGATTAATAATCCAAGTGATAAAAGGGCATAGATTGGTATGACTATGATAGTTGATATTGCAAAAAGGAGTATTATACCAAGTAGATGTCTATCATACTGAGATAATAAGGAATTAAATACTATTTTGAAGTGTGAATTGAAATGTTGATTGTTGTATTATATTGCTTACAACTTACTGAGTTGAAAACTCATTTGGTGTGTTTATTTGTCTCTTATTTAGATCTCCCTTTGATCCGTTGTAAGCTTGGGACCGTCATCAAAGTCATCACACCTGTCTGCAACGTTTTCCTAAGTTTAACATTATGGCATGTATAGACTCGTTATTTGGGATATCGAGGATATAATGTTCTTTTTGTAAACATGGCCATGTGAATATGGCCTAAGTTTTAAGATTTCAAATGTGGATATGTATGCTTTTATAATACAACATTTTGATATTAAATGGATGGGTTATTTGCTAGAATAGATAGATCACTTAAAATTCACTTAGAAGTTAGGATCATGGGATGTACTTTATTGGTATGAATAAGTTAAGTATTAATGGTTATGCATTCGGCTATATTGATGAATTACCAAATGAATAGTGATCCTCTTTCATATTGATGAATTACCAAATGAATAGTGATCCTCTTTCATGATACTATATGAGTGCAAGGCATGCTGAAGTAGTGTTTACATATGCTAAATTAATAGCTTGAGCATTCGTTTTCTTTTATTTAATTGCAATGATTGATAAATGACCATTCTATATTATACTTAGTTTGAAGGTATGATTTGTTTTGGTACATTTGAGTTTGAATAGCTTTGTGACTGCTGAATGCATTATTGAATGTTTGCATAAGAATTGGTTCTATAGTACCTCGTAACCCTTCCGGCGACGGAAACGGGTTAGGGGTGTTACATTTTATTGGTATCAGAGCTACGATTTGGTCTATTCTAGGACTAACGTAGCTAGCGTAAGAATAGCTGTACATGCCATAATCTGATAATATGATAGTGTGATGACTTTTGATGGTTAAAATGTTACTTTTGTTAAGTAAATGGAACCAGACCCCGAGCGAGTCTTAGCGGATGATGTGGAGAGTATAGCGCCAGCTCCTGCGCAAGAGACGGCGCTGGTAGATTCTCGACCATCCGCGAGTAACCAAGAAGATGGAGTTAGGCAAGCCCTCTATTCCTTAATGAACAAATGGTTTGCCTAGTATACTCGTGCAAATCCAGCTGCTCAACAGCCCCCTAACTTAAACAATGCTTCCCTGGCACTTGTAATGCCTGCGACCACAGATCCGTTGAGATCGAGTAAACCCCCTGTTGATAAGATCAGAAAATACAGGGCTAAAGAATTTAGAACCACAACTACCGATGATGCTGAGAGAGCTGAATTTTGGTTGGACAATACCCTCCGAGTCTTTGATGAACTGTCTTGCACACCCAATGAGTGTCTAAAATGTGCTGTGTCATTGCTACGAGATGCGGCTTATTACTGGTGGAGCACTTTAATTGCAATTGTTCCGAAGGAACGAGTTACGTGGGATTTCTTTCAGACGGAGTTTTGAAAAAAATATATTACTCAACGATTGATCGACCAAAAGCGCAAGGAATTTCTTGAACTTAAACAAGGTCGTCTGACCGTATCAGAGTATGAACGCAAATTTGTGAGGCTCAGTCGTTATGCTCGAGAATGTGTTGCTAATGAAGATGCAATGTGTAAAAGATTCAAAGAAGGATTAAATGAAGACATTAAACTGCTTGTGGCTATTCTTGAAATAAGAGAATTTGTAGTACTCGTTGAACGGGCTTGCAAGGCGGAAGAGCTTGGAAAGGAGAAAAGAAAAGCGGAATCTGAAGCTAAAGACTTTCGTAAGAGATCTTTGGGGAAAGCTTCATTTTCGGCCTCAAAGAAATTTAAAAATGATAGTAACAAGTCAAAGACAAATGCCGGGATTTCAATTTGAGAACAACCTTCAACGGACTCTCGAGCTACTTCAGTTGCTAGTGTAGGTAATAATCGACAGATGAACTTGGAATGTCAACAGTGTGGAAGACGACATGTGGGCGGGTGTTGGGGCAAGATTTATAACCGAGCTTGTTATAGATACGGTTCGTGAGATCACTTTGTCAGAAATTGCACTGAACCTGTTGAGAAAGATAATGTACGAGATGTGACGTCAAGTGGCGCTGTAGTTAGGGGTAAGACATCGAGAAATGCGAGAGGTAGGAGTGGTACTCAGAGAGGGGCTTCTGATATAGCGGTTCGGTCAGGGGCTCGTGCGCCTGCAAGAGCTTATGCTATTCATGCTAGAGAGGAAGCTTCTTCTCCTGATGTTATTACCGGTACTTTCACTCTTTTCGATTCTAATGTTATTGCTTTGATTGATCCCGGGTCAATCCATTCCTATGTGTGTGAAACTCTGGCATCCAGTAAAACTCTTCCTGTTGAGTCTACTGAGTTCGTGATCCGAGTGTCAAACCCTTTGGCTCGGTGTGTGTTAGTAGACAAAGTATGCAAGAACTGCCCTTTAATGATTCGAAACTCTTATTTCCAAGCCAATTTAATGCTTTTGCCATTTGACGAGTTCGATATTATCCTCGGTATGGATTGGTTATCAGTACATGATGCGGTGGTGAATTGTAGAAGAAAATCAATTGAATTGCGATGTTCGAACGGAGAATTAATTCGAGTTGAGTCTACCAATTTGAACGGGCTACCGGTAGTGATATCTTCGATGTCGGCTCAAAGATATATGAAAAAGGGGTGTGAAGCTTATTTGGCGTATGTTTTAGATAATAAAGTATCTGAACGAAAGCTTGAAACTGTGCCTGTGGTTTGTGAATATCCGGATGTTTTTTCTGAGGAGTTACCTGGACTACCCCTTGTTCGAGAAGTTGAGTTCGGCATAGAGCTAGTACCAGGAACGACTCCAATTTCAATAGCACCGTATCATATGGCGCCGATCGAATTAAAAGAATTGAAATCTAAGTTGCAAGAGTTAACGGATAGAGGTTTCGTTCGACCGAGTTTATCTCCTTGGGGTGCGCCAGTACTGTTTGTGAAAAAGAAAGATGGCACTATGAGAATGTGCATTGATTATCGTCAACTTAATAAAGTCACAATAAAGAATAAATATTCGTTGCTGAGAATTGATGATTTGTTTGACCAGCTAAAGGGAGCTTCAGTATTTTTGAAGATAGACTTCAGATTGGGTTATTATTAGTTGCGAGTTAGAGACTCCGATGTGCCTAAAACTGCTTTCAGAACGAGGTACGGACATTATGAGTTCTTGGTAATGCTGTTTGGGTTCACTAATACCCCTTCGGTTTTCATGGATTTAATGAACCGAATTTTTCGATAGTATCTAGATCGGTTTGTAGTAGTGTTTATTGATGACATTTTGATCTACTCGCGCGATGAAAATGAGCATGCCGAACACCTTAGATTAGTGTTGCAGATTCTGCGAGACAAACAGCTTTACGCAAAGTTTAGTAAATGTGAATTCTAGTTGCGTGAAGTTAGCTTTTTGGGACATGTTGTATCTGCATCGGGCATTAGAGTAGATCCGAGCAAAATTTCAGCTATAGTGGATTGGAAGCCTCCGAGGAATCTTTCGGAAGTCTAGAGCATTCTGGGTCTTGTCGGGTATTATAGAAGATTTGTGGAAGGCTTCTCAATGATAGCAACACCGTTGACAAGACTGCTTCAGAAGGATGTCAGATTTGAATGGTCAGAAAAGTGTCAGAAAAGTTTCGATCAGTTGAAAGCCCTTTTGACTGAAGCTCCAGTGTTAGTTCAGCCGGAACCCGGTAAAAAATTCGTGGTCTATAGCAATGCCTCTTTGAATGGTTTAGGCTGTGTGTTGATGCAAGAAGGTAGAGTCATTGCTTATGCCTCAAGACAGTTGAAGCCTCACGAGAAAAACTATCCGACACACGATCTCGAATTAGCTGCCATCGTTTTCGCTTTAAAAATTTGGCGTCATTATTTGTTCGGAGAGAAATGCCATATTTATTCCGATCATAAAAGCCTCAAATACTTAATGACACAGAAAGATTTGAATTTGAGACAACGACGGTGGTTAGAATTATTGAAAGATTACGAGCTCGTCATCAATTATCACCCGGGAAAGGCTACCGTGGTTGCGGACGCTTTAAGTCGAAAATCACTGTTTACCCTTCGAGCAATGAATATACATTTGTCCTTGTTCGCCGATGATATGTTGATAGCAGAAGTGAAAGCAAGCCCAGTGTTGATACGACAAATTTGTGACGCCCAAAAAATCGATGATGATTTGATTGCCAAACGGGCTCAGTGTGATCCAAATGTAGATTCAGAGTTTCAAATTGACGATAATGATTGTTTGAGGTTCAAAAATCGATTGTGTGTTCCGAAAAATTCAAAGATTATTTCGACGATTTTAAATGAAGCTCATAATAATCGAATGTCAGTTCATCTGGGTAGCACAAAGATGTGTAACGACCTAAAGTGTCAATATTGGTGGAAATGGGACATTTCATCACAGTATGAAACGAGACATTTCTGATTTTGTTTCGAAGTGTTTAATATATCAACAAGTGAAAGCGGAACATCAAGTGCCTTCGGGATTACTTCAACCGATTATGATACCCGAATGGAAATGGGATCGCATTATAATGGACTTTGTATCGGGTTTACCGTTGACACCGAGGAAGACAGATGCAATTTGGGTGGTCGTTGATAGATTGACAAAGTCAGCTCATTTTATCCCTGTTCATACCGATTATTCATTTGATAAGTTAGCTGAATTGTACATTTCTCAGATTGTGAGATTGCAGGGGGTGCCTACTTCTATTGTGTTAGATAGAGACCTGAGATTCACATCGCGGTTTTGGAAGAAACTGCAAGAAGCTTTGGGTACCAAGTTACATTTTAGCACTGCTTTTCATCCCCAAACCGACGGTCAATCTGAACGAACTATTCAGACACTCGAGGATATGTTGAGATGTTGCATCCTTAAGTTTAGCAGCTCGTAGGAACGATACTTGCTTTTGATTAAATTCGCATACAATAACAGTTTTCAATCGAGTATCAAGATGGCACCTTACGAGGCTTTATATGGTCATATATGTCGTACACCATTGTTTTGGACCGAGCTTAGTGACAATAAGATTTTCGGAGTTGATTTAATAAAAGAGGCCGAGTAGAAAGTAAAAGTGATCCGAGATAGCCTAAAAGCAGCATCAGATCGTCAAAAATCGTACGCGGATTTGAAACGAAAAGATATAGAGTATCAAGTTGGAGACAAGTATTTCTTAAAGTTTCACAGTGGAAAAAGGTGCTCAGATTCGGCCGTAAAGGTAAATTGAGTCCGAGATTTATTGGACCATATGAAATTTCAGAACGTATTGGGCCGGTAGCATATAGGTTAATATTGCCACCTGAGCTTCAAAAGATTCACGATGTTTTTCATGTTTCAATGCTCTGTCGGTAGAGATCTGCTCTGTTGCATGTGATAAGTCCGTCATAGATTGAAATTCAGCTTGATTTGAGTTACGAGGAAGAACCGATTCGTATTTTAGCTCACGAAGTGAAAGAATTACGGAATAAGAAAATCTCGTTAGTGAAAGTGTTGTGGTGTAAACACGGGGTTGAGGAAGCGACTTGGGAGCTTGAAGATACGATGAAGGAACGTTACCCTAACCTGTTTACCGGTAAGATTTTCGGGAACGAAAATTTCTAAGGGGAGAGAGTTGTGACAGCCCTATCTTGGCCTTAATTGGGAAAATGGTTTCGAAACCACAGAACCGAGTCAAAAATTTTCTTTTATTATTACTTTCAGTGTTTCTATTGTGTGAATTGTCTATTGTGAAAAGTTGGTGTTTCAATTTTGACATATGAATGTCAATTATTAAATAATGGCTAAATTGCAAAAAAGAAAAAATTAGAGGTACAATAGGTAAGTGAACGAATAAGGCATGGTTTATTAATGTGAGGGACTTGCATGTCAATTTGACCAATTTGAAGATAGTGGCCGGTCATTGCATGCATGAAATCATTATTGTTTTATTTTATTTATTTTATTTCATTGAATTAGTGGAATTAGTTGATAAAGAAATAATTTTTAATGAAATAATAATTTTATATTGGTTTATTGGTGATGAAAACAAAGTTATCATCCATTTTTCTTTGTTTCAAATTGCCGAAACTAAAGAGGAAGAAAAACAAAAAGTCTTAGACATTCGGCCTTAGTAATTCTCAATTAGAGCTCAAGAGCTTGGATGAGAAGAGCCGAAGAAGGGGAAGGCTAAAATTATCCAGTAGCTGATCGGAGCTATTTCATCTAATAAAAGGTAAGTTCTAAGTAATTCAAAATTAGATCTCTATGTATGTCTAGAGTACTTGTAACTCATGTAATGCAAGCACTATGTGTGTGGATTTGCAAGCACTATGTGTGCGGATTTGTAAGCATTATGTGTACGGATTTGCAAGCACTATGTGTGCGGATTTGCAAGTACTATGTGTGCGGATTTGCAAGCACTATGTGTGCGGATTTGCAAGCACTATGTGTGCGGATTTGTAAGCACTATGTGTGCGGATTTGCAAGCACTATGTGTGCGGATTTGCAAGTGTACGAATTTGTAAGCACTATGTGTGTGGATTTGCAAGCACTATGTGTGCGGATTTGCAAGCACTATGTGTGCGGATTTGCAAGCACTATGTGTGCGGATTTGCAAGCACTATGTGTGCAGATTTGCAAGCACTATGTGTGCGGATTTGTAAGCACTATGTGTGTGGATTTGCAAGCACTATGTGTGCGGATTGTAAGCACTATGTGTGCGGATGGGAAGCACTATGTGTGCGGATTATCAAGGCATATGAATCATATTTGCATGAATACTTTTATTTCGTCATCATTTAATATGTGATGAAAAGATTTAAGACATGGGGTTGTATATTACTATGATTGCATAATATGACCAGATGGGTAGATAGATTAATAATCCAAGTGATAAAGGGGCATAGATTGGTATGACTATGATAGTTGATATTGCAAAAAGGAGTATTATACCAAGTAGATGTCTATCATACTGAGATAATAAGGAATTAAATACTATTTTGAAGTGTGAATTGAAATGTTGATTGTTGTATTATATTGCTTACAACTTACTGAGTTGAAAACTCATTTGGTGTGTTTATTTCTCTTATTTAGATCTCCCTTTGATCCGTTGTAAGCTCGGGACCGTCATCAAAGTCATCACACCTGTCTGCAACGTTTTCCTAAGTTTAACATTATGGCATGTATAGACTTTTTATTTGGGATGTCGAGGATATAATGTTCTTTTTGTAAACATGGCCATGCGAATATGTCCTAAGTTTCAAGATTTCAAATATGGATATGTATGCTTTTATAATACAACATTTTGATATTAAATGGATGGGTTATTTGCTAGAATAGATAGATCACTTAAAATTCACTTAGAAGTTAGGATCATGGGATGTACTTTATTGGTATGAATAAGTTGAGTATTAATGGTTATGCATTCGGCTATATTGATGAATTACCAAATGAATAGTGATCCTCTTTCATGATACTATATGAGTGCAAGGCATGCTGAAGTAGTGTTTACATATGCTAAATTAATAGCTTGAGCATTCGTTTTCTTTTATTTAATTGTAGTGATTGATAAATGACAATTCTATATTATACTTAGTTTGAAGGTATGATTTTTTTTGTACAGTTGAGTTTGAACAGCTTTGTAACTGCTGAATGCATTATTGAATGTCTGCATAAGAATTGGTTCTGTAGTACCTCGTAACCCCTCCGGTGACGAAAACGGGTTAGGGGTGTTACACCCGAAACCACTATTCCGACTAGGGTCTAAACCAAGCTATTACAACTCTCCCCCTTAGGGAATTTCATCCCCGAAAATCTTACCAGTGAATAGGTTCGGGCATTGCTCTCTTATAGCGTCCTCGAGCTCCCACATAGCTTCTTCAACTCCATGTCGATGTCATAGCACTTTCACTAATGCGATTTTCTTATTTCGCAATTCTTTAACCTCGCGAGCTAAAATACGGATCGGTTCCTCTTTATAAGTCATATCGGATTGAATCTTTATCTTAGAAGGGGATATCACATGCGATGGGTCGGATTTGTATCGTCGAAGCATCGATACATGAAATACATTGTGAATCTTCTCTAGCTTAGGTGGCAATAATAATCTATACGCAACTGGCCCGATACGCTCTATAATTTCATATCACCCAATGACTTTTCTACCGAATCACAATATTTTCTACCACGGAGACACTTTTGAAAACACTTTATCATCGATCTCAAACTCAATATCTTTTCGTTTCATGTCTGCGTATGATTTCTAAAGATCTAACGTTGCTTTCAGACTATCACGAATTATTTTCACTTTCTGTTCAGTCTCTTTTATCCAATCAATTCCGTGAATCTTATTCTCACTAAGCTCAGTCCAATATAACGGTGTTCGACATTTGCAACCATATAAGGCTTCGTACGGTGCCATTTTAATGCTCAATTGGAAACTATTATTATATGCAAATTCAATCAATGGTAAATATTGTTCCCACATACCTTCAAACTCAAGAATACAGCATCTCAACATATCCTTGAATATCTGAATGATCGGCTCGGATTGACCATATATTTGCGAGTGAAAAGCAATACTGAAATTCAATTTTGTACCTAAAGCCTCTTGCAGTTTCTTCCAAAATTGCAAAGTAAATCTCAGATCTCTGTCCGACACAATAGATAGTGTCACCCCATGCAGTCTCACAATCTCTAAATGTATAGCTTAGCCAACTTATCAAGCGAATAGTCTGATCGTACTGGAATACAATGAGTTGCTTTCGTCAATCTATCAACCACAACCTAGATCATATCTTTCTTTCTCATAGGTAGGGGCAAACTCGAAACAAAATCTATTGTCACTCTATCCTGTTTCCACTCAGGAATCATAATAAGCTGTCACAAACATGATGGCACTTGATGCTCAACTTTAACTCGCTAACAGATCAAACATTTCGAAACGAAATTTGAAATATCTCTTTTCATACCTGGCCACCAGTAAAACTGTTTCAAATTGTTATACATTTTTGTACTTCCCAGATGTACAGATAAACTACTGCTATGAGCTTCATCTAAAATCATCTGAATCAATTCTGGATTTCACAGAACACAAATTTGATCTTCGAATCTCAAGCAATTATCAACATCAATCCGAAATTCTTTATCATAGTTCGAATCACACTGAGTTCATTTCATTAGCAATTCATTATCAAATTTTAGGCATCACAAATCTTCTGTAAGAACAACTGTCTCGCTTTCAATTCGGCTAAAACTGAACCAGATAGAACTAAATAAGCATTTATCATACCTACAGCAAACAATGATATCCAACTCAAAGCATCAGCAACCACATTTGCTTTTCCCGGATGATAATCAATAACTAGCTCGTAGTCTTTTACCAGTTAAAACCATCTTCTCTGTCGCAGATTTAAATCTTTCTGAGTCATTAGATATTTGAAACTCTTATGATATGAATACACATGACACTTTTCACCGAACAGATAGTGGCGTGAAATCTTTAACGCAAACACAATAGCTGCTAATTCAAGGTTGTGCGTCGGAAATTCTTTTTATGCGACTTCAATTGTCTCGAAGCATAGGTTATAACTTTGCCTTCTTGCATCAAAACACAACCTAGATCATTCAATAAAGCATCGCTATGAATCACAAATGCTTTACCCGATTCTGGCTATATTAGCACCGGAGCTTCAGCCAATAAGGCTTTCAACTGATCAAAGATTTTCTGGAACTTTTCAGACCATTCGAACTTAAAGTTTTTTTGAGGTAATTTCGTCAACGAAGTTGCAATCATCGAAAAGCCTTTTACGAATCGTCGGTAATAACCAGCAAGTTCCAGAAAACTATAGAATTTAGACATATTTCTCAGAGACTTCTAATCTAAAATAGCTGAATTTTGCTCGGATCAACTCTAATGCTAGATGCTGACACAATATGGCTCAGAAAACCAACTTCACGTAACCAGAACTCACATTTATTGAATTTTGTGAATAGTTGCTTATCACGCAGAGTCTGTAAGACAATTCTCAAGTGTTCAGCATGCTCATTTTTATCACGTGAACAAATCAAAATGTCGTCAATGAATACAACAACAAATCGATCTAAGTAAGGTCTAAAAATTTTGTCCATCAAGTCCATAAAAATAGTAAGAGCATATGTTAATCCGAAAGGCATAACTAAAAACTCATAATGTCCGTACCTCGTTCTGAAAGTAGTTTTCAAAATGTCTAAATCTTTTACTCGCAACTGATAATAGCCTGATCTCAAATCTATCTTTGAAAACACAGCATCCCCTTTTAACTGATCAAACAAATCATTAATTCTGGGCAAAGGATATTTGTTCTTAATAGTCACTTTATTTAGCTAACGATAATCAATGCA
The DNA here is from genome assembly GCA_020496765.1 of Gossypium stocksii. NCBI lineage: Eukaryota > Viridiplantae > Streptophyta > Magnoliopsida > Malvales > Malvaceae > Gossypium > Gossypium stocksii. Next base: position 57,521,642 of record CM035630.1, read on the forward strand.
CATTCTCATCGTGCCATCTTTCCTTTTCACAAACAGAACAGGAGCACCCCAATGTGAGAAACTTGGTCGTGCAAACCTTCTATCGGTCAACTCTTGCAACTACGATTTCAATTCTTTCAACTCTGTTGGAGCCATTCTATACAGAGCTATTGATATCAGAGTTGTTCCCGGTACTAACTCAATACCAAACTCAACTTCTCAGATCGGAGGTAATCCTGATAATTCTTTAGGAAATACGTCTGTATATTCACAAACAACAGGCACTGATTCTATTTTCTTTTTTATCACTTTCGTAACAATCACATATGCAAAATAAGCTTCACATCCCTTTTTCACATAATTCAGAGTTTGCATCGAAGATATCATAGATAGTAACCCATTAAAATCATTGGACTCAATTCAGATTATCTCATCATTCTTGCATCTCAAATCAATAGTCTTTTGTTTGCTGTTCACAACAGCATCATGCAACGTTAACCAATCTATACCCAGAATTATATCAAACTCATCAAAGGGTAATAAAATTAGATCAGCCAAAAAACAGATATTTCAAAACATCAACTGACAATTCTTGCACACTTTGTCAACCAGAATACACTTGCCTAAAGGGTTTGATACTCTAATTACAAATTTACTAGACTCTATAGGCAAAGTCTTACTGGATACTAAGCTCATGCATATATACAAATGTGTCAGTCCTGGATCTATCAATGCAATCACAGAAGTATCATAAAGAGTGAAAGTACCAGTAATGACGTCTGGAGACGAAGCTTCTTCACGAGCGCGAATAGCATATGCTCTAGTAGGTGCTCTCACCTCGAATCTCGTAGTTGTATCTTTCGTAGCTCTATGGGTACCACTCACATTTCCAGGGTTTCTAAGTGGTCTATCTCTATCTGTAGTATTACTTAGCCTCAAATTCTGCAAAATCTCTTGCTCAACTAACTTAGGACAATCACGGATAAAGTGATCCAATGATCCACATTTGAAACAAGCCCGATCTTTTGTCTACAATGACCAGAATGTCTTTTACCACAATGCCGGTACTCGGGTTGATTAGATTTGACATTTCCAACACTAGCTATCGAAGTAACTGGAGCTCTAAAGCTTGAATGTGACCTCGTATGATCTCTACTCGTACGTCCCACATTAGCTTTTGAACGGCTATAATCATCTCTAAATTTCTTTGATGCTGACTGAAATGACTTATTCACCGATCTTTTTCTTGCATCTTTGGCTTCTGAATCGACTTTTCTTTTCTCTTTCCTGAGTTCTTCGTCTTTACACTCTTGATAAAAAAGTACAACAAATTCATTGATTTCCAGAATTCGACTAACAAATGAATGTCTTTATTTAGACCATCTTTGAATCTTTTACACATTATTTCTTCAGTTGAAACACATTCCTGTGCATACAGACTCAATCTCGCAAATTCTCGCTCGTATTCCATAACGGACATATGGCCTTATTTCAGCTCAAGAAACTCTTTTTGTTTCTGATCTATGAATCTTTGACTGATATATTTCTTTCAAAACTCAGTTTGAAAGAAATCCCAGGTGACTTGTTCTTTCGAAACCACATATGTCAAAGTTTTCCACCATTGGTACGCTGCATCTCTTAATAATGAAACGGCACATTTAACACACTCACATCAAGAGTACATGACATTTCATCAAACACTTAGATCGTATTATCGAGCCAGAAGTCAGCTCTTTCAGCATCATCATCCACAGTGGCCCTAAATTCTTCAGCCCCATATTTTCTGATTTTATCAACCAGTGGCTTACTTAAATGAATTGGATTCACAACTTGAGGCACCACTGGAATTTGAGGAGGATTAGGTGGGAGTGGAGGTTGTTGAACAGTCAGATTCGTTTAAACGAATTCCGAGAACAACTCATTCATCAATTGGAAGAAGGCTTGCTTTGCCTCTCCCTCATGGTCACTAGAAATCAGTCGATAATAGCCAGCGCTGTCCCTTGAGTAGGTGCGGGCGCATTGCTCTCAACGTCGTCAGCTACGGCTCGTTCGAGATCCATTACTATACGAAAACACATTTTATTTATTAGGAGTCATTACACTATCGCAATTCATATATATATGGCATATATAGCTAGACTCATACGTGCTATGCTAGTCCTAGAATTGACTAAACTGTAGCTCTGATACCAAACAAATGTAACACCCCTAACTCGTATCTATCGCCAGACTAGGGTTAAGAGGTATTACTGGATATTTTAGAACATTTTACAATCATTTCGCAAGCATTAATTATACATCATCAGTTCATAGCAATTCACACCCATATAGTCCCTTTAGAAGGTCTACGAGACCTTAAACAAGCTTTAGGAAGGGGTCAGGACTAAACCGAACACATACAAAATTTTTTAAAAACTTAACAATTTTTCAAAGTAATAGAGGTCACACGCCCGTTTGAACAGGCCGTGTGCCTCACACGGCATTAGACACGCCCATGTGTCTAGGTCGTGGCAAAACAGGGCATACATATTGACTTAGGTCACACGGCCAAAGACATGCCCATGTGCCAGGACGTGTGAAAACTTGGAGGGTATACTAACTTGAGTCATACGGCCAACCACAGGCCCGTGTGTTAGCCCGTGTGCCATTTCAAAATAGCCCACAGGCCCGTACATCAGGCCGTGTACTCGGCCATGTCAAAATCTGTATAGTATACTGTCTTACACCACACGGCTTGCCACACGCCCATGAGTGAAGCCGTGTGGAGCGCTCAGCCTCAATTCGAATAAGCCTTCAAACAACACGGCAACAATACACGTTTGTAACCCTGCCCATGTGCGCAAAAATAGGCCATTTGCAAGGCCAAATTGCCACCCTCAAGGGTCATCCCTACAAGTCCAAATCCAAGCATCATTTACACAACATTTTCAGCCAAATTCAACCCTAAAACATGCACCATTTATGCAACAACATCATCATTCATTTCCAAACACAATTCCAACGAAAAAATACTAATTCCATGTACCAAATTCATACAAAAAACATATAATTCATATCCCATTTTAATTCATTTCAAAACATGCAAATTACTCAACATTTCAACTACCAAATCAACAACAAAACTTACCAAAATGACCATCTCATTAGGCTATATATAAACACATTATAAACACATTATAAACACCACAATTCATCACATAATTTATGCTAAAATCAATCCATAGCCTAAACCATAATCAAGCCATATCACATGGCAAGATATTCACAACTCAAAACATAACATCTCTAGCTTATACATGTTATACTTTAACATATACAACTTTAAAAGGTACCAAAATATCAGTTGATAGTGTGATGACCATCCTTGACAATCCCCGAGCTCACGGTAGCTTTGATAGTCTATAAAACAAGTGAAAACACACAAAGTAAGCTTTCAAAGCTTAGTAAGCCATATACAAATAAACATAACACATTAAACAAAGTAAAACCAATTCATCCATGGAAGTATCATAAAGATCACATGTGTATTTTCATAAACCACCATTAGTTCACTTGTTCAAAATTCACTTACATATAACCACATTTAATGTTCATGTACTTCATATGTCAATGATCATATTCACACTCACGATTCATCTTCAAATTTCATATACATTTTATACATACCTGAATCGGATATTTGATCACATACTCATACATTTCTTGATAATGCCCGTTGCACTTTTCGAAATTGATAAGGATACTTGGATAGGTCATAAAGCTCATACAATGCCATATCCCAGATATGGTCTTACATGTTATCAAATATCGATGCCTCTGTCCGAGACATGGTCTTACACGAAATTACATACGATGTCGATGTCCTAAACATGGTCTTACACGTAATCTCAAATCGATGCCAACGTCTTAGACGTGGACTTATATGATATCACATCTCAAAATCCTATGTCATGACATATGTATCCTATACAATTCCTATGGTTCGTACGAGGCTTTCGGACTTCGTAACCTTATCGATACTTTCTCAATTTCACATATTCATCTTCCGTAACCATTCAAACATTTCAATATCATATTAGCATGAATAAATCAATTCAAATACAATTGTTTGCAAATGAACTTACCTCGTACGGAAACAAACGGATAGAAACGACTATTCAACGACTTTCGACTTCCCCCGATCTAATTCTGATTTTTTTCCTTCTTGATCTATATACAATCAAAATTAACCCTTTTATTCATCAACATATTCAATTTAGTCCATAAATAAATAATTAGGCCCTTTTTACACATTGGCCCTATAATTTCACATTTATGACATTTTAGTCCCTATCACAAAAATACACAAACTATACAAAATTTCATATTTCCCATGCATGGCCGAATATTCTTATAGTTCATATAAGCCCATATCTTTCTTTTATTTCACATTTTAACCCTTCAATTTCTCATTTTCACAATTTAATCCATAATAGTCAATTTCATCAAAAATCCCAATACAAAACATATTTATCTATCATTAAGCCTTCATATTTCACAATTTTTCAATACAAATCTCACATATTAATTAATGGTACATTACAAAATCATCAACAAATTTTGAAATTTAGGCATGGGCTTGATAGAACATGAAGCAGTGATCACAAAAATATAAAAATCATCAAAAACCGATCAAATAACATACCTTAATCACCAAATTTCCTTGTCGAACCCCAGCCTCCTCTTAACCTTTCTTTTTCTTTCAAATTTTCGGTAATGGATGAGAATGGCCTTAATTTTCTATATTTATTTTATTTAATTCATATTATTACTTAGTTTACTAAATTACCCTTGGTTATTAAACCATTTAATCACCAAATGTTAGGCTATTAATGTCCATTAACAAAGACAATGGTCTAATTCCATTATAAGGACTTTACCTTTAATGAATGAAAGTTATTAAGCACTTAATCAAATAGCAAGCTACTTTTATAATTTTTACGATTAGGTCATTTTCACAAATGGGCACACAAACGATAATATTTTCATACAAAATTTCCACACATATCAATTCACATGGTATAAATACAAAAAAATAATATTAAAATATTTTTTAACCTCAGATTTGTGGTCTCGAAACCACTATTCTGACTAGGGTCTAAATCGGGCTGTTACAAAATTCTTTCAAATCGAGTTTCGAAAGAAATATATCAGTCAGAGGTTTCTCAACCAGAAACGTAAAGAATTTTTGGAGCTTAAACAGGGTCATATGACAATGTCTGAATATGAACGAAAATTTGTTTTATTTAGCAAATATGCTCAAGAATGTATTCCGACTGAGACTGCAATGTGTAAGCGGTTTGAAGATGGCTTAAATGAAGATATAAAATTATTAGTGGAATCCTCAAGTTGAAAGAATTTGTTGTACTAGTTGGTTGACCATTTAAAGCTGAAGAGCTGAGCAAAAAGAAAAGACAAGCTGAGACTGAAGCTAGAGAATTAAGTAAGAGATTGACAGGAAACTGATACCAGTCAGCATCGAAGAAATCAAAAAAATATCACAACTGTTCTACTACTTCTATGAGATACTTCGGTAGACACAGAGGTACTCGAAGCTTCAGTCCTAAATCTCAGGCTACATCTTTAGTGAGAGTGGGTCATACTAGAAACACTAGACCAAAGTGCAAGCACAGTAACAAGTTATATTTTGGTGAGTGTCGAATGAAGAGTGGAGCGAGTTTCAGATGTGGTTCTTTTGATCACTATCTTAGGGGTTGCCTAGAGAAATTTGAAAAAGATAATATTCAAACTTCAAGGCCGAGCAACACAGCTACAAGATGTAGACCACCTCGTAATCCTAGAAATGTGAGTGTCACTGTGGTGTGATGAAAGATTCTAGTGTAAGGTCTGAGGCACAAGCACCAGCCAGGGCTTATGCTATTTGTGCATGCAAAGATTCTTCTGTGCCAGATGTTATTACTGGTACTTTCTCTCTTATTGATACTAATGTAACTGTTTTAATTGATCCCGGATTAACTCATTCATACGTTTACACGAATTTAGTGTCTAATAAAAATTTACCTGTTGAGTCCACTAAATTCGTGGTTAAAGTATTGAACCCTCTAGGCCAGTATGTGTTAGTTGATAAAGTTTCCAAGAACTATCCGTTAATGATTCAAGGTTACTATTTTCGGCTTATTTAATGCTATTACCATTCGATGAATTTGATGTGATATTCGGCATGGATTAACTCTATATGATGCTTTAGAAAATTGTAGACGAAAGCATATAATATTGAAATGTCAAAATGGTGAGATGCTTTATATTGAATCAGATAATGTAACAGCCCATTTTTTGTTAAATCAGAACAGTGTTTCGGAACCAGAAATCCAAGGTTAAAAAATTATTTTAATATTCTTTTATGTGTTTGCAGCATGTTAGCATGTATGTATGAAAGTTTCATAAATTAATTTTATCGATTGAATGCTTAATTCGGTAAAAAGGACTAAATCGCAAAAAATGAAAATTTTATGTTCTATTAGTTTAAAGTGCTAAATAGCTATGAAATTGAAAGGTGAAAGTCCTTATGATGAAATTAAACCATTGGTTGTGTAAGTGGACAATTCTAAACATTATATATGTGATTTTATAATGTTTTCATTAAGGTTAATAATGTAATTTAGTAAATAAGTAATATATTAAGTAAAATAAAACAAGTATCACCTTTTTATCATTCTTATTCAACTAAAATTAGAGGAAAAAGAAAGCCATTTAGGGTTTGAACATTTTAGCACTTTAAATTCTTGATTAAGTTATGAATTTTGTCCCATTCTTGAAAGCTGTCATTGATGAATGTTGATGTGTTTTGATGATTGATCATGAATTATGAATATTGGTTGATAGTTTTACATGTTTTGTAAAGTGATTTTGAGTGAAAATGCAAAATAGGGGCTAATTTGTGAACAGATGAAAATATGTGGTTAAATGTGTGAACAATTGATAAATATGGGCTGTTAGGGGCATAAGAGTAATTTGGCTAAGTATAGGTATCTTGAAATTTGTATGAATTTGTGATTTTATGAAATAAGGACTAAATTGTAACAATGTGAAAGTTTAGGGGCTAATGTGCAAAAATACCTAAATATGCATTTTTGGATTAAATTGAATGAATAGAGGATTAAATGAGCTAATTTTGATTACATATAGATCAAGAAAGAAAGAATTCAGACTTAGATCGGGGGAAAAGCAAAGTGATTAAATAGTCAGTCTAATTTGTCATTTCCATGTCCAATGTAAGTTTGTATGCTAATAAATGCTGTTGAATTATGTTATAAATGTATTATTTTTATTGAATTGAATTGCGAAGTTGGTTGGATATGAGATACAAACATAATTGATAGAGATCTGACAGCCGAAAGTCCCGTACGAACCTTAGAAAAGTATAGGACACAAGTGTCATGATATTAAGGTTATTGAGATTACATGTAAGACCATATCTAGCATATGGCATAGATATAAGATTTCGTGTAAGACCATAGCAGGGCTATGGCATCGATATGAGATTACATGTAAGACCATATTTGGGATATGCAATGTACTATGAATGTGTGATTCCCGTGTATCCTTTAGCGATTTTGAATGGTTCAACGGGCTTAATCAAGACGATGATGAATGTAAGATTGACTTAAGTTATACAGGTATGTATGGAAACTATATTAGTATCAAATGGAGGTAACTTGATGAATTCATGCTTATTAATGTATCAAAATATGTTAAAGGTTTGTGATTAGATATAGTTAATACTTGTTATGTTCTTATAATTGAATTGCATTTATTTGATATGCTAAGTTTATTATCAGACGAACTTACTAAGCTGCAAAGCTTACTTTATTTTACTTTTCATGTTTTATAGTGAAATCAGGCTAGCTTGGATCTGGAGATCGTCAGAGACTTCATCGCACTATTGGACATCTATTTTGGTACTTTTGAGATTTTGTATATATAGTATATGGCATGTATAGGATTTGGTCTTTTGGTATGTTTGATGGAAGTATGTTTTTGGCCATTTGAGATGGCTTTTAAATGATATACGGTGATGTGTATATATTGCCTTTTGAAATGGTATATCTTGATACTGTTTGTGTTGTGGTTGTGTGATGCAAATGCTTAGTTAATTTATTTGTTGAGATTGATTTGTTGTGAATTGGTTTTGGGTAGATGAAGGAGTTGATTATATGACAAGTTATATAGGTGATATATGGCTAGTGAAGCATGTTATTTTGGTTTGTGTTTTGGTTATGTAAATGGTTGTGATATGTGCTTTGAAATGGTTGGTATTGGTATGGTATATTTTGTACTTAATTGAGGTTGAATCGGCTATCTATTGTGTTATGAAATGGTACCTTTTATGCCTGTGTAGGTGTGCACATTTGGGCTGGAAAAATGGCTTGGTAAATAGCCTATTTTTGTCCTCACAGGCAGAGACATGGGCGTGTGTCTCAGCCATGTGCGACACACGATCATAGTACACGGCTGTGCGTCCCCTGAAGCATTTAATAGAAGCAAGTCAGTGAGTTACATGGCCTAGACACATGGAACTGTGCTCAGCCGTGTGACACAAGTCAGAGATTTACACGGGGTAGGACACAGTCTGGGACACGACCATATGCTTCCATTTTGAATGTCCACATGGCCTATGACACGGGCATGTCTGGTGGTTGTGTGAGACACATGGCCTATTTACAAGGACGTGTGTCCCTTGTTTGCGAAATTTTTGTATGTCTTTCCAAAATTTTTCCTGAGTTATCGGTTTAGTCCCGTACCACCCCTAATGTATGTTTAGGGCCTCGTAGGTACATTTAAAGGACAATGTGATTATGTTTGAATGAGAGATGTTTGTGTATGACAATGAATGTGAAACGAATGTGTAAATGATGTAATAAGTTTAGTAATACCTCCTACCCTATTTCGATGACGGATATAGGTTAGGGGTGTTACATTTTAGTGGTATCAGAGCTACAATTTAGTCGATTCTCAAACTAACGTAGTGTGTGTGAAAGTATAGCTATACATGCCATAAATAACCTACAATAGTGTGATGTCTTTTGACAATTTAAAATGTGTTTTCATATAGTAAATGGATCCTGATCGAGCTGTAGCTAACGATGTTGAGAGTAAAGCGCCAGCCTCCGTACATGGAGCTGCGTAGTCTAAATCGAGACTTGTTATGAGTAGTCAAGGAGGAGAGGCTAAACAAGCCTTCTTCCAAATGATGAATGACTGGTTGACGAAGTTTGTTTGAACAAATATGGCTGCTCAACAACCTCCTGTAACAGCTCGATTTATGGCCAAGTTAGAACAGTGGTTTTGGGACCACGAATTCGAAGTAGAAAAGGTCATAGTGATAAAGTTTTGAGGTTTATAGTATGATTGAATGCATGTGTGAAAATCTTGTTAAGAAATTTTATCGATAGAATGTCCAATTTGGCTAGTAGGACTAAATTGTAAAAGAGTGCAAAATATGTGTTCTAGAAGCATTGGGTGCTTAATTATAATGAATTTGTAAATTGGAGGTCCTTATTTAGTAATTAGACCATTATATATCATGATGGGCAAAAATGGACATAGAAGGGTAAAATTTCAAAGAAATGCTTTAAGGGCATTTTAGTCATTTGGTTAATAAAAGAATAAAAAGGGAAAATCAAGTCAAAATTGTGTTCATCTTTCTAACCCTTAGCCAAAATTTTGAAAGAATCCATAGCTAGGGTTTGGCCAACTTTCAAGCTTGATAATCAAGAAAGACGAGTATCTGACCTAGATTGGGGAAAGTGTAAGATTGTGGACCAAATTGCAATATTAGTAATTTTGATCTGAGGTAAGTTTGTAAACAATGCATCATTAATTTATGTTTTAATACTTTAATATGCTTAAAATGTGTAATTGACCCATCTAATGAGTTTGGCAAAGTTTCGATACGTGAGAAACATCTCGGTTGAACCTTAGGAATAGAATAGGATACGAGTGGCATGTCACTAGGGACCTCTATGAAATTATGTGATAGTGTGAGTCCGGGTGCTGGTCTAGTACATCCTATCAGTGGCTAGGCAATCCTGCATATGTTATAGATACCTGTCAGCTTGTGTGAGCAGCACTGGTAGCTACATTACGACCGTCAGCTTGTGTGAGTAAACCCATGACAAGCTTGAGAATGAGCATAAATGTGAAATGTGATATGAGGTAGTTTGGCTACATATGTGGCACTTATGTGCAACTTTCTATGTATCCATTAGTATTCCGAGTGTTCAATGGGAATGATAAAGATGTGAAAATATGTGTTAGTATGACGATATGATACAGGTGTGTACGTAAAATTCGTAAGTACAAATTCCATAAGTGATGATCGTATGGTAAGGTTGTGCTTGAGTAAGTAAGCCTATGTGACTTTAATGATAATGTATTATTTTTCAATATAAGCATTTGCATCTTGAACTTGTGATAAAGATGTTTATTATTTGCATATAAACTTACTAAGCTTTTTAGCTTACTCCCTTTACTTTCCCTTGTTTTATAGTGTCACCAAGCTAGCTCAGAATCGGGACTTGTCAGAGGCTCGCATCACACTATCAGAAACATTATTTTGGGTATTTGATAATTGTGATATTTTTGAAAGTATGGCATGTATAGGGAATTGGTCATTTGGTTATGCGTCATATTTGATTTGGCCAAATATGTTGGCTTATTTTCATGAATGTTCATTTTGTATAAGGCTATTAAAGGTTGGCTAACACTGGTCATCTTGGTAAGCATATGTTTATGTCTTGCATGAATGAGATAAATAGCATGATTTGAAATGGTTAAGTATGTGATGTTGTGCATGATGGTTGTGGTATGTAAAGGTTGAGTTTATGTCTTAGATGAGATGGTTGGATGTTAAATTATGCCATGCTAGGTATTGTTGAAATTGGTATAAGTGTGATTGTGTTTCAGGGTGGCAAATGGCTTTCTAAATAGTCTATATATTGTCCACACGGGTAGACACACGGGCATGTGTCTAGGCCATGTATGACACACGGTCAACCCCACGGGCATGTGAATAGGCCGTGTGTCCCCTGCTCCTTAATTTTGAGAAACAGAATGCCCAGTATGGAGCACACGGGCAAAGATACGGGCGTGTGTCTCGACTGTATGGACGACACAGCCTGGAACACGAGCGTGTGCCCAGGGTGTAAAGTCCGCACCTATTTTATGAAAAATCATGAAAATTAAATTGACCACACAGCCTAGCACACGTGCGTGTGACTTGGCCGTGTGACCCTAGAATGTTGAAGGTGTCATAAATAGAGAGTTACACGGGGTAGGGACACGAGCATGTGTGACTACACGGCCTGCCTATACGGGCGTATCCCACAACCATACGGGCGTGTGACCCCTGTATAATGGAAATTTTCTAAGTTTTCATAAAAAAATTTTATAGTTCTTGGTTTAGTCCCGAACCACTCCCAATGTATGTTTTGGGCATCATACGGTTGTTTTAGGGACGATATGATTGAATCTGGAAGGTTTTAACTTAGACACAATATTTTGTCCCGAAAATGTATATTTATTCATGTGATAAGTCTGGTAATACCTGGTATCCTGTTCCAGCGTCGAACAAGGGTAAGGGGTGTTACACCTCCACCCCCGCCAATTCCTTAACCCATCCCCATAGCTACTCAAGTTACTGATCCTATATGGTTGAACAAGCCTCCGGTTGATAAAATTTGAAAGTATGTTGCCGAAGAGTTCAAGGCCACTATGTTGCCGAAGAGTTCAAGGCCACTGTTGATGATGATCCTAAGAAAGCTGAATTCTGGCTTGAAAATACTATTGGAGTATTTGATGATTTGTCATGTACGCCTGAAGAATGCATTAAATGTGTTGTATAGCTCTTGAGAGATTCTACATATCAATGGTGGAACACTTTAATATTTGTGGTTCCAAAAGAATGAGTGACCTGGGAATTCTTTCAAACTAAATTCAGGAAGAAATATATTAGCCAGAGATTCATTGATCAGAAACGGAAAGAGTTTCTTCAATTAAAGTAAGGTCATATGTCTGTTACATAATACGAGTGAGAATTTGTAACACTTAGCAAATATGCCCAGGAATGTGTGTCAACTGAAGATATTATGTGCAAAAGATTGGAAGATGGTTTGAACAAAGACATCAAGCTTCTAGTTGGGATTTTAGAAATTAAAGAATTTGTTGTACTTGTTGATCGTGCCAAAAAAGCTGAAGAATTGAGTAAAGAAAAGAGAAAAGTTGATTTTGAAGCTAGAGACTCTAGAAAGAGATCGACGAGCAAATCTTATCAATCTGCATCAAAGAAATTTAGAGACTCACATAGTCATTCTAATACATCAATGGGGTTTTCCAACAGAGATCGTGAAAAGCAACATCTGAGTTCTAAAGCTCAAGCAACATCAGTAGCAAGCGTTGGTAGTGCAAGACCTAATCAACCTGAATGCAACAGTGTGGGAGACAACATCCTGGTGAATACAGATTGAATGATCGGGCTTATTTTAAATGTGGTGCACAAGATCATTTTATCAACGATTGTCCAGAACTAGCTGAGAAAGATAGATCTCAAAATGCAAGACCGAGTAATAAGGCAGCTAGAGGAAGACCACTTAGAAGTGCTAGTAATATGAGTGGTAGTCGAGGGGTGACAAAGAACTTAACTATGAGATCTGAAGCTAGAGCACCTGCTCGAGCCTACGCTATTCGCACTCGCGAAAAAGCGTCATCCCCAGATGTTATCACTAGTACATTCTTTCTTTATGACACTAATGTGATTGCATTGATAGATCCTGGATCAACTCATTCGTATATATGTGTGAATTTAGTGTCTAGTAAGACTTTGCCCATTTAGTCTACTAAGTTTGTTATAAAAGTGTCGAACCCCTTTAAAAAATATGTCCTAGTTAACAAAGTTTGCAAGAACTGTCCGTTGATGACTAGAGGTTACTATTTTCCTACCGATTTGATGTTGTTTCCATTTGACGAGTTTGATGTAATTTTGGGAATGGATTGGTTGACGTTGCATGACACCGTTGTGAATTGTAAACGAAAGACAATTGAATTGAAATGTCAAAATGAGAAGACTATTCAAATCGAATCTGACGATCTGGGTGGTTTACTAGCTGTGATTTCATCGATATTAGCTCAGAAATATGTATTTGATACAAAAGTATCTGAATCAAAGATTGAATCCATACCAGTTGTGTGTGAAAATTCGAATGTGTTTCCAAAAAAGTTATCAGGTTTGCCGCCAATCAGAGAGGTTGAGTTGGTATTGATTTAGTGTCGAGAACTTCACCGATATCGATAGCTCAGTATAGAATGGCTCCAACAAAGTTGAATGAATTAAAATCTCAGTTGCAAGAATTAATTGATAAAGGATTTGCTAGATCGAGTTTCTCGCCCTAGGGTGCACCGGTATTATTTGTGAAAAGAAAGATGGCACTCTAAGAATGTGTATAGATAGATGATTTGTTTAATCAACTGAAACGAGCAACAGTGTTTTCAAAGATAGATTTGAGATCGAGTTATTAACAATTGAGAGTTAAAGACTCAAATGTACCGAAGACTGCTTTTAGAACGAGGTACGGACACTATGAATTCCTTGTTATTCCATTCAGATTAACTAACACACCTGCAGTCTTTATGGATTTGATGAACCAGATTTTCAGACCGTACTTGGACAAATTCATAATTGTGTTTATTGATGACATTTAAATTTATTCTCATGATGAATCCAAATTTGAGAATCGTGTTACAAACCTTAAGAGACAAGAAATTGTTTGCAAAGTTCAGAAAATGTGAGTTTTGGATCCGAGAGGTTGGATTTCTAGGACATATTATTTTAGTTGAAGGTATGTAACGCCCCAATTTTTGGGATTTTCGAGATTTTTGTGATTTTGGTGAAATCATGAAAATTCTATGGTTTGGTTATTAAATTTGTGTTTTAAGTATGTTAGTGGGCCTTTAGAAGGCCCAAGCTTGAGTTAAAACCCGGTAGAAATTTTAAATTCTGAACTTAGAGAGAAGGGGACTTAGTTATGTGGGCTTTTAAGAAAAAGAGAGTAAAATAGGACACAAGTGAGCCCTTGGTAAAGTGGCAATGTGGCGCCACTTAGTTCCTAAAAAAATGGTGTGTGGATGTGTGTGCAAGGGCCAAAGTTCAAGTCACAAGGTAAACATTGTGTGTGTTTTTAATTTTTGAGCATGTGCCAGTCATGTGATGGATGTTAAGTGAAACTCTGCTGAAGAGAGTTTGAGTTGTTCATGAGATTAGATTAGGTGGGATAAGAGGGAAAGAATTTAGGGATTTTGAAATGAGACATGTTATGGTCGATTGGGGGACTCTTAAGGGAGCATTGCCATTTGGGACATTTAGTTTTAGTGTAATCGGCTAGAGGTGGTTTAGGGTGATAGCCGAACATTTTTTTAGAGTCTTTCTTAGGGTCTTAGTTCGGTATTTAAGTGTGTATGTGTGCCGATTAGGTATAGAACCTTTAGGGTTTTTGTTTTCTTTTGTTTCCCATTGAATTAGAAGCCAAAGCTGCAAGCGTTCATCTCTTGGTGCCGATTGACCATAACTGAATCTCCCCTCTCTTCTTTCATCTTTTTGCTTTACTTCTTCTTTCCCTAAACCGAATTCGCTTCATCACTCTTCTTCTTAAAACTAAACCCGCTCTTGATCTTTTTCTTTTCTTCTACTTCTTCTCAAGCCTAGTCGACTACTACTAAAATCTGAACCATAGTGGATTGTCGTTCTCTCCCTTGACCGAAACCCTACTTTTCTCTCCCATCCAATCTTTTCAAATATCGAAATCTAATACCATAACCCTGTCGACATCACTTCTTCAACCCATAGTTCAAATTTTCTTCTTCTTCTCACTTAAGGGCCGAAACCTTCATACTCAAGGTATTTCAGGAATTGAACCCTTAGATCTGTTAGATTCGTTCTTTGCTTGTGTTGAGGAGTAGATCTATGTCAGATCTGGATTAGAATAAGATTGGGAGCACTTGTGACTTGTAGATCTTC
Source organism: Gossypium stocksii (assembly GCA_020496765.1). Lineage (NCBI taxonomy): Eukaryota > Viridiplantae > Streptophyta > Magnoliopsida > Malvales > Malvaceae > Gossypium > Gossypium stocksii. The sequence continues at coordinate 57,536,688 of CM035630.1, forward strand.
GGTAAGTACTCAGATCTCTTCTTTTCATTCATTATTTCGGGATTTAAGAAAAGCTGAAAACCCCTATATACATAGGGTGGCTGTCAACTAAAACTAAAGGATGTATTGGTTTGTTTATCAATTTGTTTCATGCTAGTGAGGGCTAAGGGCTACGGATAGAGGGCTTGGATCATTAGAACGATTAGATCTAGATCTAGTCACTGTTCTCGGCAAAAGGTAAGTATTCAAGTGATTTATGGGTGATTGCCGATTGTATATGGATTATGGTAATGATAATTTCGATTATATGATAGATTAACAGGATGGTTTCAAACGATTGTAGGAAAAATCATGTAGGAGATCTCACTGTAGTTATCGCAAATCAGGTGTTTAAACGAACACCCTTTAGTAGACTAAATCGACAAAAGCCGACAAGCCAAAATGCCAAAATTTTGGCATTTCATGGGCTTGCAGGCGTGCGATCACTTGTAGGTTGGTTGGAAATAGTTAGATCTATAATCGCAACTAGTAAGATGGATGAGTGCGCAATTTCATGCACTTTGATGAATTTTGGCCTCGATGGGCTGAATTTGGGCCCAATGGGCTTACAGGCCCATATGGGTGGAAATGAGCGATAAGTGTATTCTGGGTATTCGTAGGCTAAAACCGTTAAACCGGACTTAGAATTTGGGCTAAACGGGCCAAAATAGCTAAATGACACTGTAGGGCCCATTAGGGGTTTAGGGCCCAATAGCTCTAAGGTTGATAAATGGGCTAGACATACTGTTAGGATGATAATGGGATTGTTAATAACTGAAATATGCGTAAAACCTTAAAAACTGGAATAATTACTGAAATACCTCTAAAGGGTGAAAAATTACGGTTTTACCCCCTAGGTGTAAAATGACTGTTATACCCTAGGGCTAAATTTGATTGAAATGTATGCTTTACTGTTTCTGTTCACTGTAAGCCATGACATGATTATCTGTAGCATGGGACTGGGTTTATTGATGGAGGAAGTGCAAGTGGCATTGCCACATTTATTGAAATGGGCTTTGCCTCGTATTACTGAAAGAGGCTTTGCCTTGTTATACTGTTGTGGCTTGGCCACGTTATCTGAGCAGCTATGCTGTGACTGTGGAGTGTAGGGCTAGGTGGGTTGAGTTATTCCCCACATGGTGTGTAGGGCTGGTACGGGTGGAGTGTAGCGACTGGATTTAGGCTGGGTTTGGGCATACATGTATTATTACTGATCTGTTACTGTAATGGGCCTATGGGCCGCACTATTTACTAAATAGGGCTAAGGACCAGTAACTGAATACTGAATAGGGTTTCGGCCCAGTTATTACTTAGACTGGATAGGGCTTAAGCTAGTGGGCTTGAGCTGATTTGGGCTTCGGATGGGCTTTCTTTACACACTGAGTTTCCAAACTCACCCCTTTTCTTCCATCCATGCAGGTGAGCCCTAGACTGGTGGACTTGGAGCTGGTAGGGATTTAGAGTGGCCACGTAGACTGCATTACTGGTTTCTAATTAAGTTATTTATTTTCTTATTTATTTTTAATTGTTTTTATTCTGGTTTTGGGTTTGTAATAAGGCCACTTTAATTATTTTAATTTGGGTTTTCAATTATTTATTTATACTCTACTTTAAATTATTTGAATAAGGCTGCGTGAGTTTTCTTAAAATTAATCAACATTTTCAAAATAAATCACACGTATCAAACGAGTAACAAAAGTTAATCCAAGATCTTATAATAAGAAATCCCCTAAAAATTGGTAGCGAATGGGACGTTCACAGTCAAACCTAGAGTTTTTCGTTAAACTTTAATAATGATTTTGCAAAACTCACCCTAATCATAATAACTAGGAAACATGTTTAGTCCGTTGTTGATGTGACGCACTAGACTTGGCCATTACGTCTGGGCCGGGTTTGGGGTGTTATAAGGTATCCAAGTCGATCCGAGCAAGATTTCCTTGATTTTAGATTGGAAACCTCCAAGAAATGTATCCAAAGTTTGTAGTTTTCTAGGATTAGTAGGTTATTATCAACGATTTGTAAAAGAATTCTCTATGATTGCAACTCTGATGACATGTTTGCTTCAGAAAGATGTCAAATTTCAGTGGTCAGAGAAATGTCAGCAGAGCTTCGAACAGTTTAAAGCATTATTGACAGAGGCATCAGTTTTAGTTCAGCCTGAGTTGGGTAAAGAATTCATAATCTTCAGTGATGCATCGTTGAGTGGTTTGGTATGTGTTTTGATGAAGGAAGGCAAAGTTATAGCTTATGCCTCGAGACAGTTGAAGCCACATAAAAAGAATTATCTGACGCATGATTTAAAGCTAGCTGCAATAATGTTCGCATTGAAAATTTGGCGTCATTATTTATATAGTGAGAAATGCCACATTTATACTGATCACAAGAGTTTGAAATACTTAATGACTCAGAAAGATCTGAATTTGCGACAGCGGAGATGGTTAGAATTATTAAAAGACTATGAATTAGTAATTGACTATCATCCAGGGAAAGCGAACGTAGTTACTGATGCTTTGAGTTGAAAATCATTATTTGCTTTGCATGCGATGAACACTCAGTTAGCATTGACTAATGATGGTTCGATTGCAGCTAAGATGAAAGCTAGACTGTTATTTCTTTAGCAGATTTGTAAAGCTTAAAAATTTGATAGTGATTTGCACGCCAAACAAATTAGTGTGAGTCAACTTCTGATTCAGAGTTTCAAATAGGATCTGATGATTGTCTGATGTACAGAAATAGAATCTGTGTACCAAGAAATCCTGAGCTCATTTAGATTATTTTAAACGAAGCACACGGTAGTTGTTTGTCATTACATTCAAGAAGCACTAAAATGTATAACTATCTGAAACAGTTATATTGGTGGTCAGGTATGAAACGATATATCTCAGAGTTTGTTTTGAAATGTTTGATTTGTAAGCAAGTTAAAGCTGAACATCAAGTACCGTTAGGATTACTGCAATCTATGATGATTCCCGAGTGGAAATGGGATAGAGTAACTATGGATTTCGTATCGGGTTTGCCTCTGTCTCTGAAAAAGAAAGATGCGATCTGGATTATAATTGATAGATTGACAAAATCTACGCATTTCATACTGGTACATATAGATTTTTTGCTTGATAGACTCGTTGAGTTATATATTTCTGAAATTTTTCGATTGCACTGGGTGCCACTATCTATTATTTTGAATAGAGATTCGAGATTCACTTTGCAATTTTGGAAGAAATTGCAAGAAGCTTTAGGTACAAAGCTACATTTTAGCATCGTGTTTCACCCGCAGATGGATAGTCAATTTGAGAGAGTTATTTAGATTCTCGAAGACATATTACAATACTGTGTATTAAAGTTTGAATGCAGCTGGGAGAAATACTTACCATTGATTGAATTCGCGTATAACAACATTTTTCAATCAAGTATTAAAATGGCACCGTACGAAGCTCTATATGGTCATAAATTTTGAACACCAATATACTGGACAGAACTTAGCAAGAAAAAGATTCATGGGATCGATTTGATTAGAGAAACAGAAGAGAAAGTGAAAATAATACGCAACAGTTTGAAAGCAGCTTCTGATCGACAGAAATCGTACGTGGATTTGAAACGAAAAGACATTAAATTTTAGATTGAGGATAAAGTGTTCTTGAAAGTGTCGCCGTGGAAAAACATACTCTAATTTGACAAAAAAAGAAAGTTGAGTCCGCGATTCATCAGCCCATAAGAGATAATCGAGCAAATTGGGCCAGTGGCATATCGATTAGCTGTACCGTCAGAGTTAGCAAAGATACATAATGTGTTTCATGTATCGATGTTACGATGATACCGATAAGAACCTTCGCATGTCATTACTCCAACTGAAGTTGAGATTCAGCCAAATTTCACGTATAGTGAAGAACTGATCAGAATTCTAGCTCGTGAAATCAAAGAACTAAGAAATAAAAGAATAGCATTCGTGAAAGTCTTATGGCATCGACATGGGTTGAAGAAGCAACGTGGGAACCCGAGGACGCTATGCAAAAGTAATACCCTAGCCTATTCACTAGTAAGATTTTCTAGGACCAAAATCCCTAAGGGGGAAGAACTATAACGACCCATTTTCGTCAAATCAGAAAAGTGGTTTCAAAACCACAAATCAAAGTTTAAAAAATTATTTTAATATTATTTTTGTGATCATTGTAACTAGTACTAGCTAGCCCAGGGACTATTTTGCAAAATTGTTAAAGATTTTGAAAGTTTTCATTGATGAATGTTGATGCGTTTTGATGATTGATCATGAATTATGAATATTGGTTGATAGTTTTACATGTTTTGTAAAGTGATTTTGAGTGAAAATGCAAAATAGGAGTTAATTTATGAAAAGATGAAAACATGTGGTAAAATGTGTAAAAAAGTGATAAATATGGGCTACTAGGGGCATAAGAGTAATTCGACTAAGTATGGGTATCTTGAAATTTGTATGAATTTGTGATTTTATGAAATAAGGACTAAATTGTAACAATATGAAAGTTTAGGGGCTAATGTGCAAAAATACCTGAATATGCATTTTTGGATTAAATTGAATGAATAGAGGATTAAATGAGCTAAATTTGATTACGTATAGACAAAGAAAGAAAGAATTCAAACTTAGATTAGGGGAAAGGCAAAGTCATTAAATAGTCGGTTCTATTCGTCATTTCCATGTCCGAGGTAAGTTCATATGCTAATAAATGTTGTTAAATTGTGTTATAAATTTATTATTTCTATTGAATTGAATTGCGAAATTGGTTGGATATGAGATACGGACATAATTGACAGAGATACGATAGCCGAAAGTCCCGTACGACCTTAGGAATAGTATAGGATAAAGTGTCATGATATTAGGGTTATTGAGATTACGTGTAAGACCATATCTGGCATATGGCATTGATATGAGATTTCGTGTAAGACCATAGCAGGGCTACGGCATCAATATGAGATTACATGTAAGACCATATTTGGGATATGCATTGTACTGTGAATATGTGATTTCCGTGTATCCTTTAGCGATTCTGAATGGTTCAACAGGCTTAATCGAGGCTATGATGAACGTAAGATTGACTTAAGTTATACAGGTATGTATGGAAACTATATGAGTATCAAATGGAGGTAACTTGATAAATTCATGCTTATTAATGTATCAAAATATGTGAAAGGTTTCTGATTAGATATAGTTAATACTTGCTATGTTCTTATGATTGAATTGCGTTTATTTGATATGCTAAGTTTATTATCACATGGGCTTACTAAGCTGCAAAGCTTACTTCGTTTTACTTTCCATGTTTTATAGTGAAATCGAGCTACCTTGGGTTTGGAGATCGCCAAAGACTTTATCACACTATCGGACATCTATTTTTGTACTTTTGAGATTTTGTATATATGGTGTATGACATGTATAGGATTTGGTCTTTTGGTATGTTTGATGGAAGTATGTTTTTGGCCGTTTGAGATGGCTTTTAAATGATATATGGTGATATGTATATATTGCCTTTCGAAATGGCATATTTTGATATTGCTGACGTTGTGGTTGTGTGATGCAAATGGTTAGTTAGTATGAGGTAATTTATTTGTTGAGATTGATTTGTTGTGAATTGGTTTTGGGTAAATGAATGAGTTGATTATATGACAAGTTATATAGGTGATATATGGCTAGTGAAGCATGTTATTTTGGTATTTGTTTTGGTTATGTAAATGGTTATGATATGTGTAACACCCCAAACTCGGCCTAGAAGTTAGCCCAAATCCGGCGTGTCACATTGGAGTATAACGCTCCAAACCTAGTCTAGAAGTTAGGTTCAAATCTGGCGTGTCACATTGAATGTTTTTCGAAAACCTTGTTTTCATTGAAAACCCTTCTTTATATTTAAAACTTCAACCCCTTAAATACTTCAGATTTCATTTACTTATTTTTAAAACGTGGTTTATTAAAAGTTATTCTTTTGTAAAATGTTATTGCATTTAAAACCTTATGTGTTGCAGAAGCTTAACTTAAAATAGTTGCGAAAACGTGATTGTAACACCCTCATTTTTGGGTTTTTGAGATTTTTCTTGAATTTATCTATTGCTTGTCTGATGTGCTAAATTATGCTTTGAGTGTGTTTAGTGGGCCTTTGGAAGGCCTAAGTTTAAGTTAAAGCCTGAGAGAATTTTTAAATTTTGGGCTTAAAAGAGAAGAAGCGTTGGATAAGTGGGCTTTTAAGTAAATGCTGGGAAAATAAGACATAAGAAGATCTGTGGTAACGTGGCAAAGTAGCGCCACTTAGAGCCTAAGGAGGAGGCGTGTAGAGGCTATAAAAGAGCTAAGGTTCAAATCATGTGGTAAGCAGGGTGTTGTTTTATTTTTAATGCATGTGCAAGGTAAGTGGTAGATCTCAAGTGAAACTCTGAAGGAGAGTGTTTGAATGGCTCATAGGACTGAATCAAGGAGGATAAGGGGAGAAAATTTAGGAATTTCGAATGGAAAGCAAGTGATGGCCGAATATGGGTCTCTTGGGGGACATTTTCGGTTGGGGTCTTTTGGTTTTGGCGTAATCAGCAAGAGGAATAAAGGGGTGCTAGCCGAATGCTTCTTGGGTTCTTTTGGGGTTTTAGTTTTGGTATTTTGGGTGTATGTGTCGATCTCTTTAGTGGCTAGTCCTCGGGATTTGGCAATTCCTTTTTACCGGATTAGTGTAGTACTACTTAGGGCTCTCTGCTTTTTCCTTATTCTCCTCTCCTTAGTTCTAAAAGCCGAAAACGTAAAGCATCATCTCTTTTGTGCTGATTTGTGCAAAGAACCAAATTCTTCTCTTTTCTTCCTTTCTCTTTCAAGCCAAACCCTTTTCATCACCTTCTTCTTTAGCTGAATCAAGCCTCTACCTCTTCTCCCTTCACTCTTCTTTTTTTCTTCACCTTTTCTCCACCTATTGAAGTAACCATCTTTCTCAAGCCTTGTTAGCCGATTACTCTCAAAAGCCGAAACCCGAATCCAATGTTGCCGATTTCTTTATTGGCCAAATTTCTTCTTCTCTTTATTACTAATCTTTCAAGAGTCGAACCCTCAAACCTCTCATCTCTACTGATCATCTACTCTTCTTTCATAAACTTTTCTTCTCCTTCTATCTTTTCTCTCAAAACAGAAACTGACATACTCTCTAGTGGTTTCCAAAAGCCGAATCACTTGGATCTATCCTCTTCTCGCGTTTTAATTAGATCTATAGTAGATCTGAACTAGGCTGGTGTTTGAGGACTCTTCTTTGGCAAAACAAAGCGGTGGTAAGTATTCGAAATTCTTTTGCTAGTAACCTTGTGAGTCAAGAAAAGCCGAAAACCCCTAGCTCTTCAGGGTGGCTGTCAATTTTGACAAAGTTTTATGTTGGCCTTTTCTTTTGGTTCTCTTGTGTTCTAGTGTGGTTAAGAAGCGATCTAACGAGGAGCAGTGGAGGCTAAGGCTATTGAAGCAATCTAGATCTAGTGATCTAGTGGATAGAATCGACAAAGGTAAGAGACTAGTGATGCTTTATTATGGCCGAATAGGTATATTGAGTGATAGTGATTATTCAATTGGCTTTTTAGTTAACACTGCGATTTAAACGATTGTAAGATATTCACACAAGGGACATCTGAGTATATCGCAAAACAGGTGTGTAATCGACACCCTCTAGTAGACTAGATCGGCAAAAGCTAAAAAGTCGAAGTGCTAAAATTCTGGCATTTCGTGACCTTGCGAGCGTGCGAGCACTCGTGGGTCGGTTTGAACGGTAAAGTTGGTAATCGCAAATAGTAAGACAGTTGTGTGCGTGATTTTATGCACGTTGGTGGTTTTGGGCCTCGAAAGGCCAGATTTGAGCCCATTGGGCTTATAGGCCCATATGGGTGAAAACGAGTGGTAATTGTATTCTAGTAATCTGACTGTTAAGATCTGCTAAAACAGGTGTAAAATTGGACTTAGTGGGCTATAGTAGCTAGTGGACTCCTTTGGGCCTATTAGGGGTTTTAGGGCCCGATGACTTTGTAATAATGAAATGGACTAAATAAGTTAATTGGACGACAATAGGTCTGTTAGTATACTGTAACGAGCATGAAACACTAAAAATCTGGCAAATTTACTGAAATACCCCTTAAGGGTGGAAATTACTGTTTTACCCCTAGGTGCTAAAAGACCACTTTACCCTTAGGGTTAAGATGACTGATTTCCATGCTATTATATCTGTTACTCTGTATGCCATGTCATAATATATTCTGTTGCATGGGATTGGGTTATCTTGACGGAGGAAGTGCTAAAGTGGGAATGCCACGTATACTGTTAGAGGCTTTGCCTCGTATTACTATTCTGGTGGCTTGGCCACAATATCTGATGAAGTAGTTAAGCTGCGACTGTAGTGTGGCTGGGTGGGTTGAGTTATTCCCCACATGGTGTATAGGGCTGGTACGGGTGGTGTGTAGGGCTAGATTGGGTTTGGGCTTTGCATACATGCATAATATTCTGATCTGTTGCTGTAATGGGCCTAAGGCCCACACTATTTTCTGAATAGGACGAAGGCCCAGTTATCACTGTTTTCTGAATAGGGCTAAGGCCCAGTTAACACTGTACCTGAATAGGGCTTCAGCCCAGTTTGAGCTTGAACTAATCTTGACTCTGGTTGGGTGAGCTTACATACTGAGTTTTCATAGACTCACCCATTTCTTTTCATCCATGTAGGTGAACCCCAACCTTAGAGGACTTGGAGCTGTGAGGGATTCTGAGTGGCCATGTGAACTGCTTTCGGTTTTATATTTTTCTTAAATTTACTTTAATTTAGTATTCCTTAATTTCTTTTGGGTTTTAATCTATAATAAGGCCGCTCAGTATTTATTTTTATTCGGTTTTAATTATTTATTTATTACTTGTTTAAATTTGATAAACTAAGGCTGTGCGGATTTTTATTTTAAATTAACAAACGTTTTCAAAACCTTCTCTACATGACAAGTGGATAACTTAATGGCAAAGACTCGCTAACAAGATCTTTTAAAAAGTAAACTCCAAACTAATAGTGGATAGGATTTTTAATAAATTAAATAACCTTTTATTTTTCTCAAAACACAATGGAAATGGTTTTGCTAGGTCAACCTGAAATCATGAAACGAAGAGTGAGGTGTAATTAACTGTTCATGTGACTCACCAGATCTGGCTATAACGTCTAAGCCGGGTTTGGGGTGTTACATTTAGTGGTATCAAAGCCGGGTTGCAACAACTCAGCTGTGGATCGGGTCCAAATGTTTTCTAAAAATTTTTAAATTAAGGCCCACAAGGGTATTTTGAAAAATCAGTTTTGAAAATTTCTTAAGAAAACCCTTTTCAAATTGATTTTCTTCAAGATATTCGTATTTTACTAAAAGTTTAAGGTTTTACTTTGGGAAACAAAGTTTATTTAAAGGATTTAGCATTACTAAAACTTGGTTTTCTGAAACCTGGTTTCTAAAAAGTGGCACACCGAATCTCCGCCACCAAGTCTGTAAGTATCTTTTGCTATAATGTACCTTATTGTAATACTGTTACATTGCTGTAGATAGTACTATGACCCTACTAAGATTCTGTAGTTACGGCAACACTGAAACTGTAGAGACTAAGACAGTAAAAAAACTAAAAACTCTAGAAGACTGGGACTGTAGCTAGGCTACGATTCTGTGAAAGCAAACCTCTGAAATATTATCTGTACATAAGAAATTTGTAATAAATACCGAAATATTGAACTAATTCATAAAAATTCGTAATCAGATAATACGATATGAGTACAAGGGCAGCTCGTGGAAGAGGCCATGGACTTGGCCGAGTAAGTGCGCAGGCTGGGTTTTCATCTTCAGGACACATGCCAGTCGAGGAGGCACGAGCGCCACCGACAACTAAGACTAGGTCATATGATCGGGCTGCAGGGGACGATGCTTTCTCCTAGGCGAGGTTACGGGTTTTGGAAAGGGCCGCTGGAGTGAGTACGGGGACTGTGAACTAGGGATCTATTTCTGAGAGACTCTGAGCTAACGAAGCAGAGATTTTCAGGGGCATATCTGGTGTAGCCCCAAATGTGGTTGAATATTGGTTGGAGGCCACTGAGCGGATCATGGACGACTTGGATTACTCAGTGGAGTAGAAGCTGAAGGGAGCAGTATCTCTGCTGCGAGATGAGGCCTACCAGTGGTGGATCACTATGAGGGATAGTACCCAGGCTAGCGGGTAACTTGGGAGCTGTTTAAGATGGCCTTCAAAGGGAAGTACGTCGGGGCGAGCTATGTGGACGCCTGAAGGAAGGAATTTCTGAATCTGACCTAGGGTAATAAGTCTGTCGCGAAGTATGAGGCTGAGTTCTTAAGGTTAAGCTGATACGCTAGTGGAATAGTCGCTACAGAGTATGAACGCAGCGTACGATTCGAGGATGGCCTCAGAGATGACCTAAGGGTGCTGGTTGCTCCGCAGAGGGAGCGCGACTTTGCGGCTCTAGTGGAAAAGGCTAAGATAGCCGAGGAAGTGAAACACATAGAGCGGCAGAACTGTGAGAAGGACCGAAATCGATTCAGGAGGGATTCTGAACCCTCAGGTGCTATGGGCAGGAATGTCAAAAGGGCTAGAGTGGAAAAATTGGTTTGAGCAGTTTAGGTGAATGTGGTTAGACCGCAGGCTTGTGGGGATTGTTACAGAATGCACCAGGGTGAGTGTTGGAAGTGTACTGAGGCATGTTTCTGGTATGGGTCTAAGGAGCATAGAGTCAAGGACTATCCTCAAAGGCCGGCTCAGATGCAAGCTGCTGAACAGAGGGTTGCTCAACTAGTGCGAGAGGTGGACCACAATCGCTGAGAGGCCGTGGTCAAGGTAGGGGCAACAATGGAAATGGTCATGGATGTGGAGCACCATGCAGGGGTGCTGGAAATGCTAGGGCTCATCAGTCTACATTGGTTTATGCTGCTCGTCACCTAGTGGAGGGTGACGCACCTAACGTCATAATCGGTACGTTTTTTATTTTTAGCATGCCATACACTGCCTTGATAGATATTGGTTCTACCCATTCATATGTTGCAAATAATGTATCTGGGGTGTTGGGCGTCCACTCTGAGGCAACGATGAGTGGGGTAACTGTGATAAATCCACTGGGTCACTCGATTAGGGTAGACAAACTCTTTAGAGATGTGCCCTTAAAGACTCAAGGTTGGATTTTCTCTGTGGATTTAATGGAGTTACCATTTGGAGAGTTCGATCTCATTTTGGGAATGGACTGGATTGCTACACATAGTGCGATTCTGGATTACACTGCTAAGCGGATGATGTTAAAAACTATGGAGGATGAGGAGGTGATGGTTATAGGGAAGCGAAAAGATTACTTGTCCAATGTTGTCTCGGCTTTGAGAGCTGAGAAGCTGATTCGCAAGGGTTGCGAGGCATTTTTGGCTTATCAAATTCAGTCTGATGCTAATGTTTTGATCGTAGGAGAGGTTAGAATCGTCAAGGAATTTCAAGATGTCTTTCCTGATGAGATTCCTGGGTTGCCTCCAAATCGTGAAGTCGAATTTGGAATAGACTTGTTACTTGGAACGGCTCCAGTGTCTATCGCACCTTACAGGATGGCACCAAAGGAATTAGTGGAGTTGAAAGTGCAAATCCAAGAGCTGTTGGATAGAGGTTTTATAGGCTAAGTGTGTCTCCGTGGGGACTACCGGTGCTATTCATGAAGAAGAAGGATGGGAAGATGCGTATGTGCATCGATTATCGTCAGTTGAACAAACTGACGATTAAGAACAAGTACCATCTGCCAAGGATCAACGACCTGTTTGACCAGTTAAGAGGAGCTTCGGTATTTTCCAAGATCGATCTTCAATCTGGATATCATCAGTTAAGGGTCAAAGAGGTGGATATTCATACGATAGAATTAAGAACTCGGTATGGTCATTACGAGTTTCTGGTGATGCTATTTGGATTGACGAATGCACCAGCAGCTTTCATGGATTTGATGAATAGGGTATTCCAACCCTACTTGGATCAATTTGTGGTCGTATTCATAGACGATATTCTAGTGTATTTGAGGAATGAGGGGGAACATGATGAGCATCTTCGTATTGTTCTGCAAGTGTTGAGGGAGAAGCAATTGTATGCGAAATTCAACAAGTGTGAATTTTTGTTGCAAGAGGTGATGTTTCTAGGTCACGTTGTTTCTACTAAGGGGATTAGGGTGGATCCTCAAAAAATTGAGGGGGTTTTAGAATGGAAGCCGCCAGGATCTGTATCGAAAATTCAGAGTTTTCTGGGTTTAGTAGGGTATTACAGAAGGTTTGTGGAAGGATTTTCTTTGATCGCTACACCGTTAACAAAACTTTTGAGGAAAGGAGTACCATTTGTATGGACTGAGAAACGGCAAGAGGCTTTCGAGAAGTTGAAGAAAGTTTTGACTAAGGTTCTTGTTTTGATTCAGCCGGAGTCTGGGAAGGATTTCACTGTGTACAGTGATGCATCGCTTGTTGGTTTGGGTTGTGTATTGATACAAGAGGGTAAGGTGGTCGCTTATGCATCGCGATAGCTTAAGCCTCACGAAGTGAACTACCCTACGCATGATCAGGAGTTGGCAATAGTGATTTTTGCGTTAAAGATTTGGAGACACTACTTGTATGGAGAAAAATGTATTATATACACGAACCGTAAGAGTCTCAAGTATTTGTTGACACAGAAGGAGTTGAACCTTAGGCAACAAAGATGGATAGAGTTGCTTAAAGATTACGATTGTTCTATTGAGTATCACCTAGGAAAAGCGAATATGGTGGCTGGTGCACTGAGTCGAAGAGTTATAACTGAGTTGAGAGCAATGTTTGCACGTCTGAGTCTATATGACGATGGTAGCTTGTTAGCAGAATTACAAGTGAGACTAACCTAGGTAGAGCAGATTAAGGAAAAGCAGTTAGAGGATGAGTCACTGGTTCCTCGATTTCAACAAATTGAGAATGGTGAGACTTCTGATTTTGGATTAAACAGTGAAGGAGTTCTGCGTTTTCAAGGAAAAGTTTGTACTCTAAAGGACTCTAACTTGAGGCAGTCAATTCTTAGAGAGGCTCACAGTGGACCTTGTGCCATGCATCCTGGAGGGAATAAGTTGTATCGGGATTTACGAGAGTTGTACTGGTGGCCTGGACTTAAGCGTGAAGTAACAGAATTCGTGGGTAAGTTTCTGACATGCCAGCAAGTCAAAGTTGAGCATCAACTGCCTTTTGGACTTCTGAAACCGGTGAAGATTCCACTTTGGAAGTGAAAAAGGGTAACCATGGACTTTGTGAGTAGGCTACCCTTGACGTCTACCAAGAAAGACTCAGTTTGGGTGATTGTGGATAGGTTAACTAAATCTGCTCATTTCATACCTGTCCGAACTGACTACTCACTTCAAAAGTTGGCCAAGTTATAAGTGGCGGAGATAGTGCGTCTTCATGGAGTGCCAGTTTTGATTATTTCTGATTGGGATCGTACGTTTACATCTCAATTCTGGCAGAAGTTGCATGAGGCGTTGGGTACAAGATTAGATTTCAGCACTTCTTTTCACCCTCAGATAGATGGACAATCGAAAAAGGTGATTCAAGTTCTAGAGTACATGTTGAAAGAATGTGTTATTGACTTCTGAGGTTGTTGGGAAGATTACTTGCCATTGGCAGAGTTTGCTTACAACAACAGCTATCAGACGAGTATTCAAATGGCTCCATATGAGGCGTTGTATGGGCGAAGGTGTCGTAGGCCTACTTGTTGGACAGAATTGGGAGAACGTCAAGTTCTTGGGCCAAAATTGGTGGCGGATACAGAAGACAAGGTTAAGCCAATCAGGGATCGATTAAAGGAAGCATCTGATAGGCAGAAATCTTATCCTAACTTGAAGCGTAAGGAAATTGAATACTCAATGGGAGTTATGGTTTTCTCAAAGGTCTCGCCTTGGAATAAGATATTAAGGTTTGGTAAGAAGGGCAAGTTGAGTCCAAATATTATAAGGCCTTATCGAGTTCTTAAGCGAGTGGGCCCAGTAGCATATCAGTTGGAACTACCTCCAGAGTTGGACTAATTCATGATGTCTTTCATGTCTCCATGTTAAGGCGGTATCGATTTGATCCTTCTCATGTCATACCGGTAGAAGAAATTAAGGTTAAAGCTGATTTGACTTTTGAAGAAGAACCTGTGCAAGTTTTGGACCGTGATGTCAAGGTATTAAGTAAGAAGTCAGTTCCTTTGGTGAAAGTGCTGTGGCAAAATCATGGTAGATATGAAGCTACGTGGGAGCCAGAAGAGGCAATTCGTCAACAATACCCTCACCTGTGTGGACCAGGTAAATTTTTAAGGCCGAAATTTCTTTAAGGTGGGTAGAGTTGTAACGCCCTAATTTTCGAGTTTTTGAGATTTTTCTTGAATTTATCTATTGCTTGTCTGATGTGCTAAATTATGCTTTGAGTGTGTTTAGTGGGCCTTTGGAAGGCCTAAGTTTAAGTTAAAGCCTGAGAGAATTTTTAAATTTTAGGCTTAAAAGAGAAGGGACATTAGATAAGTGGGCTTTTAAGTAAATGTTGGGAAAATAAGACATAAGAAGATCTATGGTAAAGTGGCAAAGTAGCGCCACTTAGAGCCTAAGGAAGAGGCGTGTAGAGGCTATGAAAGAGCTAAGGTTCAAATCCTGTGGTAAGCAAGGTGTTGTTTTATTTTTAATGCATGTGCAAGGTAAGTGGTGGATCTCAAGTGAAACTCTGAAGGAGAGTGTTTGAATGGCTCATGGGATTGAATCAATGAGGAAAAGGGGGAGAAAATTTAGGAATTTCAAATGGTAAGCAAGTGATGGCCGAATATGGGTCTCTTGGGGGACATTTTCAGTTGGGGTCTTTTGGTTTTGGCATAATCGGCAAGGGGAGTAAAGGGGTGCTAGCCGAATGCTTCTTAGGTTCTTTTGGGGTTTTAGTTTCAGCATTTTGTGTGTATGTACCGATTTCTTTAGTGGCTAGTCTTCGGGATTTGGCAATTCCTTTTTGCCGGATTAATCTAGTACTTCTTAGGGCTCTCTGCTTTTTCCTTGTTCTCCTCTCCTTAGTTCTAAAAGTCTAAAACGCAAAGCATCATCTCTTTTGTGCTGATTTGTGCAAAGAACCAAACTCTTCTCTTTTCTTCCTTTCTTTTTCAAGCCAAACCCTTTTCATCACCTTCTTCTTTAGCCGAATCAAGCCTCTACCTCTTCTCCCTTCACTCCTCTTTTCTTCTTCACCTTTTCTCTACCGACTGAAGTAACCATCTGTCTCAAGCCTTGTTAGTCGATTACTCTCAAAAGCCGAAACCCGAATCCAGTGTTACCGATTTCTTTATTGGCCAAATTTCTTCTTCTCTTTATTACTAATCTTTCAAGAGTCGAACCCTCAAACCTCTCATCTCTACTGATCATCTACTCTTCTTTTATAAACTTTTCTTCTCCTTCTATCTTTTCTCTCAAAACAGAAACTGACATACTCTCTAGTGGTTTCCAAAAGCCGAGTCACTTGGATCTATCCTCTTCTCACGTTTTGATTAGACCTATAGTAAATCTGAACTAGGCTGGTGTTTGGGGACTCTTCTTTGGCAAAACAAAGCGATGGTAAGTATTCAAATTTCTTTCACTAGTAACCTTGTGATTCAAGAAAAGCCGAAAACCCCTAACTCTTCAGGTGTCTGTCGATTTTGACAAAGTTTGATGTTGGCCTTTTCTTTTGGTTCTCTTATGTTCTAGTGTGGTTAAGAAGTGATCTAACGAGGAGCAGTGGAGGCTAGGGCCATTGAAGCAATCTAGATCTAGTGATCTAGTGGTTAGAATCGACAAAGGTAAGAGACTAGTGATGCTCTATTATGGCCGAATAGGTATATTAAGAGGATAGTGATTATTCAATTGGATTTTTAGTTAACAGTGTGATTTAAATTATTGTAGGGTATTCACGCAAGGGACTTCTGAGTATATCGTAAAACAGGTGTGTAATCAACACCCTCTAGTAGACTAGATCGGCAAAAGCAGAAAAGCTGAAATGCCAAAATTCTGGCATTTCGCGGCCTTGCGAGCGTGCGAGCGCTCGTGGGTCGATTTGAATGGTAAAGTTGGTAATCGCAAATGGTAAGACAGTTGTGTACGCGATTTCATGCACGTTGGTGGTTTTGGGCCTCGAAAGGCCAAATTTAGGCCCATTGGGCTTACGGGCCCATATGGGTGAAAACGAGCGGTAAGTGTATTCGGGTAATCTGACTATTAAGATCTACTAAAACGGGTGTAGAATTGGACTTAGTGGGTTGTAGTAGCTAGTGGACTCCATTGGGTCTATTAGGGGTTTTAAGGCCCGATGACTCTGTAATAATGAAATGGACTAAATAAGTTAATTGGACGACAATAGATCTGTTAGTATACTATAACGAGCATGAAACCCTAAAAATCTGGCAAATTTACTAAAATACCCCTTAAGGGTGGAAATTACTATTTTACCCCTAGATGCTAAAAGACCACTTTACCCCTAGGGTTAAGATAACTGATTTGCATGCAATTATATTTATTACTCTATATGCCATGTCATAATATATTCTATTGCATGGGATTGGGTTATTTTGATGGAGGAAGTGCTAAAGTGGCAATGCCACGTATACTATTAGAGGCTTTGCCTCGTATTACTATTCTGGTGGCTTGGCTACAATATCTAATGAGGCAGCTAGGCTGCGACTGTAGTGTGTAGGGCTGGGTGGGTTAAGTTATTCCTCACATGGTGTGTAGGGCTGGATTCAGTTTGGGCTTTGCATACATGTATAATATTCTGATCTGTTACTGAATGGGCCTAAGGCCCACACTATTTTCTGAATAGGGCTATGGCCCAGTTATCACTATTTTCTGAATAGGGCTAAGGCCCAGTTAACACTGTACTTGAATACGGCTTCGGCCAAGTTTGAGCTTAAACTAATCTTGACTCTGGTTGGGTGAGCTTACACACTGAGTTTTCACAGACTCACCCCTTTCTTTTCATCCATGTAGGTGAACCGCAACCTTAGAGGACTTGAAGCTGCGAGGGATTCAGAGTGGCCACGTGAACTGCTTTCAGTTTTATATTTTTCTTAAATTTACTTTAATTTAGTATTTCTTAATTTCTTTTGGGTTTTAATCTGTAATAAGGCCGCTTAGTATTTATTTTTATTCGGTTTTAATTATTTATTTATTACTTGTTTAAAATTGATAGACTAAGGCTGTGCATATTTTTATTTCAAATTAACAAATGTTTTCAAAACCTTCTCTACATGACATGTGGATAACTTAATGGCAAAGACTCGCTAACAAGATCTTTTAAAAAGTAAACTCCAAACTGATAGTGGATAGGATTTTTAATAAATTAAATAACCTCTTATTTTTCTCAAAACACAATGGAAATGGTTTTGCTAAGTCAACCTAAAACCATGAAACGAAGAGCGAGGTGTAATTAACTATTCATGTGACTCAGCAGATATGGCCATAACGTCTGGGTCAGGTTTGGGGTGTTACAGTGATATTTTGAAAAGCAGTTGTTGTTTAGGAAAAATCATGTTCTACTTCTAGCAATTACAAAAAAAAAAAACAAAAAAACCTAAATTAAAAATCCAGAAATTGTAAAGGCCTTCTTAAAACCTAAAATACTTGAATGTAAATAATCAATACTGAAAACATAAGCAGTGTGTGGCCTTCTCTGAGTCCCTCACAGCTTCGATCCATCTAAGGCTAGAGATTACCTGAAAGGTTAATAAACGGGGTGAGTTTACGAAAACTCAATGTGTAATCCCCTTACAAAAGTGACAATCAGTGAACAAAATTAAAAAAATAGTCTGTAAACAAAATTAAAAATAGTCAGGCCAGAGCCCTTTAACAGAAATAGAACAGTCAGTACAGAGCATAAGTGGGTTTAAGCCCACTACCATAACATTTGGGTCAAAGCCCATATCAGAATCAATCCATATGCATAATGCAAGACGTAGGCTAACCCATCCCAATAATCCAACCACTACACACCATTTCCCTTCTAACCCTACACACCTGTGGGGATATCTATATCAACCCACCCATCCTCTACACACCAATGGTAGCCCGGTTACGGCACTACTTAACGTTGTAGTAAAGCTACTAATCATGAATGGGCACATAGCCACCTGTAACTGTAATAAGATTGGCACATAGCCTTCAATTAGGGTAATATAACCAGTACACAGCCATGAGTATGTATGAATGACACATAGTCATCAATAGATATGATAAGTACATAACCCTAGGCAAATGCGATTGGCACGAAGTCATAATCAAGTTGGCACAGAGCCATAATCAGAATATCTGGCTTAAAAAGCCATCGGTGGATCCACGGTCGTCAAGCAACCATGCGATCCTCAATTTCTTCCTCCATATCAATATCTCAATCCCCATGCAGTATGTTATATATGCAGAATGCCATACCCATAAGCAATCACAGTCGCAACAGTCAATTACATTCATACATTCTAAGTCAAAATATAGTCAAATCAATCAAATCGTATCACTAGTGAGTCATTTACCCTTGAGGGGCAAAAAGGTCTTTTTACCCATTAGGGGTATTTTAGTCATTCCATCCTACAAGGGTGTTTTGGTAAATCTACAAACAAGGGGTATTTCGATAATTTACAAACCAAGGGTATTTCTGTAATTTTGTAAGTCAAGGGTATTTCTGTAATTTTACAAGTCGAGGGTATTTCGGTAATTTGCAAATCGAGGGTATTTCGATAATTTTCCAAATCAGGGGCATTTTTGTAATTTTACAAACTAGGGGTATTTGGGTAATTTTCCAAATTAGGGGTATTTCTGTAATTTTACAAACTAGGGGTGTTTTGGTAATTTTGCTAATCGAGGGTATTTCAATAATTTTCCAAACCGAGGGTATTTCGATAATTTTACAAATCAGGGGTACTTTAGTAATTTCACTAATCAAGGGTATTTTGGTAATTTGGCCCTACAGGGGTGTTTTAGTAATTCTGCCTTACAGGGGTATTTCAGTAATTCTACCCTACAAGGGTATTTCAGTAATCCTACCCTATAGGGCTATTTCAGTAATCCTACCACATAGGGGTATTTCGATAATTCTACCCTACTGGGGTATTTCGGTAATTCTACCCTACAGAGGTATTTTGGTAATCTTACACTACAAGGGTATTTCGGTAATTTCGCAATCTGGGGGTATTTCGGTAATTTTGCAATCCAAGGGTATTTCAGTAATTTCATAAATTAGGGGTATTTCTCTAATTTTACAATTCGAGGGTATTTTGGTAATTTCAAAAATCAGGGGTATTTCAGTAATTTCGCAAAGCGGGGGTATTTTTGTAATTCTATAAACTGAGGGTATTTCAGTAATTTTACAGATCGGGGGTATTTCAGTAATTTCGAAAGTTGGTGGTATTTCGGTAATTTTGAAAGTCGTAAATTAGGGTTGTTTTGGTAATTTTCCAAATCAAGGGTATTTCAGTTTACAAATCGGGGGTATTTTAGAACTTTCTTAACAATAAGGGTCTTAATTACGATCTTAGGCCCGTCAACAAGTCCTCGTTGGCTAAAGTAAAAGGGCACTATGCACCAAGTAGGATTCCAGAGAAGAGGAGGTGAGTCATTAAGACCGCTTAAGTACCAAGCTCTCCCTAGATCCAATCCTAGACATGCATATACCCATTGCCACACTTCAACCCTACGACTTGTCCACAATCACACTTAATTGATTAATTAAGTTTTATGTCGCTTAAGGATTCATTAGAGACTAGGCCTAAAAGTCCATTATAAAACCCTAACAAGTCCACATGCTTTCATAAACTCACCTATAGCCCATCATGCCCAATCATATTTATATGGCCCATCAGGCCCATTCACATTTATACGGCCCCTCAGGCCCAAATCTATTCCAAGCCATACAACCCACTTAATCAGCTCGTCATTTATTACCAATCTACCAATTTTTACTTATCTGGGCCCACGGGCCCGTCAGGCCCATTTGGCCCATTCTGGCCTATCAAACAAGGGTTAGAAGTACACACCTAATAGGAGATTGAAGTTAATCCGCGCTCTGAACACTCTTAGTTGACACCCAACCCATACGAGCACGCCACAAAGCGAAAGGGATCAGCTAAGAAAGGTATGCTTACTCTCCTTATGGTTCGCTCTATTTAAAGCCAGCTTCTTGCCTATTTTCATGTTAGCTTCCTGATGTGGGATTCCTCCATCATCAGAGTTTAAATCCAACACCAACTCTTGCCATCCCCTGTTAGCAAAATAAATGCTCCTTACTTGCCATGAGATTCGAACCCTGGACCTCATTGCCAACTCCACAATGCCACCTCTCTGCCACTTATGTGGTGCCACTTTACCACTAGACCACAAGGCTTTTTGTGATACAATTTCACAAACAATATTCTTAAGGCCTACCTACTTACCCTCATGGTTTTATTCACCTAAAAAAAAATTTTTTGCTAGAGTCCAGGTTTCAACCCAGGACTTCTCCAACACTTCTTAGCACACTTAACCACTGAAGTAAGCCTTCATTAACGAAATTTCCATGCACAACAAAATATTATAAGCCGCCTTCAACTGATCCCATGATCAAGGCCTAAAACTCCTAGGCCCAAATTCAGGGTGTTACATGAAGTGTTTTTCAAAAACCTTGTTTTCATTGAAAACCCTTCTCATTTAAAAAGTATTGTCGTTTAGCCTTTGGGTAAATTTTCAAATTCCGTTTGTTTATTTTTAAAACGTGGTTTATTAAAACTATTCCCCTTTTAAAATGTTATTAATTACTTTGTAAAAATCTTTTCTAGTTGCGGAAGCTTAATTTTAAATTGTTGAATTACAGGAACACATGATGTTTAGGAATTGAGTCGAGATCTTTATGGAAGTGTTACGAAAAAGTATTGATCTTGAAAACAGTTATCGTTTTGAAAACTACGTCCTAAGACTAGCAGATATAAAACCAAATATTGTAAAATCCTGAATTAAAGTCCAAAAGTTACAGAGGCCTGATTACAAAACAGAAATATGAATAAAATATTTAAATCCAATTAACATAAAACCAGAGCAGAAGTGTGGGCCACCATCGAGCTCTTTGTAACACCGAACCACCTAACGTTGGGGATCACCTACACAGTTAGTCAGAAGGGTGAGTTTACGTAAACTCAGTGTGTAAGCCCTTATAAACCAACTAATCAGATATGCAGTAAGTAGAAATAGAATAGGCCTAAACCCATAACAAAAACAATGTCAGGTGGGCCTTAGCCTAATGTAGTAACAATAACAGGTGCAAAAATGCAGACAGAAAACCAGCCCAATCCAACCAATACACCGCCCGTACTAACCAACACACCATGTGGGGATTAAATTAACCCACCCAGCCAACACACCAAGCTTAGCACCGGTTGCGGCACTAAGTCAACAAGATGGCTTAAAGCCATAAACAGGATGGCACAGAGCCATGATCAGGATGGCACAAAGCCATAAGTATCGCAACAAAGCTGCCAAATAACAGGATGGCTCGAAGCCATAAGCAAGAAGGCCATGGGCCTTAGACATTGCAGCATAGCTGCCAAATAACAGGAGGGCTAGAACCCATAAGCAGGATGGCCATGGGCCTTAGACAAGATGGCTATAAGCCATCATACTTCCTCCATCAATATAACCCAAACCCATGCAGAATGACATGTCATAATATCATACGTAAATGCAGGATGACATGCTCAATATCATCATACCCATATATTAAAAGTCGATCAGTCACACAACCATAGTCAAGTCAGTTAATACACAGTCATACAATCATAATCAAAACAGTCAAATACATAGTCCAAGTCAGTCACTTGCCCCCAAGGGCAAAACCATCATTTTACACCCTAGGGCAAAATAGTCATTTTACCCCACAGGGGTATCCCGGTAATTTTACCTTACAAGGTTATTTTAAAAATTCTACCCTACAGGGATATTTTAGTAATTCTACCCTATAAGGGCATTTTAGTAATTCTACCCTACAGGGGTATTTCGGTAATTTCACAAACCATGGGTATTTCGATAATTTTGCAAATCAAGGGTATTTTTGATAAATTTGCAAATCAAGGGTATTTTGGTAATTTCACAAACCAAGGTATTTCGGTAATTTCGCTAACTAGGGGTATTTCAGTAATTTTGTAAACTAGGGGTATTTCGGTAATTTTGCAAATCAGGGGTATTTTGGTAATTTTGCAAACTAAGGGTATTTCGATAATTTCGTAAATCAGGGGTATTTCGGTAATTCCACTAACTAGGGGTATTTCGGTAATTTTGCAAACTAGGGGTATTTCAGTAATTTTGCAAATTAGGGGTATTTCGATAATTTCACAAACTAGGGGTATTTTGATAATTTTACAAATCAAGGGTATTTCGGTAACTTCGCTAACCATGGGTATTTCAGTAATTTCGCCAACCAGGGGTATTTTGGTAATTTCACAAACTAGGGGTATTTTGATAATTTTGCAAACTGGGGGTATTTTACTAGGGGTATTTTGGTAATTTTATCAATCCCTCAGAAGGTCTACAATCGCCTCGAGCGACTCAAGTATTCTAAATAGAGATAACGTTGCGAATAGGCCTAACGCCCGTTCTCGGCCCAAGTGGGCCCACACTTGCCAAATCTAGTCACAGATATGAGATTCACATAGTCTAGTCCAATATTTACTACACAATCATACAATTTGACTGATTGGGCCCATAGGCCCATTGGGCCCACATGGCCTAAAGCAGCCTAAACCTACGAGAATACTCATGATGGTCTCAACTATCACGTCAAAGCTCCCACACGTGTGCTCGCACACTCGTGTGGCTACCATCACTGTGTGACTGTCATTTCGGCATTCCGACATTTGTCGTTCTATAGCTAGAGTAGTGAAATACACACCTGATAGGTATCTGAAGTTAATCCGCGCTCTGAACATTGTTATGCCTAGAAGCCAACAATAATTGCACCCTTGACTCCCCAAGGGGGTGTCAATTAACTATGGTCACCACCACCGTGACCCAACGGCATACAGATCAACGAATGATCCAACGCCTAACCCAAACGAACACGCCACAACATGAAAGGGATAAGCCAAGAAAGGCCTGCTTACTTTCCTCATGGTTTGCTCTATTTAAAGCTAGCTTCTCGCCTATTCTCATGTTTGCTTCCCAATGTGGGGTTCTCCATCAATCCTCCAAAACCAACTCATTAGCAAAATAACCAACCTTTGCGTGCAAAGGGATTCGAACCAAAGTCCTCTTGATAGCCATGCCACGCTACCACCACTAGGACACAAGCTCCTTTATGTCATAAATCCAACAAATTTAACTTTAAAGCCCACCTACTCACTTCCAGTTTTATTTAAAAGAGAAACCAAAATAAATTGTAAGAGCCAAGACTTGAACCTTGGACCCCTTACTTCCCCTATGGCATCACTTCCTTGCCACTAGACGACATCTCCTTTTGTGTCTTATTTTAGCCCCTTTTATTTAAAAGTTATCTCACTTGAGCTCAGAGTTCCCTTAAGGCCAAAACCAAGATTTTTCCTATACCCAAGCTTGAACCCAGAACTTCATAAAAACCCTCTAACATTATAAAATCACTAACCCAACAATTCTAACTTGCAAATTGAGCCAATGTCTTACACTCAAGAATTTTAAATGCACCCAAGCCCAAGGCCCAATTCTTCTAGGCCCAATATTTGAGGCGTTACAATATGTGCTTTGAAATGGTTGGTATTGGTATGTATATTTTGTACTTAATTGAGGTTGAATTGGCTATCTATTGTGTTATTAAATGGTACCTTTTATGCTCGTGTAGGTGTGCATATTTGGGGTGGCAAAATGGCTTGGTAAATAGCCTATTTTTGTCCACACGGGTAGAGACATGGGCATGTGTCTCAGCCATGTGCGACACACGGTCATGGTACACGGTCGTGTCACTTGAAGCATTTAATATAAACAAGTTAGTGAGTCACGCCCTAGACACACAGGTGTGTGGTCAGTCGTGTGACACAAGTTAGAGAGTTACACAGGGTAGGACATTATGTCATGTTATAATTGTGATATATATAAATGAGATGATCCATAATTTATTGATTAAAGAAATAAGAAGTGCGATAATGAGAAAATACATGTGTTGTATTATTCTTTTCATTTCTTTAAATTATTCAATTACTTTGAGAAGTGTGGTAATGAGAAGGTGCATGTCTAGGATTGGCTTTGGCTAAGAAATACTTGGTTTTTAAGTAGTCAAATTTGACCCACTTTCCTTTCCTAAGACTCTACTTAGTGCATAGTTCACATTCACTTATCCGATTTTTCTCTTAGAAGAAAAATTGTGGTGAATCAAAATTGTTTGTTATGATTGATTGATTCTTGTGAATAAATGAATGTGAATATTAGAAACTTGTCATAGCTTGTCATGCATATATTAGAAGCATGTCATAGAGCTTAGGTAAGAATACCATTAAGACTATTGTTTTATCATTCTTTGTCACATCCCAAAACCCAACCTAGTAGTTTTGGGTTAGTAGAATCGGGTTATTAAACAAAAGGTTGAGTCAAGTATCAAAAATTAGGTTCGTAAGTGAGTAATTAAAAATTTAAAGTGGCATATTCGAGTTTTTATCTTATTAACTAGCTTAAAATGAAATTTAATTTTGAGATCTAATTTGAAAAAAAAAATGGATTTTAATTTATTTAGAACCTAATTGGAAAAGGGAAGATTTAGGAGTGACCAAAAGGGTAAATTGTCCAATTTTTGAAAAATGGTCTCCTACATAGAGCCATTCACATCTTCTTCTTCTTTCAAACCTCAAAACATTCAAAGTTTTCAAAAACCTAAAATAAGGGAGTTTTAATAAAATCTATTCATTCCTTCAGATTTATTAACTCCCCAAATACCAAAGAAAAAACCACAATTTCAAATGAAAAACATGTTTTCTTCCCCAAATTCACCCTTGTTCTTCTTGAGTTGAAATCCCGAATTAGATTTGTAGATCATCGTTTTCATCAAATCAAGGTAATATTATGACTTTTTATGGTTAAATAACTACTACTGTTAATTCAAATCAAGCTTTAAACGAGTATATTTGTATTTTATGGTTTTAAATTATGTTTGGATTAAAAAATGGTAGATCTCAAAATATTGAGTAAACTTGTGTTTCACTTCAATTTGATTTTTTATAACCGAATTTTTAAGAATCAAGAGTTTTTCCCCTTTTCATATTCTTAGAAGCTCTAATTTTTCGAAAACTTTAGGATCATAGATTTAGGTGAAATTAATGGTTTATATGTGAAATTAAATGTTATTTAAGATGCTTGAAATCGAAATAGAGGTTAAGAAATGAGGTTAGGGTGTCAAAACTTCAATTTCGACAAAACTAGCTAGTTTTTGGTAGTGAGAAATGAGAGGCTTGAATTATGTTTTCTTTGTTGTTTGGTTGTGTTCAAGGCTATTTTTGATTAGTAGGAATGCATTTTTTTTATGTGTAAAAAGTGTCGGATCAATCAAAAGCTGCTACGAGCAAGTCTAAAGGTAAGGAAAAGCTTGTTTAAGCTTTCAGCTAATAAGTGGAAGGGTGAACGATGAGTGTCTAGAGTCGTTGCTGGTATGCGCAATCCAAAGCATTAATCGGGAGCTTAGGAATAGCCTAAGCCCCTATCCTAAGTTTCGAATGTAAGCCTTTCTTATTTGTTGCTTTATTATGAAATTACATTTAATAAGTGTCAAGTTGTGGATTGAGATGTTGTTATAATAGGTAAAGTGTGTGAATACTTGTATATGATAAACTAATTTTAATGCACACATATATGGGTAAGAAATGTGATGGCTCAATGAGCATAGTTGTGGAACTAAAAGTGCAAATAAATGTGAATTCGATAAGCATGCATTGTGTACAAATTTGTGATGTGAATTGATGATTATAAATAGAGATTATGTGCATTAAAACAGTAATTAAATGTGTGTATTTGTGGATATTTTGGCCTTGTGATCTCTTAAAATCATTGAATATAGTTAGCGTGCCATGGGATTTTGAGCACTCACCCTTGTGTTTTGTGATTTGGGCATTGAAGCCCTGAGACAGATTGGAGGGATAAGGGAATGTCGAGCTAAGCTGCATTCACCAGGATATGTTGGTGTGTTGGAGTGTTTAGCTTTATGCTACACTTATGGGATATGTTAGACTTTTTGAGTAATTGGTGCAATAGAGATCCATGTATCCAATGTGTGGTGATAGAGTCCACTTTTATGTTTCATGTTTCTAAGTTGCCAAATTATCATAAATTGATTAATATACGAAAATATTGTGTGTAAATGCATGTGAATATGTTAGCTAGACTTATGAGTCATTAAAGCATGAATACGTTGTTTTGTCTTGATGAATTATCATTAAATGAATTATATATATGAGTTAAGTGTAAGTGCATGTCAGAGTATATGCTAGTTTTATGATTTAATGAAGTGTAAATATGTTATTTTGACTTGATGAAAATATGGTTATGAGTGATATGCTCTTGCTTAACATGCGACATGTATGCTTAACAGTAGTTTCGAACATTCACTCAACTTATTTAAGCTCACACTCAACATTAACATATTGCAGATAAGTAGTTTTTTTTTTTTTTTGTGTATGTGAGTGGAGCGGTGAAGGAAGTGATCTAAGGAAGGCAATATTTTTGAGTAGGTGGTTTTTTATATTCTTTGGAACTCACTGAATAAAGGCAATGTGGGTTGGAGTTTTCGTTTTGATTATTACATTAGTTTATTAATTCTATCTTGGTTTTGGATTGACGGGATATAGATGTTGTTTGGAACGTCATTTGTGACTAAATTGATGTTTGAGATTAAGGTTGATAATGCATATTAGATATTCTTATTTAAATGTATGGATGTGGCACGATAAACGATTAGAGGATGTTAATAAGTTTGGTTAAATTAGACTATAATTGTGTGTTGAGTAAAACATTATTTTGAGCATGGTTAACATTTTAACTTGTCAATTTTTGGTATTTTTGGTAAATGTATCGATACTTAGGATATGAATATCGATACCTCAAAGTTGGGATGTTTTCAAAAATTTGATAGAATCAAACTTTGGTATCGATACCCATATACAAGTACTGGTACTCATGATAAAAATATTGATACCTACTGATTCAATATGAGTACCTACATGGTTTTTTCGAGATTTATTAAGAATGAACCTTAATTACGGTTAAAACTATTTTTATTATCATTTAAATGTTTAAATTAGCCATGTGCTTTTCTTTAAATGTTATTTTTAGTAGTCATTGCTCTTATTCGAACCTGTATATGCATGTGATTAAGTTCTGTTGGTTCATATAGCATCCTATAACTTGGGTCTAGTGCCAAACCAAGTGAGAGATGTTACATTCTTGAAATATAGGATAAAAAATCTTGCATGTTATTTTAAAATATTAAGTTGGAAAAGGTACTTGAACAAGACCTACAGTCTTCATTGATGTCCCTAACTGATAGAATGATAAAGTTTCGAGCCAGTTCCTACCCTGGCCGCACCCCAAGGTAAACTTTATCATGTGGTTCCACTGGATGGGATTTCTTTTTAAGGACAACTAGCCATGCATGACTCACAGTGAGATTGTCCTAAGATGACTTACAAATGAAAGCGTGTTCATGATGGGTGTTGAGTCAATGGAACACACTCAAGATCTTCTATTATTAAATAGTTTCCCAATAAACGATTTTTAAATTAGAGATGATGGCC
Organism: Gossypium stocksii; assembly: GCA_020496765.1. Lineage (NCBI taxonomy): Eukaryota > Viridiplantae > Streptophyta > Magnoliopsida > Malvales > Malvaceae > Gossypium > Gossypium stocksii. The sequence continues at coordinate 57,564,463 of CM035630.1, forward strand.
AAACATTAAACTGTCGTTGGTTCGTGTGGAGTCTTGAGGATTAAGATTCATGAACTGATTGGATGTAATCCATGCTGTTGCTAATTAATCATGGGACCCAATGCAATATGTTTGGTGGGTGTGAGAATGATCGTAGCAACAGAAAAATGTCTTTTCAAGGTTTTAATATGAGATCTTTGCATCATATTGCATTCTTGATATGTTGCTAAAATGAAAATATTTGCTTAATACAAAGATAGTACGTATTTAATCTTTATTTTTCAGTTCAAATATGTCACATACTCCTCTTATTAGCATTCTTACTGAGAATAAATTGAATGGGGATAACTTTCGAGAATGGAAACGAAACTTGCTAACAGTTCTCATCTGTGAGAAACATAAATTTGTTCTTGATGAAACATGCCCTCCTAAAGCTTAGCCCAAAGTGTGAAATCGCTTAAGAGATTCTAACTCGATTGTTCGATGTTATATGTTAGTGAGCAGGAGTAGTGTGTTGCAAAAGCAACATGAGAATATCCATACTGCTAAAGAGATCATGGAAAATTTGAAGGATTTGCTTGGACCCCAAGTCGCATTGGCTCGACAATCCGCTATTACAAATTTGATGAACTCTCAGTAGAAACTCGACACTCTGATAACAAAACATATTCTTAAGCTTACGGGATTCTTTCTGGAAGTGAAGTACAATGGGGATGAACTAGACATGAACACTCAGATTGAAATAATGTTCAAATTCTTAACTAAGGAGTTTGCTGGTTTTAGGGTTGCTTACAACTTGGGGAACAATGTAACATCCCTTACCCATATTCAACCCCGGAACAGGGTACGAGGCATTACCAAACTTAAACACAAGCAATCATACAATATCGAGACATAAATTTCCATCCAAATTTAAGACTTTTCATTTATACTCATAACGTCCCTATTACAGGCCTACAAGGCTCAAAACATACTTTGAAAGCGGTTCGAGACTAAACCAAGATCTTTGGAACACTTAGAAAAATTCCATGTTTTGGGAGAGTTGCACGCCCATGTGGTTTAGGACACGCCCACACACACGCCCGTGTCCTCAACCAGTGTAACTCTATGTTTACGATGTCATGCACCAAGAAGAGTCACACGATGAAGTCACACGCTCGTGTGCCAGGCCGTTTGGCAAATTTAATTTCTGAAAAATAGGTGCAGACTTCACACGCCCTGGACACACGCCCATGTCCAGGGGCTGTAACACCCCTTACTCGTATCCGACACCGGGACAGGGCACGAGGCATTACCGGACGATAACACAACCAGTCGTACATTATCGAGCCATAAACTTCACTCCAATTTAAAACTTTTCAAATTCCACTTTAAAGTCCCTTATATGGGCCTACGAGGCCCAGCACATACACTGATAATTATTCGAGACTAAACCGAGAACTTTTGGAAACTTTTGAGACACAATCAAAATTTCCATATTTTGGAGAGTCACACACCTATGCGGGCAGGCCGTGCAGTCTCACACGCCCTTGTGGCTCAAGACACGCCCATGTCCTCCACCCATGTAACTCTCTGTTTATGATGTCATCAAACATTTAGGGACACATGGCCAAGTCACACACCCGTGTGCTAGGCTATGTCCTCCACACGGCTGAGACACACAACCGTGCCTCTGCCCGTGTGGCCAACACCTAGGCTATTTTCCAAGCCCTTTTTGTGCTCTCAACTCTTCACACTCATTTGCATTTCATAGACACAATTCATAGTATATTTGAGTAATCAAACATCCAAAATCAAGACATACACCCTTCATGCACATGCTACACTTATCATACATAAACTCCACATACTCATCAACTCAATTCATGCAATTGCCATTTCCATGCAATGCATCAACCATATGATTATATATAACTAAAATTGGTCAATTCTCAATGGCCTTATACAAAGTGAATATCACATCATTATAAGCCAACATTTTTGGCCAAATTATCTATGACTCAAAAATAAAATACCAAGTCTCTATACATGCCACAATTTCAAAAATACTAAAATCATCTATACCAAAATAATGCCATGATAGTGTGATGCTGCTTCCGACGATCTCCAACCCCGATCTAACCTGAAAACACTAACAGAAAAGGAAAGAATGGTGTAAGCTTTATAGCTTAGTAAGTTGTCATATAATAATAATCAATTCAATTAACAAGATATTTCACATGATTTCAACTTTTGCTCATGTTCAGCGTATGCTATCTTCATAAGTCACTGTCACTCAATTAATTATATCTAGAGTTACGGAACTCCAAATTTTGATCTGCTAATTTTCCCTTAAACTAGACTCATATACCTTCTTACCATAAAACTTTTAGAATTTTTGGTTTAGCCAATCAATACAGTTTATTCATTAAATATTCCCCTATTTCTCTATTCAAAAGCTCTGACTCCTCTTCACTAAAAATCAAATTTCTCATTATATAGAGTTCAGATAACCTTCCTGTTTGTTTTTCTTAAAATTAGACTCATCAAGGATTCTAGGAATATAAATTACACACCATAACCATTTTTATACAATTTTTAGTCATTTTCCAAAAATGGAATAAAGGATTTCTGAAACCATTTAGACCTTATCTCACCAAAATTTAAATATCTCATAATAGAAATTTCATTTACTCACATCGTTTCTTTTATATGAAATTAGACTCAATGAGATTTAATTTCATCACTCATTCAGCATAAATTTCATTTCCACTACTTATGGTGATTTTTCAAAATCACGTAACTGCTGCTATTTCAAACTGCTTTACTGAAAATTTTCCTCTCCCATGTTTTCTTCATATTACTTTCACATATGCACACACACCAAGCATGTTCAATACTAGCCATTCAAATGAATAATAATCATTAATATTTATGAGTATTCATAGTAGTGCTTACACCATATCAACCTTACCACAATTTTAATAACATATCGAGCACATTGCTCACATTACACCATTGCTCTCACACACATTTTCCCAAATATACACTTGCGTTTCTACATCACATAAACACACAATCTCTTTTAGTAAACTTTCCCGTTGAACCCTTCAGAATAACATCTGATACTCAGCGGTTTCAGCACATAGCTCCACCAACACATAATCTGGCTCTCATGTCCACATGGTGAACTCTCGATATCACCCATGTGACCTAGCCATCAAATCACGTAGCTCTTGTGTCTACATGGTGTCCAACACTCGGAATCACACATGCGGCCTAGCTACTTAGTCCCGTAGCTCTCGTGTCTACATGATGTCCAACACTAGGAACCACACATGTGACCTAGCTACATATAGCATAGCTCTCGTGTCTACATGATGTACCCTCGGTAATGTAACACCCCAAACTCGGCCTAGACGTTATGGCCAAATTTGGAATGTCACATGGATACTTTGAGTAAACCTTCTTTGAATAGTTTATTAGGTAGTTTGTAGGAAAACCGTATTACAAATCTTGTAAAGACTTTATTAGTTTATAAAAACCTTATCCACTACCAATTTAAGTTCATCCCTTTTTAGAAAGATATTATTAACACATTACCATTGTTAAGTTCCCCATTTGTTACGTAAGGAATGTTTTGAAAACGTTTGTTAAGATTGGAAAAACGCGCGGACTAATCTATAGTTTTAAGCAAGTAACAAATAAAACCTAAACAAAATACTTGAACGGCCTTAGTACAACTTCAAACCCAAATTAAAAATAAGACATTAAAGAAATAACTTTAAAAACTATAAATTAAACAGTAGATTATGTGGCCACTCCGAATCCCTCGCAGCTCCAAGTCCTCTATGGCTGGAGGTTACCTGCATGGATGGAAATAAATGGGAGAGTTTGTGAAAACTTAGTGTGTAAGCCAACCCAACCAGTCTCAAAGATCAGTTCAAGCGCAAACTGGGCCGAAGCCCTATTCAGATACAGTTTTAAACTGGGCCTTGGCCCTATTCAGAAAACAGTGAGGCCTTGGGCCCATTACAATAACAGCTCAGATTACAGTATTGTATGCATGTATGCAAAGCCCAAGCCCAATCTAGCCCTACACACCATGTGGGAATAACTCAACCCACCCAGCCCTACACACCACAATCGCAGCAGAGCTGCTTAAACAGATATCGTGGCCAAGCTACCAGAACAGTAATACGAGGCAGAGCCTCTAAGCAGAATACGTGGCATGGCCACTTTTAGCACTTCCTCCATAATAATATCCCAACCTATGCAATCAGAATATACATGTCATGGCATACAGAACATTAGATATAGTAGCATGCAAATTAGCCAACTTAACCCTAGGGGTAAAATGGTCTTTTAGCATCTAGGGGTAAAATAGTAATTTTCACCCTTTAGGGGTATTTCAGTAATTTTGCTAGGTTTTAGGGTTTTATGCTTATTACAGTCTACAAATAGATCCAACGACGTCCGAGCGACTTAATTAGCCCATTTCATTAATACAGTGTCAACGGGCCTAAAACCCCTAATCGGCCTGACGGAGCCCACAAGCTATTGTGGCCCACTAAATCCAACTTTTACACACGTTTTAGCAGATCTAACAACCAGATTAGCAGAGCATACTTACAGTAGGATTTCACCCATATGGACTCGTAAGCCCATTTGTTCCAAATTTGGCCCATCGAGGCCCAAAACCACCTAAATGCACGAAAACGCGCACAATAGTCTTACCGTCCGTGAATACCAACTTTACCATTTCAAACCGACCCATGAGTGCTCGCACGCTTGCAAGCCCTCGAAATGCTGGCATTTTGGCATTTCAGCTTTTCGACTTTTTCCGATCTAGTCTACCAGAGGGTGTCGATTACACACCTGATTACGATTAATGTTAGATGCTCCCACGAATGAAAATCCTAAAGCAATTAGTCACACGTTAAACCATAACCCAATCGGAAATTATCATCACATTGACTTACACATTTGGCAACTACTACCATATCATCATCCATTACCTTAGCTGAAATCTAGACCACAGATCTAGATCTATATCACTTCAACAGCCTTAGCCTCCAACTGCTCCTTGTTAGATCGCCTCTTTACCATACTAGAACACATGAGAACCAAAAGAAAAGGCTAACATAGGTGTTTATCCATAGGAAATCAAAACTGACGGCCACCCTGAAAAGATAGGGGTTTTCGGCTTTTCTTAAATCACAAGATTACAAAAGAAAGGATTCGAGTACTTACCACCAGCTTGTCTTGACAGAAGAGAGTCTCTAAACACTAGCCTAGACCAAATCTATTATAGATCTAGTCAAACCGCAAGAAGAGGAGTAAGAGATTCGGCTTCCGAAAACACTAGAGAGTATAGAGGTTTCGACTTTTGTAGAAACAGGGAGAAGAAAAGAAGTCTAAAAAAAAAGAGGAGATGGTCGACAGAGGGATGAGAAAATTAAGGGTTTCGACTTTTGGAAGAATAAATTTAAGGAGAATAGGAGATTCGGCCCAAGAAGAAGAATCGGCTAACAAATGTTTGGGTTTTGGCTTTTGAGAGCAATCGGGTGGTTACTTCAATCGGTGGAGAAAAGGAGAAGAAGAAGAGAAAAGTGAAGAGAGAAGAGGAAGATACTTGGTTCGGCTTTGGAAGAAAAGTGATAAAAGGGTTCGGATTTGGGTAAATCAACAAAGGAGAGCTAATAACTTCGGGATTTCGGCTTTTAGAACACTAAGAAGAGGAGAAAAGAAATAACAAGGGTCCCCCCCAAAAGACTAGACCTATTCGGCCACCAAGCAAATGACCAAAACAAAACCCGAAAGAAAGCAACAAAGGAAATCGGCACACACATACAACAATGCCGAAAATGCAAATGCCTAAGGTCCCTAGCCAAACTTTTAATTCCAAAGTCCTCCAGTCGGCCAACTCTAGCTTCCTTTCAAAATTCCTAAATTTCCTCCTAGATAACCTCCCCTTATCACTCCTCACCCAATTCCATGAGCACTTCAAACTTCTTCCTTCAGTATTTCACTTGGAGTCCACCACTTACCATGCACAAGCATAAAAATAAGACAACACTTGCTTATCAAGGGATTCGAACCTCATCTCCCTCACAAGCCTTGACACGCCACCTCCTTAAGCTCTAAGTGGCGCTACCTTGCCACTTTACCATAGGCTTTCTTGTGTCTTAAAATCCCAATATTAATTTAAAAGACCAACTAGCTTAGGTCCCTTCTCCCCTAAGGTCCAAAAATAAAAATTTACCAAACTTTAATCTTAAACTTAAGCCTTCTATGGGTTCACTAAAAACACCCAACACATCACTATAGCACATCAAGCCAAGCAAAATTTAAATCCAAGCATAAATTCAAAAACCCAAAAAAATTGGGACGTTACAACTCTTCCCCCTTAAAGAAATTTTGGCCTCGAAATTTACCTGGTCTAAAAGGTGAGGGTATTGTCGACGAACTGCCTCTTTTGGCTCCTACGTAGCTTCTTCTCTGCCATGATTGCGCCAAAGGACTTTCACCAAAGGAACTGACTTCCTTTTTAACACCTTCACATCAAAGTCCAGAATTTGCACAGTTTCTTCTTCAAACGTCAAATCAAGTTTAACTTAAATTTCTTCCACTAGTACAATGTGGGTAGGATCAGACCAATACCACCTTAACATGGAGACATGAAAATGTTATGAATCTGGTCCAACTCCGAAGGTAATTCCAGTTGATATGCTATTGGACCCACTTGTTTAAGAACTCGATAAGGCCCAATAAACCACGGACTCAACTTGCCCTTCTTTCCAAACCTTAATATATTCTTCCAAGGCGAAACCTTTAAGAAAACCATATCTCCCACCAAGTATTCAATTTCCTTACGCTTCAAGTCAGCATAAGATTTCTGCCTATCAGATGCTTCCTTTAACCAATCCCTAATCAACTTAACCTTATCTTCAGTATCCGCTATCAACTCTGGCCCAATAACCTGACGTACTCCCAACTCTGTCAACAAGTAGGCGTACGACACCTTCAACCATGCAGTGCCTCATATGGTGCCATTCGAATACTCGCCTGATAACTATTGTTGTACGCAAACTCCGCTAACAGTAAGTAATCTTCCCAACTACCTCAGAAATCCATAACACATCCTCTCAGCATGTCCTCAAGAACTTGGATCACCCTTTCCGACTCTCCATCTGTCTGAGGGTGAAAAGCAGTGCTAAAATCTAACCGTGTACCCAACACCTCATGCAACTTCTGCTAGAATCGAGATGTAAACCTAGGATCCCAATCAGTAATAATCGAAACTGGCACTCCATGAAATCGGACTATCTCCGCCACATACAACTTGGCCAACTTTTGTCGATTCGGATAGGAATGAAATGAGCAGATTTAGTTAGCCTATCCACAATCACCCAAACTGAGTCTTTCTTGGTAGGCGTCAAGGGTAGCCCACTCACAAAGTCCATGGTTACTCTCTCCCACTTCCAAGGTGGAATCTTCACCGATTACAGAAGTCCAGAAGGCAGTTGATGCTCAGCGTTCACTTGCTGGCATGTCAGACACTTACCCACACATTCCGTTACTTCACGCTTAAGTCCAGGCCACAAATACAACTCTCGTAGGTCTCGATACAACTTATTCCCTCCAGGATGCATGGCACAAGGACCGCCATGAGCCTCTCTCAGAATTGACTGCCTCAAGTCAGAGTCCCTCGGAATACAAACTCTTCCTCGGAAACACAGAAGTCCTTCACTGTTCAATCCAAAATCAGAAGTCTCACCACTTTTAACTTGTTGAAATCGAGGAACTAGTGACTCATCATCTAACTACTTTTCCTTAATCTGCTCTATCCAGGTTTGTCTTACTTATAATTCTGCTAACAAGCTACTATCGTCATATAGACTCAAACGAGCAAACATCACTCTCAACTTAGTTACAGCTCTTTGACTCAGTTCATCAGCTACTATATTAACTTTGCCTAGGTGATACTCAATCGAACAGTCATAGTCCTTAAGCAAATCTATCCATCTTCGTTGCCTAAGGTTCAACTCCTTCTGAGTCAACAAATACTTGAGACTCTTGTGATCCGTGTATATAATACACTTTTCTCCATATAAATAGTGTCTCCAGATCTTTAATGCAAAAATCACTGTCACCAACTCCAGATCATGCGTAGGGTAGTTCGCTTCGTGAGACTTAAGCTATCGCGATGCATAAGCAACCACTTTACCCTCTTGCATCAGCACATAGCCCAAACCAACGTGTGACGCATCACTATACACAGTGAAATCCTTCCCAGACTCTGGCTGAATCAAGATAGGTGCCTCAGTCAAAACTTTTTTAACTTCTCGAAAGCATCTTGCTGTTTCTCAGTCCAAACAAACGATACTCATTTTCTCAAAAGTTTCGTTAACGGTGCCGCAATCAACGAAAACCCTTCCACAAATCTTCTGTAGTACCCTGCCAAACCTAGAAAACTCTGAATTTCTGACACAGATCTCAGTGGCTTCCATTTCAAAACCGCCTCAATTTTCCGAGGATCCACCCTAATCCCCTTAGCAGAAACAACCTAAGAATGTCACTTCTCGTAACCAAAATTCACACTTGCTAAATTTTGCATACAGTTGCTTCTCCCTTAACACTTGCAGAACAATACGGAGATGCTCGTCATGTTTCTCCTCAGTCTTCGAATACACCTGAATATTGTCTATGAAGACGACCACAAATTGGTCCAAGTAGGGTTAGAATACCCGATTCATCAAATCCATAAAGGCCACTGGTGTATTCGTCAATCCAAACGGCATTACCAGAAACTCGTAATGACTATACTGAGTCCTGAATGCTGTCTTATGAATATCTACCTCTTTGACCCATAATTAATGATATCCAGACCAAAGATTGATCTTGGAAAATACCGAAGCTCCTCTTAGTTGGTCAAATAGACCGTCGATCCTTGGCAGAGGGTACTTGTTCTTAATCGTCAGTTTGTTCAACTGACGATAATCGATGCACATACGCATCGTCTCATCCTTCTTCTTCACGAACAGTACCGATGCTCCCCACGGAGACACACTTGGCCTAAAAAACCCCGATCCAGAAGTTCTTGAATTTGAGCTTTCAACTCTACTAACTTCTTCGGTGCCATCCTATAAGGAACGATGGATACTGGAGCCGTTCCAGGCAACAAGTCTATTCCAAATTCAACTTCACGATTCGGAGGCAACCCTGGTAGCTCATCCGAAAAAATATCTTGAACTTCCTTGAAAGTTCTAACTTCTCCTGCGGTCAAACTCTCAGATTCAGACTGACATACATACGCTAAAAATGCCTCGCAACCCTTGCAAATCAGCTTTTCAGCTCTCAAGGTCGAGATAACGTTGGACAAGTAATCTCTTCACTCCCCAATTACCATTACCTCCTCAGCCTCCGCGGTCTTTAACACCACCCGCTTGGCCGTGCAATCCAAAGTCGCTTGATGCTTAGCTAACCAATCTATACCCAGAATGAGAACAAACTCTCCAAAGGGTAGCTCCATCAAATCCGCAGAGAAAATCCTACCTTGCGTCTCTAAAGGTACGTCTCTAAAGAGTTTGTCTACCCTAACCGAGTGACCCAGTGGACTTATCACAAATACCCCACTCACAGTTTTCTCAGATTGCACATCGAACAACCCAGAGACATCACAAGCAACATACGAATGGGTAGATCCAATATCAATTAGAGTAGTGTATGGCGTGCTAAAAATTAAAAATGTACCGGTTATGACGTCAGGTGTGTCACCTTCCTCTCAGCGACGAGCAGCATAAACTAATGCTGGCTGACGTGCCTCAGCATTTCCAACACCCCTACCCAGTGCTCCACGTCCACGTCTATTTCTATTGCCGCCCCTAGCTTGCCATGACCTCTCGGTGGTTGTGGCCCACCTCTCATTGGTTGAGCAATCCTCTGTTCAGCAGCTTGCATATGAGCCGGCCTCTGAAGACAATCCTTAACTCTATGATCCTTGGACCCACACCGAAAACATGCCCCAGTACGCTTCCAACATTCACCCAGATGCACTCTACCACAATCCCCAAAAGCTTGCAGTCTAACCACATTCACCGAAACTACAAGAACCGGCTCGTCCACTTTAGCCCTTTCGATAGTCCTACCCACAGCACCCAAGGGTCCAGAATCCCTCCTGAATCAGTTTTGGTCTTTCACGGTTCTGCCGCTTAGTGCGTTTCACCTCCTCAGTAATCTTAGCCTTTTCCACTAGAGCAGCAAAGTCACGTTCCCTCTGCGAAGCAATCAGCACCCTTAGCTCATCTCTAAGGCCGTCCTCGAATCGTACGCTACGTTCATATCCCATGGTGACTATCCCACTAGCATACCGGCTTAACCTTAGAAACTCAGCCTCATACTCCGCGACAGTCTTATTTCCCTAAATTAGATTCAGGAATTCCTTCCTTCGAGCGTCCACATAGCTCGCCCCGACGTACTTCCCTTTGAAGACCATCTTAAACAGCTCCCAAGTAACCCGCTCAACTGGGGTACCATCCCTCACAATGATCCACCACTGGTAATCCTCGTCATGTAGCAAAGATACTGCTCCATTCAGCTTCTGCTCCACTGAGTAGTCCAGATCGTCCATGATCCGCTCCGTGGCCTCCAACCAGTATTTGGCCACATTCGGGGCTGCACCAGATACACCCCTGAAAATCTCCGCTCCGTTAGCTCAGAATCACTTAGAAATAGATCCTTAGTTCACAGTCCCAGTACTCGCTCCAGCAACCCTTTCCAGAACCTACAACATCGCCTGGGACAAAGCATTATCCCCTACAGCCTGATCATAGGACCCAGTCTCAGTTACCGGTGGCGCTCACGCCTCCTCAGCTGGCATATGTCCAGAAGATTAAGACCCAACTTGCGCACTTCCTCGACCACGTCCACGGCCTCTTCCACGTGCTGCCCTCGTACTCAAAATGTATTATCTGATTACGAATTTTATGAATTAGTTCAATTTTTTAGTATTTATTACAGATGTCTTATGTATAGATAGTATTTCAGAGTTTTTGTTTTTACAGAATCGTAGCCTAGGTACAGTCTCAGTCTTCTAGAGTTTTAAGCTTTCCTATTTTTTCAGTCCTCTACAATCTCAGTGTTGCCCTAACTATAGAATTTCAGTAGGGTCTTAGTACTATAGTAAGTTTTCAGTATCACAGTATCTTATTCAAATATAGTAAAGTAGAGGGTACTTACAGACTTGGTGCCAGAGATTCGGTGTGCCACTCTTCAAAAAAAACCAGATTCAGAAAAACAAGTTTTACTGATGCTAAATTCTTTGATTAAATCTTTGTTTCCAAAACCCTAGACTTTTAGAAAAAAAATGAAAACATCTTGAAGAAAATGAAAAAAAAATTTTCTTAGAGAGATTTTCAAAATCGATTTTTCAAAATACAATTTGGGCCTTAATTTAAATTTTAAGAAAACATTTGGACCAGATCCACAACTGAGTTGTTGCAACCGGGCTTTGATACCACTAAATGTAACACCCCAACCTGGCATAAACGATATGGCCAGATCTGGTATGTCACATGGATACTTTGACTAAACCTTCTTTTAATAGTTTATTAGGTCGTTTGTAGGAAAATCGTATTACAAATCTTGTAAAGACTTTATTAGTTTATAAAAACCTTATCCACTACCAATTTAAGTCATCCCTTTTTAGAAAGATATTATTAACACATTACCGTTGTTAAGTTCCCCATTTGTTACGTAATGAATGTTTTGAAAATGTTTGTTAAGCTCGGAAAAACGCGCGGACTATTCTATAGTTTTAAGCAAGTAAAAAATAAAACCTAAACAAAATACTCGAGCGGCCTTATTACAACTTAAAACCCAAATTAAAAATAAGATATTAAAGAAATAACTTGAAAAACTATAAATTAAACAATAGATCATATGGCCACTCCGAATCCCTCGCAGCTCCAAGTCCTCTATGGCTGGGGGTTACCTGCATGGATCGAAATAAATAGGTGAGTTTGTGAAAACTCACTGTGTAACTAGTGTTAGAGATCAGTTCAAGCGCAGACTGGGCCAAAGCCCTATTCAGATACAGTTTTAAACTGGGCCTTGGCCCTATTCAAAAAACAGTGAGGCCTTAGGCCCATTACAGTAACAGAACCAAAATAAAAGGCTAACATAGGTGTTTATCCATAAGAAATCAAAACCAACAGCTACCTTGAAAAGATAAGGGTTTTCGGCTTTTCTTAAATCACAAGATTGCAAAAGAAAGGATTTGAGTACTTACCACCAGCTTGTCTCGACAGAAGAGAGTCTCTAAACACTAGCCTGACTAGATCTATTATAGATCTAGTCAAAACGCAAGAAGAGGAGTGATCTAAGAGATTCGGCTTCTGAAAACACTAGAGAGTATGAAGGTTTCGACTTTTGTAGAAACAGGGAGAAGAAAAGAAGTCTATGAAAAATAGAGCAGATGGTCGACAGAAGGATGAGAGAATTAAGGGTTTCGACTTTTGGGAGAATAGATTTAAGGAGAATAGGAGATTCAGCCCAAGAAGAAGAATCGGCAAGCAAATAGTTTGGGTTTCGGCTTTTGAGAGCAATCGGCTAGCAAAGCTTTGAGGGTGGTTACTTCAATCGATGAAGAAAAGAAGAAGAAAAAGAGAAAAGTGAAGAGAGAAGAGGAAGATACTTGGTTCAGCTTTGGAAGAAAAGTGATAAAAGGGTTCGGCTTTGGGTAAATCGACAAAGGAGAGCTAACAACTTCGGGATTTTGGCTTTTAAAACACTAAGAAGAGTAGAAAAGAAAGAACAAGGATCCCCCCCAAAAGACTAGACCTATTCGGCCACCAAGCAAATGACCAAAACAAAACCTGAAAGAAAACCAACAAAGGAAATCGGCACACACATACAACAATGCCGAAAACGCAAGTGCTTAAGGTCCCTAGCCGAACTTGCAATTCCAAAGTCCTCCAGTCGGCCAACTCTAGCTTCCTTTCAAAATTCCTAAATTTGTTCCTAGATAACTTCCCCTTATCACTCCTCACCCAATTCCATGAGCACTTCAAACTTCTTCCTTCAGTATTTCACTTGGAGTCCACCACTTACCATGCACAAGCATAAAAATAAGACAACACTTGCTTATCAAGGGATTCGAACCTCAGCTCCCTCACAAGCCTTAACACGCCACCTCTTTAAGCTCTAAGTGGCACTACCTTGCCACTTTACCACAGGCTTTCTTGTGTTCTAAAATCCCAATATTAATTTAAAAGCCCAACTAGCTTAGGTCCCTTCTCCCCTAAGGTCCAAAAATAAAAATTTACTAGACTTTAATCTTAAACTGAAGCCTTCTATGGGTTCACTAAAAACACCCAACACATCACTATAGCACATCAAGCCAAGAAAAATTTAAACCCAAGCATAAATTCAAAAACCAAAAAAATTGGGGCATTACAGGTAACATACATGTGACTGAGCTATCTTTAACTCGTAGCTCTCTTGTACACATGGTATACACCCAGTATTACACATGTGACCTAGCTACATATTAAATTATCACCTCGTAGCTCTCTTGTACACATGGTATACACACAGTATTACACATGTGACCTAGCTACCACATAGTATCTCGTAGCTCTCTTGTACACATGGTGTCCTACCCTCAGAACCACACATATGACCTAGCTACACATTATTCATATCTTTCATTTTCCGAAGGTTCAATTGGGAACTCCACTTTCCATAAATTTCAAACTCATAAATGTCACCAATAATGCTTCATAATATGCATTTAAAATGTTATGACACAAATGGAAACAATGAATTATTTACATACAAACTTACCATTTCACATAATCACCATAGTCATAAAAAGCACTTTTGAATACAACATTTCAATTCATTTTCATGTCACCTATGTCACCTTGTGTCATGGACATATTTTTAAATCAATTCACCAACATAATATACTAAACATGTAATTCAACAAAATTAGTTTAATACCACAATTTAGGTTCCAAACATACATTACAACATTATTGCATTATTATTATCACACCAACTTACCTCGGACGCAAAAGTGATTACTTTTTCTGATTTGGTCCACAGCCTCGATCCAAGCCCGAATTTCATTTTTCGTGATCTATAATATCATAATTAGATCATTTATTAGTCACATTATTCAATGTGACCCAAAAATCACATTATGGCATATTTACATTTTTGCCCCTAAACTTTTACATATTTACACTTTTACCCCTAAGCTCGTAAAATAATTTTATTCAATTTCCTTGTATATTGGACTTAGCCAAACCATTTTCTCTTCTATACCAGCCCCTAATTTCCACTAAACCACATACTTATGCACAAATTTACAACTTTCGCATTTAAGTCCTTTTTACAGTTTTCACCGAAAATCACCTAGCAAAAGACGTTCACCACACCTCAAGCATTCATTTTCTACCATTAGACATCAAAATACATGCATATGATTCATGGTTAAATTTTTAAACTCAAACCCTAGCTCAAAATATGGCTAGCAATAGGTAGATTAGGTGACGAGGATCTCAAAAATGCGAAGAACGTTAAAAACGGGGCTAGAACGGACTTACCACCAAGCTTGGAAGCTTGAAAAACCCTAGACATGGTGTTTTCTTGTTACTTTCGGCCATAGGTAAAAGATGGACACTAATTTGGCATGTTTTTCCCGTTTTAATTCTTTTATTTACTAAATGACCAAAATGCCCTTAAAGGCTTTTCTTTTAAATTTGTCCTATTCATGCCCATTTTTGTCCAAACTAAAATATAATGGTCTAATTTCTATTTAGGGACCCCCACTTTAAAACCTCGCTTCAATCAAGTACCTTTATGAACAAGAACACACATTTTTCACATTTTTCAATTTAGTCCTAAACACCAAATTGAATACCCAATCGATAAAATTTCTTAACGAAAATTTCACACTGTCATTCTATCACATTATAAACTTTAAAACTTAATCGCAATAAATTTTTCTACTTTAAATTCATGGTTTTCGAAACCACTATTTCGTTTAGGCCCTAATTCGGGCTGTTACAGTGATCATATCCTTCACACGGCTGAGACACACGGCCATGTCTCTGCCCGTGTGTTTACTACTTGACATTCTATTTTGTTAAACTAGGGTGCAGGAGACACACGACCTGACTACATGCCCATGGTGCAAACCATGTGTCACACATGGCCAAGACATAGGCCCGTGTGTCTACCCGTGTGGACAAATATAAGGCTATTTACCAAGCCATTGGCCACCCTCAATTGCTCACTTACATGTACACTTTCAATGACACTTAACAAGGCATGATTGAATACTTGAACATACACAAACAAGACATGATCATAATTATTTCATCTCTACTTATCCATGCATAAGACTTCATGCTTTATCAAGACCAATTACACCACCTCACATACAATTGAACTTCATTCACCTGCTTGCATGCATTTTCATACCAACATATACCCACACAAACTATCATCTTTCATCAAACTCAAATTTAGTAAATCACAAGCAACATATCATCAATCAACCATCGATAATCATGGGCCATATCACAATGGCATTACCACATGCATACATATACGAATAGGTTTACAACCCAATAATCAATATGAGCCACATCTCATGGCTTTATACAAAATGAATTAATTATCATCATAAGTCAACATATTTGGCTAAACCAATATGACATATAAAAAAAGACCAAGTTCCTATACATGCCATAAACTTAAGAGGTTTGTCTTCACTTTTACCCCACGACGATAACTTGATAGTGTGATAACATCTCTGACGATCTCTAACTCGAGCTAGCATGCAACCCTATAAGATATCAGAAAAGAAGGGGAGTAAACTATAAAGCTTAGTAAGTTCGTATGAAAATAATAAGCAACCATAGTCGTACATTTTTCATACAATAAACATAATGTAACACAACATAAACGTCATTAATCTTCGTAGGCATGACTTACTTAATCATAATGCTTACCCCCTTTAATTTAAAACATAATTTAATACATCTTAACATTTGTCAAACAATCGTAATCTCTCCAATATAACATACCATAATAATCATTAACAAATCATTTCAAGCCTCGTAGTAACATGTATATTAATCATGCGTATTCATATTTTCAAGCCCAATGCTTAACCTCTTTCAAATGATTTAAACTCTTAACTTCACATACTTTCATAACCATTTTAATAGGCATTTATGCAAACCTTTCCTTTTTCACACATATCCAATGAATCACAAATCAAGTGAAATAAACATCCTATCTCTTATTTTGATATGGCTCAAAAGCCTAACACATGATTCTCAACTGAAGTTACCATGAACTTACCCATCATCAACATAAATACTTATTCACAAGATTAACTTAAGGTCACTTTCATAGTGATCACAAACTCATAATATCATGAAGCCAATGCTTATAAACTTTACGTACATACTTGTACGAACTCATAACTCAGTCATATCTTTTCACATCTTTGACATAATCTTTGAATTACCCGTTGAACCATTTGGAATATCAAAGGATACTTGGGAAATCTCATACACATGGTAAGATGCCAATGCCATATCTCATATATGGTCTTACATGGGATCACATATCGATGATGATAGCCCAGCTATGGTCTTACACGGTGTCTCATATTGATGCCATATCCCAAATATGGTCTTATACGAAGTCTCATTTCAAAGCCATGTCTCAGACATGGTCTTACATGAAATCACATGCCGACGCCATATCCCAGATATGATCTCATACAGGATCTCAATAACCCTAATGTTATGACACTTGTATCCTATCTATTCCTAAGGTTCAACTGGGAATTTTATCACATTGAATCTCGTCGAACGTATTCATAAAAATAATTAAAAAATTTATGCAATATCAATTTTTAAATGCATAATAATAAGTTGCATTATTTACACATGAACTTACCTCAATATCAAAAATGGTGAAAAAGGACATAACCGTCGAATATTTGTTTTTCCCTCGTTCTAGTTCTGAACCTCGTTTTCCTTGATCTATAATATCACATCTAGTTCACCTATTATTCACATTATTCAATGTGACCCAAAAATCATATTGTGGCAGAATTACATTTTTGCCCCTAAACTTTCACATATTTTCACTTTTGCCCCTAAGCTCGGAAAATGAAATTTATTCAATTTCTTCGATTCTCAAGACTAGCTAAACCTCTTTTATACTTATAGCAGTCCACATTTTTCATTAAATCACACTTTTATGACATATTTTATAACTTTTACAAATTAGTCCTTTTAAGCATTTTACCAAAAATCACTTAGTAAAAGTCGTTTCTCTAACCATAAACATGTATTTTCTACCATTAAACACAAAAATACACACATATTCTTCATGGGTCAAAACCTTAGACTTTAACCATATCTTAAATTAGTGGTAGAAATAGATAGATCTTGTTACGAGGATTTCAAAAACGTAAAAAAAACATTAAAAACGGGGCTAAAATGGGATTACCATCAAGCTTGGAAGCTTGGCCAAAACCTAGACATGTCTTCTCTTGCTATATTCGGCCATGGAGTAGAAAGATGAACAAAATTTGGCCTTTATTTTGTTTTTAATTCATTTTGATCACCAAATGACCAAAGTGCCCCTAACTTAAAAATATCCCATTTCACCTATTTCATGTCCATTTTTGTCCAAAAATTTAATCAATGGTCAATTACCATCTAATGACCTGTAATTTAAAATTTCATAGCAATTAGACACCTCTAGCTTCTAGAACTCAAGCTTTATACTTTTTACAATTTAGTCCTTTTGACTAAATTGAGTGCCCAAACATCAAAATTTTTGAACAAGATCTTCAAAAAATCATCCTGTGAAATTGTAGACTATAAAAATATAATAAAAATAAATTTTTCCTTGTCGAATTTGTGGTCTTGAAACCACTGTTCCAAATAAGCCCAAAATCGAGCTATTACAAACAAGGCGTTTACCTTGACTCAGCTCATGATTTTATTAAAATCCTATGAGTTGGTGCTGAATGGTGGTAACCAGGTTCAAGAGAAACCTGAGGCAAAGTTAGCTGTGGACCCCTCGACCTATAAAGGGAAGTAGAAAGCTAAGGGAAAAAAGAAAACAGATTGAGTCTTCGATTCTACTTCGTGTGGATAAGAAAAAGGATAAGAAGTCAAAATATCATAAAAAGATGAAATGTTTCTTCTAAAATAGGTAAAAGCCTTTCAGATCAAACTGTAATGAGTATTTGGATTACTTAGCCAAAAAAGGCAAAGGTACGAAACTCTTTGTGGTTGAAGCTTGCTTAGTGGAAGAATCAATTAACAATTGGGTTATCGATTCTAGAGCCACTAACCAAGAGTGTGTTTCTTTATAGGGATTCAGCGAAATGAGAAGTCTACATGACAAGAGCCTCTCATTACAGCCTGGAGATGGAAGTTATGTTTCAGCTGAAGCAGTGGGAGAAGTTATTTTACACTTTGATAATTTTAGGAAGATTACTTTAAAGAATGTATTTTAAGGACCTCATTTTAAGAGGAATTTAATTTCTGTAACATGTTTATTTTATTACAATTATACTATAACATTCAATAAATGGATTGTTATTCACAAAAATCATTCTTTAATTTGTAATGGATGGATGGAAAGCAATCTCTACTTTATCAAACCAAATAATTACTCGATGCTTCAAACTGAAATACTGAATCAAAAGCTTAAAACTTTTCACTCTAATAAGGGGTACCTATGGCACTTAAGACTTAGTCATATTATCTAAGAAAGAATCACTAGACTCGTAAAAGATGGTCCCTTAAGTATGCTTAAGGAAGTTAGTCTTCCACAATGTGAATCTTGCTTGGAAGGTAAAATGACTAAGAAGTCTTTTAGTATGAAAGGTACAAGGGCCAACCAACCTTTAGAACTTGTGCACACTGATATATGTGGTCTCATGAGCATCAGTGCCCGAGGAAGTTACGATTATTACGTGACTTTCATTGACAACTATTCTTGATATGGATATGCATACCTAAAGCACCGCAAAAGTAAAACCTTCGATAAATTTTGAGAGTTTCGTGTGAAAGTGGAAAAGGAATTAAGTTTATCCATAAAAAATCTTCGATCTAACGGAGGTGAGGAATACTTGTCCGATGAGTTCTTAGGATACCTCATAGAGAATGGATTTTATCCCAGTTGACTACGTCAGGCACACCATTGTAGAATGGCGTAGCTAAGTGAAGGAATAAAACCTTACTTGACATGGTTTGTTCAATGTTTAGCAATTCACAACTTCCTACTTCTTTCTTGGGATATACGATAAAAACGACTTACTATATTCTGAATGATGTGACAACCAAGTTTTCTTGTAAGACACCTTATGAACTGTGGCATGGAAAGAAATCTGTCTAAACCACTTTAGACTATGGGGTTGTCCAGCACATGTTCTGGATAAGGATGCAAAGAAGTTTGATGCACAGATAGAATTGTGCATGTTTATTGGATATCTGAAAGGAACAAAGGGTAGATTATTCTACAATCCAAAATATAATAAGATCAAAGTTTCTACTCATGCTACTTTCCTCTAGGAAAGCTACATGGATAACTTTAGGCCTCGAAGTAAAGTGGTACCTAAGGAACTTTTTTGAGTTGTAGAAAAATCACCAATTTTAATTCTCGAAAGTTGTGAAAAGACCTGCAAACAATCAACAACATAGGGGAATCCATTATAGTGGGAGAGTTTCTAAGAAATTGGACTTCTTCATTTATTATGGTAATATTTATAATACGAAAACCAATTATGAGGATGATGATCCACTCACTTACGAGGAGGTTATGCAGGATGCTGATTTCAAGCTCTACAAACATGTCATGGATGCCGAGATGGATTCTATGAAATCCAAGACAATGTGGGAACTTGTAGACTTACTGGTTTGGATTAAACCCATAAAGTGTAACTGGATCTACAAAAAGAAGAGAAATACGTAAGGGAAAGTGGAAATACATAATGTTAGACTCGTAGGGAAAGACTACACATAGAAAGACGACATCAATTACAATGAGACCTTCTCTCCATTAACCATCCTTTTGGTTTGAGCAAAATGCTGATGAACCTTGTGTTTATGAGCATATGAAGGACAAAAAGGTGGTCTTCCTCATTTTTCATGTCAATGATATTCTACTTATTGGAAACAATGTAGAATAATTGTCATTGGTTAAATTGTGGTTAACTTAATAGTTTAGCATGAAGGACTTGGGTGAAGCTAGTTATATTCTTGGAATTTGAATCCTTAGGGATCGAAAGAATAAAATGATAGCTTTATCGCTTCATACATCGATAAGGTACTAGAACGTTTTGCAATGACCGATGCGAAGCCAGACACTTAGCTAACTACATTAGATTTTCGTCTTTCTCTAGTTGTCTATCCTAAGACAGCAGAAGAAATAGAGCATATGAGTAAGGTTCTATATGCTTCAGCATTGGGAAGCCTTATGTATGTAATGCTTTACACACCTCCAGATATCTATTCCATAGTAGGAATGGTTGGTCGATATCAGGTGAATCCTGGTCTTAAGCATTGGCAAGCTATAAAGTATATATTAAAGTATCTTAAAAGAATCAAGTATTTTATGCTTGTGTATTCTAGGGAAAACCTTACTCCTATTGGATACACAGACTCAGACTTCCAAACTTATAAATATTTGAAGAAATCAAAATTAAGAAATGCATTCATCCTAGGTCGTTGAGCCATAGTATGGAGAAGTGTAAAATAAACTTGCACTGCTGACTTTGTTATGGAAGCTAAGTATGTGGCTGCTTCTAAGGAAATGAAAGAGGCAATATGGCTTTGAAAGTTCTTCACCAATCTTGAAGTCATTCCTGGTATGAAAAAAGCTACAATATTGTATTGTGATAATAGTGTTGCAATAGCTAATACCAAGGAAATGAAAAGTCATAAGAGGATGAAACATATTGATCGGAAGTATCACTTGAAACGAGAATCAACAGCCGAAGGAATTATAGATGTAGTGAAATTAGCTTTTACATATAACCTTAAGGATCTATTTACTAAGAATCTTGTAATCAAGAGTTTTAGTAAACACATCGAGGATATGGGAATGCGAAACATGACACATTTACTTGACCAGGAGGGCAAGTGGGAGATTGTTCGGAAGTGTACCTATATTATAGTAAAAATGTAATTGTTTTCTATGTATTTGAATGGTAAATAAAAAAATTTCACCTTTCATTCTTTTGTATTTCTATCTTTCATATTCTGCATACATAACAAAATTGTGACAAGCAAATATTAGCTCATTGATTGTCTAAGTTCAAACTAATGATAAGTGGCATTGTAAGAACGTTTACAATGCAAGAAAGACAGCTTACTTTAGTAAATAATCTAAACAAGTTAGTAATCCCATAAAAGAATCAAAGTGAGAATTTTATTCAAATACTGAGAAGGATTATTATGTCATCTACAATTCCAATTTAGGAGATGGCTAGTCTTGGCTATCGGAGCAATTAAATCCATAGGTAGAGACATAGATGTATTCATTGGCTGAATCTGTTTGTAAACTAATTCACTTGTGACATTAATGGTGTGATTTACCTAAATCCTGAGTTAGCCACTAACCATTCGTATGTAACTCATGTACTTTGATATAAGTGGAGGCTTATGCTTTAAAAATGATCAAGCTGATAGCCGGTATGTTGGGTATATGACTTGTGTGTGGCATGGCTTTACTAGCAACAATGAAATTCTTAGCTCAATTAAAGAGTTAACAATATCCTCTCATTGACATTATGTGGATTAATAAATATGGAATGTGGCCGCAGGTTGCTTATTCTCGAATGAGAAATTTATCACAGTCATTTATTGACAGTGTTCATATTAATCATTAAGAAGACACAATGGTGACAGTAAGATAAAATGGAATTGTATTGAGCGAAAGGATTTAACTCAAAAGAATCAATGATATCATATGAGGGTAAGAAAAAAATGACGAGGTCATAAGACAAAACAGTTGGATGAATTGCTTTCCTAAGAGTATACAATAAGAAGTTTTCAATCATGGTACTTCTTGTGAACTGACTCCTTGATTAAGTAATTGTGAATTATCTGAATGATGCTTCTAGACATAATTGCAATTACTAGAGCCTAATTGTATATGTCTGAGTGGTCCCTCTATTGGCTCAATAAAACCTCGATCGGACTGCTTTTGAATTAGAATAAAATTCTACGACTTTGGAAATAATTTAATTGAGTAGATTTATTCGATGTGGAATTAAATTGGGTGGTCATAAGAATTTTTCAACTAGAGAATTTTATTAAAGATTTTTCTTGAAAAATGAATTTGGAAAATTAAAATAATTTTTTGGAAAATTAATTTTGATCAAGTAAAATTAAATTAATCAAATTAATTAAAATTAATATGATACTTTTAGAAATTAATTTTAAAGTCAGACAATTGGCCCAATGGATAATTAAACTTGAAAATTGGACCTAAGATTGTAAATAGGGCCTGAGAACCCAAAAGAGAGAACAAGACCCAAAAACTGGTCGAACCGGGCCAACGGTCCAACAAGAGGTTAGAACGCACCAGTCAGGCCGTCATTGGCCTAGATTGAACCAACAGAAACCAAACCAGCTCAGGGTGCCAGCAACTGCCACGGCGGCATTCCGGTGGCCGAAAAATGGTCGACGGTGATGGTTCTTCGGTGGTTGAGCAGTCGAAGAATTACACTTCTATCGGGACTCCACCAAAGAATTTGATTTTAGATTAGCTATTCCAAAAATAATATTATTTTAATATATTTAATCTTAAATTTAATTTAATACTTATATTAATAGTATTTTATTAATTTAATATTAAAGTGATTATCTTAATATTAAATTTAATTTAATGTTTATCTTGTAGATAAATATTTTATTAATTTAATAAGATTTAATATTAAATTTAACCTAATATTTAACAAGATAAATATTATATTAATTTATTATTAAAGTGATTAAGTTTAATCATAGTTGAACTCTCTAAACTCTCCCTATATAAAAAGAGCATTGGGTCATTATTACACATACTTGAATTCAAGAGAAAGTTGTAGAGAGAAAATTCTCTGAAGAAATTAATTTAAAAAATTTCTAGAGATATTTTTTTATTTACAAATTAGCCCAAAAGTTTAGAGAAATTGCAAAATTACCCATTGGTAATTTTTGTGAAAAATTTTTTGATTCGAAATGAGCCCATACTCAACAAACGTGAGCTTGAGAATAGCGAAGAAGATTACTTGGTTGAAGCATTCATCCTAGACAAATTGAAAAGGTACAATTTTGATTAAATGTTTATTACTTTAGATTTCATAACTAAGTTCTTGTTTTGGAAAAAAAATTAAAACTTCAGTTTTTCCATAAATTTATTTTTCGTTGGATTTTCCAAACTCGATTTTCCACCTAGCCCTTAGCGAAGTCTAGCTTGTTCCCTCTTGATTTTCGAATCATTAACTAACCTGCATTCAAGCATAAAGCTTATAAGTTTAGGAGAACTTAATGAGATTCGCATGTAGAATTTTAAGAAAATTTGAAACGTGCAACTCTTAATTTAACTCCCTAATAATAGCACTCATTATTCCTGGTGGCGACGCCTGGTGACTGCCTAAGTAATTTTTACATTTGCAGTCTTTCTTAGTTTTTAATGTCCTTACTACCTTGAAGTTCTAGAGCTCACTAATGACACGGAAACCCATGTTCTACGAATCTATTTCCAAATGAGGCTTTTTAGGACAAGCAATTCCTACCTTTGGAAACTCAACCAGACCTTTCTCATTCTCTACGGTTGTGTCTAGCCTCCGCTTTCCACTACCTTCTAACAGACATTACTGGACATTCATCCTTGGACATGTAGTTCATCTCGAGAAGACCTTGATAATCCTATCAAACCCTTCGGTTCACCTTTTTGTTAACTTACGATATAGGATTGCGTACTACTGTAGACTAACTGATGCCTATTTAAATCGTATGGAATTCGTAGCTTTCCTAGCAAACTACTATATTTGTATACAAGGAATACCTTCATACCTAATGAGCCTTTTTTTTCTTGTAACCCTATCCGGGGTTGATACATAACCTTAGCATCACTCACTATTATGGTGGTCTATATTCCTTCAACACACCAATTCCACTTCTTTTTGTAACTTATCACTCCAGTCATATTGCAAACTTTACTATTACCACTAACATTCTTCATGACCCGCAGACTTTCTAAGTATGATCCCCTTGTTTTGTGTCTTAACAAAATTCCCGTGTTTACTATCCTATTGGACTACCCCATGTTTAGTGTCCTGATGGACTACCCCGTGTTTAATGTCCTGGTGGGTTGTACTAGTTGTCATAGCCTAGTTATGGTCTTACACCTTTAAACTCTTGGATGTGTAGCCCCGAAGGATCCTACCGTCGTTACAGTGTTGCTCCTAAAGCCTGTTGATTGTCATCACAGTGATGTTCTATAGAACCTTATACTATCCATATCAATTCATCTTGTATGTACCTTGATGCTCGAACACCAAAGTGTCCCCTCGGTAAGGCTTGGAGCTTTGCATATCGCGGTTTGCTCCCAACAATCCTGGATGGTAGAATCTTAACAGAATTCCAATTTCTCTATTCCTCTGCCTATTCCTCTATTCTCTATCTTAATGTTAATGCCCAAACACAATGGTGTCCCTCCACAAGGCTTGGAGCTTCGCTCACCATGGGTGCATAACAACACCGTGTGGCGGCATCTAATAGAATCACCATTTTCTCAATCCTATCTTCATCTAACCTATTGATAGTTTCCCTTCATGCATACAATAATCATACGTACCATACAAATTATCTTTAAGCATGCATCACGCCAAAAGACTATTCAACTAATATCTACTAGTAAATGATCAGTAAATAGTTGGTAATTTCACACAACAACATACATCAGTCGAAAAGCAAAGTGTAGAAACTCACCTTACTTTCTTAGCCTTGTCATTTTAGCTTGTCCAAGTTGCCAGAGCCTCTTCTGTCTTGGCAGTTAAGTATGAAAACCATTCATTAGTTAATTTTAATGGTGGTTAGCCCTTAGAAACCCAGAACCTTAAATTATACTAGTTTCTTAATTTCCCAACCACCAACTTAGATTTACACCTCGACTACAACATGTAGAACTTTCTTCATCTGTCTCCCCTTCTTCTTCAGAATGAATGATGCTACAAGGAGGAGAATGTAACACCCCTAACCCGTATCCATCACCTGAGTGGGTTACGAAGCATTACGAGACCTACTCACTACATTCAAATAATTCACTTGTATAAGAACGATCATTCGAAAAAACATCCTAAAATTCCTTGACGGTTCTAACTTCTTTCACGGCCAAACCCTCAGAATTAGACTGACTTACATACACCAAAAAACACCTCGCATCCTTTGCAAATTAGACTGACTTACATACACCAAAAAACACCTCGCATCCTTTGCAAATCAGCTTTTCAGCTCTTAAGGCCGAGATAATATTAGATAAGTAATCTCTTCGCTCCCCTATTACAGCTACCTCCTCATCCTCCGTGGTCCTTAACCCTATCCGTTTGGCAACGTAATCCAAAGTCACCCGATGCTTAGCAAGCAAAACCATTCCCAAGATAAGATCAAACTCTACAAACGGTAACTCCATCAAGTCCGCAGAGAAGATTCTACCTTGTGTCTCTAAGGGTACATTCCTAAAGAGTTTGTCTACCCTAACCAAGTGACCCAGTGGACTTATCACAGATACCCCACTCAAAGTTTCCTCAGGTTGCACACCCAACGTCCCAGACACATTACAAGCAACATACGAATGGGTACATCCTATGTCAATCAAGGCAGTGTATGGCATGCTGTAAATTAAAAACATACCGGTTATGACAAGTGCGTCACCCTCCTCTCGGTGACGAGCAGCATAAACCAATACTGATTGACGAGCCTCAGCATTTCCAGTACCCCTGCCTGGTGCTTCACGTCCACGTCAATTTCCATTGTCGCCCTTAGCTTGACCACTGCCTCTCGGTGGTTGTGGCCCACCTCTCACAGGCTAAGCAACCTTCAGTTCAGCAGCTTGCATCTGTGTCGGCCTCTGAGGACAATCCTTAACTCTATGATCTTTGGACCTACACCGGAAACATGCTCTAGTATACTTCCAACATTCACCCAAATGTACCTTTCCATAATCCCTACAAGTTTACGGTCTAACCATATTCATCGAAACTGCTCGAACCAGCTCGTCCATTCTAGCCCTTTTAACAGTCCTACCCGCAGCACCCGAGGGTCCTGATTCCCTCCTGAATTGGTTCCGGTCTTTTTCATGGTTCTGGCGCTACGTGTGCTTCACCTCCTTATCAATCTTAGCTTTTTCCACCAAGGCAGCAAAATCACGCTCCTTCTGCGGGGCAATTAGCACCCTTAACTCATCCCTAGGGCCATCCTCGAATCACACGCTGCGTTCATACTCCGTAGCAACTATACCACCTGCATACCGGCTTAACCTTAGAAATTCAGCTTCATATTCCGCGACAGTCTTACTGCCCTGAGTCAAATTCAGGAATTCCTTCCTTTGAGTGTCCACATAGCTTGCCCCGATGTACTTCCTTTTGAAGGCCGTCTTAAATAGCTCCCAAGTCACCCACTCAACTGGGGTACCATCCCTCACAGTGATCCACCACTGGTAGGCCTCGTCACGCAGCAAAGATACTGCTCCTTTCAGCTTCTGCTCCACTGAGTAGTCCAGGCCATCCATGATCCGTTTCGTGGCCTCCAACCACTATTTGGCCACATTCGGGGCTACACCAGATACGCCCCTAAAAATCTCCGCTCCATTAGCTCGAAGTTGTTTAGAAATAGATCCTCGATTTACCATTCCCGTACTCACTCCAGCAACCCTTTCTAGAACCCGCAACATTGCTTGGGACAAAGCATCATCCCCTACGGCCCGATCATAAGACCTAGTCTCAGTTACCGGTGGCGCTCATGCCTCCTCAGCTGGCATATGTCCCGAAGATGAAGACCCAGCCTGAGTACTTCCTCAGCCACGTCCATGGCCTCTTCCACGTACTACCCTCGTACTCATATCGTATTATCTGATTACGAATTTTATGAATTAGTTCAATATTCCAATATTTATTACAGATGTTTTTTGCAGAGATAGTATTTTAGAATTTCGTTTTCACAAAATCGTAGCCTAGCTATAGTCTCAGCCTTCTAAAGTTTCCAGTTTTCCTACTATCTCAATCCTCTACAGTCTCAGTGTTTCCCTAACTAAAAAATTTCAATAGGGTATTAGTACTATCTACAGTGATGTTTCAGTTTTTGCAATATCTCAGTTAAGTATAATAAGGCAGAAAATACTTACAGACTTGGTGCCGAAGATTCAGTACGCCACTCTTTAGAAATCAGATTCAGAAAAACTTAACTTTTATCCATGGTAAATATTTTAAATAAATTTCTGTTGAAAACTTCTTTAAAACTCTAAGCTTTTTGAAAATAACAATATTTTGGAAAGGAAATAAATTTTTAAAAGGATTTCCTTAAGGAAATTTCTCAAAACCGATTTCGAAATCAAGTTAGGGCTTAAATTTAAAAAAAACATTTGAACCCATTCCACACCCAAGTTGTTGCAACCGGGCTCTGATACCACTAAATGTAACACCCCAAACTCGGCCTAGACGTTATGGCCAGATCTGGTGTGTCACATGGACCATCGACTAAGCTTTGTTGTTCTTTTACTAAAGTGTTTTATAGTTTGAAGTTAAACCGTGTTTAAGAGCTTGTAAATAAGAATCATTTTCAGTTTTATAAACCTTAACTGTTACCAAATAAAATTCATCTTTTATTAAATCTCATTATGGTGTTGTTGACGTTAAGTTATCCAATCGGTATGAGTTGCATGTTTTGAAAACAGTTGTTTAAGTTTGGAAAACCCGCATAGACTAGTCTACTATTGTAAAGCTAACAAGGAAGAAAACCTAAAATAAAATATCGAGCGGCCTTATTACAACTTAAAACCAAAATTAAAGAAGAAGAAATAAAATATAAATAAAGTAAAATTTTAGAAAAACTATAATCCGAAAGAGTGAATCACGTGGCCACCTCGAATCCCTCCAGCTCCAAGTTCTCTATGGTTGGGGGTTTCTTGCATGGATGAAAAAGAAAGGGTGAGTTTCTGAAAACTCAATATGTAAAGAAACCCAACCAGTGTCATAGACCAGTCCAAGCTTAGTCTGGGCCGAAGCCCTATTCAGATACAGATTAAACTGGGCCTTAGCCCTTTTTAGATACAGAGTGGGCCTAGGCCCATTACAGAAACAGAACAGACTACACATATATATATATGCATGTATGCAAAGCCCAAGTCCATTCCAACCCTACACACCACCTGTACCAACCTTACACACCATGTGGGGAATCACTCAACCCACCCAGCCCTACACACCACAGTCGCAGCATTGCTGCTATTACAGAAATCGTGGCAGAGCCACCAAAACAGAAATATGAGGCAGAGCCTCTTAACAGATTACGTGGCAATGCCACTTAAGCACTTCCTCCCATATCCATAACCCAACCCCATGCAAATCGAAATATATCATGACATGGCATACAAAATATTAGATACAGTAATATGCAAATCAATCAACTTTTCTTTAGGGGTAAAATTATCATTTAGCATCTAAGGGTAAACAGTAATTTTCACCCTTCAGGGGTATTTTGGTAATTTTGCTATGTCTATAAGTCTCATGCTTAATACGACCTTCTAACAAATCTAACATCGCTCCGAGTGACCCAAATAACCCATTTATTCATACAGTGCCATCGGGCCCTAAAACCCCTAATAGGCCCGAGGGAGCCCACAGGCTACTGTGGCCCTCTAAGTTTAAATCTCACACATATTTTTACAAAATTAATACCCAGCTTACCAAAAAACTTACCGTAAAATTTTACCCATTTGGGCCCGTAAGCCCATTGGGTCCAATTCTAACCCATCGAGGCCCAAAACCACCTAAGTGCATGAAAACATACACAGTAGCCTTACCATCCATTATTGTCAATTTCACAATTTCGTACTGACCCACGAGTGCTCGCACGCTCGTAAGCCCTCGAAATGTAGGCATTTCGGCATTTCGGCATTTCGGCTTTTTGGCTTTTGCCGATCTAATCTACTAGAGGGTGTCGATTACACACCTATTTGCGTACTACGTCGAGATTTTGCACACGATTAACCTACAACAAACCCACTACAACATTACACTATAATCTAAACGAAATCAAATGAAATCGACGTCACTTTAATACCATCACATTCGGCCATCACTACCCAAAATCATTATTCACTTACCTTTGCCGAAATCTACAACTAGATCTAGATCTAGATTGCTTCAACGCCGCTAGCCTCGAACTGCTCCTCGTTAGATTGCCGATTTACCATACTAATACACATAAGAACCAAAAGAAAAGAGGCTAAAATGGGTGCTTAACCAAAAGGGGTCAAAACCGATAGAAACCATGAGAAGATGGGGGTTTTCGGCTTATCTGAAATCACAAGAATATGAGAGAAGAGATTCGAGTACTTACCACAGGGATTTGCTAGATTGATTTCACTATCACTAGAAGTTATTTCCACCACTCTAAACCTAGATCCACACTCGATTTAATCAAATCACAAGAATAGATCAAAGGGGTTGAACGAATCCACAGAGAAAAGAGAAGGTTTCGGTTTTGAAAAGAGATCAAAGGGGTTGAACGAATCCACAGAGAAAAGAGAAGGTTTCAATTTTGAGAAGAGATCACTAGAGAGAGTTAAAGTTTCAGTTTTTGGAAGAAAAGAAGATGAAAGAAAAAAAAGAAGAGGTTGTGAAGAGGTTTCGGCTTGTTTCAGAGTAAAGATGAGAAAGGTTTGGTCAAGGGAGAAATCGGCTAGATGTAAACCAAATGGTTCAGGTTTCGGCTTTTTGAGGCAATCGGCCAAGGGGGTTCTAGGTGAGTCGAATTAAGCAATGGAGAAAAGAAGAAGGAGGAGAAGAAGATGATAGATTCGGCTTGAGAAGAAAAAAAGATAGAAGGATTTGGTTCTTTCAACAAATCGGCACAAAGAGAGTTTATGAATTTCAGCTTTCGATTTTTAGAACAAAAGGGAGAAGGAGAAAGAAAGAACAAAGAGCCCTTAAAATCACTATACCTATTCGGCACAAAGAAACTGACCCACAATCGCAAAATCCTGAAAGATTTGCCAAAAAGAAATCAGCACACACATACAACAAATGCCGAAAATGCAACTTCCTAAGGACCCTAGCTGAATTTGCACCTACAGTCCTACAATCAGCCAACTCTTGTTCCCCATTCAAAATTCCTAAATTTTCTCCTTGATGAACTCCCCCTTATCACTCCTTAACCCAATCCCATGAGCACTTTAAACTCCTTCCTTCAGAATTCAACTTGGATTCCACCTCTTACTATGCATATGTAATAAAAATAAAACAACACTTTACTCACCAAGGGATTCGAACCTCGGCTCCTTCACCAGCCTCCACACGCCACCCCCTTATGTTTTAAGTGGCGCCACCTTGCCACTTAATCACAGGTTTTCTTGTGCTATAAAACCCAAACATTAATTTAAAAGCCCACTCAACTCAAGTCTATTCTCACCTAAGGCCAAAAATTAAAATTTTACCAAGCCTTAGACTTAAACCTAAACCTCCTAAAAGTCCAGTAAACACACCTAAAACATAACTCAGCACTTCAAAACATGCACAAATAAATTCACGCAAAAATTTCAACAACCCTAAAATTTGTGGCGTTACACTAAAGCGATTAAGGATACCCTATAAGTTTAACACACTTATGACAAAGTCATTAGACGACACTATATCAAGTTGCTTTTGTAATGGTATGCCATTGGAGAGAGCTCAATCATGACACTATAGTGAAATGGCTTCCTGACTATATGAGTTTATAATTAATAGGTGAAAAGTTGAAACTTAATTTTAAATCATTTGAGCTTCAATTGCATATGTCCAATCAGTCTCTCCGCTAGCTCGTTGAAACTAGAAATGAATTGCATGTTGAATCAAATGAACATAAATTAATAAAAATGGTGAAAAAGAGAAATAGGAAATGTTTGAAAATGATTAAGGTTTTCTCCAAAATGGAAATGAAAAATGGAGAAATGAAGTCATTTGGAAATGAATGTGGTTTTCTCCAAAATGAATATGAAAATGAAAATGACCTGAAAAATGAATTTATGTTTTTCAAATTAAATGAAGTTCGAAAATGGAAATAAATCATTTGGCCATGAACCGTTGAATGCGGAAATATTAAATATGTTTTCTCATAGATTCTTTTACTGTAAAGTCATAATGATTTTAACGAAATTATAATTGGGTTGAGAAAATTATTTAATTGGAAATATATTGAAGTTTACTTTTTGGGAAATAGAAAAATAAATATTGGGTTTATTCAAATTATAAAGTATTAGGTTGGCTCAAATTATAAAACCAGAGAAGTACTTGTAATTGGACCCGATATGGAAGAGGCCTAAAAGCCCTTTATGTAATAAAGGGGGCCGACAAACCCTAGTATTATTAACTTGGATTTCGCCCCATACATCCTAATTGAACCAGGACTTTGTTTTTCTAGTTGAAATAAATTTCTATAATTCAACAAGGGTTCTACATTCTCTCCCTATAAATAGATGGAACTGATAGAGCTATTTACATAACTTAAAGATATTGTTACGCTGCCAAAAAATAGAGAATTTATTCTCAACTATTAAATATATTTTTTCAGAATAACATTTCTGCTGATTTCTATTTTAAGAAGGGAATTTTCTTTTTCAACCAAAAGAAAAGAGAATATATTTTTTTACTTCTAGTTGTGGTGGAGCAATTGGAACATATACGCACATACAAAAATTCAAAGATAAGAAATATTTAGCTCTTGACCAAAAACCAATTGTAATGGGGAGTATTTATAACTTATTGGCTTGATGCATACAACACGTAAATCAACATAATATCATGTTGAAATAAGAAATTTAGTTCTCATAAGTAATGGTTTAGATATTAGTCAGATGTGTTCAATCAATAATTTCTCTAAACCATTATGCGCATAAATAACAAGCTTTTACAAAAGTTTTTCAAACTCAATCAATAAAAGACTGAGTTATAAACTCATCAGCTTTAGCAATATGAATTGTCTTAGTTGCATAATCTGAAATTAATTATTTAAGCAAGCAATCTTGCAAATGACATGTTGCAAGTTGATAACACATATGTGATTATTTTGTAGATGCATCTACCAAGAATCATATAATATCAAAATCATCCACATGGTGGATGAATGGGCCCATATTCATTTCAAAAATGCAAGACATTAAATCTCAACTTTAGCTAGTGAGTTTTTAATAATCAATTTTCATTGAGAACAAGAAACAAATGAGAATTCTT
Organism: Gossypium stocksii; assembly: GCA_020496765.1. Lineage (NCBI taxonomy): Eukaryota > Viridiplantae > Streptophyta > Magnoliopsida > Malvales > Malvaceae > Gossypium > Gossypium stocksii. The sequence continues at coordinate 57,596,954 of CM035630.1, forward strand.
TAAATTAAAGAATCTTCTGGTTCTTTAATGAATGTCCATATGAATTCACAATTAATTTTCGCATCATATATGATCCAAGATGGTCTAACTGGTCATGCCAAGTAGTAAATGTATTTGCACCATTAAACTTCTAGTTTACTTTAATATGCGTTTCAATTGTACTAAATTGTAACAAATGTTACAGTTGATAATTTTACTATCTTTCCTTTTACTTTGTATCCACATATAAGTACTATTATGACATTTACTATTGAAAATGTCTAAATCAATGTGAAGTCTATAATGCCACTAAGTCAATAAATATAATTTCCAAATAATTATATGCAATATTCGCTTCAGGAAATATGCCAAAATCTTCAAATATCCAAAAAAAATTATTAATAGCAAACTTTGAAAGTGGATCTTATTTTCCAGTTGTATAATGAATTTTCATACATAAGTTTTCTCTCTTGCAAGTTCTTATCAATAATATTTTTCCACGTAACTTTAATTTAGAAATTTTTCTAAATACAGCAGAGTTATACTCACAGTTTTTTTAAAAAACTTGCAACTTCAGGTGCATCCAACTATAACAAGCTTTAGATAGAATTATCATATTCTATTGCTCATAAGTAGATATTTCAGAGCCAAATATTTTACTTTCAACCCCTTAATGGGGATGATGACAAAAAAAGATCAAAAAGATAGTCATTGTCAATTCAATTTAATATCAAGAGTAATCAATAACTCAATCCTCCCTTTTTTTCATCATTTCAAAATAGATATTTATAGCAATAGTGATTCATATGAAATATAATATTTTCTTCATTCACAATCTCAATATGATATTCGTTATAATGAATATCTTTTAAAACTACTGCATTAACCATCACAAATTTTTTGCTTTTTAGATATTGATATATTAGCTCTTCTGGAGCTTTCAACTAATTTTGTACTATCAAATATTGAAATAATATTCGTTTGTTTCAGTACCAAATAAGATAAATCTTTTCTATCTGATGATAGAATTCATTAGTATATTCTCATATCATTCCTCAAAGAATATTAACAGAGACAAAATATTTGGGCATACACCACATATGTGGCCAATAATCTATCATATCACGTTGATAACATAAGTTATCTTTACCCTTTGAAGAGTTTTCTCGAAAACTCTCATTGTTCTAATATTTATTATTATGTTCCCACTTTTAGTGGTCCATGATTATATCTTTTATTTTATTTATGTTTGCATTCACTTCAGGGAATAAAACAAATCTAGTAGGACAAACTTCTAAATGCCTCCATTGATTCTTTATTTCATATTCACCATCACAAACATACGTGATTTCAAATCAAAATTTTTCTATTCATGTTGTCATGATTAGTCTCCAATTATAATAAACATGATATAATAAATAAATAAAGATCTTTAACAACATCATCATCACCTTGGTTATTATCAGGAGCACTAAGTGGTTAAAGGCTCTAATGATTACCCATAGTGGGCAGGCCTAAATTGAAATACCAGCAACTCTAGGAGGCAATCGACAATAGTAAATTTTAGAATATTTTTTGTGACTTATGGATAAAAACAATTAAAAGAGAATCGTGTTAATAACGCGTTATAAAATAAAAAGACAGAAAGTAAAGAACAAAGAGAATGAGAGAGCAAAAAGAGGACGTATTTTATTGATCAATTAGAATATTTACAAAACTTCTCCAAATTCTCTATTTATAGTCATAAGAAATATAAATGAAGTAGAGATGAACTTCAAATGACTATTATAATTTAAAGTACATCAAAACTTATCTTTATCTTTATGAACATCCACTTAATAATATATTTATAACAAAAATAACTTTTTTTTCTATTAATTTTTTTTAAAATCATCGTGCTGCCAATGTGCCAGGCATGCCAATTTCTTTTCACTTTTTCACTTTTTTTTTCTACTAGATTTTTTTAAAAAAGTTTACTGATATCATCAATGTGTCATGTGATACTCAAAATTACTATAGCAAATTTTTTATTTTTGTAATTAGTAGTTAATTTTTTAATATTATTTTTATCAAAAGACCTAAAAATTATAAAAACCATATAAAAATAGAAATGATTAAATGTACTTAGTCATATCTAAAAACAGAAAATACTAACTATAATATCTATAGAAGGTATAATAATATCATATATTTAATTAAAGTGTGAAGTGCAGTGAAGTGGCAGGAATCCTAGGGAACAGAACCGAACTTTGTTAACTCTTTGACATATTTAATTATTTTTATTAAAAAATATTATTCTGACTACTGTTGAAAGGGGACTAGATAAAATGAATTTAGATTTTAAATTTGAAAAGGGTTAATATATATTTCGGTTACTTAACTTTGCAATTTGTATTTATTTAGTATTTATATTTTTGGTTTAATTGTTATTTCTAAAATGGATAGAAATTAAATTGTTTTAATTTTTTTAAAGAAATTAATTTGTACAGTATTAAAAAAATTAGAAAACTGTTTTTATAAAAAAAATTTAAAATAAAATCCACATGAGCAATTAATATGTACACTTAAAAATATAGAATATTAATTATTATATTATTTAATTTACAGATTTTGTTTAAGAGAGATCGAGCATAATAAAGACCGTTGTAGGATCAGAATATGTACATCCATTATATATTTAAATTTAAACGACAAAATAAAGATAAAAAAAATTAGTAACAAAATAAGTTGTTACTGGCTCAGCCCATATAATTTCTTTTTTCTTTTTAAGTTGAGATAAACTTAAATTTATTTTTAACTTAAAAATACTTATTTTGTGGATAGTTTTTTAATCTATGGAATACTTATTGACATGTGAATGGACAGTAGCGTCGAAAAATATAACTTGTTTTAAATACAAAAAGATTATTATTATAATTTTTTTAATTGCGTTGGTGTCATGTTGACTCATGACACTAACTCAATCAAAAATTTTATTCATAATATAGATTAGAAAAGCATCATATTTAAATCTTATATAATATTTTTGTTATTAATAATGTATAAAAAATAGTTAAGGAGACAATCACATTGTCGGCAAAATTTGAGACATTAGGTCTTTCATTACCCAAGCTTGAGTCTTGTTATACGTAGTTTGACATGTTTGGGTTTCACATTCTTTTTTCTTTTTTATCTACTTGTACTTTTATATTAATTTTATTATATTTTGTAGTTATTTGGAGGCTAATTAAGGGGGAAATGTCGAAAAAAATATTTGAAAAAATATTCAAATTAAAGAAATACATCGATTTTAGAGAGAGTGTATGAAAACACGTCTAGTTGGATGCATTTTTGCACAGTTGGCAGTAAAGCGCACCCAGCTGAACGTGTTTTCCTTTAAGTATGCTAGACACACTTTTCCTTTTCTCTCATTAGCCGATTTTTTTGTTTAGGATTTTTTAGGTTTAGGGTTTTTAGGGTTAAGTTAGTTCTAAGGTTTAAGGTCTAGATGTTTGGGGGGTTTTGGGATTTTATGATTTTTGGTTTCTAGGGTTTTGAGGGCTTATGTTTTCTCAGTTTTTAAGGTTTTTTATAAGTTAAGGGATTTTTGTGGTTTAAGGTTTTTATGAGTTTTTATGGGTTTTATGGTTTGAAATAGACATTGTGAAACCTTAAAGGTAGATTTAAGTTGTCAAGGATGCAATATCACTTGGAGACACACACATTTCATATGCCATGTCTGGATAGGATCATTACCTTAGAAGCTCATCATATGGAAGTTAGGTTTTGGGGTGGCAATGCTTTATACGGTCACGAGTTAAAGTGTATGTAAATGTCTCAGTCAATGGTCATTACGTGATCACGTGCTAGAGTATAACTCGATGATCAGTTTGACGATCGTTATACGGTCACAAGTTAAAGTTTTTTAGATACCCAGACATGGTGGCTTATAAACACCATACATAAGATTGAGGCCATAATCATAGGGAAAAATGAAGGGTTTTTTCAGTGTAATTAATGTAATGTTTTTTCTTTATTTCCATCAAGGCAATATCTTCAACCTTCTTTCTTATCCCGAGACCGATTTGGATGCAAGAGGACTCTTAGGGGGATAGCAAATGATTCCACCGTCACAGTCGATCCCTCAGAGAGTCATCTTGCCTTGAACTCAGTCTCAGGTTTCGGAGAAGACAGGGGTTAAGAACACTGCCTTTGGTGGAGATGGGGAAAAATTATAAGCTAATTATACTGAGAAAGCCCTCAATTTTTTCTTATGATTATGCCCTCAAACTTATGTATGGTATTTATAAGACATCATCTCCGGGTATCCAAAAAGCTTGAACTTGTGTTGCATAACGACTGTCAACTGGCCCTTGAGTTATACTCTAATCCGTGACCGCATAATTGTTATCAACCAAGACCTCTACTTAGACTTTGATCCGTGAGCATATAAACCACAGTCACTCCGAAACCTGACTTTCATAGGATAGTTTTCTAAGGTAATGGTCTCATCCTAGCACGACATATGAAGTGTGTGTGTCTCAAAGAGATATCGCATCACTGATGACTCAAAAATACCTCAAAACTAGCATACTCTCTCCATCAAATAGAAATAAATATTTTCAACAAAAAATTTAAACATTGAACTGGGAAGAAAATTGAGAAGGAGAAATTTTTAAAAGGGAGAGATAGTCGCTGAGAGAGATGATGAAGTAGGGGTAGAGCTCCCCTTTTATAGGTTGGACGGTGAGACTAAAAGGAAAAATTAACAATAAGGTAGAGATACATTAAAAAAGCGTCCTATAAGATGCATTTTTATCAAATAATAATATATGTTTCAATCTTCCTTAAAAACTTACCCAAGATTCCCAAGAGCAGGGCATCTGTGCAGGATTTGGACATATGGTGGAGAGAAAGTGCGTCTACATAGATGCGTTTCTTGCTAACATGACAAGGAAAGCGCGCTCAACTGGATACGTTTTCCTTAACATGTCAATAGGAAAATGCATCTAGTAGGGCAGGGATGAATAAAGATGCACATGCTACTGGTTGTTAAGGTGGATAAGAATGAAGTGTAGTTGAGGAAGAAGATGCAGGCACAGATGAAGGGGTAGCAGATGTTGTTAGTGAATCTGAATCTAACCCCGATCCAATTCGACAGTTTAGGCCAGATGGTTCGAAAATAGCAATTTTTTTGAACCAGAATAGGTTCCAACTGAGGCAGAACCTTGTGATTCTGACGGTGATAGTTTGAACAATGCTTCCAAAATAGATCATATGAACCTTCGACCCTCATGTATAATGTTAACATCTCGGCTGAGGGTAGGTTAGAGTTTTCGAATCTCCCATAGAGAACACCTGGCCATGCAAGTTCATTGTCAAATGTTGGAGAATTAGAAATTGGCATATAATATTCCTTAAAAGATTCTTTTCTCACTGCAGTGAAACGGTTCAGCATCAAGATCAACGTGAACTACTATGTCACAAAATCCCGTTCAAAGAAATTTGAGGCCAAATACACTATGCCTGATGGTAGGTGCCAATGGAAAATCATTGAATCTTTTCGAAGAAAGACGAAGTTGTGGACAATAAAAAAATATATCACTCCAACATACTTGTGTTGTTGTAGGTGCATCATGTGATCACCTGATATATTTATATGACCTAATAATGGTCTTCGTATTTGTAATAATGTAACTTTGACTGCTCCTATTGTAGGTGTAACTTAAGATCATATGAAGTTAAAATCTGACATGATAGCTGCCATAATATTACTAATGGTGAAAGTGAATCCTAGGATTCACATACTAGTTTTGATTGCCAATCTCCGTAATCAGTATGATCATACGCCATTGTAATACAAGGCATGGATCAAAAAAAGAAGGCTATGGAGAAGTTGCATAACGGGTAAGACAATTCTTATAATAATTTGTGGTGGCGGTGTTAGGTAATGGATCAGTACATACTAAGTTTCGTAATTGATCTAGAAACGATGCTAGAGTACTTCTGCAATCATTTGTTCCCTGGGAAAAGAGTTTTCTATTGATTCTTTTGGACTTTTGACCAATGCAAAAAAGTTTTTTGATACTATAAACCAATGGTACAAATTGATGGCACCTGGTTGTACGAGAGCTATGAGTATCGATTGTTGAGATTTTTACCAATAACATTTGAAATAATACTGGGAGAAAAGGTAGATGATTAAGATTTCTTCCTGAGCCGATTGCATCGTCATATTGTCCTGTAACCCAATATATGTGTCATATCTGATAGGGGACTTGAAATCTTGGTCGCAATTAAAGGATATGGAAGCCTTTGGGATCGCACACACCATCGATATTGTATAAGACATGCCGGTGCTAACTATATGAAAAAAATACCATTCAGATAGTCAGCAGCTACAAGTCGTTGACATAGGTATGTAGTTTCCATTATTTCTACAGTCATCCTATAACATATACAATGTTTGCATTCAGAGGTATACTTTTTTACTTTGAAGTTTCGACAGGGTACGAGCTGTTAGATAACTTGCACGTCGTCAATAGCCTTAGTGTGGCGTACCTTGCTAACATACCCTTCGACCAGTGGACATAATCGTATGAAGGGGGTCTATAATATGAGCACATGACAATGAATCTAGTGGAATACATCAGTTCCATATTAAAGGAGATGTGCCATTTGCCAATAACCTTGGTTGTAGAAGAAACATATTTTCGCTTGGTAGCCTAATTTCCAAACTAAGCAGAGAATATGTTAGATAGATAGTGGGCAGTCACTTTTGGTGTGAGGATGTGATGAAAAAAATTAAATGAAATACAAAAAGAGTAAACTCTATATCTGTAGTGTGTCACTCGAGTCCAAGTCTATCATTTCTGGTCATGGAGTTTGCCAGACCTAACCAAGATATTGTCGAGGTTGTCACACCCTAAATTTTATTTATTATTATGCCAAGTTTATGACACAAGGGAGTTAGTAGCCGAGTGGTTAAGTGTGTTAATTAAATCCTAAATGTCCTATGTTCAAACCCTCACATTCCTATTTATTTTTTTTAGCCAAAATTGTTGACCATGCTAAAAAGTCAACACTTTTTCTCGTCTAAGCCTTTCCAAAAACCCCCTTTTGTTTTGAGTTAACTTACCATCCAAAGCCCTATTTTCACTTTTCTTTTTACTCATGATCTACTTTTTACTCCCTTTGTCCCCAAACATACCATCTTTTTACCTTTGACTACCCATGGCTGGCCATAGCACCCAAAAAACTCTACTTTTCATTTTATTTTTCCAATTTTTCTCTCCTCTCTTCTCTTTGTCGTCCACCACCTTTCTCCACTGGTTTTTTGGCATTTTCTTTTTCATTTCACCACCTTTGAAGCCATATTTCTTCATTCCTCTTCCATTCCACCACCACACACAACAATCGCACCTCCACTATCGTTATCGTCGCACTAACGCCGCTCCGCCGGCCACCGCTGATTTTTACCATTTTTCTTCTTTACTCCTTCTCTTTCCGAAAATCATTTCCATAAACTCTTAAATATGATTTTTAAATATTAAAAGATCATCTTTCGTATTATTTTCTCTAAACTCTTCTATTTTGTGTTTATAGTGCCGAATCTTCCACTTAACCGATTTTTCGAAATTTATCGTCAAGCCTTTTTCCTCTATTTTATCGTAGAAATGAAGGATTATCATTCACGTTACATTTTTACAATACTATTCTCAATTTAGTAGGATACTAACTACTCATTTATGTGCTTTTGTGAAGTATCACAAAAAAAAAAACTCAAAATCATCACCCATTCATAATAGTGTGTGATTTGATCACCTCTTTGCGTAAGTATTGTCGAAGCACAATTGTTTCTTTTATTAAGGGTTGTAATTTATTCGTTGAATTTATACTGACTCAAGCGTTGGATTGATACAATAGTAACTTAAGGAAATTGAACTTTCCTTTCGAAGTGGAATCAAGATCTATTTAATCGGATATAAGGTGTAGGGACTTATTCTTGAGAAACATTAATAATATTGATTAAATAATAAATAATAGTGATATTTTGACTTTAATATTTTTGGTTATATGATTCTTCACATATAAGTATGTGTGAATACAGGTGTATTCATTGAGATCGGTAAAAATCAATAAATGAGGATACCAAGTAAGTTACTCTCGAAACTCTAAGATCTGCAGTGTTGATTTGTTGATTGAGTGATTTTGTAATATGTGTTAATATGTGATTTCTATTTCTCATGTTGTGTGATTTATGGCTGATATAATATGATTATTGATATTTTGATCTGTGTGAAAAATGTTATGTGTTATCATTTTGATCTGTGGATTCGCATGTTGAGCATGTCCTATTCTAAAATTCTGATTTTCATGATAAGCATGCCATTATGAAAATATATGAAAATATATAAGATCTGATTCGCATGTTAAGCATGCCATATTTTGATATTCTGATTCACATGCAAAGCATGCTACTGAAAAATCTGATCTGTATACCATATCACATGCATGGGGTGCAAAAAATATATGGAGGAAGTATCTGGCAGTAAATCTGCATTTTCTAGTGGCATGTCCACATTATTCTGTATTTGGTAATAAACTTGCAGTATCTGGTGGTTCGACCACACTATTCTGATTCTAGTAGCACGACTGCATTATCTGGTGGCTAGTCCACAATTATTGGTGTGATATTGGATGGACAAGTTCTGGGGAACTCTTATCGGTGTGTAGCAGAGTTGGCTAGGGTCTATCTTTCAAAAATCTATATTGTTTTCCAAAAAGCATTGTATTGACATCGTCATTACGCATTCTACCATATTTGATTTTGTGATTGAATAATTTATATGCTATGATATGTTTAAATTAATGCGGATATGAGTTTATTCTGTGATTATTATTGGAGACCCACACTGGGCTTTTTAAGCCCACCTCTTTAAATTTTGATATTTTAGATAAGAGAGGTTAAGATGGGCTCAGCTACGGAGGCTTTCTCGGTTATTTTTCATTTAACTCTATTGTTATTGGTATTTGATATTTTAGGGTGTGTTTACTTATTGTAGACTTTAATTTTGGGACTTCGGTTTGGTTTCTCGAAATTGATTTGGGAATTTTTCTACATGATTTGGATTTAAAAACTATCATTTAAATAGTTTGAGAAAATTATAATTTACGATGATTTTTCGTAATTATGACAAAATTTAAGCTTAATAAGGAGATTTTCAATACTAAATATTATGTTTTTAAAATTTGACACATCTATTTATGAGACTATTATTTTTACGAGTTGCATGATTAATTTACATTTTCAAAATAAATAATGAATTTTTTAGTTAGAAATTTGTTCGTCGCGATGTCTTAAATAAATTACGACGTTTTCAATAAACAATCACAATACTTAAGTTTTTCAAAGATAAGATATTAACTAAATTCGGTTTTACTTAAAATAAGTATTTAAAAAAATTACATGGAAATTTTAAAAAGAAATCTTCTAAACAATTTACTGTGCCATTTTCATGGCCAATGTGATCTTCAAGATTTGACCATAACGTCTAGGTCGGGTCTAGGAGGTAGCGTACCGTGTTTCCCTAACATGAGGGACTTACGATTGTGGGAAATTTAAAGCACTTCGATTCCCATGCACACATGCAATTCCTACATGTGTGCAGGAATTGGAATGCATTTACAATGTATGGAAATCTAAATTCCCACCGGTCCCAGATGAGAGTACATGACCACCTATGTCGAGCGCCCCATTCAAGTTGGTACTGAATATATTGTTGCGTCACAACCTAAGAGGTCGGCCGAATTTTACTTAGATACGCAACAATATAAATATTTAGAAAATGACCAATCAATCGAGGTTATGTAGCTATTGTAGGAACCCAGGGCATACTAGGGTAACATGTCCACAGTTGGGGGATACATTGAGGACAACACCTCATTAACAAATTTATTCATGTTTTTGTACACAAATTTATTCATTTTATTTTATTTTTTAAAAATGTGTTCATTCTTTTTTATACCTCACATGTACAGGTAACATTCTTTTGTGTAACAAATAAGGATAAACTAGGTGTATTGAGTAGGTTGAGGCTCTCTCTCAAAGTCTTGAATTTAATTTTTTTGTATAATTTATGTAATATTACTATATTATTTACAAATTTACATTTTAATAATTTACCTTTAAAATTTTATAAAATTATCATTAAATTATTGATACCAAAGGCTATGGATGGAAAATTTGTATACAATATACATTAGAATTTAACAAAATGAATTATGAATTGCAACACAAAACTAAAAAAATGACCATATTTTATTGATATCAAATATATTTACATCACAAAACTAAAGAAAAAAACATCATTGGCGTCATTGGGCCGAATATGTACCTTAGAATTTAACAAAATGAATTATGAGTTGCAACACAAAACTAAAAAAATGACCATATTTTATTGATATCAAATATATTTACATCACAAAACTAAAGAAAAAAACATCATTAGCGTCATTGGGTCGAATATGTACCACAAGATGGTGGGTGACAATTGTAGGTAAGATTTCTTCGTACAAGTTGGGGTTCCGGCTCCTCTTCATCGTCTTCATCTTCACCTCAACCCCCGTTTTTATCTTCACCTCCCTCATCCGTGGTTGAGTGCGGCATCATCCTAGCCTCCCATCGTGTTTCCTCTGTTCTATGAAAAAGTGGTTGTGAAGATGTGCCACCTTAGAAAAACAATGATGCGAGGGGTGTTTATGACACTCCCGGCAAATAAGTGTATGGTGTCGCATAAGCCAATTGCAAATAATATCTCGAAATTGTTGTTGGTAGATATGTTGGCATCGGTGTCGGCATTGGTGTCGACATTGAGGCGTAATATGCTCGGGATAAAGGTGTTATGAAAAACACACCTGGAAGAGGGGTAGATGCAAGGTGGTGCGATGGTGCATAGTGTGGTGCTTGTGCAAAATACACGGGGTTAGTGAAAGGATCAGGAAAATATGGAGGAAACTGACCGAGATATGGAGTAGACATCAGTGCCCCTTGTTGGGTGGTTTCCGTTGTGCCATGTGGTTTGAACCTAGTATTCTAGGGCAGTCGTCGTGGCCTCTTCGAACGAATTTTCCTACTCCTCACCTCCACTAACAGTAGGTATGGTTTCACATGGTATTTAAACCATGGCATGTACTCCAAAACGGTCACCATTTTCAGTGCAAAAAAAAAAAGTTCACGCATGGGTATGAAATCGTTCCTACGATCCCAAATGTTGATATATTTCTTGTGGAATTCCCACCAATATCCATCAATTTTCCCTCACAAATCAAGCTTGTGTAGTGCTTCAATGCCTTGTGGGGGCGGCAAAATATTTTGCCTCTACCTGAACTGTCGCATCACTTGATTGGATTCATGCATCTTCACCGTCGCGTAAGCTACCAATGGCACATTCGTGTCCTACATACTCCGATTGGCCAAATTTTTGGCAGGATGCATTCTACGATTGCTAGATCGAGATATGACATCCACTCAAACTATAGTGCATAATTATAAATTTTTTTATCTACAAAATATTAAATTTCAAATCATTATGTAATTATTATATGTTTAAAAAATTCAATAACCAACATTGACTTACAAGCGTTGATCTAACAGCAGCTAAAAATCTTCAAGATACTCTGCTAATCCTACATAACTCAAACTAAAGTTCCACCTACTTAAACAATATTTTAATTCAAACATATAAAAAATAAACAACATTTATTATGGCAACTATATTATTATCAAATGAATTTTATCTCGTCACCAGGGGAATGTATAAGGGGCATCAATTCGGGGATGTAAAAATGGCAGCGGCCACCACGCCCATGACTGCAATAGGAGTAGACAACCACCGATAGACATATTATTCGGTTTTGTTACCTAGCACAACTCTCGATGCAATGTCTCCAACATGGTTGATCCCCAATTGAGTTGACTGCATACTTTAAAGTCAACCATATGTTGTAGCCACCTTAAATGTACCAAATTTTTAGATTTATTAGAAGTCCCTCGATTAACATTAGGATGAATGCTTGGGCATATTTTTCTTTTTCAAATGCAATCGCATGCTCATTAAGTTCACCAAAATTATCTTCCAACGATTTGATATCTATTCGACCACCTTGAAACCTGTTTGATACCTTCACTAATAATGCGTCGTAAAGGTCTTCCCTACCAGAAACGATCACTCGCCCTGTAATGACTCCCCCATCCACCAATAAGCCTAGTTATAAAGCCACATCCTCTAGTGTGATTGTACAGTCACCGTATGGAAGATGGAATGTATGTGTCTCAAGTCTCCACCTTTTCACCAACGCATTGATAAGTGTGAGATCCAATTTACAACCCCGAGCATACAAGACACATGTAAAAATCTTGCATCTTACATATGATGACGAATTGCATTGGGTGCACTCTTTGATAGATTGTGTATGAACCCCTTCAAAACCCGATCATCTGCCTATTTACATTAACAAAATAAATTATAAATTTAAAAAATTTAAAATTAATTTAATTACAAAAATCCTTACTATTGTCAATTGCACGATGGAAATGTGCTTGTCGTCGAAATGAATAACAGAATTTGTCATTTGTGAAAAATTAATTAAAATGAATAATTTACAAAATAATAAAGTAAAACTAGAATATTTTTATAAAAATTTATTGGAAAATTTGAAACTAGTCTTGAGAGAATTGAGAGAATAAAGAGAATGGAGAGAATTGGATTTAAGTGAAAAGAGTGGAAAATGGATTGGGTTTATATAAGGAAAAAAGTTACCGTTGGGCAATTTATAATTTTACTGTTGGTCGGATTTAAAATTTAACCGTTGAGAATTTACTGTTGGAGAAAAGCACATCAGTTGGACGCGCTTTAACTGGACGCGATTTTACGCACTCTCTTCAAAATTGACCTATTTCTCTAATTAAAAAAATCTATTTTATCAAAAAAAATTCAACATTTTTCCCTAAATTAGCTTGGAACCTAATGCAATTTTATTATTTTTATAAATCAACTAACCCGTAGCTTAAGAAAGGCTTAAAAAATTGAAATATAATATTTAAATTTAATTATAATATTTAAAATTAAATTAACACAATGATAAACGAATTACCATATTTGCTTATCCATCAAAGTAATTTCAAAACTTAAATCATTTCGAAATTTAAATACATTTGGTTGGCCAAATATAACATTACGATCTATAATGTTATATTTCAAAATAAAATTATAATAAAATAAAATTATAATGTTTGGATTTCAACATTTCAGCCATCTGTAATTTTACATTACGATCATTTTGTAATATAAGGGTAATTTTATTACGGCTCATTTCTTAGGTAATATTAAATTACAGGCATAATCTTAAATTTTAGACCAATTTATCTTTTAATTTTATTATTCTAATCAATTTAGGTTTTTTTTTTCTTAAGACTAATTAAAAATAAAAATAATTTTTTTCTTAATAGTAAATTAGTAGAGGTCATACATTACAAGTCTAATAATTATATTTTATTTAATTAATTTATTTTTTAATATATTAATTATGGTTAAATTATAATTATGATTGTGTTGCAATAACTTTTCATGAATTATTATAATTATGATTTATAAATTATTTCAACATAATATATTTACTCATTAATATATAAATTATAATAAAAAAATAAGAATTGTAATAATTTATCATAATTTTATGAAATTTGAGACTAAAAATATTAAAGGAACTGAACTTGTTAAAAAACAAATTCTATAACAAGGACAATCGAGCAAAATATGCTTCTAAATAATTTTATATTCCGTCAACCAAACACATAAACCTTACATTCCAACTAAATGAACCAAATAAGGTAATCTCATATTTCACCCATAATCTTACATTCCCATAATTCTGTTGTGGAACATAATCTAAGATTCAGTGAACCTAATGCCCTTATAGTTTTTTATTTTAGATATTTAAAAAAATTTAATTGCACCAAACATCCTCAAACTATGACCCTCATTTTAAATTGGTCCTTAAACTTCAAAATATTCTAATTTCATCCTCAAACTATCAATGCTATATCAATCATATCCTTTCGTTATTAAACCATTAATTTAACAACTTAATGACACGTTAAAATTTATGTAGCTAAATTTAAAATGAAAAATGTAAAGAAATAGAACATTATTGCATATATTTTAAAAGTAACAACTAAAAATAAAGTAAAACTGAGAAAAAAGAGTTAACGATAAAACTTCTGTAAAAACTTTGAAGATCTCAAAACTAAGATTTTTAGAACATCTAATTTTTTACAACATTCATTTTTTTCTTCTAAATTTTCATTTTAAATTATGGTACATAAGATCCAGCGTGTCATTTAACAGTAGAATTAATAATTTTAGTAACGAAAGGACCTAATTGATATATTCTTAATAATTTAGGGATGTAATTAGAATGGTTTGAAGTTTAAAGACCAGTTTAGAATGAATATCATAGTTTATGGATGTTTGGTGCAAAAATCAGATAAGGATTTCTTCAAAATAAAAAAGAAACTTAGTTTAACTATAAAATACATCACTCTACTTTACAAAAATTGAAAAAGTTGGTCTCTCTATTTTAATTTGTTAGAATGTGATCATTGCATTTTAAGAAAATGTTAAATTCAACTATTAGTCTCTGTATTTTTCAAAAGTTTTGGATTTAATCCTTGCATTTTTATTTAGTCATTTTTAGTCCTCATACTTTTTAAAATTTAAAATTCCAGTCCTTATCAAATAATATTTGTTAAATTCATTCAGTAAAGTTTTGTTATTTCCAAAATCTAATGTGACAAGCATATTATTTATGTGTAATGCCTTATCAGGTTGTTTCCATATATTGCTCACTAAGAATATTGTTAATGGATTAACGACTGTCATTTGCGTTACTACTGAAATTTCAAACTTTGAAAAGTATAAGGACTTAAAATTATTCAATTGGAGAAAATGGACTAAATGTACAACTGTATATACAGTATAAGACTAGTAATTGAATTTAACCAAACAAATTTAACTACTATTGTTTAGTGTAGAGTAAAATTTCGAAATAAAAAAAGTAAAAGGACTAAAATTGATGAATTCAAAAAAGTACATGGACTAAAATTAAAAATCAAATTAAAGCATATGGACTAAATCCTAACCTTTTGTAAAATACAAGGATTAATAGCAGAATTTCACATTAAGAAAATTGAGAAGTTAATCAGATTGTTGGCATGCACGTGAACTTGAAATATTGATTTTTACTAATTTGTTGGAAATAAATTGTTGAATTATTGATTTTAACTAATTTAATACATATACATTGTTAAACCGTTGAATTTCAAGTCAGCAACATTAAATAGCAAGGTGTGACAGTTTTACCAAATTGGATTAAATTCTTAATTTTTCATAAATATGATGATTAAATTTTAATAAATTAAAATAGAGGGACTAACTTTTCAATGTTTGTAAAATAGAGGGATGAAGTTTAGAATAAACCTTAAAAAACTATATATTTTAATTCCAATCAAGAATTTACTTTCTGAAAATAATTTTAAAATTACAAATTTTACCCTACCAACCATCTCTTGACATGCCAATGATATTTTTTGGATAAGTTCTGACAAGTACTAAAAATATTTAAGTGGCTCAAGTTCCGAAATTATTCCTAGCTCCTTTTCTTTTTTTTTGGGGGGGGGGGGGGGGGGGGTACTTCGCGAGAGAAAAAAAACATCATTAATATATTCTACGAAAAATATGCCCTCTGTTCTAATATCATTTAGATATAGCTCTCATATATTAGGTAAAAGTAAAAGTATCATACGAGATAGATTATATTTTATTTATTTATTAAAAAATAGATAAATTAATTTTTATATATTAGATTAAAAAATAAATAGGTTTTCTATTAAATTTTTTATTAATTTTTATTATTAAAAGATAGTCTTTGTATATTATCATAACATACACGTGGCATCTTGTGTGTCATTATATGGTTATTGTTGAAAAAATTATATTTTATAATAACTTTGAGGCATATTCTCAATAGGTAAATGTGAAGAGTTGAATCATATTTTTAAAGGTAATTGAATGACTAAGCTAGTAATTCTACCTCGCGCACAAAGGAAACCTAACGGGATTGGGGTGCATCCGCACGATGTGAGCGACGCGAAATGTCCGGACTAGTCGAGCCCAAATATTTTAGCCCTACACGAATTCATTTTCCTCAGCAGACAAAATCTGCTTATATATGGAAACTATCTTATTGATTTGATTCTAATAAAACTGTTTAAATTTTTTTCATCTAATAGCAGATTTTGGTGATATTTTTTCCAAAATTCCAACACTCTCTATGCCTATTAAAGGCCATGATTTTGAAGGGTTTTTATACACTTTCATACTCTCTTAGATTTTCTCCTGCCGAAATTCTGTTGCTCTCAAAAAATCTCTTTTTCCATCTTTAGTGTTTTTATAAATATTCTGGTGATAGAAAAAGGCATTGTTCGTTCGATTGATCGTGGTAGAGGTGTTACTACTTCGATCACTACTGTTGTTGTATCTTGAGAGACTTTTGACCAACGTTACTCCAACTACCGTAAGAGCAGTCGAATCTGTCTTAAGGAAACCGTGTTTTACGAGCCTTAACGTTTTGTAAAATCTCAATTCTTCTTTGTTTCAATTGTTTATTATGGTTTTATTTTATTTTCATATTTGATAAATTAACTATAAATAATTCTGTTCATATTTTTTTATATGTGTTTATTTATAATTAATTATTTTTGTTCGTTAACGTGTTTTGTCCAACAATGTTAAGACAAATTTGCTTATTTGCAATTTTCTAATACGACATAACACCAAGGCAAAAAATTTGTTTACATATTTTTCCGAAAATCAAAAAAATTTTAAAAATAAATCTGTTTCGGGATTTTCCTGCCGTTCAACAGATTCCTTTTTTCTTCTATTATTTTTTATTTTCAAATAAATATTAAAACTTATAAAATTTGTTTCGAGATTTTTCCCGCATTTAACAAATTTTATTCGAATTTGTTTCCAAATTAAGAATAGGTAAAATCCGTTTTAGGATTGATTCCCGCCGTTCAACGTATTTTATTCCGTTAATTTTATTTTATTTCCAAACGGGAATTAAAAGTAAAATAAAAATCGTTTCGAGATTGATTCTCGTCGTTCAACGATTTTATTCCAAAATTGTCTTATTTCTAAAAACGAGTAAATAAAAATTGTTTCGTGATTGATTCCTGCTGTTCAACGATTTTATTCCAAATTTATTTTGCTTTCAAAATCAAGTAAAATAAAAAAAAATTTGTTTCGGGATTGATTCCCGCCGTTTAATGATTTTATTCCAAATATGTTTTATTTCAAGAACGAGTAACATAAACTCCGTTTCGGGATTGATTCTCGCAGATCAATGGATTTATTATATTTTTATTTTGTTGCAAAAAATGAGAAATTAAATTAAATAAAATATGTTTCGGGATTTATTCCTGCCGTTTAACAAGATTTTATTTTATTTTATTTTGTTTCCAAATTCGAAGTAAATTAAATAAAATCTGTTTCGGGATTTATTCCCGCCGTTTAACAAGATTTTATTTGATATTGTTTTGTTTCCAAACAAAGACGAAATCAAATAACTCTATTGTGGGATTTATTCCTGTCAGTTAATAGATTTTATTTTGATTTAATTGTAATAGCCCGATTTAGGGGCTAATCGAAACAGTGGTTTCAGAATCACTAATCCGAGGTGGGAGAAAATAATTTTTAATGTTATTATTTGAGTTATAGCACGATTATATGAGTGCACGGAAATTTTGGTAAATTAATTTTAGCGATTACATGCTTAATTTTAAAAAAAAAAGGACTAAATCGCATAAGGTGCGAAAGTTCTATTTTATTAGCCAGTTGAGTCAAATAGCTAGAGAACTAAAATGTGAGGGCTTTAAAGGGCAAATAGACCCTTATTCTTAAAGGTGGCCGGCCATAGGAGACAAAAAGCTTGAAAAGTCAAAATTTTTGGTATGGGTTGGTATTGGATGATATAAGCAAAAGCTAATAAAATAAATAAGTGGCAATCTTCTCTCTCTCTCTTTTTTTTTTTTCATTCTCTACCGAAAATGGAAGAAGAAAACCCCATGGGAGCTTTAAATTTTCAGCCACCTTTCTTCATCAAAAGTAAGTGATTTTGAAGCCTTCTCTTGATAATTTTTGTATTTTTGAAACCCTCATGGCATAAGCTTTCTATTGAGGGGTATATCTTGCATTTTGGTTGGAATGTAACACCCCAAATCCGGCCTAGAAGTTAGGCCCGAATCTGGCGATGTCACATTGAAGAGTTGCTTTTAAAACGGTTTAGTTAGAACTTAGTTCCAACGAAATATACTTGAAAATAATTTACTTAGTTAAAAATTGAAGAATTTAACTAAACAAATAATTAGAAAAAAAACCCTTGTTTATTAAATATAACAGTAACAAAATAAATCCCAAGTAAATAGTGAAACCGGAGTTACATAGCCTTATTACATCACAGTGAAGGTAAAAAAAATAATTATCATAAATCACTTAATAAATTTATATTTTAAAAAAATTCCTAAGTAACTTGTAGTGTGGCTATCTCCGAGTCCTCTCCCACGTCGAGCCGCCTACTGAGGGTTGCTTGGAACATTTAATTTAAGGGCATGAGTTTCGAAACTCAGTGTGTACGACCCTTAGCAAACAAATCAATTCAATATATACGTATCATATTGGGCCTAAGCCCTAAAAATATCGGTGGCCTGGGCCTTAGCCCACAATGACCTCATATCATGTCATATCATATCAGACTTACATGTATGCAATGCTCCCACCCCGAATCCAACCCTACACTCCTGTGGGTATATAAATATCAACCCACCCATCCCTACACTCCAAAGGTAGCACCGGTTACGGCACTACTCAATCGTTGCAGCGGGGCTGCTATATAATAGGCTTAAAGCCACTGGTGGATCCACGGTCGTCAAGCGACTATATGATCCTCATATCTTCCTCCGTTCAATTTATCCTCCCCAAATGCAACATACATATTATGAATGCACATACAACATTTTACGAGTGTACATACAAGTTTTTCCATACATTAAGCATTTAGGGGTATTTCAGTCATTTCACTCCCCAGGGGTATTTCGGTAATTTTCTACCCTACAAGGGTGTTTCAGTACTCCTACCTTATAAGGGTGTTTTAGTAATTCTACCCTACAGGGTATTATAGTAATTCTACCTTAGAGGGTATTTTCGTAATTCCATCCTAGAAGGGTATTTTCGTAATTCCCTAATGATACAGATTTTAGTTATGAATTTTGGCCCAAGTTCTCGCAGCTAAGATGAACGGACACTATGCACCAGGTAGGATTCAAGAGAAGAGGAGGTGGGTCACTCGGACCGCTTAAGTACCAAGCTCTTCCTAGATCCAATCCTAGACATGCACACATCCATTGCCACACCTTAGTCTAACAACTTGTCCACGAACATGTTTAATTATTTAATTAAGTCTTATGTAAAATTTGAGAGATCAGAACTAGGCCTATAGTCCATTAAAAACCCTAGTATGCATTTCTACAATCCCATAAGGCCCACTAGGCCCAATCATATTTATAAAACCCATTAAGCCCCAAGCATGCTTATGTAGCCCATTAGGCCCAATCATAATTCAATCATACAATCATGCATGTCAATCCATCATAAGATTTCATATCAGAATTTTGCCAATTTGGGCCCACAAATTCAGCAGGCCTATTCGAGATTTTAAGATTTTCAGCTTTTGCCATTTTAACGTGTGTGTAGTGTATGTACACACCTGATTGACGACCCGCAGTACACTATTCTCATCCTCGACCTACAATCAAAACCACTTTCGAATCAATTCTATACCTTAAACTACAACTTAATCAAATCCCGAAGCCTTACCGTAACCTTACCATGTACCTTCGACTTTTCTAGCCTTTCATTAGCAAATATTCCCGAATATTCTTAGATCATCCACTAGAGGTCCTCTCCCCACTTGGAATCCTAGAACCTTACTCCTAGTTTAACAGGGTTAATAAACAAGAAAAGAGAGGATTAGATAGCCCTTCGGCTTTTATCAAAACGCACTAAAAGATGGTTAACTAAATACTTACCGAAACTAGTCTCCAATCTTGTGGCCTAGATATCTACTAAGTGTGCCCTTGGCTTTTAAAAACTTGATTAAGGGTTACAAATAACAAAACAGATCTGTGATGAAGGAAATCAAAAGAAATCGGCAAAGGGAGAAAACTATGAATATTCGGCAAAACAATAGATGGCTAAAAGGCAAAGGGAAAATTCGACAAAGATGGAACAAATGAGAGAAAAAGAATTCGACAAGAGGAGGAGAGAAAATAAACTATATGAAAGTAAGGAAAACCCTGCTATGAAATTCGACACTCTTTAAATAGCTAATAGCCGAACCTAGCCCTCCCTAGAGTCCAATTCTGCACCATCACTTCTTCTCTTTAATCTCCTATTATCTCTCTTTTATCATCACCTTAAAATTCTCTCATGATTACTCCTTAACAGAGTCCATCTTCTTGCCACTTCCAACCTTCTAGAAGACCAAAATGAAACTCCTAAAAATACTAAGCTAGGATCCAAAACTTAACCAAGGCCCAATACTTGTAGGCCCAAAATTCGGGGTGTTACAGTTCACCCATTCTAAAAAAAATTTCGTCCTCAAAATTTCCAACTATTCATTAGTCGCACTACCCAAGTCACACCACTATGCTTCTGCTGCGTACTCAAACTCTAAGTCCACACTAAGATACAATATACTACCGATAAAATACGTACTAACATTCGCATCTAAAGCATCCTTGTCCTCTTGGAGACGTGCTGCATAGACGAAAGCTGGCTGTCTTGGCTTTACCTGTCCTGCACCTCTGTCCGGTGCTCCATGTTCCTGTCCTGCCCCATTGCCGCCTCTGGCTTGTCCACGGCCCCTTGGTGGTTGTTGACCACCTCTCTACTATTGCAAATTACCTCTGCCATCGGCTTGCACCTGATCTGGCCTTCTCGGGCACTCTCTAATCCTATTTTCCATAGATCCGCAGCTCAAACAAGCTCCTGTTCTCCTCCAACATTCGCCTGTATGCCCTTTTCCACACACAGCACAAGGTGGTATCTTAGTGTTAGTAGCAGCAATAGGGGCCCCAGCTCTATCTGGCCCATTTACTCTTGCCCTCATCGCAGGCATTTGCCCAGCCCCTATAGCTTCCACGGTCCGTTTATTTTTGCCCTTCTCCTTCTACGGTTAAGTCGCTCTGTATGCTCTACTTCCTCCGCTATTTTTGCTTTTTCTACTAACACCGCAAAGTCCCGCTCTCTCTGCGGAGCTCTAAGCACCTTAAGGTTGTCTCTTAAACCATCCTCGAACCGCACGTATCGCTCATACTCCGTTGCGACTATTCCTTTGGCATATTGACTTAGGCGCAGAAACTCAGCCTCATACTCCGCTACTGACTTATCTCCCTGAGTTAGATTCAAAAACTCCTTCCTTCGGGCATCTACATAGCCTGCTCCAATGTATTTCCCTTGGAATGCCGACTTGAAGAATTCCCAAGTGATTTGTTCTGGTTGGTTGCCCTCCTTCACGGTCAACCACCACTGATACACTTCTTCCTTAAGTAGAGATATCGCCCCCTTCAATTTTTACTCCGCTGTGCAGTTCAGATCATCCATTATCCTTTCCATGGCTTCTAACCAGTACTCCGCCACATTCGGGGCCACCCCAGCTACTCCTTTGAAAGACTCAGCCCCATTAGCTCGAAGTCGTTCCACAACCGCCCCACGACTTTCTGTACTATTATTGGGTAGACTGACCCTTTCTAGAATCCTCAATATTGCTTGCGACAATGCTTCTTCTCCAGCGGCCTGATCATACGATTCAGTTTTAGCTACGGGTGAAGCCAGAGCCTCTACTACTTCAACATTGAACATATGGCCCGACGCCGACGACTTAGCCCTAACACTTTCGCGACCTCCGCTGCGGCCCCTTGCACCTCTTCTAGTGCTCATTATTGCGTATGTGTTTCTGAATTAAAAATTTTATGAAATTTTAGTTCATAATTCCACTGTTTAACGCTTCTGTCTTATGTAATTTAATAATTTAAAAGTTATTTCACCGATACGATTCCACTACAAGCTCAAGTTTCCTACGGGCTTTAATCTAGAAGAACCTATTGTTTGAAGTAGCCCACTATTACAGTATAGTTCAGAAATTAAAACAATGTAATGACAGAAGAACTTACTTGGCTCGACGTCGAGGGCTCGATGAACGACACTTCAAGAAACCTGCAAAAACTTTTTAATCTACTTTTTTTTAAAACCCAAAATCTAAGACCCATTTCATAGTCTGAGTTTTGCAATCGGGCTCTGATACCACTAAATGTAATACCCCAAACCTGTCCTAGAAGTTAGGCCCGAATCTGGCGATGTCACATTGAAGAGTTGCTTTTAAAACGGTTTAGTTAGAACTTAGTTCGAACAAAATATACTTGAAAATAATTTACTTAGTTAAAAATCGAAGAATTTAATTAAACAAATAATTAGAAAAAAAACCCATGTTTATTAAATATAACAGTAACTAAATAAATCTCAAATAAATAGTGAAACCGGAGTTACATAGCCTTATTACATCACAGTGAAGGTAAAAAAAATAATTATCATAAATCACTTAATAAATCTATATTTTAAAAAAATTCCTAACTAACTTGTAGTGTGGCTATCTCCGAGTCCTCTCCCACGTCGAGCCGCCTACTGATGGTTACCTCGAACATTTAATTTAAGGGCATGAGTTTTGAAACTCAGTGTGTACGACCCTTAGCAAACAAATCAATTCAATATATACATATCACATTGGGCCTAAGCCCTAAAATATCGGTGGTCTGGGCCTTAGCCCACAATGACCTCATATCATATCATATCATATCAGAGTTACATGTATGTAAGGCTCCCACCCCGAATCCAACCCTACACTCCACCCGTACCAACCCTACACTCCTGTGGGGATATAAATATCAACCCACCCATCCCTACACTCCAAAGGTAGTACCGGTTGCGGCACTACTCAATCGTTGCAGCGGGGCTGCTATATAATAGGCTTAAAGCCACCGGTGGATCCACGATCGTCAAGCGACTATGTGATCCTCATATCTTCCTCCGTTCAATTTATCCCCCCCAAATGCAACATACATATTATGAATGCACATAAAACATTTTACGAGTGCACATACAAGTTATTCCATACATTAAGCATTTAGGGGTATTTCAGTCATTTCACTACCCAGGGGTATTTCGGTAATTTTCTACCCTAAAGGGTGTTTTAGTACTCCCACCTTATGAGGATGTTTTGGTAATTCTACCCTACAGGGCATTATAGTAATTCTACCTTAGAGGGTATTTTCGTAATTCCATCCTAGAAGGGTATTTTCGTAATTCCCTAATGATACAGATTTTAGTTTAGAATTTTGGCCGATCAACAAGTCCTCGCGGCTAAGATGAATGGATACTATGCACCAGGTAGGATTCAAGAGAAGAGGAGGTGGGTCACTCGGACCGCTTAAGTATCAAGCTCTTCCTAGATCCAATCCTAGACATGCACACATCCATTGCCACACCTTAGTCTAACAACTTGTCCACGAACATGTTTAATTATTTAATTAAGTCTTATGTAAAATTTGAGAGATCAGAACTAGGCCTATAGTCCATTAAAAACCCGAGTATGCATTTCTATAATCCCATAAGGCCCACTAGGACCAATCGTATTTATAAAACCCATTAAGCCCCAAGCATGCTTATGTAGCCCATTAGGCCCAATCATAATTCAATCATACAATCATGCAGGTCAATCCATCATAAGATTTCATATTAGAATTTTGCAGATTTGGGCCCACAAATTCGACAGGCCCATTCGGGATTTTGGGATTTTCGGCTTTTGCCGTTTTAACGTGTGTGTAGTGTATGTACACACCTGATTGACGACCCGTACTACACTATTCTCAGCCTCGACCTATAATCAAAACCACTTTCGAATCAATTCTATACCTTAAACTACAACTTAATCAAATCCCGAAGCCTTACCGTAACCTTACCGTGTACTTTCGGCTTTTCTAGCCTTTCTTTAGCAAATATTCCCGAATATTTTTAGATCATCTGCTAGAGGTCCTTTCCACGCTTGGAATCCTAGAACCCTACTCCTAGTTTCATAGGTTAATTGACAAGAAAAGAGAGGATTAGATAGCCCTTCGACTTTTATCAAAATGCACTAAAAGATGGTTAACTTAGTACTTACCAAAACTAGTCTCCGATCTCGTGGCCTAGATATCTAGTAAGTATGCCTTCGGCTTTTAAAAACTCGATTAAGGGTTACAAATAACAAAACAGATCTGTGATGAAGGAAATCAAAAGAAATCGGCAAAGGGAGAAACTATGAATATTCGGCAAAACAATAGATGGCTAAAAGGCAAAGGGAAATTTTGGCAAAGATGGAACAAATGGGAGAAAAAGAATTCGGTAAGAGGAGGAGAGAAAATAAACTATATGAAAGTAAGGAAAACCCTGCTATGAAATTCGACACTCTTTAAATAGCTAATAGCTGAACCTAGCCCTCCCTAGAGTCCAATTCTGCACCATCAGTTCTTCTCTTTAATCTCCTATTATCTCTCTTTTATCATCACCTTAAAATTCTCTCGTGATTACTCCTTAACAGAGTCCATCTTCTTGCCACTTCTAACCTTCTAGAAGACCAAAATGAAACTCCTAAAAATACTAAGCTAGGATCCAAAACTTAACCAAGGCCCAATACTTGTAGGCCCAAAATTCGGGGTGTTACAGTTCACCCATTCTAAAAAAAATTTCGTCCTCAAAATTTCCAACTATTCATTAGTCGCACTACCCAAGTCACACCACTATTCTTCTGCTGCGTACTCAAACTCTAAGTCCACACTAAGATACAATATACTACCGATAAAATACGTACCAACATTCGTATCTAAAGCATCCTCGTCCTCTTGGAGACATGCTGCATAGACGAAAGCTGGCTGTCTCGGCTTTGCCTGTCCTGCACCTCTGTCCGGTGCTCCATGTTCCTGTCCTGCGCCATTGCAGCCTCTGGCTTGTCCACGGCCCCTTGGTGGTTGTTGACCACCTCTCTACTATTGCAAATTACCTCTGCCATCGGCTTGCACCTGATCTGGCCTTCTCGGGCACTCTCTAATCCTATTTTCCATAGATCCGCAGCTCAAACAAGCTCCTGTTCTCTTCCAACATTCGCCCGTATGCCCTTTTCCACACACAGCACAAGGTGGTATCTCAGTGTTAGTAGCAGCAATAGGGGCCCCAGCTCTATCTGGCCCATTTACTCTGGCCCTCATCGCAGGCATTTGCCCAGCCCCTATAGCTTCCACAGTCCGTTTATTTTTACCCATCTCCTTCTACGGTTAAGTCGCTCTGTATGCTCTACTTCCTCCGCTATTTTTGCTTTTTCTACTAACACCGCAAAGTTCCGCTCTCTCTGCGGAGCTATAAGCACCTTAAGGTTGTCTCTTAAACCATCCTCGAACCGCACGCACTGCTCATACTCCGTTGCGACTATTCCTTTGGCATATTGACTTAGGCGCAGAAACTCAGCCTCATACTCCGCTACTGACTTATCTCCCTGAGTTAGATTCAAAAACTCCTTCCTTCGGGCATCTACACAGCCTCCTCCAATGTATTTCCCTTGGAATGCCGACTTGAAGAATTCCCAAGTGATTTGTTCTGGTTGGTTGCCCTCCTTCACGGTCAACCACCACTGATACACTTCTTCCTTAAGTAGAGATATCGCCCCCTTCAATTTTTACTCCGCTGTGTAGTTCAGATCATCCATTATCCTTTCCATGGCTTCTAACCAGTACTCCGCCACATTCGGGGCCACCCCAGCTACACCTTTGAAAGTCTCAGCCCCATTAGCTCGAAGTCGTTCCACAACCGCCCCACGACTTCCTGTACTATTATTGGGCAGACTGACCCTTTCTAGAATCCTCAGTATTGCTTGTGACAATGCTTCTTCTCCAGCGGCCTGATCATACGATTCAGTTTTAGCTACGGGTGAAGCCAGAGCCTCTCCTACTTCAACATTGAACATATGGCCCGACGCCGACGACTCAGCCCTAACACTTCCGCGACCTCGGTCGCGGCCCCTTGCACCTCTTCTAGCGCTCATTATTGCGTACGTGTTTCTGAATTAAAAATTTTATGAAATTTTAGTTCATAATTCCACTGTTTAACGCTTCTGTCTTATGTAATTTAATAATTTAAAAGTTATTTCATCGATACGATTCCACTACAAGCTCAAGTTTCCTACGGGCTTTAGTCTAGAAGAACCTATTGTTTGAAGTAGCCCATTATTACAGTATAGTTCAGAAATTAAAACAATGTAATGATAGAAGAACTTACTTGGCTCGACGTCGAGGGCTCGATGAACCACACTTCAAGAAACCTGTAAAAACTTTTTAATCTACTTTTTTTAACACCCAAAATCTAAGACCCATTTTATAGTCCGAGTTTTGCAACCGGGCTCTGATACCACTAAATGTAATACCCCAAACCTAGCCTAAAAGTTAGGCCCGAATCTGGCGATGTCACATTGAAGAGTTGCTTTTAAAACGGTTTAGTTAGAACTTAGTTCGAACAAAATATACTTGAAAATAATTTACTTAGTTAAAAATCGAAGAATTTAATTAAACAAATAATTAGAAAAAAAAACCCATGTTTATTAAATATAACAGTAACTAAATAAATCTCAAGTAAATAGTGAAACCGGAGTTACATAGCCTTATTACATCACAGTGAAGGTAAAAAAAATAATTATCATAAATCACTTAATAAATCTATATTTTAAAAAAATTCCTAACTAACTTGTAGTGTGGCTATCTCCAAGTCCTCTCCCACGTCGAGCCGCCTACTGATGGTTACCTGGAACATTTAATTTAAGGGCATGAGTTTTGAAACTCAGTGTGTACGACCCTTAGCAAACAAATCAATTTAATATATACATTTCACATTGGGCCTAAGCCCTAAAAATATCGGTGGTCTGGGCCTTAGCCCGCAATGACCTCATATCATATCATATCATATCAGAGTTACATGTATGTAAGGCTCCTACCCCGAATCCAACCCTACACTCCACCCGTACCAACCCTACACTCCTGTGGGGATATAAATATCAACCCACCCATCCCTATACTCCAAAGGTAGTACCGGTTGCGGCACTACTCAATCGTTGTAGCGGGGCTGCTATATAATGGGCTTAAAGCCACCGGTGGATCCACGATCGTCAAGCGACTATGTGATCCTCATATCTTCCTCCGTTCAATTTATCCCCCCCAAATGCAACATACATATTATGAATGCACATAAAACATTTTACGAGTGCACATACAAGTTATTCCATACATTAAGCATTTAGGGGTATTTCAGTCATTTCACTACCCAGGGGTATTTTGGTAATTTTCTACCCTACAAGGGTGTTTCAGTACTCCCACCTTATGAGGATGTTTTAGTAATTCTACCCTACAGGGTATTATAGTAATTCTACCTTAGAGGGTATTTTCGTAATTCCATCCGAGAAGGGTATTTTCGTAATTCCCTAATGATACAGATTTTAGTTTAGAATTTTGGCCTATCAACAAGTCCTCGCGGCTAAGATGAACGGATACTATGCACCAGGTAGGATTCAAGAGAAGAGGAGGTGGGTCACTCGGACTGCTTAAGTATCAAGCTCTTCCTAGATCCAATCCTAGACATGCACAAATCCATTGCCACATCTTAGTCTAACAACTTGTCCACGAACATGTTTAATTATTTAATTAAGTCTTATGTAAAATTTGAGAGATCAGAACTAGGCCTATAGTCCATTAAAAACCCTAGTATGCATTTCTATAATCCCATAAGGCCCACTAGGCCCAATCGTATTTATAAAACCCATTAAGCCCCAAGCATGCTTATGTAGCCCATTAGGCCCAATCATAATTCAATCATACAATCATGCATGTTAATTCATCATAAGATTTCATATCATAATTTTGCCAATTTGGGCCCACAAATTCGACAGGCCCATTCGGGATTTCGGGATTTTCAGCTTTTGCCGTTTTAACGTGTGTGTAATGTATGTACACACCTGATTGACGACCCGCACTATACTATTCTCAGCCTCGACCTACAATCAAAACAACTTTCGAATCAATTCTATACCTTAAACTACAACTTAATCAAATCCCGAAGCCTTACCGTAACCTTACCGTGTACCTTTGGCTTTTTTAGCCTTTCTTTAGCAAATATTCCCGAATATTCTTAGATCATCTACTAGAGGTCCTTTCTATGCTTGGAATCCTAGAACCCTACTCCTAGTTTCATAGGGTTAATTGACAAGAAAAGAGAGTATTAGATAGCCCTTCGGCTTTTATCAAAATGCACTAAAAGATGGTTAACTAAGTACTTATCGAAACTAGTCTCCGATCTCGTGGCCTATATATCTAGTAAGTGTGCCTTCGGCTTTTAAAAACTTGATTAAGGGTTACAAATAACAAAACAGATCTGTGATGAAGGAAATCAAAAGAAATCGACAAAAGGAGAAACTATGAATATTCGGCAAAACAATAGATGGCTAAAAGGCAAAGGGAAAATTCGGTAAAGATAGAACAAAGGGGAGAAAAAGAATTCGGAAAGAGGAGGAGAGAAAATGAACTATATGAAAGTAAGGAAAACCCTGCTATGAAATTCGACACTCTTTAAATAGCTAATAGCTGAACCTAGCCCTCCATAGAGTCCAATTCTGCACCATCACTTCTTCTCTTTAATCTCCTATTATCTCTTTTTTATCATCACCTTAAAATTCTCTCATGATCACTCCCTAACAGATTCCATCATCTTGCAACTTCCAATATTCTAGAAGGCCAAAATTAAACTCCTAAAAATACTAAGCTAGGATCCAAAACTTAACCAAGGCCCGATACTTCTAAGCTCAAAATTCGGGGTGTTACATTTTACCCCTCCTAAAAAATTTGAAATTTTTAACTATTCATTAGTCGCACTACCCAAGTCACACCGCTATGCTTCTACTGCGCACTCAAACTCTAAGTCCACACTAAGATACAATATACTACCAATAAAATACGTACCAACATTCTCGTCTAGAGCATCTCCGTCCTCTTGGAGACGTGCTGCATAGACGAAAGCTGGCTGTCTCTCCTCTGCCTATCCTGCACCTCTGCCCGGTGCTCTATGTCCCTGTCCTACGCCATTGCCGCCTCTGCCTTGTCCACGGCTCCTTGGTGGTTGTTGACCACCTCTCTGCTGTTGAAAATTTCCTCTGCCATTGGCTTGCACCTGATCTGGCCTTCTCGGGCACTCTCTAATCCTATGTTCCATAGATCTGCAGCTCAAATAAGCTCATGTGCTCCTCCAACATTCGCCCATATGCCCTTTTCCACACATAGCACAAGGTGGTATCTCAGTGTTAGCAGCAGTAACAGGGTCCCCAGCTCTATCTGGCCCATTTACTCTGGCCCTCCTCGCAGGCATCTGCCCAGCCCCCATAGCTTCCACGTTCTGTTTATTTTTGCCCTTCTCATTCTCACGGTTGAGTCGCTCCGTATGCTTTACTTCCTCTGATATTTTTGCTTTTTCTACTAACACCGCAAAGTCTCGCTCTCTCTGCAGAGCTATAAACACCTTAAGGTTGTCTCTTAAACCATCCTTGAACCGCACGCACCACTCATACTCCGTTGCGACTATTCCTTTGGCATATCGACTCAGGCGCAGAAACTCAGCCTCATACTCCGCTACTTTCTTATCTCCCTAAGTTAGATTCAAAAACTCCTTCCTTCGGGTATCTACATAGCCTGCTTCAATGTATTTCCTTGGAATGCCGACTTGAAGAATTCCCAAGTGATTTATTCTGGTTGGTTGCCCTCATTCACGGTCAACCACCACTGATACGCTTCTTTCCTAAGTAGAGATATCGCCCCTTCAATTTTTGCTCCGCTGTGCAGTCCAGATCATCCATTATCCTTTTCGTGGCTTCTAACCAGTACTCTGCCACATTCAGGGCCACCCCAGCTACTCCTTTGAAAGTCTCAGCCCCATTAGCTCGAAGTCATTCCACAACCGCCCCACGACTTCTTGTTCTATTATTGGGCCCAGTGACCCTTTCTAGAATCCTTAGCATGGCTTGCGACAATGCTTCTTCTCCAGCGGCCCGATCATACGATTCAGTTTCAGCTACGGGTAAAGCCGGAGCCTCTCCTACTTCATCATTGAACATATGGCCCGACGACGACGACGACGACTCAGCCCTAACACTTCCGCGACCTCGGCCGCGGCCCCTTGCACCTCTTCTAATGCTCATTATTGCGTACGTGTTTCTAAATTAAAAATTTTATGAAATTTTAGTTAATAATTCCACTGTTTAACGCTTATGTCTTATGTAATTTAATAATTTAAAAGTTATTTTGCCGATACGATTCCACCACAAGCTCAAGTTTCCTATGGGCTTTAGTCTCTAAGAACCTATTGTTTGAAGTAGCCCACTATCACAGTATAGTTCAGAAATTAAAACAATGTAATGACAGAAGAACTTACTTGGCCCGACGTCGAGGGCTCGATGAACCACACTTCAAGAAACCTGCAAAAACTTTTTAATCTACTTTTTTTTAAAACCCAAAATCTAAGACCCATTTCACAGTCTGAATTTTGCAACTGGGCTCTGATACCACTAAATGTAATACCCCAAACCCGGCCTAGAAGTTAGGCCGGAATTTGGCAATTTCACATTGAAGAGTTACTTTTAAAACGGTTTAGTTAGAACTTAGTTCGAACGAAATATACTTGAAAATAATTTACTTTGTTAAAAATCAAAGAATTTAATTAAACAAATAATTAGAAAAAAACCCATATTTATTAAATATAACAGTAACTAAATAAATCCCAAGTAAATAGTGAAACCGGAGTTGCATAGCCTTATTACACCATAGTGAAGGTAAAAAAAAATAATTGTCATAAATCACTTAATAAATCTATATTTTAAAAAAAATTCCTAACTAACTTGTAGTGTGGCTATCTCCAAGTCCTCTCCCACGTCGAGCCGCCTACTGAGGGTTACCTGGAACATTTAATTTAAGGGCATGAGTTTTGAAACTCAGTGTGTACGACCCTTAGCAAACAAATCAATTCAATATATACATATCACATTGGGCCTAAGCCCTAACAATATCGGTGGTCTGGGCCTTAGCCCACAATGACCTCATATCGTAGGATATCATATCAGAGTTAATGTATGCAATGCTCCCACCCTGAATCCAACCCTGCACTCCACCCGTACCAACTCTACACTCCTGTGGGGATATAAATATCAACCCACCCATCCCTACACTCCAAAGGTAGCACCGATTGTGGCACTACTCAATCGTTGTAGTGGGGCTACTATATAATGGGCTTAAAGCCACCGGTGGATCCACGGTCGTCAAGCGACTATACGATCCTCATATCTTCCTCCGTTCAATTTATCCCCCCAAATGCAACATACATATTATGAATGCACATACAACATTTTACGAGTGCACATACAAGTTTTTCCATACATTAAGCATTTAGGGGTATTTCAGTCATTTCACTACCCAAGGGTATTTCTGTAATTTTCTACCCTATAAGGGTGTTTCAGTACTCCTACCTTATGAGGGTGTTTTAGTAATTCTACCCTACAGGGCATTATAGTAATTCTACCTTAGAGGGTATTTTCGTAATTCCATCCTAGAAGGGTATTTTCGTAATTCTCTAATGATACAGATTTTGGTTATGAATTTTGGCCCATCAACAAGTCCTCGCGGCTAAGATGAATGGATACTATGCACCAGGTAGGATTCAAGAGAAGAGGAGGTGGGTCACTCGGACCGCTTAAGTACCAAGCTCTTCCTAAATCCAATCCTAGACATGCACACATCCATTACCACACCTTAGTCTAACAACTTGTCCACGAACATGTTTAATTATTTAATTAAGTCTTATGTAAAATTTGAGAGATCAGAACTAGGCCTATAGTCCATTAAAAACCCTAGTATGCATTTCTACAATCCCATAAGGTTCACTAGGCCCAATCATATTTATAAAACCCATTAAGCCCCAAGCATGCTTATGTAGTCCATTAGGCCCAATCATAATTCAATCATACAATCATGCATGTCAATCCATCATAAGATTTCATATCAGAATTTTGCCAATTTGGGCCCACAAATTCGACAGGCCCATTTGGGATTTCAGGATTTTTGGCTTTTGCCGTTTTAACGTGTGTGTAGTGTATGTACATACCTGATTGACGACCCGCACTACACTATTCTCAGCCTCGACCTACAATCAAAACCACTTTCGAATCAATTCTATACCTTAAACTACAACTTAATCAAATCCCGAAGCCTTACCGTAACCTTACAGTGTACCTTCGACTTTTCTAGCCTTTTCTTAGCAAATATTCCCGAATATTCTTAGATCATCCGCTAGAGGTCCTTTCCACACTTGGAATCCTAGAACCCTACTCCTAGTTTAACAAGGTTAATTGACAAGAAAAGAGGGGATTAGATAGCCCTTCGGCTTTTATCAAAACGCACTAAAAGATGGTTAACTAAGTACTTACCGAAACTAGTCTCCGATCTCGTGGCCTAGATATCTACTAAGTATGCTCTCGGCTTTTAAAAACTCGATTAAGGGTTACAAATAATAAAACAGATCTGTGATGAAGGAAATCAAAAGAAATCAGCAAAGGGAGAAAACTATGAATATTCGGCAAAACAATAGATGGCTAAAAGGCAAAGGGAAAATTCGGCAAAGATGGAACAAATGGGAGAAAAAGAATTCGGCAAGAGGAGGAGAGAAAATAAACTATATGAAAGTTGGGAAAACCTTGCTATGAAATTCGACACTCTTTAAATAGCTAATAGCCGAACCTTGCCCTCCTTAGAGTCCAATTCTGCACCATCACTTCTTCTCTTTAATCTCCTACTATCTTTCTTTTATCATCACCTTAAAATTCTCTCATGATCACTCCCTAACAGAGTACATCTTCTTGCCACTTCCAACATTCTAGAAGGCCAAAATTAAACTTCTAAAAATACTAAGCTAGGATCCAAAACTTAACCAAGGTCCAATACTTCTAGGCCTAAAATTCGGGGTGTTACATGGAAGTTTTGAAATTTTCCATGAAAGTATAAGTGGTGTTTGCTAGAATTTTTGGGAAGAAAATGAGCTATTGTTGTTAAATAAACAACTATGTGAAGGAAATTGTATGAAAACATTTAGAGAGTATTTAGTTGTAGAAGTTGTAAAATAAAGAGTAAGTGTAGGAAATAATGAGAAATTGGGGTAGTAATGAGAATAAAAAGAGTTGATTAGGCTTGTTTAATAAGGAAATTTGATAAAAATCGATTTCCGAGCCTAGGGGCAAAATGGTCATTTTGCCAAAAGACTAGGGGCAAAATGGTCATTTTGTCAAATTATGAATTATAGAATGTTTTAATTAATGTGGTGATTGAATGAGTGAATTTCATCATGTTAGATCAAGAAAAATGAGATTGGGCTTAAATCGGAAAGTACAAGATTATGGACTAAAATGGAGTAATTAGCCGAAATTGCATTCAAGGTAAGTCCATGTGACTAAATAAACATATTAGTGTTAATATACTTAAAATCTATTTTGCTATGATTGTATTGAATTACATGTTGATAGGGTTATGTATAAGAAAGTGATGCCAAATGTTAATAACATTTTTGTGATGGTTGAATACATTGGAAGTTTGATGGAATATGACATTCCATTGAAACAAGTAAGTTGGTGTGATAATAATGATGTATTATTGTTGTTGTTGTTGTTGTTATTGCTTAAAGCCTAAATGGATATGTCTTAAAAATGAGTAAATTTATATGTAAATGATACCTCTTCTATTAATGTTTTTATTCATGAATGCTTTAGATGATATGTGATTGAACATTATTGATATTGGGTGAAAATGTGAGAAGTGA
Source organism: Gossypium stocksii (assembly GCA_020496765.1). Classification (NCBI taxonomy): domain Eukaryota; kingdom Viridiplantae; phylum Streptophyta; class Magnoliopsida; order Malvales; family Malvaceae; genus Gossypium; species Gossypium stocksii. Next base: position 57,631,060 of record CM035630.1, read on the forward strand.
AGTTATGAATAAAATTTTACGAAATATTGATAAAGATGGGCTAAGTGCAACACTATCGAAAAATTATTGATAAAGATAGGCTAAGTGCGATACCATAAAAAATTATTAAAAAAAAAAGTGGGCTAAGTGCGTTACCACCTTAAATCATAAATAAAAGGTAGGCTAAGTGCGTTACCATTGTAAATCATAAATAAAGGTGAGCTAAGTGTGTTATCACCGGAAATTATTGATAATGGTGGGCTATGTGCGAAACCACCGGATAATTATTAAAATTGATGAGCTAAGTGTGAATTATCCATCTTGTTGATTTATAATACCAATGAGTTAAGTGCAAATTATTGTGAAATATCAATTTTGGTGGGCTATGTGCGAAATCACCTTATTTGCTAATATGAATAGCTATGTTGTAACACCACTAACCCGAATCCGTCGCCGGAATGGGGTTATAAGGCATTAACGAACAATGTACAACTTTTATTCATTTAACTAATCACATTAAAAATTTTATAAAACATATTATAATCACGCATTTATTATCATTTAATATAGTAAGTATCAAAACACATTGATTAATAATATATGCGGCAAAGATCCATAAAACGTGGTCTATTAACTTGCAATACTCACTATATGATATAATACCTCATAACATATTTACCAAATCCTTATCTTACTTGACCAAACATTAATACTAAATTAAAACATTACAAGTCATCAAATATATATACAAACACATCACCTAAACATCATACTATTTGTCCAAATATAATATACACTCAAACTCCTCATTATCATTACTTAACACATGTTACTATTCATTTGGTCTTTTTCCAATGCTTGAGTCGAATGCAATTGCTATTAACGCTTATGCTTAGACAAATGTTTACTTTCAACTTTCCCATTCATTAATCATGTCAAAACATTTCAAGAACTAAACTCAAATACCAAACATAATATGCTTTTCTCATTAGTATATCACAAATATACATATATGCATACTATATAGCATCCATTTTGACTAACACTTTAACTAGTCAAAACCGAATCCATACATGCTAATATTATCTATCATGAAACATATAACAAAAGTCATATATAAGACTAATTCAATGCTCTCATATTCGACCAAATACATAAGTAAATATATAACCAAAATTTATTCAATAAATATGCTTAATAATTTATCTACTCAATCAAATATGCCAACCGCATTTCAGTTTCACATCAAATATATCACATATATTATATTATACTAACCAAGATTAATTAAACCTGAAGCTTACCAAATTATATCAACTACACATCAAAACATATCGTGACATTTAATTATAAACCAAAACTAAATAAACACTCCATAATCACATATATCAACCACATTATTTAATTATTAAAACATGAAACTATACTTAACAAAATGATCAAGCCATTTTCGCATGGCTTATATATATACATACCAAAATCAGACTTGTTCATAAAATAGTTTAACCTATACAGCCATAAATTTTGAGTTCAGCTTCTACAAGTACCGATAATTAAACGATAGTGTGCACGACTTCATCGATGATCCCCGAGCACGTAACGACCTCCAAAATCTATAAAACCAAGGCAAACATATACACACAATAAGCTATTATTGCTTAGTAAGTCATAAGCAATTGTACAATTCATTAACATTAACAAATCAATAAACTAAAAACCGATTCATACTTTCATATTCATTTATACATGTTCAATTTGTCAAAGATTCAATATGTTAAACATATAAACATATATTAATTCATCAATGCCGAATTCACATGTAGTTATAAACATAACTTTAATCTTTATTAACCTATTCATATATACATATTTGGCCGAACACATACTTCCATGAGTGCATAAACGTCCATTTCCATCTCATATAATTTGTATTACAAATATAAAAGCCAACTTACCTAATTACACAAATACAACTAACTACCACATACCTGTTCATTTTAGCTCATTTAAAATATTAAATCATCACTTCATCACAAAGTCTCGTAATCATAAACTCTTTATAATTCACCGACAACAAGCCTGCTAGGTATAAACCTGAAATCACATCGGCACGAAGCCTGCTAGGCTCAAAGCCTAAATTTTTATACACCAGCATTTAGCTTGCTAGGCATGAAGCCCGATTTCTATACACCGACATTAAGCCTGCTAGGCATAAAGCCTGATTTCTATTATATAAAGTCATTTCAAACCCTACTTCACGTATAAGAAATTCAATTGCAACATACTTTTCATGTAACTTTCCAAATATCATCACATATTTCAAATAAGCTTAAATATGCTATTTTCCAATATCACATTAGGCTAAACACCCACATATATCCATTTAATTCCAAATCAATACTTTAAATAAATTTTCACTCAAAATAATAAATAAAAAAATAAAAATGTTTAAAGTGCTTATAGCTTACCTCGGATATCGACGAACGACGTAAACCGACTATTCGTCTATTTTTGTTTTTCCCCAATCCGAATCCGATTTTCTCTTTTCTTGATCTAAATTGATATAAATTAAACTTATTTAATCAAATATTCAATCCAATTCACTCAAAAACACATAAATGAGCAAATTGCAGTTTTGCCCTATATATTTTACACATTTAGCAATTAAGTCCAAAATTCATAAAACACAAAATAAATATAATTTACTTACACTAAGCTAAGGCCGAATACTCCTCAAGCCCCTACAAGTCCTCACATTTAATTTAATTCACAATCTAGTCCCTCTATTTACTATTTTTGCAATTAAGCCATATTTACTTAATTTTCATGAAAATTTCCAATACAAACTTAGTAATCTAAGACATATCTCTTATTTAACAATATCAAACACAAAATTCACCAAGATATCAATAATGACAACTCATGAATACATTATCAAAATCAAAAATTCAGGCATGGGTCAAATAGTATTCGAAGCAACGATCTCAAAAACATAAAAATTATCAAAAACCGAGTCAAAACCATACCTTAATCAAAAGAAACAATAGCTGAACCCCAAGCTTGTATTTTTCTTTCTTTTGTTCTTTTATTTCGGCAAGAAGATGATAAAATGGCTTTATTTTCATGCCATTTGTTTTATTTGTTTTACAATAATAACATATTTACCTAACCATCCATTAAAATATTTATAATTACTAAAATGCCAAACCATGAATTCCACTAAACTTTTAATAGTCAAATTACAACATAAAAAACGTCCCTTTAATAAGCCTTAAAATTAGGCACTTCTAATAAATAGCTAGTCACTTTTATATTTTTACGCTATTAAGTCCTTTTATTTAATCGACACTCATTCGATAAAATTAAATCACGAAAATTTTACACACACAAATTCACACATAATAAACACAGAAAATAAATTTTAAATATTTTTTTGACTCAAATTCATGGTCTCGAAACCACCGTTCCGAATAGGGTTAAAATCAGGCTGTTACATATGTGCGAATTATTGAGCATGAATTATTATATTGAGACGTGTATTGAGAAATATGGTAAAGTTACAAATGAGTAGGTTACACATGTGAGGATAATTTTATAATGACCTAGTGATTATAGGTCTATATTTATGATGTATGAAAGTGTGATAAAATCGATTGGTGACATGTATGCTTAAAATAGAAGCTAAAACAAAGAAAGCATGAGAAAATAAATTGGCGATAAAACAGTTTCGAAACAGCAGCAGTTATGTGATTTTGAAAAATCAACAAAAATGGTGGGAATTGAATTAGAGATTGGATGAGATATGAAATTAAAGTTTAACGAGTCTATTTTTACATAAAAGAAATGGTGTGAGCAAAAGAATCTCACAATATGAGATATTTGAAATTTAGTGAGACAGGGTCAGATGGATTACGAAATCCCCTGTTCTGACTTGGGAAAATTATTAGAAATTGTACAAAAATAATTACCGGAAAAATTTAGATGGTTAGATTCCTTAAAGAGTCTATTTTCAGAAAAAACAAATGAGAACCACATTTGAATTCTGTGCAAAGAGATAATTGATTTTTAGTGAAGAGAGGTTGAAACTGTCGAACCGTGAAATGGGGCGACTTTAAAGAATAAACTGTACTAAATGGATGAACCAAAAATTCTGGAAATTTTATGGTAAGAAGAGGTGTGAGTCTAGTTTTAAGGAAAATTATCATATCTAAATTTGGAGCTCTGTAGCTTCGTATATAAATAATTTAGTGACCATAACTTGAGAAAACAACTTGACCTGAACATAGGTAAAAAGACAATTATGAGAGTATTACCTTGAGATCATGTTGTAAGAATTTGTGGAAGCATATTGATAAATTGCTTATCATTTTCATATGGACTTACTAAGCGTGAAGCTTACTCTCCCCTTTCCATTTCTTTTAGCTTTGTCAGGTTAGTTTGGGGTTGGAGATTATTGGAGGTAGCATCACACTAACAAGTCATTACCTTTGTAATAACGAAGCATATGTTAGAAATTTTCAAGTGAGCAGCATGTATAAGGATTTAGTTTTATGGCATGTGTTATTATGATTTTGGCCAAATGTATTAGCTTATATTAAGTTATATGTGTATGGCCATGAGATGTGGCTCATATTAATTACGGCTTGTAAATCTGGCTATTCATGTTATGTCTACTATTTATGATGTGATTATGTTTGGTTTTCATGCATGATTGGTATATATATGAATATGTTGGAATGCTATTTTATGGCCATTGGTTGAGTATGAAAACCTTAGTATGGTTGATTATGCATTTGGTCTTGTTTTAGGGTGGCTAAGGGCTTGGTAAATAGCCCTATATCGCCCATACGTGAAGACACACGGGCGTGTGTCTAGGCCATGTGAGACACATGAGCGTGTGTCTAGGCCGTGTAAGACACACGTGCTGCACACGGACGTGTGGCTCGACTGTGTGTCCCTTGCACCTTGCATGAACAAAAATTAAATGCCTTTAGTGTTCCACACGGGCATGAGACATGGCCGTGTCTCTCATCCGTATGGGGGACACGGCCAGCACACGGGTGTGTGCTATGGCCGTGTGATTGCTGACGTCAGAAACAGAATACCTAGGTTTTTGTACACGGGCAGCGCCACTGGTGAGGGACACGGGCTAGGCAAATAGACATGTGTTAGGTCGTGTAGAAACCCCCGTAGGTTAAATGTTGGAAATTAAATCTGCACGAGCGAGGGACATGGGCGTGTCCTTAGATTGCTTAGGCCATGTGAGGTACACGGGCCATTAGCACGGGCGTGTCTTAAGGCTACACAGGCATTTTGCCCTTTCACACTGGCGTGTTCCCCGTTTTTAGTGGAAATTCTTAAAAAATTTGTAAGTGTTTGATATGGTCCCTAACCGTTTCAAAACCACGTGTTAGGCATCGTAGGCCCTTATTAAGGTCCGTAGGACATTGTTTGAAAAAGTTTCAAATTGGGATGTATTTCGGTTGTTTGAAATGGATTAATTTGTGTGAGTTTAGTTAGGTAATACCTCGTACCCTGTTCCGATGTTGGATACGGGTAAGGGGTGTTACATTAATGATATACTTTTGCTTCGGTATTTAATCCTGTTGTTTAACAAATTAATTTTGATTTTGTTTTAGAATTTTATTCTGCCATTTAACAAATCAAAGGCAAATTTTTCTATTTATCGTAGCTTTAATTGTGGCTTCAAATTAAATTAAAAGAAATTTATCGATGGTGAATTAAAAAGACAATATGAGAATGCATGTCTAGGATTGGTTCCTTGTAAGAGTTGGTATTTAAGCGTTCCGAGTGCACCACCTCTCTTTTAGGGTTACCTACCTGGTGCATTATTGGAACGATGGAAATGTACAAGTGCACACCATCGCAACAAGTAATAAAGTGATAAGTAAATGTCGAGTTATTGTACCCACAGGGACTGTAAAAAGGATTATTTATGAAATTAATTTTAAAACACTTTGGTGATGAAAAATATTTTAGTTTTAAAAAGATGATTAAAAAATAAGGGTTAAAAACTAAGTAAAATAATTAAAATAAAACAAAGAAATTCTAATGCACAATTCCAAATAAGATTTAATCAAGATGACATAATTGTGTTGGATTAATTACTTTTCTTTAACTTAGAATTATTAAACTTATGTTTTTACTGTTACGAATAATTTCACGGTAACTCGGTAATTTGCTAACTTATGAACATATTTGCTTACCAAAACTCGTTCATCTCCTTAACATATCCCTATGTCAAGATGAATAAACAAATCTTAATAAACAAATAAAGACTATGTGAGGTAACAAAGTATCCCTACCTTGAAACAATTTAATCACAATAATCTAAGTTATGCAAGGCATATGTATCGCCAAATACAATGCTAATTTAATCTTCAGTTACCTTAGAAGAATAAACATGCACTGATTAAGTACTGTGTCTATTAATTACAATTTCAATGCGTTTAATAATTAATTCATTAGTTATCTAAAAATTGTAATGCAAGAATAACTTAGGCATGATTTTACTTAATCAAACATTTTACTGAGGCCTATAACAGCATAAACACAAATTTAATAATTTAAGAGGACGAAATGCAATCAGCCCAACACAAATTAAATTTAAGCTAAGCTGATTAAATTAACCATTCCAACAATATGAATATTCATAAATATATTCATCATAAAAACAAAAAAATTTAAAGAGATAGGGAATAAGAAACAAATCTAGTGTTTTTCCGTGGCCTGACTAGGTTGCTCCATTCTTCTTCCTCTGTTGTCTCTGCCGATCAAGGCTTCTACGAACACCCAATTTTTGCTCAAAATGGCTGAAGAAACACTTCTTTTCCAAGAGAAGAAATTGGCACAAGAATAAGGGGGAAATGAGTGGGAAAATGGAGAGGAGAAGTAAGAGAGGAGAAGAGAATTGTAAGAGAATGAGATAGTGTTGAGGGATGAGTTGAATGGGCAGCAAGGGGGGCTTTTTATAGCTGAGGAAGGTTGCTAAAAATAGCAAATTCCAGCAGCCAAAGAGACCTTCCTTGGCCGGTCAAACACATGGCAAAGTTGATGGCTTTCAACTTTGCTAAAAATAGCCTGGGGCAAATCTTAAAAGCCATAATTAAAGGAGGGGTCTGAATGTAATTTGGAAGTCTTTCAAGGGTCCTTTTGCAAGCTCATTTAATCAGATAAAATGCTGATTTGGGTCAGCATATGGACAGTTCTGGGCTGCCTAATTGATCACTGGTTTGGTTCACTTAATTCGGTTCCACCGGTGCGGTTCAACTGGACCCTTTTCCCATAATTAATTAGAAATAATTTATTTAACCCAAATTAAATTTGAGAATAAATTAAAACTAATTATATTATGAATTAATACACATATTTGGACCGTCTTGGGCTAGAAATTAATTTGCATTGATACTTCAAATTGCTTCTCGGTTTTGTGCTTCTAGCGGTGTTTGTGAGCCAATTTTCGTCCTTTGCACAAATTTGTTGAAAATAATCAAAATTCACTAAAAATAATTATAAAATTGACTAAATTTTAATATGTTCATATTTTTAATACAATTTAATTATTTTAATAAAATTAATTATTATTCGACAAGAATTTTATTGAAACTGCACGATTTTAAGTAAAAACGAGTATGAAAAATTATATAAATTTTTGTGTTTCCACACCCCCAAACTTAATTCATTGCTCATCCCAAGTAATGCAAAAATTTTGAAAAGAATATCTCAGAAACACCTTTGAAAAGCTCATTCAGAACAACATTTTTCCTAAAATTACGAATTTGATATACTCATGCTCAAAAACAAGAAATATGATAGTTATGCTACTTAAGTATATATATCGTTCAAATTAAATTCAACAATTATTACAATAGCAAAATTAGACTAAATGCTTTCTTAACAAAGACATGTTAACCCTTACCAATTTGATTTTTATTCCCTTATTCAAGACTAAGCTGCAATCATTAAGTTTAACTTATGTCTTCATATATTGATCTTAGCAATTTTGCTCCACTAATGTAGGTAGCATAGAAACTTGAATCAATAGGTCTTTATTAAGGTTGTAACGTGGCTAGGCTAGGGTTAGATAGATAGATAATTTTTGGCTTAAAATAATAGACTTAGCGTAAATCGAACCTTTCGAATTTTTACCCTCGATACACCAACTTACTTTCCTTTCACATGCTCTTTTTGTACATCTATTTTCAAGTACATGTGCTCTCTCTCTTTTTTTTACACGAGCACTCACTGCATGTTTTATAATTTTTGAGCATTTGATACGTCTTTTCAACTCCCCCGAACTTATTTTTAAAGAATATTCTTAAATAGTACTGAGTCTAGTGTTTAGGACAATTTCAAGATACTTAAGAGAAAAGTGATGGCTAAATATTGCAAGGGTTCAAATAAAATTAGGCCATATAGTTTCAAAGTTGGGCTTCAAAGGATAAAATTTATCATGGTTGGCTTGAAAGGCTCAAACTGTCGAAACAACAATTGCCTAAATCATTTTCAATATTCCATGCTTCCTTGGATTTCGCCTCAAGAAACTACTTAGTCAATTCTAAAGACTTAAACTTTCATGCATGCCTAACTTTCGTAAGGAACTAAAAATTTATGGTACGATTTACATGCTTTATTAAAAATACCTTTTATGTCATTATTAAGCTAACATAACAATTTATTGAAATAACTGAACTCTATTTATACTGAAGTTTAGCATACTTAACAAAATTTTAAATTATTGAACAAAATATAACCTAATCATAACTGAAAAAAATTTTATTCTTAGTGGAAATAATTTCAATTTTTCGGTCCCCCTACTTAAGATGAACAATGTCCTCATTGTTAGAAACAATAGAGAAAATGAAAATATAGAAGTGGATAGATACTGTACACCAGGTAGGATCCTAAAAAAAAGGAGGTGAGTCAAGTTTGACTGCTTAAATACCAAGCTCTTCCTAGACAGATCCAATCCTAGACATGTACATATCTATTGCCACACTTCCTATTTTATACATTGTTCAATTTTATTAATGATTTAAACCTCTTGATTTATTATGCGAGAAATAGAAATATCCTAAGAGATAAAATAAAATAAAGTAGAGATAATGTCCCCCCTTTTTATTTATTTGCAGATCCCTCAAAGTCAAACTCATCTTTTTCCTTCCTCGACATTAGAGTCCATGGTTCGAGTATAAAGTCTGGAAATTCAGGCACAAAAACAAACGGGTTATGAAATATATATTTTAAATGCATCTCTGATCGAGTCATCCCTTATTTTTGAGTATCTCTAGTAATCTTGTTGCTGCAACTACATGTGTTGTAGCATAGCCATTATACCAAACTGTTCACTTCGTGGAATAGTGCTAGCTAAAGGAACTCTCAGCGTCGAACTTAGGAGATTTGTAAAGGGTGGTTTCAGTTTTGGGCAGGTGGGTGAGTAGTTGAGGGTAATGTTTAGAGTTGAAGAGGGTAGCAATTTTAAGGATAGTTTAGGTACGATAGTTGGTGACTTCGAATGAAGGTGTTTGGGGTGGTGATTCAGAGAGTTAAGGACTGCAACATTAATGGGTTAAGTAAGATGCACTATTGGGCTACTTGGGAATGGCGGTGGAGCAAGGTAAGGGCTATAGGTTTGTCTGGAAAAGGGTTGAATATTTCCCTTCTTAGTAATGTTTTAAGCCCAATGGCAGCTCTTTTTTGGATCCTAAGCTCATGTACTAGAAAAAGCTTAAAGAAATTAGTACTTGGGTTAAAAGTTAACCCTTTATTGAACAAAACAAATACTTAAATTCTTTGGGCTACTTAGAAAAATATTTTTTTTGAAAAATTACATTAAATTAAACTCTCAGGAAAGACTGGAGGGGTCATAGATGGTCCCGCTTAAGTCCGAATCTCCTAGACAGAGTTTTAAGTAATGTAATGAATCAAAGAAAATTTTATCCAAGTCTACCATTTTATTCAAATGAGAAAACAAAAACTAAAAATATAAAATAATGATAGAGAAAGTGAAGAGAACTCCCTCCATTTTATTCAAGATCGTTATTGACCATGGTGGTGTCAAATGGCCATTTGTCATGCCAACCATAACCATCTAGGAAGTAATCATATTCTTTCCCATCAAATATGTCCAACATCTTATTAGGGAAAGAAAACTCGTACTGATCTTTCCTAGTGGCCTTGTTTAACTTCCTGTAATTCCTATAATTCCTCCAACTCGTGACTCGAATATGTGAAATAATCCATCCAGTACCCTTCTTTTGCCTTTCCAAAATCACAAGTGCCTCTTCTTCTTGATCTTTGGTGAACTTAACTGAAACAATGACAGGTAAAGTTAAAGACAGACCCAAATAGTCATATTTCAAATGCGGAGACAAAATCTTAAGTTCTAATTTAGCTGGCTCTTCAATCAATGACTTTGGTTACGTATTCTCTTGAGATGATAACTCTAGTGATTCCAGTGGAACTTCCCGAGTGAATCCCTTCGTTTTAGCTTCTAACATAGCCAAACATTCCCCGTCTTCATCATCACTTGGCAAATCTAATAACGAAATACATTCTAATGGATTATCTACAGAATTGAGATCCAGTTCTATAGAAGCCATCGATTCTATCTTGGAAATAGTAGAACAGTCTTCAACTATATCTGGGGATTTAGTAGCATCAAAGTCATTAAAAGTCATCTCGTCATCAAAGATTTCTTTCAATTGAGTATAATTTTGCTACTTCTGGAATCGCTGAGGATATGGCAGTGGTGGAATCTTAGCTTTAACTAGACAACTCTTTTGTGGAAATTTTTCTGCATCTAACAAGGGTGTTAGATAATCAGAACTAACTGGTTTAGAGTTTACCTCATCAAGGATCATTAAATCTAACTTCTGTGATACAGGAGTTTCAACACTTGGTTGAACTTCCTCTTTGTCTTGAGTTACAACAGGCTCATCTTGAACCTCGACCACCTTGGGCTCCAATGTCTTTTCACTTGGAAAAGAGACTGCTTTGCAATGTTTTTCACCCAAAATTCTTGGATTCTCTGTGTCACTTGGCCAAATACCTTAGGGTTTATTTCAAAGTTCATTGGTTAGTTGACCCATTTGATTCTCTAGATTTCTTAAAGTGGTATCATTCTTCGCTATGTATGCCTTTGGCAGATTCTCAAGATCACTTGAAGAGTTAGTTGGTGGGGGTTGTTATACTTGTTGAGAATATTCTGACAGGTAATTTGGTCGAAATGGCATAATAGAGTCGCTATGGTCCACCCATTGATTACTCCATAGAGAAATTAGATGATTCTGCCATGAAGAGTTGTCAAAATTTGATTGCAGACCATTCCAATTCTGATTCCCCATGTAATAATTTGACCCCTAATTCGATGGGCAATTTTCAAAGAAATGGCCATCTTCACAATATTCACAAGAAATATTCTCGAATAGGTTCAGCTGTTGACCTGACAGATTACCATTGAAACCATTAACAATTATGTTATTAAGCATAGAAGACATAGAGGATACCTGGGCTGCCAAAGAAGCAAGTGTGTTCGCTTCATGTACTCCTGCTACTCGTCTTTCTAAACCTGCTCGGCTGGTTGGCCACTGATAGTTATTGTTGGCAATTCTTTTAATAATCTCGTAAGCATCGTTATAAGACTTAGAAAGAAGGGCTCCATTTGCCGAAGCATCCACCATCATTCTAGTATGAATATTGAGACCAACATAGAAAGTCTCCATTTGAATGCAACAAGGAATGCCATGATGAGGGCACTTTCGTAATAACTTCTTGAACTGCTCCCATGGCTCATATAAAGATTCTTCATCAAGTTGTTGAAATGAAGTGATTTCATTTCGAATCTTAACAGTTAAAGATGGAGGGAAATATTTCATTAAGAAATGTTCAACCAACTCTTGCCATGTAGTTATGGAACCGGACAGTAGGGAGTTCAACCACGCTCGTGTTCTGTCACTTAAGGAGTATGAAAATAGTCTCAGTCTCAAAGCGTCCTCAGTCACCCCAACTAATTTAAATGAGTCACTCACTTTCATGAATAGCCAAAGATGAAAATGTGGATCTTCAGTAGGAATCTAAATTGACCCATATTTTGCAACATTTAGAACATGACCAGCTTCAGCTTAAAATGCTGTGCCTCGATTTCGGGTCTTCTAATACTCGGATTGAGCTTGTTGAATAAAGGAATGGCATATTGTTGAATGGAATAGTTTCTGTCATCGGCAAGAATGATCGGATTATGAGTATTATAAGCGAATGTTCCTCCTAGATTTTGGTTTGGATTTTTGAAATTCATATCTTCGGTGCTTCTTTGGTTCACTTGTCTTCTCCTTTGTCAGGAAGTCTTTTCAATTACAGGGTCTATGAAGAGTAAGTCAATGATTTGATCAACACTCATAAACACTTGAAACAAACATTAAAGAAATTAGAATTAAAATTTAATAGAAAAAATAGGCCAAAATGCAAAATTAACAATTTCACAAATAATGTCTTTTAAAACAGTCCCTGGCAACGACGCCAAAAACTTGGAACAATGGAAATGTGCAAGTGTACACAATCGTAACAAGTAATAAAGTGACAAGTAAATGTTGAGTTATCGTATCCACATGAACTGTAAAAAGGATTATTTATGAAATTAATTGTAAAACACTTTGGTGATGAAAAATATTTTGGTTTTAAAAAGATGATTAAAAAATAAGGGTTAAAAACTAAGTAAAATAATTAAAATAAAACAAAGAAATTCAAATGCACGATTTCAAATAAAATTTAATCAAGATGACATAATTGTTTTGGATTAATTACTTTTCTTTAACTTAGAATTAATAAACTTATGTTTATATTGTTACGAATAATTTCACGATAACTCGGTAATTTGCTAACTTATGAACATATTTGCTTAGCAAAACCTATTCATCTCTTTAACATATCCCTATGCCAAGATGATTAAACAAATTTTAATAAACGAATAAAGACTATGTGAGGTAATAAAGTATCCCTACCTTGAAACAATTTAATTACAATAATCTAAGTTATGCAAGGCATATGTATTGCCAAATACAATGCTAATTTAATCTTCAGCTACCTTAGAAGAATAAACATGCACTGATTAAGTACTGTGTCTATTAATTACAATTTCAATGCGTTTAATAATTAATTCATTAGTTATCTAACAATTGTAATGCAAGAATAACTTAGGCAGGATTTTACTTATTCAAACATTTTACTGAGGCCTATAACAGCATAAACACAAATTTAATAATTTAAGAGGATGAAATGCAATCAACCCAACACAAATTAAATTCAAGCTAAGCTGATTAAATTAATCATTCCAACAATATGAATATTCATAAATATGTTCATCATAAAAACAACAAAATTTAAAGAGATAGGGAACAAGAAGCAAATCTGGTGTTTTTTCGTGGCCTGACTAGGTTGCTCCATTCTTCTTCCTCTGTTGTCTTTGCTCAAAATGGCTGAAGAAACACCTCTTTTCCAAGAGAAGAAATTGGCACAAGAATAAGGTGGAAATGAGTGGGAAAATGGAGAGGAGAAGTGAGAGAGGAGAAGAGAATTGTGAGAGAATGAGATAGTGTTGAGGGATGATTTGAATGGGCAGCAAGGGGGCTTTTTATAGCTGAAGAAGGCTGCTAAAAATAGGAAATTCCAGTAGCCAAAGAGACCTCCCTTGGCCGCCCACACACATAGAAAAGTTCGTGGCTTTCAACTTTGCTAAAAATAGCCTGGGGCAAATCTGAAAAGCCATAATTAAAGGAGGGGTTTGAATGCAATTTGGAAGTCTTTCAAGGGTCTTTTTGCAAGCTCATTTAATCAACTAAAATTATGATTTGGATCAGAATATGGACGGTTCTAGGTTGCCTAATTGATCGCTGGTTTGGTTCACTTAATTCGGTTCCACCAGTGCGGTTCAACTGGACCCTTTTCTCATAATTAATTAAAAATAATTTATTTAACCCAAATTAAATTTGGGAATAAATTAAAACTAATTATATTATGAATTAATACACATATTTGGACCGTATTGGGCTAGAAATTAATTCACCTTGATACTTCAAATTGCTTCTCGATTTTGTGCTTCTAGCGGTGTCTGCCGAGCCAATTTTCGTCCTTTGTGCGAGTTTGTCGGAAATAATCAAAATTCACTAAAAATAATTATAAAATTGACTAAATTTTAATATGTTCATATTTTTAATACAATTTAATTATTTTAATAAAATTAATTATTATTCGATAAGAATTTTACCGAAACTGCACGATTTTAAGTAAAAATGAGTATGAAAAAGTATATAAATTTTTGTGTTTCCAATTATTTTATTGTATTTTTAATTAGACCGTATAAACTTTTGTTTCGAGTTTTATTAGATTCCTATCGTCTAACAAAAGTTGATAAGTTTCTAATTCTAGTTTTGTTTCTTAACAGAGAAAGCCAAAGAAAGATGATGGAGAGTTGGCCAAAATAATGGATACCAACCAATTAAATCAATTCGCAATTTGAAGCTTTGGTTCAGACACAATCTTTGATCCAAAACTCAATTTGCCGGTGGCGACTCCTGTAAGCCATAGTGAGAAACCTGCAAAATTCTCGGGACAAAATTTCAAGACTTGGCAATAGAAAATGTTTTTTTATTTAACCATGTTGAACTTGGCAAAAATTTTGAAAGATGACACTCCTACTGTTAAATAGGGCGAGGCAGATGAAATTATTGCTTTCATTGCTGTTAAAACTTGGAAACATTCAGATTTCCTATGTCTAAACTACATCCCAAATGGATTGCCGGATGCACTGTATGAAGTGTATAGTGCTAAAAAATAGCTAAAGAATTATGGATATCGTTGGACCATAAATACAAAGCCAATGAAGCTGGAACTAAAAAGTTATTAGTTGCTAAATTCTTGAATTTTGTAATGGTTGATTCTAAATTAGTTGTGAATCAAGTGTAGGAACTTCAACTGATCATTCATGGAATTCTTACTAAAGGGATGATAATAAGTGGATCCTTCCAAGTGGCAACCATTATTGAAAAGTTGCCTCTTGCTTGAAATGACTTTAAGAATTACCTAAAGCACAAAAGAAAAGAAATGCCAGTGGAGGACCTAATTGTCAGACTTCGAATTGAAGAAGACAATAAAAATACAAAAAAGAGGCTCAACAAAGCAGCAAATGATAATATTGCTAGGGCAAACGTCGTAGAAGTCAAAAAAGACATCAAGAAGGGAAAACTATAGCAAAATGGGTCTAAACTGGGACCAAAATGTGGTTTTCCAAAAAGCAAAAATTTCAAGGAAAATGCTTCAATTGCAACAAGATAGGGCACAAGTCATCCGACTATAGGATCCCAAAGAAAGTTAGAGCTAACGAGTTTAATGCTGTGGAAGAAATTTCTAAGGAAGTGTCCAATTTGGAATTATGTGCCTAACTATGAATAAGAATGTTCTTAATAAAGGGAAATGTTTGTGGGAAGGGGATATGTATTAAATTAAATGCTATCTCTGTAAAAGCAAAACTATGAATAAGAATGTTGTTCTTTCTTGATCATATGCTTAAGTCATTTAATTAATGGCATAGTAGGATTGGATGTGTTAATTATGGTACTTTACGTACATAAATTAACTTAGAGCACATTCCTTCCTTTGGCAATAATTATAATTATAAACATAAAAGATGTGAGGCAAATTAATAAAGGTCAAAAATCACTTGATCTTATACATAGCAATGCTTGTAAAGCTTGTTTAAATGAAAGGAAGGAATAAAAATGTTTATTACATTCATTACTACGAGTTAAGATGAAGAGAATTTATTCTCTATAAGCAAGTAGTTGAAAACCAACTTAATAAAAAGATTAAGTAATCATGGTGTTGGATATATTGATTCATTTCAAGAACACCACCATACTTTCTTAAAATAGAGTAACTGAGAAGAAAATCAGATTCTAAAGGAAAAGATGAACGCACATCTAAAAAGCTCTGGGTTATTACATGAAATGTGGGGGGAGCATTTCTATGAGTAAATTACCTTTTAAATAAAGTAACCCATAAGAAAAATGACAAGACACCATATAATTATGGAAAGGTAGAAAACCATTCTAAAACCACTTGAAAGTGTGAAGGGTGTCTTGCTAGCATAATATATAATAGTAAGTTGAGACATATGCAACGCCAACATAATACCATTACACAAATGATCTCAAAGAGAGCTATCTATATTGATTTTGAAAAATAAAAGATAACATTACAAATCTGCTAACTAAAGGCTTAAACCGAGATCATGTTGTTAAAACATTGAAAGGAATGTGACTAAAGCCCATGAAAATAAAAGGCTCTATGTGAAGGAAAACCCTACCTAGTTGACTGAAGATCCCAAGATCTAGGTTCAAAAGGACAACCTAATTGCATAGACCTTGTGAGGTTACTGTGGGGAACTTATCCCAAGTCCATTCTTATAATGTAAACAGTGGCTATAAATGGGATAGGTGAAGTAATGCTTTTAATGACCATTGTATGTTTCAGTGAGCCGAACAACATAAGTCACCTATGTAGAGTGAAGTGAGGCTGCTTCAAGGAGACTATTGGGGCATAGTTCTCTCAAACTCTTGTAGAACCAAGATATGTTCACGGCTATATGGACATAACCATGAGAACTAAAACCTTGCTAGGGAGGTAGTTGTGTAAGGTATATCATCGTTTACACAAAAGGTAGAACAGTTTAAGGACATCACGTCTCCTGGTCAGCTAGTAAAGTAAACATACTTTCGCAAGGGAAGGTTTAAGGGTGGATACCTACCTATCCTATGCAACTATCGATCGTAGATTCTATCACCACATCAAGTCAATGTTTTTCGATAAAACTATCAATTTTCATTCATGTGGGGGATTGTTGGAAAAATTACATTTTACGGTAACTTCGAGGCATATTCTTAATAGGTAAAGGTGGAGAGTTGAATCATAATTTTTTGGTTTCATATTCTACTCTAGGTGGCCTTTACAATGGTATATCATATGCTCAAAATGGTTAAGTGATGAATGAGAAATTGATGCTTAATATAAGCTACTTAGAAATATTGTTGAAGAAAAATAAAAGGCATAGATCCCACATTGGTTAAATACCGAGTGTGTGATGTGTTTATATATGTGAACTCTCTTGAAGGGTAATTGAATGACCAGCTTGTAACTCTGCCTCGCGCACAGAGGGTTGTAGGTCCAAACCCGACAGGGTTGGGGTGCACCTACACGAAGTGGGCGACGCGAAATGTTCAAACTGATTGGGCGCAAATAAGCCTGCGAATATTTTTAGCCCAACATGAATTTATTTTCCTTAGCAGACAAAATTTGCTTATATATGGAAACTTATCTTATTGATCTAATTCCAACAAATCTGTTTAAATTTTTTATTTAATGATAGATTTTGGAGATATTTTTTTTTCCAATATTCCAACACTCTCCATGCTTATAAAAGGCCGTGATTCTGAAGGGTTTTTATACATTTTCATACTCTCTTAGAATTTCCCCTGCCGAAATTCTGTTGCTCTAAAAAAATCTCTTTTTCCATCCTTCGTGTTTTATAAATATTCTAGTGATAAAAAGGCATTGTTCATTCGATTGATCGTGATAGAGGTGCTACTACTTCGATCACTACTGTTATTGTATCCTGGGAGACTTTCAACCACTATTACTTCAAGTACCGTAGGAGTGCCAAAAGGAAACTGTATTTCACGAGCCTCAATGTTTCGTAAAATCTCAATTCTTTTTTGTTTACAATGACTCGATAATGATGTAACGAGGTTTAAAGTTTCGAAATCCCGGTTGAACCTTAGGAATAAATAGGATACAAATGTTATGACATTAGGGTTATATGTGATCCCATATAAGACCATGTTTGGGACATGGCATGGGCATCGATATGTGATCCCATATAAGACCATGTTTGGGACATGGCATTGGCGTCGATATGTGATCCCATGTAAGACCATGTCTGGGACATGGCATTGGCATCCCACCATGTATATGAGATTTCTCGAGTATCCTTTAGTATTTCAAGTGGTTCAACGGGTACTCCAAAGAGTATGCCAAAGAAAATATATGTTCATGTTAAAAGGGTACAGGTACGTACATGAAGCTCATATCTATTGAGTTATGTATCGATGAATCTCGGTAAGAAGTGAATGAATAAATCATGACTATGAGATCTATGGTATATTATGAAATGTACATGAGTAAATATGTATCCATGATACTTTTAATGACATTGTGATAAATTATAAACATGTTATGTGTATGATATTGCATGATTAATGTTGTTATTTATTTACATGCAAATTTACAAAGCTTTATGCTTACTCTCCTTTCTTTTCAATTTTCTTATAGTATTGCCAAGCTAGCTCGGGGATCGAAGGATGTCAGAGCTCGATTCACACTATCAAACTAATCTTTTGGGTATAGTGAATTCTAGCATTTTGAGTATGGCATGTATAAGGACTTGATCTTTTTGTTATCTGTCATATTGGTTTAGCCAAAGGTTGGTTCAAGATAATACTTGATTCATTTTGTATAAGGCCATTTGATATTGGCTAATATTGATTTTAAGTAAAATTGCATGATAATGCATTTCATGAATGTGGATGTTCATATGTTTGGATAAATAAGTGAGTGATGTGTATGCATGATGGTTGAGGCATGTGAATGTTGAGTTTAGGTCATAGATAAAGATGCTTGGGTGCTAAATTATGACATGTTATGTGTTGTAGAAATTGGTATAAGTTTGGTTGTGTTTCAGGGTGGCAATTGTCTTGGTAAATAACCTATAAATTGTCCACACGGGTAGACACACGGGCGTGTATCTAGGCCATGTGTGACACACGATCAGCCCCATAGGCATGTGAACAGGCTGTGTGTCTCCAGCACCTTAATTTGTAAGAAATAGAATGCTTAGTATGGAGCACACGGGCAGAGACAAGGGCGTGTGTCTTGGCCGTGTGAAGGCCACGGCCCGGAACACGGGCATGTACCAGGCCGTGTGAAAACTATTTTAGCTTTGAAATGGAAAATAATTCAACAGGGTTGAGCATATGGGCGTGTTTCTCAGCCGTGTGGAGGACAAGACCTTGTGCACGGGCGTGTGCCATGGGCATGTGAAGTTTGCACCTAATTTACGAGAATTTAATTAGTCACACGGCCTAGCACACTGGCGTGTGGCTTGACTGTGTGGAGTCATTTGTTTGATAATGTCATAAATAGAGGGTTACACGGGGTATGGGCATGGGCGTGTGTGACCACACGGCCTACCCACATGGGTGTGTCCTAAGCCACACGAGCATGTGACCCCTGTTTTGATGAAAATTTTTTTTAAATTTTTCAATTTCGAAAGTTCTCGGTTTAGTCCTGAACCACTTCTAATGCATGTTTTGGGCCTCGTAGGCTCATGTAAGAGACTATATGCATGTGAATGAACAGTTTTAAATTGATCGAAGTTTTATGGCCCAGTTTTGTATGGATGTTTATGTTTAAGTCTGGTAATGCCTCGAACCCTGTCGTGGCGTCAGATATGGGTAAGGGGTGTTACATGGCCAAAAGGAAACCGTGTTTCACGAGCCTCAATGTTTCGTAAAATCTCAATTCTCTTTTGTTTCAATTGTTTATTATGGTTTTATTTGATTTTCATATTTGATAAATTAACTATAAATAATTCTGTTCATATTTTTTTATATGTGTTTATTTATAATTAATTATTTCATTTTAACATTATAAATGAATTAAAATTTTAACGACGACTAATTTTCTTTTTAATCTAATTTACATGAATTAATTTGTCCATTATTTTTGTAAAGGTGACTAAATGCAATCGAACTTCTAATATAGGAGCATCCATGATATTTTTACCCATATTAGTACGGTCAATATAACAAATTGATCATTTTTGTTTAAATTTTTATTCATTTGTACTATTAAAAGCTAGCTTGATTGATAGAATGATATGACAGTGACACGTGTTGTGTCATGAGTACTTCGTGCTGATGTACACTAACAAAATTTTAAAGATAAGAAATAAATAAAATTTTAATAAAAAAATCAATTTACTACTTGAATTAATTTACTCATTTCTTTAATATTAGACAAAAAGGGCAATATTGGAAATGAAAAGCTGCCTTAAGGCTTAAATTGCTTATTTTAAGTTGAAAAAAATTGCCCCGAAGGTTAGTGTTCATATATGCCACCTCGCCAGTTCCCATAGAAGGATATCTATCAATCAAAGAAACATTGGTTTTTGTTTGTGTTTTAGTTTCGGATCTTTGCAAAAGAAAGGAGAAAGAAGAAATGCTAGCAGTTTTCGACAAATCGGTTGCCAAGAGCCCAGATGCTCTTAATGCTCCAGATAACCCTCAGGCTGTTTCTGCTCTCAAAAATGGCTTCTTACCTAATCACTTTGCCTCTGTTTATCCCGGTTCTGTCTCCATCAGTCTCGGCTCTTCCGGGGTTATGGCTTATTCTCTTGAAAAACAGAACCCACTTCTCCCCAGGTAAAACTGTTCTTTTTTTCATCTATTTTTAACCATGCTCAAGGTTCCGATTTTCTTTCTTCTTTTTCTCTTTTTTGTTTGATGGGTTTTGACGATCGAATCCCAATCTTAGATGGTTTGTTTGATTTTTAGATCTTTTTCTTAGTTGGAGATGTTGTTCGTTGTTTTATTATTTATGAGAATTGTGATTTATATATGCAAATACCCTTTTACTGTTTGCTTTTCGAGAAAGGGAAAAAGCAAATGAAATATATCCAAAGAAATGAATAATTTACATTAATTGTTGTTTGCTGGTCATTGATGAATATCTTTCTAGATTGAGCTGTCCTTTGTTTTCTGGAATTATTTGAGAACAATATGCAGCTTGAAGAAATCCCACCAGGGATCGCTTGAGCAGGGTATCATTTGAATCATGTATAATATGGATTCTTTTATGATAATTTATTAGCTTCCTCTGTGATCTTTATTTAATGGCTTATAAGGCCTGATTTGTTTTTATATATAGATGAATTATTTTACCATGGGATATAGAGTACAGTCCAAAGTTAAAGATCTGATGTAATGGATTTATTATAACAAGCTTACATGGTACCAACAAGCATTGCACTCTCAAGGGGAGAATAGGGTTCGAACTTGGGAGATGACATTGTTGGGAGAGATAGCCATGAACCCGAACATAGACTGTAAAGCGGACATGAAAAGTACTTTTTTTTTCATTGTTTTCTCAATGCAACGGATTGAAGATTGATGAATTTGATTTTATGGTTCCAGACTGTTTGCGGTTGTGGATGACATATTCTGCTTGTTTCAAGGCCACATTGAGAATATTGCCGTTCTTAAGCAACAATATGGCTTGAACAAAACAGCAAATGAGGGGATCATTGTTATCGAAGCTTACCGAACCCTCAGAGACAGAGGACCTTACCCTCCAGATCAGGTTGTAAGAGATATCCAGGGGAAATTTGCTTTCATTATCTATGATAGCTCTTCAAAAGCCACATTTATAGCTTCTGTAAGTAAACCTAATTTTGTTAGCCACTGCAATGCATGTCTCTGTAATTTTTTCTTCTATATGATCAAGTTTTTTTCCCCTTTTCTTGTGCAGGATGCTGATGGAAGTGTACCTTTCTTCTGGGGAACTGATGCTGAAAACCACCTTGTTCTTGCAGATGATGTGGAGACTGTCAAGAAGGGCTGTGGGAAGTCTTTTGCTCCATTCCCAAAAGGTAAGTGTTTGGCACAAGTAGGTAGAAAAATGGGGGTGGCAACAGACCCAAGGTGAAGATTAAAGCATGTTAAAAGTGGATTCAAGACTAGTTTAGAATGACAGCAAAAACTCAAGGTGATTTGGGTGGAAATATACAGATTTCAATGGATAAATATGCAGGAGACACATTTGTTTCGATAAAAATATCATGTAGGCTCCTATATTAGGAGTCAAATTGCATTTGCCCTCTTTACTAAAAAAATAAACAAATTAGTCGCTATACATTAGATCAAATAGCAAATTGGTCCTTTTTGTTAATGTTATCCATTTGTATTTTTAAAAACTAGTGTGACTGATAGAATTATCAGACATGTGTACCTCATGCTGATGTACAAAGACTAGTTTTTAACAACAAAAATGGATGAAATTGTTAATAGAAAAAACAGTTTCCTTTTTGATCTAATGAATAAAATTAATTTGTTCATTTTTTTAGTAGAGGGAACAAAATACAATCCAACTTTTAGTACAAAGGCCTTTATGGTACTTTTACTCATTTGTTTTTTATATGGTTCTTTTCTACCAAACATAGGTTTAAATTGGGGTTTACCTATCTATTTCCTTGTCTTCATGCCATGCATGCTATAGTTGTTTGTCCTAAGACCATTAGCAAAATTGAGGAACACAACGAGGACATTATTGCTGATGATGTTTTGCAATTCCCCCATTTCTTTTTCAGGCTGCTTCTTCTCATCCACTGGAGGGTTAAAAAGCTATGAGCACCCCCTTAATGAGTTGAAGGCAATGCCTCGGGTGGACAGTTTGGGTCAAGTTTGCGGGGCTACTTTCAGTGTGGATGTAGAGGCAAAGAAGGAATCAACTGGAATGAAAAAGGTTGGAAGTGCTGCAAACTGGTCCTCTAACTACTGAGCTTTAGAAATGGCATCCTGTTTCAGCAAGGCTTTTGTTATTAGGGAGCCTTCCCTTGGTCTTATTTTTAATTCCTAATTTTGCTATCTCGATGGCTTGGCTGGATTACTGGGTTCCTATTTTCAAACTAAGTTAACAGTTTATGCGGTTTGTACATGCTTGCTTACCATCAGAACTGAGCCCGACATGCTACATTACATGAAATAATGTTTCTTGTCACAAATGCTTCTAATTTTTCTTTTCTAGTAGTTTACATTACTTATAAAACTCTTAACTGAATTAATGTGGAGTTAAATGCATATTAAATCAAATTGAGAAATAGTATTTAAGTATTTAAGTAATTTTATTAATTTTTTTAAATCAAAAAGCTTAAACTACCACATTAAAAGAAATTTTAAAATGGATGAGTTGCAAAGTTGAAAGTTTAAACTCTTTTGGGTGCAGATTTGATCTTTAGTAGGCGCATACTTTGGCATTAATTATGGTGTTTGAGTCCTTATATTCTTTTTCATTTTATTATATTGAAGATACATCGAGAATGACTGACAAAAATAGCACGAATTTAGAATTAGAATTGATAAATGAAAAAAAAAATCTCAACTTAGAAAAACTTTTAAAAGTAAGGTATAAATTTAAAATAACAAAAATGCAATATAAATGTATGAATTTAATTCACTATATGTATATTATATTTTATAAAAAGAGAATTGTACACTTTTGACATAGAGAGTGGAGAGGAAGGTAAGGTAATGTAGATTATGGACGATTCATCCAATTTAGGCAGAAAGTCATACTATTTGGGTGGTTGAGGAAATGAAGTTGAAGGGAGAGCTTGAGGGAGAAGCGAGTGAAGAAAATGTATAGAATGAAAGGTGATTAAACATGTCGAATCGTAAGGGTGAGAAAGGTATTTATCAAGAGACGTGTTCCGATAGGCTAGCTGGTCCCTTTCAAGATCCTTGCTAGTAGAGTAATGTGACATCATCCAGGTTGTAGGATATGTGATTGACAAGTGATGGTTGTCTTGTCGGAGGGTCCTAATTGTCAGGAGTGATTGACTGACGTGTTCTTGAGTTCTTAGTGCAACAATTCTTCTAAAGCAAGTGGAGTAATTAGTGGAGCTAAGCGAGAAGAACTAGGAAGTTGTCTTGGCCAAAGTTATTAGGTGGTGGAATTCCCCTATGTAACAATTACCTCCCGATCAAAGGGTTATAGTACCATGTTAGATAACACTATGAGCAACATGCAACTAGCGAGGGACAAATATATTAGGGTTGCAGAACTTCCCTTTACCTATTAGATGGACGATGCCTTATAGCATGCGAAGTAAAAAAAATCCTACTTTAGAGTTAAGGTATCCTTTTGATTGTATGAATAGTTTTGTTGAGGTTTATTGTTGGAGGTTGAGGGAACTCTTACCCTAACTCTTACCCTACATTTGGAATTACTTCTTCGAGGAAAAAAGTCCAAATGGGTGCCAAATGTATTATTTAGGGCTTGCGATGTTTAAGAAGGATGATAGGTTGAAACTTAGTATCAAAGCTTGACCACAGGGTGCTAATGATACGACAGGGGAAGATTTCACAAGGGCTAGAGAAAGAGCCAAAGGATATACTAGTTAACTACGCTCGCCCTTTTCACAAATAAGAGTATTGAAATAAAAAAGCTACAATTGAAAATAGGAAAAGAAGAAAGTTGGGCTTTTCAACGAAGGTTCAAAAAATACTATGCCAATTGGGAAAAATGCATCTATTGGTTCATGTGTACGTTCAACTACTAAGGATAACTTTTATGACTTTTATCTAATATTTTGTTTGTTTGTGTGTTTTTTTTTACAATAGTGATTGTGAAGGTGAGAAGTTTTTAAAAAATGGTTGCTCCCTTTGTTATTAACATCAGTTTTGACAATAAAGTGTTGGACATTACTTCCCTGAGGAGTATTTATGACCCTGAGGAATATATAAAGAGAAATAGCCTTGATTATGAGAGCTCTTCACTTAGCTCAAGCTAGCGTTTGAGCTTAAGTTCTAGTGTGTGTAGGAACTTGTGGAAATTTGCTTTTCTTTAAGTATGTATCACGGTGACATTTATTTTCTTTGTCTTTTCTTAGACAATGAGCCTAAGGAAGGGTAGAGAAATGTGGCTCAAATCCCATCAACTTGTAACGCCTTAAATTTTTCGATATGGTAAGTGGTGTTATTTTAGGGATCACTACAGTGAAAAATTCAAATATGAAACCAATAAAGAGACTTTTAAAAGGGACTACAAGAATTTATTGTTAGAAATCGATAAAGTAGATATTGAATGCGAATTTATGAAAAAAAAAAGACCAAAGTGTAAAGTGTTATATGAAGATTAAATGTGCTCAGTGTCATTTGAAAATTAAACTGAAGTGATAAGAGAAAAGGGCTAAAAGTATACATTCCCTATTTAAGAGATATTTTAGGACTTCTAATGAATATTATAATGACAATTTTATAATTATTTTAATGTTGTTAGTACGAGAGAAATTATAGCCATAGATGTTGAGGTTTTTAAAGTGTGAAAATTTGGGAGCCATTCATTTAAAAGTAGGATTGACTTTGACTATTTTTATTTGAAAGAAAGAAAGAAAGAAAAGATGGGAAAGCTTTCATTTTCCTCTTTATTTCCATCTACCATGCATAGAGAAGAGAAAATTTCTCCTTTCAAATATTTTTAAGAATTTCCACCACCCAAGTTATTTTCTTGCAATAATCTAATAGAAAATCTATTTCTAAACTTGATTTCATCATCATCATCTTTACCACTAAAGACAAGGGTTTTAATAAGCTAGAGAGAGAAAACATGTTGTGAGAAAGTGAAGAATAAGATAAGAAAATATATTTTTTCCATCTCCAATAAGATTATTCATGGTTATTTCACATAAGTCTTAAATGAGCTTTATATTTGGTATTATGCATGTTATGTGTTCATGAAGAGCAAGTTTATATTTGGGTAATTGAGATTTGAACAAGGATAAGAAAGTCTTGGATTAGTAAAGGATTTTGGTGATTTTACTCATTCAAAGAGAGGAAAGTTCTCAATAAACATCCTTGCCTTATAGACGATTTTGGTGATTTTTCTTAGATTGGTTGGTTATTACAAGAGGTTTGTAGAGGGTTTTTCTATTATTGCATTACCATTAACAAGACTACTTTAGACAAATGTTATATTTGAATGGATTGAAAAGTGTCAATAAAGTTTTGACAGATTAAAGACAGTTTTGACCCAATGTTGACTCAACCAAAACTAGGCACAGAATATGTGGTTTACAGTGACATATTACACAATGGATTAAGATGTCTAATGATGCAAGATAGGAAAGTGTTTGCTTATGCTTCAAGGTAATTAAAACCCCATGAAATGCAACACCTTATACCCGGCCTGGTCGCTAAGCCCGAATATCAGGATGCCACACTACTGTCTCATGTCATAACCAACAAGAAAAAGCTCATTCAAACAAAACATTCATCAGTTTGCTATTCGCATCGGTTTAAATCAATCATACTAGCTAGTTATCATTATCACGTGTTAAACTTACATTAAATAGTCTTATAAACATATTAAAACACACATAAGGTCCGTTTAGAAAAATTCTCAAACCAGGTCCATACGTATCGATACTGACACTAAGGTATCGATATTTTCTTTAAGTGGTATTGATGCTAGCTGGAAAAACGATACCAAACTTGCATTCTATTTCTCGATTAAAAATCAAAGTCTTGAAAATTATCTGTACCTGTCGTGAAGTATCAATAAATTTACCCCAAGTATCAATACTCGAGCAAAGGCATCGATACCAAAAGTCTATTCTAACTTCCTATACGTTTCAAAACACAAAGGTATCGATTTTAAAACCTGATTATCGATACCTCTAATCTAAACCTCAAAAATGCAGCATACATATGCAATTAATCCATTCCAATCTAGTTTCTAAACATCATACATCAATACTTTGACAAATAATCAGTCAACGACCTAATTAACAGTTTAATATCACAAAACCGTGTTTGAGCAAGTAACGTCAATCCATTCTCATGTTCATGAGCCCAAGCATCACAATAACATGTAATCCTTATAAACTGAACAAAAAACTAGCATAATGTTTAGAAATCAGCAGGGCTATAACGAGTTTACTGCACTGCCTCATTCCTTAAAACGTAAATAAATATAGGTCACCTATGAAAATAATTAATAGGCTTGCTTGGATCACCTCTCGGAAACCACACCGCTCACACCAGCACACAACTAATTTGTAATGGTTAAAGAAGGGAGTGGGTGAGATTAACAAGCTCGGTGAATGCCCAGAACAACTACCACACATACAGTTCATCAAGCATTAATGAAACAACCATATAGCACAACCTTAACAGTTCCAACTTTAGTGTCATAATATTCTTACTCGTGCATTATTTTCTAGTCCTTTTACAAGGTAAACATATTCACTTTTAAGAATATATCACATTACACATATAATTACATAATGTTCAAGCACATATCGCAATACTCATATAATTGCATAACGTTCAAGCATATATCGCAATACTCAAAAACATGTTTATAGATAACTTGCATAATGGTCACACGTCATATAAACACATATCACAATACAGACATATTCATAATTTAAGATAATTTGACACTTGAGCTATGAAACATAAAAGTGAGCTCTATCATCACTCATCGGATACAGAGATCTCCAACACACCAAACATAGACTCATAAAGTCAAATATGTCCAAAAAGTGAAGCATAAAGCTAAAACTTTCCTTATTTCCCCTCACATGTCTCGTTGAATTGAGCTTAGCTCGCATTCTCTTCTCCCTCCAACATGTCCTAGGGCCTCTGTAAAGCCCTGATTTTCGGGATTTTTCAGGTTTTGTGAATTTTAGTGGAATTTTTAAAATTTTGGTGTTCTAAAGGTTGATAATGTATGTACATGTGTTAGTGGGCCTATAGAAGGCCCAAGTTTAAGTTAAAACCCGGTAAAATATTAAGTTGGATTTTCAAGTGAAAGGGGACTTAGTTAAGTGGGCTTTTAAGAAAAACCGTGTAAAATATGTCACAAGTGAGCTCTTGGTAAAGTGGTAAGGTGGAGCCACTAAGCTCCTAGAAAAGTGGCGCCTAAGTGGATATTCAAGGACAAGGGTTCGAGTTACAAGGTAAGCGTAGAGTTCTTTTTAATTTTTAAGCATGTGCCGGGCATGTGCCTAACTTAAGTGAATTTCGGCAAGGGGGCTTTAGGGACTTGGGCCGATTGCTTTAGAGGGACTACTAGGGTTATATCATTTTCTTTTTTCTGTCATGACAATTAGGGTTAGCCACCTTAGGAATTTTTCTCTGTTCTACTGTCAGAAAAGCCAAAAGTTGCCTCCATGGAAAGCTCATAGCCGAATTCTTCCTCTCCACCTCTACCATTGTTTTTTTTTATTTTTCTTCTTCCCCTTTGATCTCTTCCCTAGTCGAATACCCACCTTGCACAGATTCACTCTTTCTTTTGCTTTCATTCCTCTTAAAATCAACCATAACCGATTGCTCAAAGTGCCAGAAATCCCGAAAACTGCTTCCTTTCTTGCCGATTTCTTGTAAGCCGAATCACCCCTATTCCTTTCACCTGTTGTGGCCGATTACTACACTCCCTTGAATCACACCATTGTCGACACCATCACCCAAAATCTACACCCAAAACGCCATCCTCTTCTCTTGTTGAAAAGCCGAAATCACCATAGTTGTAGGGAGATAGCCGAAATTGCAAATCTCAGAGATAAGGTTTCTACTGATGTTTAAGGGTCAGATTTACATCAGATCTGCATAGGAACTGAAGGGAAATCATTGGTAAGTGTTTAATACTTCAGATCTGTTCAATATTTCATATTTGGAAAAGCCGAAAGTCCCTAAAGTTAAGGATTTTGTCATTTTGGACTTTTGGTAAATCAAGTGGTGTTTTCTTTGTTCTTTTTGTGTGTTAGTTAGAGAAGAAGGTGAT
This sequence comes from Gossypium stocksii, assembly GCA_020496765.1. Taxonomy (NCBI): domain Eukaryota; kingdom Viridiplantae; phylum Streptophyta; class Magnoliopsida; order Malvales; family Malvaceae; genus Gossypium; species Gossypium stocksii. The sequence continues at coordinate 57,659,728 of CM035630.1, forward strand.
CAAACAAGGAGTTGAAGACATTGGAACATCAGATCTAGATCTAAAGGGATCTAAATCGGCAAGGTAAGAACATTAAGGCCATTGGAGGTGTTGGCCGAATGTGTAAGTAAGGCTTTGGGTAAGTTTTCAATTCAGATTAAGTGTTAATATGGTCTAATCAATTAAGTATTGGATTGTAGGGATTAACGCATAGGAGATCTCGTAGGAGAAACTGCAAAACAGGTGTGTGTTTCGAACGCCCTTCAATGCGCAAATCGGCAAAAGCCGAAAAGCCGAAATGCCGAAGTTTCGGTATTTCAAGAGCTTGTTAGAGTGCGAACGTTCTCAAGTTAGTAGGAGAAGGTTAGTTTTGGAATCGGCACTGTTAGGCGTGTTGACCGCTAAATTTTGGACATTATGGTAAGTTGGGCCTCGGTGGGCCAAATATGGGCCCAATGGGCGATTTGGGTCCATGTGAGTAAAAATGGGTTTAAAGGTAATATTATGAACTGTAGGCATGAAAACAGTTAAAACAAGATAACTGATTATGAAATTGGGACTAAATGGGCCTAATGGGCCAATCGACGTAATAGGGCTCATTAGGGGTTTTAGGGCTTGAATGCTAAGACCGAAAAACTGAGTTAACCGGACTTCTGTGACAACTATGTGATTAATAAATACTGTAATAAGCATAAAATCTGGAACATGAGAGCAAAATTACTGAAATACCCTTAGGGTAAGAAATTACTGTTTTGCCCCTAGGTAGAAAATTACCGTTATACCCCTAGGGCTAAAATTGACTGTACTGTTTGACATGACTGTTACTGTTATTGCATGCCATGATATGTATCTATTGCATGGGTTGGGTTTTGATAATGGAGGAAGTGTGAGTGGCACAGCTACGTTACTGAAAAGGGGCTATGCCTCGTACTGTTTCTGAAAGGGGCTTTGCCTCGTATACTGTTTAACTGAGCAGCCATGCTGCGACTGTGGTGTGTGGGCTGGGTGGGTCGAGTTATTCCCCACATGGTGTGTTGGCTGGTACGGGTGGTGTGTAGCGGTTGGTGGGTTGAGCAGTCTCCCCAATTGGGTTTGCATTTATACTGTATTACTGTACTGTACTGTTCTGGGCCTATGGGCCAATCTGTTATCTAAATAGGGCTTCAGCCCAGTATCTGTTATAGGGCCTTGGCCCAGATTACTGTTTCCTGAATAGGGCTTCGGCCCAGTATCTGACTGAGACTGGTTAGGGTTTAGGCCCAGTGGGCTTGAGCCAATTTGGGCTTTGGATGGGTTCTGCACACACTGAGTTTTCCCAAACTCACCCCTTCCTTTCCATCCTTGCAGGTGAGCCCTAGATCGTGACTTGGAAGCTGGGAGGGATTCAGAGTGGCCACGAGGACTGAACTTTCATCATAGTTGGTTTTTTATTTTATTTTATTTATTTAATTACCTTTTATTGGTTTTATTTTGACATGGGTTGTAATAAGGCCGCTATAACTGTTATCCGGGATTTCTCTACCGTTTTATTTCAAACACAAACCTACACCGTTTTCAAAATTAAACAAACATTTTATTAACCAACCTGACTTTACTGAAGACTAAGGAGGACAATAAGACTAAAATGAAACGATTAACAAATGAGATAGAAATTAGGTTGAATAATAATTAAATAGGGAATTTCAAGAAAAACAAGTATTACTTTTCAAAAATCTCAAACATCAGACTTAGTATATAGGACGGCGTAGCATAGTCTAGGTGATGTAGCACACCGGACATGGCCATAACGTCTGGGCCGGGTCTGGGGTGTTACAGCCTCAACACCAGAAATCACTATACATATAGGTGAGTAGTCACAATCTTATGGCATGCCAACTATATCCAACGGTTTCAAGATCACAAGCTTAAAATATTTGAAACAAACACATATCACTTATTGATTATCCGTGCACTATCACTGCATATTTGCTTTTGTAGCAAAACGCTACCACTAACATTTAATATATATATGACATGTACATATTTTCACTTTCATAACAGCTATCATAACCATATATCACTTATTATAACATCTAACCTCAATTCACATATTCGCGAACACATAAGCACTTTGTGTAATATCCCGAATTAGGGCCTAATCAGAATAGTGGTTTCGTGACCACAAATCCGAGGTAGAAATAATTATTTTATAATTATTTTGATGTTTATGATATGATTTTATGATGGTGTGAAAATTTCGTGAAGAAATTCTAAGCGTAAAGTGCTTAATTTGAAATTAGGGACTAAATCGAATAAGTTGCAAAACTTGCATTCTAGAAGTTTCTAGTATGAAATTGCTTTGAAATATTAATTAGGAGGTCTTAAATAGAAATTTGACCAATTTTAAGTTCATGGACAAAATTTGGACATGGATGGAATTTTTGAAAGTTTAGTAAGGAGGGGCATTTTGGTCATTTGGATATTAACATGAAATAAAAAGGGAAAAATAACACAAAATTGGTCATCTTCTTCCTTACCATGAAATTTCAAGGGTTCTCCATAGTTAGGGTTTTTTTCAAGCTTCCAAGCTTCATAATCAAGAAAGACATGGAATCAACCTTGATCGAGGAAAAGAAAAAAAAGATTTTGGACTAAATCGCAAAATTGCTATATTTTGTACTGAGGTAAGTTCATGTGTAAATAATGTAACATAATCGTTATTTTTAAGTTAATTGATGTTATTTATATGATAAGCTGATTTTTATCATGAAATATATGCTTTGTGGTTATTATTGAATAATATGCAAATTATGTGTGCTACTTGTTAAATATAAATTGCTACCGAGTATTGGTTTCGGTATTCTGTGGAAGACGGCAAGGATATGTGATTGAGGAAAATCCCGTTTGAACATTAGGAATAGATTAGGATACAAGTGACATGTCACTAGGATGGTTGGGCATCTGAACTCGTTGAGTTGAGTCCGAGTTCACTTATGGATGCAAATGTCCGAGCTCGTTGAGTTGAGTCCGAGTTCGTGAGATGTAACTAAGCATCCGAGCTCGTTGAGTTGAGTCCGAGTTCACTTATGGATGCGAACGCCCGAGCTCGTTGAGTTGAGTCCAAGTTCGCTTATGGGCGGGTTACATGATTTATTGATTACATATGTGGCACTTATGTGCAAATGATCCGTGTATCCGAGTTATATTCCGATGTGTTCAACGGGTAAAATTCTAGCGGAATGGAAGAATACTCAAGATGAAAATGATATTTTGGTAAGTGTTGTGAAATGGACAATTTGGACAGGCATGTACTTAACCCTCGGGTTGAAACTTGATACAACAGAAATAAGGTGGTAAGATGATACACGATAGCTAGAAATGTGGTTTGTATCTTGGTGATATCATGCTATTGTTGTTGATATAATTGCTTTGTTATGTTACTTGTTATTTGCATGTGAACTTACTAAGCATTTATGCTTACTCTCTCCTTTACATTCATTGTAGTTTTTAGCGAGCCAACTTGGATATCGGGAAGGTCGAAGAAACGCTCACACTATCCGAGGAAGAATTGGTATATTGGTTTGTATGTTTTGATGTATGGCATGTATAGCAATATACTTGTTTTGTGTAAATAATCTTGTGATATGGTTGTGGTTTGGTTGAGGAAATGCTTGATAATGATTAGTCATTGGTATGGCTAGCCTAGATAATGTTGGATGCCTTGTGAGTTTAATATGTTATATAGTTCATAAGAATTCATAAAAAGATGAAACTTGCCATAAAACAGAACACTACAGCAACAACGACGTGAGTTTGAAAAATCACAAAAAATAGTAGAAAACGAATTAGGTGAAGAATTAACTAAGAAATTGAATCTTATTGTGTCTACTTTCAAATGGAAAAAGTGAAATAGGTAAAGGAGTTATATGTTATAAGATATTTGAGTTTTAGTGAAACAGGGCCAGAGCGATTTTTGGATCCCTTGTTCCAACTTTGAAAATTCACTATAAATTGTAAAAAAATAATTAGGAGGTGTAATTTACATGCTCATAATCCTTATTGAATCTAATTTTAAGAGAAATAAACGGTATAGTTATATAAATTTTGTACAGGGAGAAAAGTGGTTCGTAGTAAGTAGAGGTCAGTGCAGTCAAGTCCTGAAACAGGGGTAACTTTAACTAATAAACTGTACCAATTGGCCTAACAAAAATTTTAGAAAAAAATTAGTAGATAGATATGTGAGTCTAGATTCAGGGAAAATTTACGGATCTTGATTTCGAATTTCGTAACTCGAGATATGATTTTTTTAGCGACCATGACGCAGAAAAACTGCTTATTCTGAAAATTAAAATAAATGATGTAAAGTTGTTTAAATGATAAATTATGTTCGGTAACACCTCAAGCTCGACTCCGGTGACGGTCTCGAGCGTGGGGGTGTTACACTTTGTTTACAAGATAACATAGGTATGAGAAAGCTTACACTCGGAGTTTAGAGTGGGGGTTTAGGGTACTACTAAATTCCCAAATAATGCATTGAATCATGTCTACAAGTAATTATTCTAAACACTCACCAATTACGCTTTCGCCGAAAAGCTGAAAACTCAAATTAGCTTTTCCTTGCCTTTACCTTTACTCGTAGAAGGTCCTATCGAATCCAGAACTTCAACACAAAAATTCACACAACAATGCATTCAATAATCAGCTAAGAACTCACTACAAGAAATAAAGAACATAAGCCTAAGTTATGTTCCTATGTAATCGAAACTTATAACATAACAAACTTTAAATTCGAATATCTCGATCTATACTTAATCTTTTCACCTAAAAAAAATTCTATTCATCTTATAATTCACCTCCAACTAATGCCTAACCTTTAAACTACAATAAAATACTCAATTCATAGTATCGACTTTTTCGACATGTTTTATGGCTATTTTCCAAAAAATAATTAAAACTCAAGAATTCTTTAATGAAACATCAAAGTAAAGTTAGAAACCTTATAATCAGGTTGAAATAAGTTTGAAAAATACTTTGAAATCAAGTTTTTATCCACAAACTCGAAATTTACCATTAATTACCCAATTTTCAGCTTTTATTCAAAATATGCGATTTAATGGCTAAAAATTCCATTTAAAAATAACATTAAAAACTAATAGAAAGATGAATGGTTACCTTAGATGATGAAAATCCAAGTGTTTGATCAAAAACTTGAAAAACCAGAAAGCTTACAATGGAGAAAACTATGGTGATTTTGGGTATTTTTCTTAGTATTTAATGGAGGTTTTATGTTGTAAGGATGATGTAAATCAAAAGACTAGAATTTGGAATAAAAAATGGATTGGAGAGGGTGAGGGAAAACAAAGGGATAGTAACAAGAATTGGAGGGGAAGAACTTACATGAAATATATGTAGGTGGGGGAAGTATTAGATTGAATTTTAAAATTTGGTGTAATTACTTCATAAAGACTCACAATTTTGAATCTTTTACAAATCAGTCCTATTTTAAAAATTAAAGGTATTTAAAACTCATTTTCAAAAATTGATTTAATTATCTTAAAACCATGGTAAAAAATATTACCCATAAACCGTGTCACAAAATTCTGAACACTCTAAGGCTAAAATTCTTAAAATATCCATAAAACTCTTAGGCCTTATTTTGGGGTGTGGCATGAAAAGATTTATCCCACACATGATTTAAAATTAATATTTTTACCATTTTCCTTGAAGATAAGGAGACACTATCTTTATGGAGAGATATGTTATATTTTCATTGGTCATAGAAGTTTGAAGTACTTGTTGACTAAAAAAGAATTGAATTTGAGCCAAGAGGAGATGAATCAAACTACTAAAGGATTATGATTGTATAATTGATTATCACCTTAGAAAATAAAATGTGGTAGTAGATGCATTGAGTAGAAAGTTATTAACATCTTTAAAAGCGATGAATGATCATTCAAGATTGGAACAAAATAGGGTGTTGTTAGCTAAATTGAAGGTAAAACCAACTCTGTTACAAGATGTGAAAGATGCTAAAAAATAAGATATATAGATAAAACTAATCAAGAAACAAGTAGAAGATGGGAAAAAAGAGTAGATTTGAAGTTGATAGTGAAGGAAACTTGCGTTTTCAAGGTAGATTATATATACCCAATAGTAAAAAAATGAAGGAAACATACTTCGAGAAGCTCCTTGTAACATGTTTATCATGCATCTTGGAAGTAATACTATGTATCGTGATTTGAAGTTTTATTATTGGTGGAAAATAATGGAAATGGATATTGTTGAATATGTTTTTAAATGCTTAATTTGTCAACAAGTGAAAGTTGAGCATCAAGTTCCATCGGGGTTGTTACAACCTATAACAATACTCGAATGGAACTGAGAAAGAATTATGATGGATTTTGTGGTTGGTTTACCACTGACACCAAATAAGAAAGATACAATTTGGGTGATAGTTGATATATTGACAAAGTCTGCTCATTTTTTGCCAGTCTGAAATGATTATACATTGAAAAAATATGCAGAATTGTATATAGATGAAATAGTGAGACCTCATGGAGTGCCAACTTCCATTATTTTAGATAGAGATCCAAGGTTCACTTCAAGGTTTTAGGAGATGTAACACCCCAGACCCGGCCCAGACGTTATGGCCATGTCCGGTGTGCTACATCACCTAGACTATGCTACGCCGTCCTATATACTAAGTCTGATGTTTGAGATTTTTGAAAAGTAATACTTGTTTTTCTTGAAATTCTCGATTTAATTATTATTCAACCTAATTTCTATCTCATTTGTTAATCGTTTCATTTTAGTCTTATTGTCCTCCTTAATCTTCAGTAAAGTCAGGTTGGTTAATAAAATGTTTGTTTAATTTTGAAAACGGTGTAGGTTTGTGTTTGAAATAAAACGATAGAGAAATCCCGGATAACAGTTATAGCGGCCTTATTACAACCTATGTCAAAATAAAACCAATAAAAGGTAATTAAATAAATAAAATAAAAAAAAACCAACTATGATGAAAGTTCAGTCCTCGTGGCCACTCTGAATCCCTCCCAGCGTCCAAGTCACGATCTAGGGCTCACCTGCAAGGATGGAAAGGAAGGGGTGAGTTTGGGAAAACTCAGTGTGTGCAGAACCCATCCAAAGCCCAAATTGGCTCAAGCCCACTGGGCCTAAACCCTAACCAGTCTCAGTCAGATACTGGGCCGAAGCCCTATTCAGGAAACAGTAATCTGGGCCAAGGCCCTATAACAGATACTGGGCTGAAGCCCTATTCAGATAACAGATTGGCCCATAGGCCCAGAACAGTACAGTACAGTAATACAGTATAAATGCAAACCTAATTGGGGAGACTACTCAACCCACCAACCGCTACACACCACCCGTACCAGCCAACACACCATGTGGGGAATAACTCGACCCACCCAGCCCACACACCACAGTCGCAGCATGGCTGCTCAGTTAAACAGTATATGAGGCAAAGCCCCTTTCAGAAACAGTACGAGGCATAGCCCCTTTTCAGTAACGTGGTTGTGCCACTCACACTTCCTCCATTATCAAAACCCAACCCATACAATAGATACATATCATGGCATGCAATAACAGTAACAGTCATGTCAAACAGTACAGTCAATTTTAGCCCTAGGGGTATAACGGTAATTTTCTACCTAGGGGCAAAACAGTAATTTCTTACCCTAAGGGTATTTCAGTAATTTTGCTCTCATGTTACAGATTTTATGCTTATTACAGTATTTATTAATCACATAGTTGTCACAGAAGTCCGGTTAACTCAGTTTTTCAGTCTTAGCATTCAAGCCCTAAAACCCCTAATGAGCCCTATTACGTCGATTGGCCCATTAGGCCCATTTAGTCCCAATTTCATAATCAGTTATCTTGTTTTAACTGTTTTCACGCCTACAGTTCATAATATTACCTTTAAACCCATTTTTACTCACATGGACCCAAATCGCCCATTAGGCCCATATTTGGCCCACCGAGGCCCAACTTACCATAATGTCCAAAATTTAGTGGTCAACACGCCTAACAGTGCCGATTCCAAAACTAACCTTCTCCTACTAATTGAGAACGTTCGCACGCTCACAAGCTCTCGAAATACCGAAACTTCGGCATTTTGGCTTTTCGGCTTTTGCCGATTTGCGCATTGAAGGGCGTTCGAAACACACACCTGTTTTGCAGTTTCTCCTACGAGATCTCCTATGCGTTAATCCCTACAATCCAATACTTAATTGATTAGACCATATTAACACTTAATCTGAATTGAAAACTTACCCAAAGCCTTACTTACACATTCGGCCAACACCTCCAATGGCCTTAATGTTCTTACCTTGTCGATTTAGATCCCTTTAGATCTAGATCTGATGTTCCAATGTCTTCAACTCCTTGTTTGATCACCTTCTTCTCTAACTAACACACAAAAAGAACAAAGAAAACACCACTTGATTTACCAAAAGTCCAAAACGACAAAATCCTTAACTTTAGGGACTTTCGGCTTTTCCAAATATGAAATATTGAACAGATCTGAAGTATTAAACACTTACCAACGATTTCCCTTCAGTTCCTATGCAGATCTGATGTAAATCTGACCCTTAAACGTCAGTAGAAACCTTATCTCTGAGATTTGCAATTTCGGCTATCTCCCTACAACTATGGTGATTTCGGCTTTTCAACAAGAGAAGAGGATGGCGTTTTGGGTGTAGATTTTGGGTGATGGTGTCGACAATGGTGTGATTCAAGGGAGTGTAGTAATCGGCCACAACAGGTGAAAGGAATAGGGGTGATTCGGCTTACAAGAAATCGGCAAGAAAGGAAGCAGTTTTCGGGATTTCTGGCACTTTGAGCAATCGGTTATGGTTGATTTTAAGAGGAATGAAAGCAAAAGAAAGAGTGAATCTGTGCAAGGTGGGTATTCGGCTAGGGAAGAGATCAAAGGGGAAGAAGAAAAATGAAAAAAAACAATGGTAGAGGTGGAGAGGAAGAATTCGGCTATGAGCTTTCCATGGAGGCAACTTTTGGCTTTTCTGACAGTAGAACAGAGAAAAATTCCTAAGGTGGCTAACCCTAATTGTCATGACAGAAAAAAGAAAATGATATAACCCTAGTAGTCCCTCTAAAGCAATCGGCCCAAGTCCCTAAAGCCCCATTGCCGAAATTCACTTAAGTTAGGCACATGCCCGGCACATGCTTAAAAATTAAAAAGAACTCTACGCTTACCTTGTAACTCGAACCCTTGTCCTTGAATATCCACTTAGGCGCCACTTTTCTAGGAGCTTAGTGGCTCCACCTTGCCACTTTACCAAGAGCTCACTTGTGACATATTTTACACGGTTTTTCTTAAAAGCCCACTTAACCAAGTCCCGTTTCACTTGAAAATCCAACTTAATATTTTACAGGGTTTTAACTTAAACTTGGGCCTTCTATAGGCCCACTAACACATGTACATACATTATCAACCTTTAGAACACCAAAATTTTAAAAATTCCACTAAAATTCACAAAACCCGAAAAATCCCGAAAATCAGGGCGTTACAACTCTACCCCCTTAAAGAAATTTCAGCCTCGAAATTTACCTGATCCAAATAACTGAGGGTATTGTTGACGCATCGCTTCCTCTGGCTCCCAAGTAGCTTCTTCTTTACCATGATTACGCCATAGCACCTTAACTAATGGAACAGACTTCCTCCTTAAGACTTTGACTTCACGATCTAAGATCTCCACAGGTTCCTCCTCGAAGGTCAAATCGGTATTCACTGCAATCTCCTCCACTGGTACAATATGCGATGGGTCCGACCGATACCGTCTCAGTATAGACACATGGAAAACGTCATGAATACGATCCAACTCTGGTGGCAACTCCAGCTGATAGGCTACTGGCCCAATCCGCTTGAGAATCCGATAAGGCCCAATAAACCGCGGACTTAGCTTGCCCTTTTTACCGAATCTCAAGATCTTCTTCCACGGTGACACCTTTAGGAAGACCATATCCCCAACAGCGAACTCAATCTCCTTACGCTTAAGGTCAGCATATGACTTCTGCCGATCAGATGCCTCCTTTAACCGATCTTGAATCAGCTTAACCTTACTTTCAGTATCTGCCACTATCTCTGGTCCAAGAACTTTACGTTCCCCTAACTCTATCCAACAAGTAGGAGTACGACATCTCCGCCCATAAAGTGCCTCATATGGAGCCATCTGAATGCTTGCTTGATAGCTGTTGTTGTATGCAAATTCTGCCAACGGTAAATAATCTTCCCAACTACCACGAAAGTCGATAACACATCCTCTTAACATGTCTTCCAACACTTGAATGACCCTTTCAGACTGACCATCTGTCTGAGGGTGAAATGCAGTACTAAAGTCCAAACGCGTACCCAACGCCTCGTGCAGCTTCTTCCAAAATCGAGAAGTAAATCTAGGGTCTTGATCAGAAATTATCGAAACTGGCACCCCATGCAAACGCACTATCTCTGCTACATACAACTTGGCTAACTTCTGAAGTGAGTAATCAGTTCTAACCGGTATAAAATGAGCAGACTTCGTTAATCTATCCACAACTACCCAAACAGAGTCTTTCTTTGAAGGTGTCAAAGGCAATCCACTCACAAAATCCATCGTTACTCTTTCCCATTTCCACTGCGGAATCCTCACTGGCTGCAACAATCCAGAAGGTAACTGGTGTTCATCTTTAACCTGCTGACACGTCAAACATTTCCTCACGCAATCAGTCACCTCTCGCTTAAGTCCAGGCCACCAATACACCTCTCGCAAATCCCTATACAACTTATTACTGCCAGGGTGCATCGCATAGGCTCCACCATGAGCCTCACTCAATAACAACTTCCTTAAGTCGGAGTCCTTAGGAATACAAATTCTTCCTCGAAAGCATAGGACTCCATCAGAATTCAGTCCAAAATCATCACTCTTACCCTCCTTGACTTGCTGAAATCGAGGAGTCAACGAATCATCCTTCCATTGCAACTCTTTAATCTTCTCAGTCCAAGTCGGTCTCACTTGCAGTTCTGCTAGCAAACTCCCATCATCATACAAACTCAAACGAGCGAACATCGCCTTTAACTCAGTAACAGTTCTTCGGCTCAGTGCATCAGCCACCACATTAGCTTTGCCAGGGTGATACTCAATCGAACAATCATAGTCCTTAAGCAACTCTATCCATCTCCGTTGCCTAAGGTTCAACTCTTTCTGAGTTAACAGATACTTGAGACTTTTATGGTCAGTGTATATAATACACTTTTCTCCATAAAGGTAGTGTCTCCAGATTTTCAACGCAAATATCACTGCCGCCAATTCTAAATCATGCGTAGGGTAGTTCGCCTCGTGAGGCTTAAGCTGTCGCGAAGCATAAGCAACCACCTTACCCTCTTGCATCAGTACACAACCCAATCCCACATGCGAAGCATCACTATAAACCGTAAAGTCTTTCCCAGATTCTGGCTGAATTAGTACTGGCGCCTCAGTCAACACCTTTTTCAGCTTCTCAAAAGCTTCTTGCTGTTTCTCAGTCCATACAAATGCTACTCCCTTCCTTAACAATTTCGTCAGTGGTGCCGCGATTAACGAAAATCCCTCAACAAATCTTCTATAATAACCTGCTAGGCCCAGAAAACTGCGAATTTCTGAAACTGATCTTGGAGACTTCCAATCCAGAACTGCCTCAATTTTACGAGGATCTACCCTAATCCCCTCAGCAGAAACAACATGACCTAGAAAAGTCACTTCGCGAAGCCAAAATTCGCACTTGCTAAATTTCGCATACAGTTGCCTTTCCCTCAATACTTGCAGAACGATTCGAAGATGCTTGTCATGCTTCTCCTCTGTTTCCGAATACACCAATATATCATCAATAAAGACGACCATGAAATGATCCAAGTACGGCTGAAATACTCGGTTCATTAAATCCATAAAAGCTGCCGGTGCATTCGTCAATCCAAAGGGCATAACCAAAAACTCGTAGTGACCATAACGAGTTCTGAATGCGGTCTTATGCACGTCCACCTCCTTACCCTTAACTGATGGTATCTAGATCGAAGGTCAATTTTGGAAAACACTGAAGCTCCTTTAAGCTAGTCAAACAGATCGTCAATTCTCGGCAAAGGATACTTATTCTTGATCGTCAGTTTGTTCAACTGGCGATAATCAATGCACATACGCATCGTCCCATCCTTATTTTTCACAAACAGCACCGGTGCTCCCCACGGAGACACACTCGGTCTAATGAAACCCCTATCGAGCAACTCTTGAATCTGGGCTTTCAATTCCACTAGCTCCTTTGGTGCCATTCTGTAGGGCGCAATAGACACTGGAGCCGTTCCAGGCAACAGATCGATCCCAAATTCAACTTCGCGGTTAGGAGGTAAACCAGGAAGCTCCTTAGGAAAAACGTCTTGAAACTCATTAACAGTCCTCACTGTCTCTACTTTCACCCCTTCGGGTTCAGTTTGACTTATGAACGCCAAGTATGCTTCACCACCTTTACGCATCAATCTTTCAGCCCTTAAGGCAGAGACCACATTAGACAAATAGTCCCTACGTTTGCCAATAATCATCACCTCCTCACCTTCAATTGTTCTCAGTACCATCCTTTTGGCCGCGCAATCCAGCGTTACCTTGTGCTTGGTTAACCAGTCCATACCCAAAATCAAATCGAAATCACCAAAAGGTAGCTCCATTAAATCTCCAGTAAAGATCCTACCTTGAGTCTCTAAAGGCACTTCCCTAAATAGTTTGTCTACTGTAACAGAGTGACCTAAAGGACTAACTACTGTGACACCCCTCACAGTCTCCTCAGAATGCACACCCAATAACCCAGAAATCTTACAAGCAACATATGAATGTGTTGAACCCATGTTAATCAAAGCAGTGTATGGTATACTAGATATCAAGAACGTACCAGTTATAACATCAGGGGCATCACCCTCCTCGCGGCGACGAGCAGCATACACCAAGGCTGGCTGACGAGCCTCAGCATTACCAACACCCCTTCCAGGTGCTCCACGACCACGTCCATTGCCATTGCCTCCTCTACCTTGACCACGGCCCCTTGGCGGTGGCGGTCCTCCTCGCACAGGCTGAGCAACCCTCTGATCAACAGCTTGAGCCTGAGCTGGCTTCTGTGGACAGTCTTTGACTTGATGATCCTTTGACCCACAACGAAAACAAGCTCCAATGCGTTTCCAGCATTCTCCTCGATGAACTCTGCCACAGTCTCCACAAGCTTGTGGTCTAACAACATTCACTGGCACAGCTCGCACTGGTTCCTCCACTCTTGCTTTCTTAAAGTTTCTGCTCGCAGCACTAGTCGATCCAGAATCTCTCTTGAAGCGATTACGATCTCTATCGCGGTTCTGACGCTCATCTCGCTTCACTTCCTCAGCTATCTTAGCCTTCTCCACTAGTGCAGCAAAGTCACGCTCTCTCTGTGGCGCTATCAACACTCTCAGCTCATCTCTGAGGCCATCCTCAAAACGAACACTGCGTTCATATTCCGTGGAAACAATACCGCTAGCATACCGACTTAATCGCAGAAATTTCGCCTCATATTCAGCCACAGTCTTACTACCCTGGGTCAGGTTCAGAAATTCCTTCCTTCGTGCGTCCACATAACTAGCCCCAACATATTTCGCCTTGAAAGACTGCTTAAACAATTCCCAGGTTACTCTCTCAGCTGGGGTACCCTCTCTCACGGTGATCCACCATTGATACGCCTCGTCCCTCAGCAACGATACCGCTCCTTTCAGTTTCTGCTCCACTGAGCAATCCAAGTCATCCATAATTCGCTCTGTGGCTTCTAACCAATACTCAGCCACGTTCGGGGCCACTCCAGATATGCCCCTAAAAACTTCCGCTTCATTGGCCCGAAGTCGCTCAGAAATGGACCCCCTATTCACCGGCCCAACATTAGCTCCGACCACCCTTTCCAGAACTCTCAGCATGGCCTGGGACAGAGCGTCGTCCCCTGCGGCCCGATCGTACGGCCCATTTTCCTCAATCGGTGGTCGTGCCTCTCCTACTGGCCTATGCTCAGAAGACGACGATCCAGCTTGAGCACTAACTCGGCTCGTCCACGGCCTCGTCCACGAGTAGCCCTTGTACTCATATCGATTATCTGATTTACAAAGTTTTATGACATTAGCTCAATGTTTCAGTTTTTATTACGGAATATCTTATGAACAGGTAGAATTTTAGAGTTGTTCTCGCGCAACGTAGTCTAATTACTGTCTCAGTTTCCTAGGGTTTAGTTTACCCTACCGTCTCAGTGCTACAGCCTTAATACTACCTCATCCATAGTATTCTATCTAAGGCTCAGTGCTATCTACAGTTTTATTATCAGTACAGTACAGAATTTAAGGCAGAACATACTTACAACTTGGAGCCGGGGATTCAGTGTGCCACTTTCCGGTTTAGTAGTTCAAATACTTTGAGGCCTCAAAAAAACAATGTTTAAAAACTACAAGTTTGTTTAAATCCAAAAGAAAATTTTCAAAAAATTCGATTTTCCAAAGATACCCTTCTGGACTTTTAGATTTTTGAAACCCTTTTGTTTTTGGACCCGATCCACAGCCGAGTTGTTGCAACTTGGCTCTGATACCACTAAATGTAACACCCCAGACCCGACCCAGACGTTATGGCCATGTCCGGTGTGCTACATCACCTAGACTATGCTACGCCGTCCTATATACTAAGTCTGATGTTTGAGATTTTTGAAAAGTAATACTTGTTTTTCTTGAAATTCCTGATTTAATTATTATTCAACCTAATTTCTATCTCATTTGTTAATCGTTTCATTTTAGTCTTATTGTCCTCCTTAGTCTTCAGTAAAGTCAGGTTGGTTAATAAAATGTTTGTTTAATTTTGAAAACGGTGTAGGTTTGTGTTTGAAATAAAATGGTAGAGAAATCCCAGATAACAGTTATAGCGGCCTTATTACAACCCATGTCAAAATAAAACCAATAAAAGGTAATTAAATAAATAAAATAAAAAAAACCAACTATGATGAAAGTTCAGTCCTCGTGGCCACTCTGAATCCCTCCCAGCGTCCAAGTCACGATCTAGGGCTCACCTGCAAGGATGGAAAGGAATGGGTGAGTTTGGGAAAACTCAGTGTGTGCAGAACCCATCCAAAGCCCAAATTGGCTCAAGCCCACTGGGCCTAAACCCTAACCAGTCTCAGTCAGATACTGGGTCGAAGCCCTATTCAGGAAACAGTAATCTGGGCCAAGGCCCTATAACAGATACTGGGCTGAAGCCCTATTCAGATAACAGATTGGCCCATAGGCCCAGAACAGTACAGTACAGTAATACAGTATAAATGCAAACCCAATTGGGGAGACTACTCAACCCACCAACCGCTATACACCACCCGTACCAGCCAACACACCATGTGGGAAATAACTCGACCCACCCAGCCCACACACCACAGTCGCAGCATGGCTGCTCAGTTAAACAGTATACGAGGCAAAGCCCCTTTTAGAAACAGTACGAGGCATAGCCCCTTTTCAGTAACGTGGCTGTGCCACTCACACTTCCTCCATTATCAAAACCCAACCCATGCAATAGATACATATCATGGCTTGCAATAACAGTAACAGTCATGTCAAACAATATAGTCAATTTTAGCCCTAGGGGTATAACGGTAATTTTCTACCTAGGGGCAAAACAGTAATTTCTTACCCTAAGGGTATTTCAGTAATTTTGCTCTCATGTTACAGATTTTATGCTTATTACAGTATTTATTAATCACATAGTTGTCACAGAAGTCCGGTTAACTCAGTTTTTCAGTCTTAGCATTCAAGCCCTAAAACCCCTAATGAGCCCTATTACGTCGATTGGCCCATTAGGCCCATTTAGTCCCAATTTCATAATCAGTTATCTTGTTTTAACTGTTTTCACGTCTACAGTTCATAATATTACCTTTAAACCCATTTTTACTCACATGGACCCAAATCGCCCATTAGGCCCATATTTGGCCCACCGAGGCCCAACTTACCATAATGTCCAAAATTTAGCGGTCAACACGCCTAATAGTGCCGATTCCAAAACTAACCTTCTCCTACTAACTTGAGAACGTTCGCACGCTCACAAGCTCTCGAAATACCGAAACTTCGGCATTTCGGCTTTTCGGCTTTTGCCGATTTGCGCATTGAAGGGCGTTCGAAACACACACCTGTTTTGCAGTTTCTCCTACGAGATCTCCTATGCGTTAATCCCTAAAATCCAATACTTAATTGATTAGACCATATTAACACTTAATCTGAATTGAAAACTTACCCAAAGCCTTACTTACACATTCGGCCAACACCTCCAATGACCTTAATGTTCTTACCTTGCCGATTTAGATCCCTTTAGATCTAGATCTAATGTTCCAATGTCTTCAACTCCTTGTTTGATCACCTTCTTCTCTAACTAACACACAAAAAGAACAAAGAAAACACCACTTGATTTACCAAAAGTCCAAAACGACAAAATCCTTAACTTTAGGGACTTTCGGCTTTTCCAAATATGAAATATTGAACAGATCTTAAGTATTAAACACTTACCAACGATTTCCCTTCAGTTCCTATACAGATCTGATGTAAATCTGACCCTTAAACGTCAGTAGAAACCTTATCTCTGAGATTTGCAATTTCGGCTATCTCCCTACAACTATGGTGATTTTGGCTTTTCAACAAGAGAAGAGGATGGCGTTTTGGGTGTAGATTTTGGGTGATGGTGTCGAAAATGGTGTGATTCAAGGGAGTGTAGTAATCGGCCACAACAGGTGAAAGGAATAGGGGTGATTCGGCTTACAAGAAATCGGCAAGAAAGGAAGCAGTTTTCGGGATTTCTAGCACTTTGAGCAATCGGTTATGGTTGATTTTAAGAGGAATGAAAGCAAAAGAAAGAGTGGATCTGTGCAAGGTGGGTATTCGGCTAGGGAAGAGATCAAAGGGGAAAAAGAAAAATGAATAAAAACAATGGTAGAGGTGGAGAGGAAGAATTCGGCTATGAGCTTTCCATGGAGGCAACTTTTGGCTTTTCTGACAGTAGAACAGAGAAAAATTCCTAAGGTGGCTAACCCTAATTGTCATGACAGAAAAAAGAAAATGATATAACCCTAGTAGTCCCTCTAAAGCAATTGGCCCAAGTCCCTAAAGCCCCCTTGCCGAAATTCACTTAAGTTAGGCACATGCCCGGCACATGCTTAAAAATTAAAAAGAACTCTACGCTTACCTTGTAACTCGAACCCTTGTCCTTGAATATCCACTTAGGCGCCACTTTTCTAGGAGCTTAGTGGCTCCACCTTGCCACTTTACCAAGAGCTCACTTGTGACATATTTTACACGGTTTTTCTTAAAAGCCCACTTAACCAAGTCCCCTTTCACTTGAAAATCCAACTTAATATTTTACCGGGTTTTAACTTAAACTTGGGCCTTCTATAGGCCCACTAACACATGTACATACATTATCAACCTTTAGAACACCAAAATTTTAAAAATTCCACTAAAATTCACAAAACCCGAAAAATCCCGAAAATCAGGGCGTTACAGGAGAAGTTACATGGTGCAATGAGAACTCGATTGAGTTTCAGTACCATTTCATTCTGAAACTGATGGTCAATCAAAGCGAGTGATTCAAATATTAGAAGAAATGTTGAGAAGTTGTATCATTGAATTTGAAAGATGTTGGGAAAAATACTTATTATTAATTGAGTTCACTTATACTAATAGTTATTAGTCTAGTATTAAAATGACACTGTATGAAGCATTGTATGGAAGGAAGTGTAGAACCCCTATTTGCTGGACAAAGTTGGGTGAAAACAAGTTAGTAGGACTAAACTTAATTAGGGAAATAGAAGAAAAAAGTGAGGTTGATTAAAGATAAATTGGAGGTAGGTTTTGATAGACAAAAATCCTATATTGATTTAAAGAGAAAGGATATTGAATATAGTGTTGGTGTATAAGTATATCTGAAAGTGTCTGGGTGAAAAAAAATTCTTTGCTTCGGTAAGGAAAGTTGAGTCCAAGATTTATTGGACCATATGAGGTTCTGAAGCATATTAGGCCGGTAGCTTAATAGTTAGCTTTACCATTGGAATTGGATAAAAGTCACAATGTCTTTCATGTATCGATGTTGAGAAGGTATTGATCTGATCTGTCACATGTGAATACACCATAAGCTATTAAGATACAACTTGATTTGACATATGAAGAACCAGATAAAATTCTTTCTCGAGAAGTAAAAGAATTAAGGAATAAATGAGTCCCTTTTGTAAAAATATTATAGAGGCATCATAATTTTAAAGAAGCAACATGGGAAAGTGAAAATGTCATGAAGCAATGATATCCATAGTTATTTAAATTAGGTAAATTTCGAGGATGAAATTTTATTTTAAGGGGGGATTGTAATATCCCAAATACCCCCTGAGTCGAGAATGGTATTAAAATTGGAGTATATGTGAGTGAATTTGTGAAGGTAATAAAATAGAAATTACTAGTGTTAAAAGTGAAGGTTAAGTGATATTGAAGGTAATTAAAAAGACTCGTGTTTTAAGAGAAATAAATTTGAAGTATTGACTAAATTGTAAGAGAACGAAAAGTATTAGTATAAAAGTGAGGAAATTAAGAGATGGGATGATTAAATTAAATTGAAGAGAAAAGAAAGAGGAAATAGAAGTGGAATTTTAGCAAAAGAGAATATGGCTCAAGAATAGAATTGTAAAGAAAGTTAAGGGATCAAAAAGTCAATTACCAATTTAGATAATTATGAAATTTATAGGTTAGCTATTGTTGGATGGAAATTGGTTGAAATATTTTAGAATCATTTTATTTTTACTTAATGGTTAAGTAGTCAAAAGAGAAAAGATGAAAGGAATCATCATCATCATCATCATCTCATTGCTGGCCACCATAGGAGGGGAAAAAAAACTTTTGATTATTTTCATTTTAGTCATTTCTTACCTTTAATAAGCTTTCCAAGCTCAATTTCTTCAATTTCTTACATAAATAGAGCAATAACATAACAACCTTAGTTTCAAGTGGAAAGAAAGTATGTTCATGTAGGAGGAGAGATATATTTAAGTTTAAGTAAAATCCTAAGGGCTTAAGGTAAGAATGATAAGAATTCTTCTTAAATTTCATGTTTAATTCATTCAAAATACATCAAAACAATAATTTATTATAGTATTGATATTGAAACATGTATTTTTTTTATATGAAAATGGAGAAGAGGAGAAAAAAAAGGTGCATCTTAAGTAGGTGACAGAGAAAATGAGGTAGCTAAAGAGTAGAAGAAGAAGGAAGACGAGGAAGAGAAGGAGGAAGATGAAGCTTGTTACAAGCCTTTGGTTGCAAATACAACTAGAATTTTACTTAGCCTAATAAATTTTAAGAAAATATTATGTTAAATTTGATGTATCAATATTTATATGATTTAATTACCATTAATTGTGTTATCATTAAGTATATAATTGAACAAGAATGATGGAATTATCTATTTAATTTATATTATCAAGAGTTAATATTATGAAATGAAAAAGGGACTAAATTATCATATATGTAAAATTGAGATGCGGAATAAATTACTGTTTTGATGGTAAAATGAAGTGTTATGAGATGGTATATTGTATTTTTAGTATTGATAAAATGCTACTATAGTGCTTATAGGATTCTTAATAAAAATGATTGAATTGTAAAGAATTCAAAAGTATGTAATGTTGAATATCAACACTAACTTATTGGAAAATAAGTGTAAAGTGTTATGTTAGTAGGGACTGAATCTCACATTACCTAGGAACAAAAGAAAAATGGATTATGAGTCTATATAAAACCCATATCCCACATTTCCTAGTGATCTTTCGTAATTTGATACATTAAATAAGGTTCTCCATTTCACTTAAGGAGCTTTTTCTCAAGTAATTTAAGTGTCTTTTATATGCTTTTGTTTATTTTTAGTTTTGTTGTTAATAAATTATTTTTATTAGTTTTAAGCCAATTTTGAGACCCAAATTGGTGAATCTTATCAGGGGAACCTAACAAGCTGATTAAGTGTTTAAGGAGTCGACAATGGCCCGAACGTAAAGGAAACATCACCTAGAAGGGGGTATCGCAATATCGAAGCATGAAAGTTGTGATACCCCTAATAGTGCTGAAATAAGGAGAATAGAGGCCACCTACAATGGTATCACGATACTGAGGATGGGTATCGTGATGCTGTAGTTTCTCCAGAATTATCGTATAAATTTTGGATATTTACCCGGAATAATGAAGACTGGGACTATGCGCAAACTGACAATTTCTGAAATGAATAACTCAACTGGTCTAGTAAGAGAGAAATCAATACGTACGAATATATCTCTTTAGACAATTAATAATAATTCAGACAAAATCTAAAATTTTCAATGATAAGGATAATCCTGATACAGAATCATCAACACTCTATTTCTATAATCAACAAAGTAAAAAATATCACATTTCACACTCATTCATCAATACCTTATCTCGGATTGTTGTGCATCTTGTTAATCCCGTATGAACAGACAAACTACCACTAAGAGTTTCCTGTAGCAGTTATTGTATAATCTCAGAACTTCTTGGTATGCACACTTTATTTCGGAACAACAACCAATCATTGATTCCACATCTAAAATTCTAAATCAGAAACCCATTTACATTGAATCCCTTATAACTCACAATTTGATAACATATTTTTAAGTTTCTCAAATTCACTTAGTATGCATGAATTTAACTTCTAATTTAGCTAACATATGTTCAACATCTGATAAAATTAATTAGGTATTCATCACTCGCAAAGCACACAAAAGTTTTCGAACATCCGAAACTATAATCATTTTCCTCAGATAATAATCACTTACAAACTCAAAAGTTTTCGATGATTCGAGCTATCTTTGCTATGCCAAGTTCAGGCCATCTTTACTGTTCCCAAATTTCAAAATTTTGATTGACATTAGCCATTTTAAACTCTTATAGTCATCAAATATGTCACATAACTCCTTTCATGCAACTTTAACTGTATGGAATCACAAAATATCTCTGTACACTCTTTCATTAGAACACACTTCAAACTGTTCATTAACGTATGGCTGAAAATCATAAACTCTTTATTCAACTCCTTTCATGCAACTTTAACTGTATGGAATCACAAAATATCTCTGTACACTCTTTCATTAGAACACACTTCAAACTGTTCATTAACGTATGGCTGAAAATCATAAACTCTTTATTCAACTTAGGCTGAACCAGAACTGATATTTCGGTTAATAATGTCTTCGTGCAAAAGAAAGCTTCAACAATCGAACTAACTTTAATTTACCACAACATTTCTCAGATAGAATTGTTCCGATAAATATAATTCTGTATCAAATCTTCAAGAATACAATTCTTCTTCCAGACTATCCCTCAAATCACACATGTACATTCAAAGTTTATTTCTAGACCAAAGGATAGATTCAAACACATATAACCCAATTATCTTTTCAATCAAATAATTCAAATTAGACTAAACCACTGAATCGGTCTTTTCGAAGAAAAATCTTTTCTTCTCGTTAGAAGGATAACCCCAGACATATCACTATACAAATTTGATATTGATCTTCTATCATTTTCACTTTTACCGATGTTGAACCTTTCACGAGAACTAGAAAAGAATTTATAATAAAGCTGTCTCATATATTAATCATCGAAGCTCTGAATTATACTGAAGTCACCTTAATCAAATAGAAATCATTGGGCCTTAATAAGAACGATGTCTCAACCCTATAATAAATATTATCCCAGATGTTAATAATGCTTTTGAATTTAGAAGAAAATCAAATATGGTTTTAACAGCAACCAAGGCAGAAACTCAACCTCTATAATTTTGATAATGGTACCGCTGTACTCCCACATTTCAAATTAGAAATTATAATCATAATAGATATAGTCATATCCATCAAATGGATATCTCTTGCAAATTATCACATAGAATCATAAGAAAACCAGGATAGTGAAATTTCAACATCTAAGCTACACAGAATATCGGAAAATTACAACCCATATAGAATGATATCCATTCCGATGATATCCTAGAAAATGTCTAGAAGGAACAATGTCACTCATAAATACTGAAATCCACAATAACAAAAGCAGTATAATCTTCATGTATATTGAACAAAACAATAGCTAGTAGAAATAGAACATTAGCCTCATACAGATTTTACCATCGATTTTCATATTCACACAAGGAAATAGATACTAAAGAAAGACATAGCAATGTTGAACATAACCCAAACAGACCAATGATACTTTCATCTATTAATATGTTTAGCTAATGTTCTCATATGATAAGAATTCCTTCTGAAATGAATTAGTCACATATACTTCTAAGGATAAATGTACACATAAAATGCCCAGAAGAAGTCATAGTAACTGCCCAACTATAACCACTGCACTCAGCCATCAATACAATTCAAACATTATTCAACTGTCTAATTCTATCATCATTAAATTCATATTATCCCATCAATAACAGAAATCAATTCAAAAGAACTTTCAATTAATACCTTTCTTTAGATATCATACCTGAATAGGTCATTTAATCGGAGTTAACTTCTTCTATAACAGTGACTTTGCATAATCTGAATAGTCTTCAGAACTATCCAATATATCTTTTAATACTGTCTTCATTTGCTGATTCATTCACTTTTCTGACCACATTATTAATCTTTCGAACACGGGCTTCTGTAACTCCACACTCATGAGCATATTCAACCCAAATCTTACAGATTTTACTGTAACATTTTACTAATAAGGGGGTAAGGGTAGTAAAGCCTTAAATTTAACTTGCACATAAATGTACATAACATATACCATCACAAATAGCCAGTTCATTACTAATTTCACATTTTCAAATCATTTAATAAACATTTACTTTTAATCACTTTTGTTCTTAACACATAGTTCATATGCCAACTCAAATCACTATTTCACAATCGAAATTTTCATATAACATCATAATCCAAATATCATATCTCATATACTCATATAATTATAACATTTATTAATAACAAAATGTCATACTCTTTGATCCATACCTTTATGAGTTTCAACTCATAATCAACACATTTTCACTCAAACATTTGAGTATTTACTTCTGTATTATCAGAATTAGCTCAGTTGGAAAACATATTTGTCCCATCAAAACAATTTTCGTCAGAGTCCGGAGATATTATACTATCGTAGGTTAAATGTGGCATGTATAGCTAGACTCACATTAGCTATGTTAGTCCTAGAACCGGCTAAACCATAGCACTGATACCAACCAAATGTAACATCCCTAACTCGTATTCATTGTCGGATTAGGGTTACAGGGCATTACCAATCGAAATACAGCTTGTAACACCCCCAAACCTGGCCTAGACGTTATGGCCGAATCTAGCGATGTCACATTGAAGTGTCTTTCTAAAAACTCGTTCTTGTTGATAAAAACCCGTTTGAAAGTTAAAGCCTATTTGTTAACATTACTAACCATTTAAAATGTCATTACTTAAAACATTGCTATGTTTGAAAACCAAAGAAGTTACGGAAGCTTTTGCGATATTTTGCAGAAATGTGATATTTTGAAAATAGTTATCGTTTTGGAAAAACCGCGTCTTAATACTAGCAGTTATAAAACTTAGCATAGTAAAACCCCAAATTAAAGTACAAAAGTTTAAGAGAGGCCTTATTACAAACCAAACTAAAAGTAAAGCACTTATAAGTAAATAAACAAAACATAAAGCATGAGTAGTTGTGTGGCCATCTCCGAGTCCCTCGCAGCACTGGTCCACCTAATGCTGGGGATTACCTATACAATTAAAAACGGGGTGAGTTTACGAAAACTCAGTGTGTAATCCCCTACTATATAAAAAGAACAATCAGTCAGACAAATAGAATACAGAAGCAGTCTGGGCCTGAGCCCATTATAGCAAAAAGTATCAGATGGACCTTAGCCCATTACAGTAGCAAAATCAGAAGCAGAACGTATGTGTAATGTATGATGCATGTAATTCCACCCCAATCCAGCCAACACACCTCACACCGTACCACCAACACACCATGTGGGGATAAAATCAACCCACCTAGCCAGGACACCAATACCGTAGCAAGGCTACTAGACAATAGAATCGCAGCTTAGCTGCTCGTAATCAGAATCGCAGTATAGCTACCAGTAAGATAAGTGGCTTTAAGCCATCAATACAACCTAATTTTGGTAATATGAACGGCACTAAGCCATCGATAATATGTGTGGCACAAATCCATCGGTAAAATGGACAGCACTAAGCCATCGATAATATGTGTGGCATAAATCCATCGGTAGAGTGGACAACACCAAGCCATCGATAATATGCGTGGCACAAAGCCATCTGTAGAATGGACATCATTAAGCCATCGATAATATGCATGGCATTAAGCCATCGATAGTATGAACAGCACAAAGCCATTGGTCGGCCCACAATCATCTCATACAACCCGTGCAACCATAACAGATTGGTACAGATATACGACTTTAAACCTTCGTTAGGTCCACAGTCGTCTCGTGGGTGTAACACCCCAAACTCGGCCCAGACGTTACGGCCAAGTTTGGTGTGTCACGTCAACATAGGATTAAACATATATTCTTTAGTCGTTACGGTTAGGGTGAGCTTTGCAAAATCGTTATTAAAGTTTAAAGATAAAATCCAGGTTTAGTTGTGATCGTCCTATCCACAACCAAAATTTAGGGGTATTTTATTATAAGATCTTGAATTAACTTTTGTAATTCGTTTGATACGTGTGATTTATTTTAAAGCATTGATTAATTTTAAGAAAACTCACGTAGCCTTAGTCTACCCATTTAAACCAATTATAAATAAAGAATTAAAAACCCAAAATTTAAAATTCTTAAAGCGGCCTTATTACAACCCAAAGCATAATGAAAAATAATTTAAAATAAATACGGAAATAAAAAGACTTAATTAAAATCGACATGTGCAGTCCACGTGGCCACTCTGAATCCCTCCAACTGCCAAGTCTTCTAGCTTAGGGCTCACCTACACAGATGAAAGGAAGGGGTGAGTTTGGAAACTCAGTGTGTAAAGAAAGCCCAACTAGAGCCTAAATCAACTCCAGCTCACTAGGACTAAGCCCTATCCAGTCTCAGTAATAACTGGGCCGAAGCCCTATTCAGATATAGTTAACTAGGCCTTAGCCCTATTCAGATATTAGTGCGGCCTATAGGCCCATAACAGTAACAGAACAGAATAATGCATGTATGCAAAGCCCATCCCATGTCCAACCCTACACACCACCCGTACCAGCCCTACACACTATGTGGGGAATAACTCAACCCACCCAGCCCTACACACCACAATCACAGCGTAGCTGCTCAGATAACATGGCCAAGCCATTAACAGTTCAGTAGTACGAGGCAAAGCCCCTTTCAGTAAACCAAGGCAAAGCCCCTTTTCAGTAAACGTGGCAATGCCACTTGCACTTCCTCCATCAATAAACCTAGTCCCATGCAACAGTTTAAACATGTCATGGCATATAGTGAACAGAAACAGTAAAGCATGCATTTCAGTCAAATTTAGCCCTAGGGGTATAACGGTCATTTTGCACGTAGGGGTAAAATAGTAATTTACCACCCGTAAGGGGTATTTCAATAATTATACTAGTTTTTAGGGTTTTATGCATCTTCTAGTTATTAACAGTCCAATTTTCATCCTAACAGTATATCTAGCCCATTTATCAACCTTAGAGCTATCGGCCCTAAAACCCCTAATGGGCCCTACAGTGTCGATTAGTTATTCTGGCCCATTTAGCCCAAATTTCATGAATATCTTAACAGTTTTAACCTACAGTATACCGGAATACGCTTACCACTAATTTTCACCCAAATGGGCCCGTAAGCCCATTGGGCCCATATTTAGCCCGTCGGGGCCTAAATTTACCGAGGTGCACGAAATTGCGCACTCACCAACTTTACCGATTTCGGTTACAGAATCTTACCACTTCCAACTGACCCACGAGCACTGACACGCTCGCAAGCCCACGAAATGGCAGAATTTTAGCATTTCGACTTTTCGACTTTTGCCGATTTAGTCTACTAGAGGGTGTTCATTTACACACCTGATTTGCGATTACTACAGCGAGATCTCCCACACGATTTCCCTACAATCGACCACCATGTCATTAGATTACGATTCACTAATAACCAGCATCATAATCACCATTACCCTATCGGCCAACCTCCTTCATGGCCCTAGAACACTTACCTTTGTCGAAAACACTGACTAGACTTAGATTTAGTCGTTCCACTGATTCTAGCCACCAACACTCTTTGTTTGATGAGCTTTACTCCACCCTAGCACGTAACAAATTGAATGATAAGACCTCTAGAGCCTTTAGCCCCAAATGACAGTCAC
The DNA here is from genome assembly GCA_020496765.1 of Gossypium stocksii. Classification (NCBI taxonomy): domain Eukaryota; kingdom Viridiplantae; phylum Streptophyta; class Magnoliopsida; order Malvales; family Malvaceae; genus Gossypium; species Gossypium stocksii. The sequence continues at coordinate 57,686,137 of CM035630.1, forward strand.
CCTATATAGGGGTTTTCAACTTTTCCTTAAATCCAGAAAGAATGAATAGAGAAGAGATCTGAGCAGTTACTGAAGATCTACTCGTTAAAGAATGCTTCCAATCCTTTCTCTAATCTAGATCTGATGAAGATCTAACCTCAAAACACGAGTGGAGAATGAATTTAAGAGATCTAAGAGATCTAAGGGTTCGGTTTCTAAATCACTATGAGTATGGTGATTTCAGCTTTTGATATGATAAAGGATAAGGAGAACAGTAGCTTTGTAATGAGAAGGAGAAGATGTCGACAGGGCTATGGAAGTTATGAGATCGGCTAAAAGAGAAGGAAAGAGTAAGGCTATTCAACCAAGGAGAAATCGACACAAAACTAAAACCTTTCGGGATTTCGATTTTTATGAATATTCGGCTAACAAGGTTGAGCAAGTGAAGTTTTATGATTGGTGATGTAAAGAAGGTGGAGAAGAGGATGAGAAGAGAAAAGGAGAGGAGAAAGAATGACAGATTAGAAGAAACTAAAAGAGAAAGGAGATGAAAGAAAAGAGAAGAAGGTTTGGTTATAGGCAATACGGCACAAGAAGAAAGTAGGGATCTAAGTTTCGGTTTTAGGAAAAAGAAAGAGGAAGAAAAGGTAATCAAGGGCACTATACCTATTTGGCCACAAGAGACAGCCCCTAAGTGCCAATCCCGAAAGCTTAAGCCCTTACACAAGTCGACACACACCACCTCAATTGCGGAAAGTGCCACCCCTAAAGCCTTAGCCGAATACCAAAACCACATGACCAAATCGACAATACTTCCCCAAGAGCCCATTGTTCGGCCACCACATGCTCCCATTCAAAAATTCCTAGATTTTCTCCACCTTATCCTTTTTGACTCAATCCCATGAGCATTTCATACTCTTCCATCAGAGTTTCACTTAACATCCATCACATGACTGGCACATGCACAAAAATTAAAAACACACACTTCTTACCTTGTGACTTGAACTCTGGCCCTTGCACCCATCCACAGCTCACTTTTTTAGGAACTAAGTGGCGCCACATTGCCACTTTACCAAGGGCTCTCTTGTGTCTTAATTCCCTCACTTTTTCTTAAAAGCCCACATAACCAAGTCCCCTTCTCTTTAAGTCTAAAATCCAAAAATTCTACCAGGTTTTAACTCAAGCTTGGGCCTTCTAAAGGCCCACTAACATACTTAGAACATAAATTTCATAACCAAACAACAAATTTTTATGGTTTCACCAAAATCATAAAAATCCCAAAAAATCTCGAAAATCAAGGCGTTACGAGTCTACCCCCTTAAAGAAATTTCAGCCTCGAAATTTACTTGATCCAAATAGTTGAGGGTATTGTTGGTACATCGCGTCTTCTGGCTCCCAAGTAGCCTCTTCTCTGCCATCATTGTGCCAAAGCACCTTTACCAAAGGAACTGACTTCTTCCTCAGCTCTTTAACCTCTCGATCCAGTATTTGCACAGACTCCTCTTCAAAAGTCAAATCAGTCTTTACCTCAATCTCTTCCACTGGTATGACATGCAAAGGATCTGATCGATACCATCTTAGCATGGACACATCAAAGATGCCATGAATACGGTCCAGCTTCTGCGGTAACTCCAGTTGATAAGCTACTGGCCCTACCCGTTTGAGAACCTGATAAGGCCCTACAAATCACGGACTCAACTTGCCCTTCTTGCCAAATCTTAAAATCTTCTTCCAAGGTGAGACCTTCAAGAAGACCATATCCCCTATGAGAACTCAATTTCTTTACGCTTTAAATCAGCATAAGATTTCTGCCTATCAGATGCTTCCTTTAACCGATCTCTTATCAACTTGACCTTATTCTCAGTATCTGCCACTAACTCTGGTCCAAGAACCTGTCGTTCTCCCAACTCTGTCCAACACGTAGGCGTACGACACCTTCGCCCATATAGTGCCTTATATGGAGCCATTCTGATACTTGCTTGATAGTTGTTGTTATAAGCAAACTCCGCCAATGGCAAGTAATCCTCCCAACTACCTCGAAAGTCAATAACACAACCCTTTAGAATGTCCTCCAGAACCTGAATAACCCTTTTCGACTGTCCATCTGTCTGAGGGTGAAAAGCAGTACTAAAATCCAACCGCGTACCCAACGTCTCATGCAACTTCTGCCAGAATCGCGATGTAAACCTAGGATCTTGATCAGAAATTATCGAAATTGGCACCCCATGTAGTCGCACTATATCTGCCACATACAACTTGGCCAACTTCTATAGTGAGTAATCAGTTTGGACAGGTATGAAATGGGCAGATGTGTCAAAGGTAGCCCACTCACAAAATCCATGGGTACCCTCTCCCACTTCCAAAGTGGAATCTTCACTGGCTACAACAGTCTAGAAGGCAGTTGATGCTCAGCCTTTACTTGCTGGCATGTCAGACATTTCCCCACAAATTCTGTCACCTCTCGCTTAAGTCTAAGCCACCAGTACAACTCTCTCAAGTCTCGATACAACTTATTCCCTCCAAGATGCATCGCACAAGGTCCACCATGAGCCTCTTTCAGAATTAACCGCCTCAAGTCAGAGTCCTTCGGAATGCAAACTCTTCCTCGGAAGCACAGAAATCCATCAGTATTTAGTCTAAAATTAGAATTCTCTTCATTCCTAGCTTGCTGAAATCGAGGAACTAACGACTTGTCCTCTAATTGTTTCTCTTTAATCTGCTCAGTCCAAGTTGGTCTTACTTGCAACTCCACTAGCAAGCTTCCATCGTCATATAGACTCAAACGAGAAAACATTGCTCTCAACTCAACTACAGCCCTTCGGCTCAGTGCATCAGCCACCACATTTGCCTTGCCTGGGTGATACTCAATTGAACAGTCGTAATCCTTAAGCAACTCTATCCATCTTCGTTGCCTAAGATTCAACTCCTTCTGAGTCAACAAATACTTGAGACTCTTATAGTCTGTGTATATATTACACTTTTCCCCGTACAGATAATGTCTCTAGATTTTCAACGCAAAAATCACCGCTGCCAACTCCAGATCATGTGTAGGGTAATTCACTTCGTGAGGCTTAAGCTGTCGCGAAGCATAAGCGACCACCTTACCCTCTTGCATCAGTACATAGCCTAACCCTACATGCAACGCATCACTGTACACGGTAAAATCCTTCTCAGACTCTGGCTGAATCAATACTGACGCCTCAGTCAATACCTTCTTCAATTTATCAAAAGCTTCTTGCTGTTTCTCAGTCCATACAAATGGTACTCCTTTCCTCAGTAGTTTCGTTAACGGTGCAACGATCAGAGAGAATCCTTCTACAAACCTTCTATAGTACTCTGCTAAACCCAGAAAACTCTAAATTTTCGATATCGACCTCGGCGGCTTCCAATCCAGAACTGCCTCAATTTTCTGAGGGTCCACCCTAATCTCCTTAAGAGAGACAACATGACCTAGAAAAGTCACTTCTCGTAAAATTCACACTTACTAAATTTTGCATAGAGTTGCTTCTTTCTCAACACTTGCAGAACAATACGGAGATGCTCATCATGCTTCTCCTTAGTTTTCGAATACACTAAAATATCGTCGATAAAGATGACTACGAATCGATCCAAATATAGTTCGAATACTCGATTCATCAGATCCATGAAAGCCGTAGGTGCATTTGTCAGTCCAAACGACATAACCAGAAACTCGTAATGACCATACCGAGTTTTTAATGCTGTCTTATGAATATCCACTTCCTTGACCCTTAACTGATGGTATCCAGATTGAAGATCGATCTTGGAAAATACCGAAGCTCCTCTAAGCTAGTCAAACAGATCGTCGATCCTTGGCAGAGGGTACTTGTTCTTTATTGTCAGTTTGTTCGACTGGCGATAATTGATGCACATACGCATCGTCCCATCCTTCTTCTTCACGAACAATACTGGTGCTCCCCATGGAGACACACTCGGTAAAACCCCTATCCAACAACTCTTGGATTTGTGCTTTTAGTTCGACTAACTCCTTCGGTGCCATCCTATAAGGTGCGATAGACACTGAAGCCGTTCTAAGCAGTAGGTCGATTCCAAACTCGACTTCACGATTCAGAGGTAACCCAAGGAGCTCTTCATGAAAAATATCTCAAAATTCCTTAACAGTTCTAACCTTCTTCACAGTCACATCCTCAGTCTCTGTTTGACTTACAAAGGCCAAGTACGCCTCGCAACCCTTGCAAATTAGCTTTTCAGCCCTTATGGCCAAAACAACATTGGACAAGTAGTCCCTTCGCTCCCCAATAATCATCACCTCCTCATCCTCTGTAGTCCTTAACACCATCCTCTAAGCCACACAATCCAGAGTCGCTTTATGCTTAGTCAGCCAGTCCATCCCCAAGATCCATTAAGTCTCCAGAGAAAATCCTACCTTGAGTCTCTAAAGGTACCTCCCTAAAGAGTTTGTCTACCCTAACCGAGTGACCCAGTGGACTTATCACAGTTACCCCACTCACAGTTTCCTCAGAGTGCACACCCAATGACCTAGATATATCACATGCAACATACGAATGGGTAGAACCCACATCTATCAAAGTAGTGTATGGCATGCTAGAGATAAAAAACATACCAGTTATAACGTCGGGTGCGTCACCCCCCTCTCTATGTCGTGCAGAATATACCAATGCTGACTGGCGAGCCTCAGCATTTCCAGCACCCCTGCCAGGCGCTCCACGTCCACAACCATTTCCGTTGCCACCCCTACCTTGACCATGGCCTCTCAGCGATTGTGGTCCACCACGCACTGGTTGTGCAACCCTCTATTCAGCAACTTGAGTCTGAGCTGGCCTCTGAGGACAGTCCTTGACCCTACGCTCCTTAGACCCACATCGGAGACATGCCCTAGTACGCTTCCAGCATTCTCCCAAATACACTCTACCATAGTCCCCACAAGCCTGCAGTCTAACTGTATTTACCGAAACCTCTCAGGCCGGTTCATCCACTCTAGCTCGCTCAGCATTCCTGTTTGCAGTACCAAAGGGTCCAGAATCCCTCCTGAATCAGTTTTGATCTTTCTCATGGTTTTGCTGCTCAGTTCGCTTCACCTCTTCGGCTATCTTAGCCTTCTCCACCAATACAGCAAAGTCACGCTCCCTCTGCGGGCTATCAACACCCTAAGCTCATCCCTGAGGCCATCCTCAAAACAAACACTACGCTCGTATTTAGTAGCAACTATACCACTGGCATACCGGCTCAACCTCAGAAACTCTGCCTCATATTCAGCAACAGACTTATTGCCCTGGGTCAGATTCAAGAATTCTTTCCTACGAGTATCCACATAGCTTGCTCCAACGTACTTTCCCTTGAAAGCTGTCTTAAACAGTTCCCAGGTCACCCAATCCACTGGGTACTCTCCTTCACAGTGATCCACCATTGATACACCTCGTCTTGCAGTAGAGACACTGCTCCTTTCAGCTTTTGCTCCACCGAGCAGTCCAGGTCATCCATAATTCATTCCGTGGCTTCTAGCCAGCACTCAGCCATATTTGGGGCTACTCCAGATATGCCCCTGAAGACCTCCTCTTTGTTAGCCCGGAGTCGCTTAGAAATGGATCCCCTATTCACAGTCCCAGTGCTTGCCCCAGCGACCCTCTCTAAAACCCTTAACATTGCCTGGGACAGAGCATTATCCCCTGTAGCCCGATCATATAATCCAGTCTTAGTTGCTGGCAGCGCTCGTGCCTCCTCAACTGGCATATGTCCTGAAGACGAAGACCCAGTTTGCACACTACCTCGGCCACGTCCACAGCCTCGTCCATGAGCTACCCTCGTACTCATATCAACTTATCTGGTTACGAATTTTATGACATCAGTTTAAAATTTCGGTGTTTATTACTAAATGTCTTATGTACAGATAGAGTGTCAGAGTTTGTTTTCACGAATTCACAGCCTAGTTACAGTCTTAGTCTTCTAGGGTTTAGTTTCCCTACAGTCTCAGTCTCTATAGTTTCAGTATTACCCTAGCTAGAGTATCATAGCAGAGTCTCAGTTCTATCTACAGTGATATCTCAATATAATACGGAATAAGAGAAGAATACTTACAGACTTGGTGTCGGGGATTCAGTGTGCCACTCCTTCAGATACCAGATTTCAAAAAGCCTAGAAAACTTAAACTTTTTAGAATGAAACCTTAACACGTGTATTCCTTGAAGAAAATGAGTTTGAAAAGGATTTTCTTAAAATTTTTCCAAAACCAATTTCAAAATACCCTTCTTGGGCCTTAATTTTAAAATTTTATAAAAACTTTTTGGACCTGATCCACAGTCGAGTTGTTGCAACCAGGCTCTGATACCATTAAATGTAACACCCTAATCTCGGCCCAGACGTTACGACCAAGTCTGGTGTGTCACATCAATGTAGGATTAAACATATATTCTTTATTCGTTACGATTAGGGTGAGTTTTACAAAACCGTTATTAAAGTTTAAAGATAAAATCCAGGTTTAGTTGTGGTCTTCCTATCCACAACCAAATTTTAGGGGTGTTCTATTATAAGGTATTGAATTAACTTTTGTAATTCATTTGATATGTGTGATTTATTTTGAAAGCATTGATTAATTTTAAGAAAACTCGCGTAGCCTTAGTCTACCCATTTAAACCAATTATAAATAAAGAATTAAAAACCCAAAATTTAAAATACGTAAAGTGGCCTTATCACAACCCAAACCATAATGAAAAATAATTTAAAATAAATACGAAAATAAAAAGACTTAATTAAAATTGACATGCGCAGTCCACGTGGCCACTCTGAATCCCTCCAGCTGCCAAGTCCTCTAGCTTAGGGCTCACCTACATAGATGAAAGGAAGGGGTGAGTTTGGAAACTCAGTGTGTAAAGAAAGCCCAACTAGAGCCCAAATCAGCTCCAGCTCACTGGGCTTAAGCCGTATCCAGTCTTAGTAATAACTGGGCCGAAGCTCTATTCAGAAATAGTTAACTGGGCCTTAGCCCTATTCAGATATCAGTGCGGCCCATAGGCCCATAACAGTAACAGAACAAAATAATGCATGTATGCAAAGCCCATCCCATGTCTAGCCCTACACACCACCCGTACCAGCCCTACACACCATGTGAGGAATAACGTAACCTACCCAGCCCTACACACCACAATCATAGCGTAGCTGCTCAGATAATGTGGCCAAGCCACTAACAGTTCAGTAGTACGAGGCAAAGCCCCTTTCAGTAAACCAAGGCAAAGCCCATTTTCAGTAAACGTGACAATGCCACTTGCACTTCCTCCATCAATAAACCCAGCCCCATGCAACAGTTTAAACATGTCATGGCATATAGTGAACAGAAACAGTAAAGCATGCATTTCAGTCAAATTTAGCCCTAGGGGTATAATGGTCATTTTGCACGTAGGGGTGAAATAGTAATTTTCCACCCATAAGGGGTATTTCAATAATTATACTAGTTTTTAAAGTTTTATGCATCTTCTAGTTATTAACAGTCTAATTTTCATCCTAACAGTATATCTAGCCCATTTATCAACCTTAGAGCTATCGGCCCTAAAACCCTTAATGGGCCATGCAGTGTCGATTAGCTATTCTGGCCCATTTAGCCCAAATTTTATGAATATCTTAACAGTTTTAACCTATAGTATATCAGAATACGCTTACCGCTAGTTTTCACCAAAATGGGCCCGTAAGCCTATTGGGCTCATATTTAGCCCGTCGGGGCCCAAATTTATCGAGGTGCACGAAATCGTGCACTCACCAACTTTACCAATTTTAGTTATGGAATCTTACCACTTCCATCCGACCGATGAGTGCTCGTATGCTCGCAAGCCCACGAAATGAAAGAATTTCGGCATTTTGACTTTTCGGCTTTTGCCGATTTAGTCTACTAGAGGGTGTTCGTTTACACACCTGATTTGCGATTACTACAGCGAGATCTCCCACACGATTTGCCTACAATCAGCCACCATGTCATTAGATTACGATTCACTAATAACCAGCATCATAATCACCATTACCCTATTCGGCCAACCTCCTTCATGGCCCTAGAACACTTACCTTTGTCAAAAACACTGACTAGACTCAGATCTAGTCGTTCCACTGATTCTAGCCACTAACACTCTTCGTTTGATGAGCTTTACTCCACCCTAGCACATAACAAATTGAATGATAAGACCTCTAGAGCCTTTAGCCCTAAACGACAATCACCCTACATAGGGGTTTTCGACTTTTCCTTAAATCCCGAAAGAATGAATAGAGAAGAGATCTGAGCACTTACCGAAGATCTACTCGTCAAAGAATGCTTCCAATCCTTTCTGTAAACTAGATTTGACGAAGATCTAACCTCAAAACACGAGTGGAGAATGAATTTAAGAGATCTAAGAGATCTAAGGGTTCGGTTTCTAAATCACTATGAGTATGGTGATTTCGGCTTTTGATATGATGAAAGAGAAGGAAAACAGTAGCTTTGTAATGAGAAGGAGAAGATGTCGACAGGGCTATGAAAGTTATGAGATCGACTAAAAGAGAATGAAAGAGTTAGGGTATTCAACCAAGGAGAAATCGACACAAAACTAAAACCTTTCGAGGTTTTGATTTTTATGAATATTCTGCTAACAAGGTTGAGCAAGTGAGGTTTTATGATTGGTGATGTAAAGAAGGTAGAGAAGAGGATGAGAAGAGAAAAGGAGAGGAGAAAGAATGATAGATTCAGCTTTGGAAGAAACTAAAAGAGAAAGGAGATGAAAGAAAAGAGAAGAATGTTTGGTTATAGGTAATATGGCACAAGGAGAAAGTAGGGATCTAAGTTTCGGTTTTTAGGAAAAAGAAAGAGGAAGAAATGGTAACTAAGGGCACTATACCTATTCAGCCACAAGAGACAGCCCCTAAGTGCCAATCCCGAAAGCTTAATCCCCTACACAAGTAGGCACACACCACCTCAATTGCTGAAATTGCCACCCCTAAAGCCCTAGCCAAATACCAAAACCACAAGACCAAATCGACAATACTTCTCCAAGAGCCCCTTGTTCGGCCACCACATGCTCCCATTCAAAAATTCCTAGATTTTCTCTACCTTATCCTCTTGACTCAATCTCATGAGTATTTCAAACTCTTCCATCAGAGTTTCACTTAACATCCATCACATGACTGGCACATGCACAAAAATTAAAAATACACACTGCTTACCTTGTGACTTGAACTCTGGCCCTTGCACCCATCCACACGCCACTTTTTTAGGTACTAAGTGGCGCCACATTGCCACTTTACCAAGGGCTCTCTTGTGTCTTAATTCCCTCACTTTTTCTTAGAAGCCCACATAACCAAGTCCCCTTCTCTTTAAGTCTAAAATCTAAAAATTCTACCGGGTTTTAACTCAGGCTTGGGCCTTCTAAAGGCCCACTAACATACTTAGAACATAAATTTCATAACCAAACAACAAATTTTTGTGATTTCACCAAAATCACGAAAATCCCGAAAAATCCTGAAAATTAGGGTGTTACAGTGCGACCCGTGTAACCTTAACAAATCAATACGAATATACGACTTTAAGCCTTTGGTGGGTCCACAGTTGTCTCGTGCGACCCGTGCAACCCTAACAGATCAGTACTTCCTCTATAACAATAACCCAACCCATACAGCATGTCGTGCATGTATGCAAAACACATAAATATCACATAACATACTCAATCAATCAAACATCATATAAGGCATAACAATCATTCTACCAGACAAGGGTACTACAGTCATTTTACTATACAGGGGTATTATGGTCATTTTACCCTACAAGGGTATTACGGTTATTTTACCTTACAGAGGTATTATGGTCATTCTACCCTACAGGGGGTGTTTCGGTCATTTTACCTTATGGGGGTATATCAGTCATTTTACCCTATGGGGGTATATCGGTCATTTTACCCTACAGGGTATATCGGTCATTTTATCCTATGGGGGTATATCGGTCAGTTTACCCTATAGGGTATATCGATAATTTTACCCTATATGGGTATATCGATAATTTTACTCTATGGGGGTATATCGATCATTTTACCCTCTAGGGGTAATTCGGTCATTTTACTCTATAGGGGTATTACCGTCATTTTACCCTACAGGGGTATTACGATCATTCTACCCTACAAGGGGTATTTCGATCATTTTATCCTATGGGGGTATATCGGTCATTTTACCTTATGGGGGTATATCGGTCATTTTACCCTACGAGGGTATATCGGTCATTTTGCCATATGGGGGTATATCAGTCATTTTACCCTATAGGGGTATTACGGTCATTTTTATCAAAATGGGTCTAAACTCACCTACCGACCCAACAGTAGGTCTACAATCATCTCGTGCACCTTAAACAGTCATAATAGTGCAATTGGGCCCAAGGCCCAATATGCGGCCCAAGTGGGCCCATATGTCATGTGGCCCAACTGGCCCAAAATTAATCACGGTCATGCAACTACGTAGTCTAGTCCATTATTTACCACATAACATAAGTTTTTATCCGTGTAGGACCTACGAGCCCATTGGGCCCATATGGCCCATTCTGGCCCATAACGGCCTAAGCTCATGAGAAAACTTATGGCGGCCTCTACAGTCTTACATCTAGGTTTGTGGGCTCGATTCTACCACAAGAGCGTTCGCACGCCTATGTGACCTCAAAGCCCAACCTTTCGGCCTCGGCTTTTTGGCTTTTCGATTTTCGTCGAACTATAGACAAATCAATATGGAATACACACTTTACCAGCTTTTACGCCTATTACCGTTTATAGGGTACGGTTACACACCTATTTACTGAAACTAGCTAAGATCCACGCTCTCCGAACCTAGTCAACCAAGATACGCAATCAGTTTACAACCAATAGGGTTAACAAATCAGTTTATTCCATATCGACAATCAATACTCACCTTGATTGGATAATACCGCTTATTCCTCTACACTCAAGAATAGAACCAATCACACGTTCCTTGTTGATCAACTACGATAAAAGTAATCTATTAGCTACCACTATCGAAACCCTAGCATCAAGTCTACACAAACCATAAGGAAACCACATACCCTACAGAGTAGAGGAAAATATTTGGCACTCAGAGGAAAAGGAATATAATTGGTTTAGAAAAACTATACAGAGGAGGAGAGATTGAAAACAAATAAATGACCAACAGAAAATAAGAGCGAGAGAGAGAGTTGAGCGCACTCACTGATTTGCCCGAAAATACTAACCCAACTGAAACCACAATAGAGAGGGTAAGGGAAAAGAGGATTCGACCAAGGTACTAAAGAAGTAGATGTTAATAGAACGATCTGAAAAAAAAGTGTTGAGTGAGAGAAGAAATTATTGAAACTGGAAAGGGTTGAGCAAAGGGAACAGAGAAGTGTTAAGTCAAAAGAACTCAAGAAACAAGGAATGAAAACAAGAAAGATGGAAATCGGTAATAAGAGGAAAGAAAGAAACCGAAAGTGCTTAGAGGAGACTAGAAGCAATCGGTCAAAGGGGAACTTATCAACTAATCGTTAGTCAAAAGAAGGAAAACAATCGGTATAGAACTAGAGGGGGACAATTGGCACAAGTACTTAGGTTTAGTCACAAAAGAGAAGAAAGGAGAAGAAATCAGTAGGAATTTAGAAGGGTATCGCAGTAGGCAAGGAACATTGAACCAAAACGCACAAAAATGATACCACACAGCACAAAGAGGAGAAATGCCGAAAGTAGCTTGCCAAAACAATAAAACCAAAAAGAAAGAAAAGCCACCAGAATACCACTAAAGTAAAAAATGCTCACTACTCTCCCCTAGCTAAATTTCTTACTCCCAACAGGACAAATTCGGCACCAAGTCTTCCACCCCAGAAACTCTCCATTTCTTTTGAAAATTACCTTGATTTTCTCATTAATTTCCTCCCATCCATCTCTTTAAATTTGGCTAACAACAACCCCATTCAAATCTGGTCAAACCCTTGGTGTTTCGGTCAAACACAACCTCCTCCCATGGCCACCAGCAAAAATAAACTCCATTTGCACAAGCAGGGATTCGAACCTCAAACCCCTAGCACACTCCACACGCCACTGACCACTGGACTAACAGGCTCCTTTTTGTTATGTTTTTACCAAAATAAACTTATAATCCTACTGACCAAAGATAGGGGTTTTATCCCTAACAAGCAAAAATTTTATGGAAGCCAAGGCTTGAACCCAAGACTTCTCAGACACCCCCAACTACTCCTAAATCACTTAACCACTAAAGCAACACACAATTTGTGATATTTCTCGCACACATAAACTTTTATGTGTAGCCCTTAGCGACTCCCAAGCACAAGGCCTAATCCTACTAGGCCCAAATTCAAGGCGTTACATAACTTATAATACATAATTCTTATTCATAAATCAATATCATATATTTAACATCAAACATAATCACATCGTCTCGTACGAGGCTCATTGAGACCTTAAAACATGCTTAAAATTGGTTCGGGACTAAATTGATCACATTAGAAAACTTTGAGAAACTTTAAAAATTTTCATGCATATAAAGGCCACACGCCCATATAGGTAGGTCACGTGCCTCACACGAAATTAGACACGCCCGTGTCTTTGGGCCGTGGAGAAATAGAGCATACATACTGACTTGATCACACGGCCAGTCACACACCTGTATGTCCAGGTCGTGTGGCACAAAATTAGGCTTGGTTTAAGCCACATTTCTTTCCCTACTCATGCATATCTAATCCACATCATTTTGTACCATTTCAAAGCAATTAATGAGCAGCCAAAACATGTTATTAGAATTAAATTACATGCCAATCAAATTCCTAACATACATCAAGGTCATATTACGTATGCTTCTTAAGTCTACTATTTGAACTTATTACCATCACATTCATGTCATTCACATGCTTAATATATAATCAAGCATATATCATTACATAACGTATACCGTACATATGTCAAAACATCTATTTCATTAGTTGAATATCAAACATATCAATTCATAACTTCTACACATATGCATATTCTAACGAAACGAACCATATTATATTTCTTAATATCCATTCATATATAAGACATTAGTAATATTACAACATGGCCAAACATACTTTTATTACTATTATAATATGTGCATCTTCCCTAAAACAAATGCCATATCAAAGCACAATCACCGAATCAATATTATTATATTCTATTAACTAATTTATGATTATACCAATTCACAAGTTATGCACATTAATCTAGGTTAAGTAATCCACACAACATAATAAGCATACATATATATTATCCATATGCAAGCATCTCCATATGACCACATACAATTGAAATAATTACTAATTTGCACACATTACACCATAGCCATATTAAAAATTTATGGACACAAAGATCATTTCATAGCATACCAAATTCATAAGCTCTATAACTAATCCAAAGTACATATGCACAACCGATCCATTAACCATATATTCAGTCCTCAATTTAATATCCAATGATCAACCCAAAACAATCATAAAAACATTTTCATTATTTGTCATTTCTAATCGTATCCAAAATAACCAATGAATCATCAAAATATACTCATTCTTTTTACTTATAGGAACGTAAATCACAAGTCAAAAATGCATCCACCATTTATCTCATTGGACAATCGAATCACATCATCATCTACCACACAAGATATACCACATAACATACTTCCAAAATGAGCTACTTATAAGACCGATTATAAATCATACTATCATTACTCATTACTGGATCATATAATCAACATCACAACATATTTACCATGAAACATACCTCCCAAATTAAGCTTATAACATGACCGAATATAACTATCTACATTAGTATCATAATCAAGCCATTTTTGTATGGCTATATACATATACAATTTCAAAACCAAATATATCAAAACTAGCCTATACATGTCACATAACCAAAACTCAAAGCTTTTATTTACTGATAGATAATCGGATAGTGTGATGAGGTCTCCTATGATTTCCAACTCGTGCAAGTCTTCGAAACTCTATAAACATAGGAAAAACACACAGAGTAAGCCTTAAAAGCTTAGTAAGCCATAAGCAAATAAATTATCTCAATGATATTTACAATTCAATTTAACTAAGCTAAATTTAACAATCTCAACCACATGTACATTTATCATACTCGTAAATTCATATGATCATATTAAGTACTTTACTTACCTTCACTTTTCATAAACATATAAACTTCACACATACTTGATCCATTTAGCTCAATTTCAATTCCATATAACAAGCATATGTATCACAATGTTCATTTTGTATACATTCATTTCATTCATTATCATGTATTTCACATATCATCATTTGAAATATACTCACCTTTCATTCTTAAATATCATATGCACATCATACATGCCTGAATCGGATATACTCTCACATAGTCGTTCATTTCTCAGTGTTGTCTGTTGAACCACTCAGAATCAATAAGGATACTTGGATAACTCATAAAGCTTGTACAATGCCAACGTCCCAGATGTGGTCTTACATGTATTCAAATATCAATGCCACTGTCCTAAATAGGGTCTTACACGAAATCATATATGATGCCAATGTCCTAGACATGGTCTTACATGTAAATCTCAAATCAATGCCAACGTCCCAGATGTGGTCTTACACGATATCACATCTTAGAATCCTATGTCATGACATATGTATCCTATATTATTCCTATGGTTTGTATGGGGCTTTCGAACGTTGTAATTCAATCAATTCCCGCTCGAAACAAGTCATTCCATGCACAATTCAATTTGACAATATGTAAAACATATACATTTGAATTCGAGAACATTTATTTACTTATGAACTTACCTCGTATAGACACGAACAGACCGGAACGACCATTCGATAACTTTGGACTTTCCTCGATCCAAATCTGATTTCCTCTTTTCTTGATCTAATTCAATACAAATTTGGCTTGTTTAATAACATATTCATTCAATTTCATCCAAAAATACATAATCTGGGCATTTTGCACTTTAGCCCCTAACATTTCACATTTTCACAATTTAGTCCCTATTTCAAAATAACACAAAATACACAAAATCTCATCAAACCCATGTTAGGCTAAATTCTCCTTAGGTCCCTCGCAGCCCATTTCTTTCATTTATTTCACATTTTGACCCCTCAATTTACAAATTTCATAATTTAATCCTTAATACACATTTTTATCAAAAATCACTTAATTAAACATGATAATCTATCAACATATATTTATTTTTCATCATTAAACAACAAAAACATCAAGTTATCAACAGTGGCAAATCACAAATTCATCATCAATTCCAAAAATTCAAGCATGGGCTTACTAGTATTCGTAACAACGATCCTAAAAACGTAAAAATTATCAAAAATCGAGCAAAACACATACCTAATTCAAGCTTCCAAAGATGTCAAACTATTTAAGCAACTATGGCTTCTTTTCTTCTCAATATTCCATGAAAAGATGGACAAGCAATTTTAATTTTTGTGTTTTATTTTATTATCAAATTATTAATCATTTACTAAATTAACCTTTATAATTAAATTGCAAAACACATAATGGTTGTCTATTACCATCCATGCTATTATTCAATGGTCAATTATCAACATAAGAACCCCACATTATAAAAGCCATAGCAATATAGTACTTTAACAAATAGCAAGTCACTTTTGCATTTTACGTGATTAAGTCATTTTATCAAATAAAATAACCTATCAGCAAAATTAAATCGCGAAATTATCACACATATTAAATATCATGCTGTAAATACAAAAAATAATATTAAAATAATTTACAACCTCGGGTTTGTGGTTCCAAAACCACTTTTCCGACTAAGGTCTAAATTGGGCTGTTATAGTTTGGGGGCATTTTGGTCCAAAAGTTAGGGTTGAAATAATCTATTTAAAGCTACTTTTAGCTGAATGAAAAGGAGAGATGTAACATCCCTTATCGGTATTTAGCGCCAAAATAGGGTATGAGGCATTATCAGACTTATCACACGAAGAAACATATAATTACGGGACATGAATTGTCGTCTAAATTAAAAACCATTCTTATTCGATCATAACGTACCTAAAACAAGCCCATGAGGCCTGAAATATACATTGGGAGAAGTTCGAGACTAAACTGAAAACTTTAAAAAATTTTACAAAACTTAGAAAAATTCCCACTATACAGGGGTCATACGCCCGTGTGGTTATGGGACACGCCCGTGTGGGCAGGCCATGTGGTCTTACACGCCTGTGTCCCTAACCCATATAACTCTCTGTTTATGACGTCATCAACATTTGAAGGTCACACGACCAAGTCACATGCCCGTGTGCTTAGGCCGTATGCTCAATTTAATTTTCATAATTTTTCATAAAATAGGTGCAGACTTCATACGCCTTGGACACACGCTCGTGTTCCAAGCCGTGTCGTCTATACGGCTGAGACACACGCCTGTGTCTCTGCCCATGTGCTCCACACTGGGCATTCTATTTCTCAAAATTAAAGTGCAGGGGACACACGGCCTATTCAAACGCCTAGAAGGCTGACTGTAGGTCACACACGGCCTAGACACACGCTCGTATGTCTACCTGTGTGGCAAGGTGGCGTCACATAGGGGACATAGAAGTGGCGTCACTGGTGGAAAGGAGGTTAGAAGTTCAATTCACACTGTATGCAAATGGGGTCAGTTATTTTTGCTCATGATAAGGCAAGAGGTGGTGTTGGAATCAAATACTAATGGAAAAGTGTTTGAATGAGTCTTGAAATTTGAATGGGAGGTGGGGAGTGGATTAAAAAGGATTTTTAGGAGGGATATTGGGAGGAAATTAAGGGATTTTGATGAGGGAAAGAGTTGTGGACGTTAGTGGACATTAACCACTTAGGAATTTGGCTAGGGGGAGGATTTTTGGTTCATTTTTTGGCATTTGCAGTGTTTTTGGTAGTGTCATTTTCTCTCTAGTGGGTTTTCCTTCATTTTGGCATTTTGGTAGCCGAGGTTTCTCTTTGAGTACCTTTTAGTTTTTTCAAATTAACGGAGTCTTTTACACAAGTTCTGAAGTATCGAAATTTGTCCTCTTCTCCCTCAAATTTTCATTATTTTCTTCTTTTCCAAAACTAAGCGGTGATCTTCTTTTCTCTAAGTCGTGACTTTTATTCTTTTTCTCTTCTTTTCTTCCTTTCATAAACGCAACCGAATACTCGTCTCTTCCTCTTTTAAATTCTTATTTACTTGTGCCGATTCTTCTCTTTTCTCTCATAACCACTCTAAAGCCGAATGCACCTTCTTGTTACCCTCAAGTTAATATTTTCATCACTTTTGAGTATTAACTGAATGTTATTCCTTACTCTCTGCCTGTATTGCCAAATTCTCCATTTCCACTTCTTATTGTTTTCTCTTCTTAATTCATTTGTCTGTCTCTGGGTTTATCGATCGGTTTAAATCAATCAGGGAGATATCTAGGTCCTAGTGGTTGAAAAGCTCTCATTCACTTTCCGGTTGTAGGTAAGTCCTGCATTTGGCAAGTTTAGGTAAGGTCAAATATTAAATCATTGCTGGGCAAGTGTTTTTGTTATATTATTATATGACTAACTCTAGATTTTAGACAGTGTTAGTGGGTAATTGGTGTTTGCGGTTTAGATAACCACAAGGAGGCGAGGCCAGTTCTCAATCAATCGATTTAGGAAGTTTGAAGCAGATTCAGTCAAGGTAAGGTTTAATATTAGGATTCAGTTTTGGTATTTGTAAGGCTGATTAAAACTTAATAATTGAATGACTAACCAAGTGCCTAAATCGATTTAGATTCCACATTAGAAGGCTAGTGCATTTCTCTTCATCAAGGTGTGTACCCACACCGCACACACAATAGATCACAATAGATCGGCAAATCCCGAAATGCCGAAAAGTCGAAATGCTGAAAAACCAAAAGATTGGTGACGGCAACCACAGAGCGCGTGAACGCTCGTGTGGAAAAGACAAATACGTCGATAAAGGCCCTGTGAACGATCTCATGGTCTTGGGCAGCGTTTTGGCCAACCGGGCCGAAATGGGCCAACTGGACCCGATGTGCTTGTTGGCCCTAAATGTGTAAAATTGATGGATTGGTAAGATTTTGTCCCGTAGGCCCAGTCATGTAGATGACACGGCCTATGGTAGATTTGGGCCTAATATGAGAGCGTGGGCCCCGTTTGGTTATGTAATGGGCTTTTGGGCCCTAGTATATTTGTAATTGATAATAAGGACATAAAATGTACTAAATGATTTTGGATTTGTAAATGGGCCAAGTTATGAATTTGGACCCATAATGGAAAATGATCGAAATACCCCTGAGGGGTAAATTTACGATTAGACCCCCGAGGGTAAATAACTGTTTTTATGCTATGATCTGACTGTCGTTTTGAAGCATGCCTTGTGATTTATATATACTTATGTGCATTGCATACATGTCATACTGCATGAGGTTGGGATTTGTTATGGAGGAAGAAACCGTACTAGTGGCTGTGCCACATATTTCGATATTAGCAACTTTACTGCGGATTCTGGTTAGTGCCGTAACCGGTGCTAACACTATAAGTATAGGGATGGCGTGGGTGATTTATTCCCTACAAGAAGTGTAGGGTTGGACGGACGCAAGTGCAGGGTTGGATGGGGTTAACATGCATTATTCAGATAAGATTGATACAGATATGGGCTAGGCCCAATTGTGATAATATGGGCTGAGGCCCAAATGACTCTGTTATGGGCTGAGACCCAAATGACTCTGTTATGGGCTGAGACCCAAATGATTTTGTTATAGGCTGAGAGCCAAATGATCCTGTTGTGGGTTGTGATCCAAATGATTCTGTAAAGGGCTTAGGCCCACTTAATTCGTATTGTTTCTATATTAGGGCTTGGGTCCAAATTGATTAATGCTTGTTTATGTTTGACGAGGGTTGTACACACTTCGTTTCGAAACTTACTCCCTCTTTTTTATTTTGCAGGTAATCCTTAGTAGGCGGTTCGACGTGGGAGAGGACTCAGAGGTGGCCATACTGCAAATTGATTAATGTTTTAGTAGTTTCCATTATTTTATATTTAGTTGCTTTTATTTTGGTTGGGTTTGTAATAAGGCCTCTCTTAAATTTTGGTTTTTAATTTGGGATGTTTAGTTATTACATTTTATATCTACTTAAGTAGAACTCGATTTTCCAAAAACATTTACTGTTTTCAAAACAACACTACGTCTCCACAAAACAACATTTTCGAAATGCTTCCACAACTTCCTCGGTTTTCAAATATAACAACAATTAATGTTTTAAAAAGTAATGATGCTTAAAATGATAACAAATACCTAAGATGAAACGGGTTTTTGAAGGAACATCGGTGCCTCCAAGGTGCAGTGGAAAATTAGAATAATAAAATTTTTCCGGCGATCCATACCATGGATCCATGTGTAAGGAACGAATCGGGGTGTTAAAGGTTTCGAAATTACCGAAACTTCAATCTGAGTAGACAGCGACGCCAAGGCAACGAGAATCCTGAGGCACTATTGAACCAAGCCGCAACCTTTTCCGATGTCGGCCTCTACATAGTCCACCCAATTGACAACGAACGGTAATATCCCAGAAAACTATTTTCAGAGATTATATTGTTTTGACCGCTGCTAGACCCTTTAACATAGTTTCGGGATTGCCTATATATTAGCTCTTTAGGGTTTTTACCCTTGCTGTATATAACTCTGTATTAATTGGTATATATTCATAACGAATATTTATTGCCATATATAATCCGAATCATAATAGTCATCATTAAAATAAAAATAATATCGTTTAACCAAAAATTATAATTATGTTAATTATAATAAAGATTTCGGTAAGCTATATTTATTTAAATTTATATATATATGAACCAAATTCATATATTAGAAAAATTATGTTCTGATTATGTGTACAACATCCTTGTAAATATAGTATGTTCAATAGTTTGATTGCCCAATTAAATTAATTCTATAATTAATTTAATTCATGTGACAACCAGACACAATACCAACTATGTTTTACTCCGTTCATTTCAATCGTAGGGTGTAACCCTATAGGTTCTTGTAACGTTAGCAGTAATATTAGAACTATTCTAATGTTACAAACAATGAGTGGCATCTAGCAATGCATCATTGCTACCTAAGTTACAAGAAGTCATGATTCGACATAACCTTTTGTGATTAACTTTTCATGCATTAATCCTTAAGTCCTATATCTTTGGAATGGACACAAGTCATGGAATAGTCACACTTGCATAGTCCATCCCATGTTTCTTGATACCTTGAGTAGACTATGATATACAAATAAGTATGACGTCTCATATCAACTTATTTGAGCATGGCCATGCATTTCTAGTCTCTCTCAATCAAGTGGCCTGAGATATTACTCCTATTATGTAGGAGGGACTTATCCTATATTGATCAACCATATCCCTCTACATAGATTGTGGTATATCCAACATTAGTCTTAATAGAACAACCAATTACGGTGTTCGTTTGACTATATCAAAAAATACAACTCATGATGTTGGAATGATGATGATCTCAAGTATGAGGATCATATACATATTAATCACTATGAGTAATATTGTGACAATTACATAATAATCCAAGAAACATACTCATAGCGGGTGAATCCAATATGTTGTTCTCTAACACGCATATTCATACATTGATTTTGATACTTCATATCAATGACAACTCTTTATCATCAATCAACTACATGTTAGTCTTAATGCATTATTATTGTCCTAGCCAACAATAATACTTGACTAAGGATCTTTTAAGAATAATCATATTATTCTTAGGACATTATTATAAAACAGTTTATTTATGCACACAGAAATGAAACTGAAATAATAATGGCAAAGCCTGATATTAATAAACATGATAAATCAAGTATGTTATCACAACTATCTCGTGAGTGATCTTTTGGCATACTCTTACAATCTCCCACTAGCACTAAGACCAATTACTCATATATCTAATACCAAGTGACTTAGTGTGACGATCATGCTTCTGCTATGTCAGAGGCTTGGTCAGGGGATCAGCAATGCTATCATCTATAGGTACTCTGCATATCTCTACATCCCCTCGATCGATAATCTCTCGAATAAGATGGTAGCGCCTAAGTATATGTTTGGATCATTGGTGAGATCTGGGTTCTTTTGCTTGTACGATGGCTCCATTGTTATCACATCGGAGTTCTATAGCATCCGATATGCTAGGCACAACCCTAGTTCAGTAATGAACTTTTTGATCCAAACCGCTTCTTTTGCTGCCTCACTAGCTGCAATATACTCGGCCTCTGTTGTAGAATCGGCTACTGTACTTTGCTTTGAACTCTTCCAGCTCACAGCACCACCATTAAGGCAAAACACAAAACCTGATTGCGATCGAGAATCATCCTTGTCGGTTTGGAAACTAGCATCAGTGTAGCCTTTTACACTTAACTCTTCCTCACCTCAGTATATTAGGAACGTATCCTTAGTTCTTCTTAAGTACTTAAGGATATTCTTGACTATGATCTAGTGACTTTCACCGGGATCTACTTGGTATCTGCTCGTCGTACTTAAGGCATATGAGACATCTGGACGAGTACATAACATGGCATACATGATAGATCCAATAGCAGAAGCATATGGAATTTTACTCATGCATTCTCTCTCTTGTGGAGTTGAAGGACACATTTCCTTCGAGAGTGAAATACCATGTCTCATAGGTAGGAATCCTCTCTTAGATTCTTCCATATTGAACCTTTTTAATACTTTATGTATGTACTTTGACTTAGACCTAGTACTCGTCTCGATCTATCTCTATAGATCTTGACTCCTAAGATGTAAGTGGCTTCGCCCAAGTCCTTCATAGAAAAATAACTTCCTAACCAAGTCTTAATAGACTGTAAGGTAGGTATGTCATTTCCCATGATAAGTATGTCATCCACATACAGTACCAAGAATGTGATTATGCTCCCACTAACTTTCTTGTAAACATATGGCTCATCTTCATTTTTGATAAAACCAAACTCTTTGATTGCATTATTAAAACGAAGATTCCAACTTCGAGAAGCTTGCTTTAATCCATAAATGGATCTTTGTAACTTACATATCTTTCTAGCATCCTTTGGATTGACAAAACCTTCAGGTTGTGTCATGTACACATCCTCTTCAAGATTCCCATTAAGGAAAGCTATTTTGACATCCATCTGCCAGATTTCATAATCATGAAATGCAGCTACAGCGAGCAAGATCCTGATGGATTTAAACATAGCTACAGGAGAAAAAGTTTCATCATAGTCCACACCATGAATTTGACGAAAACCTTTAGCGACTAATCGCCCCTTGTATGTTTGTACATTACCATCCATGTCAGTTTTCTTTTTGAAAACCCACTTGCACCCTATAGGTTTAACTCCTTCGGGTGGGTCAACCAAAGTCCATACTTGGTTTTCATGCATGGAATCCATCTCAGATCTCATGGCCTCGAGCCATTTCTCAGAGTCTGGGCTCGCCACCACTTCTTGATAAGTCCTAGGCTCATCTTGATCTAAAAGAAGAATGTCACCATGCATTGTAATGAGAAATCCATATCTCCTAGGTGCACGGCGTTCTCTTAAAGATCTATGCGGTGGTTGTGTTTCTACAGCAGTTACTTGTTCCTCAATTTCTTGTGGAATTTGCTGTTGTTCTATCTCTAGTTCGGTGGTATCTTGTGATTCTCGAATTTCTTCAAGTTCAATCTTTCTCCCACTTCTTTTTCTAGAAATAAATTCTCTCTCTAGGAAGACACCAGTCCGAGCAACAAACACTTTGTTCTCAGTGGGATTAAAGAAATAATATCCTTTGGTTTCTTTCGGATACCCTACAAAATTACACCTTTCAGATTTGGGTTCAAGCTTAGTAGACGTCTGACGTTTATCATAAGCTTCGCAACCCCAAATTTTCATAAAAGACATACTGGGACGTTTCCTAGTCCACATCTCATATGGCGTCTTTTGAACCAATTTAGATGGAACATGATTTAGTGTGAAAGTAGCTGTTTCAAGTGCATGTCCCCAAAAGGAAGTCGGTAGATCAGCATGACTCATCATGGACCGAACCATGTCTAACAGAGTTTGATTTCTTCTCTTAGAAACTCCATTCCATTGAGAAGTACCAGGAGGAGTAAGTTGTGAGACAATCCCACATTCCTTCAAAAGATCATCAAACTCTAGGCTTAAATACTCTCCACCTCGATCAGATCGAAGTGTCTTGATAGTTTTGCCTAGTTGATTTTGTACTTCATTTTTGAATTCCTTGAACTTTTTAAGGGCCTCAGACTTATGGAGCATGATATAAATATATCCATATCTACTGAAATCATCAGTGAAAGTAATGAAGTAGTGAAATCCACCTCTGGCCTGTGTATTTATTGGTCCACATACATCTGAATGTATTAAGCCCAATAAATCACTAGCTCGTTCACTTTTACCAATAAAAGGAGATTTAGTCATTTTTTCTAATAAGCAAGATTCACATACTTCAAATTGTTCAAAAACAAATGAATCCAAGAGGCCATCTTTATGGAGTTTGGATATGCGTTTCTCACTTATGTGGCCCAAACAACAATGCCAAAGGTAAGTTTGATTTGCGTCATTTATTTTAGATCTTTTAGTATTTATGTTGTAAATGGGATTCATTTGATGTAAAATATAGAGGCCATTAATCAATTGTGCCGAACCATAGAAAACATTATTGAGCTAAAAGGAACAACAATTATTCTTAATTATTATCTCAAAACCAATTTTGTCTAAACAAGAAATTGAAATAATGTTTTTAGTCAAACTAGGCACAAAATAACAATCCTCTAAAATTAAACCAAGTCCACTAGGCAAAGATAAAGTATATGTTCCCATAGCTAATGCAGCAACTCTTGCTCTATTTCCAACTCGCAGGTCTACATCTCCTCTAGCCAAAGTCCTACTCCTTTGTAGTCCCTGTACAAAAGTACAAATATGAGAACCACAACCAGTATCTAATACCCAAGAAGTAGTAGTTGATAAATTAATATCAATAACATAAATACCTGAAGCAGACGTTCCGCTTGCTTTGGCTTTCTTGATTTCCTCAAGATAGACAGGGCAGTTCCGCTTCCAATGTCCAGTCACACCACAATGAAAACAGTTTCCTTCCTTAGATACCCCACCTTTAGGTTTCAGTGCAGCCTTTCCTTTTCCAAGATTGGGCTTACCTTTGCCCTTGGGCTTTGTCGGGACTTTGGCCTTTCCCTTGCCCTTATTGTTACGGACCATCAGTACGGGCTTGGGTCCAACCTTTTTCATGTTGCCTTCAGCAGTTCGTAACATACTGAGCAATTGTGGTAGAGTCTTGTCAATTTCATTCATATTGAAATTGAGGACAAACTGGCTGTAGCTATCCGACAATGATTGCAGAATAACATCAGTGGCCAACTCTTGGCCCAATGGAAACCCAAGCTTAGACAGGCTTTCAATATAACCAATCATCTTAAGGACATAAGGTCCTACTGGGCTTCCTTCAGCCAGCTTACATTGGAATAAGGCCTTAGAGATATCGAACCTCTCTTGCCTTGCTTGCCCTTGATATAGTTCTTTTAAGTGCTCGATCATATCATAAGCAACCATATCCTCATGTTGTTTTTGAAGATCAGGATTCATAGTGGCAAGCATAAGACATCCAACGTCTACTATATCATCAAGATGCTTCTTGTAAGCATCTTTATCAGCCCTCGAGGCATTATCAGGTGGTTCATCAGGAAGTGATTTTTCAATGACATATAATTTCCGTTCTTGTTTGAGGACAATCCTCAAGTTACGGAACCAGTCAAGAAAGTTCAAACCATTCAATTTGTCCTTCTCAAGCACCGATCGCAATGAGAGTGTATTAGTGTTTGCAGCCATAATATATCTACAACAATAAAATATGCGTGTGAATAGATTTACCAAGTTTATATAAATCGTTAAAAGGACTTTATTATATGATGTTTCCCACTATTTCAAAATTAATAACCCTCATATATTAATTTCAGAAAGTCTTTCTTGAAAGAATTTCTAGTGGGTCAAGGATCCATATTTCACCTTCTCTTAAGTCAACTTTGGCTTTACTCTCAAGATTATGGTTATTTAGGTAAGCAACACTTGCTAATTACATCATATGTAACTCCTACAATTTGGTGAACAACTCTTGTTCTAATCATCTTATGATATATCCAAATTACTTGCCTCTAGGTTTCTAATCCTATTAGAGTAACCTAGTTAAGTCATTAACCAATTTTTAACCAGCGAATATCACTTGTTTATTCTTCGCGTTTAACCAAGATAAATACTAGTACTTCGCTTTGGCAAAACCTACATAGTGTTGATCGAGGCCTTAACGAGGGCATAAATTGGAAGGCCATGTTGACTTAATATTTTAATAGAGGGATTTTATTAGAATGTTACATCTCACCAATTATGGTCTACTTTAATCCATTTAATCTTTTAATTGATCTCATCAATTAATGGGGTTTATTATTACCAAATTTGCATGCTTTAGACATCCATAGCATCTCATACATGAATAAGTAAAGCAATAAATAAATGCAATAGTTATAGCCCATAAACTATGGTGGTTCAACCCAAGCCAATGGGAGAACCAATAGGGAACCTAAAGGTGTAAGTCGTTTCACAAGCTGTCGATCCACACTAGTCGGCCCATCTTCCTTCTCGTCTAGTCTCCGCAGTAATTTTTACCAATTACAAAATTCAGAAAATCGCTTTACATACGAGGGAGTAAGATGAGAAGAGAAATACAAAAGAATAGTAGTAAGGCACGACACGCACGCCGTATTTATAAAATTACAACCTTTTATCAAATAGGTCATCGGGCTATAACTATGCATTTCAAACACCATGCATTTCAAAAATAGCGTGTACCATTCAACGTTTTGTTAAGTGACATATTAAAATATCCTTTCAACCCTTTTATAGCCCATTAAGTTTTATTTATTACAAAACATACTGGAAGATGATGGGGATCTAAAGGCGGTTAGAGGGAGCGGGCCAACTGAAACCTCACGATTTGATAACTTTTATCAATAGAATCGTGTTTTCAGGATTTTAATCCTTGAGGTTTCATATCGGAACAACTCTTGTTCCACTGGCCAGTAAACTCTAACTGGAAATTGTAAAAATCACCGCTACATCATAACAGACTTGTTAATGTTTACAATAATAACATAAAACCGAATAGGCCATAACACCATGATTAACATTTAATCACTTATCGAAAGGAACAGTTATCAGATTTCGCTTAAATGATTTAAACAGGAAAAGCATAATAAAATTAAGACATGCATTTCATACAATTGCATCACCCAAATATTTAAACCCGAGTTCGTACCACACAAGTGGCTCTGATACCACTGAAGGAACGCCGGTGCCTCCAAGGCGCAGCGAAAAATTAGAATAATAAAATTTTTCGGTGATCCATACCATGGATCCATGTGTAAGGAATGAATCGGGGTGTTAAAGGTTTCGAAATTACCAAAACTTCAATCTGAGTAGACAGTGACGCCAAGGCAATGAGAATCCTGAAGCACTATCGAACCAAGCTGCAACCTTTACCGATGTCGGCCTCTACGTAGTCCACCCAATTGACAACAAACGGTAATATCCCAGAAAACTATTTTCAGAGATTATATTGTTTTGACCGCTGCTAGACCCTTTAACATAGTTTCGGGATTGCCTATATATTAGCTCTTTAGGGTTTTTACCCTTGCTGTATATAACTCTGTATTAATTGGTATATATTCATAACGAATATTTATTGCCATATATAATCTGAATCATAATAGTCATCATTAACATAAAAATAATATCGTTTAACCGAAAATTATAATTACGTTAATTATAATAAAGATTTCGGTAAACTATATTTATTTAAATTTATATATATATGAACCAAATTCATATATTAGAAAAATTATGCTCTGATTATGTGTACAACATCCTTGTACATATAGTATGTTCAATAGTTTGATTGCCCAATTAAATTAATTCTATAATTAATTTAATTCATGTGACAACCAGACACAATACCAACTATGTTTTACTCCGTTCATTTCAATCATAGGGTGTGACCCTATAGGTTCTTGTAACGTTAGTAGTAATATTAGAACTATTCTAATGTTACAAACAATGAGTGGCATCTAGCAATGCATCATTGCTACCTAAGTTACAAGAAGTCATGGTTCGACATAACCTTTTGTGATTAACTTTTCATGCATTAATCCTTAAGTCCTATATCTTTGGAATGAACACAAGTCATGGAATAGTCACACTTGCATAGTCCATCCCATGTTTCTTGATACCTTGAGTAGACTATGATATACAAATAAGTATGACATCTCATATCAACTTATTTGAGCATGGCCATGCATTTCTAGTCTTACTCAATCAAGTGGCGTGAGATATTACTCCTATTATGTAGGAGGGACTTATCCTATATTGATCAACCATATCCCTCTACATAGATTGTGGTATATCCAACATTAGTCTTAATAGAACAACCAATTACGGTGTTCGTTTGACTATATCAAAATATACAACTCACGATGTTGGAATGATGATGATCTCAAGTATGAGGATCATATACATATTAATCACTATGAGTAATATTGTGACAATTACATAATAATCCAAGAAACATACTCATAGCGGGTCAGTCCAATATGTTGTTCTCTAACACACATATTCATGCATTGATTCTGATACTCCATATCAATGACAACTCTTTATCATCAATCAACTACATGTTAGTCTTAATGCATTATTATTGTCCTAGCCAACAATAATACTTGACTAAGGATCTTTTAAAAATAATCATATTATTCTTAGGACATTATTATAAAATAGTTTATTTATGCACATAGAAATGAAACTGAAATAATAATGGCAAAGCCCTATATTAATAAACATGATAAATCAAGTATGTTATCACAACTATCTCGTGATTGATCTTTGGGCATACTCTTACAGTTTTTACTAAAGAGGCTTAAGTTTTTAATTGAATGTTTACCAACAAGACTGGTTTTCAAAAGCACTCCAATGTGACACGCCAGGCTCGGGCCTAACTTCTAAGCCGGGGTTGGGGTGTTATATTGCACATAAGTACCACATATGTAGCAAAAACTACCTAATATCTCATTTCATAGATATGCTCGTTCTTGAGCTAGTCACGGGTTTGCTCACACAAGCAAACGGTTGGGATGTAGCTACCTAGTGCTACTCACACAAGCTGACAGGTATCTGCAATACATGCCAGAGTACTTAGCCATTAGTAGGACGTACAAGACCAGCACCTAGATCACATAATCACATAATCACACATAGGTCCCTAGTGACATATCTCTCATATCCTGTACTATTCCTAAGGTTCAATCGGAATTTCTCACTAATCGAAACTTTGTCAAATATATCCGATGGGTCAATTACACACTTCATATAGCATTAAAGTATTAAAACATAAATTAACGATGAATTATTTACATACAAACTTACCTCGATTCAAAAATAGCTATAATTGCAACTTAGTCCATAATCTTGCTCTTTCCTCGATCTAGGTCAGAAACTCGTCTTTCTTGATCTATAATAACAAATTTAGCTCATTTAATTATCACATTATTTAATTCGGTCTAAAAATTGCATTATGGCAAAATTACATTTTTGCTCCTAATTTTTCACTTATTTACACTTTAGCCCCTAGGCTCGTAAAATGAAATGTATTCATTTTTCTCAAAACCCATGCCTAGCCTTAAAGAGCATTAAATTGGAGAAGATGGACTTACTATCAAGCTTGAAAGTTGAAGAAACCCTAGCTATTGTGAGCTCCAAATTTTCGGCTAAGGGTTGGAGAAGATAGACTAATTTTGGCCTTATTTTCCCTTTTTATTCTTTTATTAACCAAATGACCAAAATGCCCTTTTTGCTTTTCTTTGAAATTTTACCCTTCTATGTCCATTTTTGTCCATATGAGATGTAATGGTCTAATTTCTAAATAAGGACCTCTAATTTACAAATTCATTGAAATTAAGCACCTAAAGCTCCTAGAACATATATTTTACAATTTTTGCAATTTAGTCCTACTAGTCAAATTGGACCCTTTATCGATAAAATTTCTTAAATCGATAAAATTTCTTAACAAAATTTTTACACATGCATTCAATAATACTATAGACCTCAAAATAATATCATAATAAATTTTTCTACTTTAGATTCGTGGTCCTAAAACCACTGTTCCAGTCTGGCCCTAAATCGGGCTGTTACAACTCTCCCCCTTTAGGGATTTTCGTCCCCAAAATTCTTACCAGAAAAGAGGTTTGGGTATAATTTTCTCATAGCTTCTTTGGGTTCCCAGCCCATGTCTTTGCTATAGAACTTTTACTAGGGCTATACTTTTATTTCTTAACTGTTTAACTTCTCAGGCTAAAATCTTGATCGGTTCTTCATCATATGCCATATCAAGTCGAATCTCAACTTCTATTGGAGAAATCACATGTGAAGGATCAGAATGATATCATCGCAACATCGAAACATGAAACACATTATGAATCCTGTCCAACTCTACCGGTAAAGCTAACCGATATGCACTGGTCCTATTCTTTCAATAACCTCATACGGCCCAATGAAATGTAGACTCAACTTGCCTTTACGGTCAAATCTCAAAATCTTTTTCCACAGAGATATTGTCAAAAACACTTTATCACCAATATAAAATTTGATCTCTTTTGTTTTCAAATCCGCGTACAACTTTTTTCAATCTGAAGTAGTTTTCAAAGAGTTACGGATTGCTTTCACTTTTTCTTCAATTTCTTTAACCAAATCAACCCTATGAATTTGTCTCTCACTAAGCTCGGTCCAATACAAAGGAGTTTGACATTTGCAGTCATACAACACTTCATACGGTGCCATCTTTATACTTGACTAAAAGCTATTGTTGTAAGCAAACTCAACTAAAGGTAGATATTTCTCCCAACTACCTTCGAACTCTAGAACACAACATCGGAACATATCTTTAGGAATCTAAATTACTCTTTCCAATTGACCATCCATTTGTGGATGAAACACGATACTAAAATTTAATTTTGTACCCAGAGCTTCTTTCAACTTTCTCCAAAATCTCGAAGTAAATCTCAGATCTCTATCCGAAATAATAGAAATAGGCACTCCTTGCAATCTCACAATTTTAGCTATGTGCAATTCAGATAACTTATCAAGTGAATAGTCGGTACGTGCTAGAATAAAATGAGCCGATTTTGTCAATCAAACAAAAATGACCCAAATGTCATCTTTCTTCTTCGGAGTCAAAGGCAAACCTGTTACAAAATCCGTCATAATCCTGTCCCATTTCCACCCGAGTACCATCACTGGTTGAAGTAAACCCGAAGGCACTTGATGTTCAGCCTTTACTTGTTGACAAGCCAAACACTTTGATAAGAACTTAGATATATCTCTTTTCATACCCGGCCACCAATATAATTTCTTTAAATCATTGTACATTTTTGTATTACCCGAGTGAACAAACAAACGACCACTGAGTGCCTCGTGCAAAATTTTGTAAATCAGCTCATCATTTTTTGGTATACATACCCCATTTCGAAAAGTCAAGCAATCATTCGAACCAATTCGAAAATCTGAATCACTACTCAATCCACACTAAGCTCTATTGGCTTGTAAATCACCATCACTTTTCTGAGCTTCACAAATTTACTGAAGAAAAATCGATCTAGCTCTCATTTTGGCCAAGATTGATCCATTATTAAACATGGTCAGTTTCGTATTCATATCCTTCAAAGAAAATAAAGACTTTCTACTTAAAGTATCTATAACCATATTTGCTTTTCGTGGATGATAGTCGATTACCAACTTATAGTCTTTCGACAACTCGAGCCATCTTCGTTGTTGCAAGTTCAAATCCTTTTGAGTTGTCAAATACTTTAAACTCTTATAATTGGTAAAGACATGTCATTTCTCACTGTACAAATGATGTAGCGAAATCTTTAAGGCAAACATAATGGCAACTAATTCCAAGTCGTGCGTTGAATAGTTCTTTTCATGTGGTTTCAACTGTCTCAAGGCATGAGCTATCACTTTGCTCTCTTGCATCAATACACAACCAAGACCGTTCAAGGATACGTCACTGAAAATTACAAACTCTTTTCTTGACTCAGGTTTCACTAACACCGGTGCCTCAGTTAATAAAGCTTTCAACTACTTAAAACTAGCATTTCTCTGACCATTCAAACTTAACATCTTTCTGTAATAACCTTGTTATCAGAGTAGCAATCATCGAAAATACCTTAACAAAACATCTATAGTACTCGGCTAAGTCGAGAAAGCTTCTAACCTCAGATATATTTCTTGGCGGCTTCCAATCAACAATTACCGAATACCTTCTACAGAGACAATATGTCCCAAAAATTTGACTTTTTGGAGCCAAAACTCACTTTTACTAAACTTAGCAAATAATTTCTTATCTCTCAAAGTCTGCAACACAATTCTTAGATGCTTAGCATGCTCAGACTATAACAGCCCAGTTTAGACCCTAGTTAAAATAGTGGTTTCAAGACCATATATCTAAGTCAGAAAAATATATTATTATTATTTTTTGTGCTTATAATATGTGAATTTGCATGTGTGAAAATCTCGTATGAAAATTTGATTGTTTATGTGATTAATTATGAAAAAAGGGTAAATTACAGAAAATGCAAAATTGTTCTTCTAAATAAATAATGGCCGAATTAATATGATTTATTAGTGGAGAAGTCCTTACGTGGTTATTTAACGATTGAAGACA
The DNA here is from genome assembly GCA_020496765.1 of Gossypium stocksii. Taxonomy (NCBI): domain Eukaryota; kingdom Viridiplantae; phylum Streptophyta; class Magnoliopsida; order Malvales; family Malvaceae; genus Gossypium; species Gossypium stocksii. Next base: position 57,717,961 of record CM035630.1, read on the forward strand.
TTAAATGTCATAAATGGACAATACATAATAGTTTAATAATGTTATGAAACAAGGTTAATTTAGTAAAAAGATTATTAAGGTATGTTAAAATAAAACAAATTCATAAAGGTAGCCATTATTTGTTCATGTTAGCCGAATTTAAGAGAAAGAAGAACTAGGTTTTGGTGTTTTATACATTCGGCACTTTGAGCTTGAGATTAAGGTATGTTTTCACTTCAATTTTTGATGATTTTTATGTTTTTGAGATTGTTACTTAGTCTACTATCAAACCCATGTTTTAATTTGAGACATTGATGAAGATTTAAAAATGTGATGTTGATGATTTTGTGAGTTAAATGATGTTAGTTGGTTGAAAATGAAAATTATGTGTTGGATTGATATGTTTTGTTCTTGGATTTTTGATGAAATTGGCTAATTTGGGCTAAATTGAGAAAAGGGTATTTCGAGCGACTAAAATGAGAAACTTATGAAATATGTGGGCTTGAATGGACTAGAGAGAAATTTGGCTATGCTTGATTAAAATGAAATCATGTGTATTTGATGATTTTATGAAATAGAGACTTAAGTGTAAAAATGTGAAAATGTGAGGGCTATTTTGTAAAATGCCCTAATTGTGTGTCCTTGGATTGAATTGATTGAGTTTGTGATTGAATGAAATACGTATAGATCAAGAAAAGCAAAATCCGAACTTGGATCGCGAGAAATCGAAAGTCGACGAGTAATCAACTTTTTTCGACAAATCACACTCGAGGTAAGTTCATAAGTAGTAATTTCATTTTAAATGCTATTAAATGCATTGATATCGAACGGAATGTAATGAATGAAATCTTGAATGAGATGGGATTAGTAAATTTGCTATGATAAAAGGGAATACTATGGAAATGAATTGTGGGAAAGCTCGGTTGAACCGTAAGATTATATGCAGAATGTTAATGGCATGTTATTAAGTAGTGAATTGGCTTTGGGCCATGATATCAGCACTACGGGTGCGAGAAATACCTTGATTTGGCTATGGGCCATGGTATAGGTATGATAAAGGAGCGACCTTGAGTTGGCTACGGGCCATGGTATAGGTGCTTCGGGATAAGTTACCTTGATTTGGCTATGAGCCATGGTATAGGTACTTACTGGATGTAATGTTCGTATATTCGACTCGTAATCCGAATGGTTCAACAAATGAGCTATTATTGTGAAATGAGAAAGGGTTGTGCGGATTGAGCAGGTACGTATGATATTTATATTTATACATGAGGAACTATGTGATGAAATCATGTGAATCAAGGTAGATAGGTCCATGTAATTGAGTAAACCATGTTTTAATGCATGGATAAAGGTTTGTAATATTATGCTTATGTTGGAATTGGGCAAATGGTTAATTTATGTTTGAGTTTGCATAAAGAATTACTTGCTTATGACTTACTAAGCTTTAATGCTTACTTGGTCTATTTATTCCTATTTTATAGATTATTGAAGCTACTGAAGGCTCGAGAATCGTCAAGGATCCTCATCGCACTATCCGAACTAAATTTGGTACCTGTTGTGGTTGTAAATAGCTAAGTATGACATGTATGTTAGGCCAAGTGATTCAGCTAACTAATAGCTTGTGATTATGCTTAGATTTGGTATGTGGTTTATGATGCATTTTTTATATGTTATATTGTGTATATATGGCCTATTTGGAAAGGGTCATTTTGATATGAATCAAGCATTGGTTTTGGTAAGTTTTGGATATGAATTAAAAAGAGTATTGAATGAGTTATGAAATATAGGTACGGATATGAATGTGGTTTGTGATATAGTATGTTTTGATATGGATTTGGTGTATGAATTGGTTGTTAATGAATTGGACTTAATGGTGTAAGTTTTGGGCATGGAATTGGCTGATTTTGAGTTGTAGATGTTGCATATTTGATGATTTTAGGTACAAGGCAAATTAGGGTGTGAAAAATGGCTTAAACCAAGCCTATTTCTTGCCACACGGCCAGACCACACGGGCGTGTGACTTGATCATGTAACCCCTGTTTTGTGGCTAAATTGGATAGAATGGCAACAGACTAGACACATGGCTGTGTCTGGTGACCATGTGGCCAACTCAGGATGACACACGGGCTAGACACACGGGCTTGTCTAGTGACCGTGTGACCCTAGTTAGTGTTGCACACGGGATAAAGAGAACTATGAGGCACGATCGTGTGAGACACATGGCCTAGCCATACGGGCGTGTACCCTATTCTAAAGGAAACTTTTTTCATAAGTCTCATAAAACTTTCAAATGTTATGGTTTAGTCCCGACTCATTTCTTAAGAATGTTTAAGGTCTCAGAGACCTTCTAAAGGGACTTTATGTTTATGTATGGAAATTATGTAATGATGAATGATATGAGAATGCTATGTGATTGTATATTGATCTGTTTTGATTAGAAATACCTCGTAACCCTAGTCCGATGATGGATACGGGTTAGGGCTGTTACACAGACTCATCTCGAGAATAAATCAGGATATCATCTATGAACACAACCACAAATATATCCAAGTATGGTTGAAAAATTAGATTCATCAAATCCATAAACACAACTGGAGCATTAATTAAACCAAAAGGCATCACAAGGAATTCATAATGTCCACACCTAATTGGCATAGAGTGTTTTGTGTTATTTTGGATGGCCATTATGTTGACTACATTTGATACTCATTCCTTTTGTAAATGGCTAATTGAATTTGGCCAATACTAATTAAGCATGATTATTCAATGAAAATAAAATTTATGAATGAGTAAACTGGCAAGGATTGAATGTGAATGTATGAGGTTTATGCATGATGAATGTGGCATGAGATTATGGATTGAATGTCATGTTTGAGGTTGTTTGGATGTACATTGATGACATAGTATAAGTTAATGGAATTGGTATAAGTTTGATGTTATTTCAGGGTCATAATAGGCTTAGAAAATAGCCTTATAATTGCCCACACGGGTAGACACACGGGTGTGTGTCTAGGCCGTGTGTGACACACGGTCCACCCCACTGGCATGTTGTAATAGGCCAAATTAGGGGATAAATGTAACACCCCTATCCTGTAACCGTCACCGGAATAGGACGAGATGTTACCAGAAATTAGGAAAAACGGATCAGAACAGTAAAATTTTGAACATTTTCTTGAATAAAAGATCACTTATTTATAAAAATGTTGTACACAAACAAAGATCAAATTTAAACTTATATAAGTAAATATTCAAAAGATGCCATATTCGCATGGCTTAAATACATCAACCAAAACATCCTTCCACTATTAGTCTATTCTATACATGCCATAAGTTAACCCAAAACATAGCAATACCAAACAGTGGATAGTGTGACGACTGCTGATGATCCCCGAGCCGATAGTAAGAGTCAATGATCTACCAAACAAAGAAACATAACATTCAAAGTAAGCTTTCATAAGCTTAGTAAGTCTTAAGCAATTTAAACAGTTGAACTTAAAAACAAACCAAATGTTCGAAATCGCATAACACTTTCTGAGTACAATACTATTTGGCCGATTATGCACAAACACATATCATTTTACTCTGTTTATACTCAAACTCATATAAACATAGTATTTACAAGCTTCTGGATTAACTTTAATTCTTTCGAATTTCACTAGTGTATCATTTCTTATCCACACTTACTTTCAACATTCATAGTTAAATGGCATATCGAAAACTATCTTGTAACTTTCCATAATAACTGAATGCACACATATACAAATGTACATATGAATTTACAACATCTTTTCATATGCTTCTCATTACACATTCTTAATTCCCATCAGATCAATCTCACATATATAATATATATATCACATACCTGAATCACTTAATGTGCAATACGAGTTCAATTTATCATCTTAGCATAGGATCTCGTAGTCATATACTTTATCAAATTCACTAGCACTTGGCCTACGAGGTATAAAACCCGAACATAACACCAGCACGAAGCCTACGGTACTTTAAAACCCGGACATATTACCAGCACGAAGCTTGCGGGACTTTAAACCTGGATACAATCTCGGCACAATTTATTTTATATACTTTTTACTAACTTTGGCCTCATCAAATATCCAATAATACACACTTTTCACAATTGGTCATTCTGCCACATTATATACACAAAAACATATGTACATTTCACATTTGCCCATTCGGTCACACCACATACACAAGCACATATATAAGATAATGCTTTTATCATCACTTGCTAATACATCATATACTTTGCTTTCATTTAAATAACCACTCAGCCATATTACATTTCTACGTAACCATTCGGCCTCACTATACAAATAAGATAGCACACATTTTCATAAAGGCTATTCGGAGAACTTGCACACATTTAATATTAGCCATTTCGGCCTCACCACATATACATACCTTGTACATCAATTTCATCATATCAAAATCGACTAGGTATACTAGTCATTTATGGCTTATAGCCTCATTTTAATATGAATTCGGTACTTTGATTACCAATATTTAATCAAACATGTTCTTAATTACAATTATTTAACATTTTAATTTACATTCGGCAATGACATGTTCATCTCCAATAATTCAATACTTATAAACTTATAATTTCACAAATTTTACATCAAAGATCCATCTAACACTCATATATCATTTCCTAACATCACAATTCAAAATTCACATATGGTTTTAATCAATAGCTTATAAGCAACTCAAACAGTTTTATCAATGTTTACAACATAATCACAAATTCACTACGAGCTGTCTTCCTGAGCAACAGTCATTAAATTATTTGTAACTGGAGGTATGAAACTCCAAATCAAGTGCCATTAATTTTCCATAGAAATAAACTCATATATCTTCTATCCAAAAAATTTTCAGGATTTTTGGTTTGGCCAATCAATATCAGATTTTTCTTAAAGTTTTCCCTATTTTACTGTTTGACTATTCTGACCACACTTTACTACAAATCAAATTCCTCATTGTACAGAATTCAAAATATGTTCTCGTTTATTTTGTTTAAAACTAGACTTATTAAGGAGTCTAAGCATATAAATTTTATCTTATAATCATTTTTTTACAATTTATAATGATTTTCTAAAAACAAAACAGGGGCCCTCAAAGCCCTTTTGACTCTGTCCCACACCACTTTAAATATCTCATTATCGGCAATTCCTTTACTTACACGGTTTCTTTTATAGGAAACTAGACTCATCAAGTTTTAATTACATAATTTATTCAGCCTGTAACTCAACTCCAACAATTTATGGTGATTTTCTAAAATCACGTATTGCTGCTGTCCCAAGCAGATCTATTACAAATTTACTGTTAAATTTCCAAAAGTTCAAACACTTAAGAACTTATTAAGATCTCAATCCCTTCTTCAATTTCCTAATCATATTAGTAGTTTCACTTACTTTGTAACATTAATCCACAATTCATCTCATAATTCATTCGGTAATTTCATCACATAATTTATTTAAAATACCATTTCCTTATATTGATTTCAAATACATTCAAGAATTTAAAGCATAATTTCATAGCCAAATGTAATCACTATTCGGCATTTACAAGAAATTCATAGTATTTTATTCACGTATTAACTGATGATGCTTTCAGTTATTCCATCTTATCTCATGTATTCAAAATACCATTCACACCTATTAGTTCATAAGACATTTGGCTATCACACATAGTCCTCACTAAATTCATACTCATTCTATTTACCATTACTTAACTGAAACACAGAGATCATATATCATTCTCTAAAACTCTTTTAGCATATACCTCATTTCCATGCACAATTCAATCGAGTAAGTTAGCCATTTTCAGCTCTTATTATGAACATTATTAATCATTCAAAAATATATATATATATATACCACATATACTAAAACTTTATTCTATATTCCTTTAATCTTTAAACACATAAATTCAACTTAATCGTTTAAGAGCTTACCTCAAAAGTTATCGTACGGCTATATCGACTACACAACTACCTTCGTTTTTCCTCGATCCGAGTTTGTCCCCTTAAGCTCTTGATGCTCAATCAACAATTTTAACTACTCAATTTACAAACGGCAATGTCATCACTTTACACAACAGAAATTAAATTTCATTACTTAAACTATCCACGGCAATCACCTTCCGAGCACCTTAATTTTCTTTAAGCTAAACCACCTCATAGCATACATATACACATTCGGCTAATTATAAAACAAAATCAGCACTCATAACTGAATCATTAACTAAAATCACATTTGGCAATATGCTTAAATAATCTTCAATATTTAATAACATCTAAAACTAATTTGCTTGAGGTGCCATGAATTATTCAAATTTGCCGAATATCATTGAATTTCTAAAATCATGCTTATAACCACTTGGCCAAATTTCACATATCAAAGCCACTTATATATATATTATTCAAAGCATTTAACAACACTTAAAAGTCCAAAACTGAATGTTCATTATGCATTTCCTTAGTTCTAGATTCGGCAAACACATGTATAATTACCAAAACTTTATTTTATTTTTATTTTTAAAAAAAAAATCCAAAACCATAAAACTCAATTCATATAACACCAAACTCAATGCTAAATCACCCCAGGCACAATAGGCACTAGCACAAGCACACACACATTTAACTTTTATAAAATTCAACTTTTAACAAACTCCCTATGCTTCCATGATCAAAACCGAATGCTCATCTTACAACCAACATGCATATTTAATTATCTCAAGCCTCTCTTAATCAATTTTATTCATAAAAGCATGAATTCAACAATCCATTACTCATACAAAATAAACATAATCGAAAATCCCTTCATGAACTAATCACTCACATGTAACATATTTTTCAAAAACAAGCTCATAAACATATGAATTTTGGTATCAAATTATCTATTGAACATTCGTTTACTATCTTCTATCCTCAACTCAAATTTCCTCACTCATTTTCACTAAGGCCGAATCTAAAATGCCTCATAAACTAAATTTATCAAGTGGGTTTCGGCTAGAAGAAGAAGAGAACCACAAATTTATCAACAATTTACAAAACCACATCAAATTACGTTCAAATTTGTCTCCAATTGACCGAACGGTCCCAAAATCATCCTTCACTCTTATTCTTTTTATGAATTTCAGCTAGGTGAAGAAACAAAGATGAGTTCTTGTTTTCTTCACCAAATTCTTATTTTATTTTATCAATAAACTATATAATAATGAATATATCAATAAACTACTTAATAAAAAAAATATCAATTCATTATTATACATATAAAATATGCTTATTTTGCTCACTAAAACCATCATGGCCGGCCACTAACATTAAAAGTGGCAAATTGACATGCAAACCCACTTATTTGTATCATTCAATAATTAATCACTTAAAATAAGCCACACATATATTCAAAGCTTCTCACATAAGTCCTTTTCATTTAGAAACACATTCAAATTGACAAAAATCAAAGCATTCAAATTTCACACATGCAGGATCACATATTTTAGACATAAAATATTATATTCAATTATTTCTGTGACTCGGTTTAGCGGTCCCGAAACCACTTCCTAATTAGGGTCAGAATAGGGCTGTCACAATAAATGGGAAAGTGGTTTCAAAACCATGAATCTAAGGTTTAAAATATTATTCTAGTTTAGTTTTGATGTTTATTAGGTGTTTGGATAAATATGTGAAATTTTGGTGTGTGAATTTTATTGGTTACATGTCCAATTTGGTGTGTTGGACTAAATTGCAATATGTGAAAAATATGGGTTTCATTTCATAAGGTACTTGATTGAATTAGGTTTTTAAATTAGAGGTCCTTATATGGTAATTAACCCATTTTAACTTAGCTTGGACAAAAACGCCCAAGGAAGGGTAGGCATAACAAAGGTTTTAATGAAGGGCATTTTGGTTAGTTTGTTAATAAAAGAATAAAAAGGGAAAGATAAGGCAAAATCTTGTCTATGAATTCTTCTCCTTGGTCGAATATAGAGAGGAAGCCATAGCTAGGGTTTCTTCAACTTCCAAACTTGATTGTAAGTGATTTCTAGCCCCATTTTTAATTCTCTTCTTATTTTTAGAATCATCGCAGCTTGCTCTAGCTAATTTTACCATTATTTTAAGCTAGGGTTGATGTCGACAATTTTACCTATGTATGAGTTGCAAGTATTTTGATGTCTAATGGTGGAATATGAAGGTTTAAGCTGTGGTAAACTATGATTACTAGGTAATTTTTCATGAAAATCCCTAAAATGGACCAAACTGCAAAGTTAATAAATTGAGTGGTAAAAGTATAAATTGATGAGAAATGTGGCCTGTTTTGAGTGCCGTGGATATTCGGCTAGGCTTGGGTAACCAAGAAATTGATACATTTCAATTTACAAGCCTAGGGACTTAGTTGTAAAAATTGACTAAGTTAGGGGTAAAATGGTAAAAATTGTCATAGGATGATTTTAGACTAAATTGAGTAATGTGTGCATTACACGAGTTAAATGTGTCATTATAGATCAAGAAGATCGAGGAGTCAACCTTGACCGGGGCAAGGGCAAGGTCTCGGATTAAGTTACAAAATACCGCTTTTTGTTGTCGAGGTAAGTTTATGTGTAAGTAATATGTCCGTTTTAATTATACATTAATGATTCTAATGGATGCTATGAAATGTTGCTATTGAATAATCTTCTATGATGTTGAAAGTATGGAAATGAGAGTTCTCGTTTGAACCTTCAGAAATAATAGGTGATACGGATAAGTATGGTTAGGTCACATGTGTGATAAAGTGAGCTTCACCATGTAGACCCGAAAACTATGGAACTTAATGGCTAAGTCACATGTGTGAGAAAATGAACTTCTCTATGTGAACACGATAGTTACGAGACTTAATGGCTATGTCAAATGAGTGATAAAGTGAACTTCACCATGTGTACATGAGAGCAATATCATATGGAGCTAAGTCACATGGGTGATAAAGTGAACTTCACCATGTGCACATGAAGGCTACGAGAGTAAATGGCTAGGTCACATGGGTGATCAAGTGAACTTCACCATGTGTACCCGAGAGCCGGGCTTATATTTTGGTGGAATCATGAGCGAAAACTCCACCGAGTATCGAATATTAATCCGAAAAGTTCAACAGGAATACTTATTAAAAAGATTTGGTGTGGTAGTATGATATGTGTGTGTAGGTGTATTCTTTTGGGCAAGTGTAATTGTGGGAAAGTGCATGTGGATGCAAAGGTGCATGTGGACTTAAGTAGGTGAAAATAATGTCCATGATTTGTATGGAAATGTTGGTAAGTTTAGGTGGTAAGTTAGTGTGTGAGAGATAAACCTTGGTATAGCTAAATGTTGTTATGATGATAATTATTTACATATAGACTTCCAAAGCTTTTAAAGCTTACTCTTTTCTCTTTTCCCTTGTTTTATAGATTTAGTCAAGCTAGCTCGGGATCGAAACGAGTCGGAGGATCACCCACACTATCGATGTTATCTTTTGGTATAGTAAAATGAACTCTTTAGACTATGGCATGTACAGGGACTTAATGGTGTTGTTGGTGTTAAGTTGGTTTGATTATGTTGGGGTAATTGTCATGGGATAAGTCATTTGCATTTAAGGCTAAGTGATATAGCCATTGATGATGATATTTTGTTTATCTATCCTTATGAGGAAATTCATGGGATGCTTAGTGTGTTTGTGTGTGTTTAATTTGAAATAGGTGATGGATGGGTAAATGGAGTCATTTAGATGTTTAAAGATGTGTTTTTTGTGTGGTGTTAAAAGTAGTAGAGATACTATGTGTTTTGGGTCAAAGTATGGCTTGAAAAGTAGCCTAACTTAGGGCCACACGGCCAGCCCCCACGGCCAGGTGTGTAGGGCGTGTGAGTTTTGCATGGGATTTTCGGAGGTTAAGGATGTCACACGGCCTGATCACATGGGCGTGTCTCATGGCCGTGTGACCAAAATTGCATGCTAACGTCATAAACAGAATGTCCCAGTTTTTCACATTGGGAGGCCATACGGGTGTGTCAAGGCCGTGTGATGAACACAGGAAAAGGACACGGGCGTGTGCTCGGCCGTGTGAAAACCTTTGTAGGTTTAAAATGAAAAATAATTTTCCAATAATTTAGCACGGGCAGGGGACACGGGCGTGTGTGACCACACGGCCTGCCCACACGGGCGTGCCCCTGTCTCACACGGGCGTGTGCCCTGTATTAGGTCAAATTTTCCAAAATTTTTCTAAGTGGTTTCAGACCATTCCCAAAACACATGTTTTGGGCCTCGTAAGCCCACTTTAAGGGTTGTATGGTATTTTATGAATAAGTTTTAAATTGGAATGAAAATTGGTGGTTCGATTGTGCATGAATGATGCTGATATTGTCCGGTAATGCCTCGTGCTCGGGTAAGGCGATAAACCTGGGTAAGGGTTGTATTAGAGCTATGATTTAGTCGGTTCTTCGACTACCGTAGTGTTATGAATGAGTCGAGCTATACATGCCATAGATATATTATGATAGTGTGGTGACTCCTAACTTTTCTAAACTGTGTTTTGGTTTTATATAGGTATGGATCTTGAACGAGCTGCGGCTGATGATGCTGCTACTAATATGCCATCTCCCATGCAAGGGACCGTGCCGGTAGAAAGTAGAAATGAGACTATGAGTCAAGGAGATGAGGCTCGGGATGCCTTTCTCTGAATGATGAATGATTAGTATACCGATTTCGTTAGAGGAAACCGTAATGCTCAACCCCCTCCTCCCCCGCCTATATCACAGTCGATTCCCGTAGCCCCACAGGGTATTGACTTGGCAAGGTTGACAAAACCTTCGGTGGATAAAATTCAAAAGCAAGGGGCCAAAGAGTTTAGAGCTAAAGTCGATGATGATCTAGAAAGGGCCGAGTTTTGGATCAAGAATTCCATGAGGGTATTTGTTGAATTGTCTTGCACACCCGAAGAAAGTTTAAAATGTGCTGTATCCTTGCTGAAGGACTCAACCTATCATTGGTGGAAAACATTAATATCTGTGGTTCAGAGGGAAAAAGTGATGTGGGATTTCTTTTTGGAGGAGTTTCGTAAAAAGAATATAAGTCAGAGATTTGTGGATCAAAAACAGAAGGAGTTCCTTGAGTTAAAGCAAGGTAGGATGATGGTAGCTGAGTATGAGCGTGAGTTCGTTAGACTCAGCAAATATGCACCAGAGTGCATTTCTACTGAGGCGATGATGTGTAGAAGATTTGAAGATGGACTTAATGAGGACATTAAAGTGCTTGTGAGAATTCTAGAATTAAAGGAGTTTGTGGTATTAGTAGACAAAGCTTGTAAAGCAGAGGAATTAAATAAAGAGAAGAGGAAAGAAATTATGGAAGCTCGAGATGCTCAGAAGAGATCGATGAGTAAGTCCTTCCAATCTTCATTAAAGAGGTCTAAAGAAATGATTCCTCAAACGATAGTTTCAGTTAGACAGTCACACCGAGATCGTGGTAAAGCATATTCGGGTTCTAAAACTCAGGCTACATCGATGGCCAGTGTGGGTAACATAAGGACTGATAGACTTGAGTGTCAGAGTTGTGGTAGATGACACACTGGTGAGTGCCGGGGACCTAACCCGACTTGTTTCAGGTGTGGTTCCGTAGATCATTTTATTAGATGTTGCCCTGAGAAAGCGGGATATGAGAAATTTCAAGGTGTTAGATCAAGTCACACTGCTAGTAAGGGTAGACCGCCAAGGAACGTCGGAGGTGGAACTAGTGGTAAAAGTACAGTGAAAGATACAGTTGTGAGATCCGAGATGAGAACACTTGGTAGGGCTTATGCTTTACGAGCTCGGGAGGAAGCCTCATCTTTGGACCTGATTATTAGTACATTCTCACTTTATAATATTGATGTTATTACATTGATAGACCTAGGCTCCACTCATTCATATATATGTGAAAAATTGGTGCATAGTATGACATTTCCTGTTGAGTTGACTAAAATCGTTACTAAGGTGTCGAACCCGTTAGGTAAATTTGTACTGGTAGATAAGGTGTGCAAGAATTGTCCTTTGATGATTCAGGGTTACTTTTTTTTGGCTGATCTAATGTTATTGTCGTTTGATGAGTTTAATATTATTTTGGGCATGGATTGGTTGACATTACTTGATGTTAAGGTAAATTGTAGATAGAAAACTCTTGAGCTTAAATGTGAAAGTGGTGAAATTCCGTCGGTTGGAACAGATGAGTTGATTAAAAAGCCGATGGTAATTTTTTCGCATGTCTGCTTGGAAATGCATGAGAAAATGGTGTGAGGCTTATCTAGCATATGTGTTGAATACTGAGGTGTCAGAATTGAGACTTGAATCTGTGCCCGTAGTTTGTGAATTTTCAAACATGTTTCCGGAAGAGTTACCCGCGTTACCCCCTGTCAGAGAAATTGAGTTTACTATTGATTTGTTACCTGGGACTGCACCTATTTCCATTGCTCCATATAGGATGGCTCTGACAGAATTGTAAGAGTTAAAGACTCAGTTGCAAGAGTTAATAGAAAAGGGATTTGTAAGGTCGAGTTTCTCTCCTTGCGGTGCACCTGTATTGTTTGTAAAGAAGAAGGATAGGTCGATGACACTTTGTATTGATTATAGGTAGCTCAATAAGGTGACTATCAAGAACAAGTATCCATTGCCGAGAATTGATTATTTGTTCGACTAATTAAAGGGAGCAACGGTGTTCTCTAAGATTGACTTGAGATCTGGCTATTACCAGCTGCGGGTTAAGGAATTCGATGTATTGAAGACTACTTTTAGAACGAGGTACAGCCATTATGAATTTCTTGTTATGCCTTTCAGTTTAACTAATGGACCGGCTATGTTTATGCATTTGATGAACCAGATTTTTTGGCAATATTTGGACAAGTTCGTAGTGGTGTTCATAGACGATATATTGATCTATTCTCGGGATGAGTCGAAACATGCCGAGCATTTGAGGATGGTATTACAGACTTTGAGAAAAGAGAAGTTATTTGCTAAATTTAGCAAGAGTGAGTTCTGGCTACATGGAGTCAAATTTTTGGGACACATAGTCTCGCGCGATGGTATACGAGTTGATAAAAGCAAGATTTCAGCAATTGTTGATTGGAAGCCACCGAAGAATGTAACCGAGGTTAGAAGCTTTTGGGTTTAGCTGGCTATTACTGACGATTTGTTGAGGGTTTTTCTATGATTGCTTCTCCTATAACCAAGCTGCTTCAAAAGTATGTAAAATTCGAGTGGACCGAAAGATGTCAACAAAGTTTCGATCAGTTGAAAGCTAAATTGACTGAGGCACCAGTGCTAGTGCAACCTGAGTTAGGAAAGGAGTTTGTGATTTATAGTGATGCGTCACTAAATGGCCTTGGATGTGTACTGATGAAAGAGGGTAAGGTGGTGGCCTATGCTTCGAGGCAATTAAAACCACATAAAAGGAACTACCTGACACATGATTTAGAGTTGGCTGCTATCGTCTTTGCTTTGAAGGTTTGGCGCCATTATTTGTATGGTGAGAAATGTCAGATTTTTACCAACCACAAAAGTTTGAAATACTTCATGAATCAAAGGGAATTGAGCTTGAGAAAATAGAGGTGGCTTGACTTGTTAAAAGATTACGAGCTAGTAATTGAGTATCATCCCGGAAAGGCACATGTGGTTGCGGATGCTTTAAGTAGAAAGTCCTTGTGTGCTTTGAGAGCTATGGGCACGAGTTTGACCTTGTCTGATGATGGTTCTATATTAGCTGAGTTGAGAGCTAAGCCATTATTTCTACAGCAGATTTGTGAAGCTCAAAAGAATGATGATGAATTGCAAGCCAAAAGGGTTCAGTGTGAGACGGGTGGTGACTCTGATTTTCAAATTGGTTCGGATGATTGCTTGATGTTTCATGATAGAGTTTGTGTTCCTAGATATGGGGAGTTGATTCGGGAAATTTTGCTTGAGGCACATAGTGGTTGTTTATCAGTACATCTTGGTAGCACAAAAATGTATAATGACTTGAAGAAATTGTATTGGTGTCTGGGCATGAAATGGGACATTTCGGCATTTGTGACAAAGTGTTTGATCTGCCAACAGGTGAAGACGAAACATCAGGTACCTTCGAGCTTGCTTCAGCCAGTAATCATTCCCGAGTGGAAGTGGGATAGAATTACCATGGATTTTGTGATCGGGTTGTCTTTGACACCAAAAAAGAAAGATGCTGTGTGGGTTATTGTGGATAGATTGAAGAAATCAACTCATTTCATACAGGTACGTGTTGATTACTCACTTGATAAATTGGTTGAATTGTATATTGCTCAAATTGTGAGGTTACATGGAGTACCTATGTCTATTATCTCGGATAGGGATCCGAGGTTCACCTCAAGGTTTTGGAAAAAGTTGCAAGAAGCACTAGGTACGAAGTTAAATTTTAGTACTGCATTTCATGCGCAGACTGATGGCCAATCTAATAGGGTAATTCAAGTTCTTGAAGATATGCTTCGGTGTTGTGTTCTAGAGTTCGAGGGTAGTTGGGAAAAGTATTTGCCTTTAGTGGAATTCGCCTACAACAATAGTTATCAGTCGTGTATTCGGATGGCGCCTTATGAGGCATTGTATGGTCAAAAATGCCGAACCCCCTTGTATTAGACAGAGTTGAGTGAGAAATAGATTCATGGTGTTGATCTGGTTAGAGAGACTAAGGAAAAGGTGAAGATAATTTGGGATTGTTTAAAGGCTACTGCTGACCGGCAAAAGTGTTATACTGATTTGAAAAGGAAAGAGATTGAATTTCAGGTTGGTGATAAAGTATTTTTGAAAGTATCGCCATGGAAGAAGATATTGAGATTTGACTAGAAAGGCAAGTTAAGTCCGCGTTTCATTTGACCATATGAGGTTACGGAAAGAATAGAGCCAGTAGCATATCGTCTAGCTTTACCATTAGAATTGGAAAAAATACATAATGTGTTTCATGTGTCAATGTTACGACGGTATCGTTCAGATCCTTCACATGTGATTTCACCTATGGATATTGAGATTCAGTCGGGCATGACCTACGAGGAGGAGCCGATTAAGATTTTGGCTCGAGTGGTTAAATAATTAAGAAATAAGGATATAGCTTTGGTGAAAGTGTTGTGCAAAAACATGGTATGGAAGAGGCTACGTGGGAACCAAAGGAAGCTATGAGGAAACGGTACCCAAACCTATTCACCGAAAAGATTTTCGGGGATAAAAATCTCTAAAGGGGGAGAGTTGTAACAACCCAAATTAGGGGATAAACGGGAAAGTGGTTTCGAAACCATGAATCTGAGGTTTAAAATATTATTCCGATTTAGTTTTGAAGTTTATTAGGTGTTTGGATAAATATGTGAAATTTTGGTGTGTGAATTTTATTGGTTACATGTCCAATTTGGTGTGCTGGACTAAATTGCAATAGGTGAAATATATGGGTTTCATTTCATAAGGTACTTGATTGAATTGGGTTTTTAAATTAGAGGTCCTTATATGGTAATTAGGCCATTTTAACTTAGCTTGGACAAAAATGCCCAAGAAAGGGTAGGCATAACAAAGGTTTTAATGAAGGGCATTTTGGTCATTTGGTTAATAAAAGAATAAAAAGGGAAAAATAAGGCAAAATCTTGTCCATGAATTCTTCTCCTTGGCCGAATATAGAGAGGAAGCCATAGTTAGGGTTTCTTCAACTTCCAAGCTTGATTGTGAGTGATTTCTAGCCCCGTTTTTAATTCTCTTCATATTTTTAGAATCCTTGTAGCTTGCTCTAGCTAATTTTACCATTATTTTTAGCTACGGTTGATGTCAACAATTTTACCCATGTATGACATGCTAGTATTTTGATATCTAATGGTGGAATATGAATGTTTAAGGTGTGGTAAACTATGATTACTAGGTGATTTTTTCATGAAAGTCTCTAAAAAGGACCAAATTGCAAAGTTAATAAATTGAGTGGTAAAAGTATAAATTGATGAGAAATGTGAGCTGTTTTGAGTGCCATGGATATTCAGCTAGGTTTGGGTAACCAAGAAAGTGATACATTTCAATTTACGAGCCTAGGGACTTAGTTGTAAAAATTGGCTAAGTTAGGGACTCAATTTAGTCTAAAATCATCCTTAAGCAAGAAAGAGATGCATTTCAATTTGTGTGTGTTTAATTTGAAATGGGTGATGGATGGGTAAATGGAGTCATTTAGATGTCTAAAGATGTGTTTTTTGTGTGGTGTTAAAAAAAAGTAGTAGAGATAGTATGTGTTTTGGGGCAAAGTATGGCTTGGAAAATAGCCTAACTTAGGGCCACATGGCCAGCCCCCACGGCCACGTGTGTAGGTTGTGTGAGTTTTGCATGGGATTTTCGGAGGTTAAGGATGTCACACGGCCTGATCACACGGGCGTATCTCATGGCCATGTGACCAAAATTGCATGCTGACATCATAACTAGAATGTCCTAGTTTTTCACACGGGAAGGCCACAAGGGCGTGTCGAGGCCATGTGATGAAGACGGGCAAAGGACACGGACGTGTGCTCAGCCATGTTAAAACCCTTGCCAGTTTGAAATGGAAAATAATTTTCCAATAATTCAACACGGGCAGGGGGCACAGGCGTGTGTGACCACATGGCTTGCCCACACGGGCAGGGGGCACAGGCGTGTGTGACCACATGGCTTGCCCACACGGGCGTGTACCCTGTATTAGGTCAAATTTTCTAAAATTTTTCTAAGTTCTCGATTTGGTTTCGAACCATTCCCAAACCATGTTTTGGGCCTCGTAGGCCTACTTTAAGGGTTTTATGGTATTTTATGAATAAGTTTTAAACTGAAATGAAAATTGGTGGTTTGATTGTGCATGAATGATGTTGATATTGTCCGGTAATACCTCGTACTCGGGTAAGGCGATAAACCCGAGTAAGGGGTGTTACATGTGTAATCAGGCAGTGTGTCCCCTGCACCTAAATTATGCAAAACAAAATGCCCAGTAGTAAACACACGGGCAGAGACACGACCGTGTATCTCAACCGTGTAGAGTGCACAACCTAGCACATGGGCGTGTGGCTTGGTTGTGTGCCCCTAAAAGTTTTCTGACATCATAAACAGAATACCCAAGTTTTCACACACGGAATGGAAGACCCTTGTAGGTTTGAAATGGAAGATAAACCCCACTCGGACTAGGGACATAAGTGTGTGCGACCACACGGCCTGCCCACACGGGCGTGTCCCATGTCACACGAGCGTGTGATCCTGTTTTGACTAAAAAGTTTTAAGTGAACGAAGGATCTTGGTTCCGTCCCGAACCATCTCCAAAGCATCTCTAAGAGCTCGTAGGCCTATAATAGGGACGATATGAGTACGAATGAAAAGTTTTAAGTTGTAATGAAATTTTATGGCCCAATTTTTTACGTAAGTATTATCGTTTAAGTCTGGTAACGCCTCGAACCTTGTCCCAACGTCAGATATGGGTAAGGGGTGTTACATTTAGTTGTATCAGAGTTAGTGTTTAGTCGATTCTAGGACTAACCTAGCGTATGCAGGAGTCTAGCTCTACATGCCATACCTATGTCTGTATGTAATATGATAGTGTGACAACTCGTGACGATTTAAAATATGCTTTCTTATAGTAAATGGATCCCAATCGAGTCGTGGCAGATGTTGTAGAAAGTAATGCGCTGGCTCTCACTAAAGGGACGGTGCCAGATGGAAGTGAGAGTAGACCAGCAACTGTGAGTCAGGGAGGAGAGGCTCGGGAAGCCTTCATGCAAATGATGAACGAGTGGTTCACAGAGTTCGTTTGAACAAACCTGGCTACTCAACAACAACCTTTACCCCTTCCAAACCCTTAACCTACCCTTATAGCTCCCCAAATAGTAGAGGTAGTAAGACGAGAAAAGCCTCTAGTTGATAGAATCCAGAAACAAGGAGCCGATGAGTTCTGGGCTAATAAAGATGACAACCTGGAAATAGTCAAATTTTAGCGTGAGAACACTTTCAGGGTATTCGATGAATTGTCTTGCACACCTGAAGAGTGCATGAAGTGTGTTGTATCCCTCTTCCGAGATTCTGCCTATCAATGGCGGAACACCCTTGGGTTGGTTGTACTAAGGGAGAGAGTTAATTGGGAATTCTTCCAAGAGGAGTTTTGCAAGAAGTATATCATTCCAAGATTTATTGACCAGAAGTGCAAAGAATTTTTTAAACTGAAGCAAGGTTGAATGACAGTAACCGAGTACGAGCTTGAGTTTGTGAGACTCAGCAAATACGCTCGAGAGTTTGTATCCACCAAAGCCATCATGTGCAAAAGGTTCGAAGACGGATTAAATGAAGATATCCGACTGCTAATTGGAAATCTAGAATTAAAAGAATTTGTGGTGCTTGTGGACAAAGCTTGCAAGGTCGAGGAATTGGCCAAGGAGAAAAGAAAAGCTGAGATTGAGTCTCGTGACTCAAGAAAGAGACAGTTGAGCAAGTCGTTTCAATCCTCTTCTAAGAAGTTTAAAGAGTTCGCCACTCGATCAACCACTTCAGTGAGATTTTTTAACAGAGGTAAAGGTAAACAATATTCAGTTTCTAAAGCTCAAACTACCTCAGTTGCAAGTGTGGGTAATGCTTGACCTAGTAGACCTGAATGTCCCTAGTGAGGTAGACGCCATCTCGGTTAGTGTCAAGCACGTGAGAGTGCTTGCTTCAAGTGTGGTTCTCCAGACCACTTTATTAGAGAAAGCCCCGAGATGGTTGAGAAGGATAAAGATCAGAGTGCAAGATCAGGTAATGCTCCCTCTAAAGGTAGACCACAGAGAAACTTGGGAAAGGGAGCAAGCAGTAAAGGCACACCTAGAGAATAGACTATGAGACCCAAGGGTAGGACACCCGTAATGACTTATGCCATTCGCCCTCGCGAAGAGGTGTCATCGCTCGATGTAATTACGGGTACATTTTCTCTACATAAAACTCCTGTTATTACTTTGATTGATCTGGGATCCACCTACTCATATGTTTGCATGAAACTAGTCTCTAGCATGAGTATGTATACCTGTAAAGTCTACAAAAGTTGTGATAAAAGTATCCAATCCCTTAGGCAAATGTGTACTAGTAGACAAAGTATGTAGAAATTGCCCTTTAATGATTAGGGGTCATTATTTCCCAGCAAATCTTATGCTTTTTCCATTTGAGGAATTTGATGTAATCCTTGGTATGGATTGGTTAACCACTCATGATGTAATAGTGAACTGTGGTAGAAAATTTATTGAACTGAAATATGAGAATGGTGATACTCTACGAGTTGAATCAGATGAGTCATATACTTTGCCTATAGTGATTTCTGCTATGAGTACTCAGAAATGTATTAGGAAAGGATATGAAGCTTATCTTGCTTTTGTGATGAATACAAAAAAGTCTGAGTTGAGAATTAAGTCAGTGCCAGTAGTTTGTGAGTATCAAGATGTTTTTCCAAAGGAATTGCCCAGATTACCTCCGGTTAGAGAGGTTGAATTTGGTATCGAATTAGCTCTCGGTACTGCTCCTATTTCAATTGCACCTTACAGGATGGCTCTGGCCGAGTTAAAGGAATTGAAGGCTCAGCTATAAGAATTAACTGATAAAGGTTTTGTAAGGCCAAGTTATTCTCCGTGGGGTGCTCCCGTATTATTCGTGAAAAAGAAAGATGGTTCTATGAGGTTGTGCATAGATTATCGGCAACTTAGTAAGGTGACCATAAAGAACAAGTATCCTTTGCCAAGGATTGACGACTTATTTGACCAGTTGAGAGGAGACACAGTGTTTTCCAAGATAGATTTGAGATCCGGGTATTACTAGCTGAGAGTTAAAGAATCTAATGTGTCGAAGACTGCATTTTGGACAAGAAATGATCATTATGAATTTCTTGTCATGCCATTCAAGTTAACTAATGCCCCTGCTATATTTATGGATTTAATGAACCGTATCTTTCGGCCATACTTGGATATATTTGTTGTAGTCTTTATTGGCGACATATTGATTTACTCACGTGATGAGAATGAACATGCTGAGCACCTGAGGACAGTTTTGCAAATTTTACGAGATAAGCAGCCTTATGCCAAGTTTAGCAAGAGTGAGTTTTGGCTTAAAGAAGTTGGATTTTTGGGCCACATCATTTCGGGTGATGGCATTAGAGTTGACCTGAGAAAGATTTCAGCTATTGTTGAATGGAAACCGTCGAAGAACGTATCAAAAGTTAGGAGTTTTCTAGGCCTGGCTAGTTACTACAGATGGTTTGTTAAAGGATTTTCCATGATTACCACTCTGATGATAAGGTTGTTGCAAGAAGATGTCAAGTTTGAATAGACAGAAAAATGGCAACAAAGTTTTGCGAAGTTAAAGACATTGTTGACTAAAGCTCTTGTTTTAGTGCAACCCGAACAGGGAAAAGAATTTGTGGTTTACAGTGATGCATCCTTAAATGGATTGGGCTGCGTACTTATGCAAGAAGGCAAGGTGATCGCATATGCCTCGAGACAGTTAAAACCTCATGAAAGAAATTATCCGAAACATGAATTGGAGTTGACTACCGTTGTATTTGCATTAAAGATATGGAGACACCATTTATATGGTGAGAAATGTTAGGTGTTCACCGACCACAAAAGTCTGAAATATTTGATGACCCAAAAGGAGTTGAACCTACAGCAACGAAGATGGTTTGAGTTGATCAAAGATTATGAGTTGGTGATTGACTATCACCAGGGAAAGGCGAACATGGTCGTTGATGCTTTGAGCAGGAAATCCTTATTTGCTTTGAGGGCTATTAATCCGCAGTTGGTCATAACCGATGATGGATCGGTCTTAGTAGAAATGAGAGCTAGACCGATGTTCATTCAAGAGATTCGTGAAGCTCAGTCAAGCAATAGTGAATTACAAGCTAAGAAAGCTCAATGTAAATCAGGTATCGATTCAAATTTTCAAATTGATTCTGGTGTTTGTGTAAAGTTCCGAGACCAAGTTTGTGTACTAAAGGATGATGAGCTCATTCGGAGAATTTTGCACGAGGCACATAGTAGCCGTATGTCTATTCACCCTGGCAGTACCAAGATGTATAATTATTTAAAGAAATTAAATTGGTGGCCAAACATGAAAAGAGATATCTCCGAGTATGTAGCAAAGTGGTTGATTTGTCAGCAAGTGAAAGTGGAACACCAAGTACCCTTCGGTTTATTACAGCCTATCATGGTACCCAGTGGAAATGGGACCGTATTACCATGGATTTCGTGATGGGTTTGCCATTGTCGTCGAAAAAGAAAGATGGCATTTGGGTTGTGGTAGATAAACTTACGAAGTCAGCTCATTTTATACCAGTGCGTACAGATTATTCGCTTGATAAATTGGCTGACTTATATATTTATGAGATTGTGAGATTGCACGGAGTACCACTGACTGAAAAATGACTGTTTTAGCCCTAGAGTGTACAATAATTGTTTTGCCCTTGTGGGCAAGTAAGTGACTTGGACTATGAACTTGACTGATTTGACTGTGATCGTATGGTAGTGTTTCAACTAACGTGACCGTGGTTGCATGATAGATATGTTTTTAATGTATGGTTAAATGACTGTTATTGTAACACCCCTACACCGTATCCGTCGCAGGAATGGGTTACAGGGTATTACCGAACAAAAGTACAACCATCATACAATCAACAATTTACTTTACAACATATGTTTATTCCAGTCAAATACAACCTGTAACGAATTCCATTGATTAACATTTCATGCGTCTATAGGCATGCAATCAATCCACTCATTTATAACACCATTCGCATGTAACACCCCAAACCCGGTCTGGACGTTATGACCAGATCTGGTGTGTCACATGATCCTAAACTACGCTTATAACCTTTTAACTTGTTGTGACTTAGGTGAGGTTCGAATCACATTAGTGAGTTTGTGAAAAACCAGTTCATTAATCCTTAAAGTTATCCTTAGTTAATCTTAAAGCGTTTTGAAAACATTGTTGAGATTTTGAAACCCGCGCAGCCTACGTCTAGTAAATTCGATATAGCAGGATTCAAAACATTAAAGAAAATAAACCCATAAAGAAAATTTAAAAAACGGCCTTATTACAAATTTAAAACCCACAAATAACTTAATAATAAAATACTTTAAACAAAATGAAAACCAGTTCTGCAGATGCTGTGGCCACTCCGAATCTCTCGCAGCTCCAAGCCCACTATGGTTGAGGGTTACCTGCAGGGATTAATTAAAAAGGAGGGTGAGCTTGAAAACTCAGTGTGCAACATTATCTCAACCATAGGCCAAAACAGATCAAGCCTCAGAAACAGAGTTAATTGGGCCTTGGCCCATTACAGGAATCAGGTTAAGCTCAAAGGCCCATAACAGAAACAGATCAGATATAAACATTATGCAAACAAAACCCAACCCAGATCCATCCTTAACACCCCCGTACCAGCCTTACACCATGTGGGGAGACTACTCGACCCACCCAACCGCTACACGCCACAGATATTTGCAGCGAGGCTGCCAGATATAATTTGCAGTAAGACTGCCAGATAACATTTGCAGCGAGGCTGCCAGATATATTTGCAGCGAGGCTGCCAGATATTGTGACGAGGTCACCAGATATAAATATTGTGGCGAGGCCACCAGATTGCAGCGAGGCTGCCAGAAAATATGTGGCGAGGCCACCAGATTGCAGCGAGGCTGCCAGAACGCTTCCTCCATCATAACCCATACCCCATGCAACATACAATCATACTAGCATGCAATATGTAGCATCTTATGCATCGGATATATACATATTAATAATTAATTCATGTAGATACATAACATCATACATTTCATGCAGAATTGATCCTAGGGGTATAATAGTCTTTTTACACCTAGGGGTATTTTGGTAATTTTTCATATTTAAGGGTATTTTAGTCCTTTTCCCTATTTCCAATGATTTTATGCCAGTCTAATAGACTAACAGTCCCTAAATAGCCTCGGAAGTCTACTTAAGCCAAATTTCCAATTTTGCCCTTTTTAGCCTAAAACCCCTAATGGGCCTTACTATGTCCAATACCGTCGATAAGTCCGATAAGCCAAATTTTAGGTTTTAGTTACCAACTTTACCAAGTTTTTACTATTCGAGTTTACCAGAAAGTCCTTTATGATCATATTCAAATTTGGGCTCGGAAGCCCATTGGGCCCGCCTTGGCCCATTGAAGCCCAACTTACCCAAACGCTCGAAATTGCACCTTCTACAATTTCGCCAACGCCAATTCCTAATGTGACCACAACAGAGTAATCGGTTACTCTTATTTCCTTCCAAGGCTGACTTTTCGGTCACTTTTGATCGGTCACCTAGCACAGTTTCGATTTTCTTCGGCTTTTAGCCATCCTAGTCTATGATGGGGATATGTTACACACCTGTTAACTGTCGGAATCGCTGGAGAACCCACGAATGAAATCCTACAATCAACCACTAAATGTTAGTCTAAGATTCGGCCACATATAAGATCTTCTCCCACAAATCATAATCGGCCAACATGCCCGAACATTGAAATCTTACCCCTTATTGCCGATCAAAGACTAAATCTCGTTATCTTTCAAAACTCCTCGCTTGATAACCTCCTCTTGCTATTCCATGCGCAAAAGAAACAACCCATAATATTAGAATCTTACAAAAATGTCGACAAGCCCTCTATAGGTTTCGGTCTCCCCTTTAAGATATTTAATAGACGAAGATACGTAGTGAATAGATCACTTACCAATACCACCACTTGCAGAGTATCACTTCCACGCTTTTACTATCTCTGGTCTACTCTAAAACCACCACAGATCTAACGCTAGCACCACGAGAATATCTCTAAAGGTATTCGGCTTTAGAAGGGTTAGAAAGAGGTGCTTTCGGCTTCTGGGGAAGTGATATGGGCTCTAGTTGTTTTAATCAACAAAGCAGGTGGGATAAATCGACAACTAGAAGAGATAGAAGAATAGGGTTCGGCTGGCTAAAGAATCAAGAAGAAGGAGAATAAGAAGAAGAAGAAAGATAAGAAGATTTTGATCAATAGGTAACAAGGAGGTGTGGTTTCGGTTTGTAGAAAGTATTCGGCCATGGGAATTTTAATCAAATGAGCATTCGGTTTAGGCCTTGAAGAAAAGGGGTAGGAGAAAGCTTATTCGATTCGGCCAAGAAGGAGGCAGCAAGATAGGTTTCGGTTTTGAGAAGGCAAGATGAAAAGAAGATGAGAGTTGAAGAGAGAACAAGGGAGGTGTTTAGTTGAATGAAGATTCGGCTCAAGAGTGGGTTAAGGGTTCGGCTAATAGGTTGATGAGAGAACCAAAATGGCAAAATAAGAAAGGTACCTAGCACACTAGAGAAATAGACAAAGAAAGGGGAGCTTTACTTACCTAAGGAAAATCGGCACCAAATCATAAAAACTAAAAGAAGAATTCGGCACCCAACAACACCTATTTGCCGAAAATGCTACCTAGGCACATTGCCGAATTTGCCTTCCCTCAAGAGTCCTTTGGCCGGCCATCAATTTGAAATTCAAAACCTCCCTGATTTGCTCCTCAACCTCCTCCATGATTTACTCTTTGACCGATTCAAATCCCTTCCAAGCAGAGTTCAATTCGGCTTCAAACTCTTACCTACTCAAGCTCAAAAATAAAACACTACCTTGCAACCTCTGGCGCTTGAACCCTTGACCTCTAGGCTCATTTAGGCGCCACCTTTTAAGGAACCTAGTGGCGTCTCCCTTGCCACTTTACCACTGATTCATTTGTGCTACATTTCGCACACAATTCCTTAAAACACTTATTTCCACTGATCCCCTATTTCCCTAAGGCAAAAATCCAAAATTTTGCCGAGCTTCCAACCAACTCATGGGCCTTCCATAGGCCCATTAACACATCCCAAACATGCATCACACACCTAATTACCAACATTTAAACATTTTTAATAGACGATGATAAATCTAAGAAAACCCGAAAATTAGGGCGTTACAACTCTACCCTCCTTAAAGAAATTTCGTCCTCGAAATTTACCTTATCCAAACAAATGGGGATATTGCTGACGCATAGCCTCCTCTGGTTCCCAAGTAGCTTCTTCTCTGCCATGATTACGCCATAGAACCTTCACCAATGGAACTGATTTTCTCCTTAAAACCTTCATGTCCCGATCCAGAATCTGCACAGGTTCCTCCTCGAAAGTCAAATCAGGTTGTATTTCTACTTCTGCAACTGGTAGAATATGGGTAGGATCAGAACGATATCGCCTTAGCATGGATACGTGAAACACATCATGAATTCTATTTAACTCTGGCGGTAATTCTAACTGATACGCCACCAGGCCCACTCGCTTAAGAACCCGATAAGGCCCAATAAACCTCGGACTCAGCTTGCCTTTCTTACCAAATCTCAATATCTTCTTCCAAGGCGAAACTTTCAGAAAAACCATATCACCTACTGAATACTCAATCTCTTTACGCTTCAGATCTGCATAAGACTTCTGTCGATCAGATGCCTCTTTCAAACGGTCTCTTATCACCTTGATCTTCTCTTCAGTCTCCGCTACCAGTTCAGGTCCAAGAACTTGCCGCTCGCCCAATTCGGTCCAACAACTAGGTGAACGACACTTACGCCCATACAATGCTTCGTAAGGTGCCATACGGATACTAGCCTGATAGCTGTTATTATATGCAAACTCCGCCAACGGTAAATAATCCTCCCAACTGCCTCGAAAATCGATAACACAACCCCTCAACATATCCTCTAGAATCTGAATAACCCTCTCAGACTGACCATCAGTCTGAGGATGAAAAGCCGTGCTAAAGTTCAGCCGCGTTCCCAACGCCTCATGCAACTTTTGCCAGAACCGAGATGTGAATCTAGGATCTCGATCAGAAATGATAGACACTGGCACCCCATGCAGTCGCACAATCTCTGCCACATACAACTTGGCTAACTTCTGAAGTGAATAATCAGTACGTACAGGGATGAAATGAGCAGATTTAGTCAACCTGTCTACAATCACCCAAATCGAGTCCTTCTTTGATGGCGTTAAGGGCAATCCACTTACGAAATCCATGGTCACCCTTTCCCACTTCCAGAGCGGTACCTTCACTGGTTGCAGAAGTCCAGAAGGTAACTGGTGCTCAGCTTTCACCTGCTGACACGTCAGACATTTCCCCACAAATTCTGTTACTTCTCGCTTCAGTCCAGGCCACCAATACAACTCCTTTAAGTCATGATACATCTTATTACCTCCAGGGTGCATAGCACACAACCCTTTATGAGCTTCATTCAGAATTGCTTGCCTCAACTGAAAATCCTTCGGAACACAGATTCTACCGCGAAAACACAGAACTCCTTCACTGTTAAGTCCAAACTCAGAAGTATTCCCATCTTTCACCTACTGAAATCGAGCATCCAGAGACTCATCCCTCAACTGCTTTTCCTTAATCTCATCCACCCAGGTCGGTCTTACTTGCAATTCTGCTAACAAGCTACCATCGTCATACAGACTCAAACGAGCAAACATAGCTCTCAGGTCAGATACAGTTCTACGACTTAGGGCATCAGCCACCACATTAGCTTTGCCTGGATGATACTCAATCACACAATCATAATCCTTAAGCAACTCGATCCATCTCCGTTGCCTAAGGTTCAGCTCCTTCTGAGTCAACAAGTACTTAAGACTCTTATGATCTGTGTATATAATACACCTTTCTCCATACAGATAATGTCTCCAAATCTTAAGTGCGAAGATTACTGCCGCCAACTCCAAATCATGGGTAGGATAGTTCACTTCATGAGGTTTAAGCTGTCGCGATGCGTAAGCAACCACCTTACCGTCTTGCATCAACACACAGCCCAACCCAACATGCGATGCGTCACTATACACGGTAAAATCTTTTCCAGACTCTGGTTGAATCAGTACAGGTGCCTCGGTCAAAACCTTCTTAAGCTTCTCAAAAGCTTCTTGCTGCTGCTGGGTCCAAACAAATGGTATGCCTTTCCTTATGAGTTTCGTTAATGGTGCTGCCATCACCGAAAATCCTTCTACAAACCTTCTGTAGTATCCAGCTAAACCCAGAAAACTCCGAATTTCAGCCACAGACCTCGGTGGTTTCCATTCTAGAATTGCTTCAATCTTTCGAGGGTCCACTTTAATACCCTCAGCAGATACAACATGCCCCAAGAAGGTTACTTCCCTCAACCAAAACTCACACTTACTAAATTTCGCGTAAAGCCCCTTTTCCCTTAACACTTGCAGCACAATACGAAGATGCTCATCATGTTTCTCCTCAGATTCAGAATAGACCAAAATATCGTCGATAAAGACGACCACGAATCGATCCAAGTATGGCTGAAACACTCGATTCATCAGGTCCATGAAAGCTGCAGGTGCATTGGTCAGCCCAAATGGCATAACCAAGAACTCATAGTGACCATAACGAGTTCTGAATGCCGGCTTGTGAATATCCACCTCTTTCACCCTTAATTGATGATACCCAGATCGAAGGTCAATCTTGGAAAATACTGAAGCTCCTCTAAGCTGGTCGAACAGATCATCGATTCTTGGCAACGGGTACTTATTCTTAATTGTCAGCTTGTTCAACTGCCGGTAATCAATGCACATTCGCATTGACCCATCTTTCTTCTTAACAAACAACACTGGTGCTCCCCACGGAGATACACTTGGCCTAATAAAACCTCTATCCAACAGTTCTTGAATCTGCGCTTTCAACTCCACCAACTCCTTTGGTGCCATCCTATACGGTGCAATGGACACCGGTGCCGTACCAGGCAACAAGTCAATTCCAAACTCGACCTCTCGATTCGGAGGCAAACCTGGAAGCTCTTCTGGGAATACATCCTGAAAGTCCTTAACGGTTCTAACTTGATCCACCATTAGTTCCTCAGATTCAGCTTGACTTATAAATGCCATAAAAGCCTCACATCCTTTGCGAATCCATTTCTCAGCTCTTAATGCTGATACCACATTGGACAGATAGTCTCTCCGTTCTCCAATCACCATAACTTCCTCATCCTCTGCAGTTTTTAAGCTCATCCGCTTTGCAGCACAATCCAAAGTAGCCCTATGCTTTACAAGCCAATCCATTCCTAAGATGAGATCGAATTCTCCGAAGGGTAGCTCCATCAAATCTCCAGAAAAGATCTTTCCTTGAGTCTCTATAGGCACGTCTCTATACAATTTGTCTACCCTAACCGAGTGACCCAAAGGACTTAGTACCGTTACCCCACTCACTGTCTCCTCAGAACGCACTCCCAACGACCCAGATATGGCACATGCAACATACGAGTGGGTAGATCTAATATCTATTAACGCAGTGAATGGTATACAAGAAATCAAGAACGTACCGGTTATGACATCAGGAGCATCACCTTCCTCTCGACGACGAGCTGCATAGACTAACGCTGGCTGACGAGCCTCAGCAAAAACCAGCACCCCTACCAGGTGCCCCTCGTCCTCGACCATTTCCATTTCCACCTCTGCCTTGTCCACGACCTCTTGGAGCTGGTGGTCCACCCCTCACTGGCTGAGCAACCCTCTGATCTCTAACTTGATTCTGAGCAGGTTCCTGTGGACAATCCTTAATTCTATGCTCCATCGACCCACATCGAAAACAGGCTCCAGTACGTTTCCGACACTCGCCCGTATGGATCCTACCACAACTCCTGCAACTCTGAGGTCTGACAGCATTCATTGGCACCGCTCGTACTGGTTCTGCCATCCTTGCTCTTTTAACATCCCTATTATTCCCACCAGATGATCCAGAATCCCTCCGGAAGCGGTTCCGATCCTTCTCGCGGTTCTGCCTCTCAGTACGCTTTACTTCCTCAGCTATCTTAGCTTTCTCAACTAGAGCAGCAAAATTACGCTCCCTCTGCGGAGCAATCAGAACCCTTAGCTCACCCCTCAAACCGTCCTCAAAGCGCACACTACGCTCGTATTCAGTGGCAACTATCCCAGAAGCATATCGACTCAGCCTCAAGAACTCAGCCTCGTACTCAGGTACCGTTTTACCTCCCTGAACCAAATTCAAAAATTCCTTCCGACGCGCGTCCACATAGCTAGCTCCAACGTATTTTCCTTTAAAGGCTGTCTTAAACAGCTCCCATGTTACCTCGCCAGCTGCAGTTCCATCTCTTACTGTGAGCCACCACTGATACGCCTCATCTCTAAGCAGCGATACAGCTCCCTTCAGCTTCTGCTCCACAGAACAGTCCAGATCGTCCATAATTCGCTCTGTGGCCTCCAACCAATACTCGGCCACGTTTGGGGCTACCCCAGACACACCCCTGAAGAATTCTGCTCCATTAGCTCGGAGTCGCTCAGATATCGCTCCACGAAATCCATTACCAGTACTCGCCCCAGCAACCCTTTCCAAAACTCGAAGCATCGCTTATGATAGGGCATCATCCCCTACACCCCTATCATGAGATTCCACCTCTGTTGCTGGTGATACTGGTATCTCAGCTGCTGGTGCATGACCCGAAGAAGAAGATTCGGCTCGTGTGCTACCTCGGCCACGTCCACGGCCCCTACCACGAGCTGCTCGCGTACTCATTTCGTATGTTCTGTTTTAGAAGTTTTATGAGTCAGATTAATATTTCAATGTTTATTACAGATGTCTTATGGATAGTAGAGTTTCAAAGTTTATCTTCTTTCGCGGTAGCCTACCTGTAGTCTCAGTTTATCTATCAGAGTCTCTACAGTTTCAGTAATACCCTAGCTAAAGTATCATAATATAGTCTTTAGTCAGGCATACAATCAGAATTTTCAGAAACAATCAGAAAAGTTCAGAAAACTTACAGGCTTGGGCCGGAGATTCGGTGTGCCACTATTTCGAAAGATCTCATAGGATAACTTAATTTATTCTTTGAAAATAACTCATTTAGGTACGATAGAAGTTTATCAAAACTAGTTCCAAGTAATTTGAAAGCAATGTTAAAAACATGACTTTTCGAAAATATTTGTTTTGATTGTTTGAAAACCTTCATTTTTTAGACCCGTTCCACAGCCGAGTTGTTGCAACTTAGCTCTGATACCACTAAATGTAACACCCCAAACCCGGTCTGGACGTTATGACCAGATCTGGTGTGTCACATGATCCTAAACTACGCTTATAACCTTTTAACTTGTTGTGACTTAGGTGAGGTTCGAATCACATTAGTGAGTTTGTGAAAAATCAGTTCATTAATCCTTAAAGTTATCCTTAGTTAATCTTAAAGCGTTTTGAAAACATTGTTGAGATTTTGAAACCCGCGCAGCCTACGTCTAGTAAATTCGATATAGCAGGATTCAAAACATTAAAGAAAATAAACCCATAAAGAAAATTTAAAAAACGGCCTTATTACAAATTTAAAACCCACAAATAACTTAATAATAAAATACTTTAAACAAAATGAAAACCAGTTCTGCAGATGCTGTGGCCACTCCGAATCTCTCGCAGCTCCAAGCCCACTATGGTTGAGGGTTACCTGCAGGGATTAATTAAAAAGGAGGGTGAGCTTGACAACTCAGTGTGCAACATTATCTCAACCATAGGCCAAAACAGATCAAGCCTCAGAAACAGAGTTAATTGGGCCTTGGCCCATTACAGGAATCAGGTTAAGCTCAAAGGCCCATAACAGAAACAGATCAGATATAAACATTATGCAAACAAAACCCAACCCAGATCCATCCTTAACACCCCCGTACCAGCCTTACACCATGTGGGGAGACTACTCGACCCACCCAACCGCTACACGCCACAAATATTTGCAGCGAGGCTGCCAGATATAATTTGCAGTAAGACTGCCAGATAACATTTGCAGCGAGGCTGCCAGATATATTTGCAGCGAGGCTGCCAGATATTGTGACGAGGTCACCAGATATAAATATTGTGGCGAGGCCACCAGATTGCAGCGAGGCTGCCAGAAAATATGTGGCCAGGCCATCAGATTGCAGCGAGGCTGCCAGAACGCTTCCTCCATCATAACCCATACCCCATGCAACATACAATCATACTAGCATGCAATATGTAGCATCTTATGCATCGGATATATACATATTAATAATTAATTCATGTAGATACATAACATCATACATTTCATGCAGAATTGATCCTAGGGGTATAATAGTCTTTTTACACCTAGGGGTATTTTGGTAATTTTTCATATTTAAGGGTATTTTAGTCCTTTTCCCTATTTCCAATGATTTTATGCCAGTCTAATAGACTAACAGTCCCTAAATAGCCTCGGAAGTCTACTTAAGCCAAATTTCCAATTTTGCCCTTTTTAGCCTAAAACCCCTAATGGGCCTTACTATGTCCAATACCGTCGATAAGTCCGATAAGCCAAATTTTAGGTTTTAGTTACCAACTTTACCAAGTTTTTACTATTCGAGTTTACCAGAAAGTCCTTTATGATCATATTCAAATTTGGGCTCGGAAGCCCATTGGGCCCGCCTTGGCCCATTGAAGCCCAACTTACCCAAACGCTCGAAATTGCACCTTCTACAATTTCGCCAACGCCAATTCCTAATGTGACCACAACAGAGTAATCGGTTACTCTTATTTCCTTCCAAGGCTGACTTTTCGGTCACTTTTGATCGGTCACCTAGCACAGTTTCGATTTTCTTCGGCTTTTAGCCATCCTAGTCTATGATGGGGATACGTTACACACTTGTTAACTGTCGGAATCGCTGGAGAACCCACGAATGAAATCCTACAATCAACCACTAAATGTTAGTCTAAGATTCGGCCACATATAAGATCTTCTCCCACAAATCATAATCGGCCAACATGCCCGAACATTGAAATCTTACCCCTTATTGCCGATCAAAGACTAAATCTCGTTATCTTTCAAAACTCCTCGCTTGATAACCTCCTCTTGCTATTCCATGCGCAAAAGAAACAACCCATAATATTAGAATCTTACAAAAATGTCGACAAGCCCTCTATAGGTTTCGGTCTCCCCTTTAAGATATTTAATAGACGAAGATACGTAGTGAATAGATCACTTACCAATACCACCACTTGCAGAATATCACTTCCACGCTTTTACTATCTCTGGTCTACTCTAAAACCACCACAGATCTAACGCTAGCACCACGAGAATATCTCTAAAGGTATTCGGCTTTAGAAGGGTTAGAAAGAGGTGCTTTCGGCTTCTGGGGAAGTGATATGGGCTCTAGTTGTTTTAATCAACAAAGCAGGTGGGATAAATCGACAACTAGAAGAGATAGAAGAATAGGGTTCGGCTGGCTAAAGAATCAAGAAGAAGGAGAATAAGAAGAAGAAGAAAGATAAGAAGATTTTGATCAATAGGTAACAAGGAGGTGTGGTTTCGGTTTGTAGAAAGTATTCGGCCATGGGAATTTTAATCAAATGAGCATTCGGTTTAGGCCTTGAAGAAAAGGGGTAGGAGAAAGCTTATTCGATTCGGCCAAGAAGGAGGCAGCAAGATAGGTTTCGGTTTTGAGAAGGCAAGATGAAAAGAAGATGAGAGTTGAAGAGAGAACAAGGGAGGTGTTTAGTTGAATGAAGATTCGGCTCAAGAGTGGGTTAAGGGTTCGGCTAATAGGTTGATGAGAGAACCAAAATGGCAAAATAAGAAAGGTACCTAGCACACTAGAGAAATAGACAAAGAAAGGGGAGCTTTACTTACCTAAGGAAAATCGGCACCAAATCATAAAAACTAAAAGAAGAATTCGGCACCCAACAACACCTATTTGCCGAAAATGCTACCTAGGCACATTGCCGAATTTGCCTTCCCTCAAGAGTCCTTTGGCCGGCCATCAATTTGAAATTCAAAACCTCCCTGATTTGCTCCTCAACCTCCTCCATGATTTTCTCTTTGACCGATTCAAATCCATTCCAAGCAGAGTTCAATTCGGCTTCAAACTCTTACCTACTCAAGCTCAAAAATAAAACACTACCTTGCAACCTCTGGCGCTTGAACCCTTGACCTCTAGGCTCATTTAGGCGCCACCTTTTAAGGAACCTAGTGGCGTCTCCCTTGCCACTTTACCACTGATTCATTTGTGCTACATTTCGCACACAATTCCTTAAAACACTTATTTCCACTGATCCCCTATTTCCCTAAGGCAAAAATCCAAAATTTTGCCGAGCTTCCAACCAACTCATGGGCCTTCCATAGGCCCATTAACACATCCCAAACATGCATCACACACCTAATTACCAACATTTAAACATTTTTAATAGACAATGATAAATCTAAGAAAACCCGAAAATTAGGGCGTTACATCGCATGCTACTATTTATTTGGTCATTCCATTTCTTTAACCGAATGCATGTATGTGCATAATAATTTTAACTCATTCATTTTACAAGTCAAAACATTTCATAGAACTAGATTCATATGTCAAGCATAATTTGACTTTTCCATTTGCAAATTTCAAATTAAGTAATATATCAAGGGTTATAATCAAAACCAATTCAACAGCCATATAAAAATATATGAAAATATACTCGACTAAGTGCAATATTAACCCTAAATATCAAGTCCTGAATCTTTAATATTTCATTACCAACCGAAACATAGATATCTTGTACTAAATATTCAACTCCATTACAAGCCAAATTAATAGGCCATTCACCCATACAAACAGTCTATATTTCAAGCTTACTAAATAACTAACTATAAGATATTCATGTAATTATCCAGTTTAAAACATGAATCCAAAATAACAATCTTACATATTATATCATTTACTTATCCAAAAGAGCTTAGACCATGACTAACATAACCAAATTTAAACATAAAGGTCAAGCCATTTTCACATGGCCTTATATACACATATCAAAAAATTTCAAACAAAACAAAACATAGTCTATACATGCCATAGTATCAAACTTGAACTTTTATAAAGATACCAAAATATCGTAGATAGTGCGATGACTTCGATAATGATCCCAAGCTCACAACGAACCTTAAAAACTAAAATAAGAATGAGCAAACAAAACCGAATGAGATATTAACTCAGTAAGTTTTAAGCAATTCGATTATGAAAAATTTAAATCAAACTTAAACTTAGAAATTTATCAAATGCTAGATTCGTACCTAGCTTCCCATTTCGTGACTTGATATATACCTACTAGATATAAATTCTTACCTTATATCAAGATCAATTTAACTAAGCTCAAGATTTACTTGTAATCCAATATTACTAACTCACCAGCCATATATCTACTTAAATTTAATGATATACTTTATCACTTTTACTTCAATATAACATATCACCAAAGTTATATAGCTCATACGCAAACCTTGGTACTCGAAAACTCAATCACAATTAAAATCAATTTGAGTCTACTTTGTACACATACTAATTTATGCCCACACATAGCCGTATGCTCTTATTTCTCTTCTCACAACATTGTACAATGATATATATATATATATATAGATATATACATATACATTCCGAACATACCATCTATTCAATTCAATATCCATGTCCACTTGCTCATTTCGCACACTTAGTGCCCGTCAACCGAATTCGCACACATAGTACTCGGTTAAAGAATTCGCACACATAGTGCTTATATCCATCCACACACATAGTGCATTTCAAATTTTTACATTAATAAAAATAAATATTTTTAAAAATACAAAGAGGACCGAATGGCTTCATTCTTTTCTTTTTCTTCTTCTTTTTATTTTCGACAAGAACAAGGCTTAATGGTCTTATTATTTTATTCCATTACTATATTTCATTCATTTTATACAATTTAATATTATCAAATAATAAAAACACATATAACACTCATAAAAATAAATATTTTTTAACCAAGCGCCGTGCACTACACTTAAGATGGTATAATTTCATATTAAGTCCTTCCACTAATAATAATTATCACAACTTGGTTATCACGTAATAATTCATTAAGTTTTCATATTATGCATTTAAGCCCTATTCAATAATTCGGCATTCAAAAGATAAAAAAAATTTTAGAACGAAATTTCACACCAACCAAATTCATGCATTCAAAACATAGATAAATAATAAATAATTATTTTCTGACTCGGATTCGTGGTCCAGAAACCATCGTTCCGACTAGGGTAAAAATCGGGCTGTTACAACTCTCTCCCCCTTTAAGGATTTTCGTCCCCGAAAATCTTACCAGTGAATAGGTTTGGATAGCATTCTTTCATCGATGTTTCAAGCTCCCAAGTTGCCTCCTCAATTCCATGTTTAAGCCATAGAACTTTCACCAGAGAAAATTTTCTATTTCTCAATTCTTTAACCTCACGAGCTAGAATACGAACCGGTTCTTCTTCATATGATAAATCTGATTGAATCTCAATCTTGGATGGTTTAATCACATGAGACGGATCGGATCTATACCATCGAAGCATCGACACGTGAAAAACATTATGGATCTTTTCTAGCTCAGGTGGTAAAGACAATCTGTACGCAACTGGCCCAATCCACTTAATAACTTCGTACGACCCAATAAATCTCAGACTCAACTTCCCTTTGCGACCAAATCTGAGGATTTTCTTCCACGGCGAGACTTTTAGAAATACCTGATCACCAATCTGAAACTCTATATTTTTACGCTTCAAATCCGCATATGATTTCTGCCGATCCACTGTGGCTCTCAGGTTTTCTTGGATCACTTTTACTTTCTGCTCAGTCTCTTTGACTAAATCAACCCCGTGTATTTTGCTTTCACTTAACTCAGTCCAATATAAAGGTGTACGGCATTTACGACCGTACAAAGCCTCATAAGGTGCCATCTTGATGCTCGACTGAAAGCTATTGTTATCGCAAATTCGATCAAAGATAAGTAACTTTCCCAAGTATCCTCAAACTTGAGAACACAACATCTCAACATGTCCTCAAGTATCTGAATGACTCGTTCGGATTGACCATTTGTTTGAGGGTGAAAGGCTGTGCTGAAATACAATTTAGTACCCAAAGCATCTTGTAGTTTCTTCCAAAATCGCGAAGTAAACCTCGGATCCCTATCCGAAACGATAGAAATAGGTACCCCGTGCAATCGTGTAATTTGGGATATGCACAGTTCAACTAGTTTTTCGAGTGAATAATTTGTACGGACAGGAATGAAGTGAGCTGATTTTGTCAGTCTATCAATTACAACCCAGATTGCATCTTTCTTGCTCGATGTTAAGGGTAATCCAGAAACAAAATCTGTTGTAACTCGATCCCATTTCCACTCGGGAATCAAAGTCGGTTGAAGCAATCCCGATGGTACCTGATGCTCAGCTTTCACTTGCTAACATACCAAGCATTTTGAAACAAAATCTGAGGTGTCTCTTTTCATACCTGCCACCAATAGTGATGTTTCAAATCATTAAACATCTTCGTGCTACCCGGGTGAATAGACAATCTACTATCATGTGCTTCACTACAAATCATTCGAATCAAATCAGAATTCTTTGGCACACAAATTCGATTTCTGAATCGTAAACATCCATCAGCATCAATGTGAAATTCTGAGTTATCATTTGAATTACATTAAATCTGCTTTGCTATAAATTCCTCATCTGTACTCTGAGCTTCACAAATCTATTGAATAAATGATGGTCTTGCTTTCAATTCAGTTACTATCGCACCATCATTAGTCATAGCCACATGTGCATTCATAGCACGCAAGGCAAACAATGATTTTCTGCTTAATGCATCAGCAACCACATTAGCCTTTCCTGGGTGATAATCAATCACAAGTTCATAGTCCTTTAGCAATTCTAGCCACCGTCGTTGCCTCAAATTCAAATCTTTTTTAGTAATCAAATATTTGAGACTCTTATGATCAGAGTAAATATGACATTTCTCACTGTACAAATAATGGTGCCAAATCTTCAAAGCAAATACTATAGCGGCCATTTCAACATTGTGAGTCAGATAGTTCTTTTCATGTGCCTTTAACTGTCTCGAAGCGTAGGCTACAACCTTACCTTCCTGCATTAAAATGCAGCCCAAACCATTCAACTATGCATCACTGAAAATAACAAACTCTTTACCCGATTCTGGCTGTACAAGTACTGGAGCTTCAGTTAGCAAGGTTTTTAGTTGATCAAAACTTTTCTGACACTTTTCTATCCACTCAAGTCTGACATCCTTTTGAAGTAGTTTTGTCATTGGAGTTGCGATCAGAGAAAAACCTTTCACAAACTGCCTATAGTACCAGGCAAGTCCCAAAAAACTCTAAACTTCAGTAACATTCCGGGGAGGTTTCCAATCAAGTATAGCTGAGATCTTGCTCGGATCAACCCAAATATCTGACGCTGAAACTACATGTCCCAAAAAACTAACCTCACGCAACCAAAATTTACATTTACTGAACTTTGCATAAAGCCAATTACTTCGTAAAGTTTGTAATACCAATTTCAAGTGCTCGGCATGTTCGGTTTCATCATGGGAGTAGATCAAAATATCATCAATAAATATAACCACAAATCGGTCAAAAAACTATCTGAAGACCCGATTCATTAGATCCATGAAAACAGCAGGTGCATTTGTAAGTCCAAACGGTTTTAGGCACATCAGAGTCTCTAACTCGCAACTGATAGTAACCTAAACGCAAATCAATCTTTGAAAACACTAATGCTCTTTTTAATTGATCAAACAAATCGTCGATTCACGATAACGGATACTTATTCTTGATTGTCACTTTATTAAGCTGACGATAGTCAATGCACATTCTCATAGTTCCATCTTTCTTTTTCACAAATAGTACAGGCGCACCCTAGGGAGAAAAACTCGGTCGTGCAAAACCTTGATCTGTCAACTCTTGCAATTGTGCTTTTAACTCTTTTAATTCGGTAGGTGCCATTTGGTACGAAGCAATAGAAATCGGTGTAGTCCCTGGTATTAACTCAATACCAAACTCTACCTCTCTGATAGGTGGTAAACCTGGCAATTCTTCAGGAAACACATCCTGGTACTCATTCACAACAGGCACAGCTTCAATCTTATTGTCGGTTACGTTACTATCAAGTAAGTACGCAAGGTAGGCCTCGCAACCTTTTCTCACATATTTTCGAGCTACTGTCGAAGATATCACAGTTGGTGAACCATTTAAATCATTCGACTCGATCCGAATAATCTCATTGTTTTGGCACCTTAGCTCAATAGTCTTCCATTTACAATTCACCATTGCATCATGCACGGACAACCAATCCATACTGAGGATGATGTCAAACTCATCAAATGGTAGCAGCATCAAATTACCCGAAAAACATGAATCCTGAATTATGAATCCTGAATTATCACGGGACAGTTCTTGCACACTTTATCCACTAATACACACTGGCCTAGGGGATTTGATACCCGAATCACAAACTCAGCAGACTCAACAGGCAAAGTCTTACTAAATACTAATGTTTCACACACATAGGAATGAGTTGACCCGGGATCAATCAAAGCAATTACACTAATATCATAAAGAGTGAATATACCAATAATGACGTCAAGGGATGAAGCCTCCTCTCAAGCGCGAATGGCATAAGCTCGGGCAGGTGCACGAGCCTCAAATCGAACAGCTGTGTCAGAAGTCCCTCGCTGAATACCACTCCTACCTCTCGCACTTCTAGGTGGTCTACCCCTAGCTGCAGCACCACTCGGTCTAACACTCTGTACGCTATCTTTCTCAACTGGTTCTGGGCAATCTCAAATGAAATGATCTCGTGAACCACATCCGTAACAAACTCTATTGTTAAACTTGCCCCAACACTCGCCCACATGTCGTCCATCACACTACTGACACTCGGGTTTAATCAGTCGATTATTGCCAACACTAGCAATCAAGGTAGCTCGAGAATCCGCTAAAGGTCGCTCTCTTATAGAAAGTCCGGCAGTGGTCTTAGATCAGTTGCAATCGTCTCCAAAAATCTTTGATGTCGGATGAGATGTCTTACTCGCAGATCTCTTATGGAAGTCTCTAGCTTCAGATTCAGATTTTCTTTTCTCTTTTCCGAGCTCGTCAGCCTTACAAGCCCGTTCGACGAGTATTACAAATTCCTTTATTTCAAGAATGCCAACAAGCAGTTTTATGTCTTCGTTCAATCCTTCCTTGAATCTTTTACACATGGCAACCTCAGTAGCAACACATTCCCGAGCATAACAATTGAGTCTCACAAACTCACGTTCATCTCAGATACAGTCAGACGACCTTGTTTAAGTTCAAGAAATTCTTTACGCTTTTGATCGATAAATCGTTGGCTAATATATTTCTTACGAAACTTCGTCTGAAAGAAGTCCCATGTGACCCATTCCTTCAGAACAACCGCAATCAGAGTATTCCACCAGTAGTAAGCTGAATCCTACAATAAGGATATAGCACATTTTAAACACTCGTCGGGTGTACAGGATAGTTTATCAAAAACACGGATGGTATTATCTAGCCAAAATCCAGCCCTCTCGGCATCATCAGTAGTTGTGGCCCTGAATTCTTCAGCCCCATATTTTCTAATCTTATCAACAGGGGGTTTACTCAATCTCAAAGGATCGGTGGTCGCAGGTATCACAGGTACTAGAGGAGGGTTATTTGAGTTCGGGGGTTGTTGAACAGTCGGATTTGTCTGAATGTATTGAGCGAACCATTCATTCATCATATTAAAGAAGGCTTGCTTAGCCCCATCTTCTTGATTACTCGCAGATGGTCGAGAATCAACTGGTGCCGTCCCTTGCGCGGGAGCAGGCGCTATACTCTCAACATCGTCCTCTACGGTTCGTTCGGGATTAGGTTCCATTTACTATACGAGAAACACATTTTAAGCATTAGAAGTCACCACACTATCATTTAATAACATATGACACGTATAGCTAGACTCGTACACACTACGTTAGTCCGAGAATTGACTAAACCGTAGCTTTGATACCAATCAAATGTAACACCCCTAAACCGTATTCGTCGCAGGAATGGGTTACAGGGTATTACTGAACAAAAGTACAACCATTATACAATCAACAATTTACTTTACAACATATGTTTATTCCAGTCAAATACAACCTGTAACGAATTCCATTGATTAACATTTCATGCGTCTATAGACATGCAATCAATCCACTCATTTATAACACCATTCGCATGCTACTATTTATTTGGTCATTCCATTTCTTTAACCGAATGCATATATGTGCATAATAATTTTAATTCATTCATTTTACAAGTCAAAACATTTCATAGAACTAGATTCATATGTCAAGCATAATTTAACTTTTCCATTCGCAAATTTCAAATTAAGAAATATATCAAGGGTTATAATCAAAACCAATTCAACAGCCATATAAAAATATATGAAAATATACTCGACTAAGTGCAATATTAACCCTAAATATCAAGTCCTGAATCTTCAATATTTCAGTACCAACCGAAACATAGATATCCTGTACTAAATATTCAACTCCATTAGAAGCCAAATTAATAGGCCATTCACCCATACAAACCATCTATATTTCAAGCTTACTAAATAACTAACTATAAGATATTCATGTCATTATCCAGTTTAAAACATGAAACCAAATAACAATCTTACATATTATATAATTTGCTTATCCAAAAGAGCTTAGACCATGACTAACATAACCAAATTTAAACATAAAGGTCAAGCCATTTTCGCATGGCCTTATATACACATATCAAAAAATTTCAAACAAAACAAAACATAGTCTATACATGCCATAGTATCAAACTTGAACTTTTATAAAGATAACAAAATATCGTAGATAGTGCGATGACTTCGATAATGATCCTGAGCTCACAACGAACCTTAAAAACTAAAATGAAAATGAGCAAACAAAGCTGAATGAGATATTAACTCAGTAAGTTATAAGCAATTCGATTATGAAAATTTTAAATCAAACTCAAACTTAGAAATTTATCAAATGCTAGATTCGTACCTAGCTTCTCATTTTGTGACTTGATAAATACCTACTAGATATGAATTCTTACCTTATATCAAGATCAATTTAACTAAGCTCAAGATTTACTTGTAATCCAATATTACTAACTCACCAACCGTATATCTACTTAAATTTAATGATATACTTTATCACTTTTACTTCAATATAACATATCACCAAAGTTATATAGCTCATACGCAAGCCTTACTACTCGAATACTCAATCACAATTATACAATGATATATATATATATATAGATATATACATATACATTCCGAACATACCCTCTATTCAATTCAATATCCATGTCCACTTGCTCATTTCGCACACTTAGTGCCCGGCAAACGAATTCGCACACATAGTACTCGGTTAAAGAATTCGCACACATAGTGCTTATATCCATTCACACACATAGTGCATTTCTCATTTTTACATTCATCACTTATACGCACACATAGTGCTCCAATTGTCAATTATCACACTTCTAAACAATGTAACCAACCCACCAAGCAATCACACATTCGGCTATCAATTTTAAAGGTATGTATACCCATTACATAATCCATATACATCATATATATAAATTAATAAAATCTCAATTGCTTAAAAACTTACCTTAGTTTAAATTAGACAATATCGATCGGCTATTCAACAATCCTTGCTTTTCCCTTACCCGCCTCTATTCTTTTCATTTCTTGATCTAAAAGAATTCAAAATTTCAATTCATTCAATTAAGTTCTAATCCAAATCAATCCCAAACACATACTTTCGTAAATTACAAAATTTTCCCTCCTACTTACAATTGTTAACATAACGGTCCCAAATAACTAATAGTTAACCCACTCTCCAATCTATTTTGCTATACAAATGCCGAATACTTCCAAGGTGATTATAATTCCCTATATTTTATTAAATTCGTAGACTAACTCCTCTATGTTAAGCATTTATGCAAATTTCATCCCTTTAATCAAATTTACCAAAATCTTAGTTCAACTTTAAGTATCAAGCATAAATCTTTCATTTTATTTCGTTTACACATATATATTCAAAGAACTAAACATTTCCTCACATCAATTTCATGACTAAACCTCCAATGTTTATCAAATAGAAAAAATCAATTAATGGGCTATAAACTAACATCAACTACAACCTCAAAAATACAAAGAATTTTTAAAATTAGACTAAATACATACCTTAATTTGAATCAAAGAGGATCGAATGGCTTCATTCTTTTCTTTTTCTTCTTCTTTTTATTTTCGATAAGAACAAGGCTTAATGGTCTTGTTATTTTATTCCTTTACTTTATTTCATCCATTTTATATAATTTAATATTATCAAATAATAAAAACACATATAACACTCATAAAAATAAATATTTCTTAACCAAGAGCCGTACACTACACTTAAAATGGTATAATTTCATATTAAGTCCTTCCACTAATAATAATTATCACAACTTGGTTATCACGTAATAATTCATTAAGTTTTCATATTATGCATTTAAGCCCTATTCAATAATTTGGCATTCAAAAGATAAAAAAAAAATTTAGAACAAAATTTCACACCAACCAAATTCATGCATTCAAAACATAGATAAATAATAAATAATTATTTTGACTCGGATTCGTGGGCCCGAAACCATTGTTCCGACTAGGGTAAAAATCGGGCTGTTACAGTTACTGAGCATGGCCACTATGCATACATGTGTGATGATTGAGCATGACATACACGACATTCTGCATGGGGTTGGGCTTGATTGGGAGGAAGTTCTGTGCTAGTGGTGTTGCCACGTATTCTGATTCTGGTGGCTCTGCCACGAATTCTATTATTAGCAGCTTCGCTGTGACATTAGTGTGTTGGCTGGGTGGGTTGAGTTATTCCCCACAAGGTGTACTAGTTGGTACGGGTGGTGTGCTGGTTGGATTAGGTTGGGATGCATACCCATACTCTTGCATATCTGTTTATAAGATTTGTCACTGTATTGGGCTTAGGCCCACATGTTCTATTATTGGTTTGGGCTAGGCCCAATTGATTCTGTTATGGGCTGTGACCCAAATGATATTGCTGTGGGCTTAGGCCCACGTATGCTCTGAACTGGACTGTACTGTTACTGTTAAAGAGCCCTGGCCCAGGTTACTCTGTTTCTATTTCTATATACTGACTGTTACTCTAGTAAGGGGATTACACACTGAGTTTTCATTAACTCACTCCGTTTATTAACTATGCAGGTAATTCCCAATGTTAGGAGGATTGCTGCTGTGAGGGACTCAGAGGTGGCCACACGACTGCAGTTATTATGTTTTGGACTTGATATATAATTTTAAATTCCATTTTGGGTTTTAATTACTGTAATAAGGCCTCTCTAGATTTTGTTTCAAGTTGGGACTTTATTACGTTTTATATCTGTTAGACGTAGACCAGCTTTCAAACCAATTTATGTTTTCAAAAACATACGTTTTAAACTTCTTTACTCTAAATTAGCTTCTGCAACTAAAAGAGATTTCCAACGAGATTAATATCGTTTTTAAAAGTGCTTAACTTTTTAAATGAACCATGTTTTGAAATTCAACGAACACAAACTAAGTTTTACTCAAGTTTTAAATAAGAAGGGTTTTCAATGAGAACAAGGTTTTTGAAAAAAAAAAACACTTCCATGTGACACGCTAGATCCGGTCCTAACTTCTAGACTGGGTTTGGGGTGTTACAGTGATTAATTTGTCCTTTAGGACTAAATTGCAAAAGTTACAAAATATGAGTTTCTAGAACTTTTAAGGATGAATTGGCATTAGAAAAATTATTAGAGGGCCTTATTTAGCAATTAGACCATTTATTAACATGATGGACAAAAATGCCCAAGGAAGAGAAAAATTT
The DNA here is from genome assembly GCA_020496765.1 of Gossypium stocksii. NCBI lineage: Eukaryota > Viridiplantae > Streptophyta > Magnoliopsida > Malvales > Malvaceae > Gossypium > Gossypium stocksii. Next base: position 57,761,693 of record CM035630.1, read on the forward strand.
TAAAGAAAGGCCATAAGGGCATTTTGGTCATTTGGTAAATTAATGAAATAAAAAGGGAAAATAAGTCAAAAACGTGCTCATCTTCTTCCTCTAAGTGCCGAAAATTGAAGAGTCTCTATAGCTAGGGTTTCTTTCATTTCAAGCTCAAAAGTAAGTACAATCTAGCCCCATTTTTCATGTTCTTCGTATTTTTGAAATCCTCGTAGCTTAATTTAGCTATTTCTACCACTAAGTTGAGAGAGGGTTTATGTTCAAAAATATACCCATGCATGACATGCATGTATTTTGATGTCTAGTGGTAGAATATGAAAGTTTAAAGTGTAGTAAACATCTTTTACTAGATGATTTTTCATGAAAATCCCTAATAGTGACCAAATTGTAAAGTGGTAAAATGTGTGGCAAAAGTTTGAATTGATGAGAAATTTGGGATGTTATAAGTTCACATAAGGTTCGGCTAGGCTTGGGTAACCAAGAAAATTAAGTCCATTTCATTTTACGAGCCTATGGACCATTTTGCAAATATGTAAAAGTTTAGGGAAAAATTATAAATTTTGCCAAAGTATGAATTATGGGCTATTTAGCCAATGTGATTATTAAATAAGCTTAATTTGTCATTAAAGATCAAGAAACACGAAGCCCAGACCGAAGCCGGGGAAAGAACAAGGTGGTGGATTAAACCGAACACCTTCCCATATTTTGGATTCGCGGTAAGTTGTGTGTGATAAATTAACATTATGTATTATGAAAATAATGTTACAACATTGTATGAAATTTATGTTATTCCAATGAGATTTATTGATGTGATTTTTATAAAGAAATGATAAAGTTATTATAAAGAAATCCCGTGTAACACCCCAAACCCGACCCAGACATTATGGCCGTATTTGGTAGTGTTACAATGAAGTGTCTCGAAATCATGTTTCACTATAACTAGATTTGTTGTAAAAACCCTTTGTTCTTTAAGGTTTGAAGAAAACATCATTCTGTTACCCTTGATTAATCAGATTATGAAAGTAGTTTACTAGGGAAAAACATCATGATTGCGGAAGCTTTGTTTCAATTCTCGTTTGTTGTGAAAACATGGTTTTTGGAAAACAGATATCATTTTGTAAAATGTGCCCTAGAGCTAACAGATTTTAAATGAAACAGATAAAACCAATATTTAAGAAAAATTATTAGCGGCCTTATTACAAACCCAAAATAAATACATACTTAAAGTAAATGAAAACCGAAAGCAGTGTAAAAGCAAAGTGTGGCCGCCTCCAAGTCCCACGTAGCACCAAACCGCCTATGCCTCGGAATTACCTGTATAGTAAAATAAAAGGGTGAGTATACGAATACTCAGTGTGTAACCCCGGCAATAACAATATAATAGAATCAGTCTGGCTAGAGCCCATTACAGTAGCATATCACAATTAGTGGGCCTAAGCCCATTACAGTAACAATATAGCATGCAATTAGAATCCTACCCAACCATCCTCTACACTCCATCTCCATCCAACCCATCACTCCATGTGGGGATATAATCAACCCACCCAACCCTACACTCCACAGTGTAGTACCGATGCGGCACTACCGATAAAATGCAGCAGTACTGCCAGAATATTAGGCCAGATGCCAACACAGTGTAGTACCGATGCGGCACTATTGATAAAAATGTAGCAGGGCTGCTAGAATTGTACACTTCCTCCATAAACATATACCCAACCCCCATGCAATGCAACATACTTAGTGTCATGCTATGTAATGACCCAAAATTCACGGGCACTGAAAAAGTACATTATCGGGCATCCGTCTTAGCAAATCAAGTTCGTAAATAATTATTGGGGATAAGTATGAATCTAGTAGTGTGTTTAATTAGGTTTTAATTAAGTAAATTTAGCTTAATTTAGAGTAATTAGTAAAAAAGAACTAAATTGAATAAAGGGTAAAAGTTTAATTATAGAACCATAGAAAATAAAAAGGACTAAATAGGGAATTATGCCAATTGAAAAAGTTGAGGCGGCATAACTAATAAAAATTTTATATATATTCTATTATTATTTAATAATAAAGAATAATATTATTATATTATAATATTATTATATTATTATATTATTACATTATACATAAAATAAAGTAAATAAATTAAAAAGAAAAGAAACAAAGTTAAAAAAAAAGAAACAGAGAACATTTCGAAACAGGGAAAGGAAGGAATAGGAAAGAAAAGAAGAAGGGAAAAATAGAGATTTTGGGATTTCAAGTTAATTGGTAAGTTAATTTTAGTCCTTTTCTTTTAATTTTAATGTTTTTGAAATCCTAGAGTGAAATGCTCTTGGATTTAAGTTGAAAATTTGAAAGTTAATAGATTTTTGAGTATGGTTTATGTTGAATAAATGATGGAATTGGGGTTTATTTGATAGAAATTTTGATTTGGAGTTGAATAAAGGATTGAATTGAAAACTAAGCTATAAATTTTGAGTTTTAGGGATTAAATTGAAATAAATTCAAAATTATGGAAATATGATAAAAATTTAATAGTTAAATTTGAGTTTGAAGGAAATTTGAATAGAAATAAGGTGGGAATTGGTGTTATAAATTTCGTTATTAACATTTTACATCAAAACAGGTTTGGGAAGTAGAAATGGTCTGACTTTGAAAATTCACTAAAAATTGTAGGATTGAATTAGAGGATGAATAAGATATGAAATTAAAGCTTATTGAGTCTAGTTTCTTGTAGTAGAAATAGTGTAAACAATGAATTTATGAATCAAGAGATATTTGAAATTTTGTAAGACTGGTTCAGGGTAATTTCGAGATATTCTGTTTTGACTTTGGAAAATCATTAAAAATTGTACAAAAATTTTTATGGAGTGTAATTTATATGTGTGAACTCCTTAATGAATCTAGTTTCAAAAGAAATAAACATGGACCTTATTTGAGTTCTGTACAATGAGATAATTGAATTTTAGTAGAGAGAGGTCAGAATTGTCGAATGGAGTAACAGGGGAGACTTTAATGAATAAACTGTATAATTGACTAGACAAAAAATTATGAAAATTTTATGGTAAGAATATATGTGAGTCTAGTTTCAAGGAAAATTTACGGATATTAATTTGGAGTTTTGTAGCTTAAGATATAAATAATTTAGTAACAATGTCGCAAGTAGACAGCTTAATGGTGAAATTTTATATACATTAAAAATGGTTAAATTTGCATGTTAGGCTCATGAATTAAATTGAATTGTGTTGTATTGATGATTATAAATTATTATTATTATTTTAGTAGTTAACAAAGAACCCGGGACATCGTCGCACAAAGGAAAGGAGAAAGCTATCGAGGATTAAAATGAAAAAAGATTCACGGTTTGTATTACTATAATTCAAATTACTTTTTATTAAATGTTTTATATAAATTTCATATTTAATAAGTGAGATATAAGGTAAGTATTGATATTTGAGTTGAATAAGAATTGAATTGAATGGTGAATGTGTATGTATAATTAAATTATAAATTTATTTGAAGGTGAAATTGTAATTAAAAAGTGTTCTGGATTGGAAATGAAAGTAAATTGAGAACTGAAATACCCTATTAACTAGTCGGGCGGAGTCGGGTATAATTGGCATGCCATAGGATCTGAAAATGTACGGGATTTGCTGGCTTTACCGATCAGGCACTTTATGTGTCGTATATCAGGCACTTTATGTGTCGTATATCAGGCACTTTATGTGTCGTATATCAGGCACTTTATGTGTTGTATTTCAGGCACCTTGTGTGTCGTTTCAGGCACTTTATGTGTCGTATACTGATCAGGTACTATGTACTGTTTTAGGCACAATGTGCCGTACTGGTGTGTTTGGGTTGGAATCCGTGTATCCGTAAAAGTCCGAATTGTTAATAGGGTGAATGATTGAAATGAGAAGATCAAATAAACTTGATCAATTATACTAGTGAATATGAAAGAAATTGAAATTGTGGACTAAAAATTTAGATTGGAAATGAAATGCATGAAATTAATGTGAATTTGGTGATTAAAATTTTGATAAATGTAATTAGTGACTAAAATTGAAGAATAGTTGAAGATTGTTTTATTATTGTTATTTAATGAAAGTTTAAAAATGAATTGTTATTATATACCTAGTTTTTATATTTTATTATTATTGCTATTAAAGTTTGAATTATGGTAATACCACTGAGTATGGAATACTCAGCGTACGGTTGTTTCCGTGCGCAGGTTAAAAGGAGTCAAGTGTCCTGGTTCAGCATCCGGACGATCCCGACTTCAGCAAAAGATTTTGGTGATGTTTTCTTTTCTTAATTGAAAGTGGCATGTACTAGGTATTATATAGGTTATTTAGGTATGCTTGTAATGTTGGTTGTAAGAATGATATACCATATTTTGTTATTAGCTTAATAAAATGGTAAAAATTATATTATATAATTAGTCTTAAGTTAGAATGAAAAACAAATGAAGTTATTATTTTAGTTTTGATTAATATTATGAATGTTTAGTTATTAAATTACTATGTTAATTAATTGATTATAATTTAGGTGTATTTAAGTTTTTAAATTGTTTTTTATTGTGCCATTGGTGTTGGAATGGTTTATTTCTGGATTGAATTTGCAGGGGGTTTTATGTAAAAATAAGCAGAAATGCTGCTGAAATTTTTTTATAAAAAAAAATGAACGAATAAAATCAATTATAGAAGTAAAATATAATTTATATACATTTATGACTATACTATGTTTTATTTGTTAAATAAACTTTATCTTATTTATATATTAAGAATTATCTGTAAATTGTCTGATTTGTTTGGTAATGCCTTGTAACCCTGTTCCGGCGACGGTTTAGGGTTAAGGGGTATTACATGCTATGTCATATTACAGAATATCCACACATATAAATATATATAACAAAGCATGCATAATCATTCAAACATCATATAGGGTCAAAACGGACATTTTACCCACGAGGGGTATTTTGGTCATTTCACCCTTAGGGGCATTTCAGTCATTTATCAGTGTGGGACTAAGTATGTGAAAGCCCATCAGTAGGCCCGTAGTCGTCTAGCGACACATGTGGCCAAATAGTCGAGAAACTCAATTACGACCAAAGGCCCATCTAGCAGCCTATGTCCCATTGGGCCCGTTCGACCCGTTTTGGCCCAATTCGCAAAATCGCTTGCGATAGCCTTTTTTTGATGTAAGGCCACAATCCATGGCCTCGGCCTATCACATGGGCGCTCGCACACCCATGTGGCCAACATTCGATTCATCGGCTTTTTGGCTTTAATAATTCGGCCTCTCGCCTTCGAAATCTAATTGTGTGATTAACACACCTAACTTACGAACAAAAGATCACCTCACAATACAGGAACTATAAATCAATCCTAATGACCGATTAGTTAACTAAATAGAATAAACCTTATACATGTCTAACTATCAAATCTTATAATCGACATCCTTACCTCTCCCACTTGAGTGACGAAACCTGCCAAATACACTTAGATCGCTATCTATTAATCAATGATCTGCCCTTGGCCGAATGCCTGAACCACAAACAAACCTTTAAAAAACCAAAATGCTTAGCCACATATCCAAAGATTCGAAAGTTACCCCCAAAGGCAACAATCCTTATTCGGCAACTACCCAAAAGGGAACATTTAAAATTAAACACTTACCTTAAGTGTAGTCGTGCTCACCCTCTAGGAAACCAATTGCTAGGAAGTACCTACAAGAGGCCAAAACAAATCCATAAAAGAAAGAGAAAGCCACCGTCGGTCCAAAGGTACAACACCTATGGCCAATCGAAACCAAAAGAAAATGAGAAAAGGAGGTTCGACCTTTCCTAGGTACGCCCAAACGAAAAGGAAAGCAAAATACACATACCGTACCTACCTTCAATCTTCAAAACCAACGAAATGAGAATGTGCCCAACTTGGTTTAAAAAGGAATGAACAAAAGACAGAGAGTCAAGGGATAGTAACTCAGCTAGAGAAGGAGAATAGAAGAATATTCAATTTTCAAAGAGAAAGAAACATTCGGCTATAAGGAGGAGTGAAAGGAGTAGAAAGAGTCGATGAGGACCAAGGCTAAAGATGCACTCGATGTTTGCAAAGTCAAAAGAGAAGAGAAAGTGTCCAATGGTGCATTCAGTGTTGCAAAATCCAAAAGAGAAGACAAGGTGCTTGAAAGGAATAAGAAAGAATGTATACGTTAGTTCAAACAAATAGAGTGGAGATGCATTTGATTGGGAGTCAAAAGAATGGAAGAAAAATACCAAGAGGGGAGAGAAACAAAATTGGCACAAGTGACTTTTGTGTTGAGCAAAGAAAATGGTGCCTTTCGGTCAATGCTAAGAAAACAGAAAAAGGAAGAAATCCTTAGCCTATCACCTTAATTTGGCAACAAAATCACTAATTTGGGAAAAAAAATTACAATTGATCGAAGGAACCAACAAAGTCCCACATTCGACCGAATCTTTCCAAATACAATCCTTTTAATAGCAGCATGAATTTAGCCAGCAATCAATCCAAATTTTCAAATCAAAGTCCCCTCCACCGCTTGACCAAATTAACATTTACCACTTTCCGCCAGCCTCAACTCTTCTTGCATGAGCAGCAAAAATCAAATCTCTATTGTTCAAGGGGGAGCTCGAACTCCAGACCTCACCATCGTCACTACACCTCACAAACACGCTGCTTGCCACTGCACTGCAACTCTTCTTATGCTATAATTCGGTCACAACAGATTATAAGTCTTACATGCTAAGGCCACGATTTATTCAAGAATAAAAATGAAAACCTCGCCTAACATAGGATTCGAACCTGCTCCTTTCCAAATGCCCAACACGCCACTTGCCACTCTTCCACAGTCTTTTTTTGTGTCGTAAATCACTCCCAAATAACCATAAGATTTAAACGCCAGTTTCCATACCCACATATGAGAAAATAAAAAATTATGCTAAGGCCAGGACTTGAACCTTGGACCACTTCCTTGCTACCAACACTCCTAGCCACCAAACCACCTGCTTCTATATGTCAAGCTTTAACAAAAAATATTTATAAACCCTTCCAAGTGACGCCAACTCCACATAAAGAAAAAAAACTAAAATTTTCGTTAAAGTCCTGGTTTGAACCCAAGACTTCTCAAACATCCCCAAGCACTCCAAATCACTTAACCAACAAACTAAACATGAAATTGCAAAATTTTTTTCTTGACCAACAAAAATCCAAATTTTTCCGATACACGAAGCCCATTTCTCCTAAGCCCAAAATTCAGGGTGTTACATCTTGGTTAAATTTTAAGGATACGAAGTATACCGTAGTCATGACATGAGATTTAGAAGGTCCCGTATAAGACCATGTCTGGGACATGGCATCAGCACCAAATTGAGATCCCATGTAAGACCATGTTTGGGATATAGCATTGGCATCGACATGTGGTCCCGTATAACACCATGTCTGGGACATGGCGTTGGCACCGAGATGAGATTTAGATCCCCTGTAAGACCATGTCTGGGACATGGTGTTGGCATCTAAGAGTGATCCTGTATAAGACCATGTCTGGGACATGGCATCAACATCGATATGAGATCACGTGTAAGACCATATCTGGGAATGGCTTCGGCATTGACATGTGATCCCATGTAAGACCATATCTGGGACATAGCATTGACATCTTATCATGAGTATGACCTTTCGAGCATCCTTCAGCATTTCGAGTAATTTAATGGGAAAAGTATTTAAGTTGATGAATACATCAAGAAAAACTAAGGTTATGTGATGAGTGATACAGTAAGAAAGAGCATGAGTAAGCTATGTCAAAATCCATGATAAGTATGAGATGATTTACAATGTATTATTTAGATGATATTCCATGTTTTATATGTTATTTATTGCATGCAACTTACTAAACATTTATGCTTACTTCCCTTTCTTTTCCCTTTCCTTATAATATCGCCAAGCTAGCTTGAGGATCGAAGCAAGTTAGAGCTCGTATCACACTATCAAACTATTCTTTTGGGTAAAGTTAAGTTTGAGTCTTTTGAGTATGGCATGTATAGGAAATTGGCATAGTGTGTTTTGTCTTATTTTGGATCGCCATTGTGTTGACTATATTTGATACTCTTTCCTTTTGTAAATCGCTAATTAAATTTGGCTAATACTAACTAAGCATGATTATTCAAAAAAAATGAAACTGGCAAGGTTTGAATGTGAATGTATGAGGTTTATGCATGATAAATGTGGCATGAGATTATGGTTGGGTGTTACACAATCACACGCTCGTGTGCCAGCCCGTGTGCCCTTTCGAAATAACCTCACACACTCGTGTATCAGGCCGTGTGCTAGGTCGTGTCCTTCCTGTAGGGTATACTGACTTAGGCCACACGGCCAGTCACACGCCCGTGTATGAGGCCGTGTGGAGCAAACTAACTTGATTTGAAATGCAACACCAAGGGACACACGGCCAGTCACACACCTGTGTATGAAGCCGTATGGAGCAAACTGACTTGATTCGAAATGCAACACCAAGAGACACAAGGCTGTGTACCAAGGCCATGTGTCACACACGGTAGAGCCACATGCTTGTGTGATCAATCCGTGTGGACAAAAGTAGGCTTGTTTTAAGCCACTTTTCTCACCCAAATCACATGTACCTACAAGCATCCAAATGATACAAAAACCACATTCAATTAGGTAGCCAAAAATGCATTTTCAAAATGCATTAGGTGCCATTTCAAACTACACATTCATATACCCAAATCAACATCATTTGTACATCCAATTCTATACCAAACTATCAAGTTTCAATATCTAATAACACATGCATACCATGTTCTAATATCACATAAAATGCCAACCATAACAAAACATTTTTGTACATGTATTATCACATCTCAAAACAACCATTTGCATATTTACCTTTATCATCCAAAATGCCAAAACATACCATATCATTTAGCTATTACCAAAATTCAACCATTAAACCAACTTAAGCCAATTGACATGGCTTAATTATATAACAAAACATATACCAAAATCAACATCCTTATAACTAACCTATATATGCCATATTACACAATTTCCTTGAGTTCCAAAAGTACCGCAAAGTCGACTTGATAGTCTGATGCTTATCTCTGATGACGTTCGAATCGAGCAAACTTTAACGAATCTATAAAACATAGATAATAAACAAAGTAAACTTCGCAGCTTGTGAGCTCGTATAATATAGAATTAAACTTACCATAAATCATAATACAAGTAATTAAACTCAATTTAATCCAACTCAAATAGTTCAAATGCCTATCACATAGATACATTCATAGATTAGTAACTCAAATTTACACATAGCCAAATAATCAATCATAAGGAATTTGTTTAACAATAAACCTCATATACATGTACATTTCATATAAATCATATCTCATTTCCATACTTTATTACCTAATTAGTAACAGTATAATGCCTGTTGAACTTAATGAAATATCGAGGGATACTCGGGTGATACACACTAAGTGTATGAATTGGTAATCCGTCAATTCATTATCATTTTCGCTCTTTTGAACCATGATCGGTAAGCTCCTCCTGAGCTGGTAAATGGTAAGCTCTAACGAGTTGAAACGGTAAGCTCTAATGAGTTGATATATCGGTAAGCTCATATGAGCTGTGGAGAGTCCGCAACAAATGCAAGATCTCAACCAAAATGGTAACCCTAGTGACATGTCACTCGTATCCTATGATTTTTTTAAAGTTCAAACGAGACTCGGTATTCAGTATTTCTCATCAATTAGGCATTCAATCCTTAATAATATTAATTGTTCATTTCACACATAAACAATTCAAATAAATACAATTAATTAAAATTTCGATTCTATTTATACGAACTTACCTCGTATAGCTCAGATAGACTATCAGCTATGCTTCCACTTTTCGTTTCCCTCGATCCAATTCCGATATTTGTTTATCTTGATCTATAATATTTCAAATTAACTCATTCAAACTTCCATTCAATTCAATCAAGCACATATTTCATGATTTTGGCAAATTACACATTTGCCCCTAATATTTCGTAATCTTCACAATTTAGTCCTTATTACACAAAATGGCAAATTTATGCAATTAGCCCTTAACCCATGTATAGCCGAATTTTAATGATGATACTAGCAACCCATATCTTCTATTTAATCACACTTTTAACTACAATATTTCAACATTTCTCAATTTAATCCTTAATTGACTTTTTTTCAAAAATCACTTTATAAAACTTGTATATCTAACAACCAACATTCATAATATATCAAGAAACTTCAAAATACTCAAGTATTCAATAATGGAATCATTTAAAATCTTTATACATTTCAAAATTTAAGGTACGACTAGCTGAACTAAGCTGCAACGATTTCAAAAACGTAGAAATCATTAAAAATTGAATCAAAATCGTACCTTAATAGACAAATGGAGCTTAGTCGAATGAAAACCCTAAGAATAGCTTTCTTCTCTTTTAATTTCGGTTCAAACATGAAGAAGATGGACAAAACATTTCTTTTATTTTATTTAATTATCATAATAACCAAATTACTCTTTTAAATTTGTTTAATAATTATGAAAACCACATAATCCATGGTCATTAACGTCTACTCGTGCTATTAGTGGGCTAATTTCCATGCAAGTACTCATTCATTTCATTTTTATAACTATTTGGCCATTTAACTTATGAAACTCATATTTTACGCTTTATGCAATTTAGTCCTTTTTACCGAATTAAGCATTTAAACAGTAAAATTTCTTAACAAATTTTTTTATACTATCATTCTATCATGCTATAAAACTCATTAAAATAATCAAATAAATATTTTGACTTTGGATTTGTGGTTTCAAAACCACTTTCCAATTTAACCGAAAACGGGTTGTTACATTGCGGTACACATACTCTATTTCGGAACATCAAGCAATCATCCGAACTGATTCAAAAATTTGAATCACTACTCAATTCACACTGAGCTCTTTTGGCTTGCAAAGCACTACACTTTTCTGAGCTTCACAAATTTGCTGAAGAAATAACGGTTTAGCTCTCATCTCGGCTATGACCGAACCATCATTAGACAAAGTTAGCTTTGTATTCATAGCTCTCAAAGAAAACAAGGACTTTTTGCTCAAAGCATTCTCGACTACATTCACCTTTCCCGGATGATAATCGATTACCAACTCATAGTCTTTCAACAACTCGAGCCATCTTCGTTGTCGCAAGTTCAAAACCTTTTGAGTCATCAATAAACTCTTATGATCGGTAAAGACATGGCATTTCTCACCGTACAATTGATGACGCCAAATTTTCGAAGCAAACACAATGGCAGCCAGCTCTAGATCGTGCGCCGGATAGTTCTTCTCATGTGGTTTCAACTGCCTCGAGGCATAGACTATCATATTTCCTTCTTGTATCAATACACAACCGAGACCATTCAATGACGCGTCTCTAAAAATTACATACTCTTTTCCCAACTCAGGTTGCACTAACATCGGTGCCTCAATCAATATAGCTTTCAATTGCTCAAAACTCTTTTGGCATTTCTCTGACCATTCAAACTTAACATCTTTCTGTTAAAACCTTGTCATCGGAGTAGCAATCATCAAAAATCCCTTAACAAAATGTCTACAGTACCCGACTAAGCCCAGAAAGCTTCTAACCTCAGATACATTTCTTGGTGGCTTCCAATCAACAATTGCTAAAATTTTGCTTGGATCGACCCTTATACCTTTTACAGAGACAATATGTCCCAAAAATTCAAATTCTTGGAGCCAAAACTCACTTTTACTGAACTTAGCAAACAATTTTTTATCTCTCAAGGTCTGCAACACAATTCCTAGTTGCTCAGCATGATCAGACTCATCTTGAGAGTAAATCAGGATATCATCTGTAAACACAACCATAAATTTATCCAAGTACGATCGGAAGATCTGATTCATCAAGTCCTTAAAAACGACAAGAGCATTAGTAAGTCCAATAGGCATAACAAGAAACTCATAATGTCCATACCTCGTTCTGAATGCGGTTTTCGGCACATCTGAGTCCTTCACTCTCAATTGGTAGTAGCCGGGTCTTAAATCTATCTTTGAAAACATTGTTGCTACTTTCAACTGGTCAAACAAGTCGTCAATCCTCATAAAAGGATACTTCTTCTTTATAGTCACCTTGTTGAGTTATCGGTAGTCGATACAAAGTCTCATGGATCGTCTTTCTTCTTAACGAATAACATCGGAGCACCCTAGGGAGAAAAACTCAGCCTCGCAAATCCCTTATCTGTCAACTCTTGCAACTGAGTCTTAAATTCTTTTAATTCAGTTGGGACCATTCTATACAGAGCTATAGATATCAGTGTAATCCTCGGTAACAAATCAATAGCAAACTCCACCTCTCTGACCAGTGGTAATCTCGGCAACTCTTCGGGAACACATTTGAAAATTCACAGACTACTGAAACTGATTCAATCTTTAACTTAGACACTTTTGTATTCAATACATACGCAAGAAATGCTTCATAACCCTTTCTTACATACCTCTAAGCTATCATTGACAAAAGCACAATAGGCAACTCGTCTGACTCATCTAATTCAACCCAAAGAATTTCATTGTTCTGACATTTTAATTCAATAACTTTTTTGTCTACAATTCACTACTACATCATGAAAAGTAAGCCAATCCATACTCAATATAACATCAAATTCGTCAAATGGCAACAACATTAAGTCAGCCAAAAAACAGTGACCTCAAATCATCAAAGGACAATTTCTACAAACTTTATCCACTAACACATACTTGCCTAAGGGGTTTGACACTTTAATCACAAACTCAGTAAATTCAACGGGCAATTTCTTACTAGTTACCAATCTCACACAAACATAAGAATGAGTTGACCAAAGATCGATCAATGCAATAACATTAGTATCATATAGAGAAAATGCGCCAGTAATCACATCAGGAGATGGCGCATCTTCACGAGTACATATGGCATATGCTCTAGCAGTTGCACTGGCTTCAGATCTGACAGCTGAGTTCGTCGTCACACCTTTACTGCTAGCTCCATTTTCGGTACTCCTCTGTGGCCTACCTCTTTGGTAGTATTACTTGGCCTTGTGCTCTAAAATTTTTCTTCCACATCCCTTTCAGGGCAATCTCGGATAAAGTGCTCTTCAGAACCACATCTGAAACAAGCTCAATTATAAGTCCTACACTCATCAGGATGTCGTCTACCACAATGCTGACATTCAGGTCTATTAGACCTAACATTACCCACACTTGCCATCGAGGTAGCCTGAGCTTTAGAACCCGAATATTGTTTCCTACAGTCTCTGTGTGAATACCCAGCTAAAACATTTGATCGAGAATTCATTTCTCTGGATTTCTTTGACTGAGATGGGAATGACTTACTCATCGGCCTTTTTCTTGCATCCCAAGCCTCACCCTCGGCCTTTCTCTTCTTTTTGCTTAGTTCTTCGGCTTTGCAAGCCCGTATAACCAATACAACAAATTTTTTAATTTCTAAGATCCCAACTAACAGTTTGATGTTCTCATTCAGCCCATCTTCAAACCTTTTACACATAATAGCCTCGGAGGAAACACACTCTTGAGCATATTTACTGAGCTTGACAAATTCCTACTCATATTTTATCACTAACATTTGACCTTGTTTCAGCTTAAGAAATTCCTTATGGTTCTGATTAATGAACCCCTGACTAACGTATTTCTTTTAGAACTCCTCTTGAAAGAATTCCCATGTGACCTTCTCTGTCGGAACCTCAAATACTAGTGTCTTCAACTAGTGATATGCTGCATCCTTTAGCAAAGATATAACACCTTTAAAGCATTCTTTGGGTGTGCAAGATAACTTAGCAAATACTCTAATGGAATTTTCAAACCAGAACTTGGCTCTCTCGGGATCATCATCTATGTTTGCTCTGAATTCTTCAGCCCCTTACTTTCAAACCTTATCAACCAGAGGCTTATTCAATTTTAACATTTTCACAACTTGGGGAGCTATGAGAACCGGTTGAGGATAAGGAGGGGGTGAAGGATGTTGAGCATTCGGATTTGTTCAAACAAATTTCGTATACCATTCATTCATCATATGGAGGAAGGCTTCTCTAGCCCCCTTGTCCTGACTAACCATAAGAGGTCTACTATTAGGTGGCGCTGCCCCTTGAGTAAGAGCTATCTTATTACTTTCTACCTCATTAGCTACAGCTCGATTGGTAACCATTTACTATATGAAAACACAATTTAATTTGTCAGGAGTCGTCACACTATCACAATTTATATATGGCATGTATAGCTAGACTCTTACACATGCTAGGCTAGTTTGAGAATTGACTAAACCATAGCTCTGATACCACTAAATGTAACACCCCTTACCCGTACTCAGCGCTAGAAGAGGGTACGAGGCATTACCAGACTTACCACACGAACCAATATACAATTACGAGGCATGAATTTGCGTCCAAATTAAAGTCATTCATATTCCATTATAAAGTCCCTAAAACAAGCCTACGAGGCCCAAAATATACATTGGAAGCAGTTTGGGACTAAACCGAGAACTTTAGAAAATTTTACGAAACTTAGAAAATTTTCCACTATACAGGGGTCACACACCCGTGTGGTTATGGGACGCGCCCATGTGGGCAATGTAACACCCCTGAACCCGTTCCGGTTGCCGGAGGGTTAAGAGGCATTTACAAGACAAGTACAAAAATTTCAAATTAATTGCCACAAACCTAAGTCATGCTCCTAAGTTTACGGTACCTAGCTTTTGCATACAACTAGTTTTGAAAGGAAACGTAAAAAAAAAAAAAATTATCAACATTCATTTGTATAATATCTCAAACATTTATTAAACCCAAGCATGTGCACCTAAATTTGTCAATATGCATAGTACCACTAATACTTCAAAATGTAGTATTTCAATTCATATGGAAATAAATTGGATGGTTTAGACATATACAAAAGTCATGGAGTATCTTAATGTTTACAAAGCTTAACACACTATTCATTTGGTATTTAATCTTAGGCATGGCCGAACATGAGTCATCTCCTAATAATGAGTGTATTGATTTATTTATAAGCTTAATTCACTCAAAACTTTCAAAACATTTTCCTAATACAACCACACATTCACATCAACTATACATAGTACACATGACAACAAGACAAGCCATTCTCGCATGGCTATACCTATTTACTTGATTACAACTTCAAAATAAGAGTATAACTCTCAAGGATCATAAAAAAAAAAGCAACTATACATGCCATTCGAAAGTTTAACTATTTAAATACCGAAAAGAGTGTCTTGATAGTAGAGACGACTTCAAGCGCAAGTATCCCGAGACCGTAGCTATCGAACGTGATCTAAGGAAAGAAAACAGAAGAGGAAAAACAACCGAGTAAGCATTTAAAATGCCTAGTAAGCTTTAAGCGACAATGTATGGTTAACTATAATTAGAAAGGAATAACTTTCAGCACTTGACTTAATTATTCTATAGCCGATCACAAAACAATTCTATAGTGGCATAAGTAGTCTCATGCAACGTAAGGTCATAAGTGTTTAGACATCCACTCACATTTTTCTGAGTCAACAATACATAATCGAAAAGTCATAAACCAACAGAATTCATTCATAAATATAATATAACCAATACCTGGTCGCCTCACCGTAACGATCTCAATTAATTGGAATCAACCTTGGCTCGAAAGCCCTTCGGAATAAATCCGGATACAACAATGGCTCGTGAGCCCTTCGGGATTATCCCGGATATCACAATGGCATAAACGCCCTTCGGGATTAACCCGGATAACACAATGGCGCGAACGCCCTTCGGGATTAACCCGGATAACACAATGGCGCGAACGCCCTTCGGGATTAACCCGGATAACACAATGGCGCAAAATTTATTTCGTAATAACACTCATTTGTCTAATTCAAAAATTCACACGTAGTAGGACATCATTCGCTAGTAATAGTCAAAAAAAATCATATAAACAATACGTAACTCAAATCTCTCTCCCTCGGGCATTTCTAGGACTTGTAATCATTCGGCTATATGTCCATTCCACCTTTATCAAATAAATTATAATTCGTATAAGGAATTTAATTGTATGATAGTCTATGTCCCTTAAAACTTACTTCAGTGGTCGATGATTGTTTTCAATTTACTGGTCGGCCACCTTCGCTTTTCCTTTGTCTGAAGCTATTCCTATATTTTCTTGAGCTAAGAGAAACAAAATTTAATTCATTACAAACCCATGTAAATCGGTTAGGATCATATAGCTACCAAGCTCAACCAGCATTTAATTTAAGATCTAAATTCCATGTGCCGAATACCATTTTCTACTAACCATATATACTCATTTGAATTTAAAACTTATCCATGTATAACCTATAGTTCATTCGATCCTTTCTCAAACAAAATCATCACTTAGCCTCCAAAACCAACATCCTTCCATAGGTTTCAAGGATATATTAGTAAGCATACTCATAGGTACACTTTTAAATTTCTTAATTAACAAAACAATGTTCAACCAACTTAAGTCATTAACCACTATTAAAATCGGCAAAATATATATATACAAGGGCTAAAATTTATTTACTAATCATTTTTAATTTAGAATAGAACAACCTTTAAAAATAATACAATGTCACATAGCCAAAGTTTCCCTCTAAAAATTTTGAGCTAACTTAGTCTTCCCCTTCAAATCTAATTTCATAAACACAAGGGCCGAAACTATCTAAACGGTATACCTATCAAATTTAAAGTTTCAAGCTCATTTAACAAATCATTTCTTGAATTAAAACACCACTCAAGCAAATTTTATCTATGCTAAAAAGGATATGACCGAATATCTAATGTATTTTCTAGCTCCAAATATAACTCATCTTCAAAAAGGGTAGTCAAATGTTCGTATAGGCATAAATTGAAAGTTTAGACATTGTAATTTAATTATTTTAATTAAAACCCTACAAAACATAACATTAGCCGAATGCATGAGTTTATTGAATCAATTACGGCTCAATTTGGTTACTACTTTCATATTATCATTCATCTAATCTCTAAATAGACTACCAAAGCACTCAACTAAACAAAAATCCATTTCTATCCTCAACCTATTCGGTCAATCCTTCAACCCAAAATCAATTTCTACATTTGACCAATGAAACATAAAATTTAACAACTCCTAATACATCATTTTAATCAACAAGTCTTCATAAATTAAAATTCATCAAGCATTTGCCCAAATTCATGCTCACATCCCATGACCGAACGTATAATATGAACATTTCAAAGGATGGACTCATGGGTGATGGATAGGATTAACAAAAAGGCTCAAAATCACTAATTTTTTTGACAAAATAACATGTTTTCATACCTTAATCTAGCCAAAATGGAGGTGCCGAATGCTTGAGCTTAGTTTCTCCCTTCCTCTACTAACTTTCGGCTAAAAAAGATGAACAAAGATGAACTCCCTTGTTTTTATCACCCTATTTTCATTTTATTTACCTTAATATCATAATATAAAGCTTTATGACATCATGTTATTATAAAATACATATTTTATGCTCCTAATGTCATCATGACCGGCACCACTAATAAATATGGGGAATTTGACATGCAAATCCCCCAATTCAAATCCATGAACTAATTGGTCTCTTTAATTAGCCTTACACACTTTTAACTTTTCTCATCTAAGTCCTTCATTAATAAATTCACATCTAAAATTGTTAAATTAAATCATTAAAATTCACACATACCTTCAGCACATAATTTAGATATAGGATATAAATAAAATAAACAAAATAAAATAAAAAAAATAAAATCAACTATTTCATTAACTCGATTTAGTGGTTCCGAAACCACTTTCCGACTAAGGTCGAAATAGGGATGTGACAACTCTCCCCCTCTTTAGGGATTTTCGTCCCCGAAAATCTTACCCGAAAATAAGTTGGGATATCGCTCCTTCATAACATCCTCGGATTCCCAAGTCGCTTCTTCGATCCCATGCTTTAGCCACAACACTTTTACTAAAGGAACCTTTTTATTTCGTAATTTTTTAACTTCTCGATCTAGAATACGGATAGGTTCTTCTTCATAACTCAAATCCGGTCGAATTTCGACTTCCGACAGATTAATCACATGCAAAGGATCAGATCTATAACGTCGAAGCATCGATACATGAAATACATTGTGGATCTTGTCAAGATCAGGGGGCAAGGTCAGTCTATAAGCAACCGGCCCAATCCGTTCTGAAATCTCGTATGGTCCAATGAATCGCGGACTCAACTTGCCTTTGCGGCCAAAACGAAGTATCTTTTTCCATGGTGAAACTTTCAAAAACACTTTATCACCTACTTGATACTCGATGTCTTTTCGTTTTAAGTCCGCGTATGATTTCTGACGATCGGATGCCATTCTCAAACTGTCGCGAATTATCTCCACTTTCTGCTTCGCTTCTCTGACTAAATCGACTCCGAGAATCTTATCTTCACTAAGTTCGGTCCAAAACAGAGGTGTACGGCATTTTCGACCATAAAGAGCTTCATAGGGCGCCATCTGAATACTCGACTGGAAGCTGTTATTATAAGCGAATTCAACTAGGGGTAAGCATTTCTCCCACGAACCACTAAACTCGAGGATGCAACATCTCAACATGTCCTCGAGTATCTGAATAATCCGTTCAGATTGACCGTCTGTTTGCGGATGAAAAGCAGTGCTGAAATGAAGTTTAGTACCCAAAGCTTCTTGCAGCTTTCTCCAAAATCTAGAGGTAAATCGAGGGTCTCGATCAGAAACAATAGAAGTCGGCACCCCATGAAGTCGCACAATCTGAGAAACGTATAATTCCGCTAACTTATCAAGCGAAAAGTCAGTGCGAACCGGGATGAAATGGGCTGATTTCGTTAATCGATCAACCACAACCCAAATGGAATCCTTTTTGCTCGGCGTCAACGGTAATCCCGTCACAAAGTCCATTGTAACGCGATCCCATTTCCACTCGGGTATCAAAATCGGCTGAAGTAATCCCGACGGCACCTGATGCTCCGCTTTTACTTGTTGACATACTAAGCATTTAGATACAAAATCAGAGATGTCTTGTTTCATGCCGTGCCACCAATACTGCAACTTCAAATCGTTATACATTTTCGTACTGCCCGGATGGACCGACATTCGGCTACTATGAACTTCATTCAAAATCATCGAAACTAGTTCAGACTTCTTCGCAACACACAATCGGTCTTTAAATCTCAAGCAATCATTTCCGTCGACCCGAAATTCTGAATTCACATTCAACTCACACTGAACTCGTTTAGCAACTAAGTCCTCATCGGCTTTCTGCGCCTCACAAATCTGTTGAAGTAGCACAGGTCTTGCTACCAATTTGGCAATCAACACTTCATCTACTGACATCATCAGTTTCACATTCATAGCACGCATGAAAAATAAGGATTTTCGGCTAAGAGCGTCTGCAACTACATTAGCTTTCCTCGGGTGATAATCAATAACAAGCTCGTAATCTTTTAGCAATTCTAGCCACCGCCTTTGTCTCAAATTCAAGTCTTTTTGAGACATTAAGTACTTGAGACTTTTGTGATCGGAGAAGATGTGACATTTTTCACCGAACAGATAGTGTCGCCAAATTTTCAAAGCGAAAACAATGGCGGCTAATTCAAGGTCATGCGTCGGATAATTTCGCTCGTGAGGCTTCAACTGTCTCGAAGCATAAGCAATAACCCGGCCTTCTTGCATCAAAACGCAGCCTAAACCGTTCAAAGATGCATCACTATAAACTACAAATTCCTTACCGGTTTTCGGCTGAACCAACACAGGCGCTTCCGTCAAAAGGGTTTTCAGCTGGTCGAAGCTTTGCTGACACTTATCCGACCACTCAAACTTGATATCTTTTTGCAGCAGTCTCGTCAATGGAGTCGCAATCATCGAAAAACCCTTGACGAAACGTCGGTAATACCCAGCAAGTCCTAAAAAGCTTCGAACTTCAGTAATGTTTTTAGGGGGTTTCCAGTCGAGGATAGCTGAAATTTTGTTCGGATCAACTCGAATACCCGATGCAGATACTATATGGCCCAAGAAACCGACTTCATGCAACCAAAATTCGCATTTACTGAACTTCGCGTACAATTGGTTATCCCGCAAAGTCTGAAGTACCAGCCTCAAATGCTCGGTATGCTCTGACTCATCATGAGAATAGATCAAAATATCGTCGATGAACACTACTACGAAGCGGTCCAAAAACGGCCTAAATATCCGATTCATCAAATCCATGAATACTGCGGGGGCATTGGTGAGTCCAAACGGCATTACTAAAAACTCATAGTGACCGTATCTCGTTCTGAATGCCGTCTTCGGTACATCAGAATCTCTAACTCTCAACTGATAATAGCCAGATCGCAAGTCAATCTTCGAAAATACTGAGGCTCCTCTCAACTGATCGGACAAGTCATCAATTCGGGGCAACGGATACTTATTCTTTACCGTGGCTTTATTCAGCTGTCGATAATCGATGCACATTCTCATAGTCCCGTCTTTCTTTTTCACGAACAAAATCGGTGCACCCCAAGGCGAAAAACTAGGTCGCGCAAAGCCTCTATCTGTCAGCTCTTGCAGCTGAGATTTTAATTCCTTTAGTTCGGTAGGTGCCATACGATACGGGGCAATCGAAATCGGCGTCGTACCTGGGATCAATTCTATACCGAACTCGACCTCTCTTACAGGCGGCAATCCCGGCAATTCTTCGGGAAAGACATCTGAAAACTCGCAGACTACGGGCACCTTCCTAAGTTCTCGGTCGGAACCTTTGTTATCTAGCACATAGGCCAAATATGCTTCATAACCCTTCCTCACGTATTTCTGAGCTGACATGGTTGTAATTATTGCAGGTGGCCCACTTAGATCAATGGACTCGATTCGGATTATTTCATTATTCGAACATCGCAAATCGATAGTTTTCCGTTTACAATTTACTATCGCGTCATGAACGGTCAACCAGTCCATTCCGAGAATAATGTCAAATTCATCGAATGGTAGAAGCATCAAGTCAGCCGGAAAACAAAAATCTCGAACCATTAACGGACATTTCTTGCATACTTTATCAACCAGTACACAACGGCCCAAAGGGTTCGACACTCGAATTACAAATTCAGTAGACTCAACAGGAAGAGTCTTACTGGAGGCTAAAGTTTCACACACATATGAATGGGTCGAACCAGGATCAATTAGAGCAATAACATCAGTATTAAAGAGGGTGAAAGTACCAGTAATAACATCCGGAGAAGAAGCTTCCTCGCGGGCACGAATAGCATATGCTCTGGCCGGTGCTCGAGCCTCGGATCTGACTGTAGTATCTCTAGTCCCTCTCTGACTACCGCTAATATTTCCACCCCGTCGCGGTGGTCTACCCCGCGAAGCTGTGCCACTAGCTCTCTGAGTCGCATCGGGAGTGCGTTCATCATTTCTTGGACAATCTTTAATAAAATGTTCGGCAGATCCACATCTGAAACAAGAGCGGTCACAATGCCTACAGCTCCCCGGGTGCCATTTACCACAATAATTGCAATCCAATCTATCCCGACGTTCATTCCCAACACTGGCAATAGAAGTAGTTCTCGAACCCGTGGGAGTTCGATGGTGTTCTCGTTTAGAAAAAACCGATGTATATTTTGATCGGCCTGAATCATCTCTAGTCTTTTTAGACGATTGCTGAACAGACTTTCCCGCCGATCTCTTACAGAACTCTCTATTTCCATCTTCGGCTTTTCTTTTTTCATTACTGAGCTCTTCAGCTTTACAAGCTCGCTCGACTAACACGACAAACTCCTTAATTTCCAAAATTCCCACAAGCAGCCTGATATCTTCGTTTAATCCGTCTTCAAAACGCTTACACATAATAGCCTCGGAGGATACACATTCTCGAGCATAACGGCTAAGTCGCGCAAATTCTCTCTCGTACTTGGTTACTGACATCTGACCTTGTTTGAGTTCTAGAAATTCCTTCCGTTTTTGATCGATGAATCTCTGGCTAATATATTTCTTACGGAATTCGGTTTGGAAGAATTCCCAGGTGACCCGTTCCTTTGGAACAATAGAAACCAGAGTATTCCACCAGTAGTAGGCAGCGTCACGTAACAGAGACACCGCACATTTAAGACACTCCTCGGGTGTGCAAGACAATTCATCGAACACTCGGATGGTAGTGTCGAGCCAAAACTCGGCTCGCTCAGCATCGTCACTAGGGGTAGCCCGGAATTCTTCGGCCCCATGTTTTCTAATTTTGTCAAAAGGGGGCCTACTCGATCTCACTGGATCGGTCACATGAGGAGTCGTGAAAGTCGGAAACGGAGTATTCGGGGGCGGAGGTTGCGGAGCAGCCGGATTTGTTCTAGCGAATTGAGCGAACCAGTCACTCATCATTGCATAGAAAGCTGGTCTAATATCATCATCTTGATGACCAATATTTGGCTGAGAGTCGGGTGGCGCTGTCCCTTGCGCTGGAGCAGGAGCTACACTCTCAACATCGTCCGCTACGGTTCGGTCAGGTTCGGGATCCATTCTATATCAAAATCACATTTCAGATATCAGAAGTCATCTCACTATCAAAATGACACTAAATAGCATGTATAGCTAGACTCTTACTCACTACGGTAGTCCGAGAATCGACTAAACCATAGCTCTGATACCAATAAAATGTAACACCCCTAAACCCGTTCCGGTTGCCGGAGGGTTAAGAGGCATTTACAAGACAAGTACAAAAATTTCAAATTAATTGCCACAAACCTAAGTCATGCTCCTAAGTTTACGGTACCTAGCTTTTGCATACAACTAGTTTTGAAAGGAAACGTATAAAAAAATAAAATAAAATCAACTATTTCATTAACTCGGTTTAGTGGTTCCGAAACCACTTTCCGACTAAGGTCGAAATAGGGATGTGACAGGCAAGCTGTGTGGTCACACACGCCCTTATCCTTAACCCCTGTAACTCTCTGTTTATGACATCATCAACATTTGAAGGTCACATAGCCAAGTCACACGCCCGTGTGCTTAGGCTGTGTGGTCAATTTAATTTTCATAATTTTTCATAAAATAGCTGTAGACTTCACACGCCCTAGGCACACACCTATGTTCAAGGCCATGCCATCTACACGGCTGAGCACATTCCCATGTCTCTGCCCATGTGCTCAATTCTGAGCATTATGTTTCTCAAAATTTAAGTATAGGGGACACACGGCCTATCCACATGCCCATGGGGCTGACCGTGTGTCACACACGGCCTAGACACATGCCCGTGTGTCTACTTGTATGGACAAAATAAAGGGTCTTTCCCAAGTGATTTGCCACCTTGTTACACATACACACAAACACTAGTTCATAGGTACAAAACCTAACATACTTAAGCAACCAAACATCTACAATCAAGAAATCAACACATCGTTTTCATGCTATATCTATCATACTTAAATATCTCATACTCATCAACCCAAATCATACAAATTTCCACAACTATGAAATGCATCATCATGTGATTATAGATATATAGCTAACATTAGCCAATTTCCAATGGACTTATACAAAATGAACTTTCAACCAACAAGCCAACATGTTTGGCAAAATTGAATATGACACACAACAAAATCACCAAGTCCCTATACATGCCATACTTTCACTATAAATAAACAAAAATGTTATCTGAATTCTGTATAATGAGATACTCAATTTTTAGTGAAGAGAGGTCAGGTCCGCTGGACTGTGAGACATAGGAACCTTTAATGAATAAACTATATTCATTGGCCAAACCAAAAATTCTAGAAAAACTATGGTAAGAAGATATATGAGTCTAGTTTTAGGAAAAATTTACGGATTCAAATTTTGAGTTTCGTAACTCGAGTTATAATTAATTTAGTGACTGTTACGCAGGCGGACAATTTTATTATGAATAATGAAATAAATTGTTTTGATTTGTGTAAGTAATCAGAAAAAAATTTAATGTTCCCGGTTTAGTCTCGAACTATTTCAATTGCATGTTTTAGGGCCTCGAGTGCCCTTTTTAGGGATGTATTGGATGAATGTGAGTGAATTAATTTTAAAAGTAAATTTTTTATGCACCAAACTAGTAAGATAAGTCTGGTAACAGCTCATGCTCAACTCCGGTGACGGTATCAGGTAAAGGGTGTTACATTTATTAGTATCAAAGCAAGAGTTTAGTTGATTCTTGAACTATCTAGCATGAGTAAGAGTCTAGCTGTACATGCCATATTGAATTATGATAATGTGACGACTCCTAACCCAAATGTAAAATGTTTTGTCAGACATATATGCACTCCAACCTAGCTAAGTTTTATAGTATAGACAGTATGTTTATGATAAGTTGAGGATCAAAAAAAGGTAAGAATAATAGTTAATGATTTTTATGTGATAATAAATAAATTGTCAGTAAGAATTGTTTAGAAAAAATGAAAGATGAGATAAGATGGAAGGAAAGTTTATATTGAGATAAGTGTTCATGTTAAATTGGCATTTGTATGATGCTATATGTATAACTAGAGAAGTTAAGTGAATGTTATAAGTACTGTTATTTAAGATTCATGAATGCATGTATAAGTGCACTAGTTTGCATAAGATGATCATGAAGTCTCTGTATTATGAACGTGTATGCTAAGTTGCTTGAAGCAAATTGTATAATTGTGATAATATTATATATTGATGAGTGTTAAGTTATATGCATGAGTATATATAAGGTAAATCAAAGGTGTTACAACCTCACCCCCCTTTTTCAACAAGGTATTTCAAAGAGAAATTACATGAAATTTAGACTGAATAGGCTTACAAGTGAAAAACTAAAGAGTTCAGTGGCAGATTAATTGACAACATAATCAGAGTCGAGAATGATTTAGCAAATGAACACAGTTACAGAAAAGTGCTAGGTTAATATGAAGATCATCCAGATTCTGAAATGTTACAGTTAAAGAAAAGTTAGGTTCAGCTAATGCACTTATTCAGGTATGATGTGTAAGGAATATGATTGCTGGACTTTCTTCCAAATAAATTTGATTTTGAATGAGATAATGTGGATTCAGTAATGAAAAAAATTAGACATAGGAATAATGATTGAGCTACATTAATAGCTGAATGCAGGGTTCTTGGTTGAAAAAATTTTAGAAATTTCTTTCAACTATTATATGTGTACATTTATTTTCAGAGGTATGTATATATTTATATATGTAAGATTTCAGATGAAATTCCTACTGTATGAGGACGTCAATTAAATTTACAAACAGATGAAGGCATTGTAGTTTGCTTGAGTTGTGATTGATATTACTCAATCTATTCTGGTTTTCGACTCCAATGTGTAGATGGAAAGTTGACGGTAAGGTCCGTATGATGTTAGTGTCCCGTTCTACTAGCTATTGTTTGGTAAATATAAAGGAAAATTATATGGTTTGTCATAGTTGATTTTAGTGCTTGTGAGTATTATCTTTCCTTTTGGGAAATTTTCTGAGATGCTATCAACACCTTAACTGTTCTACATGAGAAGTGATTTTCAGAAATTCTATATAGCTCCATGTTCTGAGATTTTGTTATCTCGGGTTTCTTAATAAATTACTATTCAAAGTATTAGCCATGAGATAATAGCAAGAAATGTTCTATTGACGAATATGAGTTCAGACCTGATAATGAAAGTACAAAATTGGGACGTCATTTACTAAAGTAATTGAGAAAATAGTTTTATTATGGCACCGCGATTTTTAAGTTGAATGAGTATGGTGGCCTTAGTATAGTTCAGTGCCTCAATGAGAAACAATTAAGGTAAATTCTAATATATGTTTAATCTTTCCTTAGATTTGAAGAGAAAGTAACTTTGGCAAAATGTGAGTGATAAGAAGTTCAGCTTAGACCGAGGTAATAATTTTACTTTTTAAATGATCTTGATACATGTATTAGCAAGTTAAAGACCGAAAGTTATGTTCTTTCGAGTTATGTAATGATTATGATCTATGACTAGCTTTTTGAAGAGATCATGATAGAATGCATGTCTGAGATATAATGATAGCATAAAGAAGAGCAGTTCTTGAAAAGTTATTGTTTTTTAGTCAAAACTGATTCAGTTGAGCAGTCTTAGAATTATTCACAATTCCAGAATTAAATATCTATTGTTTATGTATAAATGGATAAACGACTTGAGTGAAGAGTACCTATTCTAAAAGTTATGATACAGAGATATATATATACATCGAAAGGGTTGCATTTAAGGTATGATTTTGCCAATCCAAGTTGTCTGATTGCCAGAGTTCTCATTATATGAAGTTTAATTTGGCTTAAATCCATGCTAATAAAGTTATAAACAATTGAAGAAATTGACAATCAAAGTATTTTTTATGATTTAGTTTGAATTGAGTAAATAGATTATGCAACAGTTATGAAGCCTGACATAGTGATAATTATCTGTCTACTCGAGGAGTACAGAGATGGAGGATACTCAAAAATAGTTACACTAGTAAGAGTATGATATGCTATGTACCAGATTTGGAACCTGATGTCTGAACTTTCAAAGAGTTAAAGTTGATTTTTTTAAGTATCTTAGAAGCTATTACAGTTAGTATTGATATTTTTGTGGAAATGCAATGGTAATTCGAAGAATTGTACAAAAGAATTAGTATTATCATCTAAAGGGTAAAGGTTATGTGACCTATAGTTGATTTCTTGAGGAAGTTTATGTATATTTTTCTCAGCATGACCAAGTTTTTCTATTGACGAGTTATCTAAGTTATTTATCCTGAGGTTGTCAGTTTATATAGAGCCCAAATTTTCATTGGTTATGGTTGAAATCTGTGATTTGTATTATAACTTCAGAAGAAAGTTACAGTAAGTCTTGAGTACGAGATTTCTGAATGTTATTATGTGTCACTTTAATAGTAATAGTTAAATTGAGGAAGTGATTCAGATTCTTAGAAAGGTAAGTTTTGTATTGTGTTTTTAATATTAAGAGCAATTGAGTAATAGAAACTAACAGGGTTAATTTGAGTTAAAATTTTAGAGAAAGGTGAAAATTGATTTTTGAAACTAAAGATAAATTATCAAAAATTGTGTATAGAATCGAAAGGCAAGAATATTGAAACTCAGATGGGTGTAAGGTGTTTCTGAAAGTATTTGATTAACAGAAAATTTTTCATTTTGGTAAGTAGAGAAGAGTGAGTTCTGGTTCATCTAAGAGTATGAGATTATAGAAAGAATAAGGTCAGTTACTTATCAGTAGGTATTTCAATCAGAATCCGAGAAGATCAGTAATGTGGTTCCTATGTCTATGATAAGAGAGTATGATTCAGAATCTTAGCTTGAGCAGTAAGATGATAAGGATGCCGAGACTATACGAGAAATTGAAAGTGCCTTGTGAAATTAGTCCTTAATCCGTCATCTGGTAAGATTTTCAGGGACGAAAATCCCTAAGGGGGAGAAATGTAACATCCCAATTTTGGGCCTAGTTGGAAAAATGGTTTCAAGGCCACAAATCCGACAAGGAAAATATTATTTTTATTATATTTTTATGGTCTACGATTTCACGGAGAGATTTCGTGAAAATTTTGTTCAAAAATTTCGACATTTGGGCACTAATTTAGTCAAAATGACTAAATTGTAAATAATGCAAAAGTTGAGTTCCATATGCTAGAAGTGTCCAATTGTTATGAAGTTTTAAATTGAAGGTCCTTAAATAGCAATTAGACCATTGGTTAAATTGTTGGACAAAAATAGGCATGAATAAGACAAATTTGAAAGAAAAGTCTTTAAGGGCATTTTGGTCATTTAGTAATTTAAAAGAATTAAAAAGGGAAAATGAAGCAAATCTTCTTCCTTAAGGCCGAATATAGCATGGAGAAACCATGGCTAGGGTTTTTCAAGCTTCCAAGCTCAATTATCCCCGAAAACGAGATATGGACCTAGAATGGGAGAAAAACCGAAAATCGAGAAAGTTTGTCAAAATGGTCGTATTGGTATCGAGGTAAGTTCATGTGTTTAATAAGCATTTAATTAAGCATGTTTGAATGCTAAATTGATATATTAGTTATAAATCCTTTAGTATTAATTTTTTAATATATTGATAATAATTGAGAAATGTTCGATAATGATTCGACATTAAAAGTAAGAATTCGAATAAGTTTACATATAAGACCATAGTGGTAATGTGGCTTTGTATAAGATCAAGAAAGTATTGAATAGCATAATTTGAGGAAAGTAAGATAAATTGAAGATACGATGAGATTGTGAATGAAAGTATGTAAGTTGAGTAGTATTTTATTATTATACAATTGTTGCTATTATTATTATTGAGTTATGTGACTGACCTTGAGAATTTTGAGGAAGCATGTTTTAGCTATGAGTTGCCAAGGCATTGATATTTCAAAATCCATGTTTATGACATGGCAACTAAGGAAGAATTGACGGAAAAATACCATCATTGACCCATGGCAACATAAGATAAGGATACCAAGTAAGACCATGCCAAGGCATGGCATTGGTAAGTTTTACAAGGCAAGGAAATTATGTAAGACCATGTCAAGACATGGCATTGATAAGTTACTATAAGGCAAGGATCCCATGTAAGACTATGCCAAGGCATGGCATTGGTGAGTATATAAGGCAAGGATCCCATGTAAGACCATGCCAAGGCATAGCATTGGTGAGTATATAAGGCAAGGATCCCATGTAAGACCATGCCAAGGCATGGCATTGGTGAGTACATAAGGCAAGGATCCCATGTAAGACCATGCCAAGGCATGGCATTGGTGAGTACATAAGGCAAGGATACCACATAATACCACGTCAAGACATGGCAATGGTAAATTTAAAAAGGAAAGGTACTTGAGTAATCCAAATAGTAAGTCAAAGAGATGACAAGGTAAGATCACGAGGAAAGAGCACAAGTATGTACATAAGGCTTATTGATATTGAGGTTATAACTTGATGATATTAAAAGTATTTTAATGAGTATATTCAAGTATTAAGTAAGTGATAAGTTTTCAATTATACTTATGACGCTTTGTGACATGATTAGTTATATGCCTATACATTATGAGAGAGTATTAATGTGTTATGTGAGATGTTGCAGGTACATAAGCAAGCTACTAAGTAAGGTATTTTTTTTATTCCAAGCCTTTGGTAAGGTTACCAATGAGTAAGATGGGAAAGTAAGAACTTAACATCATTTATGCAAGTTATGAAAGCTTAATAATAAGCTAAATTCATTACTAATGCCTATTATTTTACATGTGAACTTACTAAGCTTTATAAGCTTACCTCTTTCCTTTCCTCTGTTCTAAAGTTTTATAAAACAAGCTCGGGTTGGAGGTCGTCGGAGATCGCTTCACACTTTTGACTATCAAGTTACCAATTGGGTATTTTCATTGAAATGTTTTCAGTTATGGCATGTATAATGACTTGGCCATTTTATGTGTATGTCCTTATGATATTGCTAAATAAGAACATGTGTTGATGTTATGTATGCCTAAATGAGGTTTAATGCAAAGAAATTATGAAAGAGTAAAAGTTGGTTATGAAACAGTTTTGAGACAGCAGCAGTGATGTGATTTTTAAAAATCACTAAATATTATAGCAACGGAATTAAATGGTGAATGATATATAGAATTAAATCTTATTGAGTCTATTTTCATAAGAAAGAAACAGAGCAAGCAAATGAAGTCTTTATTTTGAGATACTTAAACTCTTACGAGACTGGTTCAGAGTGACTTTGTGATCTCCTGTTCCAATTTTAGAATTTCACTAAAATGTGTACAAAACGAATTACGAGTCATAATTTATATGTATAGATTCCTTAGTGAGCCTATTTTCATTATACATAAACAGAAACATTATCCAAATTCTGTATAATAAGATAATCAATTTTTAGTGAAGAAAGGTCAGGTCTACTGGATTGCAAAATAGAGGAACATTTAATGAATAAACTGTATTAATTGGCTAGACCAAAAATTCTGGAAAAATTATGGTAATAAGATATATGAGTTTAGTTTCAAGAAAAATTGAAGGATTTAATTTTTGAGTTTCGTAACTCAAGATATAATTAATTTAGTGACTGTTACGCAGGTGGACAGTTTTATTATGAATAGTGAAATAAATTGTTTCAATTTGTGTAAGTAATTGGAAAAAACAATTTTAATGTTCCCAGTTTGGTCCCGAACCATTTCAATTGTATGTTTTAGGGCCTTGAGGGCCCTTTTTAGGGATGTATTGAATGAATGTGAGCGAATTCATTTTAAAAGTAATTTTTTATGCCCCGAACTAGTAAGATAAGTCTAGTAACGTCTCGTGCTTAATTTCTGCGACGGTCTCAGGTAAAGGGTATTACATTTATTGGTATCAGAGCAAGAGTTTAGTCAGTTCTTAGACTATCTAGCATGAGTAAGAGTCTAGCTAACATGCCATATTGAACTGTGATAGTGTGACGACTCCCGACCCAGATGTAAAATGTTTTGTCAGACAGATGTGCACTCCAATCGAGCTAAGTTTGATAGTACAGACAGTATGTTTATGATAAGTTGAGGCTCAAAAAAATGGTAAGAATAATAGCTAATGATGTTTATGTGATAATAAATAAATTGTGAATAAGAACTCTTTGGAAAATATGAAAGATGAGATAAGATGAAAGGAAAGTTTATATTGAGATGAGTGTTCATGTTAAATTGGCATTTGTATAATGCTATATTTATAACTAGAGAAGTTAAATGAATGTTATGAGTAATGTTATTTGAGATTCATGAATGCATGTATAAGTGCACTAGTTTGCATAAGATGATCACGAAGTCTCTGTATTAAGAACGTGTATGCTAAGTTGCTTGAAGCAAATTGTATAATTGTGATAATATTATATATTGATGAGTGTTAAGTTATATGCATGAGTATATACGAGGTAAATCAAAAGTGTTACAACCTCACCCCCTTTTCAACAAGATATTTCAGAGAGAGATTACATGAAATTCAGACTAAATAGGCTTACAAGTGAAAAATTAAAGAGTTCAGTGGTAGATTAATTTACAACATAATTAGAGTCGAGAATGATTTAGCAAATGAACACAGTTACAGAAAACATGCCAGGTTAATATGAAGATCATCTGGATTCTGAAACGTTACAGTTAAAGAAAAGTTAGGTTTAGCTAATGCACTTATTCAGGTATGATATGTAAGGTATATGATTGCTGGACTTTCTTCTGAATAAATTCTGATTTTGAATGAGATAATATGGATTTAGTAATGACAGAACTAGACAGAGGAATAATGATTGAGCTGCATTAATAGCTCAATGCAAAGTTTTTGGTTGATAAAATTTCAAAAATTTCTTTCGACTATTATATGTGTACATTTATTTTCAGAGGTATGTATATATTTATATCTGCAAGATTTCAGATGAAATTCCTACTGTATAAGGATGTCAATTAAATTTACAGACAAATGAAGGCATTGTACTTTGCTTGAGTTGTGATTAATATTGCTCAATCTATTTCGGTTTTCTACTCCAATGTGTAGATGGAAAGTTGATGGTAAGATCCGTATGATGTTAGCGTCCCGTTCTACTAGCTATTGTTTGGTAAATATAAAGGAAATTTATATGGTTTTCGTCATAGTTGATTTTAGTGCTTATGAGTATTATCTTTCCTTTTTGGAAATTTTCTGAGATGCTATCGAGACCTTAACTGTTCTACATGAGAAGTGATTTTCAGAAATTATATGGTTTTTGCCATAGTTGATTTTAGTGCTTGTGAGTATTATCTATGGAGTGGGTGGACTCTACTGGAACTACAAGTACTACAAGAAGTGTAGGAATTAGAGAGGTAGGAGTTTTAGGAGTAGGGTGCCCCTTCCTAAGTCTACGCTACTATAGTTATGGGCATTCACTTTCTTCGATCTATTGAGTACTCTTGTCTACTCTGGACCTCTTTTTATTTTTCTTATCTTTTGGTTTTCTTGAGGGAACAACAATAACTCTTTCCTTTGCACAGGCCTTACTCAAGAGAGTTGTGATATCCATGTTTGGTGCTAAATCGGGTGTAGAAAGAGAATTCAAAGAAGATCTTGCACCATCAATATGAGAAATAGCTCGACTCAAAGAAGAAGAAGAAGAAGAAAGAGCACCAAGAGTTGTGATAATCCAATTATGAGAATGAATTCCACAAACATCATAGAAGAATAAGGGAGGCTCTTATTTGTGCCCTGTTAAAACTTGTGCTAAATTGTTAGTGGCATTGTGAGGCCAAGCTTCTAAAGTTGAAGGGATATTAAAGTTGTCCAACTAGTTTAAAGGGTTAGTTGCTCAAAGACCTTTTGGACTCAGGTCTTGCAGGCAATACTAAAAGACATACCTAATGTAACAACTTCCACTAGCTCAAGCACGTACTCATTTTCAATCGTTTATACTGCTTCAAGGCAACTTGAGAATCAACTTGCTGACAGTAGGCATAAACAGTTTCTCGAGGAAGGGACCCACGACACCACTAAAATAAAATTTAGCTACACCTCCTAAAACTCCAAAATAATAAAATAAAGGAGGGATTTAAAGAATCAAATAGAAGATTCAATATTTGGTTTGGTGCACAGAACAATATGTCTTTTTATAGACCTAAGGTCCTACAACCATTATTTTTCTAAGTGACTGCTCACTTGTGTGAATGTTAAAACAAATGATTTTGGAAAAACTATTTTTGAAGAGCGGTATTAATTGAAAGCAGACAATGTTAGTTTTAACATTTATAGTGTAACAACCCTAACTGACCCATCTACCAGATCTGAGTAAGGAGCGTCACAATGGGCTGGGTTCACCTATCCTTAATTTTTCTGAATTAACTAAAACAGACTAAAAGAAAACTAATAATAATTCTTATAGCAAAGGCTTTAAGCCACTGAATGTTTAGATCTTCACAGTTTCTATCCCTTATCAGACTATTTGTTTACAATGAAACTCTTGCAACTCTTGTCAAGGTAAACTATCCCATTACCTAGATTCTAAGGGAGTTATTTGGATACAACATAACAATTCTTGAGGCGAAGCCTCTGATGGTGCCCCCTTCCTCTGTGCATAACTTTGATCTAATAGGGATCCCCGATCTTATCACTGACTGGCTAGGTCCCTCTTCTGAGTCCTTGAGCAACCTCGCAAGTCCTGCGAACATTAGACAACTCTTGTAAGTTCAATTGAACTTAGTGAGTTCCTTCACTACACCATAATTCAAACCCTATCACACAAGGGTAACAAATGTAAAATAAACTAAATATAATTTAACTCCTTACTTGTTCAAGGTGAGTGTTCTTTATCACGGTGGAAGACTCCAACCAATCCTCCGAGCTATTTGACTTACTATAAGACCTTCCTCTGGTCGTACTCTCCATTTTCCTATAATCCAAACACCTCGCTATAGAAGCAAGTCCTATCCATACTTCTCATCTTTACTTCCTTTCATACACCTCACATACAAGGTATTTGGTGATCTCTAACTTTCTTAGTTGTATGTCTATTTTCCCATACTATTCCTCTATATTAGCTTTCTCGACTTTCTGCCTAAAGGTTCTTAGGACATACCCTTCTTAGCAGACTTCCTTGGTCAAACCAGCCCTTGGCAGACTCCCTTTTCCCATACACTAGTCCCTAAGGACTTGTTCACATTTCCTTATTGTGCTGACTTCCAACAAGCCTCGCCACTTTGGTGGACCCATTCTCACCCCATCTTATTATTCGCAGTGGTGGGATTAGTTCCAATAACCTACTCATAACCTAGACCTTTCCTGGGGACTCACCCATCCCATAAATGAAGGTTTGTCTGACTCACCGAACCAACTTTTTATCGTCCATGCAACTACATGAGCCTCTCACCTGACTTGCTTGTTTCCTCCTTAAGGCACTAACGTCATGGTGAATGTACTGATGATAGGCCTTCCCCAAGGAAGAATAGTTTTGACAGACATAATCCCCTGGGTAGAATCCTTATCTTAGGAGTGGAATTCCCATCCCTCTCATGAGATTTGCTTCTTGTGTACATCTTCATTGAGCACTTCCCGGTGGCTCTTGACTTCGGATCCTTTCTTGTGATCCTTTGATAATTTCCCCTCTCACATTTCCAAAATTAAACTAGCTCACGGCCTATCTTCCTCTCATTCTTGTTGGGTCTTCTCCCATGCATTGTCAGCTTTCACATCTATCCTTACCACTTTCTTTTAAGTCTTCTTCCACTTGCGTGGTTTCTCATGCTTGTCACACTAGTAGTATGCCCCGCACTTGAGGTCCTAGCGGAGTTTCCATATTGGTTTCCTGGCAGACTCTATGGGTTGTCATAACTGAGCTATGGTCTAACATCCTTCTCATCTCATTTCCCTTTTACCATGGATGAAAGACTCTTTCATTTCCCTTGTACAAGGTATAAGACAACCCATAGAGTAATGTAGCTATGACCATAAATGAACGAGGCCATCTTAGCATATGAACGAGGCCATCTTAGCATACTATCATATGATGCCATAGCCTTTTTCATTTATTGTCTTACACTATATACCTTATACCTTGTACCATGCTGCCATGGTATCTTTCATCATTGGTCTTACACTACGTACATCACACTAGATTGCCATAGCGTCTTTCATCTATGGTCTTACACTATATACAGTCGTCACAAGGTCATTTCAAAGGACCAGTCGACACCGTCATCACGGTAAATACATTTTCATGGTTCTTATTTCCTGACTCCTCCCCCCATTAGCTCATTTACACCACCTAACCTTAAAGCTCGAAAACTATAGTGTTCCCTCCGTAAGGCCCGGAGCTTCACCCATGGTGGAATCTAATAGGGTCACTCCCTATTTCCCTTCCTAATTTCATCTATCCCATAAAGGTTTTTCCCACAATCATGCAATGCATGCACATATCATCATATTTCATGTTCATGCAAACATGGCATACTTAGACAACATAGATCATAACATCCTTAGTTGGAGTTTTAGAAACTCACCTGAAGCTTCATCGTTTCCAAAGCGTAGTCTGGTTAAACTTGTACTTCATCTTAAAATCTTAAACTTTCATAAGCATGTAGAACCCCTAAAATGGTTATGAAGGTTCACAATTTTGTTTACCTATTCTTATGCACATAGAAGGGCTTAGAACAATAACAGCATGTTAGTTTCCCTACTTTTCCACCTACATCCTCATGAAGTCTACTCCATGCAAAACCTTCCATGGCTATTCCTTCCTCAAGCTACCAAAGAAGATGAAGAACAAAAGAAAATGAAATAGATTCAGGAAGGAAATCACCCCTGGGAAGCCATTTCCTAACTATTTATAACCCTTCTCATGCTATTACCAATCTTATGACAACCATCTATTGCTAATTATTATATCTCCCACCAAGGAATCGGCTAGTTCCATTTTAATTGAACCAGAATTAGACCTCTACCATGTCCAATTCGATTTCTAACTTTTCCTTATTTTTCAATAGAGGCCACCAACTTGTGGTATATTTCAATTTAATCCTCCAATTATTTCAATTTTCCGGGTTATTAGAAATTCGAGTGTTACATATAGTGCCTGATGGGATACCAAAGTATTCCAAGGGGTCGAATACAAAAGATTACCAAGTAGGTAAATGTGTTTATCAAGTTAATTACAAATTAAGCAATTACTAATCTAATCGAGTCGAAAATTATTAATGAAAATCCAAATAATTTTTTTTATAAACTAAAATTAAACTAGCTAAGCTAAACTTTCTTTCTAACGTTTTAGAAGCTAAACTTTCTTCCTAATATTTTAGATAATATAAATGATTAAACGATAGTCAATTGATTAGTTGAGTGCTAATTAAACTAATGAACCTATATCGATTATATTGGTTGCCACTCTTAGTTAGAAACCTCCTATTGTTCTCATCCTAGACTAAAAGATACCACTTAAGATTGCCTCTCAATCTCACCTAGGCATATAGATTACGTCTCGATCTCACTACTCGGCACGATTATATCAAACTATCTCAGGATAAACTTTCCTCTTAGTCTCGTTTATCTAAGTTTTCCACTAGAGGCATCCATTCTAGCGTATTAAGCATTTTGATATAAAAGAACAACCAACCAATCAGGAATAGACATCAACTTAAGCTAACAAACAACCAAACAATCAACCATCCAAAAAATTTACCACATATTCAAACTCAAATTCCAAATAAGCATTTTATTAAACATATTTTAAGCAAAAATGAAAGTAAATGGTTTAAGAAAATGATCATTCACTTGATGAAGTTCTATTGAAGCCCAAGAGTTTGCCTATCATTGTTTACAATATCTTTAACAATAAGGAAGAAAGTAAACAACAAAACTAAAATCTAACCTAAAAAGAAAATAGAAAACCTAAAATAAAAATGAAAAGAAAAACCCTAACCCTAACCTAAAACTAAGGAGAAAAGATGATAGAAACAAAAGTGAAAGTTCTCTTGTAACAGCCCGATTTAGGGCCAAATCAGAACAGTGGTTTTGGGACCACGAACCCAAAGTAGAAAAATTTATTGTGATATTATTTTGAGGTCTATAGTATGATTGAATGCATGTGTGAAAATTTCGTTAAGAAATTTTATCGATAGAGGGTCTAATTTGACTAGTAAGACTAAATTGCAAAAATTGCAAAATATACCAAGAACTTCTAAAAATTTTAAAAACTTATAGAAATTTTGCCCTACACAGGGGTCACACGCCCGTGTGGATATGGGACACTCCCGTGTGGGTAGGCCGTATGGTCACACAAGCCCGTGTCCATACCCCATGTAACTCTCTGTTTATGACGTCATCAACCAAATGGAACCACACGGCCAAGCCACACGTCCGTGTGCTAGGCTGTGTGGCGAATTAAATTCCCATAAATTAGGTGTAGACTTCACACGCCCTTAACACACGCCTGTGTCCAAGGCCATGCCATGCACACGGTTGAGAAACACACCCGTGTGCTGAGCCATGTTGAATTATTTTTTTATTTCAAAGCAAAACTAGCTTGCACACGGCCTAGTACACGCCCGTGTTCCAGGCCGTGGCCTTCACACGACAGAGACACACACTCGTGTCTTTTCCCATGTGCTCCATTCTAGGCATTTTGTTTTTTAAAAATTTAGGTGCAGAGAACACACGGCCTGTTAACATGCCCATGGGGCTAACCGTGTGGCATACACGGCCTAGACACACACCCGTGTGGACAATATATAGTCTATTTACCAAGCCAATTGCCACCTTAAAACATAAACACACAAGCATCAATGCATTGGTATAATTCATAGCACTTTTGAGCAACCAACATGTCCACAAGTAAGACATCATCGCCTCATTTTCATGACATATATATATAACATACTTAACCAATCACATACTCAAGAATTCAAAACACACAAATTGTCACATCTATGAAATGCATCATCATGCAATTTTGCTTATAATCAATATTAGCCAATATCAAATGGCCTTATACAAAATGAATCAAGTATCCTCATAAGCCAACATATTTAGCTAAACCAATATGACATATAACAAAAAAACCAGGTCCCTATACATGCCATACTCAAAGTGTTAAGACTAGTTATACCCAAATATTCCAATTGATAGTGTGATCGAGTCTCCGACGCCCTTCGATCCTCGAGCTAGCTTGGCGATACTATAAGAAAAATGGAAAAGAAAGGAGAGTAAGCGTGAAGCTTAGTAAGTTTGCACGTAAATAATTAACAACATTAATCATGCAATATCATATACATAACATAAATATGACTTGTCACAATGTCATCAAGTATCATAGTTACATCTTAAATCATGTCATTCTCATAGTGAATAATAAAACTCATGTTCATGATACCCTCATTTACTTCTTACTGAGAACTCATCGAGTCATAATCTCAATGTTTAATGAGCTTCGTGTACATACCTGTACCCTTTCAACATGTTCATACCTCGTCATTTCTTTGACATAGTCTTTGAGTTACCCATTGAACCGCTTGGAATACTAAAGGATACTCGGGAAATCTCATACACATAGCAAGATACCAATGCCATATCCCAGATATGGTCTTACATGGGATCACATATCAATGCCAATAGCCCATATATGGTCTTACACGACGTCTCATATCAATGCTAAGTCCCAGACATGGTCTTACACGAAATCTCATAACGATGCCATATCCCAGATATGGTCTTACACGTAATCACATACCAATGCCATATCCCAGATATGGTCTTATACGGGATCTCAATAACCCTAATGTGATGACATTTGTATCCTATCTATTCCTAAGGTTCAACAGAGATTTCAAGATATCGAAACTTCGTCACAACATCATCGATTCATCGTTAACCAATTTCATAAAGAAATTATACAATTCATGCAATATTAAAGCATTGAATACCTAATAATCAAATGTTGCATTATTTACCCACAAACTTACCTCGGTACCAAAATATGACTAACTATTCGATTTAGTCCAAAAGCTTGTTCTTTCCCTAGTCTAGGTCCAGACTCCGTTTCTCTTAATCTATAATATCAAATTTCATTTATTTAATAATCACATTGCTCAAAACAACCCATAAATCAAACTTTGGCAAAATTACAATTTTGTCTCTAAACTTTTACATATTTACAAATAGTCCCTAGGCTCGTAAAATAATTTTCATTCGATTTCTTTGTACCTTAAGCCTAGCCGAATACATTTCATGCTTATAACAGTCCATATTTTCTTTCAAATCAGATTTTTACCACTTATTTTACAACTTTTACAAATAAGTCCTTTTTAGGTGTTTTCATGAAAAATCACATTGTAAAAGTTGTTTATCACACATTAAACTTTCATATTCCTTCATTGAACATCAAAATACATGCATGTCACACATGGGTAAATTTTTGAACATGAACCCTAGCTTAAAATAATGGTAAAAATAGCTAGATCGGTTGATAACAACTTCAAAAATGCAAAGAACTTTAAAAACGGGGCTAGGATGGACTTACTATTGAGCTTGAAAATGACAAAAACCCTAGCTATGGTGAGCTTGTGAAATTCAACTATGGCATGGAGAAGATGGACAAAATTTTGACTTGATTTTCCATTTTTTATTAATTTATTAACCAAATGACTAAAATGCTCTTTTTGCCTTTCTTTGAAATTTTACCCTTCCATGTCCATTTTTGTCCATAAAAATAGAAATTGGGCAAATTGCTATTTAAGGACCTCTAATTAATAATCCAAAGCTATTTCATACTTAAAGCTTCTAGAATCTCATATTTTGTAACTTTTGCAATTTAGTCCTAAATGTGACACCCCTAACCCGTATCTGATTGCCGGA
The DNA here is from genome assembly GCA_020496765.1 of Gossypium stocksii. NCBI lineage: Eukaryota > Viridiplantae > Streptophyta > Magnoliopsida > Malvales > Malvaceae > Gossypium > Gossypium stocksii. Next base: position 57,801,066 of record CM035630.1, read on the forward strand.
TTAGGGCTAAGAGGTATTACCGAACTAAACATTTAATTATCTCATTCACATAGTTAATAAACATAAACAAATATCGAAATGAAATACATACAGACATTAAGTCATATGCCATTTTCGTATGGCCAAAAATTTACAATTACAAACATCGTTATCATCAACCTAAACTATACATGCCATATCGAGTCCAAAATATAACTGTACCAAAAAGATCGATAGTGTGACAAACTGCTGACGATCCCCGAGTCAGTGGCCAAAATCGACAATCTAAACAGAGAACAGAGTAAGCTTTCATAAGCTTAGTAAGTTTTAAATATCACAACAATTAAAGACTTATCGTCAACCAAAAACATTCAATTAAACAAACTCATTCTCAATCTATATAGTATCATGGCCGAATATACACAAGTACTTATAGATTTTTCTCACATACTTCACTTTACTTTAAAAGCACATATCATGAAAATTTGGTCATATACTTTCACATATGAAGACATTGGCTGGTTAGTTCATTCTCTTATCTGCAAATATGGAAATCATCCACATACGTATAACAATCTTTGAAACTATTAGCTTACAAAATCCCTTGGCCGAATGTACAATAGTACAATAAGAAATTTTTAGCATATACTTCCATATACAAACATACCATGACCGATTAGGTCATCCTCATATTCACAATATAAGAATCAATCACATCTATATTCTTTGCTGATACTAATGATCCATTTCAAAGTTAATTCACATATGAATAGGTAATACGTACCTGAACATCTTAAATGTATAGTACTTACTTGATGGTGGTTTACTATGATCATCCAATATCAAAATCTGAATTAATTCACCAACATTATGCCTGCAGGACTTTAAAACCCGGATACAATACCAGCACGAAGCCTGCGAACTTTAAGTTCGGATATAAATCCAGCACAAAGCCTGCGGACCATAAGTCCGGATACAATTCCAGCATATAGCCTGCGGACATCAAGTCTAGATATATTTTCCAGCACATAGCTTGCAGACTTTAAGTCCGGATAAAATTTCAGCATATAGCCTTCGGACTTTAAGTCCGGATAATACATTAAATATCATGCATATTTAATCATGTATTAACACATTTCACTCAACTTATCACATTAGTAGTCAATTGTTGAATTCGGATATAAGCACCATATGAACACCATCATTTAAACTTCGGTTCAAAAGTTATACACAAACATCATATATCCAATTCACCATTCAAGATCGACCCATAGTGACCATTCAGCTTTAAGCCATATACACAATTATTCATCACACAATCTTAATCAAATAAAATCATTAGGTCACAAAAACATCCATTATACATATATCGAGGTATCATTGATTATATACTAAGTGTGACTACTCAAAACTTACCTCAGATATATTTGAAAGGTTGCGGAAAGGCTACTCTATTACTTTCTCTTTTCCCCTATCCGACTTTGATCCCCTTTGCTCTTGAGCTTAAGTAAAACAAATAGATTTATATTAATCCTTATTCATATATTTCATTTAGTTATAACTCTTTCATTCAAAACAAGAAACACATAGATTTCCTTAGCCACACATATTCAACCATCAATCACATTTTAAGTATATGTATATATACATGTATATTTATAAACACCTTAAATACACATACAAAACCGTTCTACTTTCATTTTGAACAAATGTTTATAACTAAGGTAGGTTTACCACCCTTTATTTACAAAACTAATTTATTATCAAGGCTATAATGTTTAAATGATCAAATACATAAAGGTATATTACACATCAAATCTCATTCAGTCATTATCATATACATTTAAATAAATAAAGCTACTTTCGCCGATTATTAATCATATATTAAATCATACATGTATAATCATGTATTGCATTTTAATCTTGTGATTATAAATATAACCTAAGGCCGAATACTCATAACCACTCATAAGTATTTATTATTTCATTTACATAGGTAGCATGTCTTTAAAGTTATATTGTTAAAGTGACTAAATTCACATAATGATACCAATATGCATAACTCATTAGATACAACAACTTATTACTTCTAATACTTTACTAATCTATAATCATATTCAGCACATAGTAAGTTCATTCTTTCTTTTAATTCAACCACTAAATATATATTTATTCATTTTAATATATTCGGCCATTAAGCATAAAATTTGTCAAATAAAATTATAACATTCCAACTTTGCATTTAAATCACCTAAAGCCGCATCCCATAACAACATGCCTTAAATCAACTCTTTAGTACATTCGGTATTTAGTACTAAAGGTCATATTAATTTGGTCATTGAAAACTAAATGTCAAAAAAAAATCCTAAGACCATACTCCTCAACTCACTTAACCTTTATAACCAAGTATCAAATGATTATGCATTTGAACCATTTTAGCATAGACATTTTCTACTTTCGGCAATCCTCCAAAACTTAAAAATTTGAAGTTTATTCCAACATAGCCGAATGTCATAAACTCAAGGCATCCATGAACAAGATACTTCATAGCTCATAAAAAAAAAGAAAAATTTTACTAATCTCCCATCTATCATTACTAAAAATTAAACCATATATACTTGACTCATGACCGAACAAAACATTTGCAACACCTAAAAATTCATAGCCAAAACTAAGAACTAAGGTTGTACTTAAACCAAAAATTTAACATGTGATTTCGGTGAAAGTGAAATAAAGATTTCATGTTTATTCAATGCAAAACACTAAACACCCATCAACAATATTTCTTACACCACACAACTTCTTAGCTGAATGCTCATCTATCCACCATTGATAAAGCTTTTAACATGAGCTAGCTAATAATGCACTAACTAAGTAAAATTTCCACAAAATTTTCAAGAAACTACATGAACTTACCTTAACTTATCACTTTCTATGGTCGATCCACAAACCCTCCATTCCACAATTACAATCGGTTTTGCAAGAAGAAGATGAACAAAAAAAATGTTTTTATTTTCTTTCTTTGCTATTTTATTCATCTTTATTAATTAACACATTTTTTTATTTCATATTTCTCACCACTAAGTAATATAATAATATTATACCATGTATATAATGCTCATAATCATGAGCTTGGCCGGCCACTTACTTTATTTTGGACAATTAGACATGCAAAACCTTATATTTTGATTCATGTTTATTTCGGTCATCCCATATTATTCCTAGCACATTTTAACTTTAATCACTTAAGTCATTTTTCATGATTCCACATTCAATTGATAAAATTTAAAACATGAAATTTCACACATGCATTCTCACTACTAATAGACATTAAAAAGAGCATTTAGAAAATTTTTTGACTCGGTTTTGTGGTCTCGAAACCACTTCCCGACTAGGGTCAAAATAGGGCTGTCACACTAAAAGTCAAATTAGACTCTCATTCACAAAATTTCTTTATGAAACTTTCACACAATCATGCAAACATGTCATGGACCTCAAAACAATCATAAAACAAATATTTCTACTTCAGATTTATGGTTTCGAAACCACTATTCTGACTAAGCCCTAAATTGGGATGTTATATATTGGCCGTGTGACCCAAGTTAGTATACCCCCCGAGTTTTTACATGGCCTGGCACACGGGCGTTTCCTTAGCCATGTGACCTAAGTCAATATGTATGCCCTGTTTTCCCACGACCTAGACACATGGGCGTCTCTGGTGACCGTGTGAGGCACACGGCCTGGGTACACAGGCGTGTGACCTTTGTTCGAAAATTTTTCTAAGTTTTCTCAAATTTACATATGATACCGATTTAGTCCTAAATGCATGATTAAAGCTTTATTTGCTTGTTTTAAGTATTTATTGAATGTGAATGAATGATATTAACTGAAATGTGATATTGTTTGATAATTGAATGCTCTAAACTGAGTTATTAGTCCGGTAATGCCTCTTAATCTATTCCGGCGATGGTTACTGGTTAGGGGTATTAATTTATTGGTATCAGAGCTACAGTTTAGTCAATTTTAGGACTACCATAGTATATGTGAGTCTAGCTATACATGCCATATATAAACTGTGATAGTGTGATATCTCCTGACAATCCCTGAATTTGTTTTATATAGTAAATGAATCCAAATCGATCTATAGCTGATGACGTATAAAGTAATACGCCAGCTCCCACTAAAGGGACTGCACCGTCTGAATCTAGTCCCATTATAGGGAGTCAAGGAGAAGCTAAACAAACTTTCTTCCAAACAATGAGTGAATTGTTCACTAAATTTGTTCGAGTAAACCCAACTGCTCAACAACCTCCACCCCTTCTTGTTCCCCAACTGATCCCTATAAATCCACAAGGTACGGATCCTTTGAGATTACCTAGACCCCCTATTGATAAGATACAGAAGTACGGGCTAAAGAATTTAGAGCCACAGCTAATGATGATGTTGAGAGAGCTGAATTTTGGCTTGAAAACACAATCAGAGTATTTGATGAACTTTCTTGCACACCTGATGAATGTTTAAAATGTGCTATATCGTTGTTAAGAGATACTGCCTATTAGTTGTGGAATACTTTGATTTTGGTGATATCGTAAGAGAAAGTTACTTGGGTTTTCTTTCAAGTTGAATTCCAAAAGAAATATATCAATCAACAGTTCATCGATCAAAAACATAAAGAGTTTCTGGAATTAAAACAGGGCCGAATGACAGTAACCGAGCATGAGCGAGAATTTGTATGACTCAGTAAATACACTCGAGAATGTGTTTCTACCGAGACTATAATGTGTAAAAGGTTTGAAGATGGTTTAAATGAAGATATCAGATTGTTGGTTGGTATTCTCAAACTGAAAGAGTTGGTTGTTCTAGTTGATCGAGCCTGCAAAGCTGAAGAGCTTGGCAAAGAGAAAATAAAAGCTTATTCGAAAATGAGAGACTCTAAAAAGAGATTTGTGGGTAAATCACATCAGTCTGTATCAAAGAAATCTAGAGAATATCACCATTGGTCATATGTCCCCTACTTCCAAAATTTTGAGAAACAGGATGCCCTGTATCGAGCACACGGGCTCAACACGGGCGTGTGCCTCAGCCGTGTGAGGTACACGGCCTGGATATACGAGCATGTGATACGGCCGTGTGAAACCTGCACCTAAATTTGAAAATTAAAATTAGCCATACGGCCTAGTGACACTAGCATACGCCTTGGCAGTATGATATTAATTTCTTTATGAGTTGCAAGTCAGAGAGTTACATGGGTAAAGGACACGGGCGTGTGAACCACACGGCCTAATCACTTAGGGGTGTCACATACCACACGGATGTGTGACCCTTTGTTTTGGGAAAGATTTTGGGATTTTGTGAAAAATTTCCCGAGACCCTGATTTAGTCTAGAATTGGTTTTAATGTATATTTTGGGCCACAAGGGCCCATCAAAGGGATGTGGTGACAAATCTCGGGATATGTATAGTATATTAACTCAGAATAATTGTAAATATTCTATAAACTCTAATAATGCCTCGAAACCCTATTCCAGCGATGGATACAGGTTAGGGGTGTTATAGGGAATTCTTTCAAACCAAATTTCAAAAGAAGTATGTGAGCTAGAGATTTATTAACAAGAAACGTAAACAGTTTCTTGAGCTGAAACAGGACCATATGTCAGTATTTGAATATAAGAGGGAATTTGTTCGATTGAGTAAGTATGCTCGAGAATGTATACCGACAGAGATTGCTATGAGTAAACGATTTGAAGATGGGCTGAATGAAAACATAAAGCTGTTAGTCGGGATTCAAAAATTGAAAAAAATCTAGTTGACCGTGCGCACACAGCTAAAGAATTGAGTAAAGCTAAAAGAAAAGATGATTATGAGGCTTATGATTCATGTAAGAGATCAGTGGGAAAATCATATCAATCTTCATCAAAGAAGTCAAATGAATATCACAATCGTTCATCAGCTTTAGTGGGTTGCTCTGGTATAGATCGAGGAAAACAACTTGCAAGTTCAAAACCTCAGGCTATGATTGTAGCGAGCGTAGGTAGTGTTAAGAGTACCAAGCCTAAATGTCAACAACATGGACATTGACACTTCAGTGATTGCAAAATGAAAGACGGGGCATGTTTTAAATGTGGTTCATATGAACACTTTATCAGAGATTGCCTAGAGAGGTCTGAAAAAGAAAAGGCTCAGACTGTTCGACCAAGCAACACTGCTGTGAGAGGTAGACCACCGCAGAACACTGGAAAATGAGGGAAATAGCCATAATGGGACAAAAAACTCTGTTGTGAGATCCGAGGCATGAGCACCGACTAGAGCCTATGCACTCCGCGCTCGAGTGGAAGCTTTAGCGCTAGATGTTATTACTGGTACATTTTCTATCTTTGATGCTAGTGTTACTGCTTTAATTGACCTAAAGTCTACACATTCATATGTATGTACAACTTTAGTGTCAGATAAGAAATTTCCTTTCGAGTCTATTGAGTTTGTGGTTAAACTAACGAACCCTTAGGTCAGTATGTGTTAGTTGATAAAGTTTGTAAAAATTGTCCTTTGATGATTCGAGGTTGCAACTTTCCAGCTGATTTTGATGTTACTACCCTTTGATGAGTTTTACGTGATTTTGGGTATGGATTATTTAACTCTACATGATGCTATTGTGAACTGTAAACGAAAGCATATTGTGTTGAAATGTTAGTACGGTGAAAAGCTTCGATTTAAGTTAGATAGACTGGATAGCGTATCTAATGTTATATCAGCTATGTCAGCACAAAAATATGTTAGAAAGCGTATCTCACATACATATTTGATTCTAGAGTTTTTGAGTTGAAGCTAGAATCGGTTCCAATGGTATGTGAATATTCATATGTGTTTCCAGAGGAGTTACTGTAACAACCCTAACCCGTATCCATCGCCAGAAGAGGATTATAGAATGTTACCATAAAACGTAACTATAAAACATACATTTTAAACCTCAACATAAACATGGTATAAATCATATGAATACATGCATGCCGTCCCTTAATCAAGCCTTCGAGGCCTTAGAAACACTTTAGAAACGATTCGAGACTAAATTGAAATTATTTAGAACATTTAAGAAAAAGTTGGAAAATTTGAACTGTAGAGGTCACACGGCCATATGGTCAAACCGTGTGACTCACACGACTGAGACACATGCCCATGTCTCAAGCTATGTAACAATTAAAATAAGGACACACGGCCATGTCCTAGCCCGTGTCCATGCTTGAGTAACTTTCAAGGTTGGGTCACACGGCCAAGTAAACACGCCTGTGTGTCAAGCCATGTAACTGCCTGACTTGAATGCATTTAAAACCTTCAGGGGACACATGACCGTGTTGGATGGCCGTGTGCCACACACGGCTGAGACACACGCCTGTGTCTTAGGCTGTGTGGACATGAAATTGGCCAAAATCAAGCCATTTCCATCACCCATTTCAAACATGTACCAACCAGCAATTTGCACCCATGACCAAGGCATCAAAACATACCAAAACATGCATAAAATGTCTAATTCATAAGACCAAATTCATTCAACCAATATGCCATATAAGGCACATCAAATACAAATATACACATTGACTTAAACATATACCTATACTTGACCATATTTCATTCATAGACATCTAGTTCATTTTCATCTCAAAACATAACATAACTTGACCTATATCATTTCAACATAATCTTACCATTTTCCATACCATTCTTCTCATGCATCAAAATCACATAAGTGACACAAACCAACCATTTCCAAATGGTACCAAACAACCAACATATATACATTACCAAAATCAACATTTAGCAATCAACCAAACATTAAACATAAGTCCACCTATACATGCCATTATAACATTGACCAACACATGAAAACTACAGATATTTATGCTAGATAGTGTGATAGATCTCCAACGAGCTTCCAAACCGATATAGCTTCCGATAATCTGAAAAGTAAAGGAAAGTAATTACAAGCAATGACTGCTTAGTAAGCTCGTATAAACTTTAAACATAACAATCCATTTCAATAATAAACTTTATAGGTTAAATATAAACTATACCAATGCCTCAAGATTTATCAACTACATAACCATGAACTCCCAAATGAGTAAGTCTATCAACATCACAAATATTTTTCATTCCTAACATAATGGGATTTTATAAGACATATTATATAATCATTAACCTTTTCATAAGACTATGAACCACTTTACTTACGTACTTATCTTTCTATTTACTTACATTTCATTCCATTTATTTAGCATAAGCTTAAATAACATTATTAATTCACGAATTAGTGTATTAATTCACGAATTAGTGTATTAATTCATGACATGAGTAAATTTATCCATAACATAAGTATACTTCTCACATATAAATACGTCATTTAACTCATCAATCCTTTTATTTCATCATATTACATCTCAATTATAAGCTTACCATTTCATTACCTTTTTTTACTCGTTTCATTTGTATAACACAAGACATAAGCATAAACATCATCATCAATATACAAGATAGTACATTTATACATAACTCTTTTGGGATTAACCACATGATAAACCATTTCATTAGAAAATACATCTTTTCATTCATACCACCTTTTCATGAACATAAGCATATTTCCATTTGAACACTTACCATTTCAATGTATAACATTACAATTAAACATGATATAATCCAACCATAAACTTGGCACAAGCCTAAGCATCATTAACAACACATGTTAGTGCTTTAACACATATCTCAATAGAATTATCACATGGTAAGGGAGAACACATGAATATAATGCCATTTAATTCATACTTTCCATAAACATAGATATATATACATGGATCATTATCATTTCATACCTCTCCACAGGTTCATAACCTAGTCGATTAGAACACTTATCGTTACTTCCCTTTTACATGCCCATTGAAACACTTAGAATAATATCAGATACACGGGAAAGCTCACACAAAGTGTGCTAAACATATGGTCGAAACTATTCCTTTTCCTTTTCCTTTTCCTCTGCATCGATGCTCACTTGAGCTATAAAATGGGTCTACTCACACAAGTTGATGGTCAGAATGTAAGTTACACGACACCGCTCACTGAAACTGACGAGTATTCACAAAAAAATGTCGAAACTCAACCATCAGTAGGACATTCAGGACTAGCACCTGAAATATGGTAACCCTAATGACATGTCATTTGTATCCTATATATTTCTAAGGTTCAAATGAGGCTCGATAATCATCGAAACATCATTGGATTTCCAACATTTCTTTACATGATAAATTCCATAATAACATATATATATATATTGATTCGTTTACATTACAACAACACATTAAAGATTCAATTCAATCAACATTTAAGTGTATAGTTCATACGAACTTGGCTAAATTACAGCAATGACCAAGTATAGGGGCTATTTGGTAATTTTCTCTTATCCTCGATTTTCCACTCGTTCTTGATCGAAATTAATAATTTCATTCAATTCCTTAATTTGGATAGTAAAACCAATTCATTTTATGCAATTTAGTTATTTTTTATATTTTTACAAAATTACCCTCAACTTTTTATTTTTCCAATTTGGTCCTATGTCCTAATCATGCAAATAAACTAATTTTATTGAAAATTCATACCATCCGAATGTTCTTAGCATCCATTATAGCCCACATTTGTAACAATTTCACACCAAGTCCTTGTATTTTTACTATTTCAATAATTTAATCCCTAAACGTTAAATTCATCAAAATCACTTAACAAAATACTTATAAATAACAACTAATAACTCAAATTCATCATTTAACATCTAAAATCACAAAAATTCATCAATAGCAACATTCAAAATCTTTAACAGTTTCAAAAACGAAGGTACGAGCTAGCTAGACCTAGTTGCAACGATCTCAAAAACATAAAAATTATTAAAAACGGGGCCAAAATCACATTCCATGCTAGCTTTTGAACTTGCAAAAACTTCAAGGTTTAAAGATGGCTTCTTCCTCCATTAAATTCGGTGAAAAAGAATTGTAAAAGAGGATAAAAACTTTTGGTTTTATTTAATTTAATTTAATTTATCAAATTACCATTTTAACTTTGGTTAATAAATAAATAAAGCACCAAATCCATGTCCATATTTTCCCACTAATTCCTTTAATGGTTTTTTTTTACCATTTAAGTCCATTTACCTTTATTCATTAAGCCATTTAATCACTCAAATATAATAGTGATCAAACTTTGCATCCTATACAGTTTAGCCCTTTTTAATTAATTAACTATCAAAACATAAAAATTTCTTAATGGAACTTTACTACAATCTTAATAACACTCTGTAAATATTTATAAAAATATTTATGGCTCAGTTTATAGAAACAAGGTCTCGATACCTCATTTTCTAAAACCACTTAGCTTTAGGCTCTTACCACTTGAACCTAATTGTTCTTCCACTTAACCAAAAATCATTAAATCAAATTTTATTATTACACCATATATTATTTGTAAATATTAAATAATAATATTTACGAACTCACACGTCAGATTTGTAGCCCCGAAACTATTACTTCAACACTTCAAACAAATGGGCTATTATAATTACTCGGGTTACTACCGATCAGAGAGGTTGAGTCTGCTACTGAGTTAGTGTTGGGAACATCTCCAATATCGATAACTCCTTACAAAATGGCACCTACAGAGTTGAAAGAGTTGAAAGCACAATTACAAGAGTTAACATATAGGGGTTTTACTCGACCTAGTTTTTCTCCTTAGGGTGCTCCGGTGTTATTTGTTAAGAAAAAGATGGGTCCATATGATTATGTATTGACTATCGATAGCTCAACAAAGTCACGACCAAGAATAAGTATACTTTTCCACATATTAATGATATGTTTGATCAGTTGAAAGGTGCGTAAGTGTTCTAAAAGATTGATCTTCGTTCTGGTTATCATCAGTTGTGAGTTAAAGACTCAGATGTGCCAAAAACTACGTTCAAGACTAGGGACAGACATTATGAATTTCTTGTGATGTCATTTTTTTTACTAATGCACCTACAGTATTTATAGATTTGATGAACAAAATCTTCAGATCGAACTTAGACAAATTTGTTATGGTATTCATTGACGATATTCTGATTTATTCATGAGATGAAATAGAGCATGTAGAGCATTTTAGAATTGTTTTGCAAACTTTGCACGAAAAACAATTGTTCGTTAAGTTTAACTAATGTGAATTTTGGCTTCGGGAAGTCAAATTTCTAGGACATATTGTATCGGCTGATGGCATTAGAGTTGATCCGAGCAAAATTTCAATTGTGGTAGAATAGAAGCCTCCGAGAAATGTGTCTGAGGTCAGAAGTTTTTTGGGTTTAGCCAAATATTATAAAAGATTCATCAAGGGATTCTCGATGATTGCTACACTGTTGATGATACTGTTGCAAAAAAATGTTAATTTTGAGTGATCTAGAAGTGTCAGCAAAGCTCTAATCAATTAAAAGCATTGTTAACCGAGGCACCAGTGTTAATTCAGCCAGAGTCGGGTAAACAATTTTTGATTTATAGTGATGCTTCTTTAATCGGTTTGAGCTGTGTTCTGATGCAAGAGGGCAAAGTGATAGCATATCCTTCTAGATAGTTGAAACTGCATGAAAGGAATTATCCGATGTATGATTTAGAGCTTGTAGCGATTATTTTTGCTTTGAAAATTTGGCAACACCATTTGTACAGAGAAAAATGTCATATCTTCACAGATCATAAAAGTTTAAACTACTTGATGTCAGAGAAAGATTTGAATTTGAGACAGCACAGATGGCTGGAGTTATTGAAAGAGTACGACTTGATCATTGATTATCATTCGGGAAAGGCTAATGTAGTTGCTGATGCTTTGAGGAGAAAGTCTATATTTACTTTATGAGCTTTGAGCACACGATTGATGTTGATTGATGATAATTTGATTTTAGCTGAGTTGAAAACTAAACCAATGTTTTTGCAACAAATTAGCGAAGCTAAAAAATGTGACAATGTGTTGATAGCTAAATAAAAATAGATTGAGAGGACACCTAATTCAGATTTCCACGTTGGTTCTGATGATAGTTCGTACTTTAAAGGCAGAATTTGCGTTCCAAAAAATTTTGATCTCATTTAGAAGATTTTACAGGAAGCTCATAGTAGTAGTTTGTCTGTTCATCCTGGTAGCAATAAAATGTACGGTGATTTGAAACAAATATACTAGTGGCTATGTATGAAACAACCCGTTTTTAGTAAAACTAGAACGGTGGTTTCAGGACAACAAATCCAATGAGAAAATTATTATTTTATTATTATTTTAATGTCTATGGTATGTTAATAGAGTCGTATAAAAAATTTGTTAAGAAATTTTGACATTTGCATGCTTAATTAAGTAATAATGACTAAATTGCAAAAGGTGCAAAAGTAGATTTCTATTAGTAAAAGGAGTCAAGTTGCTATGAAACTTAAATGTGAGTGGATTTAAATGGTAACTAAACCATTTTTATTGTTAGTGGACAAAGATGGACACAAATTAAGTGAAATTTAAGTTAAAAACAAAGGTTAAAATGTAATTAAATAAATAAGTCTTAATTAAACTAAGTAAGAATGGTATCACCTTTTTCAATTGCTTTTTTTACCGATTTTTGAAGGGGAAAAACCATTGTTAGGGCTTCAAGGTTCAACTACTTCTCTTTGCTTGCATGTAAGTGGTTTTGAGCCCCTTTTTAATGATTTTTTATGTTTTTGAAGTCGTTATAGCATAATGTAGCTTAAAGGTTTAATTTTTTTCCATGAACACTTTTTGCATGATTTTTGAAGTTTAATGAAAGATTATGAGGCCTTTTTGTTAAATAAACATGTTTTGTAAAGGGATTTTTGATGAAATTATCATTTAGGGACTTATTTGTAGAAGTAGTGAAATATCATGGTTAAATTGTGAAATGATAATTTGTATAGATTAATATAAGTCCCTAGGTAGTATGCTAGCATGAAATGTAGATGAAATTGAATAAATTTCAATTTACGAGCTTAAGGACTAAATTGTAAAGAAGTTAAAATATTAGGGGCCAAAGTGTAATTTTGCAAAATTATGAATATTAAATGGATTAAATTTGATTATTTAGATCAAGATAAACCCCGTACGGATCTAGATCGAGGAAAAGTGAAAGCCTCGGATTAGTTTACCTTGTTTCGACATTTTTATTATCGAGGTAAGTTTGTATGTTTAAATAATGTTTTAATGTTAATTTGATATATGTTATTGTGCTACTTATCATGTAATGAATGATGGAAATCCAATGATGTTTCGACGATTATCAAGCCCTGTTTGAACCTTAGGAATATATAGGATACAAATGACATGTCATTAGGGTTACCATGTTTCGGGTGCTGGTCTTGAATATCCTACCGATGGCTCAGTTCTGGCATTTATTACTGATACTCGTCAGCTTCTATGAGCGGCATCGTGTAGCTTACATTACAACCAGCAGCTTGTGTAAGCAGACACATTTTATGACTTAAGTAAGCAATGATGTAAAGGAAAAGGAAAAGGAATGGTTTCAACCATATGTTTAGCACACTTTGTGTGAGCTTTCCCATGTATCTGATATTATTCTAAATGGCTCAACGGGCATGTAAAAGGAAAGAATAGTAAGTGTTCCAGTCAACTATGTTATGAACCTATGGAAGGGTATGAAATGAAAATGCTCAAGGAATGTATATTTATGCTTATGGAAAGTATGAATTCAATGGCACTATGTTCATGTAAATCTATCTTACCATGTGATAGTTTAATTGAGTTATGTGTTAAAGCACTAACTTAAGTTGTTGTTGATGCTTAGACTTGTGCCAAGCTTATGGTTGGATTATATCGTGCTTAATTTTAATGTCATACAATGAAATGGTAAGTTATGTTCATGTTTTATGAACTTACTAAGCATTATACGCTTTTGTAGTTTTCTTTCCTATGTTTTATAGATTATCAGAAGATCGATTGGTTTGGAAGCTCGTCTGATACCTATCACACTATCTAGTGAATATATCGATAGTTGTTTATGTTTTGGCCAAGGTTATAATGACATGTATAGGTGGACTTATGTTTAAAGTTTAGGATGAATGCTAAGTGTTGATTTTGGTATGTATATATATGTTGGTTGCTTGGTACCATTTGGAAATGGTTGGTTTGTGTCACTTATGTTATTTTGTTGCATGTGAGTAATGGTCCAAATGGTAAGATTATATATTGACATGGTATATGGTCAATTATGGTATGTTTCGGTATGGAATTGAGCTAAATGTGTATGGATGAGATATGGATAATTATGCATAAGTTTAAGTATATATGATTGATTGTGATTGAGATGCCTATATGGCATATTGGTTGGATGTATTATTAGCCTATTGAATTGGTCATTTTATGTATTTTTTGTTAAGTTTTGATACATTGGTCAAGGGTGCAAATTGCTTGTAGGTATATGCATGAAGTAGGTGAAGGAAATGGCTTGATTTTGGCTAATTTCTTGTCCACACGGCCTAACACATGGGTGTGTGTCTCAGCCATGTGTGAAACACAACCATGTGACACGACCATGTGTCCCCTGTAGGTTTCAAAGATTACAAGTCAGTTGTTACACGGACTAGCACACAGCCTGGCACACAGGGTGTGAGGCCATTTCGAGTGTTACATGGCCTTGCACATAGGCGTGTGGCTTGGCCGTGTGAACCAACTCAGAAAGTTACATGAGTACGGACATGGGCTGGGACATAGTCTTGTGTCCCTAATTTGATTGTTACATGACCTGAGACACGAGTGTGTGTATCTGCTATGTGAGTCACATAGCCATGTGACCCCGGTAGTTTAAAAATTTCTAACTTTTTCCTCAATGTTTCAAATGTTCCCGATTTAATTCGAATCGTTTCTAAAGTATTTCTAAGGCCTCGAAGGCTTGATTAAGGGACGATATGCATGTATATGTATCGATTATGTTATGTTTATGTTAATATTTGGAAATGTGTGTTTTTATGATATGCTTTTATGGTAATGCTTCGTAACCCTGTTCTGGTGACGGATACAGGTTTGGGGTGTTACAACTATTTAGGTTGACACATTCATAATCTTGGACTTGCACCTCTACGCCAATAACTCTATTTAATGTACTGATTCTCACTTAACTCCTAGGCTGGCTTAAGACATTTCCAAACAATATAAAAATACCTTTTTTCTCTTAGAAACAACAAAAGTATTTTTTAAAAGAATATCCCTTCAAGGCCCATTTCATACAGACCATCTCTTTACACAAACACTTATTTTGAACAGTTGTTCACAAACACTGTTCATTGGCAGATACTTACAAATTTGGTGGATTCCCAAGCAGAGTTGAACACCATCAGTTTACTAAACAAATCATATTCTAGATAAATACCAAAACTCAAGCTCATACTAATAATTGAACCAATCGGATCATGCAGAAACATTTTTCACCAATCTTGTTACAAAGCACAATTAATACCCAAGTTAACAAATAACGCATATATATATATAATTCCAGAATCAAAACATAACATTGTTCCTATATGGTAGGTATCAACCATCCTAGGCTTCCAACTTTACAAAATACAGATGAAATCAGACTAATAAACACATAGATATCTAAAAATACACCTATTCCTAATTTGAGAGATAACCACGACAGATCTTCTCGTCGAACATACAGATCTTACCTTTTTTCAAGAAATTTCCTTTAAGACTCATTCAATTACATCACAGAACTTTTCAAACCAAAACAACTTCAGATAAATCATATCCATACTAGACTTATCTAACAAGGAACATCCAGAATATACCCCGAACTTACCACAAATGGAATATGTAACTCACCAAATAGACTTAGCACAGTACACTACATGAGCCAAAAAAAGCATGCCTTAAAGGCAACATTCATAGCCACATGTTTATTGTCCCAACGGACTTTCACAAAAGGTACTGTAAGTCTCTCCCTCATGAACCTATACAAAATTTCATGTTATGTGATCTGCCAATTCGATCTATGCATTATTGAAGGCTTCACCATGAACATTCATACAGTCATATCTTACCATGGGTCTCAGCCACATGAACTTTACATTCTTATGCCGTGATTTGCTAGTCCAGCCTTCATCTTACTAGAGGCTACACCATGAATGCTTTCATAACATATATTGCCATGGGTCTCAAGCATATGGTCTTACACTTATTTTTGTTTCGTGATCTACCATTCTGGTTAGAAATACATGCCCCGCTAGAGGCATCACAAAGGATATTTTATCCAGAATTTACTTACCCAGATTTGTTCACGCATAGCTAATCGATTCTTACATTCCTTATCTCAGACCTTACTTACATACTTACCAATCACTTTATATTCATATAGTACTTTATGCATAACTTTATTATACACATATAACATCTTTACTATACTTCACAAACTTACCCATTATCTAATGTTTTATCATTATATATATGTCTTTACTTGAACAATTAACATGCATGATTCAAAATAAAGATTCACTTTATACTCACTTAAACTATAGCTCGAAGCTCCAGACTTGGACATCCATCTCGACTTAGCAACACCCATTACTTAGAGGACACAAATTCACCATTTAAAACCTATTTTTATACAATTTGCTAACATCTTAATCATAAATAACCTCCATGTAAGACCTTGCATTCATACTTATTGCTCCTACATGGTTCGCGACAAAATGTGCAAGTGTATACAGTCATTATCAAGTAATAAGTAAGAAAAAAGAGTTACCGTCTCCATAAGGATTGTGTTTAAATCAATAATTGTAAAATTACTATTCATAAGTTAGTTAAGAAAGACAAAATATTCTCAAGGTGATGGATATTATAATTAAATTAATGTGAATGAATTAAACTAAATGCAAGGAGATGAAAAAAGATGCAATGAGATGGTTTTAGTAACAACTTCACAAGTTTTGACAATAATAACATGCATAATCTAGAACAATTACAACACTTGACTCAATTCATTTTTCATCATGTTTAACAATGTTTCGAAAAATATTCCATGGCAACCAGATCTTTCATTAACTTGGAATCTAATATAAGTTCTTTTGAAGTCTTATACTTAGAAAAGCATGTATATTTCTATGTCCATATTTAATTAAGGATTCTTTAAAATTTATGTGGAGTAGCAGGGACAAGTTAGGTTTGAAACAATTTAATCACATAAACCTAAATGTGTGCAAGGTAATAAGTTCTCTTAGATTATTACGAACCTTTAATTTATTTCGATTACAATATAAATTAAGCATGCACCTTCCAATTATTTCGTCCATTAGCACAATCTGATTAGGATTAAGCAACTAATTCTAAGGCATCGAAATATATTTTAATTGGAAGCATGAACGATTGAGGCATAGAACAACATAAACATGAATTGAATGAATTTTATCAAGCCATTGCAATTATTCTAGCTAAAACAAATTTAAGTCATCACTATTAAAGGAAAAATGATCAAACACTTCACAAACATGTTTGAACAACTAAGAACAGTTGAAAAGATAAAGGAAGAAGAAACTCTTTGATTGAGTTTGATGATTTCCCAAAGACTAATCATGGTAGTTGCCTCCAATTCTCACGATTGCACCTTCACAAATTGCTCCTCAAGGTGGCTTACAAAGAGAGGTTTTTCTCAAGGAAATACTTGCTAAAAAATGGGAAAATGGAGAGATTTAGAAATGAGAGAAAGATGAGAACTGAAAGATGTGTTGAAAGATTGATGGATGATATGAAAGGTGAATGGAAGGGCCTATTTATACTTGAGGGAGAGCTTGGGATTTTGCTAAAAATAGCATGCACATCCCTTGGTAATCTCCCTTTCAGGGCCTACCATAAAATGTGAGATGAGGGGTTGATGGTTGCTTGATTTAAGCTTGATTATTGCTTAATTCATACAAGAGGTTGGACGACAATCAAGGCATTAGTTAGGGACTGATTTGTGATTTTTTTCATACATGTAGGGACCTTCAATTCAATTATTCCAAAGCCAATTTGAGTTGCTCTTCATGCCTTAGTCAAATTGGGCTCTTCTCTCCCCTATTGCACGATTTTGGCAACCCAACTAGTTTGTAGACTAGCCCTTCTCAGAAACCAACTTTCAACTGGGTTTAATCAACTTTTTCTAGTTCAAATTCATCTTCCTTGCCATCCAAAGTATTGGATAATCACCTCACTTATATGTTTCTTCAATTGCTCCCAACATTGAATAATTTAATGGTCCATACTGCAATAATTTAACAAAGAAATTATCATGTAGCATAATTCAATGAAATTACATAAAATTACCACCTAATTATGTAAAATTACAAAATTTACTTAAATTATGCCCAATGTCTTAATATGAACCAAAATTACATATTAGTTATCTAAATGCTTAGGATTTGCATGAATTCTAAGTAAAAAGGTATTATAAAAGTCTATATAATTTAGACTTATCACTAAACATCTTTACTTCTTCAAAAACTTAACATGCAGAGCTATAATACTTGCCAGGAGGTAGAACAACCATTGATTAAATCAAGAACCTTAGTTTCTAGCTTACTAAGAAAAAAATAACATTTAGATTTAAGAAAAATGAAGCAGTGAGTAATACTAAAGAAAGAAGAAAACTTCCTCACAAACCCTTCTCACCCACATATATATAACGAACTTCTTTTGTTGGAACTTGACAAGTGTAGAATGTATCAAGAATTTGTGCTTCTTAATGGCCTACAGGTTCTGAGAGAAACATAAATGAGAATACTGTATAATTGATATTTGACTAGTCAATCTAGTTGACTCTTACCCAGATCTCATTACAAAACCTAACTAACACAATATTTAGGCAATTGAGCGTATTATGCGTATGACGGTAACTCACCCGGCTTATACTTCACTTGATATACCTTCTCTTAGATAACAGAATAAAAATAACCTAAAACCTTTATTCACCTTCAACGCGATTAATATACGCCACATTCTCATTCGCTAGAAAACTATAACATGACGGATTACACTATGCCAATTAGATAACTTTACAACTCTACACCTTAAACTCAGATCCACCATATTTGGGGTGTGACAGTAAGTATTATTTTATAATACTTACTAGTCTATTATAGAGTTATATTAAGTTTCGGTCTAGTACTTTTAGTGATTGAATGGTTAATTAAGGAATAATGACTAAATTGTAAAAATCGTAAAAGTTAATCGATATTATTTTTATTAGCTAAAATGCATGATTTATGATTTTTTAGGACCTATGAGGTAATTAGACCCTAAATAACTTAAGTGGATGGTTAATGGTTATTATTAAAGATTTTATATGCTAGAAATTATTTAACTAATAATATTATATGTTAAAATAATAATAATAAAAAGGAATCATCGTCTTCAATTGGTCTCACCACTGAAAATAATCATCAAAACACCATTTTAAAGCTTTAAGGTTTAGCTAAGTTAGAGTTCTTGCATGTAAGTGATTTTCAAGTCCGTTTTTAGTAAATTTTATGTTTTTGAGATAGTTGTAGCTTAATCTAGCTAACTCAAGGATGATTTCATAAAAATTTAAAAGTTACCATTATTGATTTATAGAAGTTTTCGATATTTAATGGTAGATTTGTAAGCTTGGTCGTTAAATAAGACTAATTTGTAAAGAGATTTTTGTTAGTTTTGAGTTTAAAGACTAAAATAAAAATATGTTGATTTTAGCATTAATTTTTTGAAAATTTTAATGCTTGAAGGCTGGATAGTGATGGATATGTAATCAGTTTTAAGTTTGAGGCTTAAATGTGAAAGTTATAATAGTTTTATTTTAAGGATTAAATTAAACAAAGTGTTAAAGTTTAGGAAAACTTTGTAAAATGAAATCTATAGGTCATATGCATGAACATGAGTTTGGTAATGTAATTGACTTTGATAATTTTAACTTTAATATTACATAAATCAAGGGTTGAATCATACGGAGGAAAAATAGGGAAAGGGAGAAATTGCAGAATAGTCTCTACGATCAAATTTGCTTGTTGGTTGTATTAGGTAAGTTCGTAGGATATATTTTGTGCTGTTTTGAATTGATTTTGGTTGAATTGTGAATAAATCTTTAATATTAGATTCAATTTATAAATTGTTTATAATTTGTTACTTAAGGTGAGAAAGAATTAGGGATCTAATTGAAAGCTTGCATTCTTTAGGAATGTGATTCATACGAAATGCTAAACGATTTTGAATTGGTTGTGACATGTATTATGAAATCATGAAGTGCCACTGGTTTTTAAATATTACTAATCTTGTTTAATTAGCCATTTGAACGTAGTAAACAATTAGGATACGATTGGCATGCCAATAAGGTTAGAATGCGCACTTGTACAGGTTTACACTTTTAGTGCTTATATATTTTTGCACTTCGATGCCTCTAATAGCATTATGGTGCTCCTTGGTATGGTGTAGTTACCCTAGTATCCAAAATATTTTTTCTATAGTTTATCAGGCTAAACAAAGTTGTGATTTATTTGCTAAATTACTTATTAGGACATGTTGAATTCATGTGAATGAACTAGATTGAATACATGATAAACATTGAATTATTTGGTGAATTAACATTGAGAAGAACTCACCTTTTTTCTTGTGAAATATTATGTCAGGTTATTTTACTATGTTAATTATTAATTTCATTTGCTTGGTTGAGGTGAGTTTGTATATAGTTAAAATATGAACTTACTAAGCTTACGTAAAGCTTACTCTATTTTGTTTCCTATTTTTCCTGTAGTTGGCATTTTGCTGAACCAGTCTATCGGATCAACATCAAAGCTGAAACTATCAAGCTTCAATCTCGGTAGATCTTGAAATCGTTATATTTTGGTTTTGCGGCATGTATATAGGCTATTTGGGTTTATGGTTTGAAGTTATAAGTTGAAGTTGTAAAGTGATATAATGGTCGTTTCCTATTATTATATGTTATAAGGTTAGTTGTTCGCTTGAGACCTAAATGGTCAAGTTTGATCTTGTATGGTGTTTCTAATTGAAGTTTATATTGATGTTGTGTGAAATTGAATGATAGGTAATAGGTTTTGTACTCAAAGAAATGTTGAAACAAGATTGGATGTGATGGTGCCTAAATGGCATATTGG
Organism: Gossypium stocksii; assembly: GCA_020496765.1. NCBI lineage: Eukaryota > Viridiplantae > Streptophyta > Magnoliopsida > Malvales > Malvaceae > Gossypium > Gossypium stocksii. The sequence goes on from CM035630.1 coordinate 57,822,208, forward strand.
TTAGACATTTTTAGGTTGAACTATTTCATGTTTATGTTTGGTCTTAAACGTGAATTGAGCATGTTTTTATAGTACCATTTTATGCCTTTGGGATTACCTAATTGAATTGATTGAATCATGGTTAAAAGGTGTGAATGTAGGTCACACAGTTCACCATGGCCGTGTGTCACGCACGGTTTAGTGACAAGGCCATGTGCCACTGGTATCTAGTATATATGATTAATGACATTGTAATACCACTAACCCGTATCTGTCACCAGAAAAGGGTTAGAAAGCATTACCGGAGTTTACAGAACAATTACAGATAATTCATGTCTTTTACTATTCATATTCGAAACTATTCATATCCTCCCTTGATTGGACCTCCAAGGTCTAATTTAAACATTAGAAACAAGTTGGGATGGGACAAAAATGGAATCTCAAAGAATTTTTCACAAAATTTCAAAATATTTATTATAAACAGGGGTCACATGCCTGTGTGAGTAGGTCGTGTGGCTCACACGGCCAAGTGACATGCTCATGTCTCAGGCTATGTGGCATATGAGGTAGGGCACACACCCATGTCCCTCACCTGTGTAACTCTCTGATTTGCAATTTAATTAAGTTCATGGGTCGCACGGTCAAGTCACACACCCATGTGCTAGGCCGTGTGGGCAATTTAATTTTTGAAAATTAAGTGCAGGATTCACACGGCCAAGACACATGCCTGAGTTCTAGCCCATGTGTTCCACACGGCTAAGACACACGCCCGTGTCTCTACCCGTGTGCCCAAATTTGAGCATTCTGTTTGTAAATTTTAAGATACAGGGGACACGCAGCCAAAGCACATGCCCATGTGCCAGGACGTGTGTCACACATGGTCAAGACACACGCCCGTGTGTCTACCCATGTAGACAAACTAAGGCCATTTCCTAGCCTTATTTCTCACCCAAATTTGCTAAAAACCTACACCAATACTTGCAACCATATACCAATCAATTCAAGCATTATAACCAAGCCAACTCTATCATCTAGCATGATATATCATCACATGCATTCATGTATTTCCAATACTTACCTTTCACTACCAACCATTCCAACACATATCAAACAAGTAAAACCCTTATATAAATACATCAAAGTATATTAAACATTAGCCATTCTAATGGCTAATTAAAACCAAAATATTTTAACATATGATCTATTTGACTTATACATGTCATTATACCAAACTAAGTTTACTATTTATACCAAAACGAGCTGGTAGATAGTGTGAAGATGCTCCAACTGTTTTCCAACCTTTTCGAGTTTTTGAGCACTACAAAACAGATGAAAGAAAACCTAGTAAGCATTTAATGCTTAGTAAGTTCATATAACAGGAATTTAACTTACCAAATTATATTCATTTAGGCAAGCATAACAATAACAGCTTTCCAACAATTTGGCAAAATTTTCCTGATCACACACACTTAAATAAGCAAGTTAGTCACATATTTCTCATGTTCATCAATTAAACATGGATGAGCTCATCATATTACAAACTTTCAGGTATTTCAGAAGCATTTGAGATATAATTCTTTTAATCTCATAATTTCTCACGTTAGGAATTTATTCCGTTGAATTATAGAAATATCGATGGATACTTAGGTAGTATACGCAAGGTATACGAATTAGTAATCTATCAATTCATGTTCTGGGGTACCCATTAGGGCACATAATCAGGTAGCACATTCTCGAGCCACATATATCAAGATGCTCAAATAAGCCATGTAACAGGATACTTATCCGAGCTAAATAGGAATGCTCATAAGAGCCATAAACAGGAAGTTCACAAAGAACTTTTTAACCAGGAAGCTCATGAAGAGCTTATCAAGGATGCTCATAAAGAGCCATGTAACAGGAGCTCTAGATAGCCATATATCAAGGAGTTCAAGTGAGCACTAATAAGATGCTCATATAGAGCTACGTTTGTGTCCACAACATATGCAAGATCACAACCGATCGCATAACAAGACGCTCACAAAGAGCTATGTTTGTGACCGCAACATATGCAGGATCACAACCGATCGAATCATGTAATAAGATACTCGCAAAGAGCTGCGGTAGTGCACAACACATGCATAATCACTACCGATCATGATGCTCGCAAGAACTATATAACAGGATGCTCGAAAAGGCTTTTAATAGGATGCTCGTCCGAGCTATAATATCCGAAACAAATGCAGGTTTATCATCAATACGGGAAAATCACGTATCCATCGAATTTCATTCTTCAAACAGAACTTAACATTTATCGAGAAATTTCGGGCATGTGATTACTTTCATACATTAATTGTTTATAAAATTCTCACATATAAAACATTTAATTCAAACATATAAATATACATGATTAGGTTACATGAACTTACCTCGTCACTTGTGTGTATATAAAAGTCTACTAATATGGCACTTTTTCTTTTCCTCGATCTAACTTTGTATTTGAGTTTCTCGAATCTATATAAATGAATTTTAACATCAATTTAATCCATTTCATACTCAATTTATTTAATTTACATCCTAGGTAAATTTACCATTTTGCCCCTATACTTTTCATAAGAAAATGAAATTCATGCAATTTATCCCTTATTCCAAACCTGCCGATCTTCATATATAACAATAATAGTCCATAAATTTCACAAAAATCATAATTTTTCCATGAACTTTACAACTTTACAATTTAGTCCCTAAATGATGTTTTCACCAAAATTCACCTTGTGAAAGTTGTTTATCTATCAACAACCTTTCATTTTTTACCATAAATTTCAAATTTTCAGCATATTCATCCATGGCAAAACTTCTACACTTTGATAACTTTTCAAATTAATCCCCAAAGTAGATAAATTAAGTTATCTCGATCTCAAAAATATAAAAATTATTAAAAAGGGACAAGAATACTTACCCTATTAAGCAAAGAAAGCTTGCTTTCTCTTTCCTAGGGTTTCCATGAAATTTGGGGAAGAAGATGATATAAAATGATGATATTTTCTTTAATTATTAATTTATCATCTTTTATTAATTCTCATTTCCAATTTAGTCCTCATCCTTTTCTAATTTTTCCAAGGATGAATCACCAAAAATATCTACTAACTTTTCTTTAATGGTATAATTACCATATAATGACCTCAAGTTTTGAATTTCATAGCTATTTTGTCCTTCTAGCTACTAGAATTCAACTTTTGTATTTTATGCAATTTGGTCCTTTCCATAATTAAACATGTAATCGGTAAAATTTTCTTATTAGAATTTTCATATGACATTCCTATCATAATGCAGACCACATAATAATATTAAAATAAATTTTATTTTTGGCTCGAATTTGTGGTCTCGAAACCGCTGTTTTGATTTCACTAAAAATGGGCTCCTCAAAAATCTTACCAGTGAAAAGGTTTGGATATTGTTTTCTCATTATTTCCTTCAGTTCCCAGATAGCTTCTTCTATTCCGTGTCGTTTCCAAAGAAATTTCACTAGAACTACCTTTTTATTTCTTAACTATTCTGTCTCACATGCTAGAATTTTGATCGGTTCCTCACTATAGGTCATATCAGGCTGAATTTTAACCTCTATCGGGGAGATAACATGTGAAGGGTCTAATCGATACCGTCGTAAAATCGACACATGAAAAACATTATGAATTCTCTCGAGTTCTAGTGGTAGTGCTAATCGGTAGGCAACAGGTCCAATTCTTTCAATCACTTCATACGGCCCAATAAACCGCAGACTCAATTTACCTTTACAACCAAACCGAAGAACTTTCTTCCAAGACAAATCTTTTAAGAATACCTTGGTACTGACCTGAAATTCTATTTCGTTTCGTTTAAGATCGGCATAAGACTTTTGACGATCAAGGGCTACTTTCAAACTATCACAAATTACCTTTACTTTCTCTTCAGTTTCACGGATCAAGTCAACTCTGTGTATCTTTTTCTCACTAAGCTTTGTCCAATACAATGGAGTTTTACATTTACGACTATACAGAGCCTCATATGGTGCCATTTTTATGCTGGACTAAAAGCTATTATTATAAGCAAATTCAACTAAAGGCAGAGATTTTTCCCAGTTACCTTCAAATTCTAGCACACAACATCGAAGCATATCCTCCAAAATTTGTATAACACATTCGAACTGTCCATCAGTTTGAGGATGGAATGCAGTGCTAAAATACAACTGAGTACCTAAAGTTTCTTGCAACTTATTCCAAAATTGGGACGTAAATCAAGGATCTCTATCTGAAATAATAGAGACTGGTACTCCATTAATCTAACAATCTCAAACACATATAATTCAGCCAATTTATCCAAAGAGAAATCCATACGTACTGGAATAAAGTATGTAGACTTTGTTAGTCGATCAATGATTACCCAAATGGAATCTTTCCTTTTCAGAGACAAGGGCAACCCTAACACAAAGTCTATAGTAACTCTTTCCTATTTCCATTCCGATATCGTAACTGGTTGTAGTAAACCCAAAGGTACCTGATGTTCAGCTTTAACTTGCTGACATATCAAGCATCTAGATACATATTCAGAGATATCGTGTTTCATTGCCAGCCACCAGTACATCTTTTTCAAATCATTATACATTTTGTTACTCCCCAGATGCACAAACATGGTACTATTGTGAGCTTCATGCAAAATCTTCTATATAAGCTCTGAATTTCTTGGTACACATACTCTACCTCTGAATAACAGACAATCATCAAACCCAATCTGAAATTTTGAATCAAAAGTTGATTTACTCTGCATCTGTTTTGCTTGTAACTCACTATTATCTTTCTGAGCCTCGCAGATTTGCTTCCAAAATACTGGTTTAGCTTTCAACTCAGCTATGATTGAACCATCATCAGATAAGATCAACCGAGTATTCATTACTTGCAAAGTAAATAGTAACTTTCTACTTAAAGATCTGCTACCATATTGGCTTTCCCCGGATGATAATCTATAACGAAATCATAACCTTTCAATAGTTCAAGCCACTTATGCTGTCTCAAGTTCAACTCTTTTTGTGACATCAGATATTTCTAGCTTTTGTGATCAGTGAATGTATGGCATTTTTCACCAAACAGGTAGTGTCGCCAAATTTTCGGTGCAACAACAATGGCTGCTAGCTCTAAATCATGTATCGAGTAATTCTTTTCATATGGCTTAAGCTATCTAGAAGCATAGGCTACTACTTTCCCTTCTTGCATCAAGACACAACCTAAACCATTTAATCATGCATCACTGTAAATCACAAATTCCTTACTCGATTCAGGCTGCATGAACATAGGTGCTTCAGTCAACAAAGCTTTCAATCTGTCAAAACTCTGTTGACATTTATCAGACCACTCGAATTTTACATCTTTTTGCAACAGACAAGTCATCAAAGAAGCTATCATCGAGAATCCTTGTACAAATCTCCGATAGTATCCAGCTAATCTCAGAAAACTTCTAACATTAGACACATTTTTCGGTGGTTTCCAATTAATAATAGCTAAGATTTTACTCGAATCTACCCTAATACCTTTTGCAGACACTATATACCCAAGAAAACTGACTTCCTGAAGCTAAAATTCACATTTACTAAATTTGGCATACAGTTGTTTCTCACACAAAGTTTGCAACACAATTCTCAGATGATCAGTATGTTCATTTTCATCTCGAGAATATACCAAGATATCATCAATAAATACCACCACAAACTTGTCTAGATACGGTCTGAAAATTTCATTCATTAAATCCATGATTATTATAGGTGCATTTGTCAAGCCAAACGGCATTACAAGAAACTCATAGTGCCCATACCTAGTTTTAAAAGTTGTTTTTGGCACATCTGAATCTTTTACCTGGAGTTGATAATAATTGGAACGAAGATCAATCTTCGAAAATACAGTAGCACCTTGCATTTAATCAAACAGGTCATCAATACGAGGCAATGGATACTTGTCCTTTATTGTAACTTTGTTAAGCTACTGATAGTCAATACATAGCCTCAATGATCCATCTTTCTTCTTTACAAACAAAAATGGTGCACCCCAAGGTGAGAAACTAGGTCGAGGAAATCCTCGATCATTTAGTTCTTGCAACTACGCTTCCAACTCTTTTAATTCTGTAGGGTGCTATGGATATTGGTGTTGTACCTAGAACAAGATCTACTGAAAATTCTACCTCTCTAACCGGTGGTAAACCAGGCAACTCATAAACAATCGACACTGACTTAATCTTCGATTCAGACACTTTAGTATCCATTACATAAGCAAGATTAGTATCATACCCTTTTTATGATTTATTTCTATACTGATATAGCTGAAATCACATTAGTTAACCCGTCCAATTTATCAGATTCAACTCAGAGCAATTCACCATTCTGATATTTTTAACATAATGTATTTCTATTTACAATTTACCATTGCATCATATTGAGTTAACCAATCCATTTCCAAAATCACATCAAATTCGTCAAAGGGAAACAACACCAAATCAGCTGAGAAGTAATAACCTTTTACCATCAATGGACAATTTTTACAAATTTTATCTACCATCACAAACTAGCCCAGGGGGTTTGAACCTTTAACCACAAATTTAATGGACTCAATAGGTAAAATTTTAACAAACACTAAATCTGTGCATATGTATAAATGTGTTGAACCAGGATCAATCAAAGCAATAATATTAGTATCAAGAAGAGAAAATGTACCAGTAATGATGTTTGGTGTAGAAGCATTCTCTCTAGCACGAATAGCATATGTTCTTGCCGATGCTCGTGCTTCAAATTTAACTATTGAACCTTTTGTTGCACCTCGGCTACCACTAACATTTCCGAAGTAACGGGGTGGTCTGCCTCTCAAGGCGGTATTCCTCGGCTTCAAAATCTAATCAATATCTTTTTTAATTCTTTCCAAACAATCTTTGAGGAAATGATCAAGAGAACCACATCTACAGCAGGCTCCACTTCTCATACGAAACTCCCCAAAATAAAATTTATTACAATGTTTACATTTCAGTTTGGGGTTACCAACACTTCCAACACTTGTTACAGATAGAGAAGAAGATCTCGGGTTAGAGCATTGAGAGCCCCACTCTTTTCTAGAATACCCCGTAAAAATGGAAGAACGATCATAGTATTTCTTTGATTTCTTTGAAGTAGATGATTGTGACTTGCCCATAAATCTATTACCAGAAATTTGGGCTTCTCTTTCTTCTTGTTTCTTTTCTTTACTCGATTCCTCGGATTGTGTGCTAGGTCGGTCAGTACTACAAATTCTCTTAATTCAAGAATTCTAATCAATAGCTTGATGTCCTCATTTAATCCTTCTTCAAAATGTTTGCACATATTAACCTCAGTCGAAACACATTCCCTAGCATATTTACTTAACTGAAAAATTCCAGCTCGTATTCAGATACTGTCATATTTTCTTGTTTAAGCTCTAAAAATTCTTTCTTTTTTTGATCCAGAAATATCTGACTAATATACTTCTTTCTGAATTATGTTTGGAAAAACTTCCCATGTAACATTTTCCCTTGGCACAATAGAAATCAAAGTATTCAACCACTGATAAGTTGTGTCTTTCAACAGTGATACATCACATTTTAGACACTCTGTTCGTGTGCATGATAATTCATCCAAAACCCTGATAGTATTTTCCAACTAAAATTCAGCCCTTTTTGGATCATCTTCAGCAGTAGCCCTAAATTTTTCTGCACCATATTTACAAATTTTATCTACCGGAGGCTTGCTAGTTCTAACAGGTTTAGCAGCTTGTGGCATCTTTGGAACCAGTTGAGGAGCAAGTGGGGGAGGTTGTTGTACAGTAGGATTTGTTCTCAAGTATTCAGTGAACCACTCATTCATCATTTGAAGGAAGGCTTCTTTTGCCTCCTCACCTCAGCCCTCAGATATAGGTATTCTACTACTACTAGAAACAGCTCATTGAATAGAAGCTTAAACAATGCTCTCAGCTTCCTCGGATTCAACTTTAGCTTGGTTGATTGACATTACTATATGAAAAACACATTTAAAATGGTCAGGATATATCACACTATCACAATTTATATAATGGCATGTATAGCTAGACTCGTACTTGCTACGTTAGTCCAAGAATTGACTGAACTGTAGCTCTGATACCAACAAATGTAACACCCTTAACTTGTACCCGTCACCAGAACAAGGTTAGAAAGCATTATCGGAGTTTACAGAATAATTGTAGATAATTCATTTCTTTTACTATTCATGTTTGAAACTATTCATATCGTCCCTTAATTGGACCTCTAAGGCCCAATTTAAACATTAAAAAAGAGTCAGGACTAAATCAGCATCACACGGCCCGTGCGAGTAGGCCATATGGCTCACACGGCCAAGTGACATGCCCATATCTCAAGTCGTGTTGCATATGAGGTAGGGCAAATGCCCGTATCCCTCAGCCATGTATCTCTCTGACTTGCAATTTAATTAAGTGCATGAGTCACATGACCAAGTCACGAGCCCATGTGCTAGGCCGTATGGACAATTTAATTTTTGAAAATTAAGTGTAGGTTTCAAACAGCCAAGACACACACCCGAGTTCTAGGCCATGTGTTTCACACGGCTAAGACACACACCCGTGTCTCTACCTTTGTGCCCAATTTAAAGCATTTTGTTTCTAAATTTTAAGATGCAGGGGACACACGGCCAAACCACATGCCCATGTGTCAGGTCGTGTGTCACACACGATTAAGACACACGCTCGTGTGTCTACTCGTGTGGACAAAATAAGGCTATTTACTATTTCTCACCCAAATTTGCTAAAAACCTACACCAATACTTGCAATTATATATCAACTAATTCAAACATTATAACCTAACCAACTCTATCATCATATGCATTCATGTTTTTCCAATACTTACCTTTCACTATCAACCATTTCCAGCACATATCAAACATGTAAATCCCTTATATAAATACATTAAAGTATATCAAACATTAGCCATTTCAATGGCTAATTACAACCAAAATATTTAAGGTATGATCTATTTGACCTATATATGCCATTATACCAAAATAAGTTTACTATTTATACCAAAATAAGCTGGTGGATAGTGTGAAGATGCTCCGACTGTTTTCCAACCTTTATGAGTTTCCGAGAACTATAAAAGAGGAAAGAAAACCTAGTAAGCATTTAATGCTTAGTAAGTTCGTATAATAGGAATTTAACTTACCAAATTATATTCATTTAGACAAGCATAACAATAACATGCTTTCCAACAATTTGGCAAAATTTGCCTAATCACAAACACTCAAATAAGCAATTTAGTCATATATTTCTCATGTACATCAACTAAACATGGATGAGCTCATCATTTTACGAACTTTCATGTATTTTAGAAGCATTTGAGATATAATTATTTTAATCTCATAATTTCTCACGTTAGGAATTTATTTTGTTGAGTTATAGAAATATCGATGGAAACTCAGGTAGTATACCCAAGGTATACGAATTAGTAATATGTCAATTCATATTCTGGGGTACCCATTAGGGCACATAATCAGGGAGCACTGTAACACGCCTAACCCGACCTAGAAGTTTAGACCGAATTCGAAATGCTACATTGATCACCGAAGTGATTGTAGGAAAATTTTACAAATACATTTTATCTCCCTGAACCAAAATCATTCAAAATCGTTTGATATCTAATCTAACCAGTACAAATTTTAAAATAAAACTCAATGTAAAACCTGTTTAAAATATACAAGTAAAGACATAAATCTGAAACGGTGCCACAGCATTATAAACCTTTACAGTTCAAGTTAAATCGAATAACAAATAAAAACTAAAATGGAACTTATAGCTTAAATCCTCTAAGCCTATCCAAGACCTCTGCGTACTGAATCTAGCATCTAGAATCCAGAACTATACTTAAAAAAGGGAAACAGAAGGGGCGTGAGGTACTCGAGCTCAGTGTGAGATCTAAACCAGAAAAACTACGAAAACAGAATAGAATAGAAACATAAAGGCTAAAAAATAGTTCAAGTTCAGTGGCAAAGTAGAACCAACCTACCGAACTACACGGAACCGATCGATATATGCAAAGCAACCCTTACCGTCAGATGATAGTCGAGCATATACACCTATAATCAACTTACCCCATATGTAACTTTACAGTCATATGGCCCAATCAGTCACAATAGGATAAATTTCTAATAGTTACAGGTTGGGCCTAAGCCCTTTTCAGAATCAGTATCAGTTTGGCCTTAGCCATCACATTAGCTATCTAATCAGACAGTCGCAGTCAAGTTTACAAGGTTCTCTTAGGCATGAGTGCCTTTCAGTTGATCAGTCACTCACATCCAAATACAGTATCACATTTAGTTAAACTTATCATTCAGACGTTTCAATTGAGCAGTATAGTCACATTCAGTCGCACAGATACAATCAGTTGCATATGAGTGCAAATGAGTCGTAAAATAACCTATCCAGCCAACACACCATCTCTGTCCACCCTTACACTTCTTGTGGGGATTTAATCAACCCACCTATCCCTGCACTCCGAATAAAACCTCGAAAAGCCCATCCAACCTTATACTACATAGGATGCCATCCCGGGTTGACCGATAATGATAATCATCAGCATTGTCCTCAACCCTCAGGGAATTGGGACTGCCCTCGACCCTCTGGGAATTGGGGCTATTAGTGTGCATAAAAACTACTAGTCTCATATATTACGCAACAATACTAGCGCATGAGCTGTACCGTGCAATGCGGTAAACCGCGGTACAGACATGCAGTGTGAACTTCCAGATCAAATAATAGTACGTAATGTAGCTAACGTACATACGATACAGTGTAATACGGTAAACCGCTGTACCGATGGGTTGCAGTAAAACTCCAAGATCAGTCAAATCGTGTATGACCCTCTGGGTATTAGGACTACCCTCGACCCTCTAGGAATTGGGGCTTCAGTATGCAGATAAACTGCCAAATCGTAAATCTCCCTTCTCTTTAACATCCCAACCCAAAAATGTTTTTTGCAAATGGATGTATGCAAATGTATGAATACAGATGCACCAATTCAGAACACAATTTTAGACAGTCATTTAGAAGCAATCACTTGTAATCAATCAATCAGTTACAGAAACGTGCTTACCTATATACTCAGATTCGGTACATAACATAGCACATATTCAATTACAAGTAATACATGATTCGAAGTCAGAACAGAGTCATGTTTACCCTCAGTAAACTTAGTCGAGTGATTGGAACACATAGACTCACAATGACATTCGATTTGCCCTAAAATCAGAATTTGGCGAGTTAGGGCCACACGCCCGTGTGCTCTAGCCATGTGGAGCAAACCAGGCCGTGTGGGAATCCAAACGCCCGGACACGACCGTGTGAACAGGTAGTGTAACTCACTGTCCATTTTCACTATTGTAAGGTGTCGAGTAGACACAGCCATGTGAATGTGTCACACGCCCGTGTGGCCATCAGATACGGTTGTGTGAAGGTGCCACACGCTATTAGACACGGCTGTGTGTCCCATGACACACGCCCGTGTGGAATCCCTAGGCCCCAAATTAGTCACACGATCGTGCGTCCTGAAGCACATGCCCGTGTGGGAACCCTAATTTCCCAAATCTATCACAAGGCCGTATGACTCCAAATCCCTAATTCCTAACTTCACACATTTGTGTGCCCATGGGACACGGTTGTGTGGATTCTGACAAAAAAATCCCCAAACCAACCACATGGCTATATGGCCAGGCCATGTGTAATAGTTCGGTTTAGACCCTAGTCAAAACTGTGGTTTCGGGACCATGAATCTAAATTTAAAATAATATTTTTTATTATTTTTTGTGTTTTTAATATTTGAATTAGTATGTGTGGAAGTTTCGTACGAAAATTTGATCGTTCGTGCGATTAATTATGAAAAAGGATTAAATTGCCTAGTTGGTAAAAGTAGCATTTTAATTGTTGATATATTATATTGCCATGATTTAAAATGTTTAAAGTCCTTAAAAGGCTATTAAACCATTATAAGGATAGTGGACATTTAGGTCCATGGTTTAAAATGGTTTTACTAATGTTTCATTAAGGGCAGACTAGTAAATGGTTTATTAAATGTTATATTAATAAAACAAACAAAGAAATGGCTATTATTTTTACTTTGTTCTTGCCGAAATTGATGAAAGAAACAAAGGTTCTTAGCTTTTAAAACATTCGGCCATATTGAAGCATAAATTAAGATCAAGAAAAGCAAAATCCGGACTTGGATCGTAGGAAAATTGAAGTCGATGAGTAATCGACTTGTTTCAACTAGTCACACTCGAGGTAAGTTCATAAGTAGCAATTTCATTATAATGCTGTTAATTGCATTGTTATTGAATGAATTGAAATGAATGGAACCTTAGAGGAGGTGGAATTAGTGATATTGATGTTGTGGATGAGTTAGTAATAAAAACGAGATTGAGAAAGATCGGTTCAATCGTAAGATTAGTTTCGGAAGGTAGGGACATGTCACTAGGACTGATTTGGCTTCGGGCCATGATATCGGCACTACGGGTGTGAGAGATACCTTGATTTGACTACGGGCCATGGTATAGGTATCGTGAGGGAGTAACCTTGATTTGGCTACGGGCCATGGTATAGGCGCTCTAGAATAATATACTTTGATTTGGCTTCGGGCCATGGTATGAGTACTTATCGGATGAGTATTTATGTATTCGACTCATATTTCGAATGGGTTAATGAATGAGTTTTGATTATGAAAATGAATGAGTTCGTACAAAATGAACAGGTACGTATGATGTACATATTTGTTATGAAAGAGTGTATGATGAGATCTTATGAATCTATGGGATAAAGTTCATCAATCTGAGTAAACCATGTGGTAAGGCATGGATAAAAGTTTGTGAAAGGTTTGATTTGGATGAATGGATGATTTACTATTGAATTGGTTTATTAAATTATTTAGTTATGACTTACTAAGCTTTTAGAGCTTACTTGGTGTGTTTATTCCTATTTTATAGATTATCGAAGCTACTGAAGGCTCGGGAATCGTCGAGGATCTTCATCACACTATCCAAGCTCTTTTGGTACCTTTTTGTAGTTGTATATATAGATAAGTATGGCATGTATAAGCTAAGGAGTTTTATATATTTTTTGAATGGTTTTTGTTATGCCAAGTGATTTGGCTAACTAAGTATGTGTAAATGCTTGTGATTATATGTGATAAATGTTCCAATTTTGGTTAATGTGGAAATGGTCACTTTAGTATGAACCAAATGGTAGATTATGAGCATAAGATGATTTAGTACATGGATGGTTTTTGAAGCAATTGTTTGAATATGAATGTGCCTTGTAAATTGGTAAGATTTGAAAGGATTTTATGCATGAATTTGTTGTCATTGATTTGTTTATATTAGTGATTGTGTTGAAGCATGAAATTGGCTAATATTGGGTTATAAATGTTGTATAATTTGTGCTTGTAGGTACTAGTATTTTGGGGTGTGAAAGTGGCTTAAACCAAGCCTATTTCGTATCACACGGCCAGAGCACATGGGCATGTGACTCGACTGCATGACCCCTGTTTTTTGGGTATTTTGGTCAGTTTTGCACCCAGGCTAGACACATGGCCATGTCTAGTAACCATGTGAACCTTGTTTTATAGTCATTTATATCAATATAGCACACGGGTCAGACACACGGGCATGTCCAGAGACCGTGTGACCCTAGTCAATGTTGCACACAGACTGAGGAAAGGTGCAAGGCACAGCCGTGCAAGGTACACGGCCTAGCCACATGGGCGTGTGCCCTATTTCAAAGGCAAAATTTTTATATGACTTGTAAAGTTTTTAAAAAACATTTTCAATTTGGTCTCGACCCCTTTTTAAGGCATGATTAAGGACTCGTAGACCTCCTAAAGGGATGTATTGCATGGGATTGTTGATGGAATGATGATGTAGGATTTATAATTGTGCTAATGATGTGAAATATTCTAGTTGTTCGTAATACCTCGTAACCTTAATCAGGCGATGGATTACAGGTTAGGGGTGTTACACTGTGTCACACCCAAAATCAACCTGAAACCCAAAATCAACGAGGCAGCCACGAAACCTCTCCCAAACAACCTCGAAAACACCGTTTACGCCACAGTAATAGTCCCTAACCCTTGCCTTATCAACATATATCAGTAAACAACATTTTCCCTTCACTTTTAACATCTAAAAACTTAAAAACAATGGGGTTATTGCATAGTTACGAAAACCGAATGAAAGGGATTCGCAACACAAGATAGCGATCGATTTAGAAACAGAAAGTAGTAACTAGATTAGAATCCCACACGTGATTTGATGATGAAGAGAACGGCGGAGGAGCGACAATCCCGAAATTTCAGTTACAGATGTTTGAGAAATAGGAAAGAAAAAGGAAAAAAAAAAACAAAAGCTTGAAGAACAGAGAGGAGCAGAGACGTCAAAATAAACGTAACAGCCCAAATTAGGGCTTAGCCGAAATAGTGCTTTCGAGACCACAAATCCAAGATATAAAAGTACATTTTATGATTTCGTTTAAGTTTACAATATGATTTCATGTTAGTAAGAAAGTACCGTGAAGGAAATTTTATGAAATGGGGATCAATTTGTCTTTAGGGGCTAAATTGCAAAATAGGAAAATTTGGAAGGTTTAAGTATGAAAAAGCATTAGAGAAAATTTTCTAATATTATTTTATGTGTGGTAGTATTTTTATAAGAGTGCACAAAAATTTTAGTGAGTTAATTTATGTGATTGAAAGCCTAATAGCGAAAAAGGTCTAAATCACATAAAAGGGAAAAGTTTAATCTTTGCTAGCAATTTGTGTTAATTAGATAGAGAACAAAAATTGTAGGTCTTTAAAGGGCAATTTGGCCCTTTAAATTGAGTTGGTCGTCCATGTTTTGTAAGGGTGACAAAAAGAATTGAAAAGTCAAAATTTGTTGGTATTAGATGGTATTTTGTGCATTAAAATAAAATAAAAAGAAAAAGGTGTCATCTTTTTCATTTTGTTGTCTCTTTCACCGAAATTAGTAGCCATTCTTAGGGCTTTTAGAGCTTAACAATTTCAGCAACTTTAACACTCATTTGTAAGTGATTTCTTTGTCCTTTCTTGAATATTTTTACACGTTTGAGACCCTCATGACATAAGCTCTCTATTGAGGGGTGTATTAAGCATTTTCGTTTGAAGTCTAAAGTTTTGCCATGGGTATGTAGATGTTATTCGATGGAGTTTTATGGAATAAAATGAATATAGGATGTTTAATAAACAACTTTGGGGAATGGGTGTTCATAGAAAACACCTAAATAGGACTAAATGGTAAGTAAATAAGTTGTTTGGGTAAATGCATGAATAATGAATATTTGAAGTGGTCATATGCATGAAAGGGCTTAGAGAGGCATGAAAAATGAGGAAATTTGATAAAAATCAATTTCCGGGCATAAGGGCAAATGGTCATTTTGCCAAAGTCTTGGGGCAAAATGGTCAAATTGCCAAATTGTGAATTAGAGGTTGTTCAAATTAATATGATGATTAAATTATTTAATTTTATTTATTATAGATCAAGAAATTCAAAGCCCGAATCAAAACAAGGGAAAGGGAAAGGCGGTGGACTAAACCGAGCATTTGTCACATTTTGAGGACCCGAGGTAAGCTGTATGTGATATTCTAGCATTAATTATTATGGAACTTTTATAGTGAATTACTATGATATCTATGATGATACCATGAAATTTTCGACACTAGTTTTCATTAAGAATAAATGAGATAGTAGAATGTTCATGAATACGGAGGATACTATTGCCACACCATGAGGATTTGTAGGTCCCGTATAAGACCATGTTTGGGACATGGCATCGGCATCGAACGTAGATCCCATGTAAGACCATGTCTGGGTCATCGCATTAGTATCGACACGAGGTCCCGTATAAGACTATGTCTCGGATATGGCGACGACACTGAGATGAGACATAGATTCTCTATAAGACCATGTTTGGGATATGGCATGGATATCTAAGAAAGATCTCGTATAAGACCATGTCAGAGACATGGCATCGGCATCAGAAGAGATCCTGTATAAAACCATATCTGGGATATGGCTCCGGCATCAGTGTGATATCCCATGTAAGACCATATCTAGGATATGGCCTTGGCATCTTAGCAAGAGAATGGCATTACGGTTATCCTTCGATATTCCAAGTATATTAATAGAGGAAGTATTCAAGTTGACTAAGTTAATGAGAAGGACTAAAGTTGTGACGAGTGATATAGGTACCCTCAATTAAGATACGAGGTAATGATAATATAAGTGACGAGATTGGCTAATTCTCGAAAATGAACAAGGTATGAGATTGAGTTAATACTGAAGTTGTGTGAGCCATGAGTATGAGTAAGAAATTCAATAAAGTATCAAATACTTTAAAATCTAGCTATATTTGTTTTTTATAATGGCTATTTTTCTTTCATGCAACTTACTAAGCGATTTGTGTTTACTCTCCCAATTTTCCTTTCCATGAAGATTTGTCGTGTTAGCTCGAGGATCGTTAGAAGTTGGAGCTCGAAGTCTCACTATCAAGATTTCTATTTTGGTATAATTATGTTAGTCATTTTGATTATGGCATGTATAGGCCTTTAGTCATTTTGTTGCATGATTCATGCTAGTTAGCCAATTGTGTTGGCCATTTATATTTACAAGTTTCATTTTGTAAATGGCCTTTAGAATTGGCCTAAACATTCAAGTTGTTTAATGAATGAGATGAATTTACTTGGAAATTGTGCAAAGTTGCTTAGTAGTCCATGCATGCATTTTGGACATGAATTGGTTGATGTATAAATAACCATTTAAGGGCAATTAGATGAGTATTGGTGCTATGATATGGTGTATGAAGATTGGGGTTATGTTCATATGTGTTTCATGGTGGCTAAGGGCTTGGTAAATAGCCCTATATTGCCCACATGGGTAGACACACGATCGTGTGTCTAAGCCGTGTGAGACACACGAGTTGCACATAGGAGTGTGGCTCAACCATGTGTCTCATGCACCTTGCATGGATAGATTTATGATAAACCGTAATTGTAACATATTTTAAGCTCATACTTAGCATTTTTTAGGTGATTTACTTTATAATTTCATGAATTTAATGTTCCTAATAATTTAATTTCATGTTTTATACTTAGGTGAGCATACGAAAGTGAAAAGAGTGAGAAATGGGTCAAAAACGGACAAAATGGGCAAAAATCAGAATTCAACACGGCCTGAACACTTCCACACGAGTACACCACACGCCCGTGTGTGACACACGGGCTGGCCACACGCCCGTGTGTGACACACAGGCTGGCCACACGCCCGTGTGTCACGGCCATGTCGACAAGTATCAAGCCAGTATTGCACACGGCTTGGGCACCTTCACATGGGTTAACCACACGCCCGTGCCCCCTATCAGCCCTGTTTCAATTCTACTTAGAAAAGGCTAAAATTTAGGTATTTTGGGAATTCTAAAGTTTATAAAGACACCCTAGGAGAGGAATTAAGGGGGGACACAGAGTAGAAAGCGAGGAATTACTCGAAGAA
The DNA here is from genome assembly GCA_020496765.1 of Gossypium stocksii. NCBI lineage: Eukaryota > Viridiplantae > Streptophyta > Magnoliopsida > Malvales > Malvaceae > Gossypium > Gossypium stocksii. The sequence continues at coordinate 57,839,778 of CM035630.1, forward strand.
TGCCGATTGATCCATCTCAGAAGCAGGATCTCCATCAAGGCTAAAGATCTCCCCCCAATTTCCTTCAAGTGTTTTTGGGTTTTCTTTATGTTTTGTTGTTTTCCCAATCTTGAGATTTTTTTTACAATTATGAATTAAATCCCCTAAATAGCTTAAGGGGATGAAACCTAAGACGGATCTTGTAATTATTTTCTGAATTATATGATAAATACTTGATTTGTTCTTAATTGTGTTATTACCTCTTATGTTAATATTTCAAGATATTAACTTAAGTCGAATGTGCTTATTCAGTAGAGCAAAAGTACCTGTTTAAGAGTAGATCCAACATAATTAAGTGTAGATAGGACGACGAAAATCTGTCGGATTAGAGTCAAATCTAATAGGGAAATCCATAGATCGAGTTAATGCAACGCTAGGGGTTTTAATTAGAAAGAAATTTCAATTAATCAACCTAAGGTTAGTTGTTCTTAGTCTTGAAAGAGATATTAACATAAGTTAGGAATTTCTGCAGATCAAGTCAAGTGAATAAATCATCTAGTTCAGAGTCGTATAATAAGTGAAGTCTAGGTGGATTCTTCCTTGGGTATTGTCATAATCAATCGGTTTTCCAAAAAGTATTTTCCCCAATTCATTCTTTGTCGCGTTCTTAATTAATTAATTAGTTTGGTTTAGTTAGTTTAAAACAAATCCCCTTTATTTTTAGGCTAGATGATAAAAAGAAAGTTAATACTAGTACTTTTAGTCCCTGTGGATTCGACATATCAGTTTTGCCATAAGTTACATTACTGTTTGATAGGTGCACTTGCCTTTATCGTGATAATAGTTTAGTTTTACAAGTACGATCACACATAATTATCACATCAAGTTTTTGGCACCATTGCCGGGGAACTAAAATATTAGGAACACTCGATCTTTATTACTTTAGCCATTTTTACTTTTATTACAATTTACTTTTTGTTTTTATTTCAAGTTTTATTTACTAAATCTTTCTTTTCATTTTTTCTCTCACAGGTGTCTCTAGTTTATGACTAGAAGGAATCCATCAGAACCTTTATTATTTGACAGTAAGATAGAAGTATCAGTTCGTAGAAACTGAAGAGAAATTAGGTGAAGTTTACAATACATAGAGGAAGTGCAAGAGGACGTGACTAACACTACTAAAGAGATGGAGGCGAATCAGAATAATCCACTACCTACTATGGTAGCCGCAGCCCCTAAGAATCAGAATCCTATTCCTCATACTATGTATGATTATGCTAAGCCTAATTTAGCTGGCACTGAATCAAGTATTGTTAGGCCTACTATTGCTGCAAATAATTTTGAACTGAAACCTAACACTATACAGATGATTCAACAATTTGTTTAGTTTGATGGTTTGCAAGATGAGGATCCCAATACACATTTAGCAAATTTTTTGGAATTCTGTGATACATTTAAACTTAATGGCGTTTCTGATGATGCCATTCGACTTCAGCTATTTCCTTTTTCTTCGAGGAATAAGGCTAAACAGTGGTTGAACTCTCTACCACGAGGGTCCATCACTACTTGGGAACAAATGACTGAACAATTTTTACTTAAATATTTTCTGCTGGCTAAAATGGCAAAGTTGGGGAATGGCATCTCTTCTTTTTTGCAGATGGATCTGGAAACACTTTACGATGCATTGGAGAGAACAATGACTTATTGAGAATGGGTTACCTCTATGGTTACAGGTTCAGACTTTCTACAATGGTGTGAACCTCTCAATGAGACAATTGATCGATGCAGCCACCGATGGAACCTTGAACAACAAAACACCTGATGAGGCTTATGAGCTCATAGAGGAGATGTCACTGAATAATTATCAGTGGCAAGTCATGAGGACAAAGACGACAAAAGCCGTTGGTGTTTTTACTATTGACGCGGTTACTATGCTATCTAATCAGGTAGAACTTTTAAATAAAAAGATTGATGGTTTAATTGGTTCTACGCAGGCACATCTAGTGATGAGATGTGATTCAATTGGAGGAGGGATGCACAACACAGATTATCAATCCTTTAATCCTAACATAGAGGAAGAGCAAGTCAACTATATAGGTAATAATTCTAAACCTCAGAATAATCCATATAGTAACACTTATAATGTAGGTTGGAGGAACCATCCAAATTTCTCATGGGGTGGTCAAGGAAATCAAAGGCAACAACCCCCTCCAGGCTTCCAACAATTACCTTACCAACAAGAGAAAAAGTTGAACCTTAAGGAGATGCTCAAAAAATTTATCTCGGTGTCAGAAACCCGTTTTCAGAATACCGAGACAGCACTTAAAAATCAACAAGTGCCGATTCAAGGGCTCGAAACTCAAATAGGACAACTTGCTAAGCTAATCTCTGAACGGCCACAAGGTAGCTTGCTAAGGAACACTGAAGCTAACCCAATGGAGCAACTCCATGCTATCACTATGCTCGATGAAGGAAGGTTAGCTAAAGGCGAATCAGAATCTAGGCAAGAAAATTGTGTAAGTAAAGGTAAGGTTGAGGTAAGCCACAATGAACCAGTTGGTAAAAAGTATAAGCCTCGTGTATCATACCCAAATGCGATAAGGAAAGACCGTACAGACGAACAATTTGGTAAATTCCTTAAACTCTTAAAAAAATTACATATAAACTTACCGTTTATTGAAGCTCTTTCGCAGATGTCAAATGCAATTAAACTCTTAAAAGAGCTTTTAACAAACAAATGGAAGCTAGATGAGTCATCGGATGTGGAGTTAAAAGCAATATGCCGCTATTCTATAAAACAAGCTACCCAAAAAATTAAAAGATTCAGGGAGTTTTACGATTCCTTGTTTAATTGGTGGTTTAACTATTGATAATGTATTGGTTGATTTAGGGGCTGGTATTAATGTAATGCCTTACAAAATGTTTAAACAACTAGGTCTTGGGAAACCCAAACAAACTAGGATGAGCATTCAATTGGCTAATAAAACCATTAGATTTCCTAAGGGTATAATTGAAGATATTCTTGTTAACATTGATAAATTTATATTCCCAGTAGATTTTTTTGTTCTAGACATGGATGAGGATAGCGATGTATCTATAATTTTAGAGCTACCATTTTTAGCAGCTGCTAGGACTATTATTGATGTGGACATAGGAGAACTCACACTTCGTGTAGGCGATGACACGATTACGCTTCAAGCTCATGATTTTCTTAGGATATCTAATGATAGAGATGATATTACGAGTTCTTTTAATAAGAGTCCTTTGCAGGACATACCTCACAAAAGCACAAATGAGCTATGCTCAAGTTCATGTGACAACAAGGGAGAAATCCATGAAGAGCGAATTCTACAAATTGATGAATTAGACGAATGGCAGAACTATAGCAAAGAGGAACCTAGGATACGCCACGCAGAACCGAAACGAATCAATGACAAGCTTACAGATAGACTAAGTCAATTTAAGGTTAGGGATCAGGTATTATTAAACAAAATGGACCCTAGAATTGCCAAGTTTGAGCTTAATGCAAATGATGTACCTCCCTTCACGGTAATAAAAGTTTATCCCTATGGTACGATTGAGGTTAATCATCCCAAATTCGGCATATTCAACATAAACAGTATTCAACTCAAACCTTATTTTGATGGAATTGATAGCAGAAAAGAGGAGTTTCAACTCCTCGAACCACCATGACTAGAAGAAATAGAGGTAAATCGAGCTTAGACTTTAAATAAGCGCTTCTTGGGAGGCAACCCGAGCACTAACACCACTAATGAACTTATTTTTATCTATTTTTGATGTTTTAAGTACAGGTTTTTGACCCACACGGCTTGGATACACGAGCGTGTCCTTGGTCGTATGAAATAGGGTCAAAATTCCCCAATTAAGACGAGGCACACGGCTTGCGATAAATTCACACGGCCATGCGATCACACGAGCGTGTCTTAGGCTGTGTGAAACCTGGAGCAAAATTTTTCAAATTTTAACCAAGTCAGAGATGAACACGGGCAAGGCACACGGCCCTGTGCGAGACACGGCCAAGCACACGGGCGTGTAGCATGTAACATGGGCGTGGTGAATAGTACACGAGCGTGGGAGAAGCAAACATAGCATCACATGGCCATGCGATATGGCCGTCTAGATAACACGGCCTGGACACACGGGTATGTCCAAAGACCATGTGAGATCCTGACCCCCATTCCCTTGATAAACACGGGCTAGCCCCGAGCCACACGAGCTTATGACACGGCCGTGTGGCCTAACACAGGCCTCACATGACTGTGCCACTTTTTAATACCCCAAAAACTAATTTCTCCCTATTCATCTTCTTCCCTAAATATCCCTCCACAAACCCTAGCCGTCGTTCGCCTCCCTCGGGCCCCTCCTCCTCCCTTCCCCAGCCAAGACTCACCTTAAAACCCCCTCTCCCCTCCCTTTCTCCCATCTCCCTACTTCCTTTCCCCCATTTTAGCTGCGCACCATAACCACGCCGTAACCTCGACCCGCCGATGACTGACCTGCCCTCATCGCGTGACCACAAGCCTGACAGTCACTCCTTTCAAGACCCGCGTCGCCGTCCGTACAACCAATCCTTACTGTCGGTTTCCCTTCTTATTTTTCTTAAATTACTTTTATTATTTTCTATTATTATTATTTTCATAATTATTTTATGTTAGCCTCTTAACACTTTCTTTTCATTGTTTCAATATCTGCTATTATCGCCTGTTATTATTACTCCTTGTTTCAATTTCATTTTAGCTTTGATATTCGCATTATTCTATATCTATTGCATTTTGCCTATTGCATTTACAGGATGGCTCCATTTGGTTTCAGTATAGCATAATTTGTCTATTATTTCTCAATTATCCTTAGTTTATTAATCTTTATGTCTTCACTTTTCTTTAGAGTCTTTTTGAGAATTTTGCATGTTTAGGTAGCAGTACATTTTGTTCATATGGATTATTTAGTTACTTAAATACTTGGGTTGTATATTGAGTACTCTTTTCTTCTATATTAATTCTTCGATTTTGCAGTTACACTATGACGAACACACGTGGCAAGTCAAAAGTTGCAGTTCCCGCTTCAAAGAAGCAGAATGGCCCAGGTGCGACCTCCTCGAGCGCCTCCGTCGAGGCGCGCCATCCTTTGCTCTAGTTTTTCAGAGGCCCTCAGGAAGACCTATTTTAGCTCCTCCATGCATGACCATTAGGAGTGGGTTGTTGTATTGATTGGGCCGCCTTAGAGCAGGTCCATCTTGCCCGCCTTATTCGATTCCATCTTGCCACTGCCCTTTGCGATCGATTCTTCGACATCATCGAGCCTACTTACATAGAGTTGACTCTCGAGTTTTGCATAACATTCCATTTGCAGCATGTGATGAGTACACACAATGAGGCTGACACTATTACTTTCTGACTTGGTGGACTCGTATGACACATGAGCGTACCAGAGTTTGGAGCTGCATTAGGCCTTTATACGAAGGAGTTAGTCTCCACCGCCATATTCATTATTCACCCTCCTGTTGCTAGACAGACCTTACAGTGAGCCAGATCCCTTATGACGCGAGTCGCTCCAAGGCGACTGCTCTCCCTCCAACGCTTCACTATATACATGCTATTTTGGCCCATACCCTGACTGGACGGAGGGAGAGCACCGGTGTCGTGTCCATTTCTAATGCATACTTTCTTTAGAGCATAGCGATAGGCCATGTCTTTAACTTCGCTTACTTTATTGAACTCACCTTTCGCCATCAGAAGGACTGCCATAGAAGGGGCCCCATCTGTTTAGGTCCCTACGTGACTCGCCTCGCTCGTCATTTTGGGCTTTTCGACACGCTTGAGATGTCTTCGACACTTTCCCTCGTAGGCCACATGTCTCCTCAGGGAATCTCTAGTATGATCCACATGAGGATGATCGAGCCACAACGTGGATTCAGTCCTCCTCAATATCGGTTAGCTCGTTCTGACAATCAAGATGATCTAGAGGACATTATTGATAATGTCCCTCCACCTCACGAGAACCCACCTCCACCACCACTGAGTCGCCCACCTACCCATTCTGTTGCTACATTGCCTGACATATCTGAGTGACTTACTCACTTCGAGCAGTAGTGTTTTAAGCGGTTTGATAGCATCGATGCCACTCTTCAACAGATTTGTCACCACCTTCACATCTCACCTTCAACACTGTCGACCCACGGGGCATCCGATAATGAGGACCTTTGAGTCCTTTTACATTTATTTTTATTTTTATTTTTATTTTTATTTCTTATGTTTTTCCCTTTTCTTTTTAAAGACTTATTATTTTAAACTTTATTTAACCTTATGGTTTTTATCGAGTAATGATTTAATTCTCTCCACAGTTGTGTTTATTTTCTTAAGTAAGCTCAGAATCATGCACTTCAAGTAGCTATTTCCCCAATTGCGCTTTCACTATTTCAAGGATTTCACCTAAAATTTAGGCAGTTTCACTTCTCTCCCTATCTTATGATATTATGCTTATGTTCTTATTATTTATCTTTGTAGAAAATCCCTAAATTTTGTCTTATTCTCAAGTTACTTCCTAATCACTATTACAATGAATTCTGATTGATTTATCATTTTTATTGATATGTTTTAAATTAAATCATAGGTAGTTATGCATTGATGGTTTAAACTTTAAGTCATTAGAGAATCAAGCATGGTAAGTTAATTTTTGAGAATTAAAAATTTTCTAGGTTGTTTCCCGAAGTTTAGGTATTATCTTGAAGTTTGAAATTCACAGGATTAACATCAAAAGCCATAATTTTTGTGAGATCTTAAGCCTTTAGAGCATATATTCTTTCTTGCTCACTTTTATTGTTGCCCTAAGTGTGTCAATATTGATTCGTTATTCTAGAACTTGCTTCGATTATGCATGTCGAGACCACATATTTGATTTGATACACCGAGATGATGAAGGCACTTAGGTTTTAACCCACTCACTCTAGAAAAGCCTACCTTCACAATTAACCCTTAGTGAACCCCTTTGAACCTAACAAACCATTTATTGATTTACCCTTAATATTAACCCATAACCCATTATTGTTGAAATCCCCTTAATTAATTTGATCCCTATTCTATCGAGATTTGAATTGAATAATTATTTAGCTATGTTCTCCCTTCCAGTTAGTAAGGCATCATACTTGATTTGTTCCTAAAAAAAACACATATACAAAGTTATTTCAGTTGTTAATTTGTCGTTGAATATATTATTATGAAATTCTAGTGCTCTTGATCCTAAATGATGTTATTCATGGGGAAAAGCTCAATTCTAGAAATATTTACTCAGTAATGTAAATTTTCAGTATTAGTTATTTTTCTAGTTAGGTAATTTTTCAATTCAATCTCGATTCTAACCTCCTTTTTCAGCTTGTGTCCATACCCTTAACCAAAGCCCTGCTACAACCCTCTAAAGACCTTTTGATTGGTGTATCTTCTCAATTTATAGTGGTGGAGATTTGATTTTCATACAAGTTTATGGTAATAACTTTTCTTGTTTGACAATTGAGTGCTTAATTTTTGAACCTTAAGCACCTCGAGTGATTTGAGTGAATCTTTACTAAGGGTGTCAACTCTGTGTGATTTTGAATTAAAGGTAATTACGTAGATAAAGGGAAATACCTATGTTTTCGTGATAAAATGCTCAACTTGGACTGTTTAAAACTTTGATGATATTTTATTTGAATTCTCAATGTATGATTACTTGTGGGTTATTTCGAAATATTATTGTTAGGAATTATAAGTTGAGAAGAATCAATTTTAATTGTGAGTCAAAGATTTTGCTTGAGGACAAGCAAATGCTTAAGTATGTGGGTATTTGATAAACCGTAATTGTAACATATTTTAAACTCATACATAGCATATTTTTGGGTGATTTACTTTATAATTTAATGAATTTAATGCTCCTAATCCTTTAATTTCATGTTTTATACTTAGGTGAGAATAGGAAAGTGAAAAGAGCGAGAAACAGGCCAAAACGGACAAAATGCCCAAAATCAGAATTTAACACGGCCTGAACACTTTCACACGGCTACACCACACGCCCGTGTGTGACACACGGGCTGGCCACACGCCCGTGTGTCATGGCCATGTCGACAAGTAATCAAGTTAGTATTACACACGGCCTGGGCACCTTCACACAGGCTAACCACATGCCCGTGCCCCTGTCGAGCCCTATTTCAATTTTACTCAAAAAAGGCTAAAATTTAGGTATTTTGGGCATTCCAAAGTCTATAAAAACACCTTAGGAAAGGAATTAAGGGGGGACACAGAGTAGAAAGTAAGAAATTACTCGAAGAATGTCAATTGATCCATCTTACAAGCAGGATCTCCATCAAGGCTAAAGATCTCCCCTCAATTTCCTTCAGGGTTTTTGGGTTTTCTTTATGTTTTGTTGTTTTCCCAATCTTAAGATGTTTTCTTTTACAATTATGAACTAAATCCCCTAAATGCCTGAGGGGGATGAAACCTAAGATGTATCTTGTTATTATTTTCTGAATTATATGATAAATACTTGATTTGTTCTTAATTTTGCTCTTACCTCTTGTGTTAATATTTCAGGATATTAACTCAAGTCGAATGTGCTTATTCAGTAGAGCAAAAGTCACTGTTTAAGAGTAGATCCAACATAATTAAGCGGAATTGATTACAATCCAAGAGATAGGGCGATGAAAATCTGCTGGATTAGAGTCAAATCTAATAGGGAAATCCATAAATTGAGTTAATGCAACACTAGGGGTTTTAATTAGAAAGAAATTTCAATTAATCAACCTAGGGTTAGTTGTTCTTAGTCTTGAAAGAGATATTAACATAAGTTAGGGATTTCTATGGATCAAGTCAAGTGAATAAATCATCTAGTTCAGAGTCGTATAATAAGTGAAGTCTAGGTGGATTCTTCCTTAGGTATTGTCGTAATCAATCGGTTTTCCAAAAAGTATTTTCCTGAATTCATTCTTTGTCACGTTCTTAATTAATTAATTAGTTTGGTTTAGTTAGTTTAAAACAAATCCCCTTTATTTTCAGGTTAGATAATAAAAAGAAAGTTAATACTAGTACTTTTAGTCCCTGTGGATTCGACATCCCGGTCTTGCCATAAGCTATACTGTAACACCCCTTACCCGAGACCGTCGCCGGAGTCGAGCACGAGGCGCTACCAGACTTTACTTACTCAAACGGGCATAAAAATTTGCTTTTTAAAATTAATTTATTTTCATTCGTTCAATACGTCCCTAAAAAGGGGTCATCAAAACCCTAAATCATGGTATTGAAATAGTTCGGGACCAAACCAGGATCAATCAAATATTACCGGTTACTTAAACGAGCCAAAATGAATTATTTCTCTATTCCTTATAAAATTGTCCAACTGTATCACGGTTACAAAAAAAATCATATCTCGAGTTACGGAACTCAAAATCAAGATCTGTAAATTTTACCTAAATCTAGACTCATGTATCTATTTACTAATTTTTTTTTCTAGAATTTTTGGTTCATCCAATTAGTATAGTTTATTAGTTAAAGTCTCCCCTGTTGCACAGTCTAACTACTCTGACCTCTGTTCACTTCAAATAAAGTTTCTCTCTATACAAAACTCAAATAGGCATGACGTTTGTTTCATTAAAAACTAGACTCAATAAGAAATCTAGGCATATAAATTATAACACCTAATTATATATGTACAATTTATGGTGAATTTTAAAATCAGAACAGAGGATCATAAAGTTAGTCTAGAGTAGTCTCACTCAAGTGCAAATAACTCATAATATACTACTCTTTTGCTTACTCTGTTTCTTCTACATGAAAATAGACTCATTAATCTTTAATTTCATGCCTCATTCTCCTTTTAATTCCATTTCTACTATTTTTAGTGATTTTTAAAACTCAAGTCATTACTGCTATTTGAATATGTTTTTAAATTACTTTCACCTTTTTCATAGTTTCCTTGTAATAGTTACCATTCAAGCATACATACTATTAAACATGTATATGATTAGCCATTCCATTAGCTATTCACTAACAATTATTTATACATCATTCATTGAACTTATCATATCAAAAGAATTCAGGTCCCTATACATGCCATACACGAAATGAGACATCTAACCGTACCAAAATGATTCCTTCGATAGTGTGACCGGATCTCCGACGTTCCTTTTGATTCCCGAGTGAGCTTGGCAATAACTATAGAAAGAAGGAAAATAAAGAGAGTAAGCACTAGGCTTAGTAAGTTTACAAGTAAATAAATTACAACATTCATCATAAACGATAATTATTCAATATATCACCTAGCATCATAAGCTTTCTTTACACCTCATTTCCTACCTTCTTCCTTATTCACTTGTCTTCTTTCTTACCTGATCTTTTCAGTACTCATGAATATAACTTACCTTTCCCTTGCTGATAAATTTTCCATAATTTAACTTGTACAATAGCCCGTTGAACCGCTCGAAATACTAGGGATATTCGGGTTTTCCTGTCTGATAATAATCTGCCATTGCCATGTCCTTGACATGGACTTACATGAAATGTTCCTGTCTTTCCAAAGCCATATATTTGATATGGACTTACATGGATTATTCCTGTCTCCAAAGCCATATATCTGATATGGGCTTACATGGTTCATTCCTGCCCTGTCCTATCAACCCCAAATGTCATGACATTTGTATCCCTATATTTCTAAAGTTCAACGGGACCTTTCGATACTCTTTCTCTTTCATCTCTTCTATGATTTGACTTTGAATATTTTCATAAAATAAATGTATAAATGCTGGAAATTAACAACTTTAATGTAAAATAATGAAATATTGCATTTATTTACCATAAACTTACCTCAATACAAAATATGACTAAACTTAACAATTTAGTCCTTTACTTTCTCTTTTACCCGATCTACTCCTGAATTTCGTTCTTCTTGATCTATAATAGCAAATTTAGCTTATTTAATACTCACATTTATCAAAACAGTCCCTGACTCCAACTTTGGCAAAATTACATTTTTGCCCCTAAACTTTGCATATTTACACTTTTGCCCCAAGGCTCGGAAATCAAACTTTATCACAAATTCTTATGTTTTAAGACATGCTGATAATTTATTTACAACAACAATATCAAATTCCTACTATAACATGTACTTATGAACAATAGGTATTTTTACCGATTAAGCCATTTTACTCGTTTTTACCTAAAACCGAGTAGCCCAAGTTGTCTAGCATAATTTAAAACATCATAATCTATCATAAAACATCAAAATAAACACTTTTCACCTATGGGTATTTTTCCAAATATGAACCCTAGCTTATATTATAGCTAGCATAAGCTTTATCGAGCTTCCGGGATTCTAAAAACGTAAAGACCATTAAAAACGGGGCTTGGAATCACTTACTATAGAGCTTGGAAGCTTGAAACAAACCCTAGCTATGGAGAACCCTTGAAATTTCGTGCTAATGAAGAAGATGGACATATTTTGCCATCTTTTTCCCTTTTTTAATCTTTTAATTACCAAATGACTAAAATACCCTTCATGCCTTTCTTTGAAAATTTTTCATGTACAAGCCCATTTTTGTCCAAAATTTTAGAAATTGGTCAAATTCTATTTAAGACCTCCTAATTAATATTCCAAAGCAATTTCATACTAAAAGCTTCTAGAATGCAAGTTTTGCAACTTATTCGATTTAGTCCCTAATTTCAAATTAAGCATTTTATGCATAGAATTTCTTCACGAAATCTTCACATCATCATGAAATCATATCATAAACATCAAAATAATTATAAAATAACTATTTCTATCTCGGATTTGTGGTCATGAAACCACTGTTCCGTTTAGGCCCTATTTTGGGATGTTACATATACTATTGTTCGATAGGTGCGCTTACCTTTATCGTGATAATAGTTTAGTTTTACAAATACGATCACATATAATTATCACATCAATTTAAATGTCATCAGTATTCTTCACAGGCAAGAGACACGGCCGTGTGTCTCAACCGTGTGGAGGACACAGCCAGAACACTAGCGTGTGATACGGCCGTGTGAGTGATAACGTCAGAAACAGAATACCCAAGTTTTTTCACACGAGTCACAACACGTGCGTGTCAAAGCCGTGTGAGGGACACGAGCTGGGCACACGAAAGTGTGCCAGGTCGTGTGAAAACCCCTGTAGGTTGATGCTAGAAATTAAATCCACACGGGCAAGGGGCACGGGCGTGTCCCTAAAGTGCCTAGGTCATGTGAGGTACATGGGCCATTAGCACGGCCATGTTTAAAGGTCACATGGGCATGTTGCCCCCTCACACGGGCGTGTGCCCTGTTTTTGCTAGTTTTTCAAGGAAGTTTTCTCAAGCGCACGAAATGTCCCGGGATAATTCCGAACCATGATTTAGGTCTTGTAGGCCCATAAGAAGACTCGTAGGACAATGATTGGAAAAAGTTTTAATTTGGACACATTTTCTTGAGTTTAACTCAAATGTTACATAAGTTTTAGTACGGTAATACCTTATACCTTATTCCGGTATCGGATACGGGAGGGGTGTTACAATAAAAATAAATAAAATAGAAATAATAATTTTAACATAACAAAAATATCAGATAATTATTATAATAAAATAATAACTAAATGACATAAATAAAATGTCCACAAAATATCTCCCTAGCTCACGCAAGGATTCGAACACAAGACCTCCAGCATAACAAACACTCCACTTAACCACTAGACCAGCAGACCCATTCTTATCATTAATTTACACAACTCACTACATATGCACGACTCTTTACTGCCCCTATGCTTAAGACCCAAAACTTCTAGGCCTAAAATTCGGGGCGTTACAAGCATATTCTCGAGCCACATATATTAGGATGCTCAAATGAGTCCTGTAATAGGATACTTATCCAAGCTAAATAGGAATGCTCATAAGAGTCATAAACAGGAAGTTCACAAAGAACTTTTTAACTGTGAAGCTCATGAAGAGCTTATCAGGGATACTCATAAAGAGCAATGTAATAAGAGCTCTAGATAGCCATATATCAGGGAGTTCAAGTGAGCACTAACAGGACGCTCATATAGAGCTGCATTTGTGTCCACAACATATGCGAGATCACAACTGATCGCATAACAGGACGCTCACAAAGAGCTATGTTTGTGTCCGCAACATATGCAGGATCACAACCAATAGAATCATGTAATTGGACGTTCACAAAGAGCTGCAGTAGTGCGCAACGCATGCATATCACTACTGATTAGGATACTCACAAGAACTATATAACAGGATGCTTAAGAAGGCTTTTAACAGGATGCTCATCCGAGCTATAATATCCGCAACAAATGTAGGTTTATAATCAATACGGGAAAATCACGTATCCATCGAATTTCATTCTTCAAATGGAACTTATCATTTATCGAGAAATTTCGGGCATGTGATTACTTTCATACATTAATCATTTATACAATTCTCACATATACAACATTTAATTCAAACATATAAATATACATGATTAGGTTACACAAACTTACCTCGTCACTTGTGCATATATAAAAGTCTACTAATCCGGCACTTTTTCTTTTCCTCAATCTAACATTGTATTTGAGTTTTCCGAATCTATATAAATGAATTTTAACATAAATTTAATCCATTTCATACTCAATTTAATTTATTTACATCCTAGGCAAATTTACCATTTTGCCTCTATACTCTTCATAAATGACAATTTAGTCCTTAGGCTCGGAAAGTGAAATACATGCAATTTATCCCTTATTCCAAGCCTAGCTGGTCTTCATATATAACAATAACAATCCATAAATTTCACAAAAATTAGAATTTTTCCATGAATTTTACAACTTTAAAATTTAGTCCCTAAATCATGTTTTCACCAAAATTCACCTTGTGAAAGTTGTTTATCTATAAACAACCTTTTATTTTCTACCATAAATTTCAAATTTTCAGCATATTCATCCATGGAAAAACTTCTACACTTTGATAAATTTTCAAATTAATCCCCAAAGTAGATAAATTAAGCTATCTCGATCTTAAAAATATAAAAATTACTAAAAAAGGGACAAGAATACTTACCCTATTAAGCCAAGAAAGCTTACTTTATCTTTCCTAGGGTTTCCATGAAATTTGGGGAAGAAGATGATATAAAATGATGATATTTTCTTTAATTATTCATTTATCATCTTTTATTAATTCTCATTTCCAATTTAGTCCTTATCATTTTCTAGTTTTTCCATGGATGAATCACCAAAAATATCTACTAAATTTTCTTTAATGGTCTAATTACCATATAAGGACCTCAATGTTTGAATTCCATAGCTATTTGGTCCTTCTAACTACTAGAATTCAACTTTTGCTTTTTATGCAATTTGGTCCTTTCTATAATTAAACATGTAATCGGTAAAATTTTCTTATCAGAATTTTCATATAACATTCCTATCATAATGCAAACCACGCAATAATATTAAAATAAATTTTCTTTCTGGCTCAGATTTGTGGTCTCGGAACCATTATTCTGATTTCACTGAAAATGGGCTGTTACAGACCTGGTCATAGTTAGTTACACAACTGTGTGACTTTTGTTGGATTTTTACGTTTTGATCCACATGACCTTAATGAGTTACATGGTCGTGTGACTCAAGATTACATGACATCAGTTTTATACACGGTTTGATGGCACGACCATATGATCTATCGTCACATGGCCTTGATACATGGTTGTATGACCCTTGCTTTGTATTTTTGCCTCCCTTTTATGTAAAGCATCAAGTTAGTCCTTGTTTAGTTCTAAATTATTTTTAAAGCTTTCGTAAGCTCGATTTAATCCTGGTCTTGCCTGTATAACATATTTCACACCCCATTTAAATTTAATTATCGTCAATTCTTGATCAAGTGAGCATTCTAGTCTAGTGGTTAAAAAATAAGCTAAGTTCCCAAGTGACCCAAGTTTAATTCCCCACTCCACCTTATTTTTTAAAAATATTTTTTATAATTAAATTATTTATCAAACACCCTATTGTCATCCCCTTCTAGTTTCCTTATAAGAGAGATTGTTGTATTGCTCCAGTTTCCCTCCTTATTCCCTTTTCCCACTCGTTTTATCCCCTTCTTGATCCACTTTTCACTCCCTTGTTCCCCTTTTTTTCAATTCTATAGTCTGTTGACTAGGGTAGTCGTCCAACCCTTGTAGCTTATGCACTCATTTTTTTTTTGTTTTAATTTTGCAAAACTCTCCATTTTCACTATTTTCTCCTCCCTTTCAATCTCCTTGTGCCGCCCCTATTTGGTTGTTCTCCACCACCTTTTTGCTTCTTTTTCTTTTATTTTATGTGACCATCATCTATACCATACACCATATGTGACTCCTCCACCTTTGAGCTACCTTTGTGCCACCCTTTCTTAACCACTACCACCTTCTAAAGTTACCGTCTCTATCACCCTTTACCACCGCTTTTTCTCTATTCTCTTCTCATTTAATCTATTCCTTCCATTATTTGCTTTCTTCCTCTTTTACGACATTAAGTTGCCACCCATTTTTCCTCCATTTTGAATCATCCGCCGCCATGATCACCATCATCTGCCACTGTGATCACTGTCCACTGCCGCTCGTTGCTGGCAAACCATTGTACACCAATAGTTTTTCTCCCTTTTTTTTTTCTTTTTCCCTTCTCATATGAATTTTATTATGTTAATAACTTCAATCTATTCATTCTCTTTAGTGCATGATATTTTAGACATCATTGTCACTGCTCCTAATCTTCAGCTTCACTACTGTGTTGATTCATTGCTTATTAAAATCATAATTACTCTAAATACCATATATCATTAACTTTTCCTAACCTTTAAAGAAATGACCGAATGCTATTTTTCTAAGTTCGTGTTTTTGGGTTGAAGGATCATTGTCGAAGTGTAAAATCTCCTATGATTTAAGGAGCGAAAATTATATCTAATAGTAGAAGTGTAAGTAATATCAAACTATCAGTTTTCTATTTGGATCTCATACGATTAGGCTTGATACAGTGATAACTAAAAAGATTACCATATGTTAATATTCAGATTTTGATCTTTTTATTACCACGATATAGATCGAAGATTTTGGATGATCCAATAGAAGTGTGCGTCTTACCTTACGTATTTATGTTTAAAAGTGAAGTTTGATCATGTGATTATTATTAACGTTAAATATTAGCTTAAATATGTGTTGGCCATTTATGCCAATTTAAAATTCCAAATAGGCTAAAGAATGTACCTTGACTATAACTTTTTGTTGAATTATCTTACGATGGATGAAATTATATGTATGTTTTGACACTCATGCTATGTAATCAAATGACACATTTTTTATCAAGCAAAATATATTACCATAATAAATTGTGGATACTATTATTTCTGTTCTGATAAGCATGAAAGGAAAAAACATGCCTACTATTTCTATTAACAAAATTTGATCACATGTTAAGCATGCCTATTGAGATATTTTTATTTTTGTATTCATATCACATTGCATGGGGTTGAGACGATACAAAAAGGAGAAAGTTTATGATAGTTTAATGATTTGCACATTCTAGTGGTACATCTATATATTTTGACAGTATATCTACGATTTTGGTGGCTTGTCCACATATTTTTCTATTTTGGTAGCTTGTTTGCAATATCTAGTGGCTTGTCCATAATTTTGGTGTGATATTGGATGGATGAGTTCTAAGGAACTCTTTTATGGTGTGTAGTAGTATTAGGTAGGAACTTTTCTGAAAATTCTACAATGATTTTTGAAAAACTGTGCACCAAAACATCATCATGCATATTAATATCTGTGAAATTGGACTGCTTATATATTTTCTACTATATTTTGAAATGTATGCTTTAATTACCTAGGTAAGACTCGCACTGGGCTTATTTAGCTCACTTTTTAGTTCTTTAACATTTCAGATAATCCTCAAGGTTAGGACTTGGACGCGGCTACCAGAAGGTTCTTAGATGATTTTAATTTTAATTACTCAAAACTTTATTATATGGTTACTTTGGGACTTTATTAATATTTTTATCAATTGTGGGACATTATTTTTTTGGGAATTTTAATTTAATCCTACATTATTTAAGTTTTTAAAAGTGCTCATGACCGTTTTACTGAATATGCATGAAAAACTAATTTTTAACAAAAATGCAATTTCAATACAATTTTTCACTACAATAATATGAATTTGATTTTAACAAAATATAATCTATCTCTTTTGAAATAATTGATGTTTTATTTATTTGTATGAAATATTGATTTTTAACAAAATATGGTTTTAGCAAAATTTTCACTACGATGTTTTAAAATCTATTGCTTTCAAATATACAACGTAGTCTTTCTAATATATTCAATCTTTACAAAGTAACTCTAAAGACGCTTGACAAGATTATTTTTTGAAAATTAATTTAGTTCTCTCAAACCAAAACAAGTAAGTCGAGAGCACTGTTCTTAAATAAAAAGGCAAATGTGTAACACCCCGAACCCGGCCCAGACGTTATGGCCATGTCCGGTGGGCTACATCACCTATACTATCCTACGCCGCCTTATTTACTAAGTCCGATGGTGTGTTTTGGAAAGCAGCGCTTGATTTTCTATTTTGAAAATCCCTGTTTTAATAACTACTCAACTTAATCTCTATTTCATTTGTTAAGCGGTTCACTTTAACCTTATTATCTTACTTAGTCTCTTGTAATAACAGGTTGGTTAAGAAAACATTTGTTTAATTTTCGAAAACAGTGCGTAGTTATGGATGAAATAGAATAGTTGAAAGTCCCAAGTAAAAACAGATAAAGTGGCCTTATTACAACCCATAGCAAAATAAAACCAATAGTAAAAATAATTAAATTAATAAACCAATTAAAATACGAGTTCGGTCTTCGTGGCCACTCTGAATCCCTCCCAGCAACCAAGTCACGATCTAGGGCTCACCTGCAAGGATGGAAAGAGAGGGGTGAGTTTGGGAAAACTCAGTGTGTGCAGAACCCATCCAAAGCGCACATCGGCTCGAGCCCACTAGACCTGAGCCCTAGCCAGTTTCAGTCAAATACTGGGCCGAAGCCCTATTCAGATTACAGATACTGGGCCGAAGCCCTATTCAGATAACAGTTTGGCCCATAGGCCCATAACAGTACAGTACAGTATAACAGTATGAATGCAACCCAATTGGGGAGACTACTCAACCCACCAACCGCTACACACCACCCGTACCAGCCAACACACCATGTGGGGAATAACTCGACCCACCCAGCCCACACACCACAGTTGCAGCACGGCTGCTCAGATAAACAGTATACGAGGCAAAGCCCCATTCAGTAACAATACGAGGCATAGCCCCTTTCAGTAACGTGGCAGTGCCACTCACACTTCCTCCAATATCAAACCCAAACCCCATGCATCAAACATACATACATCATGATATGCAATAACAATAATAGTCATGTCAAACAATTCAGTCGGTTTTTAGCCCTAGGGGTATAACGGTAATTTTCTACCTAAGGGCAAAACAGTAATTTCTCACCCTAATGGTATTTCAGTAATTTTGCTCTCATATTACAGTTTTTATGCTTATTACAGTCTCTACTAATCCCATAGTCGTTACAGAAATTCGGTTAACACAGTTTAATTGTTTTAGCTCTTAAGCCCTAAAACCCCTAATGAGCCCTATTTCGTCAATTAGCCCATTAGGCCCGTTTAGTCCAAATTTCATATTCAGTTACCTTGTTTTAGCTGTTCTTACGCCTACAGTTCATTTTATTACCCTTAAACCCATTTTTACCTAAATGGGCCCAAATTGCCCATTGGGCCCATATTCGGCCCACCGAGGCCCCAACTTACCGTAACGCCCAAAATTTCGTGGCTAACTCCCCCTTCAGTACCGATTTCATATCCAAAGTTTCCCTACCAACTTGTGAGTGTTCGCACTCTCACAAGCCCTCGAAATGCCCAATCTTCGGCATTTCGGCTTTTCGGCATTTGCCAACATGCACAATGAAGGGGTTCAGAATCACACACCTGTTTTGCGGTTTCACCAACGAGATCTCCTATGCGACAGTTCCTACAACCCAAAATCTAATTGATTAATCAATAGATCTACGAAAAACCAAAGCTACAATCCTTTACCACATTCGGCCATACCCCTTAATGGCCTAAAAATCTTACCTTTACCGATTTAGATCGCTTTAGATTTAGATCTGATGATTCCGATGCCTTTACTGCCTCACTTGCTCGCCTCCTTCGCAACTATCACTCAAAGAACAAAGAAAAACACCACTTGATTTACTAAAAGTCCAAATCGGCAAAGTCCCCAACTTTAGGGACTTTCGGCTTTTCCAACACATGAAATATTGAACAGATCTGAGGTATTAAACACTTACCAATGGTTTCTCTTCGATTCCTACACAGATCTGATGCAAATCTGCCCCTTGAACGTTAGTAGAACCCTTAACTATGAGATCTGAAATTTTCGGCTATCTCCCTACACTAATGGTGATTTCGGCTTTTCAACTAGAGAAGAAGATGGCGATTTGAGCTGTGAGTTTGGGTGATGGTGTCGACAATGAAGTGGCTCAAGGGAATGTAGTAATCGGCCACAACAAGTGAAAAGAATAGGGGTAATTCGGCTTACAAGAAATTGGCAAAAAAGAAAGCAGTTTTCGGGATTTCTGGCACTTTGAGCAATCGGCTATGGCTATTTTTGGAGGGATAGAATCGAAAGAAATTGCAGATCTGAGTATGATAGAGTGTTCGGCTAAGGGGAAGATCAACAGAGTAAAAAGAAAAGAAGAAAAGCAATGATAGAGAGGAAGAAGAAGAAGAAATCGGCTAGATACTCTTAGGGAGGCCAATTTCGGCTTTTTTGACTGAAAAGAGAATAATAACACCTAAGGTGGCTAACCCTAACTCTCATGAAAAAAAATAGAAAAAGACAAAACCCTAATAATTCCCCTAAAACAATCGGCCCAAGTCCCTGAAGCCCCTTGCCGAATTCCCACTTAAATTAGGCTCATGCTTTAAAAATTAAAAAAAACACAATGCTTACCTTATAACTCGAACCCTTGTCCTTGCATACCCACTTAGGCGCCACTTTTTTAGGAGCTTAGTGGCGCCACCTTGCCACTCTACCAAGGCTCCCTTTGTGACATATTTTACACGATTTTTCTTAAAGGCCCACTTAACCAAGTCCCCTTTCACTTGAAAATCCAACTTAAGATTTTACCGGGTTTTAACTTAAGCTTGGGCCTTCTAAAGGCCCACTAACACATGTACATACATTTTCAACCTTCAGAACACCAAAATTTTAAAATTTCACTAAAAATTCACAAAACCCGAAAAATCCCGAAAATCAGGGCGTTACAACTCTACCCCCTTAAAGAAATTTCGTCCACGAAATTTACCTGATCTAAATAACTGAGGGTATTGTTGACGCATAGTCTCCTCTGGCTCCCAAGTAGCTTCTTCTCTACCATGATTACGCCATAGCACCTTTACCAAAGGAACAGACTTCCTCCTTAAGACTTTGACATCACGATCTAAGATCTCCACAGGTTCCTCCTCGAAAGTC
The DNA here is from genome assembly GCA_020496765.1 of Gossypium stocksii. Classification (NCBI taxonomy): domain Eukaryota; kingdom Viridiplantae; phylum Streptophyta; class Magnoliopsida; order Malvales; family Malvaceae; genus Gossypium; species Gossypium stocksii. The sequence continues at coordinate 57,860,334 of CM035630.1, forward strand.
AAATCGGCATTTACTGTAATCTCCTCTACTGGTACAATATGCGAAGGGTCCGATCGATACCGTCTTAGCATAGATACGTGAAAAACGTCATGGATACGATCCAACTCTGGTGGCAACTCCAACTGATAGGCTACTGGCCCAATCCGCTTAAGAATCCGATAAGGCCCAATAAACCGCGGACTTAGCTTGCCCTTTTTACCAAATCTCAAGATCTTCTTCCACGGCGACACCTTTAGGAACGCCATATCCCCAACAGCGAACTCAATCTCCTTACGCTTAAGGTCAGCATATGACTTCTGCCGATCAGACGCCTCCTTTAACCGATCTCGAATCAGCTTAACTTTACTTTCGGTATCTGCTACCAACTCTGGTCCAAGAACTCTACGTTCTCCCAATTCTGTCCAACAAGTAGGAGTGCGACATCTCCGTCCATAAAGTGCCTCATATGGAGCCATCTGAATACTTGCTTGATAATTGTTGTTGTATGCAAATTCTGCCAACGGTAAATAATCTTCCCAACTACCACGAAAATCAATGATACATCCTCTTAACATGTCTTCCAACACTTGAATGACCCTTTCAGACTGACCATCTGTCTGAGGGTGAAATGCAGTACTGAAGTCCAATCGAGTACCTAACGCCTCATGCAACTTCTTCCAGAATCGAGATGTAAATCTAGGATCTCGATCAGAAATTATCGAAACTGGCACCCCATGCAAACGCACTATCTCTGCTACATACAGCTTGGCCAACTTCTGAAGTGAGTAATCAGTTCTAACTGGTATAAAATGAGCAGACTTCGTCAATCTATCCACAACTACCCAAACAGAGTCCTTCTTTGAAGGTGTCAAAGGCAAGCCACTCACAAAATCCATCGTTACTCTTTCCCATTTCCACTGCGGAATCTTTACTGGCTGCAACAATCCGGACGGCAGTTGGTGCTCAGCTTTAACTTGCTGACACGTCAAACATTTCCCAACGAAATCAGTCACCTCTCGCTTAAGTCCAGGCCACCAGTACCCTTCTCGCAAATCCCTATACAACTTATTACCTCCAGGGTGCATAGCATAGGCTCCACCATGAGCCTCACTCAATATCAACTTCCTCAAGTCAGAATCCTTAGGAATACAGACTTTTCCTCGAAAGCATAGGACTCCATTAGAATTCAATCCAAAATCCTCACTCTTACCCTCCTTGACTTGTTGAAATCGAGGAGTCAACGAATCATCCTTCCACTGCAATTCTTTAATCCTCTCGGTCCAAGTCGGTCTCACTTGCAGTTCGGCCAGCAAACTCCCATCATCATACAAACTTAAACGAGCGAACATCGCCTTTAACTCGGTAACAGTCCTTCGGCTCAGTGCATCAGCCACAACATTAGCCTTGCCAGGGTGATACTCAATTGAACAGTCATAGTCCTTAAGCAACTCTATCCATCTCTGTTGCCTAAGGTTCAACTCCTTCTGAGTTAACAGATATTTGAGACTTTTGTGGTCAGTGTATATAATACACTTTTCCCCATAAAGGTAGTGTCTCCAGATTTTCAATGCATATACCACCGCTGCCAACTCCAAATCATGCGTAGGGTAATTCACCTCGTGAGGCTTAAGCTGTCGCGAAGCATAGGCAACCACCTTACCCTCTTGCATCAGTACACAACCTAATCCCACATGCGAAGCATCGCTATAAACCGTAAAGTCCTTCCCAGATTCCGGCTGAATCAACACTGGCGCCTCGGTCAACACCTTTTTCAGGTTGTCAAAAGCTTCTTGCTGCCTCTCAGTCCAATTAAAGGGTACTCCCTTCCTTAACAATTTCGTTAATAGAGCCGCGATGATAGAGAACCCCTCAACAAACCTTCTATAATAGCCTGCCAAACCCAGAAAACTACGAATTTCTGTCACCGTCCTAGGCGGCTTCCAATCCAGAACTACCTCAATCTTGCGAGGATCTACCCTAATTCCCTTAGCAGAAACAACATGACCCAGAAAAGTCACTTCTCGAAGCCAGAATTCGCACTTACTAAATTTCGCATACAATTGCTTTTCTCTTAGAGTCCGCAGAACGATTCGAAGATGCTCATCATGCTTCTTCTCTATTTCCGAATACACCAATATATCGTCAATAAAGACGACTACAAAACGATCCAAGTACGGCTGAAATACTCGGTTCATTAAATCCATTAAAGCTGCTGGTGCATTCGTCAATCCAAAGGGCATAACCAAGAACTCGTAGTGACCATAACGAGTTCTGAATGCTGTCTTATGCACATCCACCTCTTTTACCCTTAACTGATGATACCCAGATCGAAGGTCGATCTTGGAAAACACTGAAGCTCCTTTAAGCTGGTCAAATAGATCGTCGATTCTTGGCAGAGGATACTTATTCTTTATCGTCAGTTTGTTCAACTGGCGATAATCGATACACATACGCATCGTACCGTCCTTCTTTTTCACAAACAGCACCGGTGCTCCCCACGGAGACACACTCGGTCTAATGAAGCCCCTATCTAACAACTCTTGAATCTGGGCTTTCAATTCCACTAGCTCCTTTGGTGCCATTCTGTAAGGCGCAATGGACACTGGAGCTGTTCCAGGCAACAGATCAATCCCAAATTCCACTTCTCGGTTAGGAGGTAGTCCAGGTAGCTCCTCAGGAAATACATCTTGAAATTTATTAACAGTCCTCACTGTCTCCACGGTCACCCCTTCGGGTTCAGTTTGACTTACAAACGCTAAGTATGCTTCACAACCTTTGCGCATCAACCTTTCAGCCCTTAAGGCAGAAACCACATTGGACAAATAGTCCCTTCGTTCACCAATAACCATCACCTCCTCACCTTCGGTTGTTCTTAATACCATTCTTTTGACCGCGCAATCCAACGTTGCCTTGTGCTTGGTTAACCAGTCCATGCCCAGAATCAAGTCAAATTCTCCAAAAGGTAACTCCATCAAGTCTCCCAGAAAGATCCTACCTTGAGTCTCTAAAGGCACATCTCTAAAGAGTTTATCTACCCTAACAGAGTGACCTAAAGGACTAATCACAGTTACCCCACTCACAGTCTCCTCAGAATGCACACCCAACGACCCAGAAATTTCACAAGCAACATACGAATGAGTCGAACCCACATCAATTAAAGCAGTATATGGTGTATGATCTATTAAGAACATACCAGTTATAACATCAGGTGCATCACCCTCCTCGCGGCGGCGAGCAGCATACACTAAGGCTGGCTGACGAGCCTCAGCATTTCCAGCACCCCTGCCAGGTGCTCCACGACCACGTCCATTACCATTGCCTCCTCTACCTTGACCACGGCCCCTTGGCGGTGGCAGTCCCCCACGCGCAGGCTGAGCAACTCTCTGATCAACAGCTTGAGCCTGAGCTGGCTTCTGTGGGCAGTCCTTAACCTGATGGTCCTTAGACCCACAACGAAAACAAGCTCCACTGCGTTTCCAGCATTCTCCTCGATGAACTCTGCCACAGTCTCCACAAGCCTGTGGTCTAACAACATTCACTGGCATAGCTCGCACTGGTTCTTCTACTCTAGCCCTCTTAAAATTCCAGTTTGCAGCTCCCGATACTCCAGAGTCTCTTTTAAAACGGTTGCGATCCCTATCGCGATTCCGCCTTTCAGCTTGCTTCACTTCCTCGGCTATCTTAGCCTTCTCCACCAGTGCAGCAAAGTCGCGCTCCCTCTGTGGCGCTATCAATACTCTCAGCTCATCTCTGAGGCCATCCTCGAACCGAACACTACGCTCATACTCGGTGGAAACAGTGCCACTAGCATACCGGCTTAATCGCAGAAATTCTGCCTCATATTCAGCCACAGTCTTACTACCCTGGGTCAGGTTCAGAAATTCCTTCCTTCGTGCATCCACATAACTAGCCCCAACATATTTCGCCTTGAAAGACTGCTTGAACAATTCCCAAGTTACCCTCTCAGCTGGGGTACCCTCTCTTACGGTGATCCACCATTGATATGCCTCGTCCCTCAGCAACGATACCGCTCCTTTCAGCTTCTGCTCCACTAAGCAGTCCAAGTCGTCCATAATTCGCTCTGTGGCTTCCAACCAGTACTCAGCCACATTTGGGGCCACTCCAGATATGCCCCTAAAAATTTTCGCTCCATTGGCCCGGAGTCGCTCAGAAATGGACCCCCTATTCACAGGCCCAACATTAGCTCCGGCCACCCTTTCCAGAATTCTCAGCATGGCCTGGGATAAGGCGTCGTCCCCTGCGGCCCGATCGTACGGCCCATTTTCCTCCACTGGTGGTCGTGCTTCTCCTGCTGGCCTATGCTCAGAAGACAATGATCCAGCTTGCGCACTAACTCGGCCTCGTCCACGGCCTCGTCCCCGAGTAGCTCTTGTACTCATATCGATTATCTGTTTTACGAATTTTATGCCATCAGTTAATGTTTCAGTTGTTTATTACAGAATATCTTATGAACAGATAAAATTTCAGAGTTTGTGTTCGCGCGATCGTAGCCTAGCTACTGTCTCAGTTTCCTAGGGTTTAGTTTACCCTACAGTTTCAGTTTTATGGCCTTAATACTACCTCACCTATAGTATCACATCCAAGGCTCAGTACTATCTATAGCTTTATTTTCAGTACAGTATAGAAGTTAAGGCAGAAAATACTTACAACTTGGTGCCGGGGATTCAGTGTGCCACCTCTCGAAGTACCAGATTTCAATAAAATCTTAGACCTAAAAATAATAATAATTTTTTTAACATATTTTAGAAAAGACAAGTTAAAAGAAATCACTTCGAAAACAAAAATTCTTTCAGAAAATCTGGTTTTCCAAAAATACCTTTTATGAGCTTAAAATTTTGAAAACCCCTTTTTGGACCCGATCCACAGCCGAGTTGTTGCAACCAGGCTCTGATACCACTAAATGTAACACCCCGAACCCGGCCCAGACGTTATGGCCATGTCCGGTGGGCTACATCACCTATACTATCCTACGCCACCTTATTTACTAAGTCCGATGGTGTGTTTTGGAAAGCAGCGCTTGATTTTCTATTTTGAAAATCCCTGTTTTAATAACTACTCAACTTAATCTCTATTTCATTTGTTAAGCGGTTCACTTTAACCTTATTATCTTACTTAGTCTCTTGTAATAACAGGTTGGTTAAGAAAACATTTGTTTAATTTTCGAAAACAGTGCATAGTTATGGATGAAATAAAATAGTTGAAAGTCCCAAGTAAAAACAGATAAAGTGGCCTTATTACAACCCATAGCAAAATAAAACCAATAGTAAAAATAATTAAATTAATAAACCAATTAAAATACGAGTTCGGTCTTCGTGGCCACTCTGAATCCCTCCCAGCAACCAAGTCACGATCTAGGGCTCACCTGCAAGGATGGAAAGAGAGGGGTGAGTTTGGGAAAACTCAGTGTGTGCAGAACCCATCCAAAGCCCACATCGGCTCGAGCCCACTAGACCTGAGCCCTAGCCAGTTTCAGTCAAATACTGGGCCGAAGCCCTATTCAGATTACAGATACTGGGCCGAAGCCCTATTCAGATAACAGTTTGGCCCATAGGCCCATAACAGTACAGTACAGTATAACAGTATGAATGCAACCCAATTGGGGAGACTACTCAACCCACCAACCGCTACACACCACCCGTACCAGCCAACACACCATGTGGGGAATAACTCGACCCACCCAGCCCACACACCACAGTTGCAGCACGGCTGCTCAGATAAACAGTATACGAGGCAAAGCCCCATTCAGTAACAATACGAGGCATAGCCCCTTTCAGTAACGTGGCAGTGCCACTCACACTTCCTCCAATATCAAACCCAAACCCCATGCATCAAACATACATACATCATGATATGCAATAACAATAATAGTCATGTCAAACAATTCAGTCGGTTTTTAGCCCTAGGGGTATAACGGTAATTTTCTACCTAAGGGCAAAACAGTAATTTCTCACCCTAAGGGTATTTCAGTAATTTTGCTCTCATATTACAGTTTTTATGCTTATTACAGTCTCTACTAATCCCATAGTCGTTACAGAAATTCGGTTAACACAGTTTAATTGTTTTAGCTCTTAAGCCCTAAAACCCCTAATGAGCCCTATTTCGTCAATTAGCCCATTAGGCCCGTTTAGTCCAAATTTCATATTCAGTTACCTTGTTTTAGCTGTTCTTATGCCTACAGTTCATTTTATTACCCTTAAACCCATTTTTACCTAAATGGGCCCAAATTGCCCATTGGGCCCATACTCGGCCCACCGAGGCCCCAACTTACCGTAACGCCCAAAATTTCGTGGCTAACTCCCCCTTCAGTACCGATTTCATATCCAAAGTTTCCCTACCAACTTGTGAGTGTTCGCACTCTCACAAGCCCTCGAAATGCCCAATCTTCGGCATTTCGGCTTTTCGGCATTTGCCAACATGCACAATGAAGGGGTTCAGAATCACACACCTGTTTTGCGATTTCACCAACGAGATCTCCTATGCGACAGTTCCTACAACCCAAAATCTAATTGATTAATCAATAGATCTACGAAAAACCAAAGCTACAATCCTTTACCACATTCGGCCATACCCCTTAATAGCCTAAAAATCTTACCTTTACCGATTTAGATCGCTTTAGATCTAGATCTGATGATTCCGATGCCTTTACTGCCTCACTTGCTCGCCTCCTTCGCAACTATCACTCAAAGAACAAAGAAAAACACCACTTGATTTACTAAAAGTCCAAATCGGCAAAGTCCCCAACTTTAGGGACTTTCGGCTTTTCCAACACATGAAATATTGAACAGATCTGAGGTATTAAACACTTACCAATGGTTTCTCTTCGATTCCTACACAGATCTGATGCAAATCTGCCCCTTGAACGTTAGTAGAACCCTTAACTATGAGATCTGAAATTTTCGGCTATCTCCCTACACTAATGGTGATTTCGGCTTTTCAACTAGAGAAGAAGATGGCGATTTGAGCTGTGAGTTTGGGTGATGGTGTCGACAATGAAGTGGCTCAAGGGAATGTAGTAATCGGCCACAACAAGTGAAAAGAATAGGGGTAATTCGGCTTACAAGAAATTGGCAAAAAAGAAAGCAGTTTTCGGGATTTCTGGCACTTTGAGCAATCGGCTATGGCTATTTTTGGAGGGATAGAATCGAAAGAAATTACAGATCTGAGTATGATAGAGTGTTCGGCTAAGGGGAAGATCAACAGAGTAAAAAGAAAAGAAGAAAAGCAATGATAGAGAGGAAGAAGAAGAAGAAATCGGCTAGATACTCTTAGGGAGGCCAATTTCGGCTTTTTTGACTGAAAAGAGAATAATAACACCTAAGGTGGCTAACCCTAACTCTCATGAAAAAAAATAGAAAAAGACAAAACCCTAATAATTCCCCTAAAACAATCGGCCCAAGTCCCTGAAGCCCCTTGCCGAATTCCCACTTAAATTAGGCTCATGCTTTAAAAATTAAAAAAAACACAATGCTTACCTTATAACTCGAACCCTTGTCCTTGCATACCCACTTAGGCGCCACTTTTTTAGGAGCTTAGTGGCGCCACCTTGCCACTCTACCAAGGCTCCCTTTGTGACATATTTTACACGATTTTTCTTAAAGGCCCACTTAACCAAGTCCCCTTTCACTTGAAAATCCAACTTAAGATTTTACCGGGTTTTAACTTAAGCTTGGGCCTTCTAAAGGCCCACTAACACATGTACATACATTTTCAACCTTCAGAACACCAAAATTTTAAAATTTCACTAAAAATTCACAAAACCCGAAAAATCCCGAAAATCAGGGCGTTACAAAATGATTTTTAAAGAGAGAATTAAAATAGGATTGTTTTCCGTGCCAATCCAATTGTTAATGTAATCTTCAAAATTCAGCCATGATGTCTAGGTCAGGTTTAGGAGATTACAACATGTTTTAATTGAATGATTGAAATTAAATGAATGTTTAAAAGAATTTTTGAATGGAAAGTGCATGTTCCTATTCTATCAATTACAATAGCATTTCATAACTTTATTCTGGTATCGCGGTCCGGTGAGGGGTGTTACATGAAAAATATGTATTTATATTTAGTTTTTGTCTCATATAAAATAGCATGTACATAGGTTGATTTTATTCAATAATAAATTTGTATGATTTGATTTAAATTCGACAAATATATAACTTTTATAAAAGAAAAGATTTTATAAAGGGTCCAATGACTTTAATAACACTTCTTATAAATAATTTTTTTATCATAACTTTAGAAAGGTATTTTTTATAAATAAGTCATGAAAACAAAATATAACAATTTTTTTATAAATAAGTATATTATTTATAATATAGAATATGGGTATTAAAAAAAATCATGTCCATACTTTTTTGCCACAACTTTTTATAAATAAGTATAATATAACAATTTTTTATAACACACAATTATTTTTTACAATATTCTTTTAATTTTAGAATTTTTTAGTATTTAGATAATATAATTTTCATAACTTTATAAAATATACATAAACTTTTTATATTATAAAATTTTTAAGATTAATAAAACAATTTTAAAAATTTTGACTTTAACCACCTCAAATACTCATACATGTTCATGCCTATAATATAATTTATATAACTCAACTTGTATAAAAAATAAATTCTTAAAGTTAAGTAATGTATTAGTGTTTGAAAAGCCATAGAATATTTAGATTTGGTGTAATTACTCAAATTCTCTACCTCCTTTAAAAATTGGAAAACATAATTTGGTACTTCAATTATACCCAATTTAGCTAAACCCATTAATTACAATAATTATTCAAACATGCCATCCAATGTTGTAACACCCCTTACCTGTGTTCAATACTAGAACAGGATACGGGTATTACTAGAACAACATATGTATAATTATAGCAAATCAAGACATAAAATGATTATCTAAACTTAAATCCGTCAATTGATCGTTTATCTTTTAAAAATTAAATTCACATATATCATAAACTTATAATGTAACTAACATTAGATCATACCGATAACAAAATACGAGTGAAATATCTAATGTTAGAATTCAACTTTTAAAGTAATATTACTAAAATTTATAACAAAATACTCAAGCCTTCTATACATGCCATATGTCCAAAATATGTTTACAAAATACCAAAAGGAATGATGGATAGCATTGGTGAGCTTCCGACAACTTTTCCCTGAATCACGAGCAAACTTGATTTCACTATAAAATAAAACAAGAAAGGAAGAGGAAGCAAAATAAGCTAAACGCTTAGTAAGTAATATGTAAATAATAAAGATAACAAACTAATAATGGTATTTATAGATCCCAAAATATGTATCCATAATTACACAACCTTTTTCTCATATGCATTTATCATTTATTTCAGTTCAGTACAAGCTATCCATTCGAGTCCCAATCACTAAATTATTTTTATCCGGAGCTACAAAACTCAAAATTAAGATCCGTAAATTTTCATAGAAACTAGACTCATATGTCTTCTTACCATAAAAATTTCAGAATTTTTGGTTAGGCCAATTAATACAGTTTATTCATTGAAGTCTCCCCTATTTCGTAGTTCAGCAGCTCTAATCACTCTTCACTAAAATTTAATTATCTTTTTTTACCGAATTCAAATGAGGTTCTTGTTTCTTTCTTATAAAAATAGGCTCAATAAGGAATCCAACCACATAAATTATGTTCCTTAACTATTTTTGTACAATTTTTAATGATTTTTACAATTCAAAATAGGGGATTACAAAATCAGTCTAAACCAGTCTTACAAAAATATAAATATCTCAAAATACAGAATTCCTTTGTTTGCTCTGTTTCTTTTATATGAAAATGGACTCAATAAGCTTTAATAACATATCTCATTCAACTTCTAGTTCAACTTTTACCATTTTTGGTGATTTTCCAAATTCACTCCCCTGCTGCTGTTTTAGACTGTTTATCCCAAATTTCATTCCTTCACTAAAATTTCTTATTATCAACTTTCAAGATAATACTTATCCATATTCATCTTATCAAAATTCAATCACATATCTAACTCATAATTCAAAACTCATATATTCATATTCCGGTATTTATCCCATATTTTTCACGTTAAATTTCATTTAGTAAACTTGTTTCTCCTGGTGAACACTTTGGAAAGTAACAATATCTTGTGGTTTTAGCACATAGCTCCACCTTCTATAATTAATGCCCAACTTAGTGGTATATGCACATAGCACCATACTATTGGGCTAACATATAATTGTGGCATACGCACTTAGCACCACTTTTCAAATTAACATGCATAACTGTCGCATATCCACTGAGCACCACGTTACATGTTTAACCGTGGTATATCCACTTAGCACCACGTTAATGAGTCAATATATGTAACCGTGGCATATCCACTTAGCACCACGTTACATGTATCAATATGTGTAATCGTGGCATATCTCTTAGCACCACGTTACACGTATAATCGTGGTATATCCACTTAGCACCACGTTTTTCCATTCCGAAGGTTCAACCGAGATTTCCTCATTTAATCTCAATTCATCAACCACAAATCCCTGTTTACGTCCATTAATTGAACAATACTAAAACTTATTTCACATGTCACAAAATAAAATATTATAACATAATAAAACAATACATTATTTACATATAAACTTACCTCGGTGCAAAATAAAGAAATTTTGCAATTTAGTCCACAATCTTTTCCTTTTCCCGATCAAGGTCGATTCCACGTCTTTCTTGATCTAAAATAACACATTTAGCTTATTTAATACTCACATTTATCAAAACAGTCCTTAACTCTAACTTTGGAAAAATTATGATTTTGCCCCTAAACTTTTGCATATTTACACTTTTGCCCCAAAGCTCGGAAATTAAACTTTTTCCCTAATTCTTATGTTTTAGAACATGTTGATCATTTATTTGCCAACAGCAACATCAAATTCCTACTCTAACAAGTACTTATGAACAATAGGTATTTTTACCGATTAAGCCGTTTTACTCGTTTTCATTTAAAACCGAGCAGTAGAAGTTGTTTAACATAATTTAAAACCTCATATTCTATCATAAAACATCAAAATAAATACATTTCACCTATGGGTATTTTTCCAAATATAAAACCTAGGTTAAATTATTGCTAGCATAAGCTAAATCGAGTTATCGGGACTCCAAAAACGTAAAGAACATTAAAAACGGGACTTGGAATCACTTACTATGGAGCTTGGAAGCTTGAAACAAACCCTAGCTATGGAGAACCCTTAAAATTTCGTCCTAATGAAGAAGATGAACATATTTTGCCATCTTTTTCCCTTTTTTAATCTTTTAATTACCAAATGACTAAAATACCCTTCATTAAAAACTTTGGTTATTTCTACCTATGTATGTCCATTTTTGTCCATGAAAACCTAATGGTATAATTCCATTTAAGGACGTCTACTTCAATTATGCTCTTGAATTAAATCCTTCAACATCTAGAACTCATATTTATCAACTTTTGCAATTAAGTCCTAATAGGCAAATTAAACATACAATTCATGAAATTTTCTATCGATATTCTAACACATACATCTAATCACTCGATAAATTATAAAAATTAATCGGAATAAATTTTTCTACTTCAGAATTGTGGTTTCGAAACCACTATTCCGTTTAGGCCCTAATTCGAGCTGTCACAAATGTAATTATAAATAATTACACATAAATCCAATTATTAGATGACTTTCCAAATACTAAGGTAGTGTTTTAGTGTTTGGAAAGCTACCTAATAATTAGATTCATGTGTAAGTGCATGTAGTTATACAATGGTAGCATTTTGGGTAGCCATTGTAATTAGTGAGTCTCATTGAATTAGGTGTAATTGGAACACCTCAATTACAGTTCGTAATTACACCCAAATTCAATTTTAATTTTTTTTTTACAATACAAGTTAAAAAATATATATTTTAAGCATTAACATGGATGAGTATTATAGTTATGAAAAAATATTTTTATATTATAAATCATAAAAAAATTATAAAATAAAAATAATTTGTGAAATTTATAAAATAAAAAAATATTATTTAAATCCTAAAAATATTCTAAAGTTATGACAGAAAAGTTTATTATAAAAGCATAATTTACATGTTATAAAAAGGTTATAATATATATTTATAAAAGGTTATGGTCAAAAAGTATAAACATAATTTATTTATGTGTTCATGCTATATATATTATAAAAATAATATACTTATTCATAAAAAAATATTATTGTTTTTTAACTAAAAAATAATTTTTTAAAATTACTAAAATAATATATTATTTATAAGAAGTGTTATGAAAGTTTTAGACAATTAATAATTTTTTTATAAAAGTTTATATATTATAAATTTTATATTATTTTTACTTAATTTACGTATTATAAGAAGGGATACAACTTAGCATAAATCTTTCTTCAAATTAAGTATATTATATATATTTATAATTAAAGCTACAAACTATTTGAACTGTGAATCTAAATATTATAAAGTTGATGGTAGATATGCAAATAGAAAATATTTTCTTGCACCATATCACGGTAGACGGTACCATTTGAGAGAATGGTGCCAGACAAAAGCACCATATATAGCTCGCAAACTCTTTAATATTATATATTTAAAGCTTCGTAATATGGTTAAAAAGACATTTTTTGTCCTAAAAAGATATTTTCCATATTAATAACATCATCTTAGTATAACATAAAAAAGAGGTTTGGTTATGTTAACATGTTGCATATTTCATAATTTCAATCATAAGTGCAATTGAGATGATCCATACTTTGAAAATTACATTAAAGAAGGATATATTAATGATTTTAATGATACAGATTCAAGTTCAGAAAATGAGAATGAACCTATGTTAAGTATTAAAGAAGGAATAACCTAATAAATATGCACCAAAACAATTAAATAAAATTGTATATAATGTCTATTTTTCTAACTATTTTTTAGACGGACATAATAGATATGATGATTTAATTTTAATTTTTATTACTTATTTAAAAATTATTTTTAACAAAATTCATGTATTAAAATTTAAATAAAAAGACATATATAATAAAATTTAAATCAAATAGAAATGGTAAAACCTGAAATCAAACACTAGAAATCTCAGCCAACTCTTGGAACACCTAATGGGTGTACCAAATCGGGAATTCCCAATTTATAGTTTCAAATAGAAAACGTAAATTTGCATTTGACGAATGAGGAATAAAATAAAAAAAAATTATTAAACAGATAAGAGAGAAAAAATTGAACTGTAGAAGTACTACGGTTCCTCTAGATTCTAGGGTTTCTCTTTCATTTTCTACTAAAAAAGCCAGGGGAGCGGTTCCTTCCAACTTTTTTTCCCTCTCCGCTCCCTTCCCTTCAATTTCCTTCAACTTTCTCGCCAATTGCCCCATGCTTTTCCCTCCTGCCAAACAGATCCCTTCTTCATACTCCTGTCTCCAACCCTCTTTCTCTCCCCCAATCCCTCTTTTCTTCTTCTCTTTTTCAAATCCTCATCTCTAAAATTACAGCTTTGGCCCCCCAACCTCAATGCAGCTCCCCGATTCCACCGACATCATTGACAACCTCCTGGAGAATCCCGACCAAAAACTCAACCAACCCAAAGACGAAAACAACGACGACGATAATGATTCTAATAGCACAGCCGAAACCGCCGCCGTCGATGGCAACGATGAAAACAACGACCGTAGCAATGGTTGTACCGATGGAGACTCAGTTCTCGATGTTTCCGGGAAAAGCGTGGAGTTTTCTATATTGGGGGACTCGAAGGAGTCCGTGGACGGGCTTTATTTGTACAAGAACGTGTTCAATTTGATTCCGAAATCGGTTGGGGCGTTAAGTCGGTTAAGGAATTTGAAGTTCTTTGGAAATGAAATTAATTTGTTTCCGTCGGAAGTGGGGGGTTTGGTAGGGTTAGAGTGTTTACAGGTGAAGATATTGTCACCTGGTTTCAATGGGATGTCTTTAAGCAAGTTGAAAGGGTTGAAAGAGCTGGAACTTAGTAGGGTTCCACCTCGTTCTTCGGTTTTGACTCTCTTGAGTGAGATTTCTGGGCTTAAGTGCTTGACGAAGCTTTCCGTTTGTTATTTTTCCATTAGGTATGTGTTTTATCAACCCTTTTGGCCATTTTATTTTGAGTTGTGTTAAATGTTTTTGGATTAATTTTTAGCATATATTTTTATTCTTATTCTATGTTATGGTAGTAAAGGTATCTTTTTGATTTGCTTTGTTCCATTAGTTTATATTATTCCAAATTTTAAGTGTCTGATTAAGAAATCTTGTGATTCATATGCTGCGAAAGATGAAGTTTGCATAAGAATTAAATGAGATTTAAGTAGTTTAAAGTGTCATCTAATACCTACTACTTATTATTCATAACGCTAGGCTACTGTCAATAGTATTACCTACTACTTATTGTCAACAGATAAGGTGTTGATCCTTATTTTTGGATGTACTGTAAAGAAAGTAAGAAACAGTGTCTTAGCTCCCATCAATTCCTGATGGGATAGATCTGTGGGTGTGCATGGCATGGGAAAAATGCATGACCTTTATGTTTCCTTTTCCTGCAGATATCTTCCTCCAGAAATTGGATGCTTAAAGAATTTGGAATATCTGGATCTGTCATTCAATAAGATAAAGAGTTTGCCAATTGAAATTAGTTATTTGAATGATTTGATATCGCTGAAAGTTGCCAATAATAAATTGGTGGAATTGCCTTTGGGCTTGTCCTCATTTCAAAGATTGGAGAACTTGGACTTATCAAATAATAGGTTGACGTCACTGGGGTCTCTTGAGCTTAGCCTAATGCCTAACCTTCACACTTTGAATCTTCAGGTACTTATCATAACTGTGGACTTAGATTTATCCCTATCCTGGAATCTCTTGTGAAGATTTAAATGAGCAATTATACTCAACATGTTATCATCATCCGTTATTTGCTTGTTCTGACCAGTTTATAATACTTTAGATGGTCCTAATTCAAAGACCTTCCCATGATTCTCTAGAATGCATTCAATTTCAATTTGGCTACAGTTTTATTTTAAGATGCATACTGGCATGCTATTTCTACTTGAGTAGCAAATGCTGAGGGGTAAACATAGATATAAGCATTGTACTGTGTCTAATTGGATTATGTATTTATTTATCCGTAACTTGTGTGTCACATCATGCTTATTTTGTGTGCTTGGATTTCATTGAACTTAGAGTTAGTTGTCATTAGTAATTTTCCTGATATCCTAAGTCCAAACTAGATGTACCAGTTGACTAAAATTTTATTTGAAGATGTGTACTGGCATTCGATTTCTACTTAAGCAGCAAATGCTGAGGGGGTTAAACATAGACACAAGTATCATGCTACTTCTAATTGGATTATGTATTAAATGATCTGTAACTTGATTTCATTGCACTTACAGTTAGTTGTCGCTAGTATTTTTTCTGTTATCCTAAGTCCAAACTAGATGTACCATTTTACTCAGGATATGCTTGTTTTCAGCTCGTGCTATTTAATTAGTATCAGCGTTGCACAAGTATGCTATAAGTTTCAACTTTTTGTTGGCCTTGTTGGAGCCGATTATTTTCAATGTAATAGGTGGATTAGGTTGTAGTTTGTATGTTAAAACTTTGACATCTTTTTTTTTGGGGAATCTAACCTCTTTGCCTTTGTTTTCATACATATACATCATTATCTAGTATAATAAACTTGTAAGCTGTTTTCAAACACCTTCTTGGATATGCTGCAATTTGGAAGGAAATGGCAGAGCTGTCTCCAGTGATGAGTTTACCAGTTCTTCAGTTGAAATGGATGTATATGAAACTACTGGTCAGGATAATGATGGAAGTGTGTCTTATAATGGTAAGTTGTTTCTCATAAGTTTTTGTTATATAATAAATCTCTTATTGCATTTCCATTCTCCTAAATTAACCCTTAACACTTAAATTAATTACATTCAAATTTTGAACTAGGCTCTCATAAGACCTCATCAGGCATCTTAACCGTGCCATTGGCAAATAGTAGATATATTGCAGCTCGGAGATCAAGTAAACGATGGAAGAGGAGACATTATCTGCAGCAAAGAGCTCGACAAGAACGTCTAAACAACAGCAGAAAGTGGAAAGGGGAAGGACATGCTGAGGTGCATACTGTGAAGGCAGGTGGAGAATCTCCAGGTGATAATGATGTCCTTGCCTCAAGTACTGGTATAGAAGCTGCATCTGAACTTGTAGGTAAAGATGATGATAAGCCATTACATATATTAGAAGCCAAAAATGAAAAAATCAGTAGTGTTAGGCATGAAGATGACACAGTTACTTATGAAAAGAGGCTTGAAGTGAAAAATAGTACCTCAGATGGTTATGAGTCAAGAAGTAAAGGGAGTGAAGATGAGTGTTCACGGCTTGATGCATCTTTGGCCCTAGTAAGAGTAGCTATTGAACAGGACGAAGGTTCATCCTCAGAAATATCCAAGTCAAATTTTAAGTCGAAACGGCAATCTGATCGGGATCTTAGTAATCCAAAACCATGCAAGTCTCGAAAACCAACAGATTATTGCTCCAATCTATCACAAAAGTATAGTACCACTTCATTTTGTGGAACTGAAGACTACCTACCGGATGGCTTTTATGATGCCGGACGTGATCGTCCCTTCATGCCATTGAGTAGCTATGAGCAGATCTTTCATCTCGAATCACGTGAAGTAATTCTAGTTGACAGGTAATTTTACATGCAGAGTAGGAATTAAGTTGCTTTGTAAATCAAGACTACTAGCTTTTGCTTAATTGGTTTGCAAACAACATTTCTGATCTAATTGAGAAATGATTATGTCTACTGTTTTCTATAGGGAAAGAGATGAAGAGCTGGATGCAATTGCTCTCTCTGCTCAAGCTTTGGTCTTTCATTTGAAGCACTTGAATGGCTTAGCTAAAGATAAAGAGTGGGTTCATGTTGATAACTTTCAGATAGCATCTTTGCTTGCTCTTTTTATTTCTGACCATTTTGGAGGGAGTGATAGAAGTGGTATGGTTGAAAGGACTCGAAAAGCGGTATCTGGTTCTAATTACAAGAAGCCTTTCATTTGCACCTGTACAACCGGAAATGGTGACAGTGCTTGTGCGTCAAACAAGACCTTGAATACTGTAGAAGATATTGTATTCTCTGATCTCTGTGAGAGATCTTTACGGTCAATAAAGTCAAGGAGGAAATCGATCATTGTCCCATTAGGTACCCTTCAATTTGGAGTGTGTAGGCATAGAGCACTGCTCATGAAGGTAACTATTTTCCCTTGGTTCTTTTTTTGTTTGATATTAATCAATTTAGTTCATTTTTATCTTTTTTTTTTTAATAAATACCTTATATGACTTCAATTGCTGCAGTATTTATGTGATCGAATGGAACCACCAGTTCCTTGTGAGCTTATTAGGGGCTACTTGGATTTTATGCCCCATGCCTGGAATATCATTCCCATAAAGAGAGGGGATTCATGGGTTCGCCTGGTGGTTGATGCTTGTCATCCGCATGACATACGTGAAGAGATAGATCCTGAATACTTTTGCAGGTCAATCTCTGGATGCAAATATTGTTAAATGTCTGTATTTAAAAACAATTTTTTGGAGATTCCTGTTTCTAGCATATTTTGTGACATAACCAATTTGAAGATTTGGTCTCACTAGAGCGCTGCAGATTTGGAATCTGGAAAGAGTTTGTGAAAGCTTAATTTTGTGTTTAATATTTTTCCAATATTAACTGAGCCAATAACGTGGTTTTGAATTATTTGTTCCTTCTATCTTGTGGAGAACTTGTATCTGTGTGTTCTAGATAAGTTGTGATGCTGTAATTTTTTTTTATAAAATTCGTTTTTTCATTCGCTGATAGGTGACTGCTTTTTGTTATAGATACATACCCCTGAGTCGAACAAAAGTACCTGTTACATCTGAAAGCATTCCTGGCTTGAGTTCCTTCCCGTCTATGACCGCAAGTGATGAAATTGAAAGAGTGGCCTCCAGTTCTCTCCTTCGGTGCAAATTTGGATCATTGGATGCTGCAGCGAAGGTTTGTTATTTATATTGTCTGGTTTAGTTCGTATTGCTTGAACTAGGGATCTGATGAATATTAGATTGTTTAATGGGTTTTTAGATATAAGAGTTGAGTGTGATTGTTTTTGATGCAGGTATTCTTCTCATGCCTTTCAATAAACTGATAGTTCCTTTTGAGCTATTAATTTGTCTGATTTGGATTTGCAGGTGCGCACTCTAGAAATTAATGGTGCTTCATTAGATGAGGTTAAAAATTTTGAGTACAGTTGCCTGGGGGAAGTAAGAATACTGGGTGCTTTGAAACACGCCTGCATAGTAGAAATGTATGGACATCAAATAACCTCAAAGTGGATTTCTGTGGGAGATGGAGAAACGGAGCATCGAATCTTGCAGTCTACAATTTTAATGGAATACATAAAAGGAGGATCCTTGAAGGTACTGATTTTTTTGTGTTTTCTGATTACTTGAGTTGTGTTTAAACCTATTTATCCTGTTGCTTATGAGCAGACTCATATTGAGAAACTAGCTAAAGCTGGTGAGAAACATATCCCTGTGGATTTGGCCTTGTGTATTGCACGTGATGTTGCATCTGCATTGGCCGAGTTGCACTCAAAGCACATTATTCATCGTGATATAAAAAGTGAAAACATTCTGATTGATTTGGATGGAAAGAGAGTTGATGGGAGCCCTGTTGTGAAGCTCTGTGATTTTGATAGAGCAGTACCTCTTAGGTCTTCCCTGCATACATGTTGTATTGCTCATTTAGGGATACCTCCTCCAGACGTTTGTGTTGGAACACCTCGTTGGATGGCTCCTGAGGTTCTAGGCGCAATGCATAAGCGTAATCCTTATGGGCTGGTAAGTTTTTCTCTTGCCATTTTGGCATTGATTTTTGAATTGATGTTTCCTTGATAGATTTGATGATAAATGCAAAGATGATTTACCTGGTAGATTAATGTTATGTTGAATAGAAAAAGGAGGGGGAGGAGTGGGAAAGTGGGTATAATGTTTAGAGGTAGCATTTAGGTATCAGCTTGAAGTGATATGTTACTTGCTATAGCTGCTTTGAGTTTTATTCGACTGGATCTGTGTTTTATGCGAAGTGCATTGCTTGTGTGGATGTGAAGTCTGTTTCTAACTGGTTGCAGGAGGTGGACATTTGGTCATTTGGATGCCTGCTTTATGAATTGTTGACTCTCCAAGTTCCGTATTCTGGGTTATCTGAGCTTCACATTCATGAACTTATTCAGGTAACGGCAATAGTAAATTCTGAGCTTAACATATCTTCTTCTTTAAACCTTTGGTCTAAGCAGCTTGTTCTTATCTATACATTGCAGATGGGTGAGCGTCCACGACTACCTGAAGAGCTGGAGGCATTGGAATCGACTGAAAGTGTAATGACCCAATCTGGAACAGAGGCTGAAACAGAAACACTTAGATTTCTTGTTGATATCTTCCGTAAATGTACAGAGGAGAATCCCGTTGATCGCCCAACAGCCAACAACCTTTATGATATGTTGGTCAAACACACAAATGATTTCAGGAATTTGAGTTAAGAACATGTAGGTTGGCCGATTTTAATAATTATTGCCCCTCATTGTTAGCCTGAATATGTTATTTCATTGTATTTAATGTGTATTCCATTGGGAATCAGAGTTTGGATCTCTTCAGGAATTAATTACCCACACAAGTAGTTGCACTGACTAGGATTAGCAGCCTGACTTAATTTTGTTGTGTACTAGCAATAAAAACAAGGAATTTGATGTATCCAGCATGTTATCTGTAATGTTATTGAGATCTGTAAATTTTTGTAGGTAGTTGATTTTGGTTGTCCAATCCATAGTTATCAAATGAATCTAGTTACAATGTATTATATACCAAATTTCCGCTTTATTGATTGTATTTTTCAGAACGAGTCAGTATGCATGGATTCCTGACTGCTGGTTCGTTAATTGTCACTTCAGTATGTATGGTCTTTAAAATTTTTTTTTTTGATAGTGCTGCCTATTGGCCTTAAATTTTATATTTTTGATGTCTGAGGTTGTTTGATCTGTGGCAAGTCCGGCACAGGATTAAATGCGCGATTTAACTTGCAAGTTCATGTTGGATTGAATTTAAATAGGTAAATGGCCTTTTTTTTTTTTTTTTCCTATAATAGTATTAATTAAAATATTGTGGAGGAGTCAACTCTAGGGAACTTTCAATAATGAAAACTAGTAATTGAATCCTGAAGTTCATACTTAATTGTATATGCTGATAGGCTAGGAGTCCTATTCCACAATTGCAGGGTACTCTAATTATTCTTATCAAATCCCTGAATTATTCTTATCATTATTATTACCTTGAAAGAATGGTACTTGATATTGTTGGAACCCGTGGAGAAAATAAAAGTAAATATAATATTGGCCTGTATGCCAAAAAAAAAGAATGTGACGAACTGTTGTTTTTGAAATTTATTGTTCTATGTTGATTTTGAAGAGGGAGGAAAACGTGTCTTAAGGTGTGTTTTCAGTTACTCTAGCTGAAAACGCGTCATATTGTATGTGTTTTCATTAAAAATAGGCAAATCAGATTTTTTTTTTGTTAAATGGTTAAATGTAATTGTTTTTATTTTTAAGTCTTGGATTCAATTATTCTTTTACTCACATTTGTATTTTTATTTTATTTTTAAAATTTTTTTTATTTTTAATTAAAATTTTGATGTATTAGTTCTTTTGATTAGATGGTTAGACATTTGTAATTTCATTATTATGTCTTAAGTTCAATTTCTCTTATAAGCATTTTAGTATAGATTATTTCTTTCATGTTGTTTCAAGTTATTATTATTATTTTTAATTAATAATTCTTTTATTTATAAATCAAATAATTATTGTAAATATCATTATTTTTAGTAAATATAATTTTTATGTGTAATATTTTTCTTTCAATATGTATTATAAGTGTAGTAAATTGCAATATTATATATTTTTGTATGTGCATTTGAAATATTTCACATATAAACATAATGATATTTGAAATACTTTACATATTTGAAATAATATTGATTTTTGAAATAATTATTTGATTTTATAATATTATAAATTATCATAGCCCAACAATATAGGTGAAAAAAATAAATATTTGACATAAATATTATATATATATAATATATCTAAAGAATTAGTTAATGCTTTAAAAAATTAATTATATATTTATTATTTGATTTTATAAATAGAAGAGACATGAATTAAAAAATAAAAAAATATTTGAAAAAATATTTATTAATTAAAATATTAACTAAAAATAATAAAAAAGTTTGAAACAACATAAAATAAAATAAAAATAAAAATTACAATTCCTATAAAATGAATCAAGCTTAAGACTCAAGAATGAGATTACAATCATCTAACTATTTAGTCGAAAAAGGTAATGTATCAAAAATTATTAATTAAAAAATAAAAGTTTTAGAACATGAAATAAAAAAATATAAATATCTAAAATTTAATGACAAAAATACAAACATTTAACTATAACCAAAATAACTTATCTGTCAATTTTCAATAAAAAGGGTATGTTTTCAACTAAAGCGGCTGAAAGTGCACCGTTTTCACTACCACAACAGTGAAGACTCATTTTTTTTTCTTTTAAAAAATAATATAGATCAATAATTTTTTTTTAAAAAAATAGCATATATTATCCATTTTTATTTCTTTTCAACGATAAATTAGCCTTATAATATTAGCTCCCAAAAACTGATACCCATGCTTCAACTTGGGTTCGGTTTGTTGACCTTTTTCTGGTAAATCTATTCTCAGCCAACCCCAGATGTTGCAATCATTCAACCCTTTAACTTCTATTTACCGAAAAAAAAAAAAAAAAGGTAGTCCATCTTTTTCTTTCCAATTGTCATAATAATTGATCAAAGCGTTAGTAAGAGAAAAAAAAAAGATGCCATCCTGTACTTACTGTGGCCTTGAGAGTATAAAAAACAATAGACAAGTGAGATTTTGTTAGAATTCCCCCTCCCTTCTCTTTCTCCTTTAAATTGGGCTCTTCAGTTTACCTAGACGCTCTGCAGTCCGCAAGCGCATTGAGTCGTTTAACACTGCTTGGTGTTTTGTGGTTTAGTTTCTATGTTGTTTAATCGAAGATAATTGTCGATTTGAGTTGTTTAATTGATTATGATTGTTGATTTGAGTTTTATGAATGAAGAATAATAATTAGGGTTAATTTGTCTAGACTTGAAATTCAATGTATCAATTATCGAAAAATCTTAAATAAAAAAATTATTGTTTATTGAATGATAGTAATAAAATTGGTTTACCTAACATCCATGTTCAGTGAGATAGGGATACCCTTTTTCCCCTCCCAAAATGTATAGACTGCCATTGTGCTGACAGATTTGTTTTTATTACCTTTTATATGACCATATAATGTAATATTTGTATGAACGTGATGCGGAAGTAAGTGGGTTTTCATGAGATAGTAATTGCTTTATTGTAAGAACTCCTAGTAAGGGGACCACTCTTAAGTCTCTCTCCAACCCCATCTTTGTGGTGTGCTGTGGCACCGCTGCCCCAAACTCTGCCCATCCCTGCAGATGAGGTTTTACTACTATACTCCTCTTATGAGTCTAAGAGTGTAGGCAAGGGGGCTAGGGAACACATTTACCGAAGACATGAACTCCACACACACTATCTCTCTTTAAGCATCATATCCCGGCAAAGGCAATCCCCAGTTGTCTTGTGAAATGAAACCCTCATGTGGTTCCTGCTTTGTTAATTACACGCGTGTTTTTACTCATCTTCTCCCATCATTCGCCCAATTTTTTTATCCTCTTGTTTCTTGAGAACAAACAAGATAAAAAGAAAAAGGAATGATTTTTATAGTATAAACTTCATAGAAAGAAAGTAACGGTGTTGCTTAGTAGGAGCCCAGAAACAATTGTAACCATGGTTGGACGAGTGGGACACTACTCTGTGAGTAGATGTAAAACCTTGTTACTAACTAAAGCAACAAGGAATCTTACATCTTAAGGATGAAACAAAGGTAATGATATTTTTATGTTGGAAATTATATCATATACCTGTCAACTTTGTTGCAAACTTTTTATGTATACATATGCAGAAATAAGAAAAATATTGGGTTTAAAATTTTTTCTTTATACTTTATGTAATGAGTTGGTGACTATTTCTTTCCAGATTATAATTTTTAAAATTCGAATCTATATATTTTATAAAGAGTGTAATATATTTTATTATTTTACTAAACTATTAATTGGTAAAATTTTTTTATATATATTTTTATTTTGTAAACTAATATTTCAACATTTAAATGTATATTTTATCAAAATTCATTATATTTAATACTATTTAGCTAACCAGTATAAACAATGATTTAAAGATTTGAAGTAACAATTTAACTTTTTTTTTTTTCTTTCAAACGATTTAGCTTTGAATTAGATTGATTTAACATCATCCCAAATTTAACGCCACGTTGCTATACTCTTCTTTTGTTTAGGGATTTGGAATTATATGATAAAAATTGGGGATTGGATGGTGGTGGGTGTAAGAGTAAGAGAAGAGGTGAGGCGGACAAAAAATAAGCACGACTAGACGAGTTGCAGCGCATGGAGTTGGACTACATAAGCAAGGCAAAAGCTGCTTGCATTCCAGAATGTGGCTGCTAAAGATTTCGGTGCCCAGCGCAGGGAGCAAAATTGGTCCCGAATCATCCCCAATTAACCATCTTTAGTATCTAGCTGAAAATTTAGGGAATTGTAATAAAATTATTATGGAGGCTTCTGAATTAAAAATTATGTTATATTTTGTTTTTATTTAAAAATAAATAAATTAATTATTATGTGTTAAATCAAAAAATAAATTGATACTTTCAGTTAAAATTTTTATCTGTTTGTATTGTTAAAAATTAGTGTGATTGGTGGAATAATCAAACAATGACACATGGCGTGCCACTTGTACTTTATGCTGATTTATAAAGATCAGTTTTTAACTGTAGAAATAGATGAAATTTTTTATAAAATGATTAATTTGCTCTTTGATTTAATATATAAGGACTAATTTACCTGTTTTTTAGTAGAAGGGTTGAAAATGCAATCTAACTTTTAATTCAACGGTCTTCATAGTATTTTTATTGACAATGTCAAATTTTTCTAGTCCTAAAATACAGTTGTGGGACCTGCCCTATATGGTAAAAGTACCATAGAGGCCCATATACTAGAAATCGGATTGCATTTTGTGTTCTCTACTAAAAAAGGGGCAAATTAGTCCCTACACATTAGATCAAAGAGCAAACTGGTCCTTATGTTAAAAATTTCATCTATTTTTGCTGTTAAAAATTGGTCTCTATACGTCAATATGAGGTGCATGTGGCATTCATGTGTCACTATCTGGTTTTTTCGTCAGCTACACTAGTTTTTAACAGTACAAATGGATGGAATTTTTAACAGAAATAATCAATTTGCTCTTTGACCTAATGTATAGAGACTAATTTACCTATTTTTTTAATAGAGATAAAATGCAATTTAACTCCTAATATAGAGACCTCTATAATATTTTTACCACCTTTATACTTACGCATCAAATTTGATATTCGAATAAAAATTATGGGATATAACCCAATAAAAAAATCCGGAAAAGATGGTGTAGTAGGAAAGGTTAATCCAACTTGATGAGAAACACAAATTGCAAGTGTGAGCTGGTGATGCATAGTTAAAGTAGTGTTAGAAGAAGAAACACTCAACCAAGAATAGCAAATGAATATTTATTTGGTTGAATACTAAACAGCAACCGAAAGGAGGAGGAAAGGTACAAAAGTCTCTTTTAACTTATTCGATAATCTACAGTTATGTTCAGATAATGGCATCCATCACATGGGCAAAACTTTATTTAAACTGTTTATGTGTTTGGAAATATTGGACCACACCATTTCGTAAATACATGTGAGAGTGAGACAGCAACAGCCATTTTTTTTAATTACTGGAATTGAGTTATATATCTTTAATAATAAATTTATCATTTTTAAAGAGATAAAATACACTTTGATTATTTACTAATTTATAATTTCATAAAATAGAAAGAGATCTATATGATATTTTTCCATTGGGACTTCCCAATAACCAGTGTTTTACTTATGTACATAAATTATATATTGAATATTTATCGTCCGTGTGTATATATATATATGGAAGTTGTGTATTTTAGGATATAAGTATGTTGAAAAAAATTACATTTTTATAGAACTTTGAGGCATATTTTAAATAGGTAAAGGTAGAGAGTTGAATTATAAAATTATGGTTTCTTATTCTACTCTATGAGACCTTTACAACGGTATATTTTATACTCAAAATAGTTAAGTGATGAATAAGAAATTGATGCTCAAAGTAAGCTACTTAGAAATATTTGTTGAGGAAAAGAAAAGCTTAAATCTCACATTGGTTAAATACCAAGTGTGAGATGTTTTTATATATGGGAATATCTTGAAAGATAACTGAATGACTAAGCTTAGAATCTTTCCACGTGCGCAAGGGGATGTAGGTACAAACCTAATGGGGTTGGGGTGCGCACCCACATAACGTGGATAATGTGAAATGTTAACACAAAATATAAATTTTCCTCAACAAATATTATACAAAATCCGATATAAAAGGATACATTCCACTTTGAATGCCTATAAAAGGCTAAGATTTCTTTAGATTTCTTAGCTCTAGTTTCCACTCTCTCACACCGATTTTCTGTTGCTATCAAAACTCTTTTTTTCTTCTTCGAATTTTTTAAACGTTCAGTTGATAAAAAAAAGGCAACGTTCGTTCGTTGACCGTTGTAGAGGTGCTACTACTTTGATCACTATTATTGTTCTATCTTGGAAGACATTCGACCAACGTTTCTCCAAGTACTGTAGGAATGGCCAAATCTGTCTTAAGGAAACTGTGTTCACAGGCCTCAACGTTTCGTAAAATCCTTTTTTCTTCCTTTTTATTTCAACTTCTATTACGGTTTTATTTTGACTTTCGTATTTAACAAATTAATTATAAATAACTCTATTTTGATTTTATTCTATATGTGTTTATTTATATTTAATTATTTTGTTTGCTAACATGTTTTGTCCAACAATCTTAAGATATAATTTTGATTATTTTTGTAATTTTCTAATCCGAGACAAACAAGACACTAATGTGAAAAGAAAAAAAATTATTAAAAAAATTTTTGAAAATAATTTTTTTTAAATAAATCTGTTTCGGGATTTTTCCCGCCGTTCAATAGATTTTTTTTCTCTATCTTTTTTTTTCCAAATGAATATTAATACTAATAAAATTCGTTTCAAGATTTATTCTCGCCGTTTAATGGATTTTATTCCACTATTTTTATTTATTTCCAATTAGAAAATTAAAGGTAAATAAAATTTGTTTAAGGATTGATTCCTGCCGTTTAACAATTTTGTTCCATTTTTTATTTTATTTCCAAAAATGAGTAAAATAAAATCCATTTTTTGATTAATTCTAGCTGTCCAACGATTTTATTCCAAATTTTGATTTTATTTTCAAAACAAGTATTAAAATTAAAATAAAATCTGTTTCGAGATTTATTCCCGCAGTTCAACAGATTTTATTCCAACTTTTATGTTATTTCCAAAATGAGTATTAAAACTAAATTAAAATCTATTTCGGGATTTATTCCCGTTGATCAACTAATTTATTACATTTTAATTTTGTTGCCAAAAATGAGAAATTAAAATTAAATAAAATCTGTCTTGAGATTTATTCCTGCCATTTAACAAGATTTTATTTGATTTTATTTTATTTCCAAATTAGAATTAAATTAAATAAAATCTATTTTGGGATTTATTCCCGCCGTTTAACAAGATTTTATTTTATTTTATTTTGTTTCCAAATTAAAATTAAATTAAATAAAATTTATTTAGGGATTTATTCCCGCTGTTTAACAAGATTTTATTTGATTATATTTTGTTTCCAAATTAGAATTAAATTAAATAAATTCTGTTTCGGGATTTATTCCCACCGTTTAACTAGATTTTATTCGATATTGGTTTGTTTTCAAACAAAGACGAAATCAAATAATTTTGTTTCGGGATTTATTCCCGCCGCCGATTAATAAATTTTATTTTGATATAATTTTATTTTGGGATTTAATCCTGCTGTTTAACAAAATTGTTTTTGATTTTTTTTTTCAGAATTTTTATTTTGCCATTTAACAAATCAAAGAGATTTTTTTTTTTTATGGTGGCCTTAATTATGGCTTTAAATTGTGAATTAAAAAGAAATTTATCCAATGGTGAATTAAAAAGACAATATGAGAATGCATGTCTAGGATTGGTTCTTTGAAATACTTGGTATTTAAGCATGCCAAGTGCACCACCTCTCTTTTAAAGTTACTTACCTGGTGCATTATTTTATTGTATTTTTTTATTAGATCGTATAAATTTTTGTTTCGGTTTTATTAGATTCTTGTCGTCTAACAAAAGTTGAAAGTTTTCTAATTCTGGTTTTGTTTCTTAACAGAAAAATGGAGACTCCCACCAATTCAATCTATTCGCAATTTGAAGCTTTGGTTCAAATGCAATCTTCGATCCAAAACGCAGTATTGCCGGTGGCGACTGCTGTAAGCCACAACAAAAAACCTGCAAAATTCTCAGAATAGAATTTCAAGACTTGGTAACAGAAAATGGTGTTTTATTTGAACATGTTGAACTTGGCCAAAATTTTGAAAGATGACCCTCTTATTGTTAAAGAGGGCGAGGTAGATGAAGTTACCGCCTTCACTGCTGTTGAAGCTTGGAAGCATTCTGATTTCCAATGTCGAAACTACATCCTGAACTGTACAAAGTGTATAATGTTAAGAAAACAACTAAGGAATTATGGACATCGTTGGACCTTAAATATAAAGCCGAAGATGCTGGAACTAAAAAGTTTTTAGTTGCCAAATTCTTGAATTTTGTAATGATTGATTCTAAATTAGTTGTGAATCAAGTGCAAGTTAACATCCCTAACCCGTATCTGTCGCCGGAATAAGGTTTCGGAGCATTACCAAAACTTTCAGAACATTTTCAGATGATTTGTGTAAATTACTAATCATTTTCCGAAATCATTCATAACATCCCTTATATGGACCCTCGAGGCCCAAAACAAGTGTTGAAATCGAATCGGGACTAAATCAGGAACTCAGGAAATTTTTTGCAAAATCACAAAAATTTTCTCACTATTAAGAGTCACACGCCCGTGTGGTCAGGCCATGTGGGTTCACATGCCCGTGTCCCTAACCCGTGTAACTCTCTAACTTGTAACTCATGAACAATTTGATGTCACACGACTAAGTCACACACTTGTGTGCTAGGCCGTGTGGTTAATTCAAATTTTCAAAAAATAGATACAAGATTCACACGGTCAAGAGATACGCCCGTGTTCTAGACCGTGTGCCTCACATGACTGAGACACACACCCGTGTCTCTGCCTGTGTGCTCAATTTTGAGCATTTTGTTTTTTCAAAATTAAGACGCAGGGGACACACGGCCTAACACACGCCCATGTATCCGGCCATGTGTCACACACGGTCTAGACACACGCCCGTTTTTCTGCTCGTGTGGACAAAATAAAGCCATTCCTAGCTTCATTTCTCACCCTAAATCACACCCATAACCTGCACTTGAATCACATATCTAAATACTAACCATTTCAAGCATTCAAATCAAGTAAACTCCATCATTCTTCATGGCATATCATTTCATGCATACATGTTTATAATCTTACTTTAGTTAAGACCTTGAGTTAGACATAGTTTGATTAACTACTTAACATACATATAGGTACCATAGTTAGACATTACAAGTATATTAGAACAAACCATTACTAGCCACTCCAATGGCTAGATTATAAGCATCATTTACACTTACATGCCAATATGGCTAAAATATCCTATACATGTCATTATAACCATAATTAATTTACCATACTGTACTGACATGGGCCGTTGGATAGTGTGAGTGATCTTCGCCAAGCTTCCAATCTAACGAGCTTTCGATTTAATCTAAAACAGGGTAATAAAACTAAGTAAGCATAAAATGCTTAGTAAGTTCGTATAACATGGTATTTAACTTACCATTCATTCTATTTTGAGGTAACTATGTAAGGAATATTCAATCAATTTGACCTCAAGCCTTGCACACATCCTCATTACTCTTGTTAGTCATATATTCCATATTAACATCAAATCATATATGGGCTCAACAACAATCAAGTTTCCAAGCATACATACTTTCCACAACATGTATTCATTCAACATGCATAATTCATCTCATTATTACAAGTATAATTTCATATTAATTCATTTCGAGTACAGATCATTTCATATCAGAACTTTACTCATATTACTTGGAATATCAAGGTCACGATTAATACACACAAGGCGTACAAGTCTATAATCAAGAATGGACATATATTCATCAAATAAAGTCTATGTACAAATATCATCATCTCGTGTTTTCATATATCATTTTTCATGTATCATCATTTTCATTTATTTCAAGTTGATATGTGCAATAACTCATATCTTATTCATATCTTTTCATGTCAAGAACTTTTACCCGTTGAATTTAACTAAAATATCGATGGATACACAAGTAGCACACTTGTGGTGTACAAATCAGGATTCATCAATTCATATTCAATGGTACCCATAAAGTACTATTTCAGAGAGTACACTCTCGAGCCATATATATATATATAAACAACAGGATTACCAGTCCAGGCTAAATCCTTTTCATGACATCTACTCTAAGGAGCTTGATTTGGATTAATCGTCTGTGCTAAATCCTTTTCTGTAATGAGGTCAATAGGATTACTCGTCCGAGCTAAATCCCTCAGCAAAAAAATTCAGAACCTCATTCATTTCGAGAAATCACGTAACCATCGATTTTCATTTATTCAAATAGGATTTAACATTTTCCGAACATAATTAACCATGTGGATATTTCATCTATTTATCACAATTGTATCCAATAATTCCTTTAAATCAAATTCACTATTTAACCCAAGTACAAGAATAACATTTTATCATTTAAATCAGGCATTATCATTTATCTGGTATTTCTCGGATATGTTTACAGGGCTTAACTTTTGTTAAGTATTCTTGATCATGTAACAATGTTCATATTTATAACATTCAAATAATTTACACATATACACATTCAATACAAGTATATAAATATACATAATTTAGTTACACGAACTTACCTCGATAATGTTCGTGTATGTAAAATCTACTAATCCGATAATTTCCTCTTTCCTCATTCTAACTCCGAATTTGATCTTTTCAGATCTACACGAGTAAGTTTTACAACGATTTATCATGTTTTATATTCAAGTGGACTCAATTTTCATCCTAGGAAAAATTACTATTTTGCCCCTAACTTTTCCATAAATTCTCATTTTGTCCCTAAGCTCGGAAAATGAAACTTGTTCAAATTACTCCCTATTTCAAGCCTAACCGAAATTTCAAAGTAGAATTTACAGCACATATTTTCTATAAATTTTAGAATTTTTCATCAATTTTCACAACTTTGCATTTTAGTCCCTAAATCATGTTTTCATAAAAAATCACTTTGTAAAAGTTGCTTATCTATCAACAACCTTTCATTTTCTACCATAAATTTCTAATTTTCAGCATATCCATCCATGACCCATTTTCCATACTTTGATAACTTTTCAAATTAGTCCCCCAAATAGATAGATTAAGCTATTTTAGTTTTAAAAATATCAAAATTATTAAAAACGGGACAAGGAAACTTACCCAATTTGGCCATGAAATTTTCTTCTCTCCCTCCTAGGGTTTCCATGTATTTTTGGGGAAGAAGATGAGAAAATAAGATGATATTTCTTTTTATAATCTTTTAATTAATCAAATGTTTCACTTTCCAATTTAGTCCTTACCCTTTCTCTTAATTTCCATGGATGTCACCTTAAAATATCTACATACTTCTTAATTGGTCTAATTACCATATAAGGACCTTTAGTTTTGAATTCCAAAGCTATTTAATCATTCTAGCTACTAGAATTCAACTTTCGCATTTTATGCGATTTGGTCCTTCTCGTAATTAAACACGAAATCGGTAAAATTTTCTTGTTAAAATTTTTACATGACATTTCTGTCATATTACGGACCATATAATAAAATAAAAATAAATTTTATTTTTTGCTCGGATTTGTGGTCTCGAAACCACAGTTTCGATTTCACCGAAATTGGGCTATTATAGCAGGAACTTCAATTGATCATTCACAGAATTCTTACCGAAGGGATGATGATAAGTGAATCCTTCCAAGTGGCAGCCATTATTGAGAGTTTCCTCCTACTTGGAATGACTTCAAGAATTACCTAAAGCAAAAAAGAAAGGAAATGTTAGTGGAAGATTTAATTGTCAGACTTAGTATTGAAGAAGACAATAAAGGTATAGAAAAAAGGCTTAAAAAAAATGACAAATGACAATATTGCTAGGGAAAATGTCGTAGAAGTCAAGAAAGACTTCAAGAAGAGAAAACAACCGTAGAATGGGTTTAAACTGGGATGAAAAGGTGGTGTTTCCAAGAAGTAAAAAATTTCAAGGAAAATGCTTCAATTGCAATAAGATGGGGCACAAGTCATCTAATTGTAGGGTATTAAAGAAAGCTAGAGCTAATGAGGCCAATGCTATGAAAGAAGTTTCCAAAGAAGTGTTCGATATGGACTTATGTGCCTAACATATGCAAGAACTATGAATAAGAATGTTTTTTCTAAAGGGGGAATGTTTGTGGGAAGGGAATATGTATTAAAATAAATGATATCTCTATAAAAGTAAAATTATGAATAAGAATGTTGCTTCTTTTTCTGTTTATATGCTTAAGTCATTTAATTTATGGTATAGTAGGCTTAAACATGTTAATTATGATTCTTTATGTTCAATAATTAACTTAGATCACATTCCCTCATTTTACAATAATTATAATTATAAATATAAATGTGAAGCATGTGTTGAGACAAAATTAACAAGGTCAAACCACTTGATCTAATACATAGCAATGCTTGTAAAGCTTGGTCAAACGAGAGGAAGGATTAAATATTTTTATTACCTTTATTGCTACTTATATTTGCTTAAGAGTAAAGACGAAACTATAAAGAATTTTATTCTCTATAAGCAAGAGGTTGAAAACCAACTTAATAAAAGGATTAAGTGATCGTGGTGGTGGATATATTGAATCATTTGAATATTTTACACAATAACACCACCATACTTTCCTCTAAAGGAAAAGATGAACACGCTGCTAAAAAGCCCTGTATTATCATAGGAAATGTAGGGAAGAACGTTTCTACAAATTAATTACCTTTAAATAAAGGTGCCATACAAAAAAAGGAACAAGACACCATATGAGTTATAGAAAGGTAGAAAACCATCCTACAACCACTTGAAAGTGTGAGGGTGTCTTGCTAGAGTAACGTATAATGGTAAGACGAGACATATGCAGCATCGTCATAATACTGTTAAATAACTGATCTCAAATGGAGTTATCTTTATTGATTTTGTAAAATCAAAAGATAATATTGCAGTTCTACTAACTAAAGGCTTAAAATGAGATCATGTTGTTAAAACATCGAAAGAAATGTGAATAAAACCAATGAAAATAAAAAGCACAATGTGAAAGAAAACCCTACCTAGCTGACTGAAGATCCCAATATTTAGGTTCAAAGGAACAACCTAATTGCATAGACCTTGTGAGTTACTGTGTGGGTACTTATCCCAAGTCCGTTCCTATGATATAAATAGTGACTAAAAATGGGATAGGTTAAGCAATGCTCTTAATGACCATTGTGTGTTTTAGTGAGCCGAACAACATAAGTCACCTATGTGAGAGTGAAGTGGAGCCGATTCAAAGAGACTATTGGGCATAGTTCTCTCAAACTCTTGCAGAACCAAGAGATGTTCACGGCTATATGAACATACCCATGAGAACTAAAACCTTGCCAGGGAGGTAGTTGTGTGAGGTATATCATCGTTTACATAAAAGATAGAACAATTCAAGGACATCACGTCTACTAGTCAGCTAGTAAAGTAAATATACTTTCACAAGGGAAGGTTCAATGGTGGATACCTACCTATCCTGTGCAACTATCGATCGTAGATTCTATCACCACATCGAGTTAATGTTTTCGATAAAACAATCAATTTTCATTCATGTGGGGGATTGTTGGAAAAATTACATTTTTATGGAACTTTGAGGCATATTCTCAATAGGTAAATGTGGAGAATTGGATAATAAAATTATGGTTTCTTATTCTACTACATGAGAACTTTACAACGGCATATCATATTCTCAAAATGGTTAAGTGATGAATGAGAAATTGATGCTCAAAGTAAGCTACTTGGAAATATTTGTTAAGGAAAAAGAAAAGCTTAGATCCCATATTGGTTAAATACCAAGTGTGAGATGTTTTTATATATGAGAATCCTCTTGAAAGGTGATTGAACAAATAAGCTTGGAACCTTGCATCGTAAGTGGAAGGTGTAGGTCCAAACCCGATGGGGATAGGTCGCACCTGCATGACGTGGGTGACACGAAATGTCCAGATTGGTCAGGCCTGCGGATATTTTAGCCCAACATGAAATATAATTTTTCCTCAACAAATATATACAAAATATAATATAAAAGGATAGATTTGATTCTAATCAATCTGATTTGATTTTAATCAAATTGATTCAATTGCCCCTTTAATGCAAATTTATTTCCATAAACTCCTCCACTT
This sequence comes from Gossypium stocksii, assembly GCA_020496765.1. Lineage (NCBI taxonomy): Eukaryota > Viridiplantae > Streptophyta > Magnoliopsida > Malvales > Malvaceae > Gossypium > Gossypium stocksii. The sequence goes on from CM035630.1 coordinate 57,894,142, forward strand.
TGAATGCCTATAAAAGGCTAAGATTTCTTTAGATTTCTTAGCTCTAATTTCCACTCTCTTACACCGATTTTTTGTTGCTATCAAAATTCTTCTTTTCTTCTCCGAATTTTTCAAACGTTCCGGTGATAGAAAAATGCAACGTTTGTTCGTTGATCGTTGTAAGGGTGCTACTACTTTGATCACTGTTGTTGTTGTATCCTAGGAGACATTCGACCAATGTTTCTCCAAGTATCGTAGGAGCGGCCGAATCTATCTTAAGGAAACTGTGTTTCATAGGCCTCAACATTTCATAAAATCCTTTTTCTTCCTTTTTATATGTGTTTATTTATATTTAATTATTTTGTTTGCTAACTTGTTTTGTAAGTATACGTTTAAAAATAATATATAATAAAGCGTAATGTTTGGAACTAATAATAACAACGCACTTGCAATTATGTACGAAATTAAAATAAAAAATTAGCTAAAATTGCGAGTAAAATAAAATTTAAAATAGGTAAATACATTAAATTAAGAATATTAATTATATTTCAATTATCTATCATTGTATCAGGTTGACTCGTGACATCAACTTAATCAAGAATATTATTGATATATACAAATGATGTGGGCAAAAATATTTGTGTAATAATATTGGAATGTACAAAAATATTAATATAAAATTTTGATTGGAGTGGTAAATAAAAGATTTTGTGGATGAATATTCTGGCATGGATTCAAATATCTTTATATGTAAGTTTTTTATTGGTTTTTTTGAAAAATATAAAGAGATAAAAATATTTCAATAAAAATATATTATTTTAAATATGAAAGATTAATTTAAAAATTAATAAACTAATTTAGTATCACTTAATTTGTGACATCAAATTCAATAAATGACTTAATATTAGTGTGTATATATATATATATATATATATATATATATATTAGTTTTTTTACCCGCGCAATGCACAAGTTAATTGTGTGTATAATTTTGTGGAATATAAATTATTTTTAATATTTTGAATATATTATATGCTTTAATGTTAAAAAGTTAAAATATTCAGATTAAACACTTAAAATAAGTAAAAGTATTATTGTTTGAGACTATTTTAATTAAATACATATTGAAAAGGAATAAAAATATTAGTTAAAAACTAAAAAAATCAATTAATAACCGATAATGCAAAAAATTAAAATTAATAAATTTATAATTAATTAGAAATATACTAAAAAATAAACATAAAATCTATATATTTGAGAATATAAAATAAAAAAATATAAAATTAAATAGTGAATATTTATAAATCGAGTGTAATTATAATTAAATGAGAATTAAACTGAATGAATTAGAAATTAAATTAAAAATTTCAAAAACTATGAACTAATTTTTCCAAAAAAGGAAGGAACAATGAACATTATGTGAATGAGAAAATCAATGTTGGACATATATAGTTTACGATTTTGGGACCAAATATTACTTATGCTTTAGCATAAAATCGAAATTATCACATTCACTCACACTGATATTTTTAGATTCTATTGGTTGATGCAAATCTCGATTTAAACACGTATATACCTCTTAATCAATTTATGGAATTAAAGGAATTTTTTCCAACATATCAAAATAAACTTATACATATAATCAAATAAATGTATATAGGTAATGTATGAAATATATCCGTTTGTAATTCTTTTTATATGATGTAACTGAGACTTTGGTGTTAATAAACATTTTTCCCTCTTCAATAAACATATCATGCTTTGAAAAAATTGTTGATTTTATTTTAAATCTAAAAATGTATTTTTAGTTATCTAAATTAATTTTCAATTATTTAAGAATATTTGTTGAAATCATATGTATAAATAAAGTATAATCCAATGATTAAAACACATATTTCATCTATTTCTCATCTTTTTATATGGTGTGAGAGCTTTCAAAACTCTATCACAATTAAATTTATTTTCCTCTTTTCCAATCTCCCACACAACTATCCTTTAAAATTACAAATATCAAAATTGTTAATGTAACATGCCATTTAGTCCTAATCAATTTAGTCTCTCTCCGTATTGAACTCACAAAAAGTTATACTATTGTAACATAGAAGACTCAATTTGCCACATTGATGCGAGGTCATGACTTTTATAGCCACCTCGATGGTTCATCCCAAGCATCAGCTCACACAACTACACAAGCTGACCACCAAACTTCTATCCTAGCTTTACACGATCTGGTTCAAACAAGATAATTGATTCAGAATGCCCTTATGACATATGTTGGTCCAACTACTACTTTGTCTGTTGTTGTTTAATTGTCCAACAAGTATAAGGTTCTTTACACACAACCTTTGTAGACAAATTGCAAACCAACATTTTTAGTCTCAAGACCAACTCACATGTCTCATAAAGGGCATTCACCCAATAACCAGATACCTTTTTGACATTCACTCAATATTAGACGCACTAACCATGTAGCACGGCACACCCTATCCGATAACTAGAATCCAAAGGTGAGATGGCACATTCGTTGTTGAAGCAACTATGAACTCAATTCAACATCTAAAAGAAGAACCATGTGAGCAATTTAAGTTTAGTCATGTACTCAATGAAGTAGAGGAGTTTTAAAACTTATAAAAATATTATTAATTCAAATATGGGTTCTAAGTAAGCTTATGAAAGCTTTCGTGAATTGCCAATAAAAAATGGGGGACCAAAACGCAAAAATGTTTAAATCAGGGGTTGTGTTGCGACATTGAAGGATGTATGTTGTGACACTAAGGACTATTAACTTATGGTGTTGTGACTTTACCAAGGAATGTTGTGACTTTTGAAGTAGTAGTTTGATGTCGCGACCATGGGGACAAACGCTTGGTGTTGCAACTTCAGTAGAGGAATGTCGTAACATTGGGGACAGAAGCTTGGTGTTCAACTTCAATAGGGGAATGTTGTGGGGGATAGATTACTCAAGAATGCCTCATTTCTTACAAGATTATTAAGCTCTGATCCCTTTTATTCAAAAATGACCTCAATCACAACCTTAATTAAAAAAAGATGTAATTTAAAAGACTCAATAATCATATTTAAAACATAATACATACTTATTTCAATTCATAAATTCACCTGAATCACTTACATACTTGATAGGTGCTAAACTTTCCTACCAGCTAGTTAACTTGACAAGTGAGAAACTAATCATCCAATCAACTATTTACCACATTTCAACTTGATACCATAATAAGTAAACCCAAACACAAGAGATTCATAAGTCTTATAAGAGCAAACTTATTTGATCAACAACATATAACAAATAACTAGGCATTTTCTAGTTCCTTCTAACAAGATTAAGCTTAAAACTTATATACATGGGTTTGACTGTTACCAACAAGTGACACCTTATGTTCATGCCACAATATTCAGTAAAAAAATAAGCATACTCTTATTGTCTATGAATAGTGTGACATTTGCTCCAATCAGGCTTTGATAATACAAAAGCTGAGGATTTACATGTAAAGCAACGACAGCAGGTAAGAATGCGATGCTTAGTAAATTCAAATGGAATTCACTATACTTATCTTATTCATAGGTGAGCATATTAAATGCCAAGTGAACTAAGCATAAATCTAGCTAAATAAAGAACATAACATTACAAGGCAATTTAAGCATAAGTAAGTTTATATATACTCAAGTGTCAAATATCATAGCCACAACCAAAGGCATTAGAGAACCATACCATAGTAATTATATTACAAAAGTTCATAACATGACATATCAAGTTTATTTTTTTCATTACTTAATTTCATACTCAATTTAACGTTTTGCCCAATGCAACCTTAGTTAAAATAGACTCAAACACACAGGTAAACTACACTACACCACACCAAGATAGATCAAAAGAGCATGAACTACACTACATAAAAGCAAAAAAGTGCAAAGCCTGTACGCAACAAATGCATATGCATATGCATATGCAAACATATCCCTCCACCACAACAAGGTCTCCGTAGAGATAATGCATACTTGATGATTTGCAACAAATGTTGGATCTTATAATGACATAACATAGTTACCGCATTACTATAAAAACTTGTAAAGAAATGCACATACGAACCTATTGGCATGCCAATTATATCCTAGTCTTTCTACCAAGTTTACATGGATATTTACCATTTACAAACAAATATAAGTTTTGTCAATTACGTCTCCCACTCCATAAATCATAGATTACAAACTAGAGCTTAATACAAATTACACATCTCTCACGAAGTTCATAAGTAAATCACTAGCCATTTATTTTAGCTCATTTCAATAAGCACACCACTTTGCATATAGAAGTGATTTCCATTTCACTAATTAAATGAGATTCATTCCATTATTTTACCAACTTATTTCCATTCATTAGTGTCTCCTTGCCAAGTAAGCTAAGTTCATTGAATATTAAACATATTATGTAGCTAGTAACATTATAAACATGATGACACATAGAAGCACACATAGCTAACAAAGAAGAATAATAAGTTCCATAAGAACTTACCTTTCAAAATGCAAAATGAGTAGATTGCTTTCAAGGATTAACCAACAACTTTATCCCTTCCTCTGCTTGCTCTAACACCTTCCAATACTTTCTCTAATAACTCATTCATGAATTTAGCAACTACTAGTCACTTAATGACTATTCAAACAAATGATAAATGTCATAGAATGCAAGGCCTCCTAAAACCCTTTGAACCTTGTTTTCCAAAATTCTCGTATCTTTCAATTCTCTCAATCAAATTGAAATCCAGTTCCACAATTTTTCTCTAGGGGCCTCAAACTATCATTATATACCAACTAATTCTATAACTTTTATGTCTTACAATTAGGTCCCTATTAATACTACAAAAGCTTCTTTAACAATTAGTTAAATTAACTTAATCACAACTTCACCCATTACACTATTAACATGATTTTCACCTAAAACTTAATCAACTAAGTAATTCATAATTTTAACTCAATCCTTTTACCCTCTTCAATGGTAACTTGAATAAACTTTAACAATTGAACAATTTAGCTTATGGGTCAACTTTACTAAGCTAAATAGATTAAAAATCCATGAAAATTTTAAAGGAAAAGCTTGGATACCTTGGTTAATTTTGGTCAGATTTGGAGGATGAGCTTAACTATTTCCTTCTCCTCTACTTTCAGCCATGGAGAAAGATGATAGAAAATTTTATCATTTGTCCACTATTATATATATTAATGTTTAGTTTAATCTTATAAGATAATAATGAAATTACTCAATGGCCATTTTCTCATTAGACTTAAGATAGTGACACAAGATGGCTTTTATTTATTCAAGCCATTAACCATAATTAAATATGAGCAAATTACCCTTTTGATCCTTGGTTTAATTACATACTAAGGGCTTGATGAAATTCTCTATCTAATTTCACTAATTGAGGTCACTTACAACTTAGTCCCTGTACTATACTAAATAATGTTATTAATTAATCTAACTAATTATATTATTAATTATTCAATTAATTTTTTTGAATTAACTCGACTTAGGTTGTTTGGTCTCACACTTTATTCGACACATTGTCCCTAATGTGCAAGTAAAAATATAAATGAAAGAGGTTACCCGATTGGTGTGATACATGCTAAACAATTGGTGGGACTACTCCCCCATCTCAGTTTTTTGCTCAATCTTGTAGTGTCTTAAAAAATTTGAGGTTCCTACTAAGACAACTAAACCCATTATGTATATATAATATTAAAGTCTAAAATACTTAAAAACTAAAATTTAAAACATCCAGAATTAAAAATTATTAAGTCCAACTAAAAAAACTAAAATATAATTGTAATTGTTTAAATTTAGTTGGAATTAGGATCTGATGCCTTGTTCGCTTTGGTCGGTTCACCTTTTGAATCCTCTAAATCTTCTTCCAGGCTTTATTTAGGGTCTTCCTCTTCCTCTAACTCCCTCTCTTTCTTCACTTTGTTTGATCCGATCGCTACCTTATACTTGGCTGATGGAAACTGTGGTAGCTTCAACCCGCTTTTCCTTGTATTGTCTTCAAAGATTGGTCCAACTTCTTGCATTCATCGAACATTCCATTCTGAATTGGGTAACACATTCTCGCCTTGATATGGTTTGGCCTTTATTTAGCTCTTTCATTTTTGATGCCCTAAAAGATGCTCCATGCTCGATTCCAAGATAAAAAATTTGCTTGGTTGGAGGACCCGACCTAATCGTCCCATCAGCACCTTTGCTTGTCTACATGTGGATGTTACTGAGTGCGGGAACAATAATTCTACCTTGTTTTTCATGTACATTAAAGCATGCTCCAATATCTCCATGTTCCCACACAATTTTGTTCCTTTGTTAAAATTGCATACAACAAAGGTGCTTGGAACATATCGATATTGGAAATGTCTGTCACTGGGCAAATTCGAGTGCTAATGAATTTCAACCACATTTGTGCTGTCAGAGTTAACTTTAGTTGCAAGAATGATATGGGATAGTCCGTGCCTAAGTGACACTTTCATTCATCTTTCTTGTCCATTAGGAGTTTGATTATGTCATTCATATTCTTTGTCAGGAAATACATTAGGTCGGTTCATTGAAAGAAATTATAAAGATATAGCGAATGTCATAATACCTTTCTATCTCAGAGGGTGAGATAGTCATATGCTTTCCTTGAATGGAGAACCATATCCATGGTAGCTCTATTAGTCTACTTGCATTTGCCTCTTTCAACGCAGCATAGAATTCCTACACTATCAGAAGGTACAATCGACTTGGTCAGGGTTGTGCAGAATTTCTCCCATCAATGGTATTGGATTAACTTATGTGTTTCACTCTTCAATGCGTCCAAGGATTTGAAACCTCATTCTTGCAATGAAATTTTGCATTAAGCTGCAAGAAGGTTACTTTTGAGCTCCCTTTCTCGAGTGTAGGCATGGCTATCCACTACGAATTCGCTATCGAAAGGTTGCTATGCATGGTTTAGGGTTTGGAAATATAGGAAAAATAGGGGAATTTGCAGAATTTTGAAGAAAAGGTTGGAAAACGTTGCTTTGGGTGGCTATGATAGCTTGAAGGGTTTAGTAGCGGCTAAAAGAAATAAATAGAAGCCATCTACGGCCTTACTTGTCATCCAATCTTGGTGAAAATCTTTGCAGATCATGTTGAATCAAGAACGAAAAGTTTTCGAAAATGGCTTCTGTGTTGCGCCAAAGGAGATGTGTGGCACAACACGACAATAATATTTCCCCTATTTATATTGAATTCAAATGTGTGTCATGCCATAGATAGGATGTGGCATGGCACGACAATGAATTTTGGCATTCTTAGCTTCACAGCAGTTGTGTTGCACCATGGGATTGTTGGGTGAAGACACGAATTTGATTTGGCCTCTTCAGGACTTGTAGAGGGTCCTTGGTTGCCCATACATGGACCACACTAAAGTCTAGCTTCTCCATTGTACTCGGAAACCTGTTTCCTACTAATTTTAACAAAAAATAAAAAAAATTCTAATTCCTAGATCTAATAATTTGGAAACAAATTAATGTACACTATATACAATTTGATTAAGTTTGATGGTGAAAACTTATGTTGTGCTATTGGACTTGTTTGACAATTCATTGAATTTTACCATTGACTTCAATTGTCAGTCTCATTGTAAACTGAAAATTATATAGGATTTTTCCTATGTAATTTATCACCTTTTTACTTAAATTCGTTGTTAAAACTAAGTAATTTTTTAATTAATTAATGAAATATGTGAAAATATGAAATTAAGACATAGAAATTATTAAAATGTGATTTTATGCTTTATTATATAATTTTCATGCATAAAATGGCTTATGTTATATTTATTTGAACGTATTATATTTTTAAGACATAAAATGGACCATGCATGATTAAATTTAAATAATAAAATTTAAAATTATATTTAATAATTCATTTTAAAATATTTCATTAATTATTTGGGTTTTAATTAAGTATTTAAATTTTATTCATTGGTCCTTTAATTTATTGATTTATTTTGGACAGGTCTGATAGCTTTGTTGGATTACAAAAACCGTCCAAATTGAAGACCAAGTCAACCCAATTTCAGCTATACATGGCTGTCCACATAAACCACTCTTTGGTTTAATTACGCAAGGTCCTTACAGTGTTGAAGAAATTAGAGATTTGCTCAAAGATTTACATTTGACCGAGTCTCAGTCTTGAGTTTTTATGGCAATTAAATTGCTTAAAAATCAAGCAAAATTCAACTCAAAATCCACTAATCATGGCCGGCCACTCATTGAAGAAGCTTGAAGAGACTAAACCTTTCTATTTTTAGTAAACTACTCTCCTCACTTCACTTACAAATAAGACCCCATTTCACCATTTCTGATCATCCGTCATCCCTCATCATTCTCTCTTTTCTCTCAATTCTCTTAGCATTTTCCATTCCCCACGCCTAGCATCATCTCTTCATAGAAATTTTAGCAATTAAGCCTCTTAAAGAGTTCTTGGTTGGCCACCTTGGAGAGGCATCAGCAAAGGAACGAAGGAGCCCTCGTCGGTCAGAGTCTTGGGTGACAACCACTTTGATTTGGGTTTAATATTTCTTTTTTTTTTAATTTAATTTGAAAATGTTTGCTATGTGTTCTTTGTTCTTGTTTGCAACAATGTTAGCTTAATTTTATTTAAGCTAGGATGATTGCTTTGATTAAATAATATTTATTTGATTCATGCTTATAATGTTTATGCCTCAATCGATCATATTTTCAATTAAAATCAAGTCTATATTTCGTTCATACGTGATTAGAATGCACCTGAATTAGCTGAGCGATCCTAACCAGACGACGGTTAGTGGACACATAATTGAAATGTGCATGCTCAATTTAGATCTTAAACCGATTAAATTACGGGTTGCATAACAACTCTAACTAAGCTCTGTTATCTGCATAGTTTTTAGATTTGTGTGATTAAACTGTTTCAAACCTAACACGTCCTTGTTACTTCGCATGAATGCTAAGAAACCCTTAGTAAATAAGGATCAGTAAAATGCATATTTACCAAGTAAAGGATTCTGAAAGGACCTAATGTGGTTTCCAAACTCATGAAAGATCGAGTTGCCATGGAATGTTTTTCCAAATGTTATTAAGCATGTTGATAATGAATTGAGTTTAATTAAAGTAATTGTCCTAGTTTATTTATGTTATAATTGTTGCAAATTGTGTTTAATTTTGCTAAAATCTATTTCATTCATATAGTTTGCATATTTAGGATAATTTGCATTGGGGATCATTGCATTTAGTTTAATATATTTAATTTTAACCATCATTTCCCAATCATATTGTGTTTTTAAATTTACCAAGTTGTTAATATAATTTTACAATTAAGTGATTTAACACAAATACAATCCTTGTGGAGACGATAACTCGATACTTGCTTATTACATGATAACGACTGTGTACACTTGTACAAACCTACGCGTTACACTCGTTCGTCTCGACTCTTCCAATTACTCTTTATTCCACTGGAGTTTTACCATTTATCCCATTTTCTCGTCTTGTGAGCACCTACACTTGCCCGACTCGAAAAATACCTTTAATTGAGGTTGTTAAGGTTTAAATGAATAAAGCATAACACTCCTCCCTAGCCAATCCCTCAGTTTGGGAATCACAGCCACATTTGAACACTGTTATTTTGACATTGATCTTTGTGATTAGCTCATTTCACTCGAGATTGATAGTCGATTTAGAAATGGCCAAAAATGGCCTACCCAATAGAATGGAGATGTAACAGCCCACTTTAGACCCTAGTTGGAACGGGTGGTTTTGGGACCACTTAACCGAGTCGAATTATTATTTTTATTGCATTAATATGCTTTACAGCATGATAGAATCACAGTGCGAAAGTTTGGCTTAGAAATTTTATTCGTTTGACTGGTTAATTTGATAAAAAGGATTAAATCGCGTAAAGCGATAAATTAGAGTTCTATTTTATAAATGGCTCATTTGAGCATGGCTTTATAAAAGGAGGTACTTGCATGGAAATTATGCCATTTTTATTTGGAGTGGTTGGTGATGGACCATTATGTCCATATTTTATAAGGTTTTATAATAATTTTACAAAAGGGTAAAAGGGTTATTTGGTTTATTATATGTTTTAATTAAAACAAAACATAAAATGCTTTCATTTTCATTACCTTCTTCACCGATTATATGAACAAAAATAAAGGGTTTAAAGGCTTTCTTCATTCGGCTACTATTTTGCTAAATTGAGGTATGTTTTGACTTCGGTTTTTAGTGATTTTTACGTTTTTGAGATCGTTGCTTCGTATATTAGTCGACCTGTACCTTAATTTCTGATTTTATGAATATCCTTGAAAAATGCCATTGATGAATCCTTGTTATATTGATAGATTTTGATGAATTATTCTATATTATGTGGAAATATACAAGAATATTAAAGTAAATTTTGAAGAAAATGGGTTTTGAGGATTTGATTGTAAAAAGGTAGAATTTTTAAGGTTCAATTTGTGATTAATTGAAAGATATATGCTTGTATAAGTCCCTTGAATATTCGGCTATAGTGAATTGGGGGATTGATTGTGTAATTTGACATTTTTGTGATGAGAGGACTAAATTGCAAAGTATTGAAAATATAGGGGCTAAATTGCAAATATGTCAAATTATATGTTTTTGGATTGAATTGAATATGTGAGTTAGTAAATAGCTGAATTTTGCATTAATTTAGATAAAGACGATCGAATCCCGGAACTTGATCGGGGAAAACGGAAAATAGACGAGTAGATACGGATTACGAGGTAAGTTTGTATAATGAATTTAATGTATTTATATATGTTCATACGTATTGTTATTTGAAAATATGAAATGCTAGATGATTAAATAGCCTAATGGAACGAGTATATATGAGATTGAAATAGAAATGTTAAATTGTTACAAGTGATAAATTGAATACCGAGCCCCGTTAGAACCGTAGAAGTCGATAGGATACGAGTGACATGTCACTAGGGCTACAGGGTGGTTCGAGCTCCTGCATTTGTTGCAGACTCACCACGTGCTCATGAGCTCAAGGTTTATCCTTTGGGATTACATGTTCAGCCTATGGGCTTACCGATTATCCTTCGGGATTATATGTTCAGCCTCCGGGCTTACCGTACAGGCTCGAAAGAGCATATATGACGCATTGACGGATTACAGGTTATATGTATATACACTGTGAGTGTATCACCCGAGTATCTTTAGATGTTCTTATAGGTTCAACGGGCAATTACCGATACATGTTACATGAAGATTGAATGATATATGTATTACATGTTATATGAGACATGAGAATTACATGGATTATATGGTATAAGTTATATGAAATACATGTACAAGTATTTGAGCAATGATATGATACATGAATGTTGTGGTTGGTACATGAATGAATTTATATGTTACACGAACTAACAAGTGTATACTTGTGAAATAGGCAACTTGAGTATATGAATTGAATTGGCATTGTTGTTGTAATTATCGTATTTATTCAGTAAGGTTTAATTTCTATATTATACGGACTTACTAAGCTTTAGAAGCTTACTCTGTTCATTTCTTTCACTGTCTTATAGATTCGGAAGCTAGCTCGATAATCGGACGAGTCGGAGATCGCCATCACACTATCTATCAAACTTTGGTACTTTTAAACCTTTTGTAAATGAAATGGTCATGGCATGTATAGGCTAGATATTTGGTGAGCATGATATATTTTGGTAAATGATCAAGCTAGGAGATGTGGCTTGGGTCATATATGAATATAATCAAGTACTTGAGTTGTCCTTTAGCTATATGTGCTTATGGAAAGATATATGATTTTGATGAGATTATAAGCTTGCATAATTGATATGTATATATGTGTGGATGAGTGCATGGAAATGGTCATTTAGGCCTTTGAGTTGGTGTGCTTGGTTTGTGAATGAATTGAGATGATTTTGGGTCCATTTTGGGCTTGAATTGGTATGTTTTAGGTTGGTAGGATGGCATGAAATGTTGTTAGTTAATGGCTAGTAGAAATGACCCATATTGGGTGGCAAATTGGCTTAAACCAAGCCTATATTTGTGTCACATGACCAGGGAACACGGGCGTGTGTTTCGACCGTGTGTTCCCTGCACCTTGATGTTTTGGTCAGTTTTGGTACACGGCCTAGACACACGGGCGTGTCTGGTAATTTGTAGCCTTGTGAAATTTGGCAGTATAGTCACACGGCCTGCTCTGTTTTATACATGGGCATGCCAGGTAACCGTGTGATATTTGATAGTTTCAACCACGGAGTAAGGGCACGGGCGTGCCTAGGCCGTGGGCGACACACGGCCTAACCCCATGGGCGTGTTGGACATCCGTGTGGGATAAGTCAGATTCAACCACGGGCTGAAAGGTTTGGGCGTGTCTGGAGGGACACGGCCGTGTGTGAAGAACACGGGTAAGGGGCACGGCCGTGTGTCCCTAACTTTGAAATTTTGCACATGTTCTCCTATCTTTTAGCATGTTTCCAATTAGACTTCCAATTGTTATATGCACCCTTTTATGATCAATTGAAGCACGCTCTGATGATTGATGATACGTGATGAATCTTGATTAAAAAGTTTAAAATTTTTACTGTTCCGATAAATGTTACAAGTCCGGTAATGCCTCTTACCTACTCCGGCGACGGTTACGGGATAGGGATGTTACATTTGGTTGGTATCAGAGCTACGGTTTAGTCAATTCTAGGACTACCGTAGTGAGTATTAGTCTAGCTATACATGCCATGTACATGAAATGTGATAGTGTGATATCTCCTAACATCCTTTGAAATCTGTTTTATATAGTAATGGATCCGAATCGAGCTTTAGCTGATGATGTTGAAAGTATTGCGCCAGCACCTGCTCACGGGGCTGTGCCTTCTGAATCGGGCCCTGCTGTGGCCAATCAGGAAGAAATTAAACAATCTTTCTTCCAAATGATGTCTGGTTGGTTTAGTGAGTTTGTGCGAGCAAACCCGGCTGCTCCGCAACCTCCACCCCCTCCCGTCCCACAACCTAACCCTGATAATGTACGAGTTGTGGATCCTCTAGGATTGAACAGACCTCCTGTCGATAAGATACAAAAGTATAGTGCTGAGGAATTCCGAGCTTCAGCAAGTGATGATACTAAGAGGGCTGAATTTTGGCTTGAGAATACGATCAGAGTTTTTAATGAACTGGCCTGTACTCCTGATGAGTGTCTAAGATGTGCTATTTCTTTGCTTCGGGATTCAGTATATCAATGGTGGAATACATTGACCTCGGTTGTACCACGAGAACGAGTCGATTGGGATTTCTTTCAGATGGAATTTAGAAAGAAATACATTAGTCAGCGATTCATCGATCAGAAAAGAAAAGAGTTTTTAGAACTGAAACAGGGTCGAATGTCTGTAACTGAATACGAGAGAGAGTTTGTACGACTCAGCAAATATGCTCTTGAATGTGTTTCTACCAAAGCAACAATGTGCAAAAGGTTCGAAGATGGGCTAAATGAAGAAATTCAACTATTAGTCGGAATACTTGAGCTGAGAGAGTTTGTAGTTCTCGTTGATCGGGCCTGTAAAGCCGAAGAGCTTACTAAAGAAAAGAGAAAAGCTGATTCTGAATTCAGAGAAGCTAGAAAAAGGTTTGCGGGTAAACCGTATCAGTCTGGATCTAAAAGATCAAAAGATTTTCATCATTGTCCTGCTGCTTCTACGGGCACATCTATTCGAGAGAAAAGTGTTAAGACTTCTCATTCGAGACCTCAGACGACTTCTGCAGCTAGTGCGGGTAGTGTGAGAACTCCCGGACCTGAATGCAAGTATTGTAATAGGAAACATTTTGGTGAATGCTGATTGAAAAGCGGAGCTTGTTTTCGATGTGGATCGTTAGATCACTATTTACGTGATTGTCCTGAAAGATCTGTACCTAATAGAGAACAGTCGACTAAGACAAATAATGTTGCATCGAGAGGTAGACCGTCGCGAAGTGTTGGGAACCAAAGTGGAAATCACAAAGTGGCGAGAGATGCTAATGTGAGATCTGAGATGCGTACTCCTGCGAGAGCTTATGCAATACGTGCACGCGAGGAAGCCTCGTCGCCTGATGTTATTACCGGTACTTTTTCTCTCTATAACACTGATATTGTTGCGTTGATAGATCCTGGGTCAACTCATTTATATATCTGTATAAAATTAGTGTATGAAAAGAACTTGAGTGTTGAGTCTACGGAATATGTAGTTAAAGTATCGAATCCACTAGGAAACTCTGTGTTAGTTGATAAGATATGTAAGAAATGTTCGTTGATGACTCGGGGATATTGTTTTCCGGCTGATCTGATGCTCCTCCCTTTTGACGAATTCGATGTAATACTGGGCATGGACTGGCTAAATGTGCATGAAGCTATTGTGAATTGTCGAAGTAAGAGTATAAAATTGAAATGTCAGAATGGTGAGATTCTTCGGATTGAATCAAATGATTCGAATGAATTACCGATAGTGATTTCTGCCATGAGGGCTTAGAAGTATGTTAGAAAAGGCTATGATGCGTATTTAGCGTATGTGATGAATTCTAGCAAGACAAAATTAAAAATTGAGTCTGTACCAGTTGTTTGTAAGTTTTCCGATATTTTTCCGGAAGAATTACCGGGTTTACCGCCGATTAGAGAAGTTGAATTCAGTATTGAATTGTTACCGGGCACTACTCCGATATCGATAGCTCCATACAAAATGGCACCGACTGAGCTAAAGGAGCTGAAAGCACAGTTACAAGAATTGACGGATAGAGGTTTCGCGAGACCAAGCTTTTCACCTTGGGGTGCTCCTATATTATTTGTGAAAAAGAAAGATGGAACGATGAGAATGTGTATTGATTACCGACAGTTGAACAAGGTGACAGTGAAGAATAAATACCCTCTTCTGCGGATTAATGATTTATTCGATCAGTTGAAAGGAGTTACTGTATTTTCAAAAATTGATTTGAGATCGGGTTATTTCCAGTTGCGAGTTAAAGATTCAGATATACCGAAGACTGCTTTCAGAACACGATACGGACATTATGAGTTTCTGGTCATGCCTTTCGGTTTTAACAAATGCTCCAGCAGTGTTTATGGACTTGATGAATCGTATTTTCAGACCGTATTTAGACAAGTTCGTTGTAATATTCATTGACGATATTTTGATTTATTCGCGTGATGAGGTAGAGCATACTGAACATTTGAGAACTGTGTTACAAATTCTGAGAGATAAGCAGTTGTTTGCCAAATTCAGCAAATGTGAATTTTGGCTTCGAGAAGTCAGATTTTTGGGTCATATTGTTTCTGCGGAAGGCATCAGAGTAGATCCGAGTAAAATATCTGCTATTATAGACTGGAAACCCCCGAGAAACGTATCTGAGATTAGAAGTTTTCTGGGATTAGCGGGATATTACCGAAGATTTGTTAAAGGATTTTCGATGATTGCAGTACCGTTGACTCGAATGCTACAAAAAGATGTGAAATTCGAGTGGACTGATAAATGTCAGCAGAGTTTCGAACAGTTGAAAGCCCTGTTAACAGAAGCTCTGGTTTTAGTTCAACCTGAATCTGGCAAAGAATTTGTTTTATACAGTGATGCATCTATTATCGGACTGGGCTGTGTATTGATGCAAGACGGGAAAGTCATAGCTTATGCCTCCCGACAGTTAAAGCAGCATGAGAAGAATTACCCGACGCATGATCTTGAGTTAGCTGCTATAGTATTTGCATTAAAGATTTGGCGGCATTACTTATATGGTGAGAAATGTAGAATTTTTACCGATCATAGAAGTCTGAAGTATCTGATGTCACAGAAAGATTTAAATATGTGACAGCGGAGATGGCTCGAACTACTAAAAGACTATGAATTTGTAAGTGATTATCATCCAGGGAAAGCTAATGTTGTAGCTGATGCGCTAAGTCGAAAGTCTCTGTTTACTCTGCGAGCTCTGAATGCTCAATTGACGTTATCTGATTATGAATCTGTTTTAGCTGAGCTAAAGGCTAAACCGTTGATTCTGCAGCAAATTTTCGAAGCTCAAAGGACTGATCCCGATCTGCAAGCTAAACGACTTCACTGTGAGTCTAATTCTGATTCTGACTTTTCTATAGGGAATGATGATTATTTAATGTTCCGAAATAGAATCTGTATACCGAAAAATAGTGAACTCATTCAGAAAGTTCTGCACGAGGCACATGATAGTTGATTTTCAGTTCATCCAGGTAGCACTAAGATGTATAACGATTTGAAACAGCAATACTTGTGGTCAGGAATGAAACGTGACATATTAGAATTCGTATCGAAATTTTTGATCTGTCAGCAAGTTAAAGCTGAACATCAGGTACCGTCAGGTTTATTATAGCCTATTATGATTCCGGAATGGAAATGGGACAGAGTCACTATGGATTTTGTATCTGGACTACCACTGACTCTGAAGAAGAAAAATGCAATCTGGGTTATCGTTGACAGATTGACGAAATCTGCACATTTTATACCGGTACGTACTGATTATTCTCTGGATAAATTAGCGGAACTATATGTATCTGAAATTGTGCGATTACATGGTATATCGTTATCCATTGTGTCTGATAGAGATCTGAGGTTTACCTCGAGATTCTAGAAGAAGTTTCAAGAGGCTTTGGGAACGAAATTGAGTTTCAGTACAGCATTTCATCCCCAGACTGACAGTCAGCCTGAAAGAGTTATTCAGATTCTGGAAGACATGTTACGGTGTTGTATTCTTGAATTCGAAAGTAATTGGGAGAAATACTTACCTTTGATAGAGTTTGCATACAATAACAGTTTTCAGATGAGTTTAAAGATGGCTCCATATGAAGCATTATATGGTCGTAAATGTCGAACACCGCTATACTGGACAGAATTGAGTGAGAGAAAGTTACACGGGGTTGATCTAATCTGAGATACAGAAGAAAAAGTAAAAGTGATACGCGATAATTTAAAAGCAGCTTCAGATAGACAGAAATCATACGCAGATTTGAAACGGAAAGAAATAGAGTTTCGAGTCGGAGACAGAGTATTTCTGAAATTATCACCGTGGAAGAAAATTCTTTGTTTTGGCAGAAAAGGAAAGTTAAGTCCTCGTTTTATCGGGCCGTATGAAATTGTGGAACGAATTGGACCTGTAGTTTACCGGTTATCGTTACTGTCTGAGCTTGAAAAGATTCACGACGTTTTTCACGTTTCAATGCTTCAACGATACCGATCTGATCCGTCTCATGTCATTTCTCCCATAGATGTGGAATTACAGTCTGATCTATCATACAGCGAAGAACCGATTAGAATTCTGGCCCGAGAAATGAAAGAGTTGAGAAATAAGCGTATAGCACTTGTAAAAGTTCTCTGGTGTAAACATGGAATAGAAGAAGCTACGTGGGAACTCGAGGAAACTATGCGAAAACAATACCCAAATCTGTTTATTGGTAAGATTTTCGGGACGAAAATCCCTAAAGGGAGGGAGAGTTGTAACAGCCCACTTTAGACCCTAGTCAGAACGGGTGGTTTCGGGACCACATAACCGAGTCAAATTATTATTTTTATTGCTTTAATATGCTTTATAGCATGATAGAATCACAGTGTGAAAGTTTGGTTTAGAAATTTTATCGTTGGACTGGTTAATTTGATAAAAAGGATTAAATCGCGTAAAGCGATAAATTAGAGTTTTATTTTATAAATGGCTCATTTGAGCATGGCTTTATAAAAGGAGGTACTTGCATTGCAATTATGCCATTTTTATTTGGAGTGGTTGGTGATGGACCATTATGTCCATATTTTATAAGGTTTTATAATAATTTTACAAAAGGGTAAAAGGGTCATTTGGTTTATTATATGTTTTAATTAAAACAAAACATAAAATGTCTTCATTTTCATTACCTTCTTCACCGATTATATGAACAAAAATAAAGGGTTTAAAGGTTTTCTTCATTCGGCTACTATTTTGCTAAATTGAGGTATGTTTTGACTTCAGTTTTTAGTAATTTTTACGTTTTTGAGATCGTTGCTTCGTATATTAGTCAACCCGTACCTCAATTTCTGATTTTTTGAATATCCTTGAAAAATGTCATTGATGAATCCTTGTTATATTGATAGATTTTGATGAATTATTCTATATTATGTGGAAATATACAAGAATTTTAAAGTAAATTTTGAAGAAAATGGGTTTTGAGGATTTGATTGTAAAAAGGTAGAATTTTTAAGGTTAAATTTGTGATTAATTGAAAGATATATGCTTGTATAAGTCCCTTGAATATTCGGCTATAGTGAATTGGGGGATTGATTGTGTAATTTGACATTTTTGTGATGAGAGGACTAAATTGCAAAGTATTGAAAATATAATGGCTAAATTATAAATATGTCAAATTATATGTTTTTGGATTGAATTGAATATGTGAGTTAGTAAATAGCTGAATTTTGCATTAATTCAGATAAAGACGATCGAATCCCGGAACTTGATCGGGGAAAACGGAAAATAGACGAGTAGATACATGATTACGAGGTAAGTTCGTATAATGAATTTAATGTATTTATATATGTTCATACGTATTTTTATTTGAAAATATGAAATGCTAGATGATTAAATAGCCTAATGGAACGAGTATATATGAGATTGAAATAGAAATGTTAAATTGTTACAAGTGATAAATTGAATACCGAGCCCCGTTAGAACCGTAGAAGTTGATAGGATACGAGTGACATGTCACTAGGGCTACAGGGTGGTTCGAGCTCCTGCATTTGTTGCGGACTCACCACGTGCTCATGAGCTACAGGTTTATCCTTCGGGATTACATGTTCAGCCTACGGGCTTACTGATTATCCTTCGGGATTATATGTTCAGCCTCCGGGCTTACCGTACAGGCTCGAAAGAGCATATATGACGCATTGACGGATTATAGGTTATATGTATATACACTGTGTGTGTATCACCCGAGTATCTTTAGATGTTCTTATAGGTTCAACGGGCAATTACCGATACATGTTACATGAAGATTGGATGATATATGTATTACATGTTATATGAGACATGAGAATTACATGGATTATATGGTATAAGTTATATGAAATACATGTACAAGTATTTGAGCAATGATATGATACATGAATGTTGTGGTTGGTACATGAATGAATTTATATGTTACACGAACTAACAAGTGTATACTTGTGAAATAGGCAACTTGAGTATATGAATTGAATTGGCATTGTTGTTGTAATTATCGCATTTATTCAGTAAGGTTTAATTTCTATATTATACGGACTTACTAAACTTTAGAAGCTTACTCTGTTCATTTCTTTCACTGTCTTATAGATTCGGAAGCTAGCTCGATAATCGGACGAGTCGGAGATCGCCATCACACTATCTATCAAACTTTGGTACTTTTAAACCTTTTGCAAATGAAATGGTCATGGCATGTATAGGCTAGATATTTGGTGAGCATGATATATTTTGGTAAATGATCAAGCTAGGAGATGTGGCTTGGGTCATATATGAATATAATCAAGTACTTGAGTTGTCCTTTAGCTATATGTGCTTATGGAAAGATATATGATTTTGATGAGATTATAAGCTTGCATAATTGATATGTATATATGTGTGGATGAGTGCATGGAAATGGTCATTTAGGCCTTTGAGTTGGTGTGCTTGGTTTGTGAATGAATTGAGATGATTTTGGGTCCATTTTGGGCTTGAATTGGTATGTTTTAGGTTGGTAGGATGGCATGAAATGTTGTTAGTTAATGGCTAGTAGAAATGACCCATATTGGGTGGCAAATTGGCTTAAACCAAGCCTATATTTGTGTCACACGGCCAGGGAACACGGGCGTGTGTTTCGACCGTGTGTTCCCTGCACCTTGATGTTTTGGTCAGTTTTGGTACACGGCCTAGACACACGGGCGTGTCTGGTAATTTGTAGCCGTGTGAAATTTGGCAGTATAGTCACACGGCCTGCTCTGTTTTATACACGGGCATGCCAGGTCACCGTGTGATATTTGATAGTTTCAACCACGGGGTAAGGGCACGGGCGTGCCTAGGCCGTGGGCGACACACGGCCTAACCCCATGGGCGTGTTGGACATCCGTGTGGGATAAGTCAGATTCAACCACGGGCTGAAAGGTTTGGGCGTGTCTGGAGGGACACGGCCGTGTGTGAAGAACACGGGCAAGGGGCACGGCCGTGTGTCCCTAACTTTGAAATTTTGCACATGTTCTCCTATCTTTTAGCATGTTTCCAATTAGACTTCCAATTGTTATATGCATCCTTTTATGATCAATTGAAGCATGCTCTGATGATTGATGATACGTGAAGAATCTTGATTAAAAAGTTTAAAATTTTTACCGTTCCGATAAGTGTTACAAGTCTGGTAATGCCCCTTACCTACCCCTGCGACGGTTACGGGATAGGGGTGTTACAGGAGATTTCTCTATCTTCCTCGAAGTCGAGGACTACAAATTTGATGGGAACTATGAATCCTCATAACTTGACCAATACATCCTCGAGTACACCTTTTGGGTGTACTAAGGATTTATTGGCTAATTTTAGCATTATCGAGGTATTTTTAAGATCTCTGAGTCCAAGTTTATAATAGATCGACTTTAACAGACCACTTTTTAGTGGTGTTGGAAATAGTGGTTTCAGGGCCACCAAATTCGACGAGTAAGTTTGTAAATATTATATTAAATATTTACGATTCAAACATGTTTAAAAAAGTTTTTGATATAGTGATTTTGTTTTATAAGTGGTTTACTAAGTTCAAGTGGTTTTAGAAATTGAGGTATCGTGACCTCATTTTTATAAACCGAGTCATAAATATTTTTATAAATATTTACAAAGTGGCATTAAGATAGTATTAAATTTTTGTTGAAAAATTTTAACATTTCAATGGTTAATTAATTAAAAAGGACTAAATAGTAAAAGATGTAAAATTTAATCGTTATTTGATTTGAGTGATTAAATGGCTTAATGAATGAAATTATGTGGACTAATATGGTAATTATAACATATTATATAGGAGTGGGCGGTGGACTTTGTCTTATTATGAGAATATGTATGTTTTATTAATTAAAATAAAACATATTAAATGATAAAAAAATACATTAAAGATACCATCTTTTACATTTGATTGTTTTGCTGAATTTGAGATAGAAGGAAGCCATTGATAAACTGTAACAGCCCAAATTAGGGCCTAAATGGAACAGTGGTTTCGAAAACCACGAATCCGAAGTAGAAAAATTTATTATGATTAAGTTTTAATGTTCAATGTGTGATTGGGTGCTTGTGTGAAATTTTTGTTACGAAATTTTATCGTTTAGATGTACAATTTGATAATTAGGACTAATTTGCAATAGGTGAAAAATATAAGTTCTAGAAGCTAAGATGCTTATTTGAAATGGGTTTTTAAAGAGGAGGTCCTTAAATGGCAATTAGACCATTATATAAGGTGGAAAAAAATGGACAAAGATGGATAAAATACCAAAGGTTTTAATGAAGTGCATTTTGGTCATTTGGTAATAAAAAGAATTAAAAAGGGAAAATCAAGCCAAATAGTGTCCATCTTCTTCATGCTTGGCCGAGTTTTGCTACAGACACCATGGCTAGGGTTTTGGCTACCTTCAAGCTTTATTATCACGAAAACGAGGTTAAGAACTAAAACGAGGGAAAACGAGTATTTGGACAATACGGTCCTTTTCGTCATTTCTACGTCGAGGTAAGTTTGTATATTAATAACGTTATCTAATTGTGTTAAATATGCTTTATTATCATGTATATGTAATTGATTTGTGAAATTTAAGTTAAATGTTAAGATGAAAAGAACGTAGGATCGATCACGATCACTTTATAGTGATATATGACTTGACGGATAAGTCCATAGTTTCACCATGGCCTAGTGATAGTAAAGATGTAAGACCATAGCTAAGCTATGGCATTCTAATGAAAAGTGATGAATTGACAGTAAAAGACCATGGTTGGACCATGGCAATCAAGTGATAAGTGATTTCCGTATAAGACCATAGTGAGGCTATGGCATCAGAGTTAAGTGATTAAGTGATTTCGGGTGCTGGTCTTGTATGTCTACTAGTGGCTAGGTAGTCTTGCATATGTTGCAGATACTTGTCAACTTATGTGAGCAACACTGAGTAGCTACATCCGACCGTCAGCTTGTGTGAGCAGACTCGTGAATGGCTCAAGAATGAGCTTATGTATGTAAAGTGATTAAATGAATAGGGTGCTGGTCTTGTACGCTCTACCGGTGGCTGAGTATACCTATATATATTACAGATACTCATCAGCTTGTGTAAGCAGCATCGAGTAGCTACATATTGACCATCAGCTTGTGTGAGCAGACCCGTTGATAGCTCAATAATGAGAAACAAAGTGATAAGTGGTAGCTTCGGCTACAAGTGATAAGTAGTTCGGTTATAGATAAGTGTGGTACTTATGTGAAAATTATTGAGTACTTTAATGATTCAATGAGCAAGCTCAGGATGATAATGTAAGTATTATCGAATTAAGTAAAACATGTATGTATTCAACTCATGCGAGAATTGAATGATAGTGAATTGATGAGTTCATAATGTAATATGTGTGTGAAATGAGAAGGATTAGTGTATAAGTGTGCTTCATGTTATAATGTATTTATCTGAGTATGTGAAAATATGAAGTGAGTGCTATATGAGATGTGAATGTTGAATGAAAGTTTATACAAAGAAAGTGTGAAAGAGTAAAATTTAACAATAAAATAGTTTTGGATAGTATCAGTGGTGTGACTTTGAAAAACCACCAAAAATGGTGGAAATTGAACTAGTGGTTGAATAAGAAATGAAATAAAAGATTTTCGAGTCTATTTTCATATAAAAGAAATGGTGTAAGCAAAAGAATTCCGTATTATGAGATATTTGAATTTTTGTGAGACAGGGTCAGAGTGATTTCAGAATCCCCTATTCTGAATTTGAAAAATCATTAAAAATTGTATCAAAATAATTATGGCTTATAATTTATATGTTAAAAATTTTGAATGAGTTTACTTTCATGAGAAATAAATGAGAACATTATCTGAATCCCATACTAATAGATAATTAATTTTTAGTGAAGAAGGGTTGGAACCATCAGATATCAAAATAGGGGCGACTTTAAAGAATAAAATATACTTATTGGCTAAACCAAAAATTCTGAAAATTTTATGGTATGAAGATATGTGAGTCTAGTTTTAGGGAAAATTAGTGGATCTTAATTTTGAGTTTCGTAGCTAAAGATATAAATAATTTAGTGACAATGACTCTAGTAGACAGCTTAATATGAACATGAGTAAATAATGGAACTATGTGCAACAATGATTGGATTACCTTAAGAACATGTTATGAGGATTTTTAAAAGCATGTAAATGAATTGTTTAGATATTTGTACATAGGAGCTTACTAAGCTTTATATCTTACCTGTGTTATCCTTTCTATGCTTATAGGATTTCAAAGACTTGCTCGGGTTGGAAGCTGTCGGATATTCCTATCACACTATCCAGTTAATTTAATGGTATGGAGAAGTTCATAAACTTGGTATATAGAATGTATAGGCTAGTTATTTATAAAGTGTATGGGGCTTTATTATTGAATCCTTAGTGAGTTGGATAGAAGTAGCCAAGTGTCTTAATTTAATTGAATAATGTGTGTTTGGCCATTTAAGTTGGCTTATTTTAAGACTGTGAATGTGCATGCAAGTGTCAAGTTATGGTGTTGATTGTGGCAGAATTAAGTGTATGTATATGCTTAAATTGGTACTATGTAATGTGGTGTGAATGTGTGTAAGTGAAGGGTGACAACATGGCTTGGAAAATAGCCTTGTTGTTGTTCACACAGTTAGACACATGGGCATGTATCTAGACCGTGTGTGACACACGGTTAGCCCCACGGGCGTGTGACCTGGCCGTCTGACCCTAAATTTCTGATGACGTCACAAACAGAGAGTTACACGGGTTGAAGACACGGGCGTGTGACTTTCTAAAGCTTGAAAATTTTCTAAGTGTCCTAAAAGTTTTAAAAGTTCTCGGTGTAGTCCCCAACCACTCCCAACATATGTCTAGGGCCTCATTGGTCTGCAATGGGGACGTTACAAGTATTTACGAAAATTTTTAAATTGGATGCAAATTTGATGGCCCAGTTTTATATGAATGTTTATGTTTTAATCTGGTAATGCCTCGAGCCTTGTCCCGGCGTTGGGTATGGGTGAGGGGTGTTGCATAAACCTTCAAGCTTCGGCCAAACTTTATAGGATGTATGTAAGTTCAATCTATCCCCATTTTTAATATTTTTTATGTTTTTGAGATCGTTGCAACTAGGTCCAACTAGCCCATACCTTTGATTTTGAAACTATTAAAGATTTTAAATGTTGCCATTGATGAATCTTGTGATTTTTTATGTTAGATGATGCATTTGAAATGTTGATTGGTAATTAAAAGTATTTTGTTAAGTTATTTTGATGAATTTTTCGCTTAGGGACTAATTTGTTAAATTAATAAAAGTACAAGGATTTAATGTGAAATTGTTGCACAAATGGGCTATTATGGATACCATGAACATTAAGCTATGATCAATTTTGGGTAAAAATGGTTAATTTGCATGTTTGAGGCTCAGAGTGTAAATTGAATAAAAATAAAATTTTAGGGGCAATTTTGTAAAATATGTCAAAAATGACCAAATTGCATGAAATGAATTTTTTTACTATCTAAGTTAATATATTGGATGAAATTATTAATTTAGATCAAGATAGAGTGCAAAAATCGAGGAAAATGGAAAATTACCAAAATGCCCCTAAACCTTGATATTTCTGCAATTTAGCCAGGTAAGTTCGTATGAACTATACTATGTATATTGTTGATTAAATTGAATGTTATTATATGAAATTTTATTGAAAATGAAACGATATATATATATATATATATATATATATATATATACGTTATTATACATTTTGGCTTATAATGAAACGACGAAAATTCAACGACGCACGACGACTATTAAGTCCCATTTGAACCTTAGGAGTTCATAGGATACAAATGACATGTCATTAGGGTTACTGATTCTCAGCTCGAGAGAGCTTACTGATATTCAGCTCATATGAGTTTACCGATATTCAGCTTGTATAAGCTTATCGATTACAGTTCGTAAGAGCATACCGATTCAGAGCTTGTATGAGCATACATGTACAGGAATTGATGAATTACAGTTCAGTACACCTCGTGTGTGCTACCCGAGTATCTGACGATATTCTAAATGGTTCAACAGGAAATGTTCTGTTATGGGACGATCTGAGTTCGATACGAACTAATATAGGTATATACATGAAATAATTGAAAATGATGTTACATGATATATTGATATATTGAAATGGATGATATATGAATATAAAGAAACGGTAAGAGAATGATATGTATCATGACATGTACATATATGAATATCTCTGATATGTTGATACATGGAAATTGTAACGCCCCAAATTTTGATTTTCGGCTTTTGTGAGTTTGTGGGCTTGAAATTTTCTGAATGTGTGTCTGCGTTAATTTGACATGGTTATATGTCTGCTTAAGTGGTTGTGAGCCTTGAGGAGTGTTGGGGGAGGTCCCAAGTTCAGGTCTCAACTTGGGTAAAATTTTGGGTTTTTATTAAATAAAGCCCCATATTTGGTTATTAGGCTTTTAAGCTAAAGTTGGTTAAATTATAACAGAATGGGCCTGCTGGTCTGGTGGGTAAGTGGCAAGGGATTATGCTTGGTGTCCTGTGTTTGATTCGTGATGTGGGCATTATTTTTTTCTTTTGCTCATTCACTCTATTGAGTTTGTGTTTTACTAAAAGACTGAGTGGAGAGAATGGAGGGGATAGGTTAGGGGGCTATTAGAATTTTCTTTTCTGAATTGTTTTCTTTTTGGCAAATTTGCTTTCTCCCTCCCCTCTCCTTGCCGAAAATATACCTCCTTTTTTCCCTTCCTCTTTTTCGTGGTTCTACTCGTAATCATCTCCTTTTGTTGGGTCGCACATTCGGTAAGTGATCTTTTTCTGTTAGTGTTATCAAAGTTGATTAAGTGATTAATGGTGGTATTGGTTGCTGCCTAGGAGGAGATCTAAAGGCTAGAAATCGGTGATTCGACGTCTGAATCAGAGTTGTGTTCGATTTTGGGAGTGGTAAGTCAATTTTGTGTTATCGGGGTTTAGTGATTCAGACTCTATTTTGGGTTCTAAAGTGGAATTATTCTAATTATTAGGTTTTGGAAGTGCTCAGGAGTGGTTAGGCTTCAATTAAAACCAGGTGTGTACCTCCAACGCACTAAAAATGAGATTCAGCGAAAGCCAAAAAATGAAGTTGTTGATGCCACATGGGTGTGTGGACTGCCCGTGTGGTCGACGAAGTAGGCCGTGCGTGTGCCACACGGGTGTGACGGACACGGGCGTGTGATGCTATCCACACGGGCAAGGCTAATTTGGGCTGAGTGGGCCACACGGACAGGCCACATGGACGTGTGAGCCCATTAATCTAAAATGTTCTGAAAGGTTCCACTGGCCGCCCTAGTTGACTATGACCTGTTAAGGGGTCGGTAAGTGTTACTTAGGCCCTGTTCGGCGACATGACACTGTATATATGAGATAGCATGTTATTGATAGCATGTGTTATGATCATGTTCTGACATATATGTATGATCTACTATTCTGCATTAAAGCATGCCATGATATTTATGTTGCATAGCTTTGGGTTGGGTTTGGTATTGAAGTGAAGGAAGACTGTAAGGCTATTTAGTCGGGTATTGGTAGCCTTGCTACCTTTATTTATTATTGTGTCATTTTACGGTACCTTGAGGTGTGTAGGGTTGGATGGGTCGATTTTATCCCCATACTTGGTGTGTAGGGCTAGGTGGGTCGACTTTGTCCCCACATGGTGTGTAGGGTGGACGGAGATGGTGTGCAGGGTTGGTGGGCATATACTGTACTGGTTGATATGCATGCTTATCTGTATGGGCTAAGGCCCGAATGTATCTGATACCGATTTGAGTGGTCCAAGGCCTATACCGTATCTGTTAAGGGCTCAGGCCCGAATTATGACTATTTCTGTTATATGCTTACATGCTTGCCTTATTGTGGGGATGTACACATTAAGTTTGCGAAAACTCACCCTTTTATGTTATTTGTTTGTCAGGTAATCCTCAGCAGTAGATGGATCGGTGCAGCGATGGGCTCGAGGGTGACCACTAATGGACTTTACTGGACTTCCTGTTTTTAATTCTTGTTATTTTATTATTTTATTATTTTATTATTCTAGACTGTTTGTTTTATACTTAAAGTTATCGGTTGCTATTTTTTATTAATTTATAAGCTACAACATTACAAAGGCATTTTAAAATTAATTTTTTATTTTTGTTTAATGAATGATTTCTAAGCTTCTGTGATAGATGAAAGATAATAAATTGAACAAGATTGTGGTATTTGAAATGGTTTCCAAAAACACTCTCATGTGGTGCCACCAGATTCGGTCATAACATCTAGGCTGGGTTTGGGGCGTTACAGAAATTATGTAAGTTGAGATGAGTAATAAACTCAAGTGTGACATGTTGAGAAAATAAGGTTATCAATGTTGAATTTATATAAAATATGTTCAAGTATGTTAACATATGTTGTAGTTTGATGCTTAGGCAAGTGATAAGTTGTTGTTTGAATGGTATTATGTTTACTTATAAGTTGCATTGAAATGGTAAGTGCTTAAATGAAAATATGCTTGTAGTCATGAAAAGTGGTAAGGATTAAGTTATGGAATTTCTTATGAAATGGCTTATCATGTGATTAATTCAACAAAAAAAAGGCTATGTTTAAATGCATTAGCTTGTAGCTATGGTTAATGATATGCTTATGACTTGTATGTTATGCATATGGAACGAGTGTGGAAAGTAATGAAATGCAAATACAAATAAAGAAATTTGGAAGAGTTTAAAGTTGTTTAAAATCCTACTATGATAGGGATGATATGTATAAGTGATGCTGCGAATTTACTCATTTTCTGAGTTGTTGAATATGGTTTCATGAATCGTGTAGTATTGGTATATGATTATTCTTGTTATGTATATGTATTTTGGCTAATGTTGGCCTATGTATTTGAATGTTGAAATGACCATTTGACTTGGTTGAGTTTTGGTATGTTGATGGTATAATGGCAAAGTTTGGCATGTATGTTAGTAGCCTTATTATGGTTAATGTTTGGCTTGTTTGTTTGAATGATAAAAGATGATATGATAGTTGAATATGCATATGGCATATGTGCTTTATGATATGTGGTATACGTGGTGATTTATTACCTTATTATGTATAGGTGTTTTGGCTAATGTTAGCCTATGTGTTTTGGTTGTGGAAATGACCATTTGGTTAGTTTGCATTTTGGTCTTGTGTTGGTAAAATGATACATATTATAAAGTGTATATAAGTGGCCTTGTAATAGTTGATATATGACTTGTTATGGTTGAATAATGGTAGTTAGAAAAGTAGTTGAATGTGCATATTAGATATGACATATAACTTATTGTGAATTGGTGTTTTGCCATAGTAAGCATATATGTATTTTGATGCTAATGATTGTGTGGTATAGTTGGTACCAAATGGTATGTTTTGGTAAATGATTTACATGTTGTGTAATGATGCAAACTTAGTTAGAAGTTAATCAATTATTTTGGCCAAATTGAATACATGGTTATACATGTTTTAATATTGTCATTTGAGGTGCCTTTGGGCATATTGGTTGGATGTTATTATACCATATGTGTTTGGCTTCATTATGCATGATTTTTGTGGCTTTTGAAGGCTTATGTATATGTGCAAAAGGTATTATAGGTGCATGTTAAAAAGGGTGAGAAAAATGGCTTATAAAATAGCATATTTTCATCCATACAGGCAGAGACACGGGCATGTGTCTTAGCAATGTGTGACACACGGCCAGGTAGCACAGCTGTGTGTCCCCTATAGTTTCAAAGGGTTACAAGTCAGGTTTTACACAGCCTAGCACTCAGCCTGACACACGGGCATATGAGGTTATTTCAAAAGGTACACGGCCTGACACACGGGCATGTGGCTTGGCCGTATGACCTAAGTTAGTGAGTTACACGGGCGCGGACATGAGCTGGAACACAGCCGTGTGTCCCTATTTCAAATGCCCACACGACTTAAGACATGGATGTGTCTCTTGGCTGTGTAAGTCACATGGCCTGCCCACGTGGCTGTGTGACCCTAGCAATATGTAAATTTTCATGTTTTCTTCAAAATTTCTATATGTTTCTGATTTAGTCCTGATTTGTTTCTAATGTGTTTTTAGGGCCTCGAGGGCTCATATAAGGGACAATACTTATGCTTATGATTGGTTTTGCTGTGAATGATGACATGAATTTATTGTTTTTTTATTTTGATAATTCTGAAATGTAAACTCCGGTAATGCACCGTAGCTTTATTCCGACGACGGGTACTGGTTAGAGGTGTTAGATTTATTAGTACCAAAGCTGCAGTTTAGTCGGTTCTTGGACTAAATGTAGTATGTGTGAAGTCTTGAAATACAGGTGTACCAGCTTGAATTAGGGGCTAACCAGAAAAGTGGTTTCGAAACCATGAATCTGAGGTTTAAAATATTATTTCGATTTAGTCTTGATGTTTGTTGGGTGTTTGGATAAATATGTGAAATTTTGGTGTGTGAATTTTATTAATTGCATGTCCAATTTGGTATGTTGGACTAAATTGCAGTAGGTGAAAAATATGGGTTTTATTTCATAAAGTACTTGATTAAATTAGGTTTTGAAATTAGAAGTCATTATATGGTAATTAAACCATTTTAACTTAGTTTAGACAAAAATGCCCAAGGAAGGGTGGAATACTACAGGTTTTTAACAAAGGGCATTTTGGTCATTTGGTTAATAAAAGAATAAAAAGGGAAAAATAATGAAAAATCTTGTCCATTATCTCTTCTCCTTGGTCGAATATGGTGGGAAGCCATAGCTAGGGTTTTATTGATTTTCAAGCTCACAAGTAAGTGCAATCGAGCCCCATTTTTAATTTTCTTTGTATTTTTAGAATCCTCGTAACTTGCTCTAGCTATTTCTACCATTATTTTAAGCTAGGGATGATGTTTAAAATTTTACCCATGTATGACATGTACGTATTTTGATGACTAATGGTGGAATATGAAGGTTTAGGGTGTGGTAAACTATGATTTCTAGGTGATTTTTCATAGAAGTCCCGAAAAAGGACCAAATTGCAAAGTTAATAAATCAAAGGGTAAAATTATGAATTAGTGAGAAATGTGGGCTATTTTGAGTGCCATGGACATTCGGCTAGGCTTGGGTAATCAAAGAAATTGATACATTTCAATTTACGAGCTTAGGGACTTAGTTGTAAAAATTGACAAAGTTAGGGGTAAAACGGTAAAATTGTTGTAGGATGATTTTGGACCAAATTGAACAATGTGTCTTTTAAACAAGTTAAATGTGTCATTATAGATTGAGAAGATCGAGGAATTGACCTTGACCGAGGCAATGGCAAAGTTTCAGACTAAATTGCAAATTATCACATTTTGTTATGGAGGTAAGTTTATATGTAAGTAATTTAATTATTCTAATTATGCATTAATGATATTTAATGGTTACGGTGAATTGTTGATGATTATAATTTTCTATGATGTTTGGTTGAGTTGGAAATGAGAGTTCCCGGTTGGACCTTCGGAATAATAGGTGATACAGATAAAATATGGTTCAGTTACATGTGTGATAAAGTGACCTTCACCATGTGCAATGATAATTATGGGACCTAAAGACTATGCCTCATGGGTGATAAAGTGACCTTCACCATGTATACATGAGAGCAATGTCATATGTGCATATGAGGGCTACGAGAATAAATGACTAGGTCACATGGATGATAAAGTGATCTTCACCATGTGTACCTGAGAGTTGGACTTATATGATTGGTGGAATCATGAATGGACAATCCACTGAGTATCAAATGTTAATCCGAAAAGTTCAAAGGGAATGCTCACTAAAGAGATTTGGTGTGGTAGTTCGATATGTGTGTGTAGGTATAATCTTTGGGCAAGTGAAATTATGGAAAAATGTATGTGGTTGTGAGGGTGCATGTGGACTTAAATAAGTGAAAATAATGTGTATGAATTGTATGGGAAAGTTGGTAAGTTTTGGGTGGTAAGTTGGTATATGAGAGATATCCTTGGTGTGGTTGAAAGTTATTTTAATGTTAATTATTTACATATAGACTTACTAAGCTTTTGAAGCTTACTCCTTTCTCGTTTTCCTTGTTTTAATAGATTCAGTCAAGCCAACTCGGGATTGGATCGAGTCAGAGGATCACCCACACTATCTACATTGTCTTTTGGTATAGTTAACAAACTCTTAGACTATGGCATGTATACGGGCTTAGTGATGTTGTAGGTGTCATGTTAGTTCAGCCATAATGTGCGCAAAGGTCATTTGATAAGTCATTTTGTAAACAAGGCCACGTGACATGGCCAATGATGATAATGGTTCATATATGTCTTTTGAGGTAGTTCATGGTATGCTAGGTGATATTTTGATGTTTAAAGATGTGTTGATATGTAGTGTCAAATATGGTAGTGTTTGTATGTGTTTTGGGGAAAGGAATGGCTTGGAATATAGCCTAACTTAGGGCCACACGGCCAAACCCCACAGCCATGTGTGTTGGGCATGTGAACCCTACTTGTAATTTTTGGAGCTTAAGGACATCACATAGCCTGGTCACACGGGTGTGTCCCGTGGCCATGTGACCGAAATGGCATGCTAACGTCATAAACAGAATGTCCTAAGTTTTTCACACGAGGAGCCACACAGGCGTGTCGAGGCCGTGTGGTAGAACACGGGCTAGGGACACTAGCGTGTGCTCGGCCGTGTGAAAACTCCTATAGGTTCGAAATGAAAAATAATTTTCCAATAATTCAAAAAGGTAAGGGGCACGAGCGTGTGTGACCACACGGCCTACCCACACGGGCGTGCCCCTGTCTTACATGGGCGTGTGCCCTGTATTAAGTTAAAATTTCCAAAATTTTTTCTAAGTTTTCGGTTAGGTCTCGGGTTACTCCCAAACCATGTTTTGTGCCTTGTAAGCCCATTTTAAAGGTTGTATGATATTTTATGATTAAGTTTTAAATTGGAACGAAAATTTGTGGCTTGATTGTGTATGAATGGTTGCAATATTGTCCAATAATGCCTCGTGCTCGGGTAAGGGGTGTTACAGCATGCCATTATATAACCTGTGATAGTGTGATATCTCCTGATGCTAATGTGATTTGTTTCATTTTTAGATAAAGATGCTTTCCAACTGAACTAATTCTAATAATGCTAAAAGCAATATTCAAGTATCTAAGTAAAAATGTTGCTTATGATAAGCCAGAACTCACAAAGGTATGAATAAAAGTTCATAATATTATGTTGATGATGAATGTTATGTTATATGTGTGTATATATGAGAGTCAACATTTTGAGGCTTTACGATCTTCACCGCCTCACTTGTATGCCTTATACAATAAAATTCACAATATTCATATTGATTAAGTTCACAAGTGTGAAACCGAAGAGTTCAGTGGCTGAATGATTAGTAATATGGTCAGAGTTGAGAATGGGCTAGCAAGTAAAGATGGTTTTAGAAGAGATATCAAATTTTTCTGAAGATCATTTAGATTATGCAATGTCGTTGTTAAAGAAGAAGTTAATCTTGACTAATCAATTTATTTAGGTATTGTATCTAAAGAACGAGTTAACTGAAATTTATTCTGAATTGATTTCTTTAGTGAATGAGATAATGTGGGATTATTGACGAGTATAATAGTCAGTGGAATAATGTTTAAATTGCAAAGATATTTTAATGCAGCTGTTATAGTTGAGTATTTTACAACGATCTCCTTTGGGTATTCTGTATGTTCTTTTATTCTCAGAGATATATGTAACTATTCATTTCAGCTGTGATTCTTATCATATAAAACGGTTGGCTAATCGTAACATTAGGTGGAATTATTGTTCGTCTGGTTGATTCATGATTGGCATTGCTCTATCTTTCTTTGGTTTTCTAATCCATTATGTTTGAAAGAAGACTTAATGATACGACTCATATGATGCTATTTTCTACTTCTACTAGTTGATGCTCTAAATTACATATGTGCAATTTACATTGTCGCTACCATAACTGTTTCTAGAGTATATGGGCGATATTCTTCTTTTGGATTTTCTCTGGGATATCATCGAGCTCTTTATCATTCAATATGAGTTGTATTCTTAGAAATTCAGTATAGCTTCACATCTTGGATTTCCTTATCTTGGATTTTCTCATCATTCTTATTGTTTAATCTATCAAACATGGTTCATCTGTAAAGGATATTTATTGGTCAGAAGTAATTACATCTATTAATTACATCTATTACGGATATGATTCTTGGTTCAATCATAGAAGTACGGTTATACAGATTTTAGGTTTTTAGAGTTTGTGTTCCTGTATTGACTGTTACTGAAACTACATTCTACTTTTCCTCTTCTATGTAGGAGTGCACTATTGATGTTCAGGTATTGTTCTATCTATACGGTCGAAACGTCAGTCTTATTATAACACTATGGTTTTACTTTATCTGATGGTTATGGCTTTGGCTTAGGTATGGGTTAAAGCTTCGATGTTAATAATTGAAATAGCTTTGTTATGTTCCCTCTCTAACTATCGTGAAGGAGTAGGCATCGGCAAAAGTGTAGTCAGTGGAAGATCGAGCTTAAACTTGTATATCTATTATTATTTCTCAAGTAATCTCGATTTATGTCAACAAGTTAAAACGGGATGTTATGTTTCGTTTGAACTAATGCAGGTTGTAAAGATCTTTGATTAGCATTTTGAGGGAGTTGTGATAGATTGTATTTCTGGGTTGTCTTGATAATAAGAAGAAGGGATTATTCTAAAATGTTAGTATCTAATAGATAAAATTGACTCAGTTATTTTAATCAGAGTGGGTTATTCATTTGAAAAATTAATTGAGTTATACGCATTTGAGTGTATTCTTAAATCTGAGAATAAATTTGGTGTATTCATTGGTAAATAGATGGACAGTCTGAATGAAGAATTCATATTCTAGAAGACATGATACAAAAATATATCTATAAATCAGTTCTAATCGAAAAACTTTAATATGAACTAAAGTTGTTCCAATTGTTGAAGTTATCGCACATGTGAAAATAATATTGCTTGACGCTTTCCTGGAAAAAAAGGGAATTAATATCAGTTGAAAGTTATAGATACAACCACGTCAGAAGCATCAGTCAGAGTTTGATAATCCGGGTTTCTCGATTATGTTTCAACAGACGATTATTGGGACTTTCTTTGTAGTTACACTACTAATGATAAACTGATGACAAGAGAACATCAAAGCTACTCAATTAAGTTCAGGTATAGTATCAAGTTAAAAAATGAGTTCTGATATAAGTTCGGAGTAGATATGAGTTATGATTGATTTTTGTGGACTCAAATTAAAAAGGTGAAAGAAAGACTTGATTTAATAGTTTGGCTCGTTTTTCAGAGCTGTCAAAAACAGTGGTTTTCGAGCCACCAAATCCGACGAGTAAGTTTGTAAATATTATATTAAATATTTACGAGTCAGACATGTTTAAAATTTATTTTTTGATAAAGTGATTTTTTTATAAGCGATTTACTAAGTTCAAGTGGTTTTAGAACTTGAGGTATCGTGACCTCATTTTCATAAATTGAGTCGTAAATATTTTTATAAATATTTACAGAATGGCATTAAGATGGTATTAAATTTTCATTGAAAAATTTTAACGTTTCAATGGTTAATTAATTAAAAAGGACTAAGTTATAAAAGATGTAAAATTTAATCGCTATTTGATTTGAGTGATTAAATGGCTTTAGGGTATTCGGGCATGGTTTTGCTTGCATTAAAAGGTTAAAATAGTAATTAAAATAATATTATGTATTAAATAAAATAAAACATGAAAGAAAGCTTGCATGTTCATCTTTTTCAAGCCGTATGTAGCAAAAAAAAAAAAAAGAATAAAAGCTTTAGGGTATTCGGGCATGGTTTTGCTTGATTAAGGTATGTAACTAGCTCGGTTTTTGATAATTTTTACGTTTTTAAGATTGTTGCTATGAAA
Source organism: Gossypium stocksii (assembly GCA_020496765.1). Classification (NCBI taxonomy): domain Eukaryota; kingdom Viridiplantae; phylum Streptophyta; class Magnoliopsida; order Malvales; family Malvaceae; genus Gossypium; species Gossypium stocksii. The sequence goes on from CM035630.1 coordinate 57,929,339, forward strand.
TTTACAACGCCCATGTCTCAATTTTTGAATTGGATGATGATTTTGTATTTTTCTATTGTTGAAAGCTTGTGATTTTTGTTGTTTGATGCTGGAAAATAGATGAACATGTTTTGTATTTTAATTTTTGATGATTTTGAGCAATTAGGGCTAAATTGTAAAAATGAAAAATTGAGGGACTAAAATAAAAAATAAATGAAATGTGTGGACTTGTATGAACTAGATGAAGATTCGACGTAGCTATGATATATTGAAAATTTGCATGTTTTGTGTTTTATGCAATAAGGACTAATTTGTAAAAAGTGTGAAATGTCAGGGGTAAAATGGTAATTTTCTCATTTATGTGTTTTTGGATTAAATTGAATGAAATTTTGGTTGAATAAGTTTAATTTTAATATGTTTAGATCAAGAACCAAAGAAATTGGATTTGGATCGGGGAAAAATAAAAGTTGTCGAATAGTCGTCTCAAATTGTTCGTCTTTGCCGAGGTAAGTTTATAAGCAAATAGATGTTAAATTTCAATATATGTAAACTTGAAATGCTAAATTGAAATTATGATTATATAAATGAGATTGCTGACTGGTTATAAGCTTGAAGGAATTATTTATAAATTAGATTTGATCGATATGTGATGTGCGAAGTAAGTTCATATGTAATATGTATTATTTTAGCAAAATTTATATTTTATGAAATGAGTTAAAATGTGAATGTGAAGTACAAATAAGCTCAAGGATGACTCAGTAATTTGTGGTACTAAGTGTACAAGAGCAAATAGCTACATCTAAATAATTGACACTAAGTGTGCGAGACTGAGGCAATTTCGATTAAAAAAAAGTGATGGCACTAAGTGTGCAATATATTTATAGCTTCTGCTATTTATTTGGCACTAAGTGTGCGATATATTTATAGCTTCGACTATTATTTGGCACTAAGTGTGCGATATAGTTATAGCTTCGGCTATTTATTTGGCACTAAGTGTGCGATATATTTATAGCTTCAACTATTCATTTGGCACTAAGTGTGCGATACCTATAGATAGCTTTGACTATTCATTTAGCACTAAGTGTGCAATATCTATATATAGCTTTGGCTATCCCTTTGGTAATAAGTGTGCAAGTTCATTGAATATAAAAGATTATTGTATGATATAACGTGTTAATTAATAAGGTGATGGGAGAAATGTAATAGATAAGCACGATGAGGTACAGGTACGTACGAAACCTATGTGGTTGTTGACCTTTGTGTGTGAGTTTGAAAAGTGATAGGAAAAAATCAGTATTGTTTCATAAGTAAGAATTGAATAGTAAGACTTATTGATATTGATTTGAAATAATGTGCTTTTGATGATGTTAAAGTGATTTAACAGGCTGTGTTAAATCAAGACCGAATGTGAAAACGAATTAAAAGGTTCAGGTATGTGTTAGTTAAATGCTCATATGAATTAAGGTAAGTTAGTTATTTGAAGTATGAAATAAGTTATGAATGAAATAAATGGAACAATATATGTATGTATGTGATTGATCATATTCAGCCTAATGATATATAAATGATATATTGAAATATGGATTTTATATTTGTACCGAAGGCTATATGTGTATTTGGCTATATGGTATTTGAAAGTGAATGTAGGTACAATGAAATATGAATTATAAGTATGCATATGTGAAAGTACATATTCGGTTAAATAAAGTATTTGTGATGTTGATAGGACAGCTAATCATGCTAATGAATCAATGTGCATCCGGCAAAGATATAATTTATGTATAGTTATATGCTTAATATGATTTTTGATAAGATTGAAAATGTATATATGAATATGATAGCATGATTCGATTTATCTTATTAAACTATTGATGTTATTAGATTGTTTATTTGCTTATGACTTACTAAGCTGTGATAGCTTACTGTATGTATGTTTGTATCTATTTTATAGATTTTTGGAGACTAGTTACGGGCTCAGGGATCGTCAGGGAAGTCTATCACACTATCGACTATTTTCAGTACCTTTATAAGCTGAATTTTCAAACCTATGGCATGTATAGGCTAGATTATATTCGGTTAAGTGAAGTAGTGTATATAAAAGCCATGCAAAAATGGCTTGTTAATTTATCAAGTTTGGTTTATATGTTTTGCTCAAATTATGAGTATGTTTGGTTTGGATGGATCGGTTATGGTATATGAATTAGTATGGAATTTATGCTTTTAAAGTTAGCTTATGGTTTTGATGATTTGGTCATGACATGTATAAGATATGAGTTTGGTATGTTTTGATGATTAAAGAAATGGATATATTTGTTTTGGGCAATATTTATGTTGGTAAAGATTAAAGATGTTTTGGTTGATGAATATATTCTGCTTTTGGATGAATTGACCATGGTAGAATATATATATACATATATGTGAATCTTACTTGATATGTTTTGATTGAGGTTATGTTAAGAGATTTCGGTATAAGGTAAGCTTGGTTATATTTGATTCAATTAATGTACATTATGGTGAAAATACTAAGAATATATATATATATATGGTTGATGGATGAATTGGTTATGTGACTAAAACTAGGGAAATGAGTATAATTTACATGTTTCAGCAATGATATTGAATTCATGCTGTTGTGTATTAGGTTGCAAGCATATGAAAATAGTATGTTTAAAATTTGGCATTTGTAATTGAATTTGACCATTTGAATAGTAAATTGTGTATTAATAAAATAAGAAGGATATATGCGCATTACGTTATTCAAATATGTTCGACCTATTTAAAATTGATATTTGAGTTGTGTATAAGTTTAGTCTTTAAATGATAAGTTTATAATCGATCAAATGGAAGTGACATTAAGATTGTCTGTATGTTTGCTTGTCATGTAACTTGTAACGTTTTGGTTTGGTTTAGTATTCATTCTTACAAGGTAATAAACTAATATATTTGCTATGTTTCTAAAAGTTAATGCCACATATGTCATTAGTAAATAATTTTTGTTATATGTTATGTTTGGTTATTTAGTAAATGTATAACATTGAGGTAGTAAATGCCTAAATTTTATGAGGTATTAGATTTCCCCCTTTTAAAAAAATGATACACGAATATTTGTATGTATTTGAAAAGCATATTATATCTGACTTTAAGCTTTCACTATTTATTTATATTATGTTTAAATTGTTCGAAGAATGTTTTAAACAAACTTATGCTTTAAATATGTGAAAATAGCATTTGTATTTATGAGTGTCCAGAAGTTATGTCTCATCCGGTAACAACCCTAACCCGTATCCATCGCCGGAATATGGTTTGAGGTATTACTGGAGTTTACCAAATACTTTCAAATAAATCGAGTTGAACACTATTAATTTTTAGAGATTAGTCGAAACATCCTTAGTAGGGCCCTCGAGGCCCAAAACATGAATTAGAATCGATTCAGGAACAAATTAGGATCTCAAAATTTTTTTTGCAAAATCCCAAAATTTTTCTCACTACTAAGAGTCACACACCCGTGTGGTATGGGACACACCTGTGTGGTCAGGCTGTGTGAGTTCACATACCCGTGTAACTCTTTAACCTGCAACTCATGAAAAATTGATGTCATACGGCCAAGTCATACGCCCGTGTGCTAGGCCGTGTGGTTAATTTGAATTTTCAAAAAATAGGTACAGGATTCACACGGCCAAGAGACACGCCTGTGTTCTAGGCCGTGTGCCTCACACAGTTGAGACACATACCTTTGAGACACATACCTATGTCTCAGCCCGTGTGCTCAATTCTTAACATTCTGTTTCTCAAAATTAAGGTGCAGGGGACACACAGCCTAACTATACGCTCATGTACCCGGCCGTGTGTCACACACGGTCTAGACACACATTTGTGTGTCTACTCGTGTGGACAAAATAAAGCCATTTCCTAGCCTCATTTCTCACCCAAATTTACCATTTTCCTGCTCTAAAACATACCAAACCCATTCCAACCATTTCAAGCATTTCAATTAGACAATTTCCATCATTGATTCAATCCATGCATATATGTTTACAATTTTACCTTGATTCAATCCATGTGTTAAACATGATTTGAAAAACTACTTAACACACATATATATATATTGCTACTATTGCATGACATTTCATGTATATCAAGACAACCACCACAAGCAATTCCAATGGCTAGATTACAAACATCATTATCAAGCATCAATCCACAAAAGGCCAATTTGTCCTATACATGTCATTCTACCAAAATGATTTTTACTATATGTACTCAAAATAGCTAGTAGATAGTGTGATGATGCTCCAATGATCTCCAACCTTCACGAGCTTCCGAGCACTGTAAAACAGAGGAAAAAATATAAAACAGAGTAAACATTACATGCTTAGTAAGTTCGTATAACGGAATCTAAACTTACCAATCCCTTTTATTAAATCTAAGCATACAATATCATGTTTTCCATCCATTTGACAAAATTGCCTAAACACATGCATCCAATCAAACATGTTAGTCACAAAATTTACATATACATCAAGTAAGGATAGATGAGCTCATCACGCAATATTCTTTCATGCCATTATCATTTCATCTCATATTTCTCATACCCTGTAAAGAGTTATGTCCGTTGAATCATTGAAATCTCGATGGATGCTCAAGTAGTACACTCGAGGTGTTCGATTCAATAACCCGTCAAGTCTTTTTTAAGAGTACCCATTAGGGCACTTAATTAAGGAAGCCACATATCGTATTACAAGATTACCAGTCCAGGCTAAATCATTTATATAACGTATGCTAAAAAAAGCTCAATTAGGATTACCATTCCAGGCTAAACCCTAATTGTAACGTATACTTGAGAGGTATTATATCAGGATTACCCGTCTAGGCTAAATACTTTCTATAATGAGATCAATAGGATTACTCATCCGAGCTAAATCCTCAGCAACAAATGCAGGACCCCATCCATTTCGAGAAAGTACGTATTCATCAGAATTCAATATTCAATCGGGACTTAACCCTTTTTTCGCCATTTCAAGCATATATATATTAAAATTTTCATTTTAGCATTCAAATAATATTCATCAATATAATTCACAGTCCATACAGACACAACATTCAATTAAACATATTTACATACTCGATTAAGTTACACGAACTTACCTTGACACTTGTTATAATCTACTAATCCGCAGCTTTTTCCTTTCATCGATTTAACTTCGAATTTATACTGTCCGGATCCAATTAAGCCATGAAATTTTTTCTCTCTCTTAGGGTTTCCAGGGGAAGATGATGAGAAAATAAGATGATATTTTCCTTTATCATCTTTTAATTAATTTAATTATTTCTATTTCCAATTTAGTCCTTGCCCTTTTTCTAAATTTCCATGGATGAGTCACCAAAATATCTACATACTGTAACACCCCAAACCCAGCCTAGAAGTTAGGCCCGAATCTGGCGTGTCACATTGAAGTGTTTTTTGAAAATCTCGTTTTCATTGGCAACCCTTCTTATTTATAATTTGTTGTCAGCTAAACTTGTGTTCGTTTATTTTCAAATCGTGGTTTATTAAAAAGTTGATCACTTAAAAACGTTGTTAATTTCGTTGTAAATCTCTTTGAGTTGCGGAAGCTAGTTTAAAGTAAAGAAGTTTAAAATGTATGTTTTTGAAAACACAAATTGGTTTGAAAACTCGTTTTATCCTAATCTAGCAATTATAAATAAGAAATCAAAACCCAATTAGAAGTTAAAATCTTCAAATGGCCTTATTACAAGAACTTAAAACTCAAATATATAAATATTTAGAAGTAAATAATCAAAATAGAAAGCATAAGTAGTGTGTGGTCTTCTCTGAGTCCCTCATAGCACCGAACCGCCTAACGCTGGGGATTACATGAAAAGGTTAAAAGCGAGGTGAGTTTATGAAAACTCAGTGTGTAATCCCCTTACTAAAGTAACAGTCAGTGAACAGAAACAGAATCAGTTTGGGCCTAAGCCCTTTAACAGAAACCGTACAGTTTAGCTCAGAGCATAAGTGGGCCAAAGCCCAATACAAATCATTTGGGTCTCAGCCCATAACAGAATCAAATGGGCCTAGCCCATACCAGAATCAACTGGGTCTAGCCCATATCAGAAGCAGAGCAGAAATGAATGATGTATGATGCATGCAAACCCATCCAACCAGCAGACCACTCCGTCCAACCCTGCACAATCTGTGGGGATATAATCAACCCACCCATCCAATACACCAAGCTTAGCACTGGTTGCGGCACTAAGTTAACAGAATGGCTCAAAGCCATAAACAGAACGGTTATAAACCGTAAGCAGGATGGCATAGAGCCATAATCAGGATGGCATAGAGCCATAATCATACGCGTGGCACAAAGCCATCGACAACGGGTCCATAATCGGCACAAAGCCTGTTATATCGGCACAAAGCCTTTGATAATGGCAAAAAGCCCATAACTATGGCACAAAGCCTACAAGAACGGTACGAAGCCCACAATATCGATACGAAGCCCACAATAACGACATGAAGCCCATAATAACAGCACACAACCTTCGGTAACATGATCGGCACTCAGCCATCGATCGGTCTACAGTCATCTCGGGTGATCCATGCGACCTTATCAAATTAGTACAAATATACGGTTCTTAAGCCTTCGGTGGATCCACAGTCGTCAAGTAATCATGCGATCCTAATAGATCAGATCTTCCTCCGTACAAAATCCCAACCCATGCAACATGTCATGTATGCTGAATGTCATGCCCAAATTTGAATCATACAATCAGAGTCAAGTCATTCATATCACAAACATATATTCACAGTCAAACTAGCCCAATCATAACACAAGTCAGTCATTTACCCACGAGGGGCAAAATAGTCATTTTACACTTTAGGGGCAAAACAGTTATTTACCCCAAAGGGATATTTCGGTAATCCTACCCTATAGGGGTATCTCGGTAATCCTACCCTACAAAGGTATTTTGATAATTTTACAAATTAGGGGTATTTCGATAATTTTACAAACCAGGGGTATTTTTGTAATTTTACAAATCGGGGGTATTTTGGTAATTTTACAAATATGGGGTATTTCGGTAATTTTACAAATAGGGGGTATTTTGGTAATTTTACAATCAGGGTATTTCAGTAATTTTACAATCTGGGGTATTTCGATAATTTTGCAAATCAAGGGTATTTCGGTAATTTTGCAAATCAAGGGTATTTCGATAATTTTGCAAATTGAGGGTATTTAGGTAATTTTGCAAATCAGGGGTATCTCGATAATTTCGCAAATCAGGGGTATTTCTGTATTTTATAAACCAGGGGTACTTTGATAATTTTGTACATCGGAGGTATTTCTGTAATTTTACAATCGGGGGTATTTTGGTAATTTTACAAATTGAGGGTATTTTCGTAATTTTGCAAATTAGAGGTATCTCGGTAATTTCACAAATCAGGGGTATTTCTGTAGTTTTATAAACTAGGGGTATTTTGGTAATTTTGTACATCGGGGGTATTTCTGTAATTTTGTCAATCCCTCAGAAGGTCTACAGTCGCCTTGAGCGACTCAAGTATTCTAAACAAAGATAACGTTGCGAATAGACCTAAGGCTCATTCTCTGCCCAAGTGGACCCACACTTTTAGCCCAAATCTAGCCACAGATATGGAATTCAGATAGTCCAATCCAATATTTACTACACAATCATACAATTTGTCCGATTGGGCCCACATAGCCGATTGTGGCCCAAAGCAGCCTAAACCCACGAGAATACTCATGATGGCCTTAACTATTACGTCAAAGCTCCCACACGTGCGCTCGTACGCTCTTGTGGCTACCATCGCTGTGTGACCGACATTTCGGCATTCCGGCATTTGTCGTCCTACAACTAGAGTAGGGTGAAATACACACCTGATAGGTATTTGAAGTTAATCCGCTCTCTGAACGCTGTTATGCCCAGAAGCCAACATTAATCGTACCCTTGACACCCTAGGGGGTGTGTTGATCAACTACGGTCACCACCACCGTGACCCAACGGCATACAGATCAACAAATGATCCAACGTCTAACCCAAACGAACACGCCACAACGCGAAAGGGATAAGCCAAGAAAGGTATGCTTACTCTCCTCATGGTTTGCTCTATTTAAAGCCAGCTTCTCGCCTATTCTCATGTTAGCTTCTCGATGTGGGATTCTCCATCAATCCTCCAAAACCAACTCATTAGCAAAATAACCAACCTTTGTGTGCAAAAGGATTTGAACCAAAGTCCTCTCGATAGCCATGCCACACTACCACCACTAGGACACAAGCTCCTTTGTGTCATAAGTCCAACACATTTAACTTTAAAGCCCACCTACTCGCTTCCAGATTTATTTAAAAGAGAAACCAAAATAAATTGTAAGAGCCAAGATTTGAACGTTGGACCCCTTGCTTCCACTATGGCGTCACTTCCTTGCCACTAGACCATATCTCCTTTTGTGTCTTATTTTATCCCTTTTTATTTATAAGTTATCCCACTTGAGCTTAGGGTTCCCTTAAGGCCAAAACCAAGATTTCTCCTATACCCAAGCTTGAACCTAGAACTTCATAAAAACCCTCTAACATTCCAAAATCACTAACCCAACAATTCTAACTTGTAATTTGAGCTGATGTCTTACTCTCATGAATTTTAAAAGCACCCAAGCCCAAGGCTCAATTCTTCTAGGCCCAAAATTCAGGGCATTACACATACTTTTCTTAATGGTCTAATTACCAAATAAGGACCTCAAATTTTGAATTCCATAGCTATTTACTCCTTATAGCTACTAGAATTCAACTTTTGCCTTTTATGCAATTTAGTCATTCTCATAATTAAGCACAAAATTAGTAAAATTTTCTTATCAAAATTTGTACATGACATTTCTAACATAATACGGACCATAAATAAAAAAAAAATTAACTTTTATTTTTGAGTTGGATTTGTGGTCTCGAAACCACTATTTTGATCTCATTGAAATTGGGCTGTTACAATTCTCCCCCTCAAGGATTTTCGTCCTAAAAAATCTTCCCAGTGAAAAGGTTTGGATATTGCTTTCTCATAGTATCCTCTGATTCCCAGATAGCCTCCTCTATACCATGTCATTGCCAAAGAACTTATACTAATGCTACCTTTTTATTTCTTAACTCTTTTGTTTCACATGCCAAGATTTTGATTGGTTCTTCATTATAAGTCATATCATGCTGTATCTCAACTTTTGTCAAAGAAATAACATGCGAAGGAACCAATTGATACTATCGTAACATAGAAACATGAAAAACATTATGAATCTGATCAAGTTCTGGTGGTAATGCTAACCTATATCAATAGGTCCAATTCTCTCTGTAATCTCGTATGGCCCAATGAATCGTGGACTTAGTTTTCCTTTATGATCAAACCGGAGAACTTTCTTCCAAGGTGATACTTTCAAGAATACCTTGTCACCAACCTGAAACTCTATTTCTTTTCGTTTAAGATTAGCATAGGCCTTTTGACGATCAGAGGTTGCTTTCAAACTTTTTCGAATTACTTTCACCTTTTCCTCGATCTCACGGACATAATCAATTCTGTGTAACTTTTTCTCACTGAGTTCTATCTAATACAATGGAGTTCTACATTTGCAACCATACAAAGCTTTATACGGTGCCATTTTGATGCTGGACTGATAACTATTATTGTAAGCAAATTCAACCAAAGGCAAATATTTTTCCCAGTTACCTTCAAACTCAAGTATACAACACTGAAGCATATCCTCTAAAATCTATATTACATGTTCAGATTGGCCATCAGTCTAGGGATGGAATGCAATACTGAAATACAGTTATGTACCTAAAGCTTCTTGCAATTTGCTCCAAAATCAAGATGTAAACTGAGGGTCTCTATCTGAAATAATGGAGACAAGTACTCTATGTAATCTAACAATCTCAAAGACATATAATTCAGCCAATCTGTCCAAGGAAAAATCCATACGTGCCAAAATAAAGTGTGCAGACTTTGTTAACCAATCAACACTTACCCAAATGGCATTTTTCTTCTTTAGAAACGAAGGTAATCTCGATACAAAGTCTACAGTAATTCTTTCCCATTTCCATTCTGGTTTCGTAATTGGCTGCATTAATCCAGAAGGCAACTGATGTTCAGCTTTTACTTGCTAACATACCAAACATTTAGATACAAATTCAGAAATATCCTGTTTCATTCTCAACCACCAGTACATCTTTTTCATATCATTATACATTTTATTACTAGCAGGATGAATAGATAGGTTACCATTATGAGCTTCATTCAAAATCTTCTGTATTAATTCTTGATTCTTTGGTACATATATTTTACCTCTAAATAGCAAACAAGCATCAGTTATCTAAAATTTTGAGTCAGAAGTCAATTCACTCTGTATTCGTTTTGTTTGTAATTTATCATCATCTTTCAGAGCTTAGGAAATCTACTGCAAAATCATCGGTCTAGATTTCAACTCAGCTATAATTAAAAAATCATCAGATTATGTCAATTTTGTGTTCATTGCCCACAAGGTAAACAAGGATTTTCTACTCAAAGCATCTGCAAGTACATTGGCTTTTCCAAGATGGTAATCAATAACAAGATCATAATCTTTCAGTAATTTTAGTCACTTGTGCTGTCTCAAATTCAAATCTTTTTGTGACATTAAATATTTCAAAATTTTATGATCAGTGAATATGTGACGTTTTTCACCAAACAGGTAATGCCACCAAATTTTTAATGTAAACACAATGGCTGCCAGTTCAAGATCATATGTCGGGTAATTCCTTTCATGTGGTTTTAGCTATCTTGAAGCATAGGCTACTACTTTTCCTTATTCCATCAAAACACAGCCTAAACCATTCAATGACGTGTCATTGTAAATTATAAATTCCTTACCCGATTCGAGATGAACTAATACAAGAGCTCCTGTCAATAATGCTTTAAACTTATCAAAACTCTGTTGACATTTATTAGACCACTCAAACCTCACATCTTTCTGTAACAATCAATTCATCGAAGAAGCTATCATTGAGAACCCTTTTACAAACCTTCTGTAATACTCGGCCAGTCCCAGAAAACTTGAGACTTCTAACACATTCTTCGGGGGCTTCCAATTTACAATGGCTAAAATTTTATTCGGATCCACCCTGACACCTTCAGTAGATACAATATGCCCAAGAAAACAAACTTCCCGCAACCGAAATTCACATTTACTAAATTTGGCATACAATTGTTTCTCACTTAGAGTTTGCAACACTATCCTCAAATGCTCTGCATGTTCCTTTTCATCTCAGGAATAAACCAAAATATCATCTATAACTACCACCATAAAACCATCTAAATATGGTTTGAAAATTCTATTCATTAAATCCATAAACACTGCAGGTGCATTAGTCAAACCGAATGGTATCATAAGAAACTCATAGTGCCTGTATCTGGTTCTGAAAGTTGTCTTTGGTACATCCGAATCTTTTATCTGTAACCAATAGTAGCCAGAACGAAGATCAATATTTGAAAATATTGTGGCACCTCTCAAATGGTCAAATAGGTCATCAATACGGGGCAATGGATACTTGTTCTTTATTGTAACTTTGTTGACCTGTCTGTAGTCAATGCACAACCTCAACGATCGATCCTTCTTCTTGTAACTGTGCTTTAAACTCTTTTAATTCAGTAAGGGCCATTCTGTAGGATGCTATTAATATCGGTGTCGTTCCCGGTACAAGATTTATAAAGAATTCCACTTCTCTAACTAGTGGTAAACAAGGTAATTCTTCTGGGAATACATCAAGAAATTCAGATACAATCGGCACTGACTGAATCTTTGACTTAGATACCTTAGTATCCAACACGTATGCAAGGTAAGTGTCATAACCCCTTTCTAACATATTTCTGTGCTGATATTGCTAAAATCACATTAGATAATCCATCCAGTTTATCAGATTCAACATGAAGTAATGCACCACTCTAACATTTCAATACAATATATATCTGTTTATAATTCACCACTGCATCATATTGGGTTAACCAGTCCATTCTTAGAATTACATCAAATTCATCAAATGGAAAAACATCAAATCAGTCAGAAAACAATAACTTGTTACCATTAACGGACAATTATTACACATTTTTCACCATAACACACTGACCTAGGGGGTTTGAAACTTTAACCACAAATTCAGTGAATTCAACAGGTAAGTTTTTAATAGACACTAAGTTTGTGCATATATATGAGTGTGTGGAACTAGGATCAATCAAAATAGTAATTTCAGTATCAAGTAGAGAAAATGTACCTGTAATGACATCCGGTACAAAGGCATCTTCTCTAGCATGAGTAGCATATGTCCTTGTTGGTGCTCGTGCCTCAGATTTAGCTATCGTATCCCTTGTAGCACCTCAGCTACCACCAACATTGTCGAGGTAATGGGGTGGTCTGCCTCTTATAACAAGATTACTTGGCTTTGGAGTCAGTTCTATTTCCCTTTCAACTCTTTCAAGACAATCATTAAGAAAATGTTCAAGAGATCCACATCGGTAGCAGGCTCCACTTCTCAAACGACATTCCCTAAAATGAAATTTATTACAATGGTTACATTTTGATTTGGGATTACCGACACTACCCACACTGGTCACAGAAGGAGATGAAGACCTCAGGTTAGAACGTTGAGAGCCTCGCTCTTTTCCCGAATATCCCATAGAAGTGGTAACATGATCGTAATACTTCTTGGATTTTTTAGAACTAGATGAATGTAACTTACTCATAATTATTTTTCTAGAAACCTGACCCTCTATTTTCACTTGTCTCTTTTCTTTACTCAATTCTTCAACTTTATGCACTCGATCAACTAACACCATAAATGCCCTTATCTCAAGAATTCTAATTAATAATTTAATATCTTCATTTAAACCCTCTTCAAAACGTTTACACATATTAGCCTCAGTTAGAACCCATTCTCTGGCATATTTGCTCAACTTATTCGTCTTCATCTCTGTGTTCATCGACATCTTCCGAAACTTTTTTCTCTTAATGGACAAATACGATTGACGACTTTAGTGCCTTGCCTTATTACAACATGGTCACCTTTAGGTGCTTCTTTCCCACTCTTTGAGGGTTATTCTCCATGTTACTAGGGAGATTTTGACCATTTTGTTTCTGAAACATTGTCATTAGCTGGCTCATTTGGTCATAGAGATTATTCATTTGGGATTCAATTTGTCCACACATAGCTTGGACTCTTCGAATATCCGTCTTTATGGTTTGCATCTCTCCCTCTAGTTGATCAAATCTTTGACCATATGTAGCATGGTCATTACCCACGATAAGTTGTTGCAATGATCTAGTTTGATAATGAGGGTTTTGTCAAGTTTGTGCTTGATTTGCTCCTTCTTGGTTACCTCGCCATTTGAGGTTTGGTTGATCCTTCCAACTAAGATTGTATGTACTTGAGTTGGGATCTCGAACCCTATTGCCTTTATAACTGGCCTCCTCCGGTTAGTTTTTTGAATGTGGCTTTGCTCTTGTCTACTTAATGAGTGTCTCTAAACGATTAAGTTATTTAAAAATTTGTTGGAATTGAGCATCGTCGATCTCTTCCTTCATGAATTTTACCATTGGTGTCTTGGATTGGTATATGAATCTCTCATTTGGCCACATGTACGAATTCATGGCCATATGCTTTTAAATTTTGTAAGCTCGTTCGTATGTGTGAAGCATAAGGGACCTATTGGACACTTTATCTAAGTTTTGTCTAATATGTTCATAAACATCGTTGAAGAAGATTTGATCTAGAGTCACGCTTTCAATCCATGATGTGGGCACAAAATCATCGTCATCCTATTTTTGTCTTTCTTTTAATCGTGATGGGAATGGTACCATTGCAATTGTAGTTTCCTTTGCTTGTCTTGTTCTAATTCAGTTGTTGGTTTAGTTACTTCTTCCAAATCTGGTTCGTTATCAACTTCTAAAGGTTCTTTCGGAAGATTATCAGTATTCTCCTTGTTTACCTTCTGAGTTGGGTTCTCCGGCTATTCAATGCTTTACCTGATCAGAGTGTGATTGCTTTCACCTACTCCTTCTCTTCTTTTCGAGGATTATCTTCAGTGTTACTAGGGATACCGGTTCCAATTTGTCTCTTGATATCTCCCATCATGCTCATTAATTAACTCATCTAATCTTCGAGCTTAGTCAATGTTCTTGTTGAATTGGTGCACTCAAACTGCCCATGTTTCATGTTTGTCCTTATTGACTGCATTTCCCCTTTGATTTGATCTAGACGTTGACCACATACAATATGTGTAACAACTTTAAGGTCTAAACGGAATAGTGGTTTTGGAACCACGAATCTGAAGTAGAAAAATTTATTGCGATAAATTTTTAAGGTTTATTATATGATTGAATACATGTGTGAAAATTTGGTTAAGACATTTTGTTGATAAAGTGTCTAATATGATTTTTAGGACTAATTTGCAAAAGTCGCAAAATGTGTGTTTTAAGTGCTAAAGGGATTTGATTGTGATGAGTTCATAAATTAGAAGTCCTTATGTGGTAATTAGACCAATATAGTTTAGTTTGGACAAAAATAGACATGGATGGATAAAATATCAAAGTTTTAAGTGAAGGGCATTTTGGTCATTTAGTTAATAAAAGAATAAAAAAGGGAAAATAAAGCCAAATTATTGTCCATCTTTTCCACCTTGTCCAAAAATCCCTAAGGACACCATAGCTAGGGTTTCTTCATTTTCCAAGCTTCATAGTAAGTGCCTTCAAGCCTCGTTTTTAATGTTGTTTACATTTTTGAAGTCCCCGTAGCCCGATTTACCTATTTCTACCATTATTTTGAAGTAGGGTTCATGTTTAAAAATTTACCCATGTGTGACATGCATGTAATTTGATGATAAATGGTAGAAAATGAAAGTTAGATGTGTGATAAACAACTTTTACTAGGTGGTTTTTAATGAAAATGCATAAAAGGACTTATTTGTAAAAGTTGTAAAACATGTGCATAAAATGTGATTTTGTGTAAAATATGGGCTGTTGTGAGTATGTATATGTGTTGGTTAGGCTTGGGTAACAAATAAAATGAGTACATTTCGTTATACGAGCTTAGGGACTAAAGTGTAAGTATGTCAAACTTTAGGGGTAAAAATTACATAGTGTGATTTTTGGACCAAATTGAGTAATGTGATAATTAGATGAGTTAAATTTCGTATTATAGATCAAGAAAAATGAGGAATCAACATTGATCGGGAAAAAGAAAAGATTTTGGACTAAATCGAATAACTTGTCATTTTGGACCGAGGTAAGTTTGCATGTAAATAATGCATTGCTATATTATGTTTTTGAATACTTTATCATTAGTATGCTTTGTGAATAACTATTTGAATGTGTATACCTACCAAGCTTCGACAAGTGAGAAAGATCCCCATTGAACCTTAGGAATCGAATAGGATACAAGTGACATGTCACTAGGAAACCAAGTGTTTAAGTGATAAATGATAAGTGGTAGCTTCAGCTACAAATGATAAGTGGTAGCTTTGGCTACAAGTGATAAGTGGTAGCTACGGCTGCAAATAAATGTGGCACTTATGTGCAAGACTTCCGAGTATCCTTTAGAATTCCAAGTGGTTCAACGGGTGATTTATCAAAATAATGAAGTGTAAGTGCAAGTGATTATGTAAGGGTTGGCACAGGTATGTATGTGAAACTCCGAAAAAATGAGTTCGTTATGTGATGACTATTGGTAAGGTTGTGAAATGCGTAAGGTTTTGATAGTATCTATGAAATTGTTATAATTTCAATTGTATGTTAATTGTGTGTTTATAATGCTCATTATTTGCATCTAAGCTTACTAAGCTATTTAGCTTACTCCTTTTTTTTCCCTTGTCTTATAGTGTCACTTATAGTGTCACCAAGCTAACTCAGATTGGGAGAACGTTGGAGGATCATCTCACACTATAAAATTACTCTTTTGGTAGATGTAGTTATTGGCATTTTGAGTTATGGCATGTATAGGGGACTTGGTTATTTTGTTATATGTGTCATATTTGATTGGGCCAAGTATGTTGGCTTATTTTGATGAATGATCATTTTCTATAAGGCCATTAAAAGTTGGCCAATATTGATACTTGGTGTATGCATATGATGATGTTATTCATGATTGAGGTAGTTTCCATGTTTAAGTTGCTAAGTATGTGAGATATATGCACAATAGATGTGATATGCAAATGATGTGTGGTTGACTTGATTTTAGAATGTTTGATGGCTTACTTATGTTATGTTATGTGCCTTTAAAGTGATGTAAGTGTGCTTGTGTTTCAGGGTGGCAAATGGCTTTGTAAATAGCCTTATATTTGTCCACACGGGTAGACACACGGGCATGTGTCTAAGTCGTGTGTGACACACGGTCTGTACCATGGGCGTGTAGTATGGATGTGTGTCCCCTGCACCCTAGTTTAGCAAAACATAATGTCCAATAGTAAACACATGGGTAGAGACACGGCCGTGTGTCTCAGCTGTGTGAAGGACATAGCCCCAGGATATGGGCATGTGTCCAGGGCATGTGAAGCCTGCACCTTATTTTTGAAAAATAAATTCATCACACCGCCTTGCAGACGAGCGGGTGACTTGGTCGTGTGACTCCTCTTAGTGCATGACGTCATAAACAGAGAGTTACACGTGTTGAGGAGATGGGCGTGTGTGACCACACAGCCTACCCACACGGGCGTGTCCTAAACCACACGGGAGTGTGACTTTCCATAACATGAAATTTTTCTAAGTGTTCCAAAGATCTCGGTTTAGTCCCAAACTGCTCTCAATGTATGTTTTGAGCCTCGTAGGCCTATAATAGGGACAATATGATTACGTATGAAAAGTTTTAAACTTGAATGGAAATTTATGACTCAGATTGGTATGAATGTTTGTGTTTAAATGAGGTAATGCCTCGTACCTTGTTCCAGCGACGGGTGTAGGTAAAGGGTGTTACAATATAGTCATTTGGTTTGGTCCTTTCTTGAGGTTTCTGCAAATAAAGAGTTTGATAGTTAACATTTTTAACTTGGTTCGAATTATTACCTCCTCTCTGATTTCTCCCCATCTCAGGTTTGGGTGATCTCTCCATCCGGGATTGTAATTATTTGAATTCGTGTTTCCACCCCTATTCCCTATGTAGTTCATATCCTCGGTAGGATTATTAATATAATGGGCGAGTGGTTTATCCCTTCCATATATAGATGGTGTACTATTTGAAGACTTAATGCAATTAAGTTTATCCACTAGTTGCTGATATCTTTCGTCCTCTTGGGTAGCTTTACCGTGGATGGTTTTTGGTTATACGTATATTATTCAATTGGCCACTGGCAGGAGTTGATCATAATATTTTCTATTAATTCGTACGCATCCTCGTATGTTTGATTCATTAAAGCACCTCCTATGGCTCTATCCAATCTTGACCTTGCGTGTACATCCAACCTATTGTAAATCATTTGTAGTCGTAATCACTTAGGAATCCGTAATGTAGGCATTTCTAAACCAACGCCTTAAAATGCTCTCAAGCTTCATGAAAACTTTCTCCCTCTAATTGTTTGAACATAGAAATCTCCCTTCTTAACTGGACCGTCTTGCTAATGGGGAAGAACTTTTGTAGGAACTTTCCTGCAAGTTCATCCCATGTCGTGATAGATCCTAGTGCCTGCGAATCTAAACAAGAAAAGGTGCTATCAACTAACGTGAAGGGGAAAAACCAAAGATGAATAGCCTCATTGGTGACCCCGTTATATTTAAAAATGTCACAAAGTTGAAGGAATCGTTTTAAATGCTGACTCAAATCTTCTGTCATCGTTCCTTAAAACTGTAAATTACTTTGGACCATTTGGATCATGACTGGCTTGATCTCAAAGTTATTGGCCGTGATGGCTGGCCTCGTTATACTCACTTGAACCATATCCAGATTTGGTAGCACATATTCTCTTAGAGTTCTTTCGTTACAAGCCATTTTGATGTTTGTGGTTAACTATGGTGGTGGTGGTAAGTCTGGTGGGTTAGCGTCAGGTTCGTTGAATAGGAGATTCTCGTGAGGTACATTGCCCACAGCAGATGGTGGATTCTGCATCTGCTCTGCTGCTGTTGTTGTTGTCGATGATTCCTGTGTATTATTCTTTCCAGATCTGTGACTGGCTCTATAGGTGTTCCCTTACTATGAGTCTTACACTAAACCCAAATAGAAGAAATTAGTAAAAATAAGAAAATGAAATCGTTGTTATAATTTAATAATTTCCTAATTATTCTATTAATATGCAAAAATTAAAATTAAATTAGTGACGTTGCCTCCTCGGCAATAGTGCCAACATCTTAATTACCTCTAGATGTACCAACATCCAAAGTAGAAATCCTATACAAAATATATGAAAAAGCGATATCCGCAAGTATATGGGTCAGGTTGTAATATAGTTACAATAGAGTAGATGAGTACTCCAAGGATCATACCTAAAGGAGGCGAGCAGTAAACTAATTCTAACCTAAGCATAAATAGATCTAGTTAGTACTTTGGATGAATTATATTATGATCAAATAACAAGAAAAGATTTTAGGATTCTTAATAATAATTAAAATAAAAAGAAAAGAAATAAAGAAACAATTAAAAATAAAATAGTAAATTTATCAAATCTGAGCATGGGTGATTAGCTTGCTTCGGTAATTAGAATCAATTGTCGCTTCAGGTTTTCTTGTTTAATCAACTAGTTGATATCCCTACAGGATCTTTCGATCTTCCATTACAATAATGAGTCGGTAAGAACTATTTATCTCTCGACCTCATAATCTAGACCAGTTAAGGGCTAAGGTGCTCACAGATAGGCCATACTAATTTTGGGTTAATTCCCACCTTAATGACTTCATAGGGTTGTCAGGCCTAGGGTTTAAGTTCTTCCTTTCCTAAACAGCTGATTCGCTAATAAAACCCAACAAAATAATTAATTAATCATATCTCCACTCACTAATCCCCTATAGGAGGATTAGTTCCTCATGGATCTTATAAACAATATAAACTTGATATAAAGAGTAGACATGAATAATGATTCAAGAGTATAAAGTTTAGAAGAAGCCTGATTTGTATTAAAATAGAATGTTGAATCCTCACAGAGTTTGATCAGGTTCATGAATCTGATTTCTTTAGCAAAACAAAGAACAAAAACTAGAATAAAATTAAAGCCTGAAAAGAGAAAAACTAAAGACTTAAAATTAGGAAGAAAATTATACAATATCATAACTGTCCATAACATGTGTTAAATAAGCCTATTTATGGACTTTAGAGTGGCTATTGTCCTTTAACCCTAAGTTATCTACCATCTTCATGCTTAAAGGTTGATTGTGTGAACCAAAACACCTTGGCTTATAATTTTCCCATATAGAGGTGATGTCGCGACACACTAAGTCCTGTGTCGCGACACACTAAGTCCTGTGTCGTGACACTGAGTGCAGTATGCTTCATCTTTAAGAGGGTGTCATGACATCCTCAGGCTATGTTGCGACACCAAAGACAGTCTTGAACTTATTCTATTCTGCTCCCTATGTTGCGACATCCAGCTCTCCGTGTTGCGACATAGTGACTAGTATCGAGTTAGCACATCTTCTAATGGTCTTCTGCACACTGACAAAGTATATTAGCTCACTCTTAGGCTTCATTCGACACCTAAGGTCAATAAAAGAGTCAAATTACACACTTTATTGAATTTAAATAAAATTGCATAAACATAATTAAAACTTAACCAAAATGCTTGTGTTCAAGCTTGTAAAGTGCGAAAACTAGTTTAATTTGCTACACTAAATTATGACATATCACCTTCCAAACATTACTTTAATCTTTTTTTCTTAGAACCACAAAATTAAATTTTTAAAGAATATCTCTTCAAAGGTCACTACATACAGACCATCTCTTCATACATACATTGATTTCAGAATGGTTGATCGGATATACTGTTCACTGGCTAACACATACACATTTGGTGAATACTCACACAGATTTAAATACTTTCTCCTTATTAGTCAAATTATATTCTCATTCAATACTTTACAAGATCACACTGATAATGAATTATTCAGATTATCCAAATGAATGTCACAAAAAAAATTCAAAACCCTAAATACTCAGAAATAGTGTAACATCCTGATATAGGACCTAGTCAAAATAGTGGTTTCAAGATCACAAATCTGAAGTAGAAATATTTTTTCATGATTTTTTTGAGATCCATGACATGTTTGCATGATTGTGTGAAAGTTTCATGAATAAATTTTGTGAATAAGTGTTCAATTTGGCTTTTAGGACTAAATTGCAAAAGTTGCAAAATATGACATTCTAGAAGCTTTAAGTATGAAATAGCTTTGGATTATTAATTAGGGGTTTTTAAATAGAAATTTTCCCAATTTTTATATTTTTGGACAAAAATGGGCATGCATGGGTAAAATTTGATAGTTTAGTAAAAAGGGCATTTTGGTCATTTGGTTATTAAATGAATAAAAAAGGAAAAAGAAAGCAAAAATGTGCTCATCTTCCTCAAGCAAGTGCCGAAATTTCTAATGCTTCCATAGCTAGGGTTTTTGTCATTTTCAAGCTCAATAGTAAGTGCATCCTAGCCCCGTTTTTAATGTTCATTACATTTTTGAAATCATTATCAACCTATCTAGCTATTTTTACCATTATTTTGAACTAGGGTTCTTCTCCAAAAATTTTCCCATGTGTGACATACATGTATTTTGATGTTTAATAAAGGAATATGAAAGTTTGATGTGTGATAAACATCTTTTACAATATGATTTTTCATGAAAAACCTAAAAAAAGACTTAATTGTAAAAGTTGTAAATAAGAGGTAAAAATCTAATTTGAAAGAAAATGTGCGCTGTTATAAGCATGAAATGTGTTCGACTAGGCTTAAAGTACAAAGAAATTGAATGAAAATCATTTTTACGAGCGTGGGGACTAATTTGTGAATATGTGAAAGTTTAGGGGCAAAATCAAAATTTTACCTAAGTATGATCTATTAACTGATTTGAACAATGTGATGATTAAATAAGTGAAATTTTCTATTATAGATCAAGAGGAACAGAGTTCGAACCTAAGCCAAGGAAAGAACAAAGTTGTGGACTAAATTGTATAACTAGGAAAAATTTTGTTACCGAGGTAAGTTTGTGGGTAAATAATTCAACATTATTTCATTGTGTATCTAATGCTTTATTATTGCATGATATGTACAATTGTTCTATGTACTTTGATTTACAATGACTCGATGATGATGTGACGAGGTTTTGATGTCTCGAAATCCCGGTTGAACCTTAGGAATAAATAGGATACAAATGTCATGACATTGGGGTTATGAGATCCCGTGTAAGACCATATCTGGGATATGGCATCAGCATCTGATTGTATGATTATGTGTAAGACCATATCTGGGATATGTCTTCGTTATGAGATTTCGTGTAAGACCATGCCTAGGACATGGAGTCAATATGAGGGCCCGTATAAGACCATATCTAGGATATGGCATCAGCATTGATTTATGATCCCATGTAAGACCATATCTAGGATATGGCATTGGCATCGTACCATGTGTCTAGGATTTCCCAAGTATCCTTTTGGTATCCTAAAATGTCAAAGAAATATCAATGTATGAACATGTTGAAAGGGTACAGGTAAGTACACGAAGCTCATAATTCTTGAGTTGTACATCGATAAGGTCTCGGTAAGAAGTGAATGAAAGAATCATGATCATGAGTTTTATGGTACATTATATAAATGACATGACCTAAGATCTATCTATGATACTTGATGACATTGTGACAAGTTATATTTATGTCATGTGTATGATATTCTATGACTAATGTTGTTAATTATTTATAGCAACTTACTAAGCTTTATACTTACTTTCCTTTCTTTTCCATTTTTTTATAGTGTCGCCAAGCTAGCTCAGGGATCGAAGGACGTTGGAGACTCGATCACACTATTAATTGAAGTATTTGGGTATAGCTAGTTTTAACATTTTGAGTATGGCATGTATAGGGACTTGGTCTTTTTGTTATATGTCATATTGCTTTAGCTAAAGATGTTGGCTTATGATGATACTTGATTCAGTGTGCATAAGTCCATATGACATTGGCAAATATTGGTTATTAGTGTATGCATATGATAATATTATTCATGAAAGTGATTACTTGTATGTTTAAGTTGCTAAGTATGTGATGTATAGGCTTGATAGGTGTGGTATGTGAATGATGTGTGGATGACTTGGTTTTGAGATATTTGACAACTTAAAAATGTTATATTATGTGCCTTTGAATTGGTGTAAGTGTGCTTGTGTTTCAGAGTGGCAAAAGGCTTGGTAAATAGCCTTATATTTGTCCACACGGGTAGACACACGGGCATGTGTCTAGGTCGTGTACGACACACGGTCAGCTCCATGGGCGTGTGAACAAGCCGTGTGTCCCCTGCACCCTAATTTTGCAAAATAGAATGTCCAGTCGTAAACATATAGGCATAGACACGGCCATGTGTCTCAGCAGTGTGGTTGGCACGGCTTCAGGACATGGGCGTGTGTCCAGGTACTGTGAAGTCTGCACCTTAAATGCAAAAATTAAATTCACCATACGGCCTAGCACACGGACGTGTGACTTGGTCGTGTGACCCTATTTGGTTGATGACATCATAAACAGAGAGTTACACGGTTAAGGACACGAGCATGTCCCAAGCCACACGAACGTGCGTGACCACGTGACCTACCCACACGGGCGTGTGACTCTCCAAAACATGAAAAGTTTCTAAATGTTCCAAAGTTTTCGGTTTAGGCCCGAACTACTTTGAATGTATGTTTTGGGCCCCGTAGGCCCATATAAGGAACAATATGCATGTGAATGAATAGTTTCGATATGAATGAAATTTTCTGGCTCAGTTTTGTTTAAATGTTTATGTTTAAGCCCGGTAACATTTTGTGCCCTGTTCTGGCATCAGACACGGGTAAGGGGTGTTACATGTAGTTGTATTAAAGCTAGTGTTTAGTCGATTCTTGGACTAACCTAGCGTGTGCACGAGTCTTGGTATACATGCCATATATATATATATATGATAGTGTGACGACTCCTGACTATTTTAAAATGTGCTTTCATATAGTAAATGGATCCCGACAGAGCAGTGGCGGATGATGTTGAAAGTAACGCACCGGCTCCCGTTTAAGGGACAGTGCCCATTGAAAATTAGAATAGACTTGTGACTGTGAGTTAGGGAGGAGAGGCTCGGGAAGCCTTCTTCCAGATGATGAACGAGTGGTTCTCAGAGTTGGTTCGAATGAATCTGGACGCTCGACAACAAGCTCCACCCCCTCCAAACCCTCAGCCTATCCCTGTAGCTCCCCAAGTTGTGGAAATGGTAAGAAGGGAAGGGCATCCAGTTGACAAAATCTGAAAAAAAAAAAAGCCGAGGAATTTGGGGCTAATAAAGATGATGACCTGGAAAGAGCAAAATTCTTCCTTGAAAATACCATCCAGGTATTTGATGAGTTGTCCTACACACCAGAGGAGTGTATGAAATATGTTGTGTCCCCCTTGAGAGACTCTGCTTATATGTGGTGGAACACCCTTGTGTCGGTTGTACCGTGGGAGAGAGTTAACTGGGAATTTTTCCAAGAAGAGTTCCGTAAAAAGTACATTAGCCAGAGGTTTATTGACCAAAAGCGAGAGGAATTTCTTGAATTGAAGCAAGGCCAAATGACTGTAACTGAGTACGAGCGTGAGTTTGTGAGTCTTATCAAATACGCTAGAGAGTGTGCATCTACTGAGACCATTATGTGTAAGAGGTTTGAGGATGGGTTAAACGAGGACATTCGATTATTTGTTGGCATTCTTGAATTGAAAGAATTTGTGGTGCTTGTGGAGAGAGTTTGTAAGGCCGAGGAGTTGGCTAAAGAGAAAAGAAAAGTTGAATTGGAGTCTCGTGACTCAAAGAAGAGACAGATGGGAAAGTCATTTCAGTCATTATCCAAGAAATCAAGAGATCAAATACTTCAATGGGATTCTCACACAAAAATAGGGATAAGTAGTATTCTGGTCATAAGTCTCAGACCACTTCGATTGCTAGTGTTGGTAATGCCTGACCAAGTAGGCCTGAATGTCCACAATATGGTAGGCGTAACCTCTGTAAGTGAATGACAGAACTTGTTTTAAATATGGTTCACTAGATCATTTTGTTCGTGGTTGTCCTGAGATGGTTAAGAAAGATAGAAGTCAAAGTGTGAGATCGATCAATGCTCCCTCTAGAGGTAGACCATAGAGCAATCAGGGAAGTGGAATGAGTAGTAAGAGTGCACCTAGGGACTCGGCTATGAGGTCCAAGGGTAAAGCACTTGTAAGGACTTATGCCATTTGTGTTCGCAAAGAGGCTTCATCCCTTGATGTGATTACGGGTACTTTTTCTCTCTATAATACCTCTGTTGTTGCTTTGATTGATTCGGGATCTACCCATTCGTATGTTTGTATGAAATTGGTGTTTAGTATGAATATGCTATTGTCGTTTGATGAATTTGATATAATTGTTGGTATGGATTGGTTAACTGCTTATGAAGTGATAGTAGATTGTGGAAAGAAAATTATTGAACTGAAATGTGAAAATAGGAATATTCTTCGGGTTGAACTAGGTGAATCGGATAACTTGCCTATAGCGATTTCTTCTATGACTGTTTAGAAATGTATAAGAAAGGGTTGTGAAGCTTATCTTGCCTTTATACTGAATACAAAAGAGTCTGAGTTGAAAATTGAATCAGTGTCGGCAGTATGTGAGTATCCGGATGTGTTTCCAGAAGAGTTGCCCAAATTGCCTCTTATTAAAGAAGTAGAATTTGGTATTGAGCTAGTCCCTAGTACTACACCTATTTCGATTGCTCCATACAGAATGGCTCCGACTGAATTGAAGGAGTTGAAAGCTCAGTTGTAAGAACTGATGGACAAAGGTTTTGCGAGACCTAGTTATTCCCCGTAGGGTGCACCGGTATTATTTGTGAAAAGGAAAGATGGTTCAACGAGACTATGTATAGATTATCGGCAGCTCAATAAGGTAACCATAAAGAACAAGTATCCTTTGCCAAGGATCGATGATTTGTTTGACCAATTGAAGGGAGCCATAATGTTTTCAAAGATAGATTTGTGGTCCAGTTACTACCAGTTGAGAGTTAAGGAGCCAGATGTGCTGAAAACTGCATTTCGGATGAGGTATGGTCATTATGAATTTCTCGTCATGCCTTTTGGTTTAACGAATGCTCCTGCGGTATTTATGGATTTAATGAACCATACTTTCCGACTGTACATGGATAAATTTGTTGTTATTTTTATTGATGATATACTGATTTATTCTCGTGATGAGACCGAGCATGCTAAGCACTTGAGGACGGTTTTGCAAACTTTTAGAAACAAGCAGTTGAATGCTAAGTTTAGTAAAAGTGAATTTTGGCTTCAAAAGTTAGATTTTTGGGACAAATTGTTTCGGGTGATGGTATTAGAGTTGACCCAAGTAAGATTTCGGCTATTGTCGAATGGAAACCGCTGAGGAACGTGTCAGAGGTTAGAAGCTTTCTTGGCTTAGCCGGCTATTACAGACGATTTGTTAAAGGATTTTCCATGATTGCTACTCTGATAATAAGGCTATTATAAAAGGATATCAAGTTCGAATGGACAGAAAAGTGCCAACAAAGTTTTGAGAAACTAAAGGCATTGTTGACTGAGGCCTCAGTTTTAGTACAACCTGAATCAGGAAAAGAATTTGTGGTTTACAATGATGCATCCTTGAATGGATTGGGTTGTGTACTCATGCAAGAAGGCAAGGTAATAGCTTATGCCTCGAGACAACTGAAACCACATGAGAAAAATTATTCGACACATGATTTAGAACTAGCCGCTATTGTGTTTGCACTGAAGATCTGGAGACACCATTTATATAGCGAGAAATGTCAAGTATTCACTAATAATAAAAGTCTAAAGTACTTGATGACTTAAAAGGATTTGAATCTACGACAATGGAGGTGGCTTGAACTATAAAAAGATTATGAATTGGTGATTGACTATCACCAGGAAAAGGCTAATGTAGTCACGGACGCTTTGAGTAGAAAGTCATTGTTTGCCTTGAGAGCTATGAATACTCAGTTGACTGTATTAGATGATGGCTCTATTCTAGCAGAGTTGAGAGCTAGACCAATGTTTCTTCAAGAGATTTGTGAAGCTTAGGAAAACGACATTGATTTGCAAAACAAAAGAGTCCAGTGTGAATCGGGTATTGAATCAGATTGTTTGGATTGGTTTTGATGGGTGTTTGATGTTTCGAGACAGAGTCTGTGTACCAAGGAATCATGAGCTTATTTGGAAAACTTTACACGAAGCACATAGTGGATGTTTGTCTATTCATCCAGGTAGTACGAAAATGTACAATGACTTGAAGAAATTATATTGGTGGCCAAGTATGAAAGGAGAGATTTCAGAGTTTTTTTCTAAATGTTTAATTTGTCAGCAAGTGAAAGCTGAACACCAAGTACCTTCAGGTTTACTTCAACTTGTGATGCTTCCCGAGTGGAAATGGGACCATATTACTATGGACTTTGTGACGGGATTGCCTTTGACACCGAGAAAGAAAGATGCCATATGGGGTGTGGTTGATAGGCTTACGAAATCTGCTCATTTTATACTAGTACGTGCTGACTATTCACTTGATAAGTTGGCTGATCTATATGTTTCTGAAATTGTGAGACTTCATGGAGTACCTTTGTCGATTATTTCAAATAGAGATCCGAGGTTTACATCGCGGTTTGGGAAAAAGTTACAAGAAATTTACATCGAGGTTTACACTGCTTTCCATCTGCAGACCGACGGTCAGTTAGAAAGAGAAATTTAGATACTCAAAGACATACTCCGATGTTGTGTATTGGAATGCCAAGGTAGTTGGGAAAAGTATTTACTGTTGGTATAGTTTGCCTACAACAAAAGTTTTTAGTCAAGTTTGAAAATGGCACCTTATGAGGCATTGTTTGGATGTAAATGTCGTATGCCTTTGTATTGGACCAAACTCAGAGAAAGTGGGATTCATGAGGTTGACTTAGTCAAGGAAACCAAAGAGAAAGTAAAAGTGATTCGTAATTGTTTGAGAGCCGCTTCAGACAGACAAAAGTCTTATCCAGATTTGAAATGGAAAGAGATTAAATTTCAAGTCGGTGATAAGGCATTCTTGAAAGTATCTCCGTGGAAGAAAGTTTTGAGCTTTGGCTGAAAGGGCAAATTGAATCCAAGTTTTATTGGACCATATGAGGTTACTGAAAGGATAGGGCCGGTAGCATATCGGTTGGCTTTGCCATCTAAGTTGGAAAGGATTCATGATGTGTTCCATATGTCTATGTTGCGAAGATACCTATCAGACCCTTTGCAAGTAATTTCACTGACAGAGGTTGAGATTTGATAAACTGTAAATTATACATATTTTCTATCCTACATTTAGCATATTTATGGATGAATTATCATTGAATTTGTGGAATTTGATGCTCCTAATCCTTTAATTTCATGTTTTATACTTAGGAGAGCATAGGAGAGTGAAAAGAACGAGAAATGGGCCGAAAAATGGAGAAAATGGGCCAAGGTGTGAAAACAACATGGCCTGGAGGTTCACCACACGGGCGTGTCACACAGCCGTGCCACATTAATAGGCTCGAGCACGGCCCAAAGTCGACTCACACAGGCATGGCACACGGGCGTGTCTTTGTCATGAGGAAGTTTAATTTCACTCGGGAAAGGCTACTTAGGGGCTAAGAAAGACATTCTAAACTGTATATAAAGACCCTCGGAGGCAACTACAATGGAAGACAGTAGAGGAGAGTGCTGAGCACATTATTCCCGCCAATACGAGAAGTTAAAGGCAGGGAATCACTTGAAGGAAAGTTTATTGATCCATCTCAGAAGCCAGGATCTACATCAAGACAGAGGATCTCCCTTCTATCTTTTCAAGAGTTTTGGATTTTCTTATGTTTTGCTAT
The DNA here is from genome assembly GCA_020496765.1 of Gossypium stocksii. NCBI lineage: Eukaryota > Viridiplantae > Streptophyta > Magnoliopsida > Malvales > Malvaceae > Gossypium > Gossypium stocksii. The sequence continues at coordinate 57,957,357 of CM035630.1, forward strand.
TTTCTTTATTCTGAGATGTTTCTTTTTATAAACATGAACTAAACCCCAAATATCTAAGGGGGATGAAACATAAGATAAATCTTTTTATTGTTACCTGAACTATATTATAAATATTTGATTTATTCTTAATTGTGTTTTTAACTCTTCAATTGATATTTTCGGGATATTGATTTGAGTCAAATGTGCTTATACAGAGGAGCAAAAGTCCCTGTATAAGAGTAGATCCAACACAATTAATCGGAGTTGATAGCAATCCTAGACATAGGACAACGAAAATCTACCAGATTAGAGTCAAATCTAATATGGGGAGCCATAGATCGAGTTAATGCAAGACTAGGGGTTTTAATTAGAAAGAGATTTCAATTAATCGACCTAGGATTAGTTGTTCTTATCCTCGACGGAGGTATTAACATAATTTAGGGATCTCTAGGGATCAAGTCAAATAAAGAAATCATTGAGTTCAGAGTTAGGTAACAAACGAAGTCTAGGTGGATTCTTCCTTAGGTATTGCCCTCATCAATTAGTTTTTACTAAAAGCAATCTTCCAATTTATTCTTTGTCGTTTCTTCAGTTTAGTTTAGAGTTAATTAGTTTACACAAACCACCTCTTTATTTTTAGGCTAGGTAATAGGAAGGAAGTTATTACTAGTACTTTTAGCTCCTTGTATTCGATATTCTGGTCTTGCCACTAGCTATACTACTATTCAATAGGTGCGCTTGCCTTTTTATCGTGATAATAGTTAGTTTTCAGGTACGATCGATTTTATTTCTTCATCTCATCACGATTAAGTTTTTGGCGCCGTTGCTGGGGAACTAAAATATTAGGGAACACTCAATTCCTATTACTTTAACCATTTTTTTTATTTTTATTTCAATTTATTTCCTATTTTTATGTTAGGTTTTATTTACTAAAATTTTCTTTTTTCTTTTTCCCTTCTAGGTGCCTCTAGTTTATGACTAGAAGAAACCCAGGAAGACCATTATTGTTTGACGACGATTTAGAAACTAAAGTCCGTCAAACTCGCAGAGAGATAAGAAGAAGCTTGCAATATCCAGAACAAAGTCAAGAAGAAGAACCTGAACTTGCTGAAGAGATGGAGGCAAATCAAGATAATCATCTACCTCCTGTAGTAGCTGAAATCTTGTTGAGAAAAATCCTGCTCCGTGTACTATGTATGATTATGCTAAACCTAATTTGGTTGGTACTAAATCTAGTATTGTTAGGCCTACTATTGCTGCAAATAATTTTGAACTAAAACCTAACACTATTCAGATGATACAGCAGTTTATTCAGTTTGATAGTTTGTAGGATGAGGATCCTAATGCTCATTTAGCCAATTTCTTGGAATTCTGCAACACATTTAAAATAAATGGTGTTTCTGATGATGCCATTCATCTTCGGCTATTCCTATTCTCCTTGAGAAATAAAGCTAAACAGTGGTTAAATTCTTTACCACGAGGGTCTATCACTACATGGGAACAAATGGTCGAAAAATTTTTGCTCAAATATTTTCCACTGGCTAAAACGACTAAAGTAAGGAATGATATCTCTTCTTTTGTGCAGATGGATTTAGAAACACTTTACGATGCTTGGGAGAGATACTAGGACATATTCAGAAGGTGCCCTCACCATGGGTTACCTCTGTGGTTACAAGTTCAAACCTTTCACAACGGTTTGAATCCTTCGACGAGACAAATGATTGATGTAGCCGCTAGTGGAACAATCAACAACAAAACACCAGAAGCAGCTTACGAGTTCATAGAAGAGATGTCACTGAATAACTATCAGTGGCAAGTCATGAGAACAAAGCCACAGAAAGCTGCCAAAGTTTTTAATATTGATGCAGTCATTATGCTTTCTAATCAGGTAGAACTTCTTAATAAAAAGATTGATACTTTTGTTGGTTCTACGCAGGTACACCCAGTGATGCAATGTGACTCAAACTAGGGAAACATGAGCAATTCTGAGTACTCCACCTATGGATATGGCATGGAAATTGAACAAGCCAACTATATGGGTAATAATTCTAGATCCCAAAATAACCCTTATAGTAATACTTACAATGCAGGTTGGAGGAACCACCCAAATTTCTCAAGGGGAGGATAAGGAAATCAAAGGCAGCCACCCCCTCCGGGATTTCAACAGCCATCGTTCCAACAAGAGAAAAAGCCGAACCTTGAAGAGATGCTCACAAAATTTATCGTCATGTCAAAAACCCGTTTCCAGAACACCGAAATAGCACTGAAGAACCAGCAAGCATTCATTCAAGGACTCAAAACTCAAATAGGTCAGCTCGCTAAGCTAATTTCTGAAAGACCACAATGTGGGTTACCAAGCAACACTGAGACTAACCCTAAGGAGCAACTTAATGCCGTGGATATAATAGATAAGGAAGGATTAACCAAAACCAACACAGAGCCATGTAAGGAGACTGTGGTAAGTAAAGGTAAGGATGAGGTAAGTTCCAAAGAATCAATTGCCAAAGAGTATAAGCCTCGTATCCCATACCCAAATACGCTAAGGAAAGACCGCACAGATGAACAATTCGTAAATTCCTTAAACTTTTAAAGAAATTACATATTAACTTACCGTTTATTGAAGCTCTTTTGCAGATGCCAAACACCGTTAAATTTTTAAGAGAGCTACTGACGAATAAATGAAAGCTAGATGAGACATCTCATGTGGAACTAAATGCAGTGTGCTCAGCTATTTTATAAAATAAGCTGCCCAACAAACTGAAAGATCCAGGGAGTTTTACTATTCCTTGTTTACTTGGTAATTTAGACGTTAAAAATGCTTTAGCTAATTTAGGGGCTAGTATTAATGTAATGCCTTATAAATTGTTTAAACAACTAGGTCTTGGGAAACCTAAACAAACTAAGATGAGCATCCAATTGGCTGATAAAACCATTAGATTTCCAAAGGGCATAATTGAAGATGTGCTTGTAAAAATTGATAAATTTATATTCACAGTCGACTTTGTTGTTCTAGACATTGATGAGGATAGCAATGTACCTTTAATTCTAGGGCGACCCTTTTTAGCAACTACTAGAACCATAATTGATGTAGGAACAGGCGAGCTTACACTTTGTGTAGGTGATGACAAAGTTACTTTACAAGCTCGTAACTCTAATAAGTCTATTGATAATAAAGATAATATTACGAAGCTTGATAATAAGAATGATCTCATCATCCAACCTTCTTTGTAGGATACACTTCACACAAGGGCGACCCAACCATAGACGAATCCATCCAAGGGAAACGTACATGAAAAATGAATGCTCCAGATTGAGGAACAAGATGAGTGGTTGAACTCTCAACAAGAAAAGCCCAAAATATGCCACACCAACCCAGAGCATCACCAAGACGACCCTAAGGTAAAAACGAATCAATTTAAGGTAGGGGATAAGGTATTCTTAGAGGAGGAAGATCCTTGAATTTCGACTGTAAAACTTCATACAAGTGACACACCTCCCTTCACGGTAATGAAAATCTTTCCCTATGGTACAATCGAGATAACATACAAGACACTCGGCACTTTCAAGGTAAATCATACTCGACTCAAACCTTATGTTGATAATAAAATTGAAAGCAGGATAGAAGAGTTTCAACTCTTCAAACCACCATGACCATGAAAGCTTGAGGAAAGTCGAGCTTAGACTATAAACAAGCACTTCTCGGGAGGCAACCAAAGCACCGACGTAGTAAAATTCTTTTATTTAAACTATCTAATTCATCAACTAACCCTTTGAATGTAGGTTTTTCGAGCCACACGACCATGCCCACGGGCGTGCCTAAGGCCGTGTGGACACTATGGGTAAGGACACGGTCGTGCGATATGGCCGTGTATGAGTGGGGTAAAATTTTCCCAAAACACGGGCTACAACAACTACCTAAAGCCGTAGGAGATGGCCGTGGCGAATCCTGACAAATCAACACGGGCGTGCGACATGCCCGTGTCCAAAGTCATGGCCAATCCTATTAATTCAACAGGGGTGTCCGACGCGCCCGTGTCCCAAAGCCGTGGTGGAACCTGCCATTTCAGACACTACCGTGTGACCCCCTACACGGCCGTGGGAGAAGCAAACATCGAAGGACATGGCCGTGCGACACGGTCGTGTGCCCCAACATGCCCTAGGAACACAGGCGTCTGTCACGAATTAGGCGCGCCAAAATACCCAAATTTCGAACCACACGGGCTACCCCCGAGTCATACTGGCGTGTGACACGCCCGTGTGCCCCAAATCCTATATAAAACCCCTACTATTCATCTTTTTCTCCGCTAAAACCCTAAAAATTCCTCTACCCAAAACCCATACCAGCCCTCTCTAGTGCCGCCGCCAGCCTCAGACACGCCACCACGCCCGTGTAAGAACCACCACGACCGTGTTCCACTGCTAACCTCCCATTTTCGATTCCCTTTTCTCACTTTTCTCATAATTTTCAATACTTTTTATCTATTCATGATTTCATTCTTTTAAATTGTTTACATTATTCTTAATATTATTTTCACACATTTTGCATGATTAATCTAGAATACTCATTATGCCATTTATAACCATTCTCTTGTTGCCATCGCTAGTTATCTTAGGCAATTAGTTTTTAGTACCATTTGCTATTTAAACACTCACATTCTGTCCAAATTTCATGCTTAGATAAATCAAATTGCTTTCTTAATACTAACTTTTGCATTGAATTAGGTATTAAGTCTTTGATTGAATAATTTTGATTATCATTAACCCTCACTTAGTTACACATAATGACAACACATACCCATTTTTATTCTTTTCCGTTTTGTTTTATTTCAGGTAAAATGTCATCTTCACGAGGGAAAAAAGTTGTCGTTCCCTCTTTCAAAAAGCGAAAGGGACCCAGTGGTTGCTCTTCCAGACCCACCGCTGAGATACGACACCTCTTTTTCCAATTCCCGTAGAGCTCCCAGGAGGAACTATTTTAAATTTTATGGGCGAGACCCCTCGGAGTAGAGAGATGCATCGATTGGGCCGCTTTAGAGTAGGTCCAACTAGCAGATGAGGTTCGGGCTTTGTTGACGATGGACCCATGGGACCAGTTCTTGCAAATCGTTGAGCCTACCTACCTCGAGCTCACCCTAGAGTTCTGCTCAACGTTCCACCTCCAAACAGTAATGACCCGACAAGACGATCCAAAGATGATTCAATTTCGTCTAGAAGGCCTTGTCCGACAACTCAGTGTACCGGAGTTCGGTACAGCACTAGGCCTATACACCAAACAATTTTTAGAATAGGAGGACTTGTCTGAGCTCCACCACCACATTCACTTTTCTCCAGTCAAATGTTGGCAGGCCTTAGTCCCAATTTCAGCCACATACAACCCCAGTCGCTCCAAGGCGACAACTCTCGCCCCTTTACTGAGGTACATTCACACCTTACTCGCTCATACATTGACAAGAAGACGCGAGAGCACCAGCATCATCAACACCCATGATGTCTACTTTTTGTGGAGCATGGCGCACGCACACGTGATAGACCTTGCCTATTTCATCGCCCATGCCATCCAGCACCAGACAGAGCGACATCGTAAAGGAGTAATCTCGATGGGCTCGTACATCATGCGATTCGCCCACTACTTCGGCCTACTCAACACCGCAACCCAAACATCCTCCTATACTCTAGTTGGCCAGATGTCCCCATAGGGCATTCAGAGCATGCTTCACATGAGGATGATTCAGCACCGACACAGAACCAATCCTCCGTAATACTGCCTATTCCAAGGTACTGAGCAGGAGGACCCAGTGGACATTCCTGATGATGTCCCACCACAGAAGGAGGCACTGACTAAGCCACCACCTATTCACCGCCCAGTTCATGCGGCAGCTTTAGGCTACGTCACTTCTGAGCAATTCGCCCAATTCCAGCAACAATGTTTTCAGCGATTTGATCATATTGATGCATCCTTAGCTCAGATTTGTCAGCATCTTCACCTCGCACCACCGCCCCCACCTCACGAACCATCTGAAGATTAGGACTCACGAGTCCTCTTTTCTTCTCCTTTATTTTCATTTTTATTTTTCCTTTTTCTTTTATCTTATCTTTTTCATTATTTGAATTTTAGTAATTTTAGAACTTAATTTATTTTATTTCAATTATTTCACATTAGCTATTTCCTAATGAGTACAATGTGCTAATCCAAATTCCCTAAAATTGATAAAAGCTATTGCAGTTTCAAAGGAGCTTTGCAGCTCAAATCCATCTCTAATGGGAAAACCTTGCCACGAATGCCATGTCCTACTCGACCACGACCATAGCCACCACGACCCCGATCATCTTATCCTTTTGGCATGGAAAGTGGGGATAAACACCCTTCTTTACAAATCTTCACACCCAGCTCAAGGAATTCATCCAATATTCAGAGAGTTTCACTTCTCTCCCTATCTTATGATTTTATGCTTCTATTGCTACTAATGTATCTTTGTACATTGAGGACAATATACATCTTAAGTGTGGGGGGAAACTCACTTTCATTCTTTGTATTATCTTTGAAACCCGTAAAAATTTTTACCACTAACTTGTTGCATTGTTCTTAAATTTTTACCCCTATTAAGATGAATTCTAATTGATTTATGATTTTTGTTGATATGTTGAGAATCAAGACATAGGTACTTATGCTTTGATTATTCAAACTTTAAGACATTATGGAATCAAGCATGATAAGTTGAAATTTTTGAGAATTTACAATTTTTCTAGGTTGTTTTCCCCAATTTTAAGTATTATCTTGAAATTTAAAATTCGCAGGATTGACATCAAAAGCCATAATTTTGGTGAGACTTTTGAGCCTTTTGAGCATACATCCTTTCGTGCTCACTTTTATTATTGCTTTGAGTGAGTCAATATTGATTTTTTATTCTAGAACTTGCTTTGATTATACATGTTAAGACCACATCATTGATTTGATATAATGAAATGATAAAGGCAACTAGGTTTAACCCACTTACTCCATAAAAGCCTACCTCCATAAATTAACCTCTAGTAAACCCCATTGAGCCTAACAAACTATTCCTTGACTTACCTTTAATATTAACCTATAACCCATTTTTTGTTGAATTCCCTTCAATTATTTTGATCCCTGTTTTTGTCGAGATTTGAGTTGAACAAATTGTCTAGCTTTGTTCTCTTTTTTAGTTTGTAAAGTTCATAAATAGTCAATTTATTTGTTATTTGATATGTTCTTAAAAAAAGTGTATATATAGTTAATTCAGTTGTAATTCAATAATTTTGGATATTTCTATTATAAGCTTCCGAATCTAGAACGATGTCATCAAAAAGGCTTTAAATCTAGGAATATGTTTCAGTGATAGAGATTTTTCTAGTTAGATGATTTTTCAATTCAATCTCGATTCTAACCATCTTTTTCAGCTTGTGACCACACCCCTAACCAAAGCCCCATTACAACCATTTAAAGACCTTTTGATCGATGTGTCATATCAATACATAGTGGTGGAGATTTGATTTTCCTGCAAGCTTATGGTAATAGCTTTTCAGATTAACTAATGAGTGCTTAAAATTTTTGAACCCTAAACACTTTGAGTGGATGGAGTGAATCTTTAGTGAATATGTCAACTCTTGTTGATTTTGAATTAAAAGGTAACTACTGAGGAGAAGGGAGAAACTCTATGTTTTTGTGATAAAAATATCAACTTAGAGTGTTTGAGACTTTAATTTTCTTTAGGTTGAATTTTCATTGTATGATTACTTGTGGATTAGTTTGAAACATTATTGATAAGGATTATAAGTTGAGAAGAATGATTTTTAATTGTGAGTTGAGATTTTACTTGAGGACAAGCAAAGGCTTAAGTGTGGGGGTATTTGATAAACTGTTAATTATAATATTTTTTATCCCACATTTAGTACATTTATGGATGAATTATCATTGAATTTGTGGAATTTGATGCTCCTAATCCTTTAATTTCATGTTTTATACTTAGGAGAGCATAGGAGAGTGAAAAGAACAAGAAACGGGCCGAAAATGGAGAAAATGGGCCAAGGTGTGAAAATAACATGGCCTAGAGGTTCACCACACGGGCGTGTCACACAGCCGTGCCACATTAACAGGCTCGAGCACGGCCCAAAGTCAACTCACACGGGCGTGTCCCTATCTTGAGGAAGTTTAATTTCACTTGGGAAAGGCTACTTAGGGGCTAAGAAAGACATTCTAAACTCTATATAAAGACCCTAGGAGGCAACTACAATGGAGGACAGCAGAGGAGAGTGCTGAGCACACTATTTCTGCCAAGACGGGAAGTTAAAGGCAGGGAATCACTCGAAGAAAAGATGATTGATCCATCTCAGAAGCTAGATCTACATCAAGACAGAGGATCTCCCTTCTATCCTTTCAGGAGTTTTGGATTTTCTTATGTTTTGCTATTTTCTTTATTCTGAGATGTTTCTTTTTATAAACATGAACTAAACCCCAAATATCTAAGGGGGATGAAACCTAAGATGAATCTTGTTATTGTTATCTGAACTATATGATAAAGATTTGATTTGTTCTTAATTGTGTTTTTAACTCTTGAATTGATATTTCTAGGATATTGATTTGAGTCGAATGTGCTTAAACAGAGGAGCAAAAGTCCCTGTATATGAGTAGATCCAACACAATTAAGCGGAGTTGATAGCAATCCTAGACATAGGACGACGAAAATCTGCCGGATATTTCGATAATTTTACGAATCAGTGGTATTTTGTTAATTTTATAAACCAGGGGTATTTCGGTAATTTTACAAACCAGGGGTTCGGTAATTTTACAAACTAGGGGTATTTTGGTAATTTTACAAACTAGGGGTATTTTGGTAATTTTACAAACTAGGGGTATTTTGGTAATTTTACAAATCGAGGGTATTTTAGTAATTTTACAAACCAGGGGTATTTCAGTAATTTTATAAACTAGGGGTATTTCAGTAATTTTACAAACTAGGGGTATTTCAGTAATTTTACAAACTAGAGGTATTTCAGTAATTTTATAAACTAGGGGTATTTCAGTAATTTTACAAACCAGGGTCTTAACGACCCCACTGAAAGTTCATCGTCGCTTCGAGCGACTATCGCAACTTAAACCGACATAACAGTGCAGATGGGCCTAAGGCCCACTATCCGGCCCAAATGGGCCCACACACTCATGTGGCTTAGTTAGCCCGAATTTAGCCCCAGCTATGCGCACGACACAGCCCAATCCAAAACTTACTACAAAACATACATTTTATCCGTGTGGGCCTACAAGCCCATTGAAGACCAGAACCGCTAGTGCCATGTATGCGACATGACAAGCCTCACTATTTCCTACCTAGCACTCACATTTACACCAACGGGCCCACGAGCCCATCGGAGCAATTTGGCCCATTGGCCAAAAAGCGGCCCAAGTCCATGAGATCGCTCATGAGGCCTCTATTGTTGCATCAGATTCTGCACACGTGCGTTCGCACGCTCGAGTGGCGACCATTGCCGAACTTTCAGCTTTTCAGCTTGTCGGCATTTGCCGACCTACATTTCATTCAGTAAAATATGTACTTTCGACTTTTCAGCTGATCAATAACCAAATTAGTGTATCAATACTTTTGGCTAAAAAGTCGATAATCATGTATGGCGAATCTTTATTACACACACCTTCAGCTTCTAAGCTGAACAATAGGAGCAAGGTCTGATACACACTTTATCAGCTTTTCAGCTGGTTATCAAAACAAGGCATACAGTTACATACATATTTACGGCCTCTACACCTATTACCGTCCACAGAGTACGGATACACACCTGATCACATAGAGTACTAAGAATTCCCGCGCATCGGAACCTATTCAAACAAAACAACAGTTAATATCTTAAAAAAAGAATTAAAACTTTTCTAACCCAAACTCCTAGCCGAAGAATCGACTACCACTTGCCTTGACCAGATTGATCGACTGCGATCTGCCTGGTTAACCCAAATTTTGATGTTGTCTCCCTTCCACATCCAGGCAGAAAGTCTCGAACCGCAGACACCCTACACCAATTAAACTTGGGAGTAGAGATTATGTGCACATTTTCTATCGGCACTTTTGCTGTGAATATAATACTGGGGTCCTCTTCACCCATCGAGAGCTCTAGGCCAAAAACACATATATAAGAGAAGGGACATGTTATAATCAGGAAGCACGCGAAAAAGGCATTCGGCCTTAAGAGACAAAGGGTACAAAGGGATAGATTAATTACGTATTAACAACAAACATAACTCCTTATCGATTTATAACCACAAGATATCCAGCCAAAGGACTAGATACAAAAGAGAGAAAAAGAGCACAAGAGGGGAGAAGAAGGTGCAATACTCGGTCAAGAAGACTACACACAGATTAAAGAGAATCGGTTTACACAACTTGTAGGAAGTCCAACAGAAAGAGAGGGTGGAGAGAAGAAAGAAACCGCAAGGACAAATGAGAAGATCCAATCGGCTAGGGAAAGAAAAGAAATAAGAAAAGAGAGGTGAGTAGAAAGGCTAGAAGAGAAACTTGAAAAGAACTAATGAAGAAGAATAGAGAAAGGTAGAGGCAGAGAGAAGTATAATTCAGCAGTAATAGAAACCAAAGAGATAGGAAAAGGGTTGAGAGAAAAGAACAAGATTTCAATAATTAGTCCACTAGGGGTTTTGGCACTTTAGCTGAACAAGAAAAACACACCCATCACCTCTTCCTATTTCGACACTAAAAAGAAAAGGTAAAAGAAAACTAGAATCGCCAAAAGAAGTAAACCCGAAATGCCCCAAACAAGAATCGGCACCTACACAATCACACTTGCCGAAAATGCACAAAAATGCATATCTAGCCAAAAATCACCTACTCTAGCTACCTAATTAAGCTATCACTTCCCCCACACCTCAATTCCTTGAAAATCTCTATGATCCCCTACACCGATATCTCCTCGATTCACTCTAACTCCCTCCATTCAAATTCAATTCAAATTTCTATAACCAAATCAAACTCCTCCTTTTACCAAGTCCATAACAACCTTCCAGAATTTGAACCTAATTCAACCTCTTACCACCCCCATGTAGCAAAATAAATTCATTTTGTTTGCAAAGGGATTCGAACTACAGCTCCCACAATGCCAAGTCACGCCACTTGCCACCAAGCCCCAAGGCTTTTTATGACATCTTTTATCCAAAATTGATTATAAGATCCATAGGCTAGAGTCCAAGTTCCTTTAAAAGAAAACAAAATAAATTGCAAGAGCCAAGACTTGAACCCTTGCTCCCTTGCAACCATAATGACACCACAACCACTAGACCACATGCTTCCTTGTGTCATTTCTTTAACATAATAATTTAAAAGGCCTACTTCCACGCATCCGGGTTTTATACGCTTTTACCAAAATTTTTGCTACAGCCCATGTTTGAACCCAGGACTTCTCCAACCTCCTAAACACTCCTAATTACTTAACCAACACACCAAACACACAATTGTGATATTTCCATACACAACAAAATATTATAAGCCACAACCAAGGCCCAGTACTTCTAGGCCTAAAATCTGGGGCGTTACATTCATGATGAAATTTTGTGAATAAGTGTTTAATTTGACTTTTAGGACTAAATTGCAAAAGTTGCAAAATATGAAATTCTAGAAGCTTTAAGTATGAAATAGTTTTGTATTATTAATTAAGGGTCCTTAAATAGAAATTTTCCCAATTTTTATATTTTGGACAAAAATAGGCATGCATGGGTAAAATTTGATATTTTAGTAAAAAAGGCATTTTGGTCATTTGGTTATTAAATGAATAAAAAGGGAAAAAGAAAGCAAAAATATGCTCATCTTCCTCAAGCAAGTTCCAAAAATTCTAAGGGTTCCATAGCTAGGGTTTTTTTCATTTTCAAGCTCAATAGTAAGTGCATCCTATCCCTGTTTTTAATGTTCATTACATTTTTGAAGTCGTTATCAATCGATCTAGCCATTTTTACCATTATTTTGAGCTAAGGTTCATGTTCAAAAAATTACCCACATGTGACATACATGTATTTTGATGTTTAATGAAAGAATATGAAAGTTTGATGTGTGATAAACATCTTTTACAAGGTAATTTTTCATGAAAACCCTAAGAAGGACTTAATTGTAAAAGTTGTAAATAAGAGGTAAAAATCTAATTTGAAAGAAAATGTGGGTTGTTATCAGCATGAAATGTGTTTAGCTAGGCTTAAAGTACAAAGAAATCGAATGAAAATCATTTTTACGAGCCTAGGGACTAATTTGTGAATATGTGAAAGTTTAGGGGCAATATTATAATTTTTCCAAAGTATGATCTATGAACTGATTTGAACAATATGATGATTAAATAAGTGAAATTTGCTATTACAGATCAAGAGGAACGGAGTCCAAACCTAAACCGAGGAAAGAATAATGTTACGGAGTAAATTGTATAACTAGGAAAAATTTTGTTACCGAGGTAAGTTTGTGGGTAAATAATTCAACATTACTTATTGCATGAGATTTACAATTGTTCTATGAATTTTGATTTACAATGACTCGATGATGATGTGACGAGGTTTTGATGTCTCGAAATCCCGGTTGAACCTTAGGAATAGATAGGATACAAATGTCATGACATTAGGGTTATGAGATACCGTGTAAGACCATATCTAAGATATGGCATCAGCATCTGATTGTATGATTACATGTAAGATCATATCTGGGACATGGCTTCGTTATGAGATTTCGTGTAACACCATGTCTGGGACATGGAGTCGATATGAGGGCCCGTATAAGACCATATCTGGGATATAGCATCAGTATCGATTTGTGATCCCATGTAAGACCATATCTGGGATATGGCATTGCCATCCTACCATGTGTATGAGATTTCCCGAGTATCCTTTAGTATTCCAAGTGGTTCAACGGGTAATTCAAGAGTATGTCAAAGAAATGTCAAGGTATGAACATGTTGAAATGGTACAGGTACGTACACAAAGCTCGATATTCTTGAGTTATGCATCAATAAGGTCTCGGTAAGAAGTGAATGAAGGAATCATGAACATGAGTTTTATGGTACATTATATAAATGACATGACCTAAGATGTATCTATGATACTTGATGACATTGTGACAAGTTATATTTATGTCATGTGTATGATATTGCATGACTAATATTGTTAACTATTTACATACAACTTACTAAGCTTTATGCTTACTTCCCTTTCTTTTCCATTTTTCTTATAGTGTCACCAAGCTAGCTCAGGGATCGAAGGACGCTGGAGGCTCGATCACACTATCAATTGAAGCATTTAGGTATAGCTAGTTTTAACATTTTGAGTATGGCATGTATAGGGACTTGGTCTTTTCGTTATATGTCATATTGCTTTAGCCAAAGATGTTGGCTTATGATGATACTTGATTCATTTTGTATAAGGCCATATGAAATTTGCCAATATTGGTTATTGGTATATAAATATGATAATGTTATTCATGGAAGTGATAGCTTGTATGTTAAAGTTGCTAAGTATGTGATGTATAGGCTTGATAGGTGTGGTATGTGAATGATGTGTGGATGACTTGGTTTTGAGATATTTGACAACTTAAATATATTATATTATGTGCCTTTGAATTGGTGTAAGTGTGCTTGTGTTTTAGGGTGGCAAAAAGCTTGGTAAATAACCTTATATTTGTCTACACGGGTAGACACACGGGCGTGTGTACAAGCTTGTGTGACACACGGTCAACCCCATGGGCATGTGAACAGGGCGTGTGTCCCCTGCACCCTAATTTGGCAAAACAAAATGTCCAGTAGTAAACACACGGGCAGAGACATAGCCGTGTGTCTCAGCTATGTGGATGGCATGGCTTTAGAACATTGGATTGTGCCCAGGCTGTGTGAAGTTTACACGTTAAATGCGAAAATTAAATTCGCCACATGGACTAGCACACGAGCATGTGACTTGGCTGTGTGACCCTATTTTGTTGATGATGTCATAAACAGAGAGATACACGGGTTGAGGACACAGGCGTGTCCCAAGCCACACAGGCGTGTGTGACCACACGGCCTACCTATACAGGCGTGTGACTCTCCAAAACATGAAAATTTTCTAATGTTCCAAAGTTTCCGGTTTAGTCTCGAACTACTTTAAATGTTTGTTTTGGACCCCATGGGCCCATATAAAGGACGGTATGCATGTGAATGAATAGTTTCGATTTGAATGAAATCTTCTGGCTCGGTTTCGTTTGAATGTTTATGTTTAAGTCCGGTAATGCCTCTTGCCCTGTTCCGGTGTCAGACATGGGTAAGGGGTGTTACAAATAGGATAACTTAGATTTTGTACGATTTCAGAAGAAGACATGATACAATTCAGATATGGTGGATACTAGATAACTCAGATTCGACCCTTCATGGTACATACAAATTTAAACTAATGAATATTTTTCTCATTCATAACTAGGAACATGCCCAAACTCCAAACTAACAGGTTATCATGGCGGATACCCTTTTCTGAACATACAAATTCACACTTCTTTTTAAGAAATTCCCTTAAGATTTATTCAATTTCATCATAGATCTTCACACATACAAATGCATTGACAATCACCTATCCTTTTATACCTTATGAGCACTTAGTATTTTGTTGAATATTCACGTTGGGGACCCCAATTTATCATTCTCATATTTTATCTTATTGTTTTCAAGTTATTGCTTCAACAACTACTCTCACAATTTCTCTCATTTCTATCTATTTATTGCACTGACATTGAGAGACAAAAGACAACCATCCTCGTGGGATCTATATTCGACAGACTCATATCTATCTGCTATACTTGCACTGACAATGTACGCTTGCACATTATTACTGTGATGTTAAACAACTGATCAAGCACATAATAATGGACTTGGTAACAGGGTAACTATTGTCTCTTAACAAAAGAAATGTCATTTGGGTAAGAGTTGATAGACTTACGAAATCATCTCATTTTATCACTGTTAAAACCGATTGGTCACTTGTGAAGCTAGCTGAGGTTTATATTCTAGAAATTATTAGACTACACGACATACCTACGTTGATTATCTTTAATCAAGATCCCTGATTTACTTTGAGATTCTAAAAATAGTTGTACGAATCTTTCGGTACAAAATTAAATTTCAGCATTGCTTTTCACCTAAAGATAGATGGACAATCGGAGCGTGTTATTCAGATATTGGAGTATATGCTTTGAGCCTATGTAATTGAATTTGAATCGAGCTGGGAACATTATTTACCCTTCGATGAATTGGTGTACAATAACAGTTTCCAATTGAGCATTCAAATGGCTCCATATGAAGCATTATATGGTTGTAGATTTGAATACATATTTGCTTGTCTAAGTTGAGTGAAAAGAAAGCTACTAGGCCATAATTGATTTAGGAAATAGAAGATATAGTTAAGGTGATCCGAGCTAGATTGAAAATAGTTTTTGATAGACAAAAATCATTTGCAAACCTAAAAGGTCGAGACACTAAGTTTTCAGTGGGTGATAAAGTGTTTTTAAAGGTTTCTCTGATGAAAAAGGTCTTACATTTTAGACAAAAAGGAAACCTAAGTCCTCATTTTATCGTACATTATGAAATCACTGAAAGAGTTAGACCAGTTGCGTATTTTTGGCATTACTAGCAGAGTTACAAAAAATACATGGTGTTTTTCACGTGTTGATGCTCAGGAGATACCAATCGAATTCGTCTTACGGTATTTCAGTGGAAGAAATAGAGATTCAACCCGACTTGTCTTACGAGGAAGAATCAGTTGAAAGTCTAGCTCGTGAGGTGAAAGAATTACAAAACAAACATGTTCCTTTCATGAAAATTTAGTGGAATAGAGGTGACCTAGGAGTCAAAAGAGACGATGAGATTTCAGTATCCCCACCTTTTTCAAGGTAAATTTCGGGGATGAAAATTTCTTAAGGGGGAGAATTGCAATGACCCAAAAGTTAGTAGTGCTAGAAAGTGTGGTTTTAGAACCCCGATTTTGTAAGCCAGACTCGTAAATATTTTTTCTTAAATATATACAAAGTTATAATTGAAGTGAATTGAAACTCAGTTGGGTAATTTTATCGAATTAGGGCTTAATTAGTGTTTAGGGACTAAAACGTAAAAGTGTCAAAAGTTTAATTTGTTAAGGAATATTTAATTGGGACTTTTGTGAGGGACTTATAAAGTAAATATACCATTAAAATGAATATAATGGATGATGATTTACTTAGAAATTGAAGAAAAAGTGATAAAATTATAAAAATATAATAAATAAACTAAACTTTTAAAAAGAAAAATAAGGTTAGTGCAAAATACCAAAACCATTTCATCCATTTTTATTTTTCAAACTGAAACTAAGAGAAGAAAGGAGAATAGCTTTCGGCAAGAGTTTCTAAGTATTCAAACTTCAATTTGGTTAATCTAATTTAGTGCCTTTCTTGTAAATTTTAGGTTTTCAAAATCTCAATATTTTAAGCTAGTTGACCCATGTCATAATTTTCGGTGCCGCTAAAGATTGTGAATGTTACCATTGTTAGATATTTGAAGCTTTTGGTGGACTTGAACCAAGACATATTGAATTATTTATACATGGTGAGACTATGAGGTGAGATTTCTTGTTCTATTGAGATGATTTGAATTGATTGAATATTATGAGGATCCTTCTCACAATATATATATATCTAGTTTCCCTTTAATGGAACTCGACAAATGTAATTTATATCCAGAGTTTTCCTTAATAAATGGCCTACAAAGTTTGAGAAAAATAAATGAGAATCCTATACAAATATTATTTGACTAGTCAATTCAGTTGGCTTCTAACTATATCACATTACAAAACCCAACTAGCACAATTCTCAGACAAACTAAGCGTACTATAAATTTGGTGATAACTCAGACCATGCTTACTCTTTCCTTGACACATTCTTTTCTTAAACAACGGAATAACCTAAGACAAAATCCTTAATTACTTATACGACAAGTACTGTACGCCAACTCTTATTTTGCCAACAAACTGTAAATTAGCGGACTATACTACGCCAAAGAGGTAATTTCACACTTACACACCAGATCTGGGGTATGACACTAACTGTTATGCTATGTGCAAAAACAATCAAAATATTTAACAATCTAATGTAGCTTAACTTCAAGTATACATTGTCAAGTTGTAATATAAAATTTTTTTACAATGAAATATAGAATATTTCGAGAATTGAACCTAATAGATTGATAAGAAAAAATGCAAGTGTCAAATTTATTACTAGTTAAGCAACTATTAACCTAAAAAAACTTAGGAATTATTAGTGCAACCAAATAGAAATCATGTTGAGAGTAATAGATTATCAATTAAACATACTAACCTAATCTTTCTTCCTCTCGCCTTAGCCGATCTAAATAATCAAAATGATGGTTGATTGGTTCGTTAATCTCTCACTAAGTAAATGAACCTATTTTGATTATATTGTTCGCCACTCCTAACTAGGAATTTTCTCTCGATCTCATCCTAAACTAAGCATTACCACCTAAGATCTCCTCTTGGTCTCTATAGTCGATCTCGTTTGTTCTAGATCTTCTACTAGAGGCGTCAATTCTAGTGTATTTAATATTTTGATACAATTGAACAAATAATAAGCCAAAACATAGATATTAACCTAGATTAGGAATTACCTTATCAATCAACCATCAATAAAATTCAACACATGATGAAGCTCAAAATCCAAACAAGCATTTCATTATAAAAGTGATACTCAAATGTAAAAACAATAGTTGAGAAATTTTCATTCATAGATGTAGAAAAAATGGAGTGATAGAGTTTGTGTGATCTTCATTTACAAAGCCTCCAAAAAGAGAGAATGAAGAGCAACATCAAAATATTTTTTCTATTTTAAAAGAAAAAGAGAGAAAACCTAAATTTATCAACTATTAAAAGATAACAAATGATCTAATTGTATAAAAAGTATGTAGAAATGTTATAGGATAAAGGTTTATATAGTAATAAACGAAAAATCTGTTATGCCCTAACTAAAATCCCCTTTGCAAAGTCTAAGGATATAAAATGACACCAAAATGCCCCTTAAAAATTACTTCAGCTCTGGGCAATTATGATTGCATTGTCAAAATTGTGGCAATTTGTAGTTGCAACCATGGCTTATGGTCACAACTGTAACATTCTTGTGGTCGTGACAATGGCATCTCGATTTTAGGTTCTTCAAACAATGAAGGTGTGGTCACGATAATGGTTGTGCTTACATAGTTCTCCACACTAATTGAGTGCCTAATCACGCCATAATCCATAGGGACCTATATGTCATTTTCACACAAGTAAATTCATATTTGAAATGACACAATTTCAATTCTCAAAATATATGGAAAAGTACATAAAAATGGCATCTAATATAACTCAAACTATTTATGTAAAAACACATAAAATAACTCTAAATGCAACAAGAAAACAAGTTCTTTAAGTGTGAAAATTGCTTAATTTATATATCAATCCAAGGCACATCAAATTTCCTCACATTTAAGTCTTTGTTTGTCCTCAAGCAAAATATACATACAAAACACAAAGGACAACCCTTAAATTGTAGTTATTACTAGATCATGTTATAAATGACCATTGACAAGACAAATAGGAGACTACATATTCAAGTCAAGATTAATTACTAGTTAATTTGAACTCTCTAAGATAAACCAATCTCATTTTACAAAGTTAAGGACCAATAGACTAGAGGTAAATTGTGTTTTCGTTTGTGTTAATCCATCAAAGCACATGAAATAAATGCTTTATGTATAATCAAATACAAACAAGTTTTCATACATTCAAACATGAACATTCGTGAAAGTCATCTAATAAAACGTCAAATTCACATTGAACTTCTTGACTTGTAATGTTCTG
The DNA here is from genome assembly GCA_020496765.1 of Gossypium stocksii. Lineage (NCBI taxonomy): Eukaryota > Viridiplantae > Streptophyta > Magnoliopsida > Malvales > Malvaceae > Gossypium > Gossypium stocksii. The sequence goes on from CM035630.1 coordinate 57,976,234, forward strand.
AGGCTTGGGACGATTCAGATAAAGAATAAAATGCTAACTCAAAACGGGTTCCAAGCACTAGAAATAGTTAAGCATATAGCATTGTTCCCATTTCTTCTCCAGTATATTGATAAGGCTGACCTCCTTTTCTCTCTTGCTCTAACTGTAAACTCGAAATTATATAGGATTTTTCTAGTAATTTTTACCACTTTTTTACTTAAAAATAATATTAATCTTGAGTATTTGATAATTAATTAAGTTAATTCTGCTTAAATGTTAATAATGGACATGAATTTATAAAGTATGTGAATTTGTGCCTTTTTATATGATTTTGTGCATAAAATTAAAGAATTTCATGTTATTTATTAATATGTTAAATTTACTAATGCAATGGGACCATAGAGTTGAGCTTATTATAATGTTGCAAGGACATGAGCTATTATTCTCATGTGTTGGATGGCAAGACCAAGCTTAATGGGTCAGTAAGATGCCACCTTGACCCAATAAAAAAAGAAGATACATGTTTAAGTCTACAAGCTAGTTGTGTTATTAACCATCCAATTTAAGAGAAGAGAGGCCCAATTCGACAACCACAATTAGGCAACCAAGAAATCAATTTTGGGACAATTATTTGAAGGTCCTCACACTTGGAAGAACATTGGAAATTGGCACACAAGATTTGCTTGAGAAACCGTCCACCTCTTGTATGATTCAAGCACGATTTCATGCTTGAATCAAGCAACCAAACCACCTTCTCTTCCATATATTATGGCCAACCATAGGAGGGAGATATCCAATAGAATTCTTGCTGCTATGTTTAGTAAAATCTTCCACCTACTTCAAGTATAAATGCCACACCTATCTCACCTTTTTAATCATCCCTTACTCATCCCTTATTTTCACAACATTCTTCATTCCCTCTCTTGCTTTCTTCATTCATCATGCCTATCATTCTATTTTCCCCTTAGTTTTTAGCCAACAAAAGCCTTGAAGAGATCATCTCTTGGTTGCTACCTTGAGGAGCCATTAGCAAAGGTGCAATAGGAGGAGTGGAGGAAAACACCTTTAATTAGAGTCTACGAGACTGCCAACTTGAAATAGAGTTTATTCTTTCCTTTCTTGATGTTTTAAATTAATTATGTTTGCAATGTGTTTTGTGATCTTGATGTCAACAATGGTAGCTTAAATCTGTTTAGCTAGGTTAATTACATTAATTCAATGAGATTTGTTTGATTCATGTATAAAGTGTTTGTGCCTCGATCGATCACGTTTTCAAATAAATTCAAGTATGTATTTCGTTCATACATTATTGGATGCATTAGAATTAGTTGAGCGATCCTAACTAGACAATGGCTAGTGGATGCAATAATTAAAAAGTGCATGCTTAATTTAGATCCTAACCCGACTAAAATAAAGGTTCATAATAACTTTAATGAGCTCTATTATCTTGCACAGTTTTTAGGTTTATGTGATTAAACTGTTTCAAACCTAACATGTACCTGTTACTTCACATAAATACTAAGAAACCCTTAGTTTAATATGATCAGTAAAATGCATGTTTCACTAAGTAAAAGATTTCGAAAGGACTTAATTTAGTTTCCAAACTCATGAAAGATCGAGTTGCCATGGAATGTTTTCCAAACACTATTAAGCATGATGAAAATGAATCAAGTTGATTAATGTAGTTTTCCTAGCCTGTTCATGTTATTAATTGTTAAAGTTGTGTTTTTGCTGCTAAATTCATTCATTAATTTAGATAAATTGCATACTTAGACTAAAATTGCATTAGGGATAAATTTTGCATCTAATTAAATTAATCTAGTTTAATCATCATCACTCAAATTATTGAGTTTTTATCACCAAATTGTTAACTTATAATTTTACAAGTAATCAATTAACATACACAATCCCTGTGGAGACGATAATTCATTTACTTACTTATTACTTGAATGATCATGTACGCTTGCACAAAATAAGCGTTAGAAGTTTTTGGCTCCGTTGTCAGAGACTGTTGCCCTAATCATTCTTTGTGAAATTATTTTTCTAGTTTGGTTTTTATCTAACTTCTAAGTCTACTAAATTTTTCTTTTATTTTTTTTGTAATTTATTTTTAGGTGTTTATGAGCATAGATCGAATAATCGATTTATTACCTATAGACCCTGAGATCAAGAGAACATTTAGACAGAAGACGTGAGAGATCAGCTCAAGGACAAGCTGAGATGGACCTTGGAAATCAAAATGATGGACAAGGTAATAGAACCGATCATGTGCACAATTCAATTCTTATTTCTGATGATAGGTATCGTGCCATAAGACAATACATTGTTCCAATTTTCAATGAATTAAATTTGGGAATTAGGAGGTCGGATATTGAGGCACCGCAATTCGAATTAAAACTGGTGATGTTTCAAATGCTTCAAATGATGGCCAGCTCAGTGGTATGCCCACGGAAGATCCACATCTTCACATTTGATTATTTATGGAGGTGAGTGATTCATTTAAAATAGTCGGTGTTACTAAAAACGCATTAAGGTTGAAGCTGTTTCTATACTCATTGCAAGATCGAGCATGAACATGGCTGAATTTGTTGCCACCAAGTTCAATATCTACTTGGCAAGAATTAGCAGAAAAGTTTTTCGCTAAGTATTTTCCACCAAGTAAGAATGCCAAGTTGCAAAATGATATAACCATTTTTTCACAATTGGATGACGAATCATTGTACGAGGTATGAGAGAGATTCAAAGACTTACTTTGTAAATGCCCTTATCATGGGGTTCTGCATTGTATTAGTTGGAGATGTTCTATAATGGTCTCAACGCATACACAAGATTGATGGTAGATATTGTAACACCCCAAATTGTAGGCCTAGAAGTATTGGGCCTTGAGTTTGGGATTGGTTAGAAGGCGGCTTAAATAATTTAGATGCGTGTGAAAATTTTAAAATTTCACGTTTAGTTTAATATTTAAGTGAATTAGGAAGGATTGGTAGTATGGGAAAAGTCCTGGGCTCGATCCAAGGCTTTAGCAAAAAATTTTAATTTTTGCCTTAGTGGAACCCTAGTCTTAGGTATTAGGCCTCTTAAACAAATTATGGGGAAAATAGGACGCAAGTGGGCCTATGGCTCAGTGTCAAGGTAGCGTCACTTAGGAAGTTATAGGTGGCGTCACTATCAGTTAAAGAGGTCCAAGGTTTAAGGCTTAGAGTGGTAAATTTGGGAACTTTATTTTTGCATCATGAAAGGGAGGTAGTGGCGCTGGAGTGGACTCTAGAAAGGAATGTTCAGGAGAGAAATTTAAGGTAAGGATAATGGAGAGAAAATAGGAGATTGAGGAGGGGAGGTGATGGTGTCGAATGGGACTTTGGGAGAGGGTGGTTTCGGCTTATGGCGATTTAAGGGTGCCGAATTCCTTTGAGGGGTTCTTTGGCTTCTCATTATTTTTCTTCTTCTCCCTAATTGCCGAATTCTCTTCTCCCTCTCATTCTATTTCTTCCATTGCCAAATAAGCTACCATTCTTTTGCTGAAATTTCCATTAGTGTTGTATTCTTCTTTCTCTAAAAAGCCGAATACCATTCTTAATCTCTTAGAGCAGAATAGCTATATTCAGTTGCCAATTTCTTTTTGATTTCCTCCATGGCAAACCTGTTTCTGTTATCTACTATCCTTAATCAAGATCTAAAAGCTAGATCTCACTCAGTAGCTATCTAGGCCACAGGATCAAAGGCTAGTTTCGGTAAGTACTTAATCAAACCTTTTTTAGTGCGTTTTGGTAAAAGCTGGAGGGCTATCTAACTCCTTCTTGTCGTTAACCCTGTATTAATAAGGGGTAGGGTTCAAAGATCGCAAGTGTGGTAAGGATCGCTAGCAAGTGGTAAGTGTACTCACCTCAATTTTTGGATTAATAAGTGGTCGAATGTAAGTGTGGCCTATAGAGGTGACTCGTGTGGAATATGAGTAACTTGATTTTTGATGATATGTGTTGATGCAGATCTAGGGGATATTCGTGAGTAGTAGCTAAGGAAGGGCAAATAGGACTGGTGGCACATGGTAAGGTTATGGTAAAGCTTCGGTTTTTGGTGAATATTGTGGTTAAGTGTGTGATTGATTGGAGGTTGGTATTGGTTGTAGGTTCAAGACTGAGGATAGTGTAGTGCGTCTCATTTCCCAGGTGTGTACATACACTACACACACGACCAATCGGTAAAAGCATAATCCCAAAATGCTGGAATGCCGAAAAACCAAAAAGCCGAAAGGATGGAGCCGGCAATTACACGAGTGTGCAAACACTCGTGTAGAGATACCGATACGATTACCGAGGCCTAGAAGCGATCTCATGGTCTTGGGCCACTATTTGGCCAACCGAGCCAGACGGGGCTAAATGGGCCTATCGAGCTTGTGGGCCCAAATTGGCAAAAGTTGTTAGGTAAAATTGAATGATGGATTGATATGGATGATTGTATGATTTGATTAGGTTCGGGCCTAATGGGCTACGTAAGCATGATTAGGCTTAATGGGCTTTATGAACATGATTAGGCTTAGTGGGCCTTATGGGATTGTAGAAATGCATGCTAAGGTTTTAATGGACTCTAGGCCTAGTTCTGATGAATTCTTAATAGCATAAAACTTAATTAAATAATTAAACATGTTTGTGGACAAGTCGCTAGGCTGGGGTGTGGTAATGGATGTATGCATGTCTAGGATTGGATCTAGGAAGAGCTTGGTACTTAAGCGGTCCTACTGACCCATCTCCTCTTCTCTGGTATCCTACCTGGTGCATAGTGTTCGTTCACCTTAGCCGCGAGGACTTGTTGATAGGCCAAAGTTCATGACTAAAACACGAAATGTAGAAATTACGAAAATACTCCACTAGGGTAGAATTACGAAAATACCCTTCTAAGGTAGAATTACAAAAATACCCCTCTAGGGTAGAATTACGAAAATACCTCTCTAGGGTAGAATTACGAAAATACCCCTCTAGGGTAGAATTACAAAAATGCCCCTATAAGGTAGAACTACTAAAATGCCCTCGTAGGGTAGAATAACCGAAACACCCTTGTAGGGTTGAAATTACCAAAATACCCTTGGGTAGTGTAATGACTAAAATGCCCCTAGGTGCTTAATGTGTGATAATATGTATGTTGCATTCGTGAAATGTATGTTGCACTTGGGTGGGTTTAATGGAACAGAGGAAATATGTGAGGATCGCATGGTCGCTTGACGACCGTGGATCCACCGGTGGCTTTAAGCCCAATAAATGAATAGCAGCTTTACTACAACGTTTGAGTAGTGCCGCTGTTAGTGCTACCTTTGGAGTGTAGGGATGGGTGGGTTAATATTTATATCCCCACAGGAGTGTAGGGTTGGAAGGGAAATGGAGTGCAGGGTTGGATTTGGGATGGTGCATTGCATTCATGTGAAACTGATGTGATTTGAGGTCATTATGGGCTAAGGCCCAAGACCACCGATATTGATAAGGTTTCGGCCCAATGTGATAAATGCATGTTGATTTGATTGCCAAGGGTCGTACACACTGAATTGCGAAACTCACACCCTTTAATTTAATGTTTCAGGTGACCCTCAGTAGACGGCTCGACGTGGGAGAGGACTAGGAGATGGCCACACTGCAAGCTACTTAGAGATTTTAAAATAGTTTCGAATTACTTTATTTTTAATTACTTGGCTTTCAATAGGTTGTAATAAGGCCTTGTATCTCCGATTTGACTTTTCATTTGGGTTTATTATTGTTACAACTGTCGAATCATCACACTTAAATAATTTTTTTAAAAAAGTTAAACGTGGTTTTCTAAATAGCTTTAACATGAGAACGTTTTCTTAAAACATGGGCTTTCATTATAACTTAACAAGTTACAAGGATTTTGATTTTCTAAGTCACAAATTTAAGTTTTTAAGCAAGCAGCTTTTCCACTAAACATAATTTTAACTAAACAAAGTTGTTTTGGAAATAATCCCTTCAATGTGACATCGCCGGATTTGGCCATAACGTCTGGGCCGGGTCTAGGGTGTTACAGGTGCTTTTGTAAATGGTGCGATTTTGTCTAAGTCTTATGATGAGGCTTACGAGATCATTGAGAGGATCGCTAGCAACAACTATCAATGGCCAACAAATCAAGCAACTTCAGGAAAACGAGTAGCCGGAGTGCACGAAGTGGACGCACTGACATCACTCTCAACTTAGATATCTTCTATTTCCTCAAAGTTAAAATAGTTTACCACTAATGGTTCTAATAATTTTACAGCTCAATCACCAAGTCAATATGATGTTGTTTCTTCGTATATTGTGGGGATGGCCATTATTTTTAGAATTGTCCTTCAAAACCTGAGTCTGTTTGTTACGTAAGGAATCAATCTCAAAATAGAAGTTGACAAGGACAACAGTCCAACTTCTGTAATCCTTCATGGCATAATCATCCGAATTTTTATTAGAGTAACTAAGGAAATGGACTGAACAAAACCTACATGCAGCATAGACCCAACCAATCTCAAGGGTTTAACCAACAAGCTTAAACACGTTTGATATACCATTCACTCAACATTTCACATTTCCATTTTAAGTGTTCATTTCAAATGTCCCCTCTTACGTATCTATATACATAAACATTTCATATAACACTTCATATAATTATTTACATATATCTGATTCATATAATTATTTTGTTTATCTGTAACTAATTCATATAACCATTCCGTATATCTATTTCTATATAACAAATTCTTATAATCATTTCACATACCCATTTCATATAAACAATTCATATAACCATTTCGTATATCCATTTCAAAGTGTTAAAATTAACACAACATGATTCAACAATTACAAGTCAGTAAACAACAATATATGGATATTCAAAATTCATATTTTTATCCATTTTAATGAAACAATTTAACATTGTGTAATCTTTGTTTTTCCGATGGAACTTTTTAAAAGAACTCAATACACAAGTTCGGAAAATAAATGATGCTCATTTGAGCTAGTCGTATTCAGAAATATGTGTCAGGTTACCGTCTGGGCTAAATCAATGACAACACAGAAAAATAGTCTGGCCAGGACTATATATATACATGTAAGGTTTACCAGTCCAGGCTAAACCTTTAAAACGAAAACATATTACAAGTCCTAGCTAAATCTATGTCAGATGTATATCCATGTCTGCAAAAAAATGCTAGAGCTCGGTCCAGAACAGAAATCATTCAAAAATCTCATGTATGAGACTTTTACTTGATCCATTGGAATTATCATAGAATTCAATTTAATACAAAATAAATGGATTTCCATTTTAGAAATATATATAATTAACCACAGTTAATAACAATTTCTAACTACAAAAAGAAGAACAAACCAATACCAAAACGATTACTACTTGACAACTTTTTCTTTCCAGTGATTAACGATCAATCAATCCGTTTCTTGATCTATATATAATAATTTAACTCAATTAAACAATTCAAATATCATAAAATACTTAAAACTCACATTTTTGACATTTTATCAATATTTTTCTCTTTTACCCTAAACTTTTACCTTTTATTCAATTTAGTCTCTAAACCTAACACATTCAAATCTATCAGAATTAAGCCTAAAACCCAACTAGTCGAAGTTTTATTTATTCATCTACAACCCATAATTATTGAAATTTCACAAGAATTTCATGCTAAAATTATTATTTTATCAATTTAGCCCCTAAATTTAAAAACATCACAAATTTATCAATGACATAATTCAAAACATTTGACAGTTTCACAAATTAGTCCATGAATTAACTAGATTGAGCTACAACAAAATCAAAAACATAAAAATAACAATAAACAAACCTTAAATATGGTTACATGCAAGGGCGGAAAGCACCAATCAGTTAATAATAGCTTCCTATCTTATTTTGAGCATTCAGTCAAGAGAATAAAAATGGGGAAAGAAAATGACCATATTCTTTTTATGTTTCAATTAAATTTTACTTAATTATTAGTATAATTTAACATAAAATAATTAAAACATAGCTAGTCCACTTACTATTAAAAAGTGGTAAATTGCCCTTTAAAACCTTAAACAATTACAAATTAAGAATCTAAGTTAATAAAAATCAATAGTCACCAACTTTTATAATTTTTACGATTTAGTCCTTTTTACTAAATTAATTATCTAAACGTTAAAATTTCCAAACAAAACAGCTATATAACCATTCTGTAAATATTTAATAAAAATATTTGCAGTTTTGATTTATAGAAACAATGTCTCAATACCTCGTTTTCCAAAACCACTTGACTTAAGAGAAAAACCATTGAACTTAACTATTCATTCAAATAACAAAAATTATCAAATTAAAATTTAATATAATACTATATTTGACTCGTAAATATTAAATAATAATATTTACAAACTCATTCATAGGATTTGTGGCCCTAAATCACTATTTTTGACACCTTTGAAAAACAGGATATTACACCAGACACCGCCAAGTCTACGCGAACGGCATTGTAGTTATATCATGCATATAGATGAGCACCCTTAGAGGCCACACCTCGGGGTTCAACTAAGTGTAATTTTATCAAAATTTTATGTTCCAAGTCATTGTATAAATATATATACATTCTTAGTAAGGCAAAATGATTGTAAGAACCTTAGTAAATGTAGCACTACAACAAAACACTCCTAAGACGACACTTTTGGGCCAACACTTTCCTAAGTGTTGGGATAGACCTGCCAACATAAGCTTTGGGCAACTCTTTGATAAGAGTCGGGATATGCATGCCTAAGGCAACATTTAAATAAGGGTTGGCTTTGTCCTCCACTATGCCAACTTTTGTTATACCTTTTCCAACTATATAAAAGATTTGCCATATGAAAAGCCTAAGACGACTCTTTATGGACTATGCCGACCCTTTTTTGAGTTGTTTAAATGTGTACCTTTAAGCAACTTTTTTGAGTGTTGGCAAAATCTAATCATATCCCGACCTTTTAGGAAGAGTTGAGAAAATATTAACCTTTCCCAACTTTTATTTTTCATTGGCAAATATTTTATCTAACCTAACCTTTTTTGTGTTGCCTTTGTCTGCTTATGATTTATCCCAACCTCTTTTTTTATCGAAAAATATTTAGCCTAACCCAACCATTTTTGTGTTGCCTTTGTATGCGCTTGATTTATCCCAATCATTTTTTTTGGCAAATATTTAGTCTAACCCAACCCTTCTTTTTTGTTGTCTTTATCTGCTCATGAACTATTATTATTGAATGAATATAATTTAAATAATTAACAACTTTGTCAACGAAGCATTGACTAAATTGCATATTTGAGTCTCATGTTATATAAATGTTATATTCTCTCCATATTAAAAAAATATTAAAAAATTAGTTATAGTATAAGGGTATAGGGTTAAATTATATTAAATTAAAATATAAGATTAAATTCTAAATTTGATCATGATAGAAGGATTAAAAATAAAATTTCACCATTCTAAAAGCAAACTCCAAAACTTAAAACCCTGATAAAATAAATACTTTGATCACTCAAACTTCACTTTTCGCAAGCAGCTTCCGCTGCAGGGAAAATAATAATGGAGGCAACGAGAACTGTAAAGGATGTTTCTCCCCATGAGTTAGTGAATGCCTATACCGCCCATCTCAAACGCTCTAGCAAGGTTTGCTTTTAGAAAATTTTAAAAGAAATAGAGGCTTGCTTATAGATTTGAATGCTTTTTGTTTTTTTTAAAAAACTATTTTTAGAGTTCTAGGCCCAGTGTGGAAAATAGGGTAAGAGGTAAGGGAGAGAGCAAGAGGAGCAGCGACCGGCGAGAGAGATGGCAGGAGCGTTTTGGGGAACAAGAGTGATGGAGATAGTGAAGAAGCACGATGGTGGTCTCGTTTGGAAGAGAATTAAGCTCACTTCCACCCACAAAGCCAAAGCCAAGAAGTGTCTCCATCGCGTTTGGCAAGTCATTTTATCTACTTTGCTTCATTTCATTTGTCTTTTCTAATTATTTCCCCTTTTGGGTATTCAATATTTTCCATCAAAACTGGTTCTTTGGAGTAATTGAAATCATGAATAAAGAAAGAAGAATTCAGCAGCAATCACCGGTTGAAGCTAAAATCCCTCTTCTTCCCCAAGAAATCATGGTGGAAATCCTTTCAAGATTACCCTTCAAATTGCTTTGCCAATTCAGATGTGTCTCAAAACAATGGCTTTCTCTTATATCAGATCCCCTTTTAGCCTAATCACACCTCAAAAAAAACCATTAGGAATGATAGTTTTTATTCTTAGAGAAAAAGAGTAATCATTTCCTCCAACAATTTGTACTCTCTTGAATATGAATCAATTGGTAGAAATTGTAGTTTTGATGAGAATTTGGTAACTTAAGAGCTTGATTATCCTTTGAAAGACAGGCCAAATGGATTAGCTGAGTTATTAGATTATGGTAGAGCTGGTTTTCTGTATTGTGAATGAGTTGAAGAAGGTAATGATGAATTTCCAGTAATGGTGAAGTTAAATTTTCCATTTTGTGTGAACCAAAAGAATTGGGTTGATATCTTAGGTTCTTGTAATGGTTTGGTTTGTATTGCCCGAGATGAAGATACCTTTTTTTTTTTTTTTTTGTTTAATCCTTCCATTATAGGATCCAAGAGAATCCTAGACCCACCTTCGGGTTTTGTTCCGAACGATTGCAGTGTTGACAGTTTCGGTTTCGATTTTGTTAAGGATGATTATAAGGTAGTGAAAGTAGGTTGTGGAACTGTTTGTGTTTACTAATTGAGAACTTATTCTTGGAGGATTGTTTGTAATTTAAAAAAAATTATTTAAATTTCTCACACTAGGTTGTCTACTTACCATGAATTTATAGTGATGGTGGCACTTGGATAAGAGAATCATCATATTTTGTATTTTCTTTTTCAAAGAATTAAAGGGTAACAATATACATTATTTAAATGATCAAATGTTTGATTTACATATTTATGTGAAAATCTTTGCATATTTTTAGCTGCTATTTGGTGTTCTTTTGCTTTTTTGCTTTACAGCTAGCTTTGATGAAAAATTAAAAAAGTTACAAAAAAAAAAAATTTGAGGCCTAAATTAGGTTCTTATTTTGTTTTTATGGAACAAATTGATAGACTGGTTTGAACAAAGGGGTTGAACCAATTGAATCAGAAATTATGTTCATTCAATAATAATAGTTCTTTTCTTTTTATTTTTTCTTTAAATTTCTTAAATAGAAGTGGAAATTTTTGCAAACGCCCTCTATGAAAGACAAATTTGTTTTGAGGCAATTTCTTCGCTTTCTATATATAATTCATCTATATGAAATCTAATGTATATGTTTTTGTGTGATTGATGAATGAGAAGATGGCAATGATTTAATTTTTTTAATTCATCTATATGAAATCTTATGTATATGTTGCTTCCTGCTAGTTTATCTGTTGAACATGTTTTGGTCTTTTGGTAATTGGATTTGGTGAAGAGAATAGTTATGTAACAGACCGTTTTCTTGTGGTTTTGGGACCATAATTCTGAAGTGTCAGTTTGTAAATATTAATTATTAAATATTTATGAGGTCATTAGTGTCGTACTAAAATTTGAATTAGAAATTTTGACGTTTAGCTAATTAATTAAAGAAAAAGAATTAAATCGTAAAAGTGTAAAAATTTAATTAATATTAGTTTAATTGGGCAAATGGATGGAAAAGCATTATGGTAGGATTTGAATGGCAATTAAGCTATTTTTCTAGTTAGTGGCTGATTATAAGCCATTTTCATTGATTTTATGTTTAAATTTTATATTATAATTAAATCAAAAGTCATTTTGATAATAAAACAAAGTGAAAGGTTCCATCTTTTTCATGGTTTATTGTTAAAACCAAAAACCCCATTTTTAAAACTTGGAGCTTCGGTTTTGCTATTCATGGTGCATGTAAGTATTTTCTTGGTTTATTTATCATGAATTTTAAGTTTTGAGTTAATTGTAATGGAAGAGGTTAAATTGTGAAATTATCGAAGTATAGAAATTATGTCATTGAAATTTTTGAAGCTTTTTAGTTGTATTTGGTTTGGGTTGAAGCTCGGTGTTGATTTTTATTGAGTTTACATAGTAATTTTTAATAAATTGTAAATTTAAGGAGTTAATCGTAACTATGTAAAATTAGCATGGTTTCTTTATAAATTTCAAGGGTTTTCTGGCTATTTTGAAGTAGTTAAACATTCGACATAGTGGGTGTATAAGGTTTAATTGTGGAAATAATATTGTTTTAGTTTAGGGACCTATTTGAATAAAGTGTAAAAAGTTGAGGTAAACGTGAAAATTAGTAAATAGAAAATCATTTGCATTAAATTGAAAATTATATGAAATTGAGGTTAATAATAATTTTATAAATTAAGGACAAGTAGATAATCGAGAAAAAGGAAAAGTTGTCGATTAGTTCTTGAATTTTCGTTGTCTCTACAGTTTAGCCTTAGTAAGTTTATACGAATTAGTTTTGTGTGAAATTAAATGTTATATTAACTATGAATTGAGATGTTGAAAGTTTTGGCATAATTGATTGGAAATAAGTTTATGTGAGTTGAGAAAGTATTTGATTTGAGCGTTGTTACTCGACATTATATTAAGTCGATGAACATAAGATAAGATATAATTGGCATACCAATAGGTTTTTAATGCGTGCGATAAAGGTTTGATTGTGATGGGATGATGATTATTAATGCATTACTGTTCACTGAATATATCAAAGTCGAACATTTGTTGCGAACTATTGAGTTATATTTATAGTGATCCAGGTGTGCTACCAAGGGTGAATGTAAAGCCTTTAGGCATAGTGCCCAGGTGTGTTTTGGAGGGATGTTAGCCTACGGGCTAGGCACTTAGTGCCCAAGTGTCTTCGCAGTTGGTTAAGCTCACTTGAGCGTTCTGGTGTATCCTTGATGGTTAACTGCGTATCCGAATCCATTATATCATTCATCGGGTAAATTTTAAGTGGTTATATTATTTTTCTGATAGATTAACTTAACATTAAATTATCTAGTATTATTAAATAAATTACTCATTAAGTGTATTGATATAAAGACTCATCTATTTCATAGTTGTGAATGACAGGATCATAGTTTATAAAGTGTTAATGTGTGAATTATATATATTTCTATGGTAACTTTATCATTTTAATCGTTAAACTTACTAAGCTCTAGTAAAGCTTACTTGTGGTATTTCTTCTGTTTCTTTTTAGATTACATTTTGCAGAAATAAGGCGATCAAATCAACTCGAAGAAATCACACTATCTAGATATTATTGGTCGTTTTTGAATGCTTATTTTTGGATTATATGGTTGTTATGTGGCATGTAATAGGTGTGCTAGTATATGTTTAGATATTTGATATGAAATATTTTAGCTTAATGTGAATTTATTTTTACTTTACTTGTAAATGTGCTTTTGTATTTGGCATAAGTAAGTTGCTTGTGAACTTGATTTTAGCTATTTGGAATAAGAATCAATAAAGTAAATGAAGTATAGTACTATGGTTGTGAAAGGTTTGGTTGTAATGGTAGGTTTGTCATGAGATTTTAAAAATATTTGAGTACTTCGAATCAAAATTTAAATTAGTGTAGAATGTGAGCTTGATTTTAATTATTGAATTGTGATGTCAATGAAGGCACATTAGTTAGATATTTAAATGCTTGAATAGGTAATGTTAATGTCTTTTGTGTGATAGGAAAATTTGGCTTGTAATGAACTTGAAAAGATGAGATTTTTACCGTTTTAAACCTATGTATCGATATTTTGGCATTTGGTATCGATACTTGACCATATGAATAATTTTAAAACAAACAGAGCGACAAAATGGTATACTTTTTTTTATTTAAGTATCGATATTTTTTCATAAAATATCGATACCTTAAAATAATTATTGATACCATTGTTTTGTGAAGAAAACAATATTCAATTTTGGTATCGATTTTTAAAAAGGTATTGATTTAGTATTGATACCAACGATGACTTTTTCACTTGTAGCTTTAAAATTTTAAAATCTTTGTAAATTAAACCTATTTTGAACTTGGATTTCAAAATTAGGCTTTTGTAGAGTTCAAATTTCTTAAAATGTTCAATTATCTGTGATTTATTTTATAACTTATAGAGTTTTTATTAATAAGTATTTATTGAATTTAGTTGTAACATCTCTTTACTCCGGATTGGTGATCGGGTCGAGTAAGGGGTGTTACATTTAGTGGTATCAGAGTTACGATTTAATCGATTCTTAGACTGAACGTAGCATGTTAAAGTTTAAAAATTACATGCCATATAAATCTGTGATAGTGTGATATTGATTGCTCTGATCAAACTCATGTTTCTCTTTTAGATTTAAAAGATATCGACAGAATCAAATTGTAGTTTATTGGTTCCACAAATGATTGAAAATGAAGTTCAAAATGTTTTCTTCGATTTAATGGGTTAATGATTCACAGAATTCACACAAATTAACATGTGGCTCAACAAGCTCCACCCCTTGTTATACCTCTTGTGGTACCTCCACCTCCTTAAACAACTAAAACAAGTCAACGGATTCCTGTTGATAAAGTCAAGAAATGTGGTGCTAAGGACTTTCGGGGTAGAACAGAAGATGATCCAACTAAAGTTGAGTATTGGCTTGAAAATATTTAGCGAGTATTCAATGAAATGACTTGTTCTCTTAATGATTATCTTCGATGTGTCGTATCTTTACTTAAAGACGAAGCTTACAATTGGTGGTCAATGTTAACAGATCAATTGGGAATTCTTTAAAATAAAGTTTAAAAATAAGTATGTCAGCAAATGATACCTAGATTAGAAAAGAAAGAATTTCTTGAATTGAAACAAGGTAACAAGTCAGTAACTAAGTATGAAAGAGAGTTTGTACATCTCAGCAAGTATGCTCGTGAAGTCATGTCGAACGAGGAAGAAATGTGCATCTGTTTTGAAGATGGATTAAATGATGAAATTAAAATGTTGATTAGAGGGACAGAAATACATGAGTTCGTTGTTTTGTCTGATCGTGCTCAAAAGATGGAGGAAGTTTATAATCCAAGGAGACAGAGAGATAAAAAGACTTAAAGTTTTAGAAAAAAAAAAGCTTTTCTAAGTCTTTTTCTACACCACCGTCAAAAAAATCAAAGGAAGATTTTAATCGTGTCACTTCACCATCTGGGTTCTCGGGTAAAAATATATAAAGGCAACATCGTTCGAAATCTCAAGTTAAATGTAACAGCCCATTTTCAATGGTGTAAGAAATAGTGATTTCAGGACACAATTCTAATGAATGAGTACGTAAATATTATTAATTAATATTTACGAGTTAAGTATTTTGATATAGTGAATTTTATCTGATAATTTTTATTTAATTGGATAATTAGTTAAGTACAAGTGGGTTGTCTCGAAAGTCAAGTGGTTTTAGAAAATGAGGTTTTGGGACCTCGCTTTTGTAAATCAAGCTCGTAAGTACTTTTAATAAATATTTACGGAGTTACTAAATAGGTATATTGAAGTTTGGTCCAGAAATTTTTTAACGTTTATATAGTTAATTAAATGAAAAGGACTAAATTGTAAAAGTTACTAAAGCTAGTTGTTATAGGTTTAATTGTGGCAAATGACTATAAAATCATTAATTAAAGGTTTTAAATGGCCATTGTACCTTATAAATTTGTAGTGGACAGTTTGTTTTGGCATGGTATGAGATTTTTGGTCATTTTAAGGTTAAAAATATAAATTAAATTAAATAAAGTAATAAAAAATGATGAAATCCATCATCTTCCACTTACCCTTTTTTTACTACCGAAACAAGAGAAACAAAAACTTGAGAGGCCATTGTTGATAGCTTAAGGTTCGACCAAGTAAGTGTATTTTTATCTCGTTTCTTGTAATTTTATGTTTTTGAGATCATAACAATTAGGTCTAACTAACTCGGGTGTTAATTCGTAAAATTGTTAAACATTTTAAAATGTGTCATTGTTGAATTTGTGAGATTCTTGAAGTTTTATGATAGTTTTGTAAGTTTGGTAGCTAAATAAGGTTATGTTGTAAAGTAATTTTTAGTGAATTTGATGTTTAAGGATTAAATTGCTAAAGAAGTAAAATTTCCTGGAATTATTGTGAAATTGAGAAATGTATGAGCTATACAAGGATTATAGGAATTTCGGCTAGCTTGGTTTAAGCTTAAATGTGTTCAATTTGATAGTTTTGGGTTTAAGGACTAAACTGCATAAAGAGTAAAGTTTAGGGGTAAAATTTTAAAATACTATTAAAGGGGCTTAAATACATAAATTTGAGTGTTCCTATAGTTTGAATTGATATAATTAAATTAAACTATACTTTAGATCAAGAATCTCAACAATCGAAGAACGTACGAGGAAAAAGAAAATTGTCGATTAGTCCTTGATAGTTGAATTACTTTTATAGGTAAGTTTTTATTGATGTCTTTGGTTATAATTTGATATAAAATGTTGTTAATTATATCTATGTATATTTAGTTGTCAATGTAGTAAAGAATTTGATCTATAAGAAATAGAAATGAAATTTTTTGGAATGATTTCGATGAATCGAGTAAAAGTTTCATACATGAGATTTATGTCTGAATATTTGTTATAGACCGAGCTCTTGCATTGCGAACTCAGATTTATATGTGATTCAGATTGAGCCTAGAATGGTAATCCATTGTTGTTTTACATGTATACCTAGCTCTGGCCAAACTAGTTTATCGTGTTGTCACTAGTTTAGCCCAGATGAGTAACCTGACGGATTTATTCTATATCTGGTTAGCTCTTATGAGCATTATCTGTTTCTGGACTTATTTATTGAATACTTTACAAAAACCCTCGGAAGAATAAAGGTTATTTTGATATAGAACTGTTTCATTGAAATAAGCAAAATACGAATTATGAATATCATATATTCATTACTTATTGACCCAGAATTGTTGAACTATGTCCTAATATGAAAAAATATGCCAAGGATACATGAAGCAAATTTTAATGATGAAAGTGATGTAAAGTGATAAATTGAAAAAAATGGATTCATGATGAAATTTTAAATTAAAGTTGGTATTTTACCATTTGAAATTATATGTGGTTTGGACTAAATCTCATATGGTTGATGTTTTGAATGTTATGCGAGGTGAAATTTTTTCAAATTGATTCTTGTAATTGTTAAATGGTTAAGGTAATCTACTTATCCATATTGTATGAGTTTACTAAGTATTTTACATATTTACTTGTGTTATTACTTTTCAATAGATTTTGAACTGTTCGAAACATGTCAATCGGATCAACGAGAAGCTCACACCTTTCATCTCTCGATTCGGTAGACATTTGATGTTTCGAGCTTTATTTTTTGTGGCATGTATATCGGAGTACTAAATATTGAAATGTAAAGCTTCTGTTTATGGTTTGGCATGGTTGAGTTTGAATGAATATAAACAGTAAATAAATGTATATGGTAATTTAGCATATAAATTATTATGATAAAGACATGGTTAGTATTAAGTATTTCTTTAGACGATAGCATGAAATGGCAATGGACTTTGGTATGTTAGTTAAATGTTTGTAATTGGTGCAATTGAGTTGTGATATGAAATGATTAAAGGCATTGGTAGTTATGATATGTTTTGCTTGATGAAATTGGTATAAAGTTTTAGGCTATATTATGAACTTTTCCTATTGATATTTTAGTTAAAGAATTAATGCTTGCATATGAATGTTTAGGTATGATTAACTTGTCAAGAATGGTAAAGTTTCCTTGTTGTTTAATTGTTGAATTATTGGTGCCAATGAGGTCATATTGGTTGCTTGTTTGTATGATTAGTAAATTGATGTTTTGATTTTGTAATGTACATATTTTTGAGTAGGTTTGAATGGTGTTAAATGACACTATAAGTTATTTGGCATGAATGGTATGCAAATTGCTTAAAACATGTTATTTATGTTGCACATGGACTACCACACAGCCGTGTGTCACACACGAATGGTTGATATGGCCGTATATGTTACACGTTTAGGGTAATTTTAGATCTACACGTCATCAGTTAGTTACACGGTTTGGAGACACGACCGTGTGTCTCCTTTCACACGACCTGAGCTCAGTCACATATTTAGCCACACGGTCGTGTGACCAATGTTTTCATTATTTGCCTATATTTTGTAAAAGTTTTGTTTTAATCAAGAATCGTTCCCGATTTGTTTTAAATGTTACGTAAGTTCAATTTAGGTTTCGATATGATTGAATAACACATAAATGATTGTAATTTATTATGAATTGATCTTTTTGGTACTGTTTGAATGGTTGGAAACCCCTATGTTGCATTTTTCCTGTTATTTTGTAAATGTTTCAGATTGGTTCCTATTTAGTTTTGAACTTATTGAAAGGTTTTTGTAAGTCCGAATAAAACTCGATTTTGATTGTAATACATGTTTAACATGGAATTTACTTGTATTTATTGATTATTGGATAATAATGAATGAGTTGTTTGCGAATGTTCTGGCTTATTATTGTAGCATCCTATAGCTCGGGTCTAGTGACCAGACCAGGTATAGGGTGTTACATTAAAGTTGCTAATAATGTGGGAAGTGTTTGTAATTCCTCAAGATTGGTGTGTGAGCATTGTGGAAAACCACATGTTAGAGAATGCAGGATCAGAACAGGTGCATGTTACAAATGTGGCATGACAAATCATTTTGTGCAGAACTATCCAAGTTTAGTGGGAGATAATGAAGAAAAGAATGAAAAGCAGTTGTCTACACCTTAGAAAAGTATAAATCTTGGTCAGAGTAGTAATACGAAAGTAAATTGTAGTGGGACTAAAGCTACAACTATCAGATCTTAAGCTAGAGCGCTTGCGTGAGCATACGCTATCCGAGCTAGAAAGGAAGCTATTACACCAGATGTTATTGCTGATCCATTCTATATCTTTGATGTTACATGTATGCATTGATTGACCCTGGATCAATTCATTCATATATTTCCATGACATTAGTAACGACTAAGAATTTACTGTTGAGCCAACTGAGTTTGATGTTCGAGTTACTAATCTACTAGGTTAAAGTGTATTAGTTAATTTAATATGTCAAAAGTGTCTATTGAAAATTTAGGGCTATGACTTTCCTACTGATTTGATGTTGTTACCTTTTCATGGATTTGATATTATTTTAGGAATGGATGGGTTGATGTTAAATGACGTTGTAACATCCCGATTTTGGGCCTAGTCAGAACAGTGGTTTTGAGGCCACAAATCCGACAAGGAAAACATTATTTTTATTAAATTTTTATGATCTACAATTTCATGGAAAGATCTTGTGAAAATTTCGTTCGAAAATTTCGACGTTTGGGCATTCAATTTAGTCAAAATGATTAAATTGTAAATAGTGCAAAAGTTGAGTTCCATATGTTAGAAGTGTCCAATTGTTATGAAGTTTTAAATTGAAGGTCCTTAAATAGTAATTAGACCATTGGTTAAATTTTTGGGCAAAGATGGGCATGAATAAGACAAATTTGAAAGAAAAGTCTTTAAGGGCATTTTGGTCATTTAGTAATTTAAAAGAATTAAAAAGGGAAAATGAAGCAAAAATTTGCTCATCTTCTTCCTCAAGGCCGAATATAGCATGGAGAAACCATATAGGGTTTTTCAAGCTTCCAAGCTCGATTGTAAGTCCGTTCTAGCCTCATTTTTAATGATTTTTACGTTTTTGAAATCTCGGTAACATGATTTATCTATTTCTACCATTTATTTGAGCTAGGGTTTGATTTCAAAAATTGACCCATGTTGAATTATTGTGTATTCTGATGAATTAAGGTAGATTATGCATGTTTCTGGTTAGAGAAACGGTTTTTACCGAGTGATTTTCGATGAAAACATCCGAAAGGACTAAATCGTAAAAGTTATAAAATTGGTCATAAGTGTGAGTTTTAATGAGAATTGTGGGCTGCCATATTTATGAAATGGTTCAGTTAGGCCTAAAATGCAAAGAGATTGAATAAGAAATTATTTCCGAGCTTTGGGGCAAAAGTGTAAATATGTAAAATTTTAGGGGAAAAATGTAAATTTTGTAAAAATATGTTTTAGGTCCGAAATGATTAGCACATTGATTAAATAAGTGAAATATGATATTTTAGATCCCGAAAAACGAGATTTGGACCTAGAACAAGACAAAAACCGAAAATCAGGAAAGTTGGTCAAAATGGTCATATTGGTATCGAGTTAAGTTCATGTGTTTAATAAGCATTTAATTAAGCATGTTTGAATGCTAAATTTATATATTAGTTATAAATGTTTTAGTATTGATTTTTGAATATAATGATAATAATTGAGAAATGTTCGATAATGATTTGACATTAAAAGTGAGAATTCGAATAACTTTACATATAAGACCATAGTGGTAATGTGGCTTTGTATAAGATCAAGAAAGTATCGAATAGCATAATTTTAGGAAAGTAAGATAAATTAAGGATATGATGAAATTAAGAATGTAAGTATGTAAGTTGAGTAGCATTTTATTATTATGAAATTGTTGCTATTATTATTATTGAGTTATGTGACTGACCTTGAGAATTTTGAGCAAGTATGTTTTAGCTATGAATTGCAAAGACATTAATGTTTCAAAGTCCATGTTTATAACATGACAATTAAGGAAGAATTGATGGAAAAAGACCATGGTTGACCCATGGCAACATAAGATAAGGAACATCCTATGTAAGTCCATATCAAATATATGGCTTTGGCAGGACAGGGAACATCCCATGTAAGACCATGCCAAGGCATGGCATTGGTGAGTATATAAGGCAAGGATCCCATGTAAGACCATACAAGGGCATGGCATTAGTGAGTACATAAGGCAAGGATACCACGTAAGACCATGTCAAGACATGGCAATGGTAAATTTCAAAAGGAAAGGTACTTGAGTAATCCAAAGAGTAAGTCAAAGAGATGACAAGGTAGAATCACGAGGAAAGAGCACAGGTATGTACATAAGGCTTATTGATATTGAGGTTATAAGTTGATGATATTAAAAGTATCTTAATGAGTATATTCAAGTATTAAGTAAGTGATAAGTTTTCAATTATACTTATGACGCTTTGTGACATGATTGGCAATATGCCTATATATTAGGAAAGAGTATTAATGTGTTAAGTGAGATGTTGCAGGTACATAAGCAAGCTAATAAGTAAGGTATATTTTTTTTATTATTCCGAGCCTTCGGTAAGGTTACCAATGAGTAAGATGGGAAAGTAAGAACTTAACATTATTTATGTAAATTATGAAAGCTTAATAATAAACTAAATTCATTACTAATGCCTATTATTTTACATGTGAACTTACTAAGCTTTATGAGCTTACCTCTTTCCTTTCCTCTGTTTCCAGAGTTTTATCAAACAAGCTCGGGTTGAAGGTCGTTAGAGATCGCTTCACACTATCAACTATCAAGTTACTAATTGTGTATTTTCATTGACAAACGTTTTAATTTATGGCATGGATAGGAACTTGGCCATTTTGTGTGTATGCCCTTATGATATGGCTAAATAAGAACATGTGTTGATGTTATGTATGCCTAAATGAGGTTTAATGCAAAGAAATTATGAAATAGTAAAAGTTGATTATGAAATAGTTTTGGGACAGCAGCAGTGATGTGATTTTGAATGTGAGCGAATTAATTTTAAAAGTAATTTTTTATGCCTCGAATTAGTAAGATAAGTTTGGTAACACCTCGTGCTCGACTCCGGCGACGGTCTCGGGTAAGGGCTGTTACAGACATTGTGGTAAACTGTAGACTAAAACAAATTGATTTAAGATGTCAGATGGGTGAAATGATTTCAGTTGAGTTAGACAGATCAAACAGTGTTGCCAGAGTTATTTCAGTTATTTCGGCACAAAAATTGATTCATAAAAGGTTGTGAGGCATTTTTGGCCTAAATAATTGATACTCAAGATCCAAAGTCAAAAGCTTGATCAAGTACCGATTGTGAATGAGTTTATAGATGTGTCTCCGAAGAGTTACTGAGATTGCCACCGGCACGTAAATTTGAATTTGTAATTGATCTAATGCCTGAGACTGCTCTTATATCAGTAGTAGCGTATCGAATGACACCAGTTGAGTTGAAAGAACTTAAAGCACAACTGCAAGAATTGTGAGATAGAGGTTTTATTGATCGAGTGTATCTCCTTGGGGTGCACCTGTGTTATTTGTGAAAAAGAAAGACGGGTCATTGAGATTATGTATTGATTACATGCAACTGAATAAGGTCACAATAAATAATAAATATCATTTGCCTCGTATCGACAATTTGTTGATCAGTTGAAAGGTGCAACAATGTTCTCGAAAATAGATCACAGGTCAGGGTTTAGTAGAGAGTTAGTGCTGAAAACTCTTTTCCAAATTCATTATGGTCATTATGAATTCTTAGTGCTGTCATTCGGATTAACCAATGCCCCTACTGCTTTTATGGATCTCATAGATCGGGTTTTTCAGCCTCATTTGGATAGATTTGTGGTTGTATTTATTGATGATATACTGATCTATTCAAAAACAAAATCTGAACATGTTCAGAATTTAAGAATTATTTTATAGATTTTGCACGAGAAACAGTTGTATGCGAAATTTAGTAAATGTGAATTCTGGTTTAGAGAAGTTGGATTTCTTGGCCATGTAATTTCTGTAGCCGGGATTTGTGTTTATCCGAGTAAAATTTCTGTCATTGTCAACTGGAAAGCTCCGAAAAATGTTTCTAAGGTACGTAGTTTCCTAGGCTTAGCTGGTTATTATCGTTGATTCATTAAGAATTTTTCCATAATTGCTATACCAATGACCAATTTGTTATAGAAAAATGTTGAGTTTATTTGGTCAAATAAATGTAGCAGAGTTTTGGCCAATTGAAAAATATGTTCATGGAAGCTCATGTACTGACTTAGTCTAAATTCGAGAAAAAGTACATTGTTTATAGTGATACGTCGCTCAATGGTTTAGGTTGTGTACTGATGCTAGTTGGTAAAGTAATAGCATACGCTGCTCGACAGTTAAAGCCACATGAGAGAAATTACCCGACCCACGATTTAGAATTTCTCACGATTGTCCTCGCTTTGAAGATTTTGTTACATTAATTGTGACATCTCTCACCATACAATTAATGTGGTGACAGACGTGTTAAGTAAAAAATCACTGTTTGCTTTGAGTGCATTAATGCTCATTTAACTTTGAATATTGATGGTTCTGTTTTAGCATAATTGAAAGCTAGACCATTGTTTCTTCAGCGAGTTAGAGAGTTACAAAATGATGATTCGAAGCTGATAGCTAAACGAGAACAAATTCTGAGTGATTAGACTATAGGATTTAAGGTTGGTATTGATGACATGTTGTATTTTCATAATAGATTGTGTGTTCTGAATAATTTGGAGTTGAAACGAGACATTTTATCTGAGGCTCATAGTAGTACGTACTTTATTCATCTGGGTAGTAATACAATGTTTGGTGATCTGAAACAAATATATTGGTGTCGGGTATGAAGCGAGATACTACGAAGTTTATGGCAAAATGTTTAGTTTGTTAGCAAGTGAAAGCCAAGGATTAAGTTCCGTCAGGGTTATTACAGCCTATTATGATTCCTGAGTGGAAGTGGGAGAGAGTAACAATGGATTTCATATCGCGGTTGCCAGTAACATCGAGAAAGAAAGATTCGATTTGGATAATTATTGACAGATTGAAAAAATTGGCTCATTTTATTTCGGTCAGAATTGATTATTTGCTCAAGAGGTTAATTGATTTGTATGTATCCAATATCGTTAAATTGCATAGAGTACTAATGTCTATTATCTCTGATCGAGACCTAAGGTTCACCTCTAGATTTTAGGGTAAACTTCATGAGGTTTGGAGCAATAAACTCAATTTCAGTACAACATTTCATCCACAAACTGACGAACAGTTAGAACAGGTAATACAAGTGCTGGAAGACATGTTAAAGTGTAGTATTAAAATCTCATTTGAAGCTTTATACGAATGAAAATGTACAACACCGCTATATTGGTCTGGGTTAAGTGAATCCAAGTTAGTTGAAACCAATTTGATCTGTGAGACTGAAGATAAAGTACGAGTTATTCGTGATTTCCTGAAAGTTACATCAGATCGTCAGAAATCGTACGCGGATCTAAAAAGAAAATGTATAGAATTTGTCGTTGGTGATGGAGTGTTTTTGAAAGTTTCACTGTGGAAGAAAGTGCTATGGTTCGACAATAAAGGGAAATTGAGTCCGAGGTTTATTGGGCCGCATGAAATTATTGAAAGAATTGATCCTATAGCTTACAAATTGGCTCTACCTCCTGAACTCGAAAAGGTTCATAATGTTTTCCATGTTTCAATGTTGAGACGGTATGGGTCAGATCCTTAACATGTGATTACTCCAAATGAAATTGAATTACTATCGAATTTGTCATATTCTAAAGAGCCGATAAGAATTTTAGCTTGTGAAGTATAAGAACTCCGAAAAATGAGTACCGTTAGTAAAATTTTTGTGGCATCGACACGGTATTAAGGAAGCTAACTAGGAAATAGAAGAATTAAACAAATCGCAATACCTGAACTTATTCTTAGGTAACAATTTCGAAGACGAAATTTCTTAAGGGGAAGAGTTGTAATAGCCCATTTTCTAGTGGTGTCAAAAAAGTGGTTTCAGGACCACAATTTCAACATGCCAATTCGTAAATATTAATTACTTAATATTTATGAGGTCATTAGTGTCGTATTAAATTTGAATAAGAAATTTTAACGTTTAGCTAATTTATTAAAGAAAAATGGGAAACTGTAAAAGTGCAAAAAGACAATTAATATTAGTTTAATTGGGCAAATGGATGGAAAAGCATTATGGTAGGGATTTAAATGGTAATTAAGCCATTTTTCTAGTTGGTTGTAACAGCTTGTTTTCAGTTAAATTAGAACAGTGGTTTCGAGACCACAAATTCTATTTGAAAATATTTATTTTATTATTATTTTAATGTCTACAGTATGTTAGTACCATCGTAAAAAAATTTTGTTAAGAAATTTTATCGTTTGCATGCTTAATTCGATAAAAAAGGACTAAATTGCAACATGTGCAAAGTTAGAGTTCTATAGGTTAAAAGCACTAAATAGCTATGAAACTTAAATGTTTGAGCACTTGGATAGCAAATAGACCGTTTTTAGTTTGAGTGGACAATTATGGACATTAGGCATGTGTTTTCAAAGGTTAATTAAAAGGTTAAATAAGTAAATAAATAAATAAACTAAGTAAAGATAAAGTAAAACAAATTGTCATCTTCTAAACTAGGTTGCTCCATCGAATTTTAAACTTAGAAACTCCATGGGAGGAGCTTAAAAGTTCGACCAACACATATTTGCTTGCATGTGAGTATTTTTCATCTCATTCTTAATGATTTCTATGTTTTTAAAGTCGTTGTAGCTTAATCTAGCTAGCCCGGGGATTAATTTGAAAAACTGTTAGAAGTCTAGGGATTTATCATGATTGTGTATGTATTTTTTTTTATGTTTGATGAAAGAAAATGGTTAGTTGTTGTTAGATAAACAACTTTTATTAGGTGATTTTTGATGAAATTGTCATTTTGGAATTAAATTAAAAAATATGAAATATTCATAGTGTAACTTGTGAAATAATGAAATGTGTGGGCTGCTATGAGTTTGTATGAAATTCAGCTAAGCTTGGATAGGGGTGAAATTGCATGAATTTCATTTTATGAGCTTAAGGACTAAATTGTAAAGAAGTCAAAACATTAGGGGCAAAAGGGTAATTTTACAAAAATGTGAATTTGGATTGGGTTGAATAGAGTGATTATTAAATTGATTGAATTTATTCATTTAGATCAAGATAGACCTCGTACGACTTTAGATCGAGGAAAAGAGAAAGCTTCAAATTAACTGACTCCATTTCTACGTTGTATCATTGAGGTAAGTTCCTATGTTTAAATATCGTTCGAAATTATGTTATAAATGCTATTATTTTATAAAATCAAATTGTGCCTCGATGGAAAAATACAACGGCATATTGACAGTCATCGACTAATGAAAAGGGATGGCTTCGACTATCAAAATATGGAAAGGGATAGCTTCAGCTATCGAATTATGAAAAGGGATGGTTACAACCATCAATAATGAAAAGGGATGGTGATAACCATCGAATTAAGAAAAGGGACGGCTTTTGCTATCAAATTATGAAAAGGGATGGCTTCGGCTATTGAATTATGAAAAGGGATAGTTTCGGTTATCAAATTATGAAAAGGGATGGTAACAACCATCAACAATGAAAAGGGATGGTGACATCCATCAAATTATGAAAAGGGATGGCTTCGGCTATCAAAATATGGAAAGGGATAGCTTCTGCTATCGAACTATGAAAAGGGGTGCTAACAACCATCGTGATTTTACTTCATGTGTGCTTCAGTAAGAGTTTTCGATGAAATTTACCTTATTGCTATGGAAGATAGGAAATATGTGTTTTCATGACAATGAAAAGTATATGATTTAAGCTTATGAATCATTTATTTCTCATGTTGGATTGGTACATATGTATTTTAAAGTTGTGTATTGTGTGTTGACAAGTATAGATTATATGTTACAAACTTACTAAGCATAACATGCTTACTTTATGTTCATTTTCTATGTTTTGTAGTTAATCAGAAGCTCGTTTGGGTTGGAAAGTCGTTGGAGATATGTCACACTATCCATCGATATTATCAGTAGATTTTTATGATTTTGGGTCATGGTTATAATGGTATGTATAGGTATCAATGCTTGATGAAATAGCCATTATGTTTGGCTTGTAAATGTGGCATTTAGGATAATGAATTTAGTTGTCATGTTGGCTTGTATATATATAGTCTTATGATGGTTGGCAATTTGGCATTTTGGTTCTTGAGTGGTATGTGTTGGAATGAACAATTGAATACATTTTATGAATGGCTTTGGTATGTTTGAATGTGGCAAATATAGTATGAAATGATATGGAATTTAGGTTGCAAATTTTAAGTTGATAATAACTAGATTATACTTGTGTTTGGATATGCTTAATGACATGTAAATTGAGGTCCCTTAGGGCATATTGGTTGTATGAATTGGTATCATGTGGTTTTAGCTTGATTATGTACATTTTAAGTACACTTTTAAAGCCTGAATTGGGTGTATTTGAGTTGCACAAGTGTGCACATTTTGGGTGAAAGAATTAGCTTGAAAGTAGCCTAATTCTTGTCCACACGGTCAGAGACATGGGCATGTGTCTTAGTCGTGTGTGACACACGGTGTAACACCCCAGACCCGGCCTAGACATTATGACCGAATCTGGCGATGTCACATGATAGGGTGTTTGAACTAAGTCGTCGTGTAAAAACATTTCCGATTTGTCCATTTTTAGTTAACTCTTAATATCTCTAAAAACTACTTGCTAGTTAAGTCGATTTGTGAAAACATAATTCGTAACGGAAGCTTTCGAAATCATTTGTTTTAAGAAAACAGATGTAATTAAGTAAATCTGATCATTTTAGAAAAAATCCTTTATTTTAGTAAAATTCGTTTGTTTGTTAAGTTGCATAGTTATAAAATCCATAAAACTAATAAAAACCCACAATTTAAGGAAAAAGTCTGAAAAGTCCTAAATTACATCGAAATTAACCAATAATAAAAATATACTCATAAATCGTAAATCATACTAAAAAATGCTAATAACTGTGGTCACCGCTTAGTCCTCCGTCACACCAATCCGTCTAAGTCTGGGTATTACCTGTACAGATAAAATAGAAGGGGGTGAGTTTACGTAAACTCAGTGTGTAATCCCCATAGAAAACAAACAAGCAGTAAACCACAGTAAACAATCAGACACAGTCTGGGTTTAAGCCCCTTTTAGTATCAGTAGTAGTTTGGGCCTTAGCCCATTTCAGTAACAGTATCAGTCATGCATAAGGGCCTTAGCCCATCACAGTAACAGTATCAGATATTCATTGACCAGTAAACAGAATCCTACCCAACTAGCCTCTACACACCATCTCCGTCCATCCCTACACTCTATGTGGGGTTAAAATCACCCACCCATCCTTACACTCTAAGTAGTACCGAATGCGGCACATAATCAGTAATTTGTAGCTGAGCTACCAGATGTTAGGCTTAAGAGCCTTTCAGTGCACTTCCTCCTAATATCAACATCCCAACCCAATACAATGCAAACATACAATAATGGCATGCTATTACATGGTTATCAATACATATATTCAGATTAGTATACATGCATAATATTAACATGCTCAGTACATAAATCATACAATTAGTTCACACATTTAAGGGTTTACCAACTCTACAGTAGGTTCACAGTCGAATTGGGCGACCAGTGCAAACTTAGAAATCATTCTAGTTAAATGGGCTCACACGCCCATGTAGCCTCCTCGTATGGGCCCACAAGCCCGTGTGGTTCACATGGCCCAATTTGGCCTATCCACACGGCCTGGCCCAGATTCTCACACGCCCGTGTAGACTAGCTGTAAGGACCCACACGCTCGTTTGGCCCACACGACCCGAATCAGTCTAGCCCGTGTGTCGTACACGGCCTACCTAGCCATCACATGGCTGTGTCCTTCGTGCATGGCCTGGCCTCGTTGTTCACACGCCCGTGTTAAGGCATAAGACTTACCACACAGGTGACCACACGCCCATGTGGTGTCAACAATAGGGCTTTCGGCTTTTGCTAAAACCCTATTTTCTGCATTTTCGGGTACATACCTAGTATTATTTCACTGAAAAAAACACTCCCGAGCCTTCCAAAACCTATATTCAGCCAATACCACTGTCGATTAATCGTTTTTAATAAGGAATTAAGACCAACCCCAAATCAACCTATCCATCCTTTGAGTGAAGAATCCCTTACCTTCAATCGAATAGCCGAACTTCATACCCTCGACGTTATTGGCTGATCCCTAACCCTTGATTAATTCCTAACAACCAAACAAAACTCCTCTTTAATAAACATTCATGAGGAATAGTTAAGATTAAGAGAAACCATAACTTACTGAATGCTCGTCCAAATGATGAACTACAAACATGATTGAAAGAGAGAAGAAAACGGAAAAGGTGGGAAAATCAATGATATTTTCGGCAGAAACAGGAAGCAATGGGAGAGGAAAATGAAAAAGAGAGACCGAAATTGCAAAAAGAAAGAGAACCCCTAAATCTTTTCCCCTTAATTCACTTTACCAAACTCCCCACTCCATCCATTATTTAGATTTTTAGTCCACCCAAACTCTCCTGGACGGACAAGCAAAAATAATGCCCACGCAAAGACTCGAACACAGAACCTCCATCATATTAACTCTCCACTTAACCACCAAACCAGCAGTCCCATTCTGTTAATTACTTACAAACTTTTACTTAAAGGCCTACTAACCAAAGATAGGGTTTAATTCATAAAAATACCAAAATTTGCCCAAGTATTAGCTTGAACTTGGAACTTTTCATATACACCCAGAAGACTTAACCACTGAAGTAGGCAGACAGTTGTGTCATACATTCTCGAAACAAAAATTAAAATTTTGGGGAATTACAAATCTACACCTAAAAGAAAATTTCATCCTCGAAATTTACCTGATCAGAACAGATAAGGATACTGTTGACACATCGTATCCTTAGGTTCACATGTGGCCTCCTCAATGCTATGATTTTGCCACAGAACCTTCACTAGTGGAATGGATTTTCTCCTCAGAACCTTTACGTCGCAATCTAGAATCTTAACTGGCTCCTCCTCAAAGGTCAAGTCTGGTCTAACCTCAATCTCCTCAACAGGAACAATGTGAGTAGGATCAGAACGGCAGCGTCTCAACATAGAGACATGGAATATGTCATGAATATGATCCAACTTTAGAGGTAGCTCCAACTGATAAGCAACCGGTCCCACTCGCTTCAAAATTCGGTAAGGCCCAATAAACATAGGGCTCAACTTGCCCTTGCGACTGAACCTCAAAACCTTTTTCCATGGCGAGACCTTAAGAATATGAAGTCTCTCATAGAATACTTGATCTCGCTTCTCTTCAGATTAGCATAAGATTTCTGTCTATCAGGTGTCACTTTCAGTCGATCTCGAATCAATCTAACCTTATCCTCAGTCTCAAAAACTAACTCCAGACCCAAAACGCGTCATTCACCCAACTCAGTCCAACATAAAGGAGTGCAACACTTACGACCATACAGAGCCTTGTAAGGTGCCATCTGAATGCTAGACTGGAAACTATTATTATAGGCGAACTCCACTAGCAATAGATAATCCTCCCAGCTGCCTCAGAAATCAATCACAAAGCTCCTCAACATATCCTCCAGTATCTGAATCACCCTCTCAGATTGACCATCGGTCTAAGGATGAAATGCAGTACTAAAGTCCAACCTTGAACCCAGAGCCTTAAGTAGCTTTTTCCAAAATCGAGACGTGAAGCAAGGATCCCTATCAAAAATGATTGAGACCGGTACGCCATGTAGTCTCATTATTTCAAAAATATAAAGCTTCGCCAGCTTCTGAAGAGAATATTCAGTGCGAATCGGTACTAAGTGTGCAGACTTGGTCAATCGATCCATGATGACCCATACTGAATCCTTCTTATTAGGTGTTAGGGGCAACCCACTAACAAAGTCCATGGTTACTCGCTCCCATTTCCATAGTGGAATCTTACCCAGCTACAATAAACCCGAAGGCAACTAATGCTCAGCCTTAACTTGCTGGCATGTCAAACATCTAGCCACAAAATTAATAACCTCCCGTTTTAATCCTAGCTACCAGTATAACTCACGGAGATCTTGCTACATCTTATTTCCGCTGAGATGCATAACATAAGGGCTACTATGTGCCTCCCCCAGTATAGCCTGTCTCAAATCAGTATCGTTCAGTACACATATCCGGCCTTAGAAACATAACACACCCTCAGAATTTAGTCCAAAATCCATAGTGCTACCACTCTCAATCTGTCAGAACCAAAGACCTAAAGACTCGTCCTTCAACTGTTTACCCCTAGTTTGGTCAATCCAAGTCGATTTAACCTGAAGCTCGGCTAATAAGCTACCATCATCAAATAAGCTAATGCAAGCAAACATCGCCATCAGATCATTCATAGCCCTATGGCTCAAAGCATTGGCCACCACATTGGCCTTGCCAGGATGGTACTCAATGGTATAGTTGTAATCCTTAAGCAGCTCAATCCATCTACACTACCTAAGATTGAACTCTTTCTGAGTATGGAGATACTGAGGCTTTTGTGATCAGTGTAAATAATACACTTTTCACCGTACAGATAATGCCTCTAGATTTTTAGAGCAAAAACTACGACAGCCAACTCCAAATCATGCGTTGGATAGTTCACCACATGAGTCTTAGGCTGACGAGATGCATATGCTACCTCCTTACCATCTTGTATCAACACGCATCCCAAACCAACATGTGACGCATTACTATAAACCGTGAACTCCTTTCTAGGTTCTGGCTGTATCAGAACAGGAGCCTGAGTCAAAACAGTCTTAAGCTTCTCGAAGCTCTCTTGTTGTGCATCAGTCCAATCAAACGGTGCATCTTTACGTAGCAACTTAGTTAAGGGTGCTACAATTAGTGAGAAACCTTCCACAAACCACCGATAATAACCCACCAGCCCTAGAAAATTGTGGATCTCAAACATGTTCCTAGGCTGCTTCCACTCTAACACAGCTTCAATCTTTTGAGGATCGACTCGAATCCCCTCAGCAGAAACCACATAACCCAGAAATGTTACCTCACGTAACCAAAACTCGCACTTGCTAAACTTAGCATAGAGCTATTTTTCTCTCAAAATCTAAAGACCAACTCTAAGGTGTTCATCATGCTCATCCTCAGTCCTCGAATAAACCAATATGTCGTCGATGAACACCACCACAAACCGATCCCGATAGGGCTGAAACACTCAGTTTATCAGATCCATGAAAGCCGCCGGTGCATTAGTTAGTCCAAAAGGCATCACTAGGTAGTGACCATAACGAGTTCTAAGTGCCGTCTTATGTACGTCAACCTCCTTGACCCTCAATTGATGATTCCCAAATCGGAGGTCAATCTTGGAGAATACTAAAGCTCCTCGAAACAGGTCAAACAAGTCATCAATCTTCGGAAATGGGTACTTGTTCTTAATGGTCAACTTATTAAGTTGTCGATAGTCAATGCACATCCTCATAGATCCATCCTTCTTCTTAACAAATAGTACAGGTGCTCCTTATGGAGACACACTAGGGTGGATAAACCCATGATCCAACAACTCTTAAATCTGAGCCTTAAGCTTTGTAAGCCCCTTCGGTGCCATTCGATAGGGAGAGATAGACACCGGAGTTGTACCAGGAAGAAGCTT
This sequence comes from Gossypium stocksii, assembly GCA_020496765.1. Lineage (NCBI taxonomy): Eukaryota > Viridiplantae > Streptophyta > Magnoliopsida > Malvales > Malvaceae > Gossypium > Gossypium stocksii. The sequence goes on from CM035630.1 coordinate 58,008,583, forward strand.
AATCTCAAATTCCACTTCACGATTCGGAGGTAAACCCGATAGTTCCTAAAAAAAAGTCTAAAAAATCCCTTATAGTCTTGATGTCCTTAATAGTGGAGTCCCTAGAAACAGAAATGCTTACATAGGCCAATAATTCCTCATATCCCTTACGAATCAGTTTTTTAGCCACTAATGCAGAAATCACATTAGATAGGTAATTCCGACGTTCTCCAAACACGACTACCTCATCATCCTCCTCAGTTCTCAAGACAACCCTCTTAGTCGCACAATCCAAGCTAACATGGTGCTTGACCAACTAGTCCATACCCAGAATCAGATAAAACTCCCTAAATGAAAGCTCCATCAAGTCCGCCAAAAAGATCGTCCTTTGAACCTCTAACCGTACATCTCTGAATAACTTATTAACCCTTATAGACTGTCCTAACGTACTCTATACAGTAACCTCCCTCATAGTGCTCTCAACCAAAATCCCCAAGTTCCCAAATATGTTGCTAGCTATGTACGAGTGAGTAGACCCTATGTCTATCAAAGCAAAATATGGTACATCATAAATAAAAAAAGTACCCGTAATGACGTTCGTAGCATCTCTGTCCTCTTGGCGACATGTAGCATAAAAAAGGCCAGGCTGCCTTGCCTCAATCTGTCCAGCACCTTTGCTCGGTGCTCTCAGTCCACGACGCATACCGTTACCACCCCTAGCCTGACCATGGCCCCTCGGTGGGAACTACCCTCTATAGCTGTACGGTACCAGTATCCAGAGCTTGTATCTGATTGGCCCTCAACGGACACTCCCTAATACTATGCTCTATTGACCCACACCTCAACATGCCCCAGTCCTCTTCCAACACTCGCTCTATTGGCGTATACCACAATCTATACATGGTTGCAATCCAGTGGCAATAGCAGGGGGCCCAGCTCTAACTGGCCCATCAAATCTAGCCTTTTTCTTAGGCCTCTATACAGAAGTCGAGGGCTCCGAATCCCTCTTGTTCTTACATCTCTCTATCTCAATTTTGGTGCGTAGCACGCTTAATGTCCTCGACAATCTTCACCTTCTTTACCAGAATAGAAAAATCTCGCTCCCTCTGCGGAGCTATCAGAACCCTCAAGTTATCTCTCAGGCCATCCTCAAAGTGGATACACCTCTCATACTCTGATGCCACCATACCCCGAGCATAGCGGCTCAATCTCAAGAATTTGGCCTCATACTCGGCCATTGATCGGTCCCCCTGTGTGAGGTTTAGAAACTCCCTTCTACGGGTATCCACATAACTCCCACACATATTTCCCTTAGAAGGTAGTCTTAAAGAATTCCTAGGTCAAACGTTTGGGCTGAGTGCCTTCCTTAATAGTCAACCACCACTGGTATGCCTCATCGCGAAGTAACGAAACTACACCCTTTAATTTCTGCTCAGGGGTGCAATCTAGATCATCCATAATCCGCTCAGTGGCCTCCATCCAGTATTCAGCCACATTAGGGGCAACTCTAGTGACACCCCTAAAAAGCATAGCTCTATTGGACCAGAGTCATTCCATAACTGACCTTCGGCCCCTAGATCCAATATTGGGCCTAACGACCCTCTCCAATATCCTTAGTATAGCCTAGGACAATGCATCGTCCTAAGTAATATGATCATGAGACCCAGTGTCTCGCTAGTGTCCAGATTCAGTATACTACCCCGAGAAGAGGAAAACTCAGCTTGAGCTCCCTTACGACCTTTACCACACCTCGAATACCATGTCCACGGGTACCACGTGTGCTCATTGTCTAACTCAGATTTATCAGTAGTACAAATTTTATGAATCAATTATAGTTCAATATATAGTAGCATATATTTTATGTAAACAGTTTCAGTAATTCAAAGTTTATTTTCGTATGTTGCAATCTCTATCAGTTTTACTATAGGTTCCAATTTACACTAAGTAAAGTATTTTTTCAGTATACTACCTATAGTAGTTTCAAACTATACTATCTATAGTATTTTCAGTTCAAACATATCACAGTTTTAGAATACTTACAGGATCGGCGCTAGAGACTCGGTGTACCACATACTCAGTCAAATCATTTCAAATCTTTTAAAATTTAATTCTTTAAAAACCAAATTTTAAAACCCAAATCCATAGCCGAGTTTTACAACTTGGCTCTGATACACTAAATGTAACACCCCTAACCTGGCCTAGACGTTATGGCTGAATCTGGCGATGACACATAATAGGGTGTTTGAACTAAGTCGTTGTGTAAAAACACTTCCGATTTGTCTATTTTTAGTTAACTCTTAATATCTCTAAAAACCATTTGCCAGTTAAGTCGATTTGTGAAAACGTAATTCATAACGAAAGCTTTCGAAATCATTTGTTTAAAGAAAATCGATGTAGTTAAGTAAATCTGATCATTTTAGAAAAACCCCTTTATTTTAGTAAAATCCGTTTGTTTGTTAAGTTGCGCAGTTATAAAATCCATAAAACCAATAAAAACCCACAATTTAAGGAAAAATTTTGAAAAGTACCAAATTACATCGAAATTAATCGATAATAAAAATATACTCATAAATCGTAAATTGTAAATCATACTAAAAAGTACTAATAACCGTGGTCACCGCTGGGAATTACCTGTACAGATAAGATAGAAGGGGGTGAGTTTACGTAAACTCAGTGTGTAATCCCCATAGAAAATAAGCAATCAGTAAACCACAGTAAACAGTCAAACACAGTCTGGGTTTAAGCCCCTTTCAGTATCAGTAGTAGTTTGGGCCTTAGCCCATTTCAGTAACAGTATCAGTCATGCATAAGGGCCTTAGCCCATCACAGTAACAGTATCAGATATTCATTAACCAGTAAACAGAATCCTACCCAACCAGCCTCTACACACCATCTTTGTCCATCCCTACACTCTATGTGGGGTTAAAATCACCCACCCATCCTTACACTTCAAGTAGTATCGAATGTGGCACATAATCAGTAATTTACAGCTGAGCTGCCAGATGTTAGGCTTAAGAGCCTTTCAGTGCACTTCCTCCAAATATCAATATTCCAACTCAATGCAATGCAAACATACAATAAATGGCATGCTATTACGTGGTTATCAGTACATATATTCATATCAGTATACATGCATAATATTAACATGCTCAGTACATAAATCATATAATTAGTTCACACATTTAAGGGTCTAAGTAGTGCTCTTGTGGCCTACATGGCCCAAATCAGTCTAGCCCGTATTTTACACACGGTCTACCTGGCCATTACACAGCCATGTCCTTCGCGCATAACCTAGCCCCATCGTTCACACGCCCATGTCAGGGCACATGCCTACCACACGGGTGACCACACGCCCGTGTGGCGTCGATAGTGGGGCTTTCAGCTTTCGTTGAAACCCTATTTTTTTCATTTTTGGGTACAAGTAAAAACACTCCTAAACCTTCAAAAACCTATATTCGGCCAATACTACTCTCGATTAATCATTTTTAACAATGAATTAAGACCAACCCCAAATCAACCTATCTATCCTTTGAGCGAAGAATCCCTTACCTTCAATCGAACAGTCGAACTTTGCACCCTCAACGTTTTTGGCTGATCCCCAGCCCTCGATTAACTCCTAACAACCAAACAAAACTTCTCTTTAATAAACATTCATAAGGAACAATTAATATTAAGTGAAACCATAACTTACCGAACATGCGTCTAAACGATGAACAACAGACATAGTTGAAAGTGAGAAGAAAATGGAAAGGGAGGGAAATCAATGATATTTTCAGCAACAATAGGAAGCAATGGGATAGGAAACAAAAAGAGAGAGCCAAAATTGCAAAAAGAAAACAATAATGAACAGAATCTAACAACCCCTAAATCTTTTCCCTTTAATTTACTCTATCAAACTCCCCACTCCATCCACTACTCAGAGTTTTAGTCCATCTCAAACTCTCCTAGACGGACGAGCAAAAATAATACCCATGCAAAGACTCGAACACAAGACGTCCATCATATTAGCTCCCCACTTAACCACCAGACTAGCAGGCCCATTCTGTTAATAACTTACAAACTTTTACTTAAAAGCCTACCAACCAGAGATAGGCCTTAATTCATAAAAATACCAAAATTTGCCTAAGTCATGGCTTGAACTTGGGACCTTACACACATACCCAGAACACTTAACCACTGAAGTAGGCAGACAATTGGGTCACAAATTCTCGAAACAAAAATTAAAATTTTAGGGCGTTACACACGACCATGAGACACGGTTATGTGTCCCCTGTAGCTTATTAAGGATTTCAAGTCAAGCTGTTACACGGCCTAGTACACGGCTTAGTACACGGGTGTGTAAGGCCCTTTTGAAGGGTACACGGTCTGGCATACGGGCGTGTGACTTGGCCGTGTGACCTAAGTCAGAGAGTTACACGGGCACGGGCACAGACACGGGCTGGGACACGGTCATGTATCCCTACTTCAAATGTCCATATAGCTTGAGACACGGGTGTGTCTCTCGGCCATATGAGTTATATGGTCGTGTGACCCCTACAGTTTGAAAATTTTTAAATTTTTCTGAAAAATCCTATAAGTTTCTAATTTAGTCCCAATTTGTTTTTAATTTTTTTAGGACCTCGGGGGCCTGAATAAGGGACAATATGTATGTTTTGTTTGGTTTTTCTATGATTGATGTTGTCATGTTAAACATTTAAAATATTTGATTGTTTAAAATATTTGATTGTTTAAAATCGTAAACTCTAGTAATACTTCATACCTTATTCTGACCACGGATACAGGTTAGAGGTGTTACAGGGGCGGATTAGAAGTCATTTTATTTGAATTTATGTGAAAAAGGTTTGATCTTCTTCATTGTTTCTTTTTACAACCAAAAACCCTAGTTTAAACCTTGGAGCTTCAATTTTGCTATTTCATGGTGCATGTAAGCATTTTCTTGGTTTATTTATCATGAATTTTAAGCTTTGAGCTAATTGTAATGGAATCTAGCTAGTTTAGGTGTTAAATTGTGAAATTATCGAAGTATAGAGATTATGCCATTCAAAGTTTTGAAGCTTTTTATGTGTATTTGGTTTGGGTTGAAGCTTGGTGTTTATTTTTATTGAGTTTACAAAGTAATTTTCAATAAATTGTAAATTTAAGGATTTAATCATAACTATGTAAAATTGGCATGGTTTCTTCATAAATTCAAGGGTTTTGTGGTTGGTTTGGAGTAGTTAAACATTTGACATAGTGGGTGTATAAGATTTAATTGTGGAAACAATATTTTTTTTGTTTAGGGACCTATTTGAATAAAGTGTAAAAACTTGGGGCACATGTGAAAATTAGTAAATAGGAAATCATTTGCATTAAATTGAATATTATAAGAAATTGAGGTTAATAAATGGAAATAAACTATTTTATAGATCAAGAACAAGTAGATAACCGAGGAAAAGAGAAAGTTGTCGAGTTGTCGTTGAACTTTTGTTGTCTCTGCAGTCTAGCCCTGGTAAGTTTGTACGATTTAGTTTTGTATTAAATTAAATTTTATATTAACTATGAATTGAGATGCTGAATGCTTGGCATAATTGATTGGAAATAAGTTTACGTGAGTTGAGAAAGTATTTGATTTGAGTTGAGTGTTGTTACTCGACATTGTATTGAGCCGATGAACATAGGATAGGATACAATTGGCATGCCAATAAGTTTTTAATACGTACGATACGGGTTTGATTGTGATAAGATGATGATTATTGATGCGTTACTATTCACTGAATATATCGAAATCTAGCATTTGTTGCGATCTATCGAGTTATATTTATAGTGATCCAGGTGTGTTACCGGGGGTGGATGTAAAGCCTTCAAGCATAGTGCCCATGTGTGTTTCAGAGAGATGTTAAACTACGGACTAGGCATTTAGTGCCCAAGTGTGTTCTCAGTTGGTTAAGCTCACTTGAGCGTTCTGGTATGTTTTGGTTGGTTAACCGTGTACCCGAATTCGTTATATCGTTCATTGAGCAAATTTTAAGTGGTTATATGATTTTCCTAATAGATTAACTTGAGTTAACATTAAATGATCTATTATTATTAAATAAATTACTCATTAAGTGTATTGATATGAAGACTCATATGTTTAATAGTTGTGAACAACAAGATCATAGTTTATAAAGTGTAATGTGTGAATTATATATATTGCTACGGTAAGTTTATTGTTTTAACTGTTAAACTTACTAAGCTCTAGTAAAGATTACTTGTGTTATTTCTTTTATTTCTTTGTAGATTATGTTTTGTGGAAATCAAGCGATCGAATCAACTTGAAAAAATCACACCTATCTATAATGTGAAGTTGTTTTTACTTTACTTGTAAGTGTATTTTGTATTTTGCATAAGTAAGTTGCTTGTGAACTTGATTTTAGCTATTTGGTATAAGACTGAAAGAGGTAAATGAAATATAGTATTATGATTGTGAATGGTTCAATTGTAATGGTAGGTTTGGCATGCGATTTTAAAAATATTTGAGTACTTTGAATCAAAATTTTAATTAGTATAGAATGTGAGGATGAATTTAATTATTGAATTGTTGTGTCATTGAGGGCACATTGGTTAGATATTTAAATGCTTGAATAAGTAATGTTAATGCCATTTGTGTGATAGGAAAATTTGGCATGTAATGAACTTGAAAAGATGATATTTTTACCGTTTTAAACCTACGTATAGATACTTTGGCAGTTGGTTTCGATACTTGACCATATGAACAGTTTAAAAAATAGAACGTCAAAATAATATAGGTTTTTATTTGAGTATCGATACTTTTTCATAAAGTATCAATACCCTAAAAGAATTATCGATACGATTTCTTTGCAAAGAAAACAATATTCAATTTTGGTATCAATTTTAAAAAAGGTATTGATTTAGTACAGATACCAACTATAGGTTTTTCACTAGTAGCTTCAAAATTTTGTAAATTAAACCTATGTATAAATACTTTGGTTAGTAAGTATTTATTGATTTATTGAATTTATCTATAACATCTCTTTACTCCAATTTGGTGATCGGGTCGGGTAAAGGCTGTTACAAGTTATCTTTGGATTTAGTAGTTATAAGTTGTTAGAAAATTCAAGTTTGGTCGAAAAAAATAAAAAAGCGAAAGAGATATCTTAGGAAGATGGTTATCTCCTGGGTAATTTAGATTTTCTTTTTAATGAAAATTTAATTACATGAACTAACTCAATTAAAGTAGGACTTTGATAATATGAATGAAACATAAAATTGAATGTTTTTCTAACAAATATTACATTTATGATTTTGATATGCACATGAAAATTCAATGTTTGACACCAAAACATCATTCCCTGCCCTTTCTTGCCTTGTTTTTTGTTTTCCTTTAAATGTTATATTGGATTATAAACACTTGCAATGGATTATTTCAGGGACAATGAATCAAAGCAAACAAAATCATGAAAAAGGTAATAGTACTGAACTTTCTCCTGGTCTAAGCCTTAACTCGAATGGTCCAGAGAGTTTAATAACAAATAATGATGGGTTGTCCCTAAGTTCAGCCCCATGCCAATAAGAACTTTATATTTTTTATTGTTGTATACATTCCTGCTAAATGTTAGTGTATTTTGATTGTTGGATCAAATTTTGCAGTGAATATTTAACCTTTATTTTAATTTTAATTTTATATTTTTAGTTGTATTTAAAGCACAATTTCTATCATTATTCATTGTAAATGTTTATGAAAATATATTAATAGTGAAATAATAAAAAATAGAAAAAATTGCCTTAAACGTGTCTATCTCAACTTTTTTAGGGTTGCCTTAGACGGGTCTATCCCAACGTTTTTAAGGTTACCGTAGACGAGTCTATCTCAACCTTTTTAAAGTCGCCTTTGACGAGGGCATGAGCAAACTTTTTAAAAGTCGGCATATGAATGCTTTCTTCTAACTCTTCTATTTCCTCCTATCTCAACCTTTTTTAAAGGTCGGCCTTGATTAGGTCTTTGTTAACCCTTCAATAAAGGTCAGCTTATGTTGAATTATGCCAACGCTTTTTCAAAAGCGTCGTGACACCTATGCCAATTGTACTAAAGACGACGTTTTTAGAAGTGTCGGGATGACCTATGCCAACTTTTTTTTTGTCGTCCTAAGTAAAAAAAAAGTGCTGCTGTAGGCCTGTTTTGTTGTAGTGTGGTAAGGTTATTTTAAGTTTTAGATTTCGAAACATGTTGACATCTAGGAGATTAGAATAAAGTCATGTGGTAAACATGGATTCAATATGGCATTGTTTGAAGTTTGTAACTAAATCATATTAAAAATGTTGTTATGTAATATGGTTTAATTATGACATTTGATATCTAGACTAAGCGATCGGGTCAAGTATAGGATGTTAAATAATTTATTTTAGTTCAAAATTTTTTTCAATAATATTTTCCTTCATGGTTTATAGTTAGAAGTCTTCATGAAGCAACATGATGGTTTAAAAAAAATAAATAAAGGTTTTACATCACATGTATGTTGTTTACGAAAAGCCACTTTAAATAAGACTTTGGTAGAATGAACTAAAAATCTCTCTTCTTCTCTTGGATTTTTTGAATTTTGAATTTGACACGTTGCACTTCATATACCACTCTACCATTTTAATAATTTATACCTTCATATTTATCAATGATGTAATTATTATCAGTGACAATAATGCATAGGTCTCCCAAGTCTTTTATTTAATTTCCAAACATATTTCCATTAATGATCTTAGTTAATTGTACTATTTCCTCGGTGTATTACTGAATTTTGATGGTTTCTTTTTATGACAATCAAATTATATTTATGATATTTTTATTAACAAGGTATGAATGATAGTAGGTATCGTATCGATCGATATGTATTGTTTCAATTCTTAATAGGTACCAAGTAATTTAGGTTCCATTTTGGTTAAGCTTTCAGTGAGTTTTAATTGTTTTAGCCAATAGTGTATCGATCAATACCAATGGATACAAAATTTTGATATTTTAAACTTAATTTTTAATTTTTATCTTAAACATTTTAAAAATTACATTTATACTAAAAATATAATTATTAAGTGAAGTTATTGTTATTAATTCATAATGTTAAACTTATACTTTCACGTAAATATATTTATTTAGATGTAATTGAGCTATATTTGTATGTATATATAATGTATAATTTATTAATAAACTAAAATTTAACTTTACGTGTGAAAATAAAAATATAGATAAACCTGAAATAGTATACCAAAACATATCAATATCAAGACAAAAAAACAATAGTACCGTGATTTGTACACCCATGACAGCATCACAAGCTACAATTTATTGTCACAAATGTTAGCATCACCTACTTGTGTTTCTACTCTTAGTCTCTGTTCAACTTGTTGATATTCTTACCTAGGGGGACATAATAGTACAACATATGTTGCTCTTCAACTAAGTAGCATGTTTTAATAAATTGTTGTTGATTTTATTTTAAATACAAGAGTCTTAATTAATCTTTTGAATTTAAATTAGTTTAATTTATTTAACAACATTTGTAGATGCAATTCCATAATGAAAACCCCCTTCCTTATCTTCTTCGTCTCATCCTCTTATAGGTGTTTTGGTATGAAGATATAGACTATATATACACACACAATGATGATGTTCCACATAAAGTTGTTTTCTAGAACATTTGCCTACATATTTTTGTTGACAATAAGATGTTGAAAAATTAGTGGATGGTCAAGCAAAAGGGAATTTTAATTGTGCTATACATAGATCTGGTCTCCTCTATTAGACCAGAATAATTAGTGTGAATAGCATTAAGATGAATAAACTACTAATAGCCACTGCATATATGTTAGATGCTTGAATGGCCTAGCATTTGGAAACTAAAGCGATTTCATTCTTATTATTCTGAACCCATTACCCATTGATTAGGGAATGTTTTTTAATTTTCTCCTATATATATTCTTTAATTTATGACAGACTCACAATATGAGTGAAAACTAATAAATATGTTTATAAAAAATTAATTAAATAAAAAAATAGACTTTAGCTCAATATTAAAGTGCAAATGTAAAAAGTTAAAAAGGTATGATTCAAATTTTATTATATACCCTCAAAATAATATAATTTACTTTATAAAGTCAGGATACTTTCGTCTTTATCCAACTGAATTAATACCTCGATTAACTTATGATACCAACTCAATCAACGACTTTATAATAAGTATATATATACATGTATATATAGAAAATCTATCTATAATATATAATATATAAAATACAAATTTCTGAACCGATCAATATAGCCTCTGTTGTTCTTTGTATTACTAATTTTACCAATTTAAATATTTTTATATTATTTATAATATTTTTCATACATATACATCACAATTCTAATTTTATTAAAATAAAATTGTTAAATTAATTTATATAATAATACATTTATAAGTTAAATTTTATATTGGAATACTTTATTATTAAAGCATTTTTTTCATTTACCAAAAAAAATTATTTCACTTTAGTTTTAATTAAATGTCAAAATTTAATGATTCATTTATGTAATAAATAATTTTATATTTCATGCATAAAACTTTATAAATAATACATGTATGTAATCCATTATGAGATAAAATAATTATATTAATTATATATTACCAACAAAATATTATAGTCAATTTATTAATTCATTAAAGAAAAATGAAAATTTAAGGGCGCGAATTTTCAATTTACAGTATTTCAACCTGTACAAATATTTTGGTATCAAAATAATTTGTTATATTATTTGAGTTATCAAAATTATTTGTTTATATATTTAATACTGTTTAGGGGTCTGTATAATTTGATTTCAACTGAATCAATTGATGGAATCAAATTAATTCACTTAATTGATTCACCATTAAATTTAATTCAGTTAGAGGTCGGTTAAATTTTTTTTCAAAATTTTGATTAATGGCTGATTTAATTCAAAAATGACTATTTAACTAATTAATCAAAATTATTAATACTAAAATATTATAGATCCAATATAGTATGTAAGCCCAAAATATAAAAATTAAAAGATTGAATTAAAACTTCATGGATTTATATGAATTATTATAATAGCTTAAAATTTAATATATCTATCCAGTTTGGTCAAATAAATTATTTTAAAAATTTATAAAAATAAAAATATTTAAAATAGAGAAAATCAATTCAATTAATTTTTTAGTTTGGTTCAATTGGCTGCATTCATTCACAAGTCAATCGATTCAACCCCTATCTCCTGAACAATACCCTGATCAATTTTCAGTCTAGTTCTAAAAAACATTAATTTTGATCGATGAAATAACTTTTTAATTCCATTAAGTAGAACAAGTAGGTAGTGAAGTTCGAAAATAGAATTAATTGCAAATGTCTTGACCTTGAGAGAACAAGTTTCAAGCATTGCTATTATTGTTAGACATTAAAGAAAAAAAAAAAGAGAGAGATAAATAATGTAAAAAGAAAGGAAAATAAAAAAAATTAAAAAAGGTTTTTTTTTTTTTTTTTTTAGTTTATAAGATTGGAGTTGTTTTTAATGAATATGGCATTTTGGTGTAAATTGAGTAAGATAAGAATAGTTTAGGTGTAGATAAAAGTGTTATGAAAGTCTCCTTTCACTTAAAAAATGGATAAATTAGTTATTGTACGCTATTAAAAAGTAAATTTGTCCTTTATGTTAAAAATTTCACTCACTTCTACTGTTAAAATTCCACCCACTTCTATTGTTAAAAATTGTCATAACTAACAAAATAATCAAACAGTTACAAATGGCACACTATGCGTACCTTATTTTGACGTATAAGGACCAATTTTTAATAGTAGAAATGGATAAATTTTTAATAAAAAGACAAATTTAATCTTTGATCTCACGCATTTGACTAATTTGGTCATTTTTTACTAGAGGGGGCAAAATGCAATTTGAGTCTTAATAAAGGGCTTCCATGGTACTTTTCCCTTTACGTACCACTTGTGACAAAAAAAATTAGGTACCAACTTGAGAAAAAGAGATAGTTCAAGTATTGAATTGTGGGTTAAGCCCTTTTTAAAATAGATTTAATGATTTGACTAATAATTCAGAAAAAAGTAATTTAAATATCACTAATAAACTATTGAAAAAAAGTTTAACTTAGAATCAATTTATGAATTAAACATTGTCTATTCCAAGTAATCCGACTCAAACTAGGTTGGATATGTAATAAGATCTCATATTGATTTGGTTTGGATTATTATTTAGATTTCTTTTGAGAAAGATTATTATTTAGATTAAAAATATTTTAATTTAAATTTAATTATAAAATATATAGATATTAATATAAAAAGAAATTATTTGGTACACGAATAGGATCAGGCGGTTGACAAGGATTTTATAAGAGTACAGTAAAATATTAAAAAAATAATATTTATAAAAAAAGTTAAAATTATTTGTGGAATAAAAAAATCACTTCTAATTCTAATATAAAATTAGATCGTAAAGAATAAAATGTGTTTTGATATTGAATAATATATATGAATGATAGGATAATAAAGGTTTTGTAAGGTAGATTTCTATTTAGGGCAGGTTGTTACTGTTTTAATAATATAAACAATTCCCAAATTTCTTTGATGCCTTCATTTATATATGCTATCCATTACATAGATGATGGAACAAAATCTCCACGATACATATAAACATACTTATATAATGTAATAACGATATCGTTTTCGTTAGCCACAAAAAGGATCATAACACAACTCCTAAAATGGAATGTCTAACATGCCTTCACATGACAAAGAACAAAGATATGAATATGAACACCAACGATTCATGTAATTAACTTTGTTACTAAATGAAGATGGATAGAGATTTGATTATTTCATTCACAATTTAATAACACACGAGATAATATTTTCTTAAAAAATTATTTCAATGAATAATAATATAACACATCACTAAATTAAACAAAAAAAATATAAGTGCTAATAATTTTATTAAATATTAATCATAATTATTATAAATAAATATTAATAATTTTTGAATTGAAGGTCTAGCTATAGTATTTTAACATTTGTTTATAATTAATTATGTTTAAATAAAGTTATTAATATCTATTTATATGCCTTCTATTATTTTTTGTTTTATTTAATAATAAGGTATAATGTTATTATTGAGTGATGGTGCATGAGACTTGTGCATCGACAATACATCTAATATTCACTCATAAAGTATTTATATTTAGTAAGAAAAAATATAAAAAATTAAAATAAAACAAAATTTGAACTCAACTTGTAAAACTAAAAAAATTCAAATGTGATCTGGAGAATATGAGGCATAAACCCTAGAGGAACCCTAGAATTAAGGGGTTCAAGCCTTGATTGGCCCACTGCTATTTAACATTCAAAGAACTTGCTGATGATTGTTTGTGGCAAAGGAATATGTTGGTAATGGGCAGAAGAGAAAGCAATTATAATAATTGTAGAAAAGGGTATGGAATCAACACATGCATACAAATAAATCTCGAAAAGGATAGGCAAATCTCATCGGACATTAAACATTTCATTAATTAATCATAAACCTTCTAACATATTATTGTAATGATTAAAACTTGTTAATTTATATATGATATGTTGGGTTCCATCATCACACCTATAGCAACTTTTCATAACATCCAAGTCATTTTCATGATTGTGTAAATAAACAGAAATAATTTCAATTTATATGTAATTTTGTAGCTGGCACCAATCAGATGGAGGGTTTAGCAACTATCCAACAAATGGAAAGGATTGTAAGCCTCTCCCTCACCAAAAACCAAGACGCTTATAAGGATATAGGATTAAATGTTTTGATTATACATAAATATATTCACATCAATTTTAATTTTATTAATAAACTAATCATACTTCTCTACTTAATCGTAGCTTCTCAGTTTTTTTAAACTAAATATTTACTTTATCGTTGGTCTTCGAGTTGTTGATTTCAGTTTTTTCAATTTTTTTTTTTTGTATTTTTATTTTTTTAATTTTAATTATATTTTCATAGTTTTGTTTAAAGTTTCATGGTCTATCCACATTTTTCATAGTTTTTGTTTGATTCACTTTGTTTTTTTTTTTTTGAAAGCCGAGGTGATTTCATTTTTAATTTTAATTTTTAGTTATGTTCCAATGTTTATATAATATTTATTGTGTAACCAGATCTATTATAAACCGTTCTTGAAGGGTTTTATCATAGTGATGGTGATGGATTCAAGATAATGCAGAGAAAGAAAGACCATATGAGACTTAGCCTTTTGTGTGTCACTTGGGCCTTTTGACAGTCTTTTCTTGTTTGATAGTCTTCATAAGGTTGATTTGATAATAGAGAGGCTAGGATGCAAATTTCAGTGATTTTATCAAGTTAATGCATCTTTGGTTTGAATCAGAATTATTCTAGTGTTGCAGCTATTCCTAGTTTATCTTACTCTTTTTTTAAGAAAATTATTTTACAGACATGATATTTATGTATTAGTTTACAGTAATTTATTTATAGTTTGTATTACGTGCCAATTTTTATATTATTATTATTGTTAGTACCTATTAATAATAGTATTTTTCTTAAAAAGAAAATAAAGTAATCATATTGATACAATTTATGTTTTTGACAAAGGTACGTGAATATTTATATACATAAGTTTAATTCTACTATATAATTGATTGAAATTACTCTCTTGACATAATGATACCCCCTTTCACTATCTTCCATGACACATTCCATCAAGTCAGAATTAATATCATCCTTATCAAAATACTGTTCGGGATTAAAAGGAAAATAAATTGTTCAAAAATTTGTATTATAAATAGGTATTGTTTGAGCCTAAAGAAGGCATCGAAAAATATATAGTTTTGTTTTCTTTTTACAATAGTTTAGAAATCTTTTCTTATCATCCTTTGTAAAAATAGTCTCTTTGTAAAACCTTCCTCTGTAATTTATAAGTCTTCTGCTATAGTGAGCCATATACCTTCCCTGTAATTGGTATTAGAGGGTTAGAGTAACGATACTTGGAAGAAATAATATCATAGTATTCATTGTAAATTTCTATATTTTATTTACAATTCTGTTTATTTTATAGTTATTTATCTTAAAACTCATATATTTATTATTGTGTCTTTTGTTGCCTGTTGAAGTCCAGGAAGGACGTTTAGGCGTTTAGTAAAGTCATATTAAGATAACAGGCAGTTTTAGGTACCAGAGATAAATAATGTGGAAGAAATAGATTGTCTATATAAAGATAAAACTTATAATCATACTATGCATATTGACCCTAAAAATGAAAATAATATTTCAACTCTTAGTAAATGTTTTAATAGTCTTATAGATAGAACTCCTATATATTTTAATAAATTATATAATAAAGTTAGTAATATAGAACAAAGGGTTAATAATATAGGAGAAATAACGGAGTTAGACTTGAACAACAAGTCTAAATAACTTTTATTAGATGTTAATAATAAATTAGAACAAGAAAAAGATTTAGATTTAGGTCCTTTATATTACGGCAATTATAGTAATATAATATTAGCTTTATCTGAGGAAGAAGAAACTTCTTTGAACGAATCATCTAGTAATAATAATAAAAAATCAGAAAAAAAAAATATAAACAACAAAAATATGATTTCCAGTCCTATAAAGAAATTATAGAACATTGGAAAGAAAAATTTGCTAAAACAGCAAATAATTATGAAAGAATAGAATATTTAAAATTAATAGAACAACTTTATGAAGAACATAAAGAATTATTTAAAGTGTTTAATTATCATTATATGTTAAATAATGACACTACAGATAGTAGTAGTAGTTCTAATAACTCTACAAATTCAGAAGAGATAAATGCTACTAGATATAAATCTGATGAAAAAAACACTTCAACAGATGAGGATGAAAATATAGAAATTCCAGAGCCAATGGGTACTGATAAAACAGATCATTATATTCCAAAACCTAAAGAAATAGATAAAAAAAGATCCTTATGGTAAAAGGAAAATAGAATCAGATCTTCAAAAAGAAGATTATCTTAGATCTTTTAATAAAGACTATGAACAAGTTGAAAACACAACTAGAATTTTCGGTAATCAAACTGAAACAATAGCTACTAACGATATAAAACCTGAAATCCCAGGAGAGTCATTCAGTCAATCTATACCATATAGGATAGAAGACCTTAATAAAAGAAATGTTACTCAAGGAGGAATATATTTAGATTTAACTAATATTCTTTTATCTGACTAAGAAAAAACTATAGATGATTGGGCACAATTAATGACTATTGTTGTTAACAATAACACTAATGTTTGGACGATTCAATGTCAAAATGTCATACGCCATGCAAGTATTCAAGGTAGTGTATGTTTATATTCATTAAATCTCACAAATTTATAGGTAAAAGATATATAATTTGAACACTTGCATACTCAAGGCTACTCCGATTAAACCTAGTGAGTTAAAACCATGCAATATCCAAATATGTGTGTATATATATATATATGATACTAGCATCTGTCACACTTTTTCTTTTCTTTCCCTCATGGTTGATCCTTCTTTCTCATAGTTAGAGAGAGAGAGAGAAACACAAAAGAGAGAGGTTAAAAGGTCCCCTACTGCCCCAACCTTAAAGTTATTAATGTTCCTAACAAATGTATATGGAAATACTCACTAACCTGTCTGCAAAACTTCAGGGCGTGATAATATTCTATTTGCATCACTTGGGACCACTATTTTTTTTTCTTTTTTATTTATAATAATCAAAAGAAAAATTATAGAATATGATAAAAGTTATCCCAACAATCCTCCACTCCTATTTAAACTCCTCTTCGTTATCCTTTCTTCTCAACATGGAGCCTAGCACTGCTCTTTCTATAGCTAGCAAAAGACTTTATATATAGGGCTCTCCCTGTGTATAGTTATAGTCTTTCACGGTGTTTTTCAGGTTCAATTGTTGTTTTTAAGGCCTCAAGGAAGTGTTTATTGTTTTTATTTTTTCATTTTTGGTGCTCCACCATCAGATGAAGCTGCCAGCATGATCTTAATTTCCCTTTCTTTTTTAAATCGAGGAAAAGATCAGATCATGTGGCAGTTTCACCTGTTGCTGCTAGCACAATATCCAAAAAAAAAAAAAAAAAACCCTAATTTCTCTCAAAATGAAACCCTATTTCTGACTCCTTTCTCTTTTGCTAACACCGGTACACCACCATTCCTGTTTTCTCTCAATCCCTAGAAATGGGTGGTGGTCATATCTAAACCTCTTTGTACAAATTCAGGGGTTATTTGGATTTCTAGGGTTTCCTTAATTTATCTAACATTTATGCATTCGAAAATCTTTTGCTTTGTATGTGTGTGTGTATATATATATATATATATATATATTGTTAAAATTTTTCCCTCTTTTTTCGCTGCGGGTTTGAAACTTTTAGACTTGAAATTTGGGTGTCTCTGTGCAGTTTCCATGATTTCAAGATCCCTTACCACTGCTTTGGTGATTGAGCCTTCTCTCAGTCTCTGGTATTATCTTTAAACCATCCGTACAGTTTTCCCTTCAATAAAATTTTATATCTCAGTATATCTATTGGTTTTATTTCTACTGTATGATAAGCTGTTTTTTTAGGGTTTTTCATGACATATGTCTGCTTGCTCCTCAATTCTTTCGGAGCCCAACATTTCGTTATAATTCTATAAGGGATATCATAAACACACAGCCTTTTCATTTCGTTATAACATGTATGTATATAGGTAGGTAGGTACTGGCATAGCCAGTGCTTGTTTCTGATGTGAGGTTGGTTTATTTCAATCGATCTACAGCAGATTTACAAAATCAGAGGGAGAGAAATAAATTAGAGACATTAGTCCTTTTTTTGGCACTACCTGAGAATTTCATAGAGTGATGGAAACCCATGCTGGAAAATCCAAAGATCTCCAAGGGAAATAGATAAACTCCCTAAATAAATTACAAAGAGACCTTAATTTATGTGCCCTGTGAAGGCTTGGAAGTTGGGAACCTGCTCTTTTTTATGCCTGAAACTAAGTCCAAATTATCCTTTGGCAGCTTGGATCCAGCTTATTCGACTACCAATTCTCAGAGAGAAGGGAGACAGGGATAAATTTATACATTTTTATTCTGCTCTTTTTTACTAGTTCACGACGTTATTTCGAACACAGTACAAGATACATTACAGAATCATAGATATATACAAGTTCAGTTGAGATATGGGAATTAGTAGTAGAATGGAAAACTTATTTCATAACTGGTGAATCTAGCTTACATATATTCTCTTTTTGGGCGTAATTATTGCTGCTGTGCTGTTTTATGCTAATTAGTTCGGGAAGGTATACCTTTTTGCTTCGTGATCTTAGTACAACTTAAAAA
Source organism: Gossypium stocksii (assembly GCA_020496765.1). Classification (NCBI taxonomy): domain Eukaryota; kingdom Viridiplantae; phylum Streptophyta; class Magnoliopsida; order Malvales; family Malvaceae; genus Gossypium; species Gossypium stocksii. Next base: position 58,026,930 of record CM035630.1, read on the forward strand.
GTCTACGAACATATTGGTAAAATAATCGAAATAAATAAAACATTTTCCTTTGGGATATAGGAGAAAATTGAAACCTGCTCCCCAATATAACTAACCATGAAGCAAAATGGAAGATCAATATTCAAGTGCTTACTTCCTTTCTAACGAGAGAGCAAAAGAGAGGTATCTTGACACTCATATTTTGGCTGCAATCTCAGTCTAAGACCCTACGAATATACTTTCAACCTTAAAACAGGAGTGTGATATATATATATATTTATATTAAGAGCTATTGATGTTCATTCCAAGTACTATGTTTAATATTATTTGGAACTCCTCTGAGTATATCAGTTCTCTTTCTCTGCCTCTCCGTGAGGGTTGCTTTAGAGAGACAAGATTCCACGCATTTCTCATTTTTCTTTTATTTTTCATGTCAGCTATCTTGATTGAAGAAAATTAAACTGAGGAATCCATTGACAACTACTCTTTATAATTATTTTCCATTTAATGATGATCTTGGGAATTAGCCCCCATTAAATGCTAGATCTTTGTCATCATTTAATCACTGCCTTGTTTAAAGGGTATCAAAGATGGATCAACTTCACTCTGTGAAATTGAAATATCGAAAAAAGAAGTGTCCTAGGTCCCTTTTTCTCTTAGGGCCCCCCCCCCCCGGCTGTTGTAGTAACAAGGTGCGTTTCCCTTCACTTGAAATTGAACTCCAAAGCTCTGCAGCTTTGAAAACAACATATATGACCTTATTTGATACCTTTGCCTAGGGTTTGTTTGGATCTTGCAGGAAAGGCTAAGGATGGTTTCCAATGGTGCAACACGCAGGATTGAACAACAGGGAAAGGCCATTAATTCCTTTGCTTGTCAACGTCAAGCTCGTTTACAGTAAATATTGCAGGTGCAGACAACCTAGAAGGGGTAACAAAAATTACATCAATGTAATGTCTCATGCACATGCACGTTGCGACAGTACCACTTGAACTAAAATGAAGGATGAATTAATAGTTAATATCAACATGATTTCCTCTTCCCGAGTTGGCAAGAATGATCTATATTATCCGATTCATTTACTTTCCTTGAGGTATCAATATTTAATATCTATGTTCATATAATTCTTCAAATATATATAAAAACTTTCTCTTACAAAATAAAATAACTTTAGCAAAAGATATAAAGAAATAAAAGATGAATGGAAAAGGAAAAAGAAAAATAGAGAATGTAACTCTTCTTCTTGTCGTCTCTTTTCTTTCACTTGAATCATATTTATATTACAAATGTAGGGGTAAAAGATAAAGCCGTACAAAATCAAAGATAGATAAGAGATAAATGCGTGTATATTATTTGAGGAGTATTTTGCATTTTATAAGTCATCAAAGAGGATCACAAATACAAGAAAAGGTTCATGCAAATGCTCCAAAAGTATAAATAAGCTGATTATCTTAGATAAATATCCAATAGAAAAATAAACTATTTTTCTCCAATTATGAATGTCTACTTTATACATTCATTGGAAAAATCTAATGGGATAAAAATCTAGTGGACAAAAAGAGTATGTGGCACCCCATATCCCACCCAGTCATTGAGTCCAAATCCAAGATGTCATAACTGTTGTCGAAACAACTCATGTTACAATCTTTCACTTTTATATGTTATAAAATTTACTTTTAAAACATTTATATAAATTCATTGGAAATAAACATGTTGTGAGGGCTTAAAATACATTTTTATGACAAAACTCGATTCAAGTCGTGCCTAAGAAAGTATTGGTGAACCTTCAAAAAAGTTTTGAAAACTAGTGATAGAATAGTGAGTGAGGTCGTGACATCGGAACATGGGAAGTCACAACGTCACTAGTTATCTAGTAAGGTCATAAAGTGGGATAAGTGAAGGTGTAAGTGAAGGTGTGACATTGATGGGAGAAATCGTGACGTCAAGATTCTGAGGTTGCGACATTACTTGGTGTACAACCTCAAAACATACCAAATGGTTCTTTTAAGTCAAGCAAAATGATTCCCAAAATATGTCTAACTAAAACGAACATAGTATCAAATCATTTTGCATACAATTGACTTAGATAAACACATCTAAATCAATCAAACTTATAACATTCAATACATTATACCAAAACATGCATGACTCATCCATTCATAATATATAGTATAGTTCACCAAGTGGCCTAATGTAACATCTCTTACCCTGTCCAGTTGCCGAACGCGTGTAATAGAATGCTATAGATAAATACGAAACATTTACATACAAATTATAGTTCAAAATTTCAATTCAATATCAATTTACCACATACGATCATGTATAACATGGAATTCGCTCAATTTCAAGTTTAAATTGAGCTTACGAAAGCTTTAAATTAACCCAGTATCAACAAGGGATCATGTAACACCCCTTACCCATGTCTGACGCTGGGATAGGATACGAGGCATTATCAGACATAAAAACAAGCAACCATACAAAACCGGCCACAAAATTTCACTCAATTTAAAACTATTTATACACATGTGTATTGTCCCTTATACGGGCCTACGAGACCCAAAACATATATTGGGAGTGGTTCGGGTCTAAACCGAGAACTTTGGAACACTTAGAAAATTTTCATGCTTGGGAGGGGCACACGCCTGTGTAACTCTCTATTTATGACGTCATCAAAAAATAAAGGTCACACGGCCAAGTCACACTCCCGTGTGCTAGGTCATGTCCCCCACACGGCTGAGACACACTGCCGTGTCTCTGCTCGTGTAGCTAAGAAATTGGTTATTTTCCCAACCATTTTTCACCCTCATTTGCACATACTTAAACATAACTTCAAAGGTGTATTTCATGCCATAAATAAGCTACCAATATATCAACAATTCAGCCTTAGACTTGTCATTTAACAACCAATATACTTAGTCACACTTGGTCACATTCAATATGCATCATCAACATCTTTTATCCGTACATAATTATATCTAACTATCATATCATACCATTGAGCCAAACTTAGCCATTAGACATCAAGGCTACTAGTACATTCAACCATTAAGTATTTAGGCTATAACCCACAACTCATCATGTATCATGCAAACACAACTCACATCACAAGACATTGGCATGTAAATAATATATATATATATATATATATATATAAAGGCTTACAAGCAATTAACCAATATAAGCCAAGTTACATAGCTACACATAAATCAAACCTTTAACCATTACAAATTAATGCATTTGGCCAAAACTTAATAACTCCCTATACATGCCATATACTTAAAATGCTTGAAAACATTGATACCAATCAATAGCTTGATAGTGTGATAGAATCTCCAACGGTCTCCAACCTAAACTAGTATCTGTGACATCATAGAAAAAGGAAAGGAAGGGGGTAAGCTATATAGCTTAGTAAGTTCGTATGTAAATAATAAGAAATTTATTAACATACTTTTACTAATCCTCATAATATGTTCTCAAGATAATACAATCATAATTGCACATAGTTCCACTATTTACTCATGTTCATCTCAAGCTGTCTACCCGAGTCATAGTCACTAAATTATTTATATCTTGAGCTAAAGAACTCTAAATTAAGATCAGCTTGATTTTTCTGAAACTAGACTCAATCTTCTTACCATAAAATTTTCAGAATTTATGGTTTATCCAATAAGTACAGTTAATTCTTTAAAATAATCCCTATTCTACTGTTTGAAAGTTCTAACCCTTCTTCACTAAAAATTAATTATCTCTTAGTATGAGATTCGGATGATGTTACCGTTTATTTCTCTTGAAAATACACTAATTTATAATTTTAAGCATATAAATTCCAACCCATAATTATTTTTATACAATTTTTAATGATTCTCCAAAGTCAAAACAGGGGATTCCAAAATCATTCTAACCCTGTCTCACAAAAATTCAAATATCTCATAATATGAAATTCTTTTGCTTAAACCGTTTCTTTTATGTGAAAATAGACTCAATAAGATTTAATTTAATATCTTATTAAACCTCTAATTCAATTTTCACAATTTTTGGTGATTTTTCAAAGTCACACAACTGCTGCTGTCCAAAACTATTTTATTGCTAAATTTACTCTTTTATGTTTTCTTTGTATTAACTTTCATAGTAACACTTACTCCATAATAACCTTACCAAAGTTCAATCACATATCGAGCACATTGCTCATAAGTTTACACACACATACCTGCACTTATTCATCACATAGTCATATTCATTTACACTTAGTCATTTCCCGCTGAACACATCAGAATTGTAACAACATGAATTAGGGCTTAGTCAGAATAGTGGTTTCGAGACCACAAATTCGAAGTAGAAAAATATATTTCATGATTATTTTTAAGTTATGACATGATTGCTTGGTAGTGAGAAAATTTCATGAAGGAAATTTTACGAAATAGTGATTAAATTGTCCTTTAGGACTAAATTGCAAAAATTGCAAAATATGAGTTTATAGAAGTTTTAAGTATGAATAGACATTATAAAAATTATTAGAGGTCCTTATTTAGCAATTAGACCAATTTTTAGCATTATGGGCAAAAATGCCCATGGAAGGAAAAATTTCTAAAGAAAGGGCATTTTGGTCATTTGGTTAATTAAAGAAATAAAAGGGAAAAAGAACCAAAAATTTGTCCATCTTCTTCCTCCTTGTGCCGAATTTTAAGGGTCACCATAGCTAGGGTTTTTTTCATCTTTTCAAGCTCAAAGTAAGTGACTCCAAGCCCCGTTTTTAATGTTCTTCGTATTTTTGAAATGCTTGTAACTTGATTTAGCTATTTCTACCACTAATTTGAGTTAGGGCTTATGTTAAAAAATATAACCATACATGACATGCATGTATTTTGATGTTTAGTGGTAGAATATGAAAGTTTGAAGTGTAGTAAACATCTTTTTCTAAGTGATTTTTCATGAAAATCCCTAATAAGAACTAAATTGTAAATGTAGTAAAATGTGTAGTAAAAGTGAAAATTTATGAAAAATAGGGGCTGTTTTGAGTACATGAATGGTTTGGCTAGGCTTGGGTAACCAAAAAAATAAGTGCATTTCATTATACGAGCTTAGGGACCATTTTGCAAATATATAAAAGTTTAGGGGCAAAATTATAAATTTTGCCAAAGTGTTAATTATGAGCTATTTAGCCAATGTGAATATTAAATAAGCTTAATTTTTTTTATTTTAGATCAAGAAACACGAAGCTCGGACCAAAACTGGGGAAAAAGTAAGGTGGCGGATTAAATCGAACATTCACCATCATTTTGAATCCGATGTAAGTTGTATGCAATAAATTAGCTTTATGCATTATGAAAATTTATTGTGATGATATTCTATGAATTCATGATATTTCATGAAGTTTATTGACATGAATTTTTACAAAGAAATAAGGAAAAAAATAAAAGAGAAATCCCGGTTAAATTTTAAAGAATACAAAGGATGCTGTAGTCATGACATTTGAAATTGTAGGTCCCATGTAAGCTTCGGCACCGAACTGAGATCCCATGTAAGACCATGTTAGGGACATGGCATTGTCACTGACATGTGGTCCCGTATAAGACCATGTTTGGGACATGGCGTCAAAACCAAGATGGGATTTAGATCCCTTATAAGACCATGTCTGGGACATGGCGTTGGCATCTAAAAGTGATCCCATATAAGAGCATGTCTAAGACATGGCATCGGCATTAGTATACGATCTCGTGTAAGATCATGTCTGGGACATGGCATCGACATCGATATGTGACCCCGTGTAAGACCATATCTGGGATATGGCTTCGGCATCGACATGTGATCCCATGTAAGACCATATCTGGGATATGACATTGGCATCTTACCATGAGAATGACATTTGAGTATTCTTCGGTATTCTAAGTAATTTAACGGGAAAAGTATTCAAGTTAATGAATCTATTGAGAAAGACTAAAGTTTTGTGATGAGTGATACATGTGTATATGACTAAGTTACGAGAAAATGAGCACATAATGATATGAGTATGATGATGGGAAAAGCATGAGTAAGAATACGAAATGATATGAATGTGCTGGTTAGAAAGAGCATGAGTAAGCCATGTTATTGTGTAAAGAAATTATATGACATTTCATGATACCTTACTTGAATGTTTATTCCATGATTCATGTTGCTATTTTATTTCATGCAACTTACTAAGCAATTATGCTTACTCCCTTTCTTTTCCCTTTTCCTTGTAGTCTTGCGAAGCTAGCTCAGAGATCGTTAAAAGTCGGAGCTCAAAATCACACTATCAAGCCGTCCATTTTGGTATAGTATGGTTTAGTTATTTTGAGTATGACATGTATAGAAAACTTGGTCATTTTGATAATTGTTATTTTGGGTAGCCAAATGTGTTGGCTATTGATGTTACTTAAGTCAAGCAGTAATGGCCTTTGGAAATGGACTGATGTTGATTAAGTTTAATTATGCGAAGTGAATGTCAATGGTGCTAGCATGAAATTGCACAATTTGGTAGGAATGATGAATGATGATGAATGCATGATTATTGTATGTATTTTGTGGCATGAGAATACCTAAAGTTTTTGGGTATTTGATGTTTATACATGTTATATTATGCGTCATTGAAGTTGGCCTTGTGTTTGGTTAAGTTTTGGGGTGGTAAAGGGCTTGGAAAATAGCCTATATTTGTCCACAAAGATAGGCACACGGGCGTATGTCTAGGCCGTGTGTGACACACGGTCAGCCCCATGGGCGTATTGATAGGCCGTGTGTCCCCTGCACCTAAATTATGCAAAACAGAATGCCTAGTGGTAAACACACGGGTAAAGACATGGCCGTGTGTCTCAAATGTATGGAGGGCACGGCCTAGCAAACGAGCGTGTGGCTTGGCCGTGTGACCTAAATTGCATGCTGACGTCATAAACAGAATGTCTAGGTTTTCACACACGGGTGTGTCGAGGCCGTGTGAAGGACACAGGCCAGGGACACGGGCGTGTGTCAGGTCGTGTGAAAGCCCTTGTAGGTTCAAAATGAAAAATAAATTTGACACGGGCTAGGGACATGGGCGTGTGTGACCACACGGGCATGTCCCACTTCACATAGGCATGTGGCCCTGTTTTGAACAAAAATTTTCTAAGTGTGTAACACCCCAAACCCGGCCCAACGTTATGGCCGGATCTAGTGGCGTCACATTGAAGGGTGAATCATAAAATTTGACGTTGTTGGAAAGCGTTTAATCGCTTGCGGTTTAAAACAATATTTTCAAAACGAGTTTTCAATTTCAAGCAAGCCTCGTTGAGGAATACTATAGTTAGAAACAGTTATTGATCAAGGGTTGATTAAAACTTTAAGTTGTTATTAGAAAATCTCAGTTTTAATATCCATTATTAAATTCTCATGTCTTAAAAAACAGAAGAAGCTCTTTCTTTGAAAATGTTTGTAGACATACGGTTGATTTATAAAACGTTATTTTCTTTTTAAAACACGAGACTTAAATCTAGAAGTTATGCAATCAATAGTAGCAAAATCCCAAAATTAAAACAAACTGAAAAGAGGCCTTATTACAACAAACCCAAATAACGAAAAACGTAACTTAAGCAAAGCAAATTAAAATACGAAAATCAAAAGTCCGTAGTATGGCCACCTCTGAGTCCTCCGATACGCCGAACCATCTCACTCTAAGGATTACCTGAGAAATTAAAAAGAGGGGTGAGTTTACGAAACTCAGTGTGTACTTCCCTCATCCATCAAATAACATAAAACACATCAATCTGAGCCTAAGCCCATTTCAATAACGGTGGTAATTGGGCCTTAGCCCATAGCAGCCTCAGTTGGGCCTGAGCCCATATCATAATCACAATCAAAATATGTAATGCACAAATAAACCCCATCCAACCCTGCACTCCAAATCTCGTCCAACCCTACACTCCTGTGGGGATTAAATCGACCGACCTATCCCTACACTCCTAATGTAGCATCGGTTACGGCACTAAACAATATCATAGCAGAACTGCGAATCACATAATGGGCTTAAAGTCGTCGGTGGATCCACAGTCATCTCAAGCGACCATGCGATCCTATCAAACAATTACTTCCTCCAATCAATGATCCTATCCTATGCATGATAATATCACATGCATGAATGCAAACATATCATCAAATGGCATACAAAATGGATCATGTATCATATAGGGGCATTTTAGTCAATTTGCCCTTTAGGGGCATAACGGTCATTTTTTACTATGGGGTCTAACTACATGTATAGACCCCTCCATACATCCATAGTCATTCTGCACGACTTGTGCAACTCTTAGCAATCAAATGGTACAATTGGGCCAAAGCCCATTACGTGGCCCGAGTGAGGCCCACATGCTCGTGTGGCCCGCTAAGCCCAAAACTACCTTTGGCCATGTGAATGACATGGCCGACCTCATTATTTCCCATTTGTCCATGAATTTGGCTCGTGGGCCATTGGGCCCACACGGCCCATTTCGACCCACATGGCTTGAAACGGGCCAAGACCATGAGATCGCTCATGGTGGCCTCAGTTGTTGTATCGACTTTACCACACGTGCGTTCGTGCGCCCGTGTGGCAACCGTTGCCATACTGTCAGCTTTTCAGCTTATTGCTGAACTACAATCTATTAGTATGAGTACACACCTCCTTGTGAATCCGAAATAATAACCACAAGCTCCGAACCTAAATACAATATAAAAATCCATTAGCCCTTTGACTACGGAATTCTAACGATTTCCTTCAATATATTACACAAAATGGGTTCTGAAAGGCCTACCTTGGTCAAACGATTGAGAATCTTTCACTCAATCCCTTATACTCGATCGCCTACCACCCTTTTATTGAAATTCTGCACACCACTAATGACTTAACAACTAAATCCATTTGATAAACAGTCGTAAGTTTGTATCAACTGTAATACTTGCGAAAAGCGAAGACCAAGAGTGAGTGATAGTAGTATTCGGCCAACACTCACAGCACCCTCTAGATCCAAGACACGATATTAAGAATCTCGCTTCCTAATAGAAAACGTCAAAGAGCAGAGTCTATAAGAAACAGTTATTTCGGCTAATGCAAAAGAGTGGAGAAAAGAAATAAGGTGATGAAAAGGAGAAAGAACCTTACGCTTGAGCCCTATCTGAATGTTCAAAGATTACTTCCAAAATCGAAACCCAACAGAGACAGAGAGATGTAGAAAACAATTACAATATTCAAAAGTAGAAAAGTCAAGAAGAAAAAAGAAAGGACAGAGGGTATTTGGCTACTTCTTGAGTAAAGGAGTGAGGTGTGGAGATTTGGCCAAAGCAAGCTTATTGAGAGAAGAAGGAAAGGGAAATGAAGATGAGTAATTGGTCAAGACGTGCAAGCAATAGAGGAAAGTATAAGAGAGGGGAGTTCGACAATGATTGGTGAAGAAAAAGAAAAGAATTAACTTGAGAGAGTGACTTAACACTTTACCAGAGATGAATCGAAACCATAAAGAAAAGACAAACAAAATGCACGAATGGTCAATTCCAGAAAAAGTTCAGCATAAAAGATAGCCTAAATGCGACTAAAAGGCAAAGAGAAACCGAGTGTAGAATGTAACACCCCAAGACTCGTACACATCGCCGCAGAGTCAAGGAGCATTATCCGAAATTTCATGACTAAGTTAAGCGAATAGGGATAATACAATGTGCACATCATCTATCTCAAAGCACCCTGCTTCATGGATAAAATTTACTCATGCAAAACAAAAGTTCAAACTGAATCTATTTATAATTCAGGCTCATGTTGCAATTTCATATCTAGCTACCACTTGGATTAAACTTCCGATTTGCTATAAAAAGATATACACATGCCTATAAGTAACATATCTATCCCTAAAGTTTCATCAATTAGAAATTCACATTCTCATTCAAGCAGTGCATATAACTCAAAATACAAATTAACATCTTAAAGACTACATGTAAGTAAAACATCTTGAAAAGCCATTTTCGCATGGCTTAGCTTAATTACAAACACCAAAATAAAGTTTCTTGATTAACAACACAAAATGCATCCTATACATGCCATTTGCAAAAGTTTAGCTAATTAAGTACCGAACAGGGCTTTGATAATAGAGATAACTTCGAGTGCAAGATTCCCGAGACTGTAGCTAACGAACAAAATCTATAAAACAGAAGGTTAAGAGTAACAGAGTAAGCATTTATGTGCTTAGTAAGCTTAAGTAATAAAATTTAATCAAATAACTAGAGTAAAGTAATTCCAAGTGCTTATTTAATTTACCCCTTAGCCGAATGTAACTAAAACTAAATTTTTACCACCATTATACGAATATGCCAAACATCAGTTAAATACATGCCCACATAAATCATAAGTTCACGTATAGAAAAGGAGCCACAGACCTTTATACATCTCTAAGCCATTGTTAGAACCGATAGTACTCATTAGTAAGCATAATTCAACAGAAACTAGTTTACAATTTGTGTACCACACGTACTTGGCTAGCTTATAGTAGTAAACTCATTAGTTGAAAATGTTAACGCCGAATTCTTAACTCTAGCCCTAAGGCTCTTCGGGATTTTGCCCGGCTTTGAACGCTAGCCCTAAGGCTCTTTGGGATTTGACCCGACTTTGAACACTAGCCCTAAGGCTCTTCGGGATTTGACCCGGCTTTGAACACTAGCCCTAAGGCTCTTCGGGATTTGACCCAGCTTAAACTCTGGCACATATGCCCTTCGGGATTCCACCCGGATCATAGCACAGATACACATATATTTGAATTCACCACATGAACTTATCACTAAGTTAGTCACAAATTATCATTCGTTCGTTCACTTCACACATAAATCACATAGCACAGCACTTTCATTATATATTCGGTCAATAGGCATTTAAATAAATTACATATCAATTTGTTTTCTAAAGGCTTCATAGGTCAAAAGGACTTTCAGCTATATTACTCTTCCCTTCCTCATTATGCATGTCTTAGGTCACTTGCTTAAACGAATCATTTTCATGAGTAACCAAACGCATACACTATGTTAAATTAACTCACATGATAGGATTTTAATACTTAAACTTACCTCGATGGCCGATAATTATTTACGAACCGACTATTCCACCACATTGGCCTTTCCTTTGTCCGAGTGTGGTTCTCTTAGCTCTTGAGCTAAAATAAGCAATTCGAGTATATAAACTTTCGTATCCGTCATTAGATCAAACAAAGAATGTAATCATCATTTCTAAGCTACCCACACATATTCGGTTAAAAGCATGAATATGCATGTATATTCATCTCTCAATTTAAAACTTTGAATTCCATAATGCCGAATGCTATTGTCTACTAACCAAACATACTCATATGCAGCCACAATCATCCATGTATAATTCCATAACTAATTCGGCAACTTCATCATTTCAAATCATAGAGTTTCATATTAACTTATTCCTTAGTAGTACATAGGCGAGTACATAATGCACATTAACAAACCAACACTTTCAATAACTAAATCAAAAGTCTCATAATAATAATTCACACCAAAACAATGATACATAATTCGGCCCTACCCTCAAGTACACATATTATTTATAGGTTCAATTAGACTATCATGAAATTTTCTAACACCTTTGCCCACACATGATCTTCCACAAAAAAACTTAGTCATTTTATTTCAACAAGATTAACACAAGCTCAACCGAATGCTCATACATATGTATCTCATGCACATTTCGAACTTAAAATCTAAGCTACTCAAAGCCGAAACTTCCAACTTAATTAACAAGAGTCTTACACCAATTAATCATACACACACAACATCAATTCCTCTTATTTTTCACATAATTTACTAACAAATGAAACCTTTACTCCAATTTAATTAAATTCCATAATTCCCTTCATCTAAAAGTCACACTCACATTCGGCAATCTCACCATGCCTTTATAATCCACACCCGATTTCTAAATTCCTCCCAAGAGCCTCCAAACAAGTCATTTTATCAACTAAAAGCTCCATTTGCACTAAATAAATCAACCATCATAATTCATAACATAAACACCATAACCGAATGAATTTCTCCCAAGTTCAACTAAATACAAGCCATGGGCAAGGTAGAATACTAGCTAACAACCAAAATGCACCTAAAATTTCCAAAGGAAACAATCAACCTTACCTCAATTTTGCCTTAGCCGAAACCGATTGCAAGGAGTATTTCTTTCCCCTTTTCTTTTCTTCAAGTTACAACAAAGAAGAACAAATGGATTTACTTTGTTCTTTTCACCATTTTCTTTATTATTTTATTCATTATAAAATCCAATTTAGCATAATTTCATATAATTTTATCCATAAACAATAAACTAATGTAATTTACCAACCCATTCATCATGCATGGTCGGCCACTAAAACAAAAAGGCTAATTTGACATGCAAATCCTTTAATTTGAAACCTTATACAACCTCCTTCTTGAATTTTAGCCACAAACATCATAGTACTTATCACTTTAGTCCTCTAGTTCGGCAATCACATACTCTAAGTCAAGTTCAAACATTTCAATTTCACACATACAATTATCATACAAATTAAACGTAAGATATCGTATTTAATTATTTTTGTGATTCGGTTTAGTGGTCCCGAAACCACTTTCCGATAGGGTATATTTGATAGTGTGACTTCAAGCTCCAACTTTCAACGATCCCCAAGCTAGATTGGCAAGACTACAAAGAAGAGGGAAAAGTAAGGGAGTAAGCATAAATGCTTAGTAAGTTGCATGAAATAAATAACTTAAATCATAGAATAAACATTCAAATGAGGCAACATGAAATGTCATAAGAATCATTTACACCAAACATAGCTTACTCATACTCTTTCTTACCGACATGTTCATATTTTGTTTCTTAACTGTTTGACTTCTCGAGTTAGAATCTTAATTGGTTCTTCACTATAAGTCATGTTCTGTTGAATTTCAATCTCTATTCGGGTAATCACATGTGAAGGGTCTGGTCAGTAGTGTCGCAACATAGACACATGAAATACATCGTAAATCTTTTCCAACTCAGACAGTAAAGCTAGCCAATAAGCTACTGGCCATATCCTCTCAGTGATCTCATAAGGTTCGATAAAACATGGACTTAATTTACCTTTTCGGCCAAATCTAACAAATTTTCTCCACGGAGAAACTTTCAAAAATACTTTATCCTCGACTTGGAACTCTATTTCTTTCCGCTTCAAATCTGCATACGACTTATGTCTGTTAGACGTAGCTTTCAAACAGTCTCGAATCACCTTTAGTTTCTCTTCTGTTTCCTTGACTAGATCAACCCCGCGAATCTGATTTTCTTTGAGTTTTGTCCAATACAAAGGCGTTCGACACTTACGCCATACAATGCCTCATAAGGTGCCATTTTTAAACTCACCTGAAAATTGTTGCTGTAGGCAAATTCAACCAAAGGTAGATACTTTTCCCAACTACCTTGGAATTCCAGTACACAACATCTAAACATATCCTCAAGCACCTATATTACTTTCTCTGACTGATCGTCAGTCTGTGGATGGAAAGTGGTACTAAAGTTTAGCTTTGTACCCAAAGCTTCCTGTAACTTTTTCCAAAATCATGACGTGAATCTCGGATCTCTATCCAAAATGATCGATAATGGTACTCCATGTAGCATTACAATCTCTGAAATATACAAGTCAGCTAACTTGTCAAGTGAATAATCTGTACGCATTGGTATAAAATTAGCTGACTTTGTAAGCTTGTTGACCACAACCCAAACAACATCTTTCTTGTTCAGTGTTATTGGTAAACCTGTCACGATATCCATGGTAACATGGTCCCATTTCCACTCGGGAACCATGATAGACTGTAATAAACTAGAGGGTACTTTGTGTTCTACTTTTACTTGCTGACAAATCAAGCACTTCGATACAAACTCGAAGATAACTCGTTTCATGTTCAGCCACCAATACCATTTCTTCAAATCATTGTACATCTTGGTACTACCAGGGTGAATGGACATATGACTACTATGTGCCTCATGTAGAATTCTCCGAATAAGCTCATCATCCTTTGGTACACAAATTCAGTCTCGGAACTTTACACAACCACCCGAATCAATCTGAAATTACGAATCGGTACCTGATTCACACCGAGCTTTCTTAGCTTACAATTCTTTGTCACTTGACTGTGCCTCACAAATCTCTTGAATGAACATTGGTCTAGCTCTCATCTCTACTAAAACCGAACCATCATCGATTATGGGCAACTGTGTGTTCATAGCTCTCAAAGTAAATAGTGATTTCCAACTTAAAACATCAACCACCACATTCGCTTTCCCCGAGTGATAATCAATGACCAACTCATAGTCCTTTAATAACTCGAGCCATCTTCGTTATCGTAGGTTCAAGTCTTTCTATGTCATCAAGTACTTAAGACTCTTGTTGTAACACCCTTTACCCGGGTTTATCGCCTTACCCGAGCACGAGGCATTACCAGAGAATATCACCATCATTCATACATAATCGAACCACAAATTTTCAATCCAATTTAAAACTTATTCATAAAACACCATACAACCCTTAAAGTGAGCCTACAAGGCCCAAAACATAGTTTGAGAATGGTCCGAGACTAAACAGAGAACTTAGAAAAATTTTGGAAAATTTGACCTAATATAGAGCACATGCCCGTGTGAAATAAGGGCACGTTTGTATGGGCAAGCCATGTGGTCACACACGCCTATGTCCCCTACCCGTGTTGAATTATTGGAAAATTATTTTTCATTTTGAACTTACATGGGTTTTCACATGGCCGAGCACACGGCCTCAACATGCCCGTGTGGCCTCCCCGTGTGAAAAACTGGGACATTTCATTTATGATGTTAGCATGCCATTTTGGTCACACGGCCAGAGGACACACCGTGTGACCAGGCTATGTGACGTCCTTAAACTCTGAAAATCCCATGCAAAATTCACACGCCCTACTTACATGGCTGTGGGGGTTGGTCGTGTGGCCCTAAGTTAGGTTATTTTCCAAGCCATACTTTACCCCAAAACACATGCTATCACTACCACTTTTAACACCAGATATCAAACACATCTTTAGTCATCAAAATGACTCCATTTACCCATCCACCACCCAATTCAATTTAAACACACACAAACACACTAAGTATTCCATGAACTTCCTCATAAGGATAGATAACAAAATATCATCATCAATGGCTAAATCACTTAGCCTTGGTTTCAAAATGACTTATCCTATGACATTACCACAACATAACCAACCCAACCTACACCTACAACATCACAAAGTCCCTATACATGCCATAGTTTAAGAGTTCGTTTTTACTATACCAAAAGATATTGTCGATAGTGTGGGTGGTCCTTCGACTCGATCCGACCTCGAGCTGGCTTGACTGAATCTATAAGACAAGGGAAAAGAGAAAAGAGTAAGCTTTAAAAGCTTAGTAAGTCTATATGTAAATAATTACCATCATAACAACATTTATCCATACCAAGGTCTCTCTCTCACATGCCAACTTACCACCTAAACTTACCAACATTTTCACACAAATCATGCACATTATTTTTACCCACTTAAGTTTACATGCACCCTTGCATCAACATGCATTTTTTGACAATTACACTTGCCCAAAGGTTAACACTTGCACACACAAGACACGCTACCACACCAAGTCTCTTTAGTTAGTATTCTCGTTGAACTCTTTGGATTAACAGTTAATACTCGGTGGACTTTCTGCTCATGATTCCACCAACACATAAACCCGGCTCTCGGATACACAAGGTGAAGTTCACTTTATGACCCGTGTGACCTGGCTATTTAATCTCATAGCCTTCGCGTGCACATGGTGAAGTTCACTTTATCACTCATGTGACATAGCCATTTAGCCTCGTAACTATCATGTTCACATGGTGAAGTTCACTTTATCACACATGTGACTTAGCCATTATGTTCCATAGTCCTCGAGTCTACATGGTGAAGTTCATTTTATCACACATGCGACCTAGCTATATTTGTTTGTATCACTCGTTATTTCCAAAGGTTCAAACAAGAACTCTCATTTCTATACTTTCAACATCATACAAAATTACTCAATAGCAACATTTCATAACATCCACTAGAATCAATAATGTATAAATAAAATGGACACCTTATTACATATAAACTTACCTCGACAACAAAAAGCGATATTTTGCCAATTAATTCGAGACTTTGCCCTTGCCCTGATCAAGGTTGCTTCCTCGATCTTCTCGATCTATAATGACACATTTAACTCGTCTAATGCACACATTACTCAATTTAGTCCAAAATCATCCTATGACAATTTTTACCATTTTACCCCTAACTTTGTAAATTTTTACAACCAAGTCCTTAGGCTCGTAAATTGAAATGTATCAATTCTCTTGGTTACCCAAGCCTAGCCGAATATCCATGGCACTCAAAATAGCCCTTATTTCTCATCAATTTATACTTTTACCACTCAATTTATTAACTTTGCAAATTGGTCTTTTTTAGGGACTTTCATGAAAAATCACCTAGTAATCATAGTTTACCACGCCCTAAACCTTCATATGCCACCACTAGACATCAAAATAATAGCATGTCATACATGGGTAAAATTTGTGACATTAACCCTAGCTTAAAATAATGGTAAAATTAGCTTCAGCAATCTACGAGGATTCTAAAAATACGAAGAAAATTAAAAACGGGGCTCGATTACACTTACTATGAGCTTGAGAAGTTGTCAAGACCCTAGCTAAGGTTTCCCACCATGTTCGGCCAAGGAGAAAGGATTATGGAAACATTTTGGCCTTATTTTTCCCTTTTTATTTCTTTTATTAACTAATGACCAAAATGCCCTTTGTTAAAAAACCTGTGATATTCCACCCTTCCTTGGGTATTTTTGTCTAAACTAATTTAAAATGGTTTAATTACCATATAAGAACCTCTAATTTAGAAAACTAATTCAATCAAATACCTTTATGGATTAAAACCTATATTTTTCATGTACTGCAATTTAGTCCAACATACCAAATTGGAGATGTAACCGATAAAATTCACACACCAAAATTTCACATATTTATCCAAACACCCAATAAACATCAAAGTTAAATAGGAATAATATTTTAATCCTCGGATTCATGGTTTTGAAACCACTTTTTCGTTTAGCCCTTAGTTCGGGCTGTTACAACTCTTTTCCCTTTAGAGATTTTTGACCCTGAAGATCTTACCGGTAAATAGGTTCGAGTACTATTTCCTCATAGCTTCCTCCGGTTCCCACTTAGCCTGTTCCACACCATGTTTTTGCCACAACACTTTCATCAAAGCTATATTCTTGTTTCTTAATTGTTTAACCTCTCAAGCCAAAATCTTAATCTGCTCCTCCTCATAGGTCATGTCCAGCTGAATCTCAACATCCATAGGTGAAATCACATGTGAAGGATTTGAACGATACCGTCGTTACATCGACACATGAAACACATTATGTATCTTCTCCAACTCTGATGGTAAAGCTAGACGGGATGCCACTGGTCCTATTCTTTCCGCAACCTCGTATGGTTAACTGAAATGCAGACTTAACTTGCCTTTTTGGCCAAATCTTAATATTTTATTCCAAGGAGACACTTTCAAAAATGCTTTATCACCAACCTGAAATTCAATCTCTTTCCTTTTTAAATCAGCATAAGACTTTTGCTGGTCAGAAGTAGCCTTTAAACAATCCCAAATATCTTCACCTTTTCCTCAGTCTCTCTAACCAAATCAACATCATGAATCTGTTTCTCATTCAACTTGGTCCAATACAAGGGAGTTCAACATTTTCGGCCATATAATGCCTCATAAGGCGCCATCCTTATACTCGATTGATAACAATTGTTGTAGGCAAATTCCATCAAAGGCAAATATTTTTCCCAACTACCCTCGAACTCTAAAACACAACACGGAAGCATATCTTCAAGAACTTGTATTACCCTCTTGGATTGGCCATCCGTCTACGGGTGAAATGCGGTACTAAAATTTAACTTCGTACCTAGTGCCTCTTGCAACTTTTTCCAAAATCTCAAGGTAAACCTCGAATCTCTATCCGAGATGATAGACATAGGTACCCCATGTAACCTTACAATTTCAGCAACATATAATTCGGCTAATTTATCAAGTGAATAATCCACACGTACCAGTATGAAATGAGCTGACCTCGTCAATCTGTCCACAATAACCCACACAACATCTTTCCTTTCCGGTGTCAAAGGAAGTCCTGTCACAAAATCCATGGTAATCTTATCCCACTTCCATTCGGGAACCATTACTGGCTGAAGCAAACCCGAAGGTACCTGATGCTCCGCCTTCACCTGTTGGCAGATCAAACACTTTGTCACAAATGCTGAAATGTCCTTTTTCATGCCCGGCCACCAATACAATCTCTTCAAGTCATTATACATTTTTGTGCTACCCAGATGTACAGATAAACAACCACTATGTGCCTCAAGCAAAATTTCCCGAGTCAACTCCTCATCTCGAGGAACACAAATTTTATTATGAAACATCAAGCAATCATCCAAACCAACTCTCAAATCCAAGTTATCACCTGTCTCGCACTGAACCCTCTTGGTTTGCAATTCATCATCATTCTTTTGAGCTTTACAAATTCGCTATAGAAATAATGGCTTACCCCTCAATACAGCTAATATAGAACCATCATCATACAAGGTCAAACTCGTGCGCATAGCTCTCAAAACACAAAAGGATTTTCTATTCAAAGCATCCGCAACCACATTTGCCTTTTCGGGATAATACTCAATTACTAGCTCATAATCCTTTAACAATTCAAGCCACCTCTATTGCCTCAAGTTTAATTCCTTTTGATTCATCAAGTATTTCAAAATTTTGTGGTCAGTAAAAATCTGACATTTCTCATCGTACAAATAATGGTGCCAAATCTTCAAAGCAAAGACGATAGCAGCCAACTCTAAATCATGTCTCGGATAGTTCCTTTCATGTGGTTTTAATTGCCTCGAAGCATAGGCCACCACCTTGCCCTCTTGCATAAGTACACATCCAAGGACATTTCCTGAGCATCACTATAAATTACAAACTTTTTTCCCGACTCAGGTTGCACTAGCATTGGTGCCTCAGTCAATTTATCTTTCAATTGGTCAAAACTTTGTTGACATCTTTCGGTCCACTCAAATTTTACATCATTTTGAAGTAGCTTGGTCATAGAAGAAGCAATCATAGAAAAACCCTCGACAAATCATCGGTAATAGCCAGGTAAACCCAGAAAGCTTCTAACCTCAGTTACATTCTTCGGCGGCTTCCAATACCCGAATATCATCACCCGAGACTATATGTCCCAAAAACCCAACTTCATGTAGCCAAAACTCACTCTTGGTAAATTTAGCAAATAACTTTTCTTTTCTCAAAATTTGCAATACCGTCCTTAAGTGCTCGACATGTTCTGACTCATCCTGAGAATAGATCAATATGTCGTCTATAACACCACTACAAACTTGTCCAAATATTGCCGAAAAGTTCAGTTCATCAAGTCCAACAACATAGCCACTGCATTAGTTAAACCGAAAGGCATAACAAGAAATTCATAATGTCTGTACCTCATTCTAAAAGTAGTCTTTGGCACATCGGATTCCTTAACCCGCAGCTGGTAATAGCTAGATCTCAAGTTAGTCTTAGAGAACACCGTTACTCCCTTTAATTGGTTGAATAAATCATCAATTCTCGGCAATGGATACTTGTTCTTGATAGTCACTTTATTGAGCTGCCTATAATCAATACAAAGCCTTATCGACCCATCCTTCTTCTTTACGAACAATACAGGTGCACCCCAAGGAGAGAAACTTGGCCTCACAAATCCTTTTTCTGTTAACTCTTGGAATTGAGCGTTTAACTCTCTCAATTCTATTAGAGCCATCCTATATGGAGCAATGGAAATAGGTGCAGTCCTAGGTAACAAATCAATAGCAAACTCAATTTCTCTAACAGAGGTAACCCAGGTAACTCTTCCGGAAACACGTCTAAAAATTCACAAACTACGGGCAGATATTCAAGTCTCAATTCTGACACCTCATTATTCAACACATATGTAGATAAGCCTCACACCCCTTTCTCATACATTTTTGAGCAGACATGCAAGAAATTAACACTGGCATTTTAATCGACTCATCTGTTCCAACCCACAGAATTTCGACACTTTCACATTTTAGTTCAAGAGTTTTCTGTCTACAATTTACCTTAACATCATGTAATGTCAACCAATCCATGCCCAAAATAATATCAAACTCGTCAAATGGCAACAACATCAAATTAGCCGAAAAACAGTAACCCTGAATCATCAAAGGACAATTCCTGCAAACATTATCTACCAATACAAATTTGCCTAATGGGTTCGACACCTTAATAACAATTTCAGTCAACTCAACAAGCAATGTCATACTATGCACCAATTTTTCAAAAATATAAAAATGAGTGAAGCCTGGGTCTATCAATACAATAACATCAATATTATAAAGTGAGAATGTATCAGTAATCACGTCTAGAGATGATGCCTCCTCACGAGCTTGCATAGCATAAGCTCTACCAGGTGTTCTTGTCTCGGATCTCACAATTGTATCTTTCACTATACGCTTACCACTAGTTCCACTTTTGACGTTCTTTGGCGGTCTACCCTTGCTAGTAGTGTGACTTGATCTAACACCTTGAAATTTCTCATCTCCCACTCTCTCAAGGTAATCTCTAATAAAATGATCTACGGAACTACACCTAAAACAAGCTGGGTTAGGTCCCCAGCAATTATCGGTGTGTCGTCTGCCACAGGTCTGACACTCAGGTCTATTAGTCCTCACGTTACCCACACTAGCCATCGATGTAGCTTGGGTTTTAGAACCTGAATATGTTTTACCCTGATCTCGGTGTGACTGTCCAGCTGAAACTGTAGTTCAAGGATTCATTTCTTTAGATCTCTTTGATGAAGATTGTAAGGACTTACTCATCGATCTCTTCCGAGCATCTCAAGCCTCCATAATTTCTTTTCTCTTCTCTTTATTTAACTCCTCGGCTTTGCATGCTCCTTCAACTAACACCACAAATTTTTTTAGTTCTAGAATTCCCACCAGCACTTTAATATCCTCATTGAGCTCATCCTCAAACCTTCTACACAACATCGCCTCGGTAGAAACACATTCTTGTGCATATTTTCTAAGTCTAACAAATTCAAGTTCATACTTAGCCCCAGTCATCTTACCTTGCTTCAACTCGAGGAACTCCTTCCGTTTTTGATCCAAAAATCCCTAACTTATATACTTTGTGCAAAATTCCTCTAGAAAGAAATCCCAAGTCACTTTCTCCCTCGGGACCACAAATATTAATGTTTTCCACCAACGATAGGCTGAATCTTTCAACAAGGACACGGCACATTTTAGACACTCCTCAAGTGTACAAGACAATTCCTCAAATACTCTGATGGAATTTTCAAGCCAAAACTCCGCTCTCTCTGAATCATCATCCACACTAGCTCTAAACTCTTCGGCTCTTTATTTCTGAATTTTATCCACCGAAAGTTTTGCCAACCTTACCATATCAACACCCTACGGTGCTACAGGAACTAGTTGTGATATAGGCGGGGGAGGAGGGGGTTGAGCATTAGGGTTTACTCTAACAAAATTAGTGTACCAGTCATTCATCATTCATAGAAAGACATCTCGAGCCTCGTCTCCTTAACTCATAGTCTCATTTCTACTCTCTATCAGCGCGGTCCCTTGCACGAGAGCCGGCGCATTACTAGCAACATCATCAGCTGTAGCTAGTTTGGGATCCATTATTATTTAAAACCAAAACATAGTTTAGAAAAGTTAAGAGTCACCACACTATCATAATATATCTACGACATGTATAGCTAGAGTTATCCACAACACTACGGTAGTCCGAGAACCAACTAAACAATAGCTCTGATACCACTAAATGTAACACCCCTTACACGAGTTTATCGCCTTACTTGAGCACGAGGCATTATCGGAGAATATCACCATCATTCACACACAATCAAACCAAAAATTTTCAATCTAATTTAAAACTTATTCATAAAATACCATACGACCCTTAAAGTTAGCCTACGAGGCCCAAAACATAGTATGGGAATAGTCTAAGACCAAACTGAGAACTTAAAAAAATTTTGGAAAATTTGGCCTAATACAGGGCACATGCCTGTGTGAAACAGGGGCACGTCCGTATGGGCAGGCCATGTGGTCACACACGCCCGTGTCCCCTACCCGTGTTGAATTATTGAAAAATTATTTTTCATTTCAAACCTACAGGGGTTTTCATACAGCCGAGCACATGCCTGTGTCTTTCACACAGCCTCGACATGCCTGTATGGCCTCCTCGTGTGAAAAAATAGGACATTTTGTTTATGATGTCAGCATGCCATTTTGGTCAAATGGCCATAGGACATGCCTATGTGACTAGGCCGTGTGACGTCCTTAAACTCTGAAAATCCGATGCAAAATTCAGACGCCCTACTTACATGGCCGTGGGGGCTGGCCGTGTGGCCCTAAGTTAGGCTATTTTCCAAGCCATACTTTACCCCAAAACACATGCTATCACTACCACTTTTAACACCGCATATCAAACACATCTTTAGTCATCAAAATGACTCCATTTACCCATCCACCACCCAATTCAATTTCAACACACACAAACACACTAAGTATTCCACGAACTTCCTCATAAGGGTAGATAACAAAATATCATCATCAATGGCTAAATCACTTAGCCTTGGTTTCAAAATGACTTATCCCATGACATTACCAGAACATAACCAACCCAGCTTACACCTACAACATCACTAAGTCCCTATACATGCCATAGTCTAAGAGTTCATTTTTACTATACCAAAAGATATTGTCGATAGTGTGGGTGGTCCTCCGACTCGATCCGATCCCAAGCTGGCTTGACTTAATCTATAAGACAAGGGAAAAGAGAAAAGAGTAAGCTTTAAAAGCTTAGTAAGTCTATATTTAAATAATTACCATCATAACAACATTTATCCATACCAAGGTCTCTCTCACACACACCAACTTACCACCTAAACTTACCAACATTTTCACACAAATCATGCACATTATTTTTACCACTTAATCCCACATGCACCCTTGCATCCACATGCATTTTCTGACAATTACACTTGCCCAAGGGTATACACCTGCACACATAAGACACACTACCACACCAAGTCTCTTTAGTAAGTATTCTCGTTGAACTCTTCAAATTAACATTTCATACTCGGTGGACTTTCCGCTCATGATTCCACCAACACATAAACCCGGCTCTTGGGTACACAAGGTGAGTTCACTTTATCACCTGTGTGACCTAGCCATTTAATCTCGTAGCCTTCGCTTGCACATGGTGAAGTTCACTTTATCACCCATGTGACTTAGCTACATATGATATTGCTCCCGTGTACACATGGTGAAGTTCACTTTATCACTCATGTGAGATAGCCATTTAGCCTCGTAACTGTCATGTTCACATGGTGAAGTTCACTTTATCACACATGTGACTTAGCCATTAAGTTCCATAGTCTTCGGGTCTACATGGTTAAGTTCAGTTTATCATACATGTGATCTAGCTATATTTGTTCGTATCACCCTGTTATTTTCAATGGTTCAAATGGGAACTCTCATTGCCATACTTTCAACATCATACAAAATTATTGAATAGCAACATTTCATAACATCCATTAGAATCAATAATGTACAAATAAAATGGACACCTTACTTACATATAAACTTACCTTGACAACAAAAATTGATTTTTTGCAAGTTAATCCAAGACCATGCCCTTGCCCCGGTCAAGGTTGATTCCTCAATCTTCTAATCTATAATGAGACATTTAACTCGTTTAATGCACACATTACTCAATTTAGTCCAAAATCATCCTATGACAAATTTTACCATTTTACCCCTAACTTTGTAAATTTTTACAACCAAGTCCTTAGGCTTGTAAATTGAAATGTATCAATTCTCTTGGTTACCCAAGCCTAGCCGAATATCCATGGCACTCAAAACAGCCCTTATTTCTCATCAATTTATACTTTTACCACTCAATTTATTAACTTTGCAATTTGGTCCTTTTTAGGGACTTTCATAAAAATCACCTAGTAATCATAGTTTACCACACCCTAAACCTTCATATTCCACCATTAGACATCAAAATACTTGCATTTCATACATGGGTAAAATTTTTTACATCAAACCTTGCTTAAAATAATGGTAAAATTAGCTAGAGCAAGCTACGAGGATTCTAAAAATATGAAGAAAATTAAAAATGGGGCTCGATTGCACTTACTATGAGCTTTAGAAGTTGTCAAAACCCTAGCTATGGTTTCCCACCATGTTTGGCAACGGGGAAAGGATTATGGACACATTTTAGCCTTATTTTTCCCTTTTTATTTCTTTTATTAACTAATGACCAAAATGCCCATCATTAAAAACCTTTAATATTATTCCCTTCCTTGGGCATTTTTGTCCAAACTAAGTTAAAATGGTTTAATTACCATATAAGGACCTCTAATTTAGAAACCCAATTCAATCAAATACCTTTATAGATTAAAACCCATATTTTTCACCTACTGCAATTTAGTCCAACATACCAAATTGGACATATAACCAATAAAATTCACACACCAAAATTTCACATATTTATCCAAACACCTAATAAACATCAAAACTAAATCGAAATAATATTTTAAGCCTCGGATTCATGGTTTCGAAACCACTTTTTCATTTAGCCCCTAGTTCGGACTGTTACACTTGTGATCAGTGAACACTTGGCATTGCTTGCTGTATAAATAGTGCCTCCAAATCTTTATTGCAAATACTATTGCGGCCAAATCCAAGTCTTTAATCATTCCATGAAATTGTAGACCATAAAAATATAATAAAAATAAATTTTTTCTATGTTAGATTTGTGGTCCTGAAACAACTATTCTGACTAGGCCTAAAATCGGACTATTATAGATCAATTTGAAACAAATACAAAAACATAAGAAAATTTTGTAAACAGAGTTCACACAAATGCGTGAAAGGCTGAGACTATATGAGGATGAGACACATGGACGTTTGGGTAGACTGTGTAATAGACTAACCCTGTGTGGGGTTGGATTCACACGACCATGCGAACAAACAGTGTAACTCACTAAAGTTGTGTAGGTAAATGGTGTAATTTCTCAAAAGTTATCACATGATTATGTCACCGGGCCGTGTAACAGGCTGTGGTTGTGTGCAATCTGTACATGCATAATTTCAATAGGTCACATCGTCGTGAACCAGCCTGTATAACAGCCTGATGAATTGTCTCGGAACTGTGTGTGGCACATGGCCATGTGGCACCATAACTGACCTATAAGTCTCAAAAACAACCTAAACCTCTTTTCATACACAAGCATGATCTAAAGCATAACAAGCCCACATAAAAAACCTGCATATGATACACTAATATATCAACCAAAATACCACATTCACACCATACCAATATGCCTCAAATGACACCTCAGCATAATCAACCTAACATACACCATTTGACCATTTAAAAACATCTTGAAATAGCTTAATATCGACCACAAAAACTGGTATTAGAACTTACCAAATTATTTCAACTACAACACAAACAAACCATCCATTTCTTTCACAACCATTTACGTACAAAACTCATCTCATAGCATAACACCTACTCACTATTTAAATCATTAAGCATACATGCCAAACTATTTAACATTATAACATTAACATGACCATTGCCATCACACACATATAAATACATATACACACATGACTCTCAATATGCCAACGAAATCCAAAATAGAATATTGTATAACCATATAACACCCTTAGGTACATGCTATGACCGAATTGAAAACATCACCAACACTTGAGTTCAGAATTTGTCACTAGACGTTAATGTTGACAATCGAATAAAAAAAACCTAGACTGCGCACAGAAAACAAAATCGTACGTTGTGTATAACTCAGTGGTATTTCTATAATCCGAACATTAAAACATAACATAAGTCATTTAAAATGCATAGCTTAAAAATAAATGATGATATGTAATTAACATGTCAATTATATGATTTCTTACATCCTTTGATCAAATCTAACACAATTTATTAATATTAAGACATAGCAAATCCACTTCATATATTATTTGATATATCAATTCATATGATATCACATTCCATCTCAATTTCCAAATTCATGTGTTCAATGAACATAACTATTAATGTTTCAACTCATTTCACAAATGAATATTCCATTTCACATTTTCATTTCTTATGCATTTGCCATTTCAATATCAAATATCACATCTGATATAGATTTTTCAATCTCATGGATTGGAGGACTTATTCATCAAAATTATTTCAATTATAAATATTAAGTTTTTACCATTTATCTCCCTATTAACCTGACTCAGACTCGAATGGAGACACGAACCCAACCAACACACCATTTTGACACCCAGTTCCTCATTGAATAAATTCGAAGTAAATAGTTGCACCCAATGCTTTTCAATAACTTTGATACCTAGTGTCTCATTGTTATAACCGAAGCAATTTGGAACCCAGTGCCTCATTGATAAACCATAATATATACATATTTTTACCCCATGCTTAGCATATTTGAGGATGATTTATCATTAGAATCGAGGAATATGATGCTCCTAATCCTTTAATTTCATGTTTTATACTTAGGTGAGCATAAAAAAGAGAAAAGAGCGAGGAACAGGCCAAAAACGGACAAAATGGGCCCAAATTAGCATTAACACGGCCTAAGGAATTTTCACACGGGTAATCCACACGTCCGTGTGGATTTATCAGTGTTGAACACGGCCTAAGCCCAAGTCACACAGGCGTGCCACACAGGCATGTCCCTGTCGAGCCCTGCTTCAATTTCATGAGGGAAAAAGCTAATTTTTGGGTATTTTGGGCATTCCAAAGTCTATATAAACACCCTAAGGGGGGAAACAAAAGACACACAGAGCAGAAAGCATGAAATTGCTCAAAGAACTCTGACTGACCCATCTCAGAAGCAAGATTTCAATCAAGGCTAAAGATCTCCCTTCAATTTCCTTCAAGGGTTTTTGGGTGTTCTTTATGTTTTGTTATTTTCCCAATTTTGAGATGTTTTCTTTTATCATTATGAACTAAATCCCCTAAATACTTGAGGGGGATGAAACGTAAGACAGATCTTGTTATTAATATATGAATTATATGATAAATACTTGATTTGTTCTTAATTGTGTTATTAATTCTTGTGTTAATATTTCAGGATATTAATATAAGTGGAATGTGCTTTTTCAGTAGAGCAAAAGTCCCTGTTTAAGAGTAGATCCAACACAATTAAGCGGAGTTGATCGCAATCCTAGACATAGGACGACGAAAATCTACCGAATTAGAGTCAAATCTAATAAGGGAATCCATAGATCGAGTTAATGCAACATTAGGGGTTTTAATTAGAAAGAAATTTCAATTAATCAACCTAGGATTAGTTGTTCTTAGTCTTGAAAGAGATATTAACATAATTTAGGGATTTCTACGGATCAAGTCAAGTGAATAAATCGTCTAGTTCAGAGTCTAATAACAAGTGAAGTCTAGGTAGATTGTTCCTTGGGTATTGTCTTAATCAATCAGTTTTCCCAAAAAGTAATTTCCCTAATTTACTCTATGTCATGTTCATAGTTAATTAGTTTAATTTAATTAGTTTAAAACAAATTCCCTTTATTTCTAGGCTAGATAATAGAAAGAAAGTTATTACTAGTACTTTTAGTTCCTGTGGGTTCAACATTCTGGTCTTGCCACTAAACTATACTACTGTTCGATAGGTGCGCTTGCTTTTATCGTGATAATAGTTAGTTTTTAGGCACGATCATATTACTTTATCATCACACACACGATAGAGCAAGTTTTTGGCGCCGTTACTAGGGAACTAAGATATTTGGAAAATTTGATTGCTATTACTTTAGCTATTTTTACGTTTATTTGCAATTTATTTTTATTTTTAGGTTTTATTTACTAAATCTTTCATTTTTTTCTCCTCTGACAGGTATCTCTGGTTTATGACTAGAAGAAACTCGTCAGGACCTTTGCTTTTTGATAGCGATATGAAGCTACAATATGTAGAAACCGTAGAGAAATAAGGCAAAGCTTATAGTACATATAAGAAGGACAAGAGCACAAAACCGAGTCTACCGAAAAGATGGAGGCAAATCCGAACAATCCACTACCTCCTATGGTAGCCGCAGATCTGGTGAATCAGAATCCTACTCCTCGTACTATGTATGACTATGCTAGGCCTAATTTAGCTGGTACTGAATCTAGTATTGTTAGGCCTGCTATTGCTGCAAGTAATTTTGAACTAAAACCTAACACCATTTAGATGATTCAACAGTTTGTTCAGTTTGATGGTTTGCAGGATGAGGATCCTAATACACATTTAGCAAACTTTTTGGAATTCTGTGACACTTTTAAGATTAATGGCGTTTTTCTTTGAGGAATAAGGCTAAATAGTGGTTGAATTCTCTACCACGAGGGTCTATCACTACTTGGGAACAAATGACTGAAAACTTTCTTTTAAAATATTTTTCGTCGGCTAAAACGGCAAAATTGAGGAATGATATTTCTTCTTTTGTGCAGATGGATCTAGAAACACTTTATGATGCATGGGAGAGATACAAGGACTTGTTGACAAAGTGCCCTCACCATGGTTTACCTTTGTGGCTACAGGTTTAGACTTTTCATAATGGTTTGAACCCCTCAACAAGGAAAATGATTGATGCAGCTGCTGGAGGAACCATAAACAACAAAACACCTAAGAAGGCTTATGAGTTTATGTAGGAGATGTCTCTGAATAACTATCAGTAGCAAGTCGTAAGGATAAAGACACAAAAAACTGCCAATGTTTTCAATATTGATGCAGTTGCTATGCTTTCTAGTCAGGTAGAACTTTTGAATAAAAAGATTGACGGTTTAGTCAGTTCTACGCAGGTACATCCAGTGATAAGGTGTGATTCAATTGGAAGAGGGATGCACAACACAGATCAACCTTACAATCCTAGCACTGAGGAAGAACAAGTCAACTATATGGGTAACAATTCGAGACCCCAAAATAACCCGTATAGTAATAGTTATAGTGCAGGTTGGGGGAACCACCCCAATTTCTCATGGGGTGGTCAAGGAAATCAAAGGCCACCACCCTCTCCAGACTTCCAACAACCACCCTACCAACAAGAGAAAAAGTTAAACCTTGAAGAGATGCTCACTAAATTTATCTCAGTGTCAGAAACCCATTTCCAAAACAACAAGACAACACTCAAAAATTAGCAAGCATCGATTCAAGGGCTCGAAACCCAGATAGGACAACTTGCTAAACTGATTTCTGAAAGACCACAAGGCAGCTTGCCAAGTAACACAGAACTAACCCAAGGGAGCAAATCCATGCTATTACTATGCTTGACGAAGGAGAGTTAGTTCAGAACAAATCAGAACTAAGGTAAAAAGTTGTGGTAAGTAAAGGTAAGGTTGAGGTAAGTCAAAAGGAGCCAATCAGTAAAGAAGATAGGCCTCGTGTCCCATACCTGAATGTGACAAGGAAAGACCGCACAGATGAACAATTTGGTAAATTCCTTAAGCTCTTAAAAAAATTACATATTAACTTACCATTTGTTAAAGCTCTTTCGCAGATTCCAAACGCTGTTAAATTCTTAAAAAAGCTTTTAGCAAACAAATGGAAGTTGGATGAGTCATCACAAGTGGAGCTGAATGCAGTTTGCTCAGCTATCTTGCAAAACAAGCTACCCAACAAACTGAAAGATCTAGGGAGTTTTACGATTCCTTGTTTAATTGGTAGTTCGAATGTTAAAAATGCCTTAGCTGATTTAGGGGCTAGTATAAACGTAATGCCTTATAAAATGTTTAAACAACTAGGTCCTGGGAAACCCAAACAAACTAGGATGAGCATTCAATTGGCTGATAAAACAATTAGATTTCCTAGGGGTATAATTGAAGATGTGCTTGTTAAAATT
Source organism: Gossypium stocksii (assembly GCA_020496765.1). NCBI lineage: Eukaryota > Viridiplantae > Streptophyta > Magnoliopsida > Malvales > Malvaceae > Gossypium > Gossypium stocksii. Next base: position 58,056,989 of record CM035630.1, read on the forward strand.
GACAAATTTATATTTCCAGTAGACTTTGTTGTTCTAGACATGGATGAGGATAGCGATGTGCCATTAATTTTAGGACGACCCTTTTTAGCAATTGTTAGGACTATCATTGATGTGGGTACAGGTGAACTCACACTTCGTGTAGGCAATGACACGATTACTCTTCAATCTCATGATTCTGTTAAGACATCTAATGATAGACATGATAATACGAGTTCTTTTAATGAGAGTAAACTTACTGTTCAACCTTCTTTGTAGGAGATTCCTCGCAAAAGCACAAATAAGCCACGTTCAAGTTCATGCGACAACAAGGGAGTAATCCATGAAGAGCGAATGCTTCAGATCGGGGAACTAGATGAATGGCTAATACTAGTTAAGGTGAAATCGAGAGGACAAGAGGAACCAAAGTGAATCCATGATGTGCCTATAGATAAAACGAAGCAATTTAAGATCGGGGACAAAGTATTGCTAGATGACAAGGACCCTCGAATTGCTACCTCAAAGCTTAATACACCTTCTTTCACGGTGTTAAATACTTTCCCTTATAGTATAGTCGAGGTAACACAGTCCAAAGTTGGAACTTTTAAGGTAAATAATACTCAACTCAAACCTTATTCTGATGACATTGATAGCAGGAGTGAGGAGTCTAAACTCCTCAAACCATTATGACCATACAAGAAAGAGGTAAGTCGAGCTTAGACTTTAAACAAGCGCTTTTCGGGAGGCAACCCCAGCACTAACATTTCTTTTTCTCTCTTAATTTCAATTCACTCACTAACTGAGACTTTACACGCAGGCTTTACTAATCCACATGGCTAGGCACACGGGCGTGCTTGAGGTCGCGGCCACACCACGAGAAGAAACACGACCGTGCGATATGGCCGTTTGAAAATTGGATTTTAAATTTTGAAAAACTACAAAGACACGGGATGCAATAAAGGCACACGAGCGTGCCTATCACCTGTAGGCAACACTGCCCAAGACACACGAGCATTCAACTAAACCCCACGGCTGTATGATATGGCCATTGGTGAACATGAGTAAATCACACAGGTGTATGACACACTCGTGTCCATTACCGGTGGGCGACACTGAGAAAATAGCATGGGTGTGTGACACACCCGTGCCTCAAGATCTTGGTTGATACTGACTGTCAAAACACGAGCTTGTGAACCATAACACTGGTGTGGGAGAAGCCAATGAAGCAGGGCACGGTCATGCGACACGGTCGTGTGAACCAACAAGCCCAAAGAACACGGGCGTGGACCACAAATCAGACGCGACCAAAAACCCCTAATCATGAAACACACGGGCTGAATGCGAGACACACAGGCATGTGCCACGCCTGTATGCCCTAACCACTATTTAAACCCCTCACTATTCATCATCTTCCCTACTCAAACCCTAACCCTCCTCTAGCCCCCGCTTACACCAGCCGTCTCTTGCACCGCCACTGTCCTAACTCCGACCAACACCACCCCAAAACCCACCCCTCACCTCTAATACTAAAAACCCCAAACACCCTCCTCCCCCTTCCTCCTTTCTCCCTCTTTTCTTCCCACCACCAATCGCCAGCCACAGTTCCGTCGTACCTCCGACCACCGTCCAACCATCATACCCCTCCATCGGTTCTCTTTTTCACCCTATTTGTTTTTCAGTATTTTTATTATTCCTTTTACTAAAAAAATATCGTAGGTTCATATTTTAATCAATTTTTTTTTCATTTTCCATACTTTTTGGTTGATATATGGAAATTGGTTGATTTTGGCTATTAATCTTAGTTTTCTGATTTTTGGCAGTTCCATAAAATTGATTAGTCATCATAGGATTGTTGTCATTATTTCATTATACCTTCTCAATTCTAGGGCCGCCGCTATTACTTTTTGTTATTTAATATCGTATGCTTCTAGATTAATAGTTTTTGCATCTTGGAATAAATTCTACATCTTAGATATCTTTATCATATTCTTGTCTTGCCCACATTTTTATAGGCTCTTCAATGTCTTTGATTGGTAATGCCTTTATCTTAACTAGAACACCTCATTTATTTACTTATCTATATTGTCCTTCAGATACACTATGTCAAATCCATGTGATAAGTCCAAAACAGTCGTCCATGCTTCAAAAAAATGAAAGGGACCCGGAACAACATCTACGAGCGTATCTACCGAAATGCGCCATCCATTTCTTTAGTTTCCACAAGGGACCCAGGAGAAGCTTTTTCAGATTCTTCACACTGGGCCCCTCGGCGTGGGCCAATGTTTTGACTGGGCCGCCTTAGAACATGTCCAACTAGCTAACGTGGTTCGGGCCCTATTGAGTACTGACCTATGGGGGCGATTCTTTGAGATCGTCAAATTGACGTACTTAGAGCTCACTCTCAAGCTTTGTTCTACCTTTCACCTACAAACGATCATGTCACAGTTCAACGACCTAGGCATAATTCAGTTCCATCTCGATGGCCTCGTACATCAACTCAGTGTGCCTGAATTTGGTGTTGCTCTGGGACTCTATACCGAGGAGTTCATGGATGACAGCGACTTCTCCGATCTCCATCGCCATATTCATTACTCCCCTTCTGCCTGTTGGAGAGCCCTGGTCCCTGCTTCAGCTACCTACGACCCTAGTCGCTCTAAGGCGACAACTCTCTCTCCATCATTGAGGTACCTCCATGCCATCCTCGCTCACACATTAACATGTCAACAAGAGAGCACCAGCATCATCAACACTCACAACGCCTATTTTCTATAGAGTATGGCGTACGGGCACATCTTCGACCTTGCTTACTTTATCGCCTTTGTCATTCCACATTAGACAGAGCGACATAGGAAGGGGGCAATTTGTATGGGCCCATATGTAACACGCCTAGCGGGATACTTCGGTCTCCTCAACACAGCGGCATAATCAGCCTCCCTCACCCTCATCGGTCAGATGTCCTCACAGGGCATCTCGAGTATGCTCTACATGAGGATGATCGAGCGACGACGTGGACACGGTCCTCCTCAATACCGTCTAGTTCAATCCACTGAGCAGGAGGACCCAGAGGACATTACTGATGATGTCCCTCCACCTTACGAGGAACCACCATCTCAGCGATCCATTTCCCAGTTCATGTGGCTGCTTCATTGACAGATCTCTTTGAGTGATTCACACGATTCGAGCAGCAGTGCTTTCAATGATTTGATCATATTGATGCTACTCTACAGCAGATCTGTCAGCATTTCCACATTTCATCTCCACCGACCCCACCTCGTGAACCATCTGGCGATGAGGACTTTTGAGTCCATTTATTTTTCTCTTTCATTTTATATTTATTTTTAATTTTATGTTTCTTTATCTTTATCATTATTCCTACTTTTGTGTCTTACAAAACTATATTAGTCTATCTTGAAATTTTATTTTATCTTTATGGCTGTTTCTTCATGAGTAACCATTCTAATATATACCTCTAAATACACTATTGATGCTATCGTAGTCAAAGAACTCAAGAGGCCAAATCTAGCTCTAATAGGAAAGGTACTCCACGACTGCCATGTCCTGCTCCATCACTACCATAACCACTATAACATTGAACAGCATGATCACATTTCCACTTCGCATTCTAAATGTGGAACCCAACCTCTACCACCACCGGAGTATCCTTCCCAACTCCGCTCTCACTACCTCAAGGACATCATCCAATATCCAGGAAGTTTCACTTTTCTCCCCATCTTATGATTTTATGCTTACATTTTTCGTGAATCTATCTTTGTACATTGAGGGCAATGTACATCTTAAGTGTGGGGGGAGTTATTAAATTACTTATCTTAAATTCGCTGAATTTTAGCTTGTTCTTAAGTATCTTCTCTCATATCACTTTTAGAATGAATTTTGATTGATTTACGATTTTTATTGATATGTCTTGAACTAAAACATAGGTATTTGTGCATTGATTGTTTAAAATTTAAGACACTAGAGAATCAAGCATGATAAGTTGATTTTTGAGAATTAAAAATTTTCTAGGTCGTTTCCCCAAGTTTAGGTATTATCTTGAAGTTTTAAATTCATAGGATTGACATCAAAAGCCATAATTTTTGTGAGATTTTGAGCCTTTAGAGCATATATCCTTTCATGCTCACTTTTATTGTTGCAATGAGTGTGTCAATATTGATTTGTTATTCTAGAACTTGCTTCGATTATAAATGTCGAGACCATACCATTGATTTGATAGACCGAGATGATAAAGGCACTTCAGTCTAACCCACTTACTCCATAAAAGCCTGCCTTCATAATTAACCCTTAGTGGACCCCCGTGAGCCTAACAAACCATCCATTGATTTACCTTTAATATTAACCTATAACCCATTATTGTTGAAATCCCCTTAATTACTTTGATACCTATTTTTGTCGAGATTTAAATTGAATAATTATCTAGCTATGTTCTCCTCCTTAGTTAGTAAAGCTTAAAGATTTACTTGATTTGTTCTTAATTAAAAAAATAATAAAAAAATGTTGAAGTCTAGCATACTATTATGAAGTTATGAACTCTTGATCTTAAACAATATTTTTCATGAGGAAAAGCTTAATTTTAGAAATTTGTTTCAGTGATAGAGATTTTTCTAGTTAGATAATTTTTCAGCTCAATCCTGATTCTAACATTCTCTTTCAGCTTGTGTCCACACCCCCTAACCAAAGCCCCGTTACAACCCTCTAAAGACCTTTTGATCGATGTATCATCTCAATTTATAGTGGTGGAGATTCGATTTTCATGCAAGCTTATGGTAATAACTCTTCATGTTGACTAATGAATGCTTAATTTTTAAACCCTTAAACACCTTAAGTGAGTTGAGTGAATCCTTAGTGAAGATGTTAACTATAACAACCCATTTTAGACCCTGGTTGGAACGAGTGGTTTCGGGACCATTAACCGAGTCAAAATATTATTTTATTTACTTTAATATGTTTTACAGCATGATAGATATATGGTGTGAAAGTTTCATATAAAAATTTTATTGATTGTTTGGCTAATTCGATAAAAATGACTAAATCGCATAAAGAGATAAATAGGAGTTCTATTTCATAAATGACTTATTTGATCATGGCTTTAAAAATGGGAGTCCTTAAATGGTTATTTTACCATCTTAAATGGTAGTGGACATCTATGTCCATATTATTATAGTTTTTAAATTGTTTTATTTAAAGGTTAAAATGATCATTTAGTAAATTATATGTTTAAATTAAAATAAAACAAAATTTCACTTTATTTCATTTGTTCTTCCACTGAAAATTATAAGGAAAAGAAGGGTTTTGAACTTCCTTGATATTCGGCTACTTTGATCCTTAATTAAGGTATGTTTTAGCTTTGGTTTTTAATGATTTTTATGTTTTTGAGACCGTCGCTTATTATACTAGCTGACCCGTACCTTAATTTCTGAAATTGGTGGTGTTTCTGAAAAATGCCATTGATGAATACATGGTTATTTTGATGATTTTTGATGAATTATTGAAGGTTATTTGGAAATATACAAGTTTTACAAAGTGATTTTTGATGAAAATGAGTTTTAAGGATTTAAATTGAAAAAGGTAGAACTTTTGTGGTTGGAATTGTGAATAAATGAAATATATGTGTTTAAATGAGGTATATGAATACTCGACTTTGATAATTTGAGGGTTTTATTGAGTAATTTTCTATTTTATGTTTAAAGGACTAAATTATAAGGTGTTGAAAGTATAGGGGCTAATTTGTAAATAAGCCAAAATACATGTTTTTGGATTAAATTGAATGTGTTGGTGATTAAATAGCTGAATTTGTATTAATATAGATAAAGACAATCAAATCCTGGAACTTGATCGGGGAAAACGAAAGGTAAACGAGTAGATATTGGGAAAATCGAGGTAAGTTCGTATAATTAGAATTTAATTTGTATTATGTTTATTATAGTTGTATTATTGCCATGTGAATGTGTAAATTATTATGGAATGAGACTTGCCTACTGTATATATATGAATTGATATGGAAAGGACTAAAGGTTATAATATGAATGGATTACCGAGTCTCGTTCGAACCGTAAAAGTCGTAAGATACAAGTGACATGTCACTAGGGCTACAGGGTGGTTTGAGCTCCTGCATTTGTTGCAGACTCACTACAGCTCACGAGCTATATGTTCATCCTTTGGGATTACATGTTCAGTCTTCAGACTTACCATTCAGCCTACAGGCTTACCGTTCATCCTTCGGGATTACATGTTTGGCCTTAGGGCTTACCGTTTCAGGCTCGAAAGAGCATATATGATGCATTGACGGATTACAAGTTATACGTATATACACTGTGTGTGTATCACCCGAGTATCCCTCGATGTTCTTAAAGGTTCAATAGGCAATTAATGATACATGTTATATGATGATCAAAGGATTACATGAGCTACATGATTTATATGAACTATATGATATGAATTACAAGAATTATATGTCATAAGTATTTGATATATGCTTGTGTTATGTGAATGATCCATTTGGAGAATGAATGATCACAAGATTTTGCAAGTACTAACTTGTGTATTATTGATGAGTAGGCAAAATGAGTTCATGACCTGGTTTGACATTATTTATGTGTTTATCTCTAATGTTTGGTAAGTTTAATTCTATGTTATACGGGCTTACTAAGCTTTTAGAGCTTACTATATTTATTTATCCCTTGTTTTATAGATACAGAAGCTAGCTCGATTTTCAGACGAGTCAGAGATTGCCATCAAACTATCCATCAAGTTTTTGGTACTTTTGGATCTTTGTAAATGAAATGGTCATGGCATGTATAGGCTAGTTGTTAAGTTGATAATTATGGTATGTTTTTGAGCACTTACTCAAGCTATGAGATATGGTTTGCTTTGTAAATGTTTAATCTATTTTGATTACCTTATATGATATGTTCTATATGGTAAAGTTTGTGATGAATGTGTGGGCATTGATATGATTTAGTAGGAATGGTGTTGATAGAAATGGTAAGTGTTATGTTTAAATTGGTTAACTATGAAATGGTTCATTGTATGTTTGTAATGCTTATTTTGGTTGCCAAATTGTCTATGAAATGTTGTGGTTATGTGTTGCATGTAGGAAGGACCCATTTAGGTGGCAAAATGGCTTAAACCAAGCCTGCATTGTGACACACGGTCAGAGCACACAGGCGTGTTATTCGACCGTGTAAACACTGCATCTAACATATTTTAGGCATTCTTGTGCACGGCCTAGACACACAGGCGTGTCTGGCAGCCATGTGGTATATGACAGTTTTGCCCACGGGCTAGACACACAGGCGTGCCTGGTAGCCGTGTGGTATTTGACAGTGTTTAGTATGGACTGGACCCACAGGCGTGTCTAGTGGAAGATGATCGTGTGAGGATTGGCAGTGTTGTCCACGGCTAAGGTAGGCTAGGGACACGGCCGTGTGTCCCTAAGTTGAAAATTTTCTCAAAGTTTTCCCTATCTTTCTCATATTTTCAAATTGATCCTCAATGAAGGTGTATATGCTTATATGAGCTTTAAAGCATGATTGGGTGAATGATTATAGAACTATTTGTTGAATGTTACTTCAAAATTTTACTGATCTGATCTAAATTACAAGTCCGGTAATGCCCCTTACCTATTCTGGCGACGATTATGGGATAGGGGTGTTACATTAACTCTGTGTGATTTTGAATTAAAGATAATTACTTAGATAAGGGGAGATACCTATGTTTTTGTGATAAAATGTTCAACTTGGAGTGTTTGAAACTTTGATGTTCTTTCAGTTGAACTCTCAATGTATGATTACTTGTGGATTATTCGAAACATTATTGATAGAAATTATAAGTTGAGAAAAATGAATTCCTAATTGTGAGTTGAGGATTTTGCTGGAGGACAAGAAAAGGCTTAAGTGTGGGGGAATTTGATAAACCATAATATATACATATTTTTACCCCATGCTTAGCACATTTATGGATGATTTATCATTAGAACTGAGGAATATGATGCTCCTAATCCTTTAATTTCATGTTTTATACTTAGGTGAGCATAAGGAAGAGAAAAGACTAAGGAACGGGCCAAAAACAGACAAAATGGGCCCAAATTAGCATTAACACGGCCTAAGAAACTTTCACACGGGTAATCCACAAGCCCGTGTGGATTTATCAATGTTGAACACGGCCTGAGCCCGAGTCACACGGGCGTGCCACACGAGCGTGTCCCTCTCGAGCCCTGCTTCAATTTACGCCGGAAAAGCTAATTTTTGGGTATTTTGGGCATTCCAAAGTCTATATAAACACCCTAAGGGGGAAACAAAAGACACACAGAGTAGAAGCACGGAATTACTCGAAGAACTTCGATTGATCCATCTCAGAAGCATGATTTCCATCAAGGCTGAAGATCTTCCTTTAATTTCCTTCAGAGGTTTTTGGGTGTTCTTTATGTTTTATTGTTTTCCCAATTTTGAGATGTTTTCTTTTATCATTATGAACTAAATCCCCTAAATACTTTAGGGGGATGAAACCTAAGACAGATATTGTTATTAATATCTGAATTATATGATAAATACTTGATTTGTTCTTAATTGTGTTATTAATGCTTGTGTTAATATTTCAGGATATTAATACAAGTTGAATGTGCTTATTTAGTACAGTAAAAGTCCCTGTTTAAGAGTAGATCCAACACAATTAAGCGAAGTTTATAGCAATCCTGGACATAGGACGACAAAAATCTGCCGTATTAGAGTCAAATCTAATAAGGGAATCCATAGATCGAGTTAATGCAACACTAGGGGTTTTAATTAGAAAGAAATTTCAATTAATCAACCTAGGGTTAGTTGTTCTTAGTCTTGAAAGAGATATTAACATAATTTAGGGATTTCTACGGATCAAGTCAAGTGAATAAATCATCTAGTTCAGAGTCTAATAACAATTGAAGTCTAATAACAAGTTAATTAGTTTAATTTAATTAGTTTAAAACAAATTCCCTTTATTTCTAGGCTAGATAATAGAAAGAAAGTTATTACTCGTACTTTTAGTTCCTGTGGGTTCGACATTCTGGTCTTGCCACTAAACTATACTATTGTTCAATAGGTGCGCTTGCCTTTATCGTGATAATAGTTAGTTTTTAGGTACGATCATATTACTTTATTATCACACACACGATAGATCACTCATCAACTCATAGTTGAAGTACCCCTAAACTCTTCCTATTCTATGGTGTACGAACTATATCCGACTCTACTCGAACAATTAATAAGGTATTCATTACTCATTTCATTATCAACCAATATCTCAATTCACATGAATTTTCATCATGAATTCATTTATCCAGACATCTGGTAACATAAATCATCTCAATATGTATTCAATTTCACAATTATATAAACATACACATTTTTCACATATATTCAATTTAGTCCTCATAAACATTATTTGATTCAAATCAATCCAATACAACTCATTATAACAAAGTGTCTCACTTATGTTCTTACCATGCAGAAACAAGTTAATATATAACAACAACAAAGTAGTTAGGATTATAGAAACACAAATTATAAACTCCAAGCTATTCATCGATGACTTTATCTTTTCTTTTCTTTGTCAAAGAATCTAAGTCAACATTGGCTACAGATTAAGAAAAACATACAAAATAATCAATACACAAACAATTTCACATTCCATTGCTAATTTAAGCAACTTCTTCATTGTATTCAATTTAGTCCTTAAAATCGGGGCTAACATAACTTTCAATTCTTACCTTAGTTTTCATTTCAATTTCACTATAGTCCTTATTAGACCTCTTATTTCTCACTTTTACCACAAAATTTAAAAATTTGTGCACTTTAGTCCCTAATGAACAAAATCATTAGTTGACTTTGCAATTTAGTCCTTTTTCAAATATGAACTTAAAATCTATCAAATTGATACCTAAGAATTCAACTATTCAACAATAGTAATGTCCTTAATCCTTAAAAATACTAAAAAATTCTACATGGAAAAATTAGCCTACTCTCCCAGGATTCTGAAAACATAAAAATTACAAGAAAATGACTAAATTGTACTAACAAATTTTGTTGCCAAAATCTTCAAAACCCTTAGGAACATCAAGCTCTTCTCCATTCACTTAGGTTTTGCATGAAACAAATGGGGAGAGAATGTGTTTTACTTTATTCAAGTCCACTAAGCATGTTTTCATCCTATTTTATTTATTTAATTTATAATTTTATAACATTTTCAACATTTAAAACCCATGTTATCGTCCACTTTTATTAAATCATTGGTTTAATAGCTTTATAAGCCCTTTAGTCTTATTCTAATTAAAGATTCCTTAAGAATTGAACTTTTAACACTTTTACAATTTAGTCACTAATCCGTAATTAAACATTAATTCGACAAAATTACCTAATCAAAATTCAATTCACTTATAATATAACTCCGTAAATCTTTAATAATATATATGAGCCTGGTTCACGGACAAAATGTTTAAAAATCATACTTTTTGGCACCACTAACTTTTGAGTCGTTATAATTCTTCCCCTAAAGAAATTTCGCCCTAAAAATTTACTTGAAAATAAGTGGGGATATTGGGACTTCATCATCTCTTCCGGTTCCCAAGTTGCTTCTTCCATACTATGATTATGCCACAAGACTGTCGTGAGTGGGACGCATTTATTTCTTTACTCTTTCACCTCGTGAGCTAGAATTTCAACCAGTTCTTCCTTGTAAGACAAGCCGGACTGAATTTCAATTTCTTCCATCAAAATAACATGAGACAGATCCAATCGATATCTTCTAAGCATCGACACATGAAATACATCATGTATCTTTTCTAATTCAACCGGTAAAATTGATACGCAACTGTTCAACCCTTTCAGTGATTTCATACGATCCGATAAATAGAAGACTCAATTTTCCCTTATGGTCAACTTGTAAAACTTTTTTCCACAGAGAAACTTTTACAAACACTTTATTGCCTATAGAAAACTCAAAATCTTGACGTTTCAGATTCGCATACTATTTCTATCTGTCAACTGCTACTTTCAATCTGTCTTTGATTGCTTTAACTATATCTTTTGTTTCTTGAATCAAATTTGGCTAACAATCAGGTGTTTTACACCTTTGACTATATGCTTCATATAGAGGCATTTGAATGCTTGACTAGATACTATTATTATACATAAATTCAGTCAATGATAAATAATGTTCCCAGCCTACTTTAAAATCAATTATGCATGCTCGAAACATATCCTCCAAAATCTGAATAACTCGCTTCAATTGTCAATCTATTTGCAGGTGAAAAGTAATGCTAAAATTTAGTCTCGTACCTAAAGATTCATGTAACTGTCTCTAGAAGCTTGAGGTGAATTGGGGATCCTGATCAGAAATAATTGCATAGGTACACCATGCAATCTGAGTATTTCCCGAATGTATACCTCAGCTAGCTTTGGAAATGACCAATTGATTCCAACTACAAGAAAGTGGGCTAACTTCATAAATCGATAAACCATCACCCAAATTGCATTTCTTTTACCCGGAGACAACAATAGCCCTGTCACAAAATCTACCGTTATGCACTCCTATTTCCATTTAGGAATTGAGATGGGCTGAAAAAGTCTGGTGGGGACATAATATTCTACCTTAACTCGCTAACAAGTGAAACATTTCTCTACGAACTTAACTATCACTCTTTTCATACCGCCACCAATATAGTTCTTGTAGGTCATGATATATTTTTGTTCTGCCAGGGTGCATAGCATAAGGACTATCGTGAGCTTAGTGAAGTATTAACTCTTTTAAATTAGCTACATCTAGAACACAAAATTGATTGCGCAATCTTAAACATACCTAATCATCGATACTAAAATTTTCTACTGTCTGTGCCATTCTGAACCATTTCCTTTTTCCCAAGCAACTTGGAAAAGACAAGTTGTGCCTTTCTAATTTGTTCAAACAACATTACTTTGATTTTCAATTCAGTTAATAAGTTACCATCACTACTAATACTGAGTTGAGCAAACATTGACTACAACTCAACTATTGCTTTTCAACTCAATGCATCGACTACAACATTAGCTTTTTTGGGATTATAATCAATGACACAGTTGTAATCTTTCAAGAGTTCAATTCAGTGAAATTATCTCAAACTCCACTCATTTTAGGTTAAGAGGTATTTAAGACTCCTGTTATCCGTATAAATATGACACTTTTCACCATACAAATAGTGCCTTTAGATCTTTAGAGCAAAAACCACAGCGAGTAGATTTAAATCACGCGTCGAATAGTTTCGTTCATGCATTTTCAACCAACGGGACACATACACAATTACCTTACCATCCTGCATCAAGAAACAACCTAAACTATTCAACGAGGTGTCATTATAAACCATAAAGTCTTTTCCCAATTCAAGCAAGGTCAAGATTAGTGCTTTGGTCAACATTTGTTTCAATTTTTTGAAACTCTCTTAACACTGATTGCTTCAAACAAGCTGAACAGTCTTTTGCAATAGTTTTGTCACCAACATAGCTATCTTTAAAAACCCATTTACAAATCTTTGGTAGTAACCAGATAGATGAAGAAAACTAAGGAATTTTGACACATTTCTCGATACTTTCCATTGTAAGATAGCCTCAATCTTTTTCGGATCAACATGAACCCCATTTGCAAAAATGGCGTGTCTTAGAAGTAACACTCGGGTAACCTAAATTCACATTTACTAAGCTTCTCGTACAATTATTTTTCTCACAAAACTTGCAAAATAATTCTGAGATGTTGTGTAACGCCCCAAATTTTAGGGTTTTTAAATTTTTACTTAAATTGGCAATTGCATGGTTATGTGTGCTAAATTGATGTTTGAGTGTGTTTAGGGGGCCTCTAGAAGGCCTGGGTTAGAGCCGGGCCTTGGGAAAAATTTTAATTTTTGGGCTTAAGAGAACCTGGATGCTAGCTGATAAGGGTTAAGTGGAATTTTGGGGGTTTTATGACGCAAAAAGGCAAGTGATGGAGTGGCATGTGGCGTCATTGGCAAGGGAAGGAAGGTGGCATAATTTTCAAGGGGGAGAGCTGGGGTTCAAATACCCTTGCAGGCGTGATGCGTTTATTTTGCTAGTTGGGGGTGGCAGGTGGTGGATTTGGATGTAAATTCTTCAAGTTGGTTGTTGACCGGGTAAGAGATATGACTTGATTTTCATGGGATTAGAGTTGGGAGGAGAGTTGGCCGAAATTGGGTAACTTTGGGATGGCATTGGTCTATAGGCATTTCAGTTTTGGTTAAGTGAATTCGGCATTTACCTCTTGGTGGTCGATTTGGTAAAGCACTTTGGGTAGCTGATGTAGTAGAAGGTTTTGGTAGCCGATTCCTCCTTCTAAATTTTTTGGTTCGTAGTTTTATTTCTCTTGGGTTTACCCTGCTTCATTTGTTTACCTCTCTTTTCCATACATACCAAACTTTTCGTTTTACTCTTTCTAAGCCATAGTCGAATCTTGCTTCTTCCAAGCATTTCCTTTTCTCTTCTTTTCTCATCATCTTGCTTTGGCTGAACCTTGGATGTGCTCCCTCAATTGTTTCTCTACCTCTAGGCGAACCTCAGCTTCTCCTCTCTTTTCTCTCTAGCCGTTAAGTGTTCTTTTTGGAGTAATCATTTTCTTTTTATGTGCTTCACTAAAAGTCGAAACTCAATTCTCTTTGTCCTTCTACTTTCTTCCCCTCTAAGCCAAATCTTGTTTGATCCTCTTCTTACTCTTTAGCCGAAACCCATATCCCTTTTCTCATATCATCTTTCGCCATTCATTCAAATAGCCGAACCTTCATTTATTTTAATATTTCTCTTCCTTCTCATATTGCTATTAGCCGAATGTTTTTTTTCCAAGGGTCTAGTTGGTGCAATTGAAGACTGAATTTGGGTAAGTGCTCTATTTTTCCTTTCCTTCTTTTAAGTGTTTTGTTAAAAAGCCAAATCTCCTTATCTTTCTTATGCTAATCGGCCCTGATCCTTTTGCTAGCGATCGATTGAAGTTTCTTTCTTTCCTTCTTGTCCACTTTCATTTCCTAGACTGCTCATAGTTGGAGCAATCTAGGCCTATTGGGTAACCTTCGGCATAGGTAAGTGGTTGTCGTTCTTCTGTTGTTATTGGCCGATTGTAGTAGGAACTCTATGGTTAAGATTAATAAGTTGGGTTGTGATACTGTTATTTGTATAGGTGGTTCAGATACTCGTCGAAGGGCAGGCAGCTGTTCTAACCAACGATTTAAAGGGATTCTTTGGTATGGCAAAATAAAAGGTGTGTAACCACACCCGTCCTTAATGTAGATCGGTAAAAGCTGACAAGTCGAAATATCGAAACGTCGGTATTTTGAGGTCTCACGGGTGTGCGAACACTTGTGGGCCGATCAGAACCCATCAATCGTGGGCGTTTGACTATGAAGGCCATTGTGTGCGTTTTCATGCACTTGGACTGTTCTGGGCCTCAATGGGTCAAAATGGGCCCAATGGGCCTATGGGCCCATATGGGTAAATTATGTGGTAATAATTGGTATGCTAGAGGATAAGAATTGTGACACTGTGCATAAAATCGGATTAAACGGGCCACACGAGTGTGTAGGCCCACTTGGGCCCATTAGGGGTTTTTGGGCACATAAACCCTGTTTGACCATATGGACTTTCTAAGTCGCTCGGATTGATGTTAGACCTATTAGGAGGTCGTATTGGATGCGGTAAAATTATCGTTTTACCCCTAACTGCCCGAAAGTCTGCTATACCCTTAAAAATATGTTGTTTAATATATGTATGGTATCTGTATCTATTAATCTGTATGCATGTTATATGTTAGTCTGCATGGGGTTGGGTTTGAAATCGGAGGAAGTTCTGTATAGTGACACTACCACGAATTCTGTTTAGTGGCTTAGCCACGTGCTCTGTATCTAGTGGCACTGCCACGATATTTGTTACTAGCAGCTTGGTTGCATATTGGTATGTGGGCTGGGTGGGTTGAGTTATTCCCCACATGGTGTGTTGGGCTAGTACAGGTGGTGTGATGGGTTGGATTGGGTTGGTTCGCATACGTTGTTCTGTATCTGTAACAGGCTTAGGCCCACTCTGTTTCTGAATAGGGCTTCGGCCCAGTCTGATTTGTATGCCCGATCTCTATTATTGGTTGGGAAAGTTACACACTGAGTTTTCGTAAACTCAAATTTTGTTTTAAATCTACAGGTAACCCCCAAGCCATAGATGATTTGGAGCTGCGAGGGACTTAGGGTGGCCACATGCTTCCGTTTTTAGTTTTGCTTTTATTTAATTAAGTATTATTTTAGGTTTCTATTTAGTAATAAGGCCATTATGGATTTTACTTTGTTTTATTTTCTTTATTTGGGTTGATTAATCTATTCGACTGGTAAAATATTTAATCAGGTTTTCAAAACTAATAACAAACGTTTTCAAGTAACTCATGTGAGATGTATTCAAAAACAATAATAAACTAAGAGTTTTCATAACCTTAAATAATCAATTTTAGCAAATAAGACAATAATTCCAACTGACGCGTTTTCTAACTTAATAAATGGTTTTAACTAGAGTTCGTTCCCTATCTCGAATCTAAGTGGGGTTTTCAAATGATAGATGATTTTATTGACAAGACCAACTTCTAACGTAGCTGCCATGTGACACACCAGACCTAGCCATAACATCTGGGCTGGGTTTAGGGTGTTACATGCTGTTTGTACTCAACTTTTGGTTTCAAATAAATTAAGATGTCGTCGATAAAAGACACCACAAGCTGATCCAAATAAAGTTAAAAGATGTAGTTCATGAGATCCATTAAAGCCATAGGAGATTTGTCAGTCCAAAAGGCATCACCAGAAATTCATAATGGCCATAATGCATGCAAAATGTCATTTTTGATACATCACTATCTTTCACTTTCAACTAATAGTAACCCGATCTCAAATCAATATTGGAAAAGACAGAAGCTCCTTTCAACTATTCAAATAAGTTATCGATACGAGGTAAGGGATACAATTCTTAATCGTTAGCTTATTCAGTTGTCGATAGTCTACACAAAGCCACATTGAACTGTATTTCTTTTTAATAAACAATATTAGGACTTCATAGGATGATATACTAGGGCGTATAAAGCTGCGATCTAGTAAATATTGTAACTGAACTTTCAATTCTTTGAGTTTTGTTGATGCCATACAATAAGAGGAAACCAAAAATAGAGTTGTATTAGGAAACACTTCAATTACAAACTCAACTCTCGATCTATTGGTAATCCCGACAATTCCATGGGAAACACATCACAAAATTCGCATAGTATTAGAATCTTGCTGATCTAATTATCATTAGCATTTGAGTTAATAACATAGACCAGAAAAGCTTTACAGCCTTGATTAAGAAGTTTATTAGCTCAAACTATTGAAATGATATGAGTTGAACCACTAATTCTGGCACAGTTACTTCTATCTTATTACCATCAATGCTCTGAACCAAAAACTTATTTTTACGGCAATCTAATGTAACCCCATGCTTAGTTAGCTAACCCATGCCCAAAATCAGATCAAAATTGCCAAATGGCATAATTAACAGGTCGGTAAGAAAAGATACATTCTGAATATCTAACAGACACTGGTTACACACTTAATTGACTAACATCGTCTACCAAAAAGACTCGATACAACCATAGCTACTTTTGACGCCTCAGATTTTAGACTTCCTGACTTAACCAGTCCAGCAACAATATATGAATGTGAAGATCCATAATCTATCAAAGCATAAACATGCGTTGAAAATAAAATAAAGATACTTGCTACAACATTTGTAGCGTTGCCCTCCCCATAAGTTCGTATAACATATGCTCGAGTCAGTGCTCTAGCCTCTGATGGATGAACATTTAGTTTCACTCCCCTTTCTCAAACACTTCTCGATATAGAACTACCACGGTTAATCCCTCGACCCCTAATTGTAGGTGTAGACCTATACGTAGGGGCAGGAGTGGTATTTTCACTTTTCGAGCACTTACGAGCAAATTTTCCAATGATCCACAACAAAAACAGGCTCACGACAACTTCCAGCATTCACATCAATACTTTTTCCCACAATGCTTACAATTCAGTACATTAAAATCTCGAGCAGGACCTCGCACTCAACACACTAATATAGATGGTTGGCGATCTCGATTCTTTTTAAATCTGTAAAACTTTATAGTTGATCTTCAACTTTTACGGGAATCCCTAATCTATTTAGGTAATGAATGTGAACTAGCAATCCCTGTTCATTTTCCAACAACTCATGTAGGCTCAATTTTCTTGTTGAGGCCCATAGCTTGTTCCACCATCTTCTAGGTATAATTCTTTTATGTACATTTTCGAAAACTCATCTTGAAGGAATTCCCAATCAGCTCGATCAGCAGGTACGTGGCGTATATTTCTTTACCACCACGTATATGCTTCTCCTTGTAGCAAAGAAACAACATAGATTACACATTCTCGTGAGGTGTATTCAAGTTGCTGCAAAATGCGTTTAGTCAATTCTAACCAAACTTAGGCAATTGAGGGATCAACCCCTTTCAATCCTAGAAATTTGGTAGCACCATACCTAAGTAATTCCTTAATTAGGGCCTATCAAACAACAGGCATAGGTATTATAACAACTCGTTTTTAGTCAAATTAGAAAAGTGGTTTCAGAATCACAAATTTGTGGTCAGAAAATTATTTTATTATTATTTTATGTGTTTATAGCATGAAAGTATGATTGTGTGAAAGTTTCGTGAAATAATTTTATCGTTTGAATGCTTAATTCGATAAAAAGGACTAAATCGCATAAAATGCAGAAGTAGTGTTCTAATAGTTTAAAATAATTAATGGCTAATAAATTAAATAGTGGAAGTCCTTATGTGGTAATTAGACCATTGACATTATAAGTGGACATTTATGTACATGGAATTAGGTGTTTATAATGTTTTAATAAAGGTTAATTTGGTTAATTATGAAATAAATGTTAATTAAATAAAATAAAACAAATTTCTTTCATCATTTTTCATCTTCCTCACCGAAATTAAAATAAGAAGGAAGCCATGGAAGCTTGCTAGGTTCAACCTTGGTGTTTGGTGTGCATGGTATGATTTTTCATCCCGTTTTTTAATAATTTCTATGTTTTTGTGATCGTTGCAACTAGGTCTAGCTAGCCCGGGGACTATTGTACAAAACGTTAAATGTTTTAAGAGTTTCCATTGGTGAATATATGTGTTCTTTGATGTTTGATGATGAATATGAAACTTTATTGTTAGATTTACAAGTTTTATAAATTAATTTTGAGTAAAAATGCAAAATAGGGGTTTAATTGTGAAAATGTGAACTTTTAGGGGCAAATGCGTAAAAGTGCTTAAATGTATATTTTGGATTGAATTGAATAAGTAGATGAAAAAATAAGCTGAATTTGATTTATATAGATCAAGAAAGGAAGAATTCAAACTTAGATCGAGGGAAAAATAAAATATCTGCTAGTCGATCTATTTCATCGTTTCCATATACGAGGTAAGTTCGTATGCTAATAAATGTTGTTGAATTGTGTAATAAATGTATTATTATTTAATTGAACTGTGATAATAGATGGAAATGAGTTTACAAGCATGATCGGTAGAGATTCGACAATAGAAAGTCTCGTTTGAACCTTATGAATAGTTTAGAATACGAATGCCATGACATTAGGGTTTACCGATGATGATGTAATCTGAGCGCTGATCTTGTACGTCGTACAGGTGGCTGGGTTCTGGCATGTGTTGCGGTTCCTGACAACTTGTGTGAGCAGCATCGTGTAGCTACGTCTTGACTGACAGGTTGAGTGACTAGGCCCGTTGTTAGCTTGAGAGCGAGCATATATGTGATATGAGATAGCTTCGCTATATGTGTGGCACTTAGGTGCAATGTGTTATCAAGTATCCTATAGTAATTCTGAATGGTTCTATAAGCATAATCGAGACGTGAATGAAAGTAAGACCGATTTAAATGATACAGGTACGTACAGAACCTATACGGGTATTGAATTGAGATAGCTTATGAAATTCATGCTTAATCAAGTATTAAACATGTGAAAGGTTTGTGATTCAATATGTATAATGTTTGTTATGTTCATTTGGTTAAATTGTGTTTAGTTAATATGTTAAGTTTATTATCATGCAAGCTTAGTAAGCTATAAAGCTTACTTCATTTTTATTTCCTACGTTTTATAGTGAAATCTAAGGTAGCTTGGATCTGGGGATCGTTAGAGATTTCATCACACTATCGGACATCTATTTTGGTACTTTTGAATTTGTGAATATGGTGATATGGCATGTATAGGCTATGTGATCTTTTTGATATGTGATATTATAAATTTTT
Organism: Gossypium stocksii; assembly: GCA_020496765.1. NCBI lineage: Eukaryota > Viridiplantae > Streptophyta > Magnoliopsida > Malvales > Malvaceae > Gossypium > Gossypium stocksii. Next base: position 58,076,331 of record CM035630.1, read on the forward strand.
TCCATGTGATTTGGCTTGTAAATGATATAAGGTTTGATGTGTATATAGTCACATAAGTTCGCTTATTTTATGTGCTTGGTAATGTGGTTATAATGAGCAATTGACCATTTTGATAAGTGATGTGTAATTTGGTTTGGAAATGCTTGATTGTGCTTTGGTATTTGGATGTTAATATGGTTGGCTTTTTGGTTAGAATATGGGATATGTGATGTATATGATTTATGATTAGTAAAGCATGTTAGTTTGGTATGTGTTTTGAATAGGTAAATGGTATAGAATTGAGTATTGAAATGGTTAAAATAGTTATGGCATGATATGTGCATTGGATGATAATATTTGGCTGCCTATTGTGACTTGAATTTGTGCAAAATGGGCTTGTGTAGGTATGTGCAAGCTGGGTGGCAAAATGGCTTGGTAAATAGCCTATTTTTGTCCACACGGGTAGAGACACGGGCGTGTGTCTCAGCTATGTGTGACACACGGTCATGGTACACGGCCGTGTGTCCCCTGAAGTATTTAATAGAAATAAGTCAGTGAGTTACACAGCCTAGGCACACGAGGATGTGGTCGGCCATATGGCCTAAGTTAGAAAGTTACACGAGGTAGGACACGGGTTGGGACATGGCCATGTTACCCCATTTCGAATGTCCACATGGCCTCTGACACGGGCGTGTCTGGTGGTCGTGTGAGACACACAGCCTATTCACACAGGCGCGTGTCCCTTATTTTGAGAAATTTTCCAAGTTTTTCCAAAGTTATCTTGAGTTATCGGTTTAGTCCCGAACCATTTTTATTTCATGTTTAGAGCCTTGTAGGCTCGTTTAAGGGACAATGTAATTTTGTTTGATTGAGACATGTTTATGTATGCAAAATGTATGTAAAATGATTGTGTAACTATGTAATAAGTTTAGTAATGCCTCTTAACCCTATTCTAGCAATGGATATGGGTTTGGGGTGTCACATTTTATTAGTATCAGAGCTACAGTATAGTTGATTCTCGAACTAACGTAGCATGTGTGAGAATCTAGCTATACATGCCATATATAACCTAGATAGTGTGACGTCTCCTGACAGTTTGAAATGTGTTTTTATATAGTAAATCGATCCAAATCGAGCTGTAGTTGACGATGTCGAAAGTAATGCGCCAGCCTCCGTACACGGAGCCAAACAATCTAAATCAAGGCCCATTACAGGTTGTCAGAGAGGAAAGGCTAAAGAAGCCTTCTTCCAAATAATGAGCGAGTGGTTCACGGAGTTCGTTCTAACAAATTCAGCTGCTCAATAGCCTCCACCCCTCCCAATTCCTCAATCAATCCCTGTAGCTCCTCAAGTTACTAAACCTATACGTTTGAACAAGCCTCTTGTTGATTAGATTCGAAGTATGAGGCTGAAGAGTTCATAGCTAATTAATTTTCTCACATTCATTCAATATATCCGTAAAAAGGGCCCTTGAGGCCCTAAAATATGCAATTGAAATGATTCAGGATGAAACCGAGAACATTAAAAATTTTCCGATTACTTACATAAATCAAAACAAGTTATTTCACTTTTCACAATAAAACTATCCAGCTGCGTAACAATCGCTAAATTAATTATAACTCAAGTAAAAAAACTCAAAATTTAAATCCATAAATTTTTGCTAAAACTATACTCATATATTTTCTTACCATAATTTTTCCAGAATTTTTGGTTTGGCCAATTAGTACATTTTATTTATTAAAGTTTCCCCTATTTTGCAGTCCAATGGACCAGACCTCTCTTCACTAAAAATCAATTATCTCATTATACAGAATTTAGATAACATTTCAATTTGTTTCTAATGAAAATAGGCTCACTAAGGAATCAAGAACTATAAATTATGATTCATAATTATTTTTTACAATTTTTAGTAAATTTCTAAAATCGGAATAGGCGATCACGAAGTCACCCTGAACCAGTCTCACAAAAATTTAAATATCTCAGAATACAGACTTTCTTTGCTTGCTCTGTTTCTTTCTTATGAAAATAGACTCGATAAGCTTTAATTATATATCTCATTCACCATTTAATTCCATTTATACAATTTTTAGTGATTTTTCAAAATCACATCACTGCTACTATCCCAAAACTGTTTCATAATCAACTTTTACTCTTTCATAATTTCTTTGCACTAAACCTCGTTTAGGCATACATAACATCAACACTTGTATTTAATTAGCCATTTCAATAGCTAATCATTTTCAAGTATTCACATGTCATTCTTTAATCTTATCATAAAGACATACACACAAAATAGCCAAGTCCCTATACATGTCATAACTTAAAACGTTCGAATCACAAAATACCGATATAGCCCTTTGATAGTGTGAAACGATCTCTGACGTCCTTACGATCCCCGAGTTGGCTTGATGAAACTATAAAAAGAGAGAAAAGAAAGGGAGTAAGCATAAAGCTTAGTAAGTTTGCATGTAAATAAATAACAATATTCTAAATGAATTATCTAATTCTTATCTTATCAAAACCACTATAACCTTTAAACTCAATATGCATAAGTCTTGAATTTTTACCTGAACCTCTCAGACATGGACTTATCTTACCTTTCCTTGAGTATACTCTTTAAATTTCCCGTTGAACCACTTGGAATACTAAGGATACACAGGTACCTTTCCTTTTTATACTTATCATTGCCATGTCTTCACATGGTCTTACATGGTATCCTTATGAACTCACCATTGCCATGCCTTGGCACGGTCTTACATGGGATCTTTGCCTTATAGTAGCTTATCAATGCCTTCTCTTGACATGGTCTTACATGATTTCCTTGCCTTGTAAAACTTACCAATGCCATGCCTTGGCATGGTTTTACTTGGTATCCTTAAACCCTAATGTCATGACATTTGTATCCTACACATTCCTAAGGTTCAACTGGGACTTTTCAGTATCATTTCTCCGTCAATTTTTGCTTGAATCATCAAGGAGTAAAGTTACAAAATAAACATATAGATGCTGAAAAATAACACCATTAATTATAAATAATAAAACATTGCATTTATTTACTGCAAACTTACCTTGATACAAAATACGATCAAATATTTTGATTTGCTCCTCAACCTTTTTCTTTCATCTGTCTAACCCCGAATTTCATTCTTCTTGATCTATAATAGCAAATTTACCTTATTTCATACTCACATTTATCAAAACAGTCCTTGACTCCAACTTTGGCAAAATTACTATTTTGCCCCTAAACTTTTGCATATTTACACTTTTGCCCCAAAGCTCGGATAATTAAACTTTATCCCTAATTCTTATGTTTTAGGACATGCTAATCATTTATTTACCTATAGAAACATCAAATTCTCACTCTAACATGTACTTATGAACATTAGGTATTTTTCCCGATTATGCCTTTTTACTCGTTTTTGCTTAAAATCGCTTAGCTCAAGTCGTTTAGCATAATTTCAAGCTTCATATTCTACCATAAAACATCAAAATAAACACATTTAACCTATGGGTATTTTTCCAAATATGAACCCTAGGTTAAATTATTGCTAGATTAAGCTAAATCAAGTTATCGTGACTCCAAAAATGTAAAGAACATTAAAAACGGGGCTTGGAATCACTTACTATGGAGCTTGGAAGTTGAAGAAACCCTAGCTATAGAGAGCCCTTGTAGTTTTGGCCAACTTGAGAAGATGATAACCATTTTGCCATCTTTTTCCCTTTTTAATCTTTTAATTACCAAATGACTAAAATGTCCTTCATTAAAACTTTAGTTATTTTTATCTATGTATGTCCATTTTTGTCCATGAAAACCTAATGGTCTAATTACCATTTAAGGACCTCTACTTCAATTATGCTCTTCAATTTAATCCTTTCCTATCTAGAACTCATATTTATCAACTTTTTCAAACAAGCCCCAGTAGGCAAATTAAACATGTAATTCATAAAATTTTTTATCGATACTCTAACACATGCATCTAATCACTCGGTAAATTATAAAAATTAATCGGAATAAATTTTTCTATCTCAAATTCATGGTTTTGCAACCACTGTTCCGTTTAGGCCCTATTTCAGGATGTTACAATAGGGCCTACTCAGAATAGTGGTTTCGAGACCACAAATCCAAAGTAAAAATATTTGTTTTATGATTGTTTTGAGGTCCATGACATGTTTTCATGATTGTGTGAATGTTTCATGAAGAAATTTTGTAAATAAGAGTCCAAATTGACTTTTAGGACTAAATTTCAAAAGTTACACAATATGAGATTTTAGAAGCTTTAAGTATGAAATAGCTTTGAATTATTAATTAAGGGTCCTTAAATAGCAATTTTCTCAATTTATATTTTTTTTGGAAAAAAAGGGGCATGCATGGGTAAAATTTAAAAATTTAGTAAAAAGGTCATTTTGGTCATTTGGTTATTAAATGAATAAAAAGAGAAAAAGAAAGTAAAAATGTGCTCATCTTCCTCAAGCAAGTGCCGAAAGTTTCAAGGGTTCCATAGCTAGGGTTTCTATCATTTTCAAGCTCGATTGTAAGTGCATCCTAGCCCCATTTTAATGTTCTTTACATTTTTGAAGTTGTTATCAACCGATCTAGCTATTTCTACCATTATTTCGAGATAGGGTTCATGTTAAAAAATTTACCCATGTGCGACATGCATGTTTTGATGATTAATGAAGGAATATGAAAGTTTGATGTGTGATAAACATCTTTTACCAAGTGATTTTTCATGAAAACACCTAAAAAGGACTAAATTGTAAAAGTTATAAAATGGGTAGTAAAAAAGTGTTTTAAAAGAAAATGTGGGCTGTTATAAGCATGAAAATTGTTGGGCTAGGTTGTATGTTAAAGAAATTGAGTACGTTTCATTTTACCAGCCTAGGGACTAAGTTGTAAATATATGAAAGTTTAGGGACAAAATTGTAATTTTGCCAAAGTATGATCTATGGACTGATTTGAATAATGTGATGATTAAATAAGTGAAATTTGCTATCATAGATCAAGAGAAACAGAGTTTGGACCTAGACCAGGGAAAGACAAGCTTTTGGACTAAATTGAATAGTTAGTCACACTTTGATACCGAGGTAAGTTTACAGGTAAATAATGCAACATTACATTATTATGTATTTAATGTTTTGATTTTACATGAATTGTATAATTATTTTTATGAATATGGTAAATGATGACTTGATGATGAAGTTTTGACATCTCGAAATCCCGATTGAACCTTAGGAATAGATAGGATACAAATGTCATGACATTATGGTTATTGAGATCCCGTATAAGACCATATCTAAGATATGGCATTGGTATGTGATTACATGTAAGACCATATCTGGGATATGGCATCGTTATGAGAATTCGTGTAAGACCATGTTTGGGACATGGCATCGATATGAGAAATCGTGTAAGACCATAGCTGGGCTATCGGCATCGATATGTGATCCCATGTAAAACCATATCTGGGATATGTCATTGGCATCATTTTATGTGTATGAGATTTCCCAGGTATCATTTAGTATTCCAAGTGGTTCAACGGGTAATTTAAAGATTATGTCAAAGGAAGTGACAAGGTATGATCATGTTGAAAGGGTACAAGTATGTAAACAAAGCCTATGAATATTGAGACTATGAATCGATGAGACTACAGTAAAAAGTGAATGAATGAGTTTTGATCATGAGCTTTATAGTATTTTATGCAAAAGACATGACTTGAAATATATCTATGATGCTTGATGACTTTGTGATAAAGCATATTATGTATTGTGTATGATAAAGTATGATTAATGTTGTTAATTATTTACATACAAACTTACTAAGCTTTAAGCTTACTCCCCTTTCTTTTCCACTTCCTCATAGTGTCGCCAAGCTAGCTCAGGAATCGAAGAACGTCAGAGGCACGATCATACTATCACTTGGAACATTAGGTACAACTAGTTTAAACATTTTGAGTATGGCATGTATAGGGACTTGGTCTTTTTGTTATATGTCATATTGAGCTTGCCGGATGTGTTGGCTTATGATGATATTTGATGATTGTTCATTTTGTATAAGGCCATCTAAAGGTTGGCTAATATTGACCACACCTACAATCAATTGATGATGCATTTCATGAATGTGGATGTTTGCATGATTTGGATAGATAAGTATGTGATGTATAGGCTTGAATGATCTGTGGATGACTTGGTTTTGAGATATTTGATAACTTAAATATGCTATATTATATGCCTTTGAATTGGTGTAAGTGTGCTTGTGTTTCAGGGTGGCAAAAGGCTTGGTAAATAACCTTATATTTGTCCACACAAGTAGACACACGGGTGTGTGTCGTGGCCGTGTGTGACACACGATCAGCCCCATGGGTGTTTGATAGGCTGTGTGTCCCCTGCACCCTTATTTTAAAAAACAGAATGTTCAGTAGTAAAAGCATGGGCAAAGACACAGTTGGGTGTCTCGACCGTGTAAGAGACACGGCCCCAGGACATGGGCATGTGCTCAGGTCATGTGAAGTCTGCACATTAAATGTGAGAATTCAATTCGCCACACGGCCTAGTACACGGGCATGTGACTTGGCCGTGTGATGACGTCACGAATAGAGAGTTACACGGGTGGAGAATATGGGCGTGTCCCGAGCCACACAGGCATGTCTCGAGCCACACGGGCATGTGTAACCACACGGCCTGCCCACATGGGCGTGTGACCCTCTAAAACATAAAAATTTTCTAAGTGTTGTAAAAGTTTTGAAAGTTCTTGGTTTAGTCCCTAACCACCTTCAATGTATGTTTAGGGCCTCGTAAGCCTGTAATAGGGACATTATAAATATATTTGAAAATTGTCAAATTGGATGAAATTTTATGGTCTGATTTTGCATGAATGTTCATGTTTAAGGCCGGTAACGCCTCGTATCCTACTACGGTGCTGAACATGGGTAAGGGGTGCTACATTTAGTGGTATCAAAGCTACAGTTTAGTCAGTTCTCGGTCTACGTAGCGTGAGTAAAAGTCTAGCTATACATGCCATACATATATTGTGATAGTGTGAGGACTGTTGACAATTTTAAAATGTGTTTTCATATAGTAAATGGATCCCGACAGAGCTGTGGCAGATGAGGTGGAAAGTAACACGCCTGCTCCTACTGAATGGACAGTGCCACCAGAGAGTAGACCTCCGCCGGAGAGTAGACCTGTGACTATGAGTTAGGGAGGAGGAGAAGGATCTAGGGAAGCCTTTCTGCATATGATGAATGTATGGTATACATAATTCGTTCGAATAAAACTGAACGCCCAACCCCCTCACCCCTACCTATTTCGCAACATACCCCTATACTTCCCAAGTCGTGGAAATGGTAAGAAGGGAAAAGCCTCCGATTGACAGAATTCGAAAGCAAGGGGCCAAGGAATTTCCAGCTAACAGAGATGATGATCCGAGAATAACAGAATTTTGGTTGGAAAATACCATCAGGGTATCTGAAGAGTTCTCTTGCAGGCTTGAGGAATGCATGAAATGTGTGATATCGCTCTTGCGAGATTCGGCTTACCAATGGTGGAATATCCTTGTGTCGGTTGTATAGAGGGAGAGAGTTAATTGGTAGTTTTTCCAGGAAGAGTTTTGTAAGAAGTATATTAGCCAAAGGTTTATCGGTCAGAAAAAGAAGGAATTTCTTTAATTGAAGCAAGGCCGAAGACTGTAACTGAGTATGAGCATAAGTTTGTGAGACTTAGCAAGTACGATCAGAATGTGTTTCGACTGAGGCCATTATGTGTAAAAGATTTAAGGATGGATTAAATAAGGACATCCGATTATTTGTTGGCATTCTTGAACTGAAAGAATTTGTGGTGCTTGTGGAGAGAGCTTGTAAGGCTGAGGAGTTGGCTAAAGAGAAAAGAAAAGTTGAAATGGAGTCTCGTGACTCAAAGAAAAGATAGTTGGGGAAATCATATCAATCTTCATCCAAGAAATCGAGAGAGTTCATTACTCGATCAAATGCTTCAGTAGGGTTCTTACACAGAAGTAGGGATAAATAGTATTCAGGTCATAAGGCTCAGACCACTTCAATAGCGAGCATGGGTAATTCTTGACCCAGCAGACTTGAGTGTCCACTATGCGGTAGACGTCACCTCGAAGAGTGCTAAGCAAATGATCGAACTTGTTTCAAGTGTGGTTCCCAAGACCACTGTATTAGAGAGTGCCCTAAGATGATTGAAAAAGAGAAATTTCAAAGTGTGAGATCCGATAATACTACAAGTAAAGGAAGAGCACAGAGAAATTCGAGAAATAGTGCTAGTAGTAGGGGTGCACCTAAAGAGTAGGCTATGAGACTTGAGGGTAGAGCCCCTGTAAGGACTTATGCCATTCGCGCTCACGAAGAGGCTTCATCTCCTGATGTGATTACGGGTGAGTCGGATAATTTGCCTCTAGTGATTTCTTCTATGACAGCTCAAAAATGTATAAGAAAGGGTTGAGAAGCTTATCTTGCCTTTGTACTGAATACAAAAGAGTCTGAGTTGAAAATTGAATTAGTGCAGGTAGTATGTAAGTATGCAGACATGTTTCCAGAACAGTTGCCTGGATTGCCTCCTATTAGAGAAGTAGAATTTGGTTTTGATTTAATTCCTGGTACGGTACCTATTTCGATTGCCTCGTATATGATGGCTCTGATGGAATTAAAAGAACTGAAAGTTCATTTACAAGAATTAACAGATAAAGGTTTTGCGAGACCTAGTTTTTCTCCATGGGGTGCACTAGTATTATTTGTATAATAGAAAGACGACTCTATGAGGCTTTGCATTGATTACCGACAACTCAATAAGGTAACCATAAAGAACAAGTATCCTTTGCCAAGGATCGATAATTTGTTTTACCAATTGAAAAGAGCCACAGTGTTTTCAAATATATACTTGAGGTCTAGTTATTTTCAGTAGAGAGTTAAAGACTCAGATGTGTTGAAAACTGCATTTCGAATGAGGTACGATCATTATGAGTTTCTTGTGATGTCCTTTGGTTTAACGAATTCTCCTGTTGTGTTTGTGGATTTGATGAACCGTATTTTTCGATCGTACTTGGACAAATTTGTTGTTGATTTCATTGATGATATATTGATTTATTCTCATGATGAGACTGAATAGGCTGAGCACTTGAGAATAGTTTTGCAAACTTTGAGTGACAAACAGTTGCATGCTAAGTTTAGTAAGAGTGAGTTTTGGCTTCGAGAAGTCAGATTTTTGGGACACATTGTTTCAGCTGATGGTATTAGGGTTGACCCAAGTAAGATTTTGGCTATTGTAGAATGGAAATCACGGAGGAACGTGTTAGAGATTAAAAGCTTTCTAGGCTTAGCCAGTTATTATAGACATTTTGTTAAAGGATTTCCCATGATTACTACTCTGGTGACGAGGTTGTTACAAAAAGATGTCAAGTTCGAGTTGACAGAAAAGTGCTAATACAGTTTTAAAAAACTAAAGGCATTGTTGATTGAAGCTCCAGTTTTAGTACAACCTGAACTGGGAAAAGAATTTGGGGTTTATAGCGATGCATCCTTGAATGGATTGGGTTATGTACTCATGCAAGAAGGCAAGGTAATAGCTTATGCTTCGAGACAGCTAAAACCACACGAGAAAAACTATCTGACCCATGATTTAGAACTAGCCGCCATTGTGTTGGCATTGAAGATCTGGAGACACCATTTGTATGGCAAGAAATGCCGAGTATTCACCGACCATAAAAGTCTAAAGTACTTGATGACTCAAAAGGATTTGAATCTATGGCAACGAAGATGGCATGAACTATTAAAAGATTATGAGCTAGTGATTGACTATGACCCGGGAAAGGCAAACGTGGTCATCGATGCATTGAGTAGGAAATCCTTGTTTACATTAAGGGCTATGAATACTCAGTTGACTGTATCTGATGACGGTTCTATTCTAGCAGAGTTGAGAGCTAGATCGATGTTTCTCCAAGAGATTTGTGAAGCTTAGAAAAGTGATAGTGGTTTGCAAGCCAAGCAAGTTCTATAATAGTCCGAAGTAGGGCCTAGTCAAAATAGTGGTTTCGAGACCCCAAATCTGAAGTAGAAAAATATATTTCATGATTATTTTTGAGTTTATGACATGATTGCATGATAGTGAGAAAATTTTATGGAGTTTTTATGAAACAATGAATAATTTGTCCTTTAGGATTAAGTTGCAAAAATTGTAAAATATGAGTTTCTAGAAGTTTTAAGGATGAAATAGCATTAGAAAATTTATTAGAGGTTCTTATTTAGCAATTAGACCACCTTTTAGCATTATGGACAAAAATGCCCATGGAAGGAAAAATTTCTAAAGAAAGGACATAAGGGCATTTTGGTCATTTGGTTAATTAATGAAATAAAAAGGGAAAAAGAACCAAAAATGTGTCCATCTTCTACTCCAAGTGTGCTGAAATTCTAAGGGACTCCATAGCTAGGGTTTTGACATTTTCAAGCTCACAAGTAAGTGCAATTTAGCCCCATTTTTAATTTTCTTCTTATTTTTCAAATCCTCGTAGCTTAATCTACCTATTTCTACTACTAATTTGAGCTAGGGTTTATGTTCAAAAATATACCCATGCATGACGTGCAAGTATTTTGATGCCTAATGGTAGAATATGAAAGTTTAAAGTGTAGTAATCATATTTTTCTAAGTGATTTTTCATGAAAATCCCTAATAGGGACTAAATTGTAAAGGGGCTGTTATAAGCACTACTAAAGTTTGGCTAGGTTTGGGCAACCAAGAAAATAAGTGCATTTTGTTATACAAGCCTAGGGACCATTTTGCAAATATGCAAAAGTTTAGGGGCAAAATTATAATTTTTGCCAAAGTGTTAATTACGGGCTATTTAGCCAATGTGAATATTAAATAAGCTTAATTTGCCATTTTAGATCAAGAAACACGAAGCCCAAACCGAAATTGGGGAAAAAGTAAAGTGGTGGACTAAATCGAATGTTCACTCGCAGTTTAGATCCGAGGTAAGTTGTATGCAATAAATTAGCTTTATACTTTATGGAAATTTATGGTGATGATTTTCTATGAAAATTATGTTACTTCCACGAATTTGATGAATAAGAAATTATTCAAGAAAAGACGAAGTATTAGTTGAGAAATCCCGGTTGAAGATTATGGAATACCAGGGATACCGTAGTCATAACATGAGAAAATGTAGGTCCTGTGTAAGACCATGTCTAGGACATGGCATCGGCACTGAACTAAGATCCCATGTAAGACCATGTCTAGGACATGGCATTGGCATCGGCATGAGGTCCCATATAGGACCATGTCTGGGACATGGTCAGCTAAGGGGACTAGGGTGGATCCTCGGAAAGTCGAAGTAGTGTTAGATTGGAAAACACCTAAGACAGTGTCCAAAATTTGAAGTTTTCTGGGCTTGGCAGGGTACTATAGGAGGTTTGTTGAGGGCTTTTCTTTAATAGCTACACCTCTAACTAAGTTGTTGCGAAAAGGGGTACCATTTGTTTGGGCGGACAAGCAGCAAGAGAGCTTTGAAAAGCTCAAGAATGTTTTAACGGAGGCCCATGTGTTGATTCAGCCAGAACCTGGGAAGGAGTTTACTGTTTATAGTGACGCATCACATGTGGGTCTGGGCTACGTATTGATGCAGGAAGGTAAGGTGATTGCATATGTGTCACATCAGCTTAAGACGCATGAGGTGAATTACCCAACCCATGACTTGGAGTTAGCTGCAGTTGTTTTTGCACTAAAATTATGGAGACATTATTTATATGTGGAAAAGTGCATAATCTATTCGGATCATAAGAGTTTGAAGTATCTCTTTACCCAAAAGGAGTTAAACCTTAGGCAGCGCAGGTGGGTGTAATTATTGAAGGATTATGATTGTATGATCGAGTACCACCCTGGCAAAGCGAATGTGGTAGCCAACGCATTAAGTCGTAGGGTTGTGTCGAACTTGAGGGCTATGCTCGCTCGTTTAAGCTTGTTTGATGATGGTAGGTTGTTGGCTGAGCTTCAAGTAAAGCCAGTGTGGGTTGAGCAGATAAAGGGTAAACAGTTATTGGATGAAACCTTAGGTTCTCGTTTGAGACAAGTGGAGAATGAGGAAACGTCAGATTTTGGGTTGAATAGTGAAGGAGTGTTGTGTTTTCATGGGAGAATGTGTATACCAAAGGATGATGAACTAAGGTAGTCAATTCTGCGGGAAGTGCATAGCAGTCCCTATGCTATGCATCCCGACGAAAACAAGATGTATCGAAATTTGTGCGAGCTTTATTGGTGGCCTAGACTTAAGCGCGAGGTGACGGAGTCCATAAGTAAATGTTTGACATGTCAGCAGGTGAAGGCAGAACATCAGTTGCCCTCAGGACTACTTCAACCAGTGAAGATTCCACTTTGGAAGTGGGAAAGGGTGACTATGGACTTTGTTAGTAGGCTACCCTTGATGCCTACTAAGAAAGACTCAATATGGGTTATAATGGATCGATTAACCAAGTCTGCCCATTTTGTACCGATCTGTACCGATTATTCATTGTAGAAGTTTGCTAGGTTGTATGTGGCTGAGATTGTTAGATTACATGGCATGCTAGTTTCCACAATATCTGATAGGGACCTACGCTTCACTTCACGGTTCTGGAAGAGGATGCATGAGGCGCTGGGTACTAGGTTGAACTTCAGTATGGCATTTCATCCCTAAACTGATGGACAGTCAAAAAGGGTTATCCAAGTTTTAGAGGATATGCTGAGGGGATGTGTAATTGAATTTTGAGGTAGTTGGGTAGACTATTTGCCGTTAGCCAAATTCGCGTACAATAATAGTTATCAGGCAAGTATTGGCATGGCACCATATGAAGCCTTGTATGGGAGGAGGTGTCCTACACCAGCATGTTGGACAGAATTAGGCGAAGGGCTAGTTTTGGGCCCTAAGTTAGTAGCAGATACTGAAGATAAGGTGAAATTGATTCGGGATCGGTTGAAGGAGGCCTCAGATAGGCAGAAGTTGTATGCTAACCTTAAGCGTCGAGAGATTGAATATGCAGTAGGGGACTTAGTCTTTTTTAAGGTCTCGCCATGGAAGAAGGTATTAAGGTTTGGACTGAAGGGGAAGCTAAGCCCTAGGTTCATTAGGCCAGATCGTGTGTTCCATGTTGGGCCAGTCGCTTATCAACTGGAAGTACCTCCTGAACTAAGTCAGATCCACGGTGTGTTCCATGTTTCCATGCTGAGGCGTTATCACTCAGATCCTTCACACGTCGTGTCAGTCGAGGAAATCGAGGTTAGGCCAGATCTAACTTTCAAGGAGGAGCCTGTGTAAATAATTGATCGGGATGTTAAGGTGCCGAAAAGGAAATCTATCCCATTAGTCAAAGTGCTTTGGTGTGATCACAACGCTGAGGAGGCTACTTGGGAACCTGAGGAAGCGATGCGGCGTCAATATCCTCAACTGTTTGGATCAGGTAATTTTGAGGACGAAATTTCTTTTATGGGGTAGAGTTGTAATGCCCCAAAAATCTCAAACTTCCTTTTTCGATTTTGTTGCGAAATGTGTGTGTTTGATTTTTTTTTCAGTACGTACTATTAAAGTGTAGATAAGTCATTGAGAAAGTTTTGAGTTCAAGTCTAAAAGTGGGAAAAAAATTTAGTTTGTTAAAGGAACCTTGATGGAAAGTAGTTTGGTTTTTAAATAAATGAAGGAGGATTTTGACACGAATAGGCTTGTGTTGGAGGGGTAAAGGGCACCACATGTGAGACATGGGGTTAGCGTCATAAGCATGGCAAGGAGGTCTGGGGTTCTTGTAACACCCCTAGATCCGGTCCCATCGCAGGAGGGTCGAGAGGCATCACCAGACTATTTCCTTGAAAAATCGTATGATAAAGAAAGAAGATCTTTTACTGAACCTATCGCTATAATTGACAAAAGTTGCACAAAAGCTCATCAACCGAACAATAACAAAACCAACTTGTCGCACTCAAAAACAATGCACGAAACGTACTCATCCCTAGTCGTTCATCACTTATACTTCATATATTTCCATGTTAAAAGTATGACATGCTTCAAAACAAGTTTCCCAACATGCATTCATATCCATTCATGTATAACATAATTGAATTATTACCATGACTATCATAGTGAAAATCTTAAGAGGGCCATTTTCGCATGGCCTAATTTAGTTACAAAATACAAAAGATGTTTGTTTGAACACCAAAAGTCAGCCTATACATGCCAATCCTAAATTTAGTTACCAGCACCAAAAGATGAGTGATAGTGTAGATGACTTCAAATCTGGAACTCCCGAGACCGTAGCTTCCGATCAAGATCTACAAAATCGAAAGCAGGAACAACAGAGTAAGCAATTACTTGCCTAGTAAGTACTTAAGTAATTAAATCAGAATAAGTGAAGGGCGTAATATGTACAACTCATGATTAAAACCTTCTTTGGCCGAAATGCTCATACCCGTATACTGATTTACTTACACGTTTACCACCCAAAAAGAAACTCAATTGCATTCAAAGAGTTATTCACTCAAAATCGTATAGTTCAAATTTCTTTTTTTATATACTAACGATATCAAATAATAGTTTACAAATTCTTACCGGCTCAACTAAACAGATTCAATGACTCGCTAAATCATTACAAGTATAGAATGCATACCTGTCTTCCTTACCTAAAGTAGTGCATTTATTTTGTCAAGGCATACTATTTATAAAATTATTCGTACGAGAGCTTATACATTTAACCCCTATCTAATTTCCACCACGAATGAACTTCAAGGCCAAATCTGAATCTCATCACTGGCTTTAAGCCCTTCGAGACTAATCTCGGTTTAAACTCTGGCTCGAGAGCCCTTCGAGACTAAGGTCGGCTTTAACTTTGGCTCGGAAGCCCTTCGAGACTAAGCTCGGCTTTAACTTTGGCTCGGAAGCCCTTCGAGACTAAGCTCGGCTTTAACTTTGAAATTTCTACTTACATATAACGGCATACATATCATATCATCTTTCAATAACATTTCAAATACAGAAACACAAGTTTCGGCATACTACCAAGCATATTTCATATGGCTTACTTATTTGTAAGCAAGGAATACAAATTCATATCCAAATACATTAAGATTCCACTTCAGTATTCGGTATTTCATATTTACTCATACTCTCATTTCCAAAATTTTGCATTTAGACCCATCATTTGCCATTTGAATTCGCATATTATGCATATATAAATATAATAATTTCACTTTATCATATTTAAGGATTTGTTACTCAAGAACTTACCTCGTATCTTTCCGAGAAATTTCGAATTGACTATTCCGTGACCTTGGCCTTCCCTTTGTCCGAAGTTGCCCCTCTAAGCTCTTGAGCTTAAATAAACAATACAATCATATCACTTTTATTCACACATCTCTATTGATAATTTACACTTTCATTTCAATCAAGACATACAATGTAATTTTCCTTTATCACACCTACATTCGGCCAAGCATAAATACATTACAATTTACAATCAAAATCATTTATCAAATGTAGTAGACAAGGTCTTTTAATCCAATTTAGTACTCATGTCTCCCTAAT
Organism: Gossypium stocksii; assembly: GCA_020496765.1. Classification (NCBI taxonomy): domain Eukaryota; kingdom Viridiplantae; phylum Streptophyta; class Magnoliopsida; order Malvales; family Malvaceae; genus Gossypium; species Gossypium stocksii. The sequence goes on from CM035630.1 coordinate 58,091,860, forward strand.
CAACAAAGCCGAATAGGTTAGCACCTATATGCTTTAGCCATAAGGCGTTTTCTAACATTTTTAGCTTATAACTCCTCCATTCGATTAAGTTCACTTTTGGTTTAAGCTCAACCATTCACAACCGCTTTAGAAGCTTTCATGCCATCTCATAGTTTTATTTACCGATTCCCTTCGACCCACATGAAATTTACTATAGACCTAGGAAGTCCATCTATACATTTCTAAATTTAAATTCGGCTAACCACAATCAAGAATTCGTCACAATTTAACTATTCCTATACTAACATTAAAATCACATGGAAGTACATATAGTTTAGCTCAAAATTCAACTAAATTCTTTATCTTAAATTTTAACTTAATACCGTACTTCCCATTCGGCCTAACAAGGTCAACTTATGCATTTCTCATCTAAGTAACATAGACATGACCAAACTAGAGCCCATTTAATAATTATCAAAATTTCACTCCTCCAATAAAAGCAAAACCGAAATCTCACAAGCAAAAATATAACTCAACGAGCATGACTTCTTCTATTCACCAACCATTGTCGATTTCATTAGCCTTAACACTCATTTATCCAAATTTAACAATGTTTAGCTAATGATTGAATATAAAACACCTTGCACCAAACCTTCAACTTCACATATTCTAAACCCCAATCATTAACTAAATAAGCAACATTCACAATGAGTATCATTCGGCCATTTGTTTTGCTTAGCCAACAAATTTCATATTTTTAATCCACCACTCAAGTATTTACCACACAAAACACACAAGTTATGCTTAATACTTCAAATTGAAAATCGGCAAACACAACTACATTAGCTAAGGATTTCCACAACATACTTGGATCACAAATATGCACTTTCAAGAAGTTCAAAACGCATGTTTTAACCCTTATTCATAATGGCATAAAACAACAACCCCTTTCCTATTGATTCAGCCTTAGCCGAATGCCCTAATCACCATGGAAGTTGAAATTTCAAAATGGGCTAGACTAACACTTACTCATACACCTTATTTTAGAAATTAAAAGAAAAGTAGCAAAGATTTCTTACCTTTGATTTGAATCAATATGGCCGAATGTTAGCCTAAAATCTTCTCTTTTCTATCTTCTTCAACTCACGGCAAGAAGAACTAAAAATTTCTTCAAAAATCTTTTATTTAATTACTTTACTTTATTTTTTTATCATCATCATTCCACTAACTTAAATTACAAATTATAAAATAATGAAACAACCAATGGAAACAAATGCATGGCCGGCCACTTTCTTCTAAGGGAAATATTGACATGCAAATCCATTAGTTTTTAACTTATTTTATTTAAGTCATTCCAAAATTGTCTAGCTAAGTTTCTAAGTTTTTCAACTAAACCCTTTTCAATAAATTCGTATTGACTTTGTCAAAATTCCAATCCACAACTCCCACACATGTAATTAACACATAATTGAAGCATTGAAAATCAATATTAACTATTTTAAGGACTCGGTTTAGCGGTCACGAAACCGCTTCCCGACTAAGGTCGAACTAGGGCTGTCACAGTTCTAATCCCTCCTTGCTCAAAAGGGAAGGTTCATTTTTGCTCATTTTAAAGGATAGTAGTGGCGTTGGATGTGGATTCTGAAGGTTGTGTCCATGTGAGAAATTCAAGGAGGGGATTAAGGAGCTATCTTGGAGAAAGGTTACGAGATTGGGATAGGAGAAGTGTTGGAGCCAAATTGGCAATTAAGGGATAGCAATTTCTACTATATAAGTATAATGTCGAATTCTTTAGACATTTTTCGACATTTTCTCCTTTTGAATTTGGTTTTCCTCTGTCCATCTAGGTAAACCTTTAATCTCTTTTCTTAAATAGTTTATTTGCTTTCTTGCAAGAGCCGAGTATTGAGTCTGCCCTCTTGGATTTTTTAGCCACTTAAACAACTTCCTTTCGAAAGCATTCAAAAGTCGAAAGCCACTTTTTATTCCTTTTTGGTGTGTCAACTTCTCCTTCAACTTGGGACGGTTACTTCTTGGTAAGGATCTCACTCTTTCGATTGGTGTCGCTAAGAACCGACCCTTATTTCCTCACTCTCTTAGTCAATTTGTAGGGGATTGAGTCGAATCTTTACTCTCCAAACCCTCTGTCGATTTTACCATATACGCTTTGGGTTTTAGGGATCTAGCAAATATTAGCGGTTAGTGGTTGAAGAAGGGCTATTAGGACTTGTCGGGTAAGGAGCGTGGCTAAGGAGATCGTAGCATGTTTCGATATCAGGTGTGTACATACACTGCACACACACGATCGATCGGCAAATCCTGAAATATTGAAAAGTCGAAATGTCGAAAACCTGAAAGTTTGGCTACGGCAGTCTCGCAAGTGCTCGAATACTCGTATGAGGGTAACCGATATGATAACAGAGGCCCCATGAGCGATCTCATGGACTTGGGTCACGTTTTGGCCAACTGGGCCAGAATGGGCCAAATGGGCCTGACGGGCCTGTGAGCCCAAATAAGCAAAAATTGATAATTGGGTAAAATGTGATGAGTTGATCAAGTTTGTTGAATTGTTTAGAATGGATTGGGCCTAATGGGCCATATAAATGCGATTGGGCCTGATTGGCTATATAAATGTATGAAAGCATGCAGACATGCTAGGGTTTTATAATGGACTTTTAGGCCTAGTTTCTAATAAATCCTTAAACGGGCATAAGACTTACTTAACTTATCAAGTGCGTCCGTGGATAAGTCATAGAGTTGGAATATGGTAATGGGCATATGCATTTCTAGGATTGGATCTAGAGAGAGCTTGATACTTAAGCGGTCTTAATGACCCACCTCCTCTTATCTAGAATCCTACCTGGTGCATAGTGTCTGTTCACTTTAGCCAATGAGGACTTGTTGACGGGACAAAGTTCATAATTAACACCCATACGTTAGTAAATTACTAAAATACCCCTATAGAGTAGAATTATTGAAATACCCCTGTAGGGTAGAATTACTAAAATACCCCTGTGTGTTATAAGTATAACTTATGTATACTGTATGTTATATTTTGCACTCATGTGTTATGATGTTGCATGTGGGTGGGACATATATTGGAGGAAGTGTTACTTCAAGATCGCATAGTCGCTTGCCAACCATTGATCCAACGAAGGCTTTTAAGCCCAATATATGATTAGCAGCTTTGCTGCAACGTTCGGTAGTACCGCAACTGGCACTGCCCTTGGAGTGTATCGGATGGGTGGGTCGATATAGTTATCCCCATGGGATATGTTTCAGTTGGACGAAGATGATTTGTATCGGTTGGATGGGTTGGGCATTACATTATTACATACATGATTGCTCTAGATTTTGTGCTACTATTGTATTGGGCTCAGGCCCAAGATGACTTGTGTTGCATGATATATATATTGTTGCTGAGGGTTGTACACACTAAGTTTCAAAACTCACTCCCTCTTTTATTTTTCTCAGTGAACCTCAGTAGGCGATTCGATGAATGGAGGGACTCAGAGGTGGCCTACTAGCAAGACGTTTTAAACTTGTTTCTTTTTCTTTATTAAAAGTTCTAGTATTTTAATTATTTAAGTCTGGATTGTAATAAAGCCTTTTTCTCTGGTTACTATTACCCAATCTTATGCTTTAAGAATGGAACATTAACATATTTCTTTTACGCACATTTCAAATTTTTTTGAAATCAAATATTGATTTTTCTCAAATTAAGCTTCCGCAGTTAAAGAAAATTTTTTTTAAAAATAGTTATTAAACGTAACAAAGAAATAGTTTTGAATATACCTCGTTCTAAAAACAAATACAAACTGGGATTTTACTTGAAATTTTTTTCGAAGGGTTTTCAATGAAAACAAGGTTTTCGATAAAACACTTTAATGTGACATGTTGGATTCGGCCATAACGTCCGGGCCGGGTTTGGGGTGTTACAGCTTAGGCCCAGATTGATGTGTTACATGTTATTTGTTTGTTGGGGTAGTACACACGAAGTTTTTGTAAATTCACCCCTTTGTTTAATTTTGCAGGTAATCCTTAGTGAGAGACGGTTCGACGTATCGAAGGACTTAGAGGTCGCCACACTATGGACAGCTAATTTTAGTACTTTATTCTATTTTATTTAAATTCATTATTTGGGTTTTGAAGTATTAGGGCCTTTTCTCTGGATTTTATTTTTATGCTGGGTTTTATTTCACTTTGATTTCTTCACTTCTAGTTTTAGGTCTCGGGCTTTAAAAATAAAAAGAAAATGATGTTTTACAAAACAAATGCAAGTACACAAATGCTTTCTAAGAATTTCTTCTGTTGTGAACGAACGTTGAAATTTTAAATAACGTTTTTAAAATAGGGAGATTTTCGTTAACAACATAAGGTTTACAACCAACCCTTGATACTCTAAAGGAATTTGAACCTGGTTTCAATTTTCGGATAACATTTGTTTTAAAAGCTATTAACTCGAAAAAAGATATATGGTTTTAAAAAGAGAAACATGTTTTCAAGTTAATGATTAGCGACCTGACCAAATGATTTCGAGGTTTTCCAATAGCAACGAATTTTACGTTTTACTTTTCCATGTGACGCTGCCAGATTCGGCCATAACGTCTAGGCCGAGTTTGGGGTGTTTCAATATCAAAGGTTGTATAGTAGCTTAAAATAATTAGATAAAGTTTTAATTGAGAAAAATTAGCTCAATTGATGGGTTAATTGATCAGGGACTAAATTGTAAAAAAAACTATGAAAATTGTGATAAATGTGTAATTTTAAAATTTTAAGGGAATAAATTGTTAAGTGAATTAGAATTGAATTTGATGCTGATGAATGGAAAATTTTATATTATAGATCAAGAACCTGAAGATAAACGTGGAAAAGAGATATTTAACAAATTAGTCCCTAAATTTCTACAACTTCTACAAATTACCCCAGGTAAGTTCATATGGTTAAGCTTTCATGATCAATTGTTAATTTAAGAATGATATAATCTCTTATTCCATATATTTTTCATAAAATTATGATTATTGTAAAAATATGAAAATTGAATTAAATGTTCAAATTAAGTAGAACGCAGGATTGAGTACGATCGTTTCGTGACAAAAGACAAATTGACAAATAAGACCATGGTTGGACCACGACAATGTTTAAATGTAAGACCATAATTGGGTTATGGCACCGTGAACATAAGACCATGGTTGGACCATGACAATGTTTAAATGTAAGACCATAGCTGGGCTATGGCATTTTAATGAAAAGACCATAATCGAGTTATGGCACAGTGATCGTAAGACCATGGTTGGACCATGGCAGTATATGTATATATGTGTAAGACCATTGCTGGGCTATGGCATCTTGATGATAAGACCATAACTAGGTTATGGCATTACGAGTGTAAGACCATAGTAGGGCTATGGCAATATATGTGTAAGACCACCATAGTAGGGCTATGGCAATATATGTGTAAGACCATAGTTGGACTATGGCATCATGAAAACGATACACTCAATTCTGTATGACGTTCTCTAATTTGAAAATCATTGGTAAGTGTCATGTGGATTAGAGTGATAGAATTTAAGTAGTTATTGATATTGAGCTCAATCAAGTGAATTCATCATTTGAAATTGTGATTGGCAAGAAGTGTTAGTGAAATGTGTGTTTTATGATTTGTTATAGTATGTTCGGTAAGATTTAACTTTAAAACCAATGAACTTACTAAGCTTTATTAAGCTTACTCGTGTTGTTTAATGCTTCTTGTAGATTAACGTGAGATTGGAGGATTGGATCAACACATCGAACTACACTATCCAGATTACTCCGGTAGATTTTGTTAAATATCCTCTGGTTTATATGGCATGTATAGGGTTAGTTTAGAAAAGAGTTAAACTTAAAACATGGTTGTGAATGATACATATGTATGTGTTTGTATGCATGTATATAGTAGTAGCTTTTAGTAATCAATGAGTGGAATTATATTGGTAAGTTTATGCAAATGAGTCTTGTGATTACATATTATGTTTAAAACATGATTTTTGGCTTGTATTGGTTGCTTGGCTGGTATATATATTGGTGTGTATCAATGTTGCATGTAGGTTGATATTAAAAAGGGTGAGAAAAATTACCTTAAAGTGGCTTATTTTTTTCCACACGGGCGTGTGTCTTAACCGTGTGTGACACACGGCCTAGCACATAGGCATGTGGTTTTGCCGTGTGTTCCTTGTATCTTAAAATTTAGAAACAGAATACTATGAATTAGGCACACGGGCAGAGACACGAGCGTGTGTCTTAGTCATGTGTGACCCATGGTCTAGCACATGGGCATGTGCCATGGCCGTGTGAATCCTACACATAATCTTCGAAAATTAAATTATCCACATGGCCTAGCACACGGGCGTGTGACTTAGCTATATGACCCTTGCACTTAATGAAGTTGTAAGTCAGAGAGTTACGCGGGTTAAGGACACGGGTGGACGCCCTACCTCATAGGCCACACAGCCTGACCACATGGGCATGTGACCCCTACACCTAGGAAAAATTTTGAAATTTCACGAAAAATTTTTGGAGTTTCTGATTTAGTCCTGACTTGTTTCTAACATATATTTTGGTCCTCAATGGCTCATACAAGGGGACGATATGACTAATTTTTTATATGAATGTTAAGTAATATAAAATATCTAAGATTGATCTATAAACTTCGATAATGTTCCTAAACTCTGTCCTGGAGACAGTACGGGTTAGGGGTGTCACAATGAATGTGACAACGTCTCTTATGGGTGTACATTGTATGGTTACATTTATAATTCATGATAATAAAATTTTATCAATTTCTCTATTTTATTTCTCAATCTATTGTAAACACATTGGAATGTTGCTTAAATGGCTTATGCTCTAACTTGAACTCGCCACTTAACTTCCTCTGTATGCATAACAACCTATCATACCACTTCTTTTTGTGATAACCCTGGCATCATCCCTCCTGGTGCAACCTCTTGGCAATCTAAAACATGAAATAAACTTTGTAAGGTCATAAAAACTTAGTGAGTTAAACCTTTAATACATGATTCATTACATCAAAGCGTGATAGTTGCTCCGAATGTCCTTATGTGTCCTTTAACTTTTCCTTATTCCTTCTAGCAGATACTTCACTAAGATTTCCCCTTTAACAGGCTATAATTAATCTTCCCTATTTTAGACCTTTATCTTCCTTTCATATTCATTAAACCTTCATTCTATTAAGCTTTAGATTTGAGGTCCAAACTCAAATGGTCGTTTCTTTCCTCTAAGCGCACTACACTTAATATCTCTTCACCATCTATGCCCCTTCTTAAATCTTATCTTTACATAGTCTTTAACCATTTTGTTTACCTTATTTACTGACTTAAAATCTTATTTTGTATCTATTAATTTTTCCACTCCCTTTGGGTGAGATAGACTATGCCCATTACTTAACATAGAGTTTTCTCATATCTTCCTTGCTTCAAGAAGCTATCTATACGTGTCTCTAACACACATATCCCAGATTTGCCATCTATTCTGGTGCACTCTAGATTCATTGTTCTGTTCCTATCATTATGCAGGGTTCATCATTTCATTTACAAATGGTGCCTTTTTTTCAGGCTTCACTGGATACTTAGTTTCTTCTACTTGTCCATACATCATCTTTTACACTTACCTTACCTTCAGAGTCCTACCTTTACTTTATCTTTAGAGGACCGTTCATGTCATTCTTTCCTAATTTCTTAGATGTCATTCATTCAACATTTGTCATGAAGGCATTCCTTTATTTATATAGCCGCAATGGCTTCCTTTGTATTCGCCATAAGGACCTTCCTTTACAGAGTTGCCACCAAGGCATTTTGTCCTTATATTGTGGCACAAAGGCATTTCTTTTCAAATATAGCCACGAAGGCTTCCTTTACTGAGAATGCCACAGAGGCTTTCCTTTAACAAAGATCACCATAAAGGCATTTACGTTTACAGCTTTTCCACAAAGGCATTCTTAAATAGAGGCCACCACAAAAGCTTTACCTTACATTTAGTACTCAACTCAAAGGCTTTCCTGTCTACAGTTTTTCCATAAAGGCTATCCTTTACATTCAATACTCACCACAAAGGCTTTCTTGTCCAAAATTTTGCCACAAAGGTTGTCTTTTGCATTCGGTACTCATCATAAAGGCTTTCCTGTCTAGAGTTTTGCCATAAAGGCTATAATTTACTTTTAGTACTCACCAAAAAGGCATCCCGTAAGAGATTTTTCACAAAGGTTGTCCTTTTAGATAGCCATGTTTTTAGTCCCAATAGTCCCCTTTGATGACTCTGGAGACAAACATAGACTTATCATTCACCGACTCATCATATAATAACTTTCTCATGATAGACATGATCATGGTATTAGACTCACATGTACACCATAATCATTCAGACTCATCCCTCATACTTAGACCATCAAACTTCATACATTTTATACATGGATGATCATGAACCTTTCATTTCATATCAGAGTTACTGCATCATACTTTGCTAGTTTCATTTTTCACTATTTGGCTACTTAGCAAAGAAGTTACTAGAACATACAAAATAAATGCAAGAGTCAGTCTAGGGACTCTCTTGATAACCTCAAAAAGCAACTTAGCCTTCAGATCCACCACACAGTAGGATGCTACAACCTCCTCTGCCTTGTAGAACAGAAACGCCTTATTAGAACCCATCCAGATAACCATCATCATCATTTTTAACCCAGACATCACTCAAAGTCGTGTTTCTTCAATCATACCTACAGTTCTATGTTTCTTTGACAGAAAGAGTCACAAAATGTGCCTTGTAGTAAAGAAAATCATTCAAAATATCTAGGATTCCAAACATAGCTCGAAGCAATGTTTTTAACCCTATATCTTTTTTTCAGAAGAGAAAAAAGAAAAAAAGATAACCTTTTCTTAACCCAACCAGAGTGTCTTTTTAACTCAACCCAAGTCTCTATGAAAACTTGGTAAACGTCACATCAAGACTTAGTGGCCTTATCAAAATCTACCACATCTAAGATCTTACTCAATTACTCATTTAGCCTTTAACCCTTCTAGTTCATGTTCGGTTAATTCCTATCCAACTTTCCTCACAACTTAGCTGGCACTAAACCATAATGGCTACGAGGTGTAATACACCACTACAGTGAACTCACAACTTAAAGGTCATTTTACAAAACCATAAGTTTCGTTTTATAGTAATTGGACATGAAATCCTTCCTTACTTTATTCTCACATTGGAGTCTGCCCATTCAAAACGCCAAGAAGTGCATTTGGGTGAACACTACTTCATTAGTCATACTTTTTATAACTTTGTGCCATACTTATAAATATACATTCTTATTAACTCTCCTTGATTCGTCATGCTTACCTTTCTTTAGAGTTAGCCATAAGTCTTATTCTTTCAGAATATTCTATACACTGTACTTGCCAAAGTTCATCATAGGTTCCTTTCTTTTCATTTAGAATCCATCAAACCAGGGCATCACTGGTGCACTTAGAAAATCCATTCACTTAATTGAGTTCTAACATTGAGCACTTGAAACTTACACTTAACCCTTACTTTTACAAACAACACTTAAATAGTCAGGACTTCATCAAGCAGAAAGTTACACTTACAATTTACACCCAAGTGATATGTAAGTTGGCATACTGATTTTGTCTGTGTTTTGTATGCACCATTGGGCCTACTATGTTAATATGTGTAAGTCCCTCAGAAAGGTTCAATTGTACTATCAGTAATATTATGTATGATTTTCTTTTTTCAACTCACTAATTTCATATAAACTTACTTTATTACCTTTTCCTTCTAAGGCTTGCTGACTAAATGAAGATTTTGTTTGAAGGACTATGCCAGACTGCTACATCTTATGAGCTGGATGTTCTATTTTGTATCTTGCATGGCTCATAGGGGTGGAATATAAATGAATTTTGGAAAAGATATGTACAAAGAACTTCTATTTATTAAGACTCTATTTTTATGAGATCTTTATTAAATATCAAAGTTTAGACTTAAAGTTTTACATTTTGTTTAGTGAAATTGTTCTATACGAACTTATACGCCATATGGCTTGAACAATATTATATACTGTTAATTATTTCATTTAAACTTTAATAAAGCAATAGTTATAATATGTTTTATATCTATAACTTTTTAAGAATTATATAAAGCTTTCGCTAAAATATTTTGAAGTTAGTGTTATTTGAACTAGTGACACATCATACTTGAATCCAAATATTAAGTCAGGTTTGGCGTGTTACGATGGAATTTCTTCAAATTTATCATATCATAACTCATTTTTATAGTCCTGGCAGACTTTATTGAAAACCACCTTGGTGTCAAAACTTACACCACAAAACCTCTTAACACTTAGTGACACCCTATTTCCCCATCTTTATCAATCACACCTCATATACCTAACATAGGTACACATTCAAATATACTACAATTATTTTTTAACCAAATCATACCTATTACATATTTCACACACAAATCACATGATTATGTATCACAGTATACATCTCAAACACACATACACAATTGCTTTATAGAATCATATACATCCATACTTTCAGTCCACTACATAATGGACTCACGAGGACACTATATTAAGATCTCACATAATTTCAATAGTCAAATCAGGTACTCATGAACCGGTACTAGAACATTAATCATAAAGATTTATCTAGACAGACTTGTAGGATTCGATATTAAAGACTCACCTAAGACTAACTTACTCCAGCTACCAGCTCTAGATTCAGATATCCAGTTTGACCTAGTAGCAACAACTGCTTAAAAAACATGAATTCACCATTACAACCCATTTACAATCAGATTGCTAAAATTTCATCTACAGATAATCCCTATGCAGGCCTTCTTATTCATAACTTACAGTCTATATACTTCATCGCATCCTTACTCTTAACATGCAGAGTTACTAGACTTACCAAGAGATGAAACACCATTGGTTTTTTCCAAGAATCCTTAGCTTCTAGTTTATTTAAGAAGAGCAACCAACAAATAACATTTAATAGTTAAGAAAATAATTAAAGAATCATCTTGTAGGAAGAAGAAACTCCTCCCATAAACCCTCCTCACACGTATATATACAATTCACTTTCTATTTGGTAAAGATTGACAAGTGTCACTTGAATTCATAATTTGTCCTTCTTAGTAACCAACAAACTCCGAGAAAGTCATAAATGAGGATCCTAAATGAATATTACTTGACTGACCAATCCAATTGACATACAACTAGATCATTTTACAAACCTAACAAGCATGGTACTCGAACAACTAGGCGTACAATAAATATTTTGCGGTAACTCATGCAATACTTACACTCTTTTTACTTAATAGAATACTTTTCTTTGTAATAACCCAAATTAAAAATTCCATTTACATACACTACGATTACTATACGCCCTTATTTTCCAAAAAAATAAATGGGTGGATTATATCTTTCCAAATTGAAAATTTTACTACTACACGTCTTAATCTCAAATCTGCCAGACTTGGGGTGTGACAACTCTCCTCCCTTTAACAACTTTTTATCCCCAAAATTTTCTAACTTGGAAGAATTTCATGGCAACAACCGAAACTCATCGTTTATGCTAGGTGCATACCCCAAATTGGATAACTATACTACTTACTCAAAACTACCTCTTTCCAAGACATAGATCTTAAAAACCCATACTAGCGAGAATACCAACCATTAGATCCCAATGGGCGAATTCAGGACTTAGCGGTTACTTATGTGATTTTAAATGTTTCAAAACTTCTTCTTTGACAAGTGTCAAATTTATGCTAGAGAATTTGAACAGTTACCACATATTAAACTTCTTGCCCACGATTACCTCTATAAAACAAATACACAAACACCCTTTCTAATCACTTTTGTTAAATCCATTGGAACCCTAATTTCCTTTTCAACTTCTGCTTTCATTGTCTTCAGTCTTCATAATTCTCAAAGGTAACATTTTATTTTATCTTTCCCGTTTTCTTATCCTTTTTTTTCACAAAATGGTGAAAACAACTACCAAAGGGAGGGGCCAAGACCAAGCTAGTCGAACCATTATTCCTAGAAATCTAGTTCCGTTTTGACCCCAAGGCCCCAATGATTCTCTACCACCTGCAGAGGCTACGATGTACGAGTGTACTACTACCCAGGATGATATGCACCATTATTTAGGGTTCGACGTATCCGATGCCCAAACTTTGCCTGTAACTTTTGGTAACTCCAAAAATGTCGTCTCAACGATAATTTCATAGGTTTCATCTTACCCTTAATTTTGTTGGAGATTGACTCCCACCTGTAGCTTCATCCCTTCTTTTCTACAGTGCTAAATGAATATGACATTGCATCAAGGCAATTATCAACCCTATCCTAGTAGACACTGGTGGTGTTCTTTATCAATTGTTGTATCCACAATGAGCCACCGTTGTTGTCATGTGTGATTATAGTACATGAGATGTGCAAGTATACACGTCGAATCAAGTAATATAATGATAAGTAACATCGTCTCCATAAGGATCTGTTAGGATTAATTTGGTTACATTACTACTATAAAGTGTATGTATTATGCTGTGGCAAAACAGTGATAGAAATGTAATGAAAACTAAAATGATGTTGATGTATGCAAAATGTAAACAAACAAATAAAAAATACTATTGCAAAGATATCAGGGCAAGAATGAGATGATCAAATTTGTTGAATGGGAAGGTTGGTATTACTAGGAATTTACGCTTATAAACCAAAAATACGTCAGCAAACTCTTAACCATTTTACCGTCCAGATTGGATCTAAGATAGTCTGCTTCTTTCAAGAACAGGACCTCCAGTTACCCCACTTAAAGTGATATCTATCCATAGGCCTCAGATGTGATTCCCAGCACTAATTTCTCTTCGTTATGTACAAGCACTACTATGTCTAGAAACTACTATGGGTATTCTATCGAACAACCACTTGTATAATTCAATTTCTATCCAACAAACCTAACCTTATCAGAATTAGATTATGTTTATTAGTATACTAAACATTCATCTATGTCTAGACTCTACATACATGCAATTCAAAAAGAAAAAATTGAATAAACAGTAAAATAAACTAGATCAAAGCTTCAACATTAATGGAAAATTAGAGTATCATCCAGTAAACCCAACCCAATGAGATTCAGCTCATAAGTTGATTAATCAAATCCAAATTTGAATTACCATTCAACATCTTAAACATTTCATCGCACAAAGAAGCAATGTAAAAGAAAATAAGGAAGCACTTTAGAAAGCACGCTTTCGTTGATCTAGCCCTCAACTACAGCATTGCAATGTTTCGTAAAGACCTAATTGACTGCCTTCATCCTCTCCCTCACATTCTTCTCTGCTTTCAGCTACTACTGCTACCTTCTATTTCTACCTTAAGATCCTTCATCTAAGAAAGGCTTGTTTCCTCTCTCTCCTTTTTTTGAATATTCCTCACTTTTTATAGGGTAGATCTCTATCTCAGCACACTATTTTTCCTCCCTCTTTTCTAGGTAGATCTTTTTGGTACAAGTACAGTTGGTTAAGAGTGGCACGAATTGAGTGTTGACTCAGTGTATTATTAGAATTGCCATAGCATTAATGTTGCCAATTCGTTCAACCTTTTTCCATGAAAAAACTTCACTCCATCATTTCTTTTCCTTATTCTACACCTGCCATTCAAACATAAACAAATCCATTCCACCCACAAGTAAAAGTAACATAATAACATTTAAGTACACTCCAAGCTTCATGATGCCATGTTCTAAAAATACTAATATAATATCCTCATATGCAAATACATCTACTTAAGTACAAATAATTAACCAAGTCCAAAGGCCTAAAAGATAACTTTTTTAAAAAGTTATCAGTTGTTGGGTGTTTCCTAGAAATTTTACCAACTAAAGGATTTGAACCTATAATCTAAAATAGTATTTCAAATAGACAAGTACATAAGATTCATATGCAAACTTGAATTTGGGTTTTGTTTTCCAATGCGATGGCCCCTTCCTTTGGAGAGCATCTATACACAGTCTCAACCAGATACTCAAGTTGTTGTAAAATAATATAAACAACTAAGATTGAGGCATATACTAGATTTGATGGAAGGTTTTTCTGTTAGAAACATATTCCAATATTGATGACAAGAATTAAGCTCAAATGGCTATCAACCAAATGATTCATTAAATTGGTTGGACGATTTCATCGTGCCTTTTGCTATTAAGGCTTGGCCTTATAGTTCAAATAATGAATTAGCACATGCTTTAGTGGGTGTATAAAAGAAATTTATTTCTACTTTTACAGCATTTATGGTCTTCACCCATGCAACTGGAACATTTTAAGCAATCTTGTTAGAAGTTCCACTTTTTCTTCAAACCTGGCTAATTCGCATGTTGCTCGTGCAAGGTCTTTTTCACACTCTTATACAGTGCCTGGATCAACTTAAAATATAGACATTTTAGCCATTCTTAATAAGGCCTGAGCAAAAGAGAAAACTACGGTTGCTTCCTCAAGAAAAATAGCAATCAAGAAAACCAAAAAGAGGCCTAGATTAGAGGAAAGTACTCAAGAGACTAGGAGTAGTGAATGTAACACCCCAAACCCGGCCTAGAAGTTAGGCCCGAATATGGTGTTTCATATTGAAGTGTTTTTCGAAAACTAAGCTTTCATTGAAAAACCTTCCTGTTTAAATATTTGTGTGAAACCTCAGTTTGCGTTCGATAAATTCCCAATGTGACTTATTAAAAAGATTATTCCCTATTCAAGAAGTTATTAATTATTAAATCTTAATCGTTAGGGCAGCTTAATTTAAAACAGATGTTGTTTTGGAAAATCTCGTTTTTAAACACTAACAATTATAAATTCACAATAAAAATCCCAAATTTAAAAATAATCCAAACATTACAAAAGCCTTATTACAACCTAATAAAAATAATTTAAAATAAGGTAAATAAATAAAACTACTGATCATTAAAACAAGTTGCAGTGTAGCCACCTCCAAGTCCCTTCCATCGTCGAGCCGCCTAGTGAGGCTCACCTGAAAAAAATTAAAAAGAGGGAGTGAGTTTACGAAAACTCAGCGTGTACGTCCCTCGACAGACACATAACACGCATTAAACAATTTAGGCCTAAGCCCTGTTCAATATCGGTGGCCTTTGGGCCTTAGCCAATAGTGGCCTCAGTTGGGCCTGAGCCCATATCATGATAAACAGTGGCCTTAGGCCTTAGCCCAAATCACAACAATATCAATATGATTATGCAATGTGAAATTTCCCATAACCAACCCTACACTCCTCTGGGGAGATACTCAACCCACCCATCTTTATACACCTAGTGTGGCACCGGTTGTGGCACCACTTATCGTTTCAGCATAGCTACTCATATTTAGGGTAGCACCGGTTGCGGTGCTACTTATTAGTGCAGCAAAACTACTCAGTGGCTATAAAGCTTTCGGTGGCTAAAAAGCCTGCGGTGGATCCACAGTCGTCAAGCGACTGTGCACCCCTTATATACACTTCCTCTAATCATAATCCCAACCCATATGCAATATAATAACACATGAATGCAACAAATAACATATAGCATGCATGAGTCATACTCATGGCACATAAGGGTATTTTGGTAATTTGCCAACTAAGGGTTTTTCTGTAATTTTGTAGGTCACAGGTATCTGAGTGATTCTGCCCTATAGGGGTATTTCAGGAATTCTACCCTACAGGGATATTCTAGTAATTCTACCCTACAGGGATATTTCAGTAATTCTACCCCACAGGGGTATTTCAGTAATTTCTTAACACTATGGGTCTAATTGCGTATCTTGTCCCGTCAACAATTCCCCGTTGGCTAACGTGAACAGATACTATGCACCAAGTAGGATTCCAGGGAAGAGGAGGTGTGTCATTAAGACCGCTTAAGTACCAAGCTCTCCCTAGATCCAATCCTAGACATGCATATACCCATTGCCACACTTTAACCTTATGACTTGTCCACAGTTACACTAAATTGATTAATTAAGTTTTATGTCTGCTTAAACAATTATTAGACACTAAGCCCAAAAGTCCATTACATAACCCTAACTAGTCCACATACATTCATATAGCCCATTAGGCCCAATCACATTTATATGGCTCATTAGGCCCAGTCACGTTTATACGGCCCATCAGGCCCAAATCTATTCCAAGCCATACAACCAACTTAATTAGCTCGTTGCTTATTACCAATTTACCAATTTTTGCTTATTTAGGCCCACGAGCCCATCAGCCCATCTGGCCCATTCTAGCCCAGTTGGCCAAAATGTGACCCAAGTCCACGAGATCGCTCATGGGGTCTTTGGTGTTGTATCGATTACCCTCATACGAGTGTTCGTGCACTCGCAAGACTACCGTAGTTAAACTTTCGGCTTTCTGACATTTCAGCTTTTCAGCATTTCAGCATTCCAGGATTTGCTGATCTATTGTGTGTGTGAAGTGTGTGTACACACCTGCTAACAAAACGCGCTGCGAACTCCTTAGCCATGAACCTACAATCAATTTCACTTAATAGTTAATCATACACTTATCAAATACTATTACCAAAAGTAGAAATCATGCCACTTCTCCTTACCTTGCGCAATTGAACCTAATCAAACTTTCACCACTTGCTAGCCCTGATCGATTCCCTATTTATTTAAAAGCCATAACTCCTGGGGACCGATTGTTTTTGAAAGTATCACCATGGAAAAATGTCACCGTACAAAGCTCTATACGGTCGTAAATGTTGAACACCATTATACTGGACCAAGCTGAGTGAGAAAAATATTCACGAGGTTAATGTAATCGGAGAGATTGAAGAAAAAGTGAAAGTAATTCGCGATAGTTTGAAAGCAGCTTCAGATTGATTGAAATCGTACGCAAATTTGAAACATAAAGAAATTGAGTTTCAGGTCGGGGACCGAGTGTTTTTGAAAGTATCACCATGGAAAAATGTCATTTGTTTTGGTCAGAAAGGATAATTGAGTCCGCAATTCATCAGACTGTGCGAGATTATCGAAAGAATAGGGCCTATAGTTTATCGGCTAGCTTTACTTACAGAACTTGAAAAGATTCACAATGTGTTTTACGTTTCTATTTTACGCCGATATAGATCTGATCTGTCACATGTGATTTCTCCGGTAGATGTTGAGATTCAGTCTGATTTGACGTATAACAAAGAACCTATAACACCCCAAACCCGGCCTAGACGTTATGGCCGAATCTGGCTGTATCGTATTGGAGTACGAAATGAAAAGCTCGATGACATTGGAAACCTCAAAATTATTTAGTCAAATAGTGATTTCAAAATGGGTTGTTCATTTCCAAAACGCACGTCACGAAGAGTTATTCAATTTTAAAATGTGATATCGGTTGAAAAGCCAAATATTTATTTAGCCTTTTGTGTGATCTAAAAGAACAATTAAAAATCTTGCGTTATTATCAAAAGTACCTTTTTTAAACGTTATCAATTTAAAAACTCGTTTATAACGGAAGCTTTTCTTTTGAAAACAGTTGCGTAAATGTGGTGTCTTTGAAAACAGTTATCTTTTGAAAAACCCATCTCTTCCTACATCTAGCAGTTTATAGAAACAGAGTAATAACACCAAATTAAAGATAAAATCCAAAAGAGGCCTTATTACATCTAGCAGTCGATTTGTTTTTGTATTCATTGATGACATATTGATTTATTTGAATGATGAATCTGAGCATGCCGAGCACTTGAGAATTGTGTTATAGACTCTGCGTGACAAGCAATTATTTGCAAAGTTTAGTAAATGTGAATTCTGGTTACATGAAGTTGGTTTTCTGGGACATATTGTGTTAGCATCGGGTATTTGAGTTTATCTGAGTAAGATTTCAGCAATCCTAGATTGGAAGCCTCTGAAAAATGTATCAGAAGTCTGTAGTTTTCTGGGACTTGCTGGTTATTATAGACGATTTGTAAAAGGTTTCTCAATGGCTGCAACTCCGATGATGAGGCTACTACAGAAAGATGTTAAGTTTGAGTGGTCAGATAAGTGCCAGAAAAGTTTCAATCAATTGAAAACCTTTTGACCGAAGCTCTAGTGTTAGTACAGCTTGAATCGGGTAAAGAGTTTGTGATCTGTAGTGATGCTGTAACACCTCAAACCCGACCTAGAAGTTAGGCCTAAGTCCAGCGTGTCACATTGAAGTGTTTTTAGAAAACCTTATTTTCATTGAAAACCCTTCTTGTAAGTTTTAAAGAAAACACTATTCTATCTATCTTCGATTAATTAGATTATAAAAGTGGTTTACTAAAATAAAACATAATGATTTCGGAAGCTATGTTTGAATTCTTGTTTGTTGCGAAAACATGGTTTTTGGAAAACAGATATCATTTTGTAAAACACGCTCTAAAGCTAACAGATTATAAACATGCAGATAAGTAAACCTAATATTTAAAAGAAATTAAATAACTGCCTTAGTACAAACCCAAAATAAAAACCAGAAATAATATAAAAGCAGAGTGTGGCCGCCTCTAAGTCCACGTAGCACCGAATCGCCTATGCCTCGGAATTACCTATACAGTTAAAATAATTGGGTGAGTATATGAATACTCAGTGTGTAACCCCGATAATAACAATATAACAGAATAAGACTGGGCTAGAGCCCATTATAGTAGCATATCACACTCAGTGGAATATAATCAGAAATATTATAGTAACAGTATAGCATGCAATCAGAATCCTACCCAACCCATCTGCTACACTCCATCTCCGTCCAACCCATCACTCCATGTGGGGATATGATCAACCCACCCAACCCTACACTCCACAGTGTAGTACCAATGCGGCACTATCGATAATATTAGGCTATAAGCTTTAAAATAATGCAGCAAAGCTGCCAGAACAGTACACTTCCTCCAAAATATATATATATCCAACCCCCATACAATGCAACATACTTAATGTCATGTAATGTCAAATTATAGAATATACACACATAAATATATACCAGAGCATACATAATAATTCAAACATTGTAAAGGATCAAAACGGTTCATTTACCCATGATGGGTATTTTGGTCAATTTGCCCTTAGGGGCATTTTAGTCATTTATTAGTGTGGTCCTTCGTATGTGAAGGTCTATTAGTAAGCCCATGGTCGTCTAGCGACACATGCAACCAAACAGTCCAGAAATTCGATTTCGACCTAAAGCCCATCTAGCGAGCCCACGGGCCCATTTGGCCCATTCGGCCAGTTTCGGCCCAACTCATGGAATCATTCATGATAGTCGTTTTTATATGGGGCCACAATTTGTGGCCTCAACCGAGCACATGGGTGCTCGCACACCCTAAATGGCCAACGTTTAATTTGTCGGCATTTCAGCATTTGAGATTTTGGCATTTCGCCATCGAATTTGATCGTGTGGTTAACACACACCTGAAACGAGATAATTGCCTACCATTTTCGACAACTGAGCACCTATAGTCACCATCATCTCTTTGTTAGTCAACTACCATAATTGAATCCAAAATTATGTTATAGGTTGTAATTTAGTCAACCAAACGTCACTTACCAATAATGGAACAAAATGATCACTTGCAAGGGTCAAAGATTCGACCCCTTTCTCTCTTAAATAGATCAACCCCTAATCATATAATCAACATACGATTCCATAAGACCCTCGTTTAGAAGAAAACAATTAATCATATAAGGGTACACGTAAACTTCCAAATAACGTAAACAACACTTATGATTAGGAAACTTACCCAAGACTTGTAACATTCACAGTGGAAAGAAATTCAAGTCGAATACCCTAATCGAACCCCTAGCCAAAACGGTCAATATAAAGTGTTACAAAACCATTACTTTAGCGAAGAAAATAAAAGCGTGAGGACACAAATAGCCCTCAAATATCAAAATCCACCCTAGTGATCGAAAACTTACCAATATCCACACGGTCACGAATAAGGGAAAGCAAGACATCAAATGGAATCAATGTTTCGACTTTAAGAATCAAGAATCTTAGATTCGACCCCGCACAAAAGAAAAGTGAAAGAGTAAGAGTGAAGGCACTAACAAGGTTCGGCCAAAGCCAAGGATTCAATAAGAATAGAATACCCAACTGGCCCTATGAAAAGCTAGAGTTCTTACCAATTGATCAATAATGAAAACGAGAAACGAGAGGGAAAGAGGTACAATCGGTTCAAAAAAGGAGAAAGAAACAATATGGCTATAGTAAACTTGGCTACTATGGAGAAGTGAAAAGAGTAGAAGGAGACTAAGGCTAAAGGTGTAATCAACTTTTGAAAACATTCAAGAGAAGACAAGGTGACCAATGATGCAATCGGGTTTTTTGCAAAGTCCAAAGAGGAAAAATAAGGTGTTTGAAAGAAAGAATGGGCATATGTTACCTCAAACAAATGGAGTGGAGGTGTATTAGATTGGGATACAAAAAGAATGGAAAAGAAATACCAAGAGAAGAAAAACCAATTGGCACACAAGACTATTGTGTTGGACAAAAAGATAGTGTCGGTCAAGCTAACAAAACAAAAAGGAAAGAAATCAAAATCCTTCATCAAAAACTGAAAAAACCAATCCTATTCACCTTAATTTGGAAACTAAAACCTCCCCTCCCATTCAGTCAAATCTTCAATAAAAAGAAAGCAAAATAAAATATTTTTATTAGCCAAAAATTATAATGACCAAATGGCAGCAATATAGTCCCATATTCGGTCAAAACTTTCCAAATTCAAACATTTAATTTGGCAATAAAAACACCATTGACCGAATGGCACAGCAATGTCCCACATTCGGCCAATACATTCCAAATTCAATTCCTTTAAAAGCTGTATGAATTCAGCCAGCCAAGCAGTATAAATTTCCACCACCGCTTGACCCAAATCAGCTACTACCAGCCTTGCATGAGCAACAAAAAATAAACCTTCCACGTGAAAGGTGAAGCTTGAACTTCAGACCTCATCCCGTCACTATGCCTTCAACCATGCTGCTGGCCGCTGCACTGTGTTTCTCTTTACACTATAATAGGGTCGCAATTATTTTTAACCTATACCTGCTAGAGTCACGGTTATTCGAAAATAAAAATGAAAATTTTGCCTGCAATGAATCTTGAACCTGCGCCCTTCCTTTAGATGCCCGTTACACACACTCCTTGCCAATGGACTAACACGACTTTCATGTCAAAACCCCATGCAACAAAATATAAGCCTTCCTTCCTGCGTGTCTGTTCCCTTAAAAAAATAATTTTTATCCCTTATACCGACTCGAACCTACGCCCCTTTTAAAAGCCCAACACGTTGCTAGCCACCTTTCTACCTTCTCTTTTTTGTGTCAAAAAATCACCCCCAATAAATATAAAGTTTACACGCCAGCTTCCATGCCCATAAGCGAATATAAAAGAAATTTATGCAATGACCAGGATTCAAACCTTGGGCTTCTTACATGCTACCAACACTCCTAAGCACCAGACCACAAGCTTCTAAGTGTCAAGCCTTAACTAAAAATATTTTTAAACCCTTCCTTGTGACTCCAATGTCCACTTAATGGGAAAAACTAAAATTTTTCTTAAAGTCCCTTTATGAGTCCAGGACTTCCTGGACATCCCCAAATGCTCCAAATCATTTAATTAACAATCCAAACATGAAATTACGAAATATTTTTCTTGACCATAAAAAATTTGAATTCTTCGATACACGAAGCCCATTTCTCCTAAGCCCAAAATTCATGATATTACAGATGCATAGTTAAATGGTCTGGGCTATGTTTTGATGTAGGAAGGCAAAGTTATAGCTTATGCTTCGAGACAGTTAAAGTCGAATGAAAGAATTATCCGACGCATGATCTTGAATTAGCTGCTATAGTATTTCCATTGAAAATAAGGCGTCACTACCTATTTGGTGAGAAATGTCACATTTATACCGATCACAAGAGCTTGAAATATCTGATGACTCAAAAAGATTTTAATTTGCGATAGTGGAGATGGTTAGAATTGCTAAAAGATTACGATTTAGTAATTGACTATTATCCAGGAAAAGCCAATGTTGTTGCTGATGCTTTAAGTCAAAAGTCTCTATTCGCTTTACATGCGATGAACACTCAGATAGCCTTGTAGATGATGGTGCGATTGTAGCTAAGATGAAATCAAGACCAT
This sequence comes from Gossypium stocksii, assembly GCA_020496765.1. Lineage (NCBI taxonomy): Eukaryota > Viridiplantae > Streptophyta > Magnoliopsida > Malvales > Malvaceae > Gossypium > Gossypium stocksii. The sequence goes on from CM035630.1 coordinate 58,114,014, forward strand.
TGTTTTTACAGCAGATTATAGAAGCTTAGAAAGTTGATAATTAAATGTTAGCGAAACGAGCTCAATGTGATTTGAACCTTGATACAAAATTTCAAGTTGGTGTTAATGATTGGTTGAGATTTCGAGATCGAATATGTGTTCCAAGAAATTTAAAATTGATTCAGAAGATTTTGAATGAAGCACACGACAGTCGATTGTCTATTCATCCGGGAAGTATGAAAATGTACAAGGATCTGAAACAGTTTTACTGGTGGCATGGGATGAAATGTGACATCCCAGAGTTCGTTTCAAAATACTTAACTTGTCAGCAAGTCAAAGCTGAGCATCAGGTACCGTCTGGTTTATTACAACTGGTTATGATTCCTGAGTGGAAATAGGAGAGAATCACGATAGGCTTTGTATCGAGATTGCCCCTCTCTCTGAGAAAGAAAGATGCAATTTGGGTGATAGTTGATAGATTAACGATATTAGCTCATTTTATTCTGGTAAGATCAAACTATTCACTTGATAAGTTAGCTAAATTGTGTATCTCTAAGGTTGTTAGATTGCACAGGGTGCCTATTTCTATAGTGTTGGATAGAGATCCGAGGTTTACATCACAGTTTTGGAAGAAATTACACGATGCTCTAGGTATGAAACTACACTTCAGTACAGCATTTCATCCACAAACGGATGGTCAATCCGAGTGGATCATACAAATACTTGAGGTTATGTTAAGATGTTGCATTATTGAGTTTGAAGGTACGTGGGAAAAGTACTTACCGTTGATTGAATTCGCGTATAATAATAGCTTTCAATTGAGTATTAAAATGGCACCATACGAGGCTCTTTATGGTCATAAATGTAGAACATAATTGTACTGGACAGAGCTAAATGAGAATAAAATTCACGAGGTTGATTTAGTCAGAGACACTGAGCAGAAAGTGAAAGTGATTCGAAATAGTTTGAAAGCAGCATCAGATCATCAGAAATCATATGCAGACATGAAATAAAAAGACATTGAGTTTTAGATCAGGGATCGAGTGTTTTTGAAAGTATCTCCGTGGAAGAAAATATTGCAGTTGGATAGTAAAGGCAAATTGAGTCCGAGATTCATCGGACCGTATGAAATTATTAAGCGTATCGGGCTAGTTACTTATGGATTGTTGTTGCCACCTGAGTTAGAGAAGATTCATAATGTTTTTCATGTATCGATACTTTGGCGATACAGATCCTATCCATCTCATGTAATTTCTCCGTCTAAGATTGAAATTCAGTACGATATGACCTACGATGAAGAACTGTCAAAATCTTAGCTCGCAATGTCAAAAAAATTGAGAAATAAGAAAATCACTTTAATGAAAGTCTTATGCCATCAACACGAGATTCAAGAAGCTACGTGCGAGCCCGAGGTTGCTATGAGAGAACAATACCTAAGCTATTCACTGGTAAGACTTTCGGGGACGAAAATCCCTAAAGAGGGAGAGTTGTAACAGCCCAGTTTTGAGCCTAGTTGGAATAGTGGTTTCGAAACCACAAATCTGAGGTCAAAAAATATTTTAATATTATTTTTAATGTTTACAGCATGTGATAAGGTAGGTGTGAAGTTTTGTGTGATAATTTTACCGTTTGTGTGCTCGATTTGATAAAAGGACCTAATGGCATTAAATGTAAATATTGTGTGCTAATTGTTAAAAGTGCTTAATTGTTATGGTTTCTCAAATGAAAGGTCCTTATGATGTTATTAGACCTTCAATAGTGGAATTTGACATAAATGGGTTGTGTTAAATGGTTTTTATGATATTTCATTAAGGGTAGTACAATAATTTTATAATTTATGTTAATAATAATGAAAACAAAGCAAAATAAGCCCATTTAGTTCATCTTCTAGCCGAATTTAGCAAAACAAAATAGGGTTTGGAGACTTTGAGGTTTCAACAATATTAAAGCTTGATTAAGGTACGGTTTTAGCTTGGTTTTTTTATGATTTTTACGTTTTTGAGATTGTTGCTTCGTATACTAGCTATCTCATGCTTTAATTTTTAAATTGGTTGATGAGTTTGTGAGTTGCCATTGATGATAATTTAATGAATTTGAATGTTAATGATGAAAAATGAAAGATAGATGTTGAATTTATATGTTTGGTAAAGTGATTTTGAGTATAATTGTATTTGGAGGATTAAATTGTGAAATATGTAAATTTAGTGGTTAAAAGTGTGAATAAATGAAAAATATGGCTGGCTGCTAGTGATGTAGGAGAAATTCGGCTAGCATGGGCTGCTAAGAAAATTCGTGAATTTTTTATTTTTTGCAATAAGGATTAAATTGATAACAATGTGAAAGTTTAGGGGCAAATATGAAAAATGGCCAAATGTGTGTGCTTGGATTAAATTGAATGAATAGTTGATTTAATTAGATGAATTTGATATTATATAGATCAAGAAAAGAGGAACTTGGACCTAGATCAAGGCAAGAACAAAGTACTCGATTAATCGATCAAATTAGTTATTTTTGCATCCGAGGTAAGTTCATATGTAATTCATATTGTTTTAGCAATGTTTATATGTGATGAAATGAGCGGCAATGATATTGTGGAGTATGATTTCGTTCAAAGATGTTTCGAGGATATGTGGCACTAAGAGTGCGAGTATAAAATAGCTATGGCTATAAAAATGGCACTAAGTGTGCGAGATCAAAATAGCATTGGCTCAATAATTGGCACTAAGTATGCGATATCGAAACCATTTTGGTTTAATGTAATGGCACTAAGTGTGCGATATCATTATAGCTTCGGCTAGTTAATTGGCACTAAGTGTACGAATTCATTGAAAGTTTAAACATGATCAAATGAATTAACGTATCAAGCAAAGAGGTGGTAAATGTGATAGATAAATACGTGATGGTATAAGTATGTACGGAACATATGTGGTTGCTGAGAGTGTGTATGAGATAGATGGAAGAATTAGAGAATGAACATGGTTGAATGAGTTGGAATAAGTAGAAATAAAGATGCTTGTTTGTGTACCTAAAGAAATGGTATGAAAGTGAGAAATAGATATGGATGAGATTGAGTAGTGATATAAGTTGAATTATGTGTTAGTTAATTTGTCATATTGCAAGAAATTGTTGAGTTAAGTGTGTTATATTATGAACTTACTAAGCTTTAAAGCTTACTGTATGAATTTTTCTCTGTTTTATAGTATATTAAAGCTAGCTCGAATCTAAGGATCATCAACAACTCAATCACAGTATCAGACATCTATTTTGGTACCTTTTTGGAAGTTGTATATTTGGTATATGGCATGCATAGACTAGTGTCCTTGTTGATATGTTTTGATTGGTAACTATAGCCATGTGAATTGGCTTGTAAAGAATGACAATGTGAATATGTTTTATTGTTGATTTGGTTGTTGAAATGGTAAGGAATTAGTATACTTTGAGTTGGAATTGTGTATGGAAATGGTTGATGATGTTATAGCATAAAACGTTCATGAATTGGTAATGTTTTGGCTAGAAATTATATATCAATTGATGTTGCATGTGAGCTTGTAGGGATGACCTTTTTTGGGTGGCCAAATGGCCTTGTAAATGGCCTATTTTCGTCCACACGGTTGAGCACACAAGCATGTGGCTCAACTGTGTGTTACACATGGTCTTGATACACGGTCGTGTTTCCCCTGGAGACAATTAGAAAATCAAGACAGTGAGTTACACAGGCTAGACACACGGGCGTGTGACTGGCCATGTGAGCAAGTCAGTAAGCTCCCTAATTTTCACATAGCCTGGCACACGAGTGTGTCCAATAGTCGTGTGGATAAGTTAGAATGTATGCTCTGTTCTCCCACGGCCTAGACACACAGGTGTGTCTAATCCCATGTGAGGCACACGGCCTGTTCACATGGGCGTGTGACCTCTGTAACTTAAAAAAATTTTAAGTTTCCAAAAATTTTATATGAGATCGATTTAGTCCCGAACCTTCTCCAAAGTATGTTTAAGGTCTCGTAGACCTTCTAAAGGGACTATATGTTTATGAATGATTATGATATGTTGATGTGTGAGCTAAATATGTGAAATGATTGTAATATGTTATGAAATGTTCGGTAATGCCTCTTAACCCTAGTCCGGCGACAGATACGGGTTAGGGGTATTACAGTCACGGCATTCAAGAAACAATGTGGGAACCCAATGAAGCTATGAGAAAATAGTACCCTAACCTAATTTTTGGTAAGATTTTCGAGGACAAAAATCCCTAGGGGGAGAGTTGTAACAACCCGTTTTCAGTGAAATTAGAACAATGGTTTTGGGACGACAATTCTGAGGTCAAAATATTTATTTTATTATTATTTTAATGTCAATAGTGTGATAGAATGATTGCATAAAAATTTCATCAAGAATTTTTATCGTTTGCATGCTCAATTCGATAAAAAGGACTGAATCACATAAAGCGTAAGAGTTGAGTTCTATTAGCTATAGGTGTCTAACAGCTATGGAACTTGAAAGTGAAGATCCTTATATTATAATTTGCCCATTAATATGTTAGTGGATGATAATGGCATGGTATTTACTGAAATAAATAATATTTATAAAGGTTAATTTTGGAAAATAGTAAATAAGATAAAAATAAATAAAACAAAAATCAACTTTTCATCTTTTATGTTTCTTCTTCAACTGAAAATTGGGTTTGAGATAGCCAATGTTGAGCTTGATATGTGGCCAAGCTTGTAAACTCAATAGGTAAGTGATTTTTGTCCCGTTATTTAATGATTTCTATTTTTTCAGAATCGTTGCAGCTTAGTCTAGCTAGCCCAGGGACTAATTTGTGAAACTGTTAAAAATCTAGGGTTTTACCATTGATGAAAATGCATGTGTTTTGATGTTAGATAGTAGAAAATGAGTGGTTGTTGTTAGATAAACAACATTTGTTTAGGGATTTTTGATAAAAATGTTAATTAGGGATTAATTGAAAAATGTGTAGAATCTATGGTGAAATTGTGAAATAAATGACATATATGGCTTGCTAGGGACCTATATGAAATTCAGCTAGCATGGGTATAGGTTGAATTGCATGATTTTGTATTTTTATGAGATACGGACTAAATTGTAAAGTAGTCAGAAGCTAAGGGGTAAACGTGTAAACTTACAAAAAGTATGTATTTTGGGCTAAATTGAATAGAATGATAACCAAATGAGATAAATTTGATTATATATAGATCAAGAAATGTAAAGATCAGAATTAGATCAGGGAAAAGACAAAGTTATTGAGTAGACGATCAAATTCGTCGTTTCAGTACGAGATAAATTCGTATAATTAGAATTGAGCATTTATATATATATTTGAAATGTATGTATGTGAATTGAGAAACTAAAATACATGATTATTGAATGTTTAATAAATGAGTTTGAAGAACACCGAGCCCCATTTGAACTTTAGGAATTCGTAGGATACAAATGACATGTCATTAGCCTTACCGTTTGGTAAAGATCTTTCATGTCTTGCGGACTCACCACAGCTCATATGAGCTTACCGATTTGTAGCTTATAAGAGCTTATCGATTTGTAGCTCATAAGAGCTTATTGTTTCTCAACTCATAAGAGCTTGCCATTTATAGCTCGAAAAAGCATACATGTATAGGAATTGACGGATTACCATTCAGTACACAATGTGTGTACTACCCGTGTATCTAACAATATTCTAAGTGGTTCAACGGGCACAGATCTACTACAGGATATATGAGTTGATATGAATTAGCACAAAAGTTACTTGAATTACATGGAAATGGTATTACATGCTATATTGAAGCACGAAATGAATTATATATGTATATGGGACTTGTTTAATTATTGTGCCCTTCTATGCTTCTCAGTTATTATATGTGTCATGACTAACCTATTGGTGAATATATGTGTTTACGCATTTGATAAATTGATTAGAACATACCATGTTTACTTACCTAATTTGTGATAAAATGGTAAGTTTAATTTTATGTTATACGAGCTTACTAATCTTTATGCTTACTCTGTCTACATTCCCATGTTTTATAGTGATTCGGAAGCTCGCTCGGATTAGAAGTCATCGGAGATCTCATCACACTATCTAACTATCATGTTGGTACTTTTGTACTTAGTGAATTTGGTTATATGGCATGTATAGGCATCGTGGTTATATAGTATGTATGACTCTTTTCGCTAATGAAGCCTATATGTTATGATATGTAAATAGCCATGTGATTTGGCTTAATTTGGTATATGAGTAATTGTCTTATCTTTTGTTATTATAATTGCTTTGGTATGCTTAGTGGTTGTCAAGGAAATGCCCTTAACGTGAGTTGATGAATTGAATACCAAAATTGGTAAGATTTAGATGTGCCATAATGATTATGAAATAGGCATGAAAGTGAATATAGGCACTTGAGCATTTAGGTGATTTTTGGACATGAAATTGGAATGTGTTTAAATGGTCATTTGGGATGATTATGAGTAATGCGTGGTTGGTAATGAAATGGAATGCTTTAGGCTTGATTTGGTTGAATTGAATGCCTATTTTGGTTGTGGATATATGCTTTTGAGTTATGTAGGTTGGCACCAAATTTGGGTGAGAAATATGGCTTGGAAAATAGCCTATTTTTGTCCACACAGGCGTGTGTCTTAGCCGTGTGTGACACATGGTTAGGTGACACGGCCGTGTGCCCCCTGTAGTTTTTAAAGGAAGCAAGTCAGTGAGTTATAGAGGCTAGTAACACGGGCATGTGGTTGGCCGTGTGACACAAGTTAGTGAGTTACACGAGGTAGGACACGGCCATGTGATCCCTTTTCGAATTTCCATACGGCCTGTGACACAGACGTGTCTTTTGGCCGTGTGAGACATACGACATGGCCACATGGGCATGTGTCCCCTGTATGTGAAAATTTCAATATTTTCCTAAAGTTTCCATAAGTTTCTGATTTAGTCCCGAATTAATTTTAAGGTTTGTTTTGGGCCTCGAAGGCTCAGATTAGGGACTATATGAATGTAAGTGAATGATTTATGTTTGGAATGAGAAATGTATGTGGAATGTATGATGAATTATGTGATAGGCCCGGTAACGCTCCGTAATCCTATTTCGGCAGCGGATACGGGTTAGGGGTATTACACAAGTTGATAAATCTGTTGTTTCATGGCTAACCTTCACAAATGCTAATTCTGATTGCTTCGGGTTAGAAGTATTATCTCGAGATCTTTTAAGGCATGTTTTCAAATGGTTATTCAAATTTGTTGTAGAACCCGAAGTTGATTCCATGGTGTAAGTAACATCACAAGCATTGCACCTTGCTCTCCCCTCTTCAGTCACAAATTTGGTGAAATGGTTCCAACAAGCTACCTTTGGGGTAATCTCTTTTTGAACATTTTCCTTAGTTGTTGTTTAATCATCTCTACTTGGAGAAGAATTTTGTGAACTTTGAGTTGAACCATCTCCCTTTGGATCACTTATCTACAAGTAAAATTTGTTGCCATTACCAACCATGACCAATAATTAATTTATCTAATGGAAGATTAAATTTATTAATGATATAAGAAAAGATTAGTTTTTCATATATAATCATTTTAAAATTAGAGGGTGACCAAAGAATGATGTTGTGGCAGGCAGCACTTTAAGGCCTACATTTATTCAAGACTAAGGTCTATATAGTGGAAATTATCATTAGTATCTAACTACAAACAAGCTAAAGCTTTTATTACAAAATTTTCTAGATATACCATAACTTTCCTTACCTCCCTCTATGTAGTAAAAATCAATAAAATGTATTAAAAAAAGCTAACACTCTTTGGAGTTTATTTTTAAATGGGTTTTTAGGTTACAGTGGCAAGAAAAATGATATCACAAACTTCAATAACAAGTAGGAAAACTTCAAGAGTTACAATCTATACACCTATGAATCCTTCCAATTCAAAGTTCTTTCTCCAGGCACATTAGCAGTCCAAAGACTACTCATATTCTCAGCCTATAATCCTTGGCTCAAGCAACTCGTAAATAAAAACAAATATCCAGAATTGGAAATCAACTATACACCTATATATTAACCTTTTAATCCTATGCTTCTTAAGTCAAATAATTCTCTTTCACAGTTGCATTCAGCATATAAGGCACCAATTTGAATATAAGGCCACAACAACACCCAAGTGAAACTGGCCTGAAGACACCACTTATATATGTAGGCCAAATGCCAACTGAATCAATGGCAAAACAAGTAAACTATAATCATAAATCAACAAAGAACATGCAAGGCAATGCATGTCCAGCCCCCAGGCTTTGATATTATGCTAAGCACCCAAAACTGATTGCTAACTAATTGTCAAAAGATGGAAATGACCAAGTCGAGTTTGAGGTCACAATAGACTCCTAACTAAACTACTGATCCTACAACTGTAAATGCCTAACATTTCATTAATTAATTTCTTTCAAACATCTTATTAGGAAGATAACTAGTAGATGTTGCCTAAATTAGGATTTAGGTATAAGTATCTAAGCAAAATGTGTCTAGATGTTTAATTCACATCACTAAGAAGAAGAAGCCAAAAAGCCAAAAAATGACTTCACCAGGAGATACCAGCAAACCAACCTTCACTTCATAAAAATGGGATATCCTTATCTAAAACAAAACTCTATGGCATCCGCACTCAAACAAGTTAATAATTCTTTCATTTTAAAAATTTAACCAAAGTAGCACAGACATTAAAGTTTAAATGAATGCCACTCAAATTTGGCATATAAGCTATTTTTTATTATTCTTAGAAGAAAAAATAGAGTGTTTAAAGCTGAAAAATGTTTCGAAAAAATAACCATTATGCATTTAAACAGTAAAAAGTAGATCGATGAAAATAGAGCAAAAATCATTCAACTATTCAAAAATTTTTTGAGACAAACCTTAAAGATGCAGAAAATTCAAGCTTAAAATAGAAGAGAATAGAATGCATCAGTCAAAAGGAACAGTAACTCGATTTGGAGGTAAGGATTTTGATTTGAGGGTTTGAATGAACTGATAATTAAGAAAAAGAATGATGAAGGGTTTATTTTAGAGATTTTTGAATAAGAAGGAGAAGAATGGAGTTTGTAACACCCTTAGACCCGTACCCATCGCCGAGGGGTTTAAGAGGCATTACCCAACATTCGTTTAAGTGACTCAACTTCACTCGTACAAAACATGTTATCAAATACTTATGGATGGCAGCTTAAAGAATATCAGGTATCCCAGTTTATGTTATACAAACATAAAAAAAACAAAACCATACAGGTATTATCAATTCCACCTAATATCGACACTCGCGAATCAATTCAATGATCATGCACAACCATTTCTCTTTTAGGCACTCTTTACCGATGTTATGACCGTTACTAATCATATGGTAAAATATGATTGTTTAGCTAATTTCAACCACTTATCAACTAGGCCGATTAAACATGCCATGTAAACACACCAAATCGCGAACCAACACACTCACCTATATTCATTTTTCAATGCCACACATACATTCAAAAATTTGTTTTGGCCGAATGGCCATACTTAATCAAAGTACACCACACGATGCTTTTTCAATCAACCATAATCAACGTACCACAATTTTTATCAATTGAATAACACCTACTTTCATGAATAATGGCTACCTATACAAGTCAGGACTCAAATCGGTTCTACTCATATATATACATACCAAATGGTAACATTAGAATCCCTAAATTTTAGCATTTATTTTATCTAGATCCCATCCATGCCAAGCATATTTTTCAAAATAACGACTCTCAAAATACACACCACTACAGACATTAATAACCATACTCAGTCTTGAAATCATATAAAGATATAAAACATCTCGGAAAGCCATTTTCGCATGGCTTAACATATTTACAACGTCGAAGTGACATTTTTCTCAAAATCAAAAGTCTATCCTATACATGCCATTATAAAGGTGCACGACTAAAATACCACTTTGAGGTTGGATAGTGTAGATGACTTTGACTTTAAGATCCCCGAGTCCATAGCTACCGTACCGAATCTGTAAGACGGAGTATTTACGACAAAACCGAGTAAGCATGCTAACACTTAGTAAGTTGTGAGTAATGAATTCAATAAAAGAATAGCATAGTGATTTTTAGGCTTATCAATCACTTCCCTTGTCTGAATAGAAATATAACTAAGTACTCCTCCTTTCTTTCATGACATTTTATCATGTCTTTATATCAATGTATTCAACTAAAATCAACCTATGGCCGAATATGTTCATTTCAAATGTTCATGTTATGCTAATAAATATACACATACATCTCATACACGTATAGTTAAACTCTTATAATCAGAACTCCTACATCAAGATCCGGACATAAGTTTCCAAGGTATTTTCAATAATAGCCAAAGCATCCTCATCAGATATCAAAATCACAATCTAAATGAAGTCACATTCTCGAACAAGGATAAGTTACATACCTGGATAACGTACGGTATGTAGATACCTTGTTCGAGTTATTGTAACATTTATTCGGAAATTTCACCCTCGAATGCTTACGAAATTCCAACTCTTATGTAACATTGGCACAGATACCTTTCAAAACTAAGTCTGGATTTAACTCTGGCTGTAAGCCCTTCGGAACTAAGTCCAGATTTAACTCTGGCTCAAAGCCCTTCGGAACTAAGTCCGGTTTTATCACTGGCTCGAAAGCCCTTTGAGACTAAGCTCAGATTTAACTCTGGCTCGAAGCCCTTCGGAACTGAGTCTGGTTTTATCACTGGCTCGAAAGCCCTTCGAGACTAAGCTCGGATCATATCACATTTGAATATTATTCTCATTACTCAAATACAATCATGACATATTTACCCACATACAACAATCGATTCACTAGTCATAAACAAAAAAGGCACATTTCATTTCAAATAATAACCAAACTCAATATAACATTCGGCTTTCCACAATTCCACAAATATTCTTTTCCACAACATTGTTCAAGCATGATCCATAGGTCTAAATTTATATAATATGCATACATACTATGAATTCGTCATGTCATGAGCCAAGATTCATTACTCAAGAACTTCCCTCGTAACTTTCTGAATGATTACGGGTTGGGTATTCCGTCACTTTGGCTTTCCCCCTATCCGAAGTTGTCCCTCGATGCTCTTGAGCTGGGTGAACAAAATTTCCCTCATCAAAATCCCATTATAAAGGCTAATAGCCGAGTGTTCCTTAAGGTTAACAATTCACACACACATACAAATTATATATATATATACCATTATTACCAAATTTTTGTCATGTTTACTACTGTTTCAAGAAACGAAAATTTCTCATCCCTTTCACTGAGACATGATTCGGCCATAACAACACTTATTGGACTGAAACCCCTTAATGAAAACATATCACATAAATTCAACTTAAATTCTTCCCACAACCACATTCGGCAAAATACATATATATTGGTACAAATGTTTTAACATCTAAATTTCCACCAAATCGATACATTTATACCAAGGCCGCTTATACATAAATATATTTATGCAAAATGCACAGGTCACCCTTGATAACTACCACTTATTAACACATACGTTCTTTTATTCATAACCCTTCTTAGCCGAATAATCTTCTACTCTACTACAACCATCGGTTCATTTAAACATTAACCACATCACAAATTTATAAATGAAATATAAAATACCCCAAATTAGAACACACACAAGCTCATAACCGAAAGTCACATAGGTCCTAAAATTAAATTTTAACATAAAATTACTAGGCTACAACTCATTTCCTAGCCATTCAATTAACATATAAACATTCAACAAGATTTCTTTATGAAAAGAGCCTTAGCCGAGACTCCCCTCAACCATTTGAATCGCATAAAGCACCCTTTCCCATCATTTAAACTTATAACTTAAAAACACATGCATATAGGCATCATTTAACAAATTAAACACTCATCCAAACATTTATAACATCAAACTTCAACCTTATCAACATTTTAAAATTTTCCCCCTAATTGCTGAAAGCATCAACCCTCTCATATCCAAAGAAATCCAACGTATGGGCCATGTTAAGGATTTAGTGACCAACTAAATTTCACAAACAATTTACCAAAAACTAAAATGAACATACCTTGATTCAAGCTAGAGATATAGCCGAATGCCTTAGCCCTTTTTCTCATCTCTTTTTCCAACTCAATTTCGGCAATTTGAAGAACAAGCTCTCTTTCTTGTTCTTTTCACCACATTTCCTTATTATTTATTTAAACTATAATTTAATATACTCCACCAAGTCTTATTTATCAATATAAAATATAAAGTTATTAACTAAATTATTGGTATGGCTAGCCACTAAAGTTAAAGTGGGTAATTTGACATGCACATCCACTTATTTTACAACATTCTATCATTTCTCCCTTGAATTTAACCACACATATTTTCCTATCTTCTCACATAAGTCCTTTTTAATTAGAAACATATTCAATTGGCAAAAATCAAAGCATAGAAAAATTCACACATGCACGAGCACATATTTTTGACACAAAATATCTTATTCAATTATTTTAGTGACTCGGTTTAGCGGTCCCGAAACCACTTCCCAACTAGGGTCAAAATAGGGCTGTTACAGAGTTAGGGTTTAATTTAGGGTTTTTTATAACACCCCTAACCCGGCCTAGAAGTTAGACCCGAGTTTGGCATGTCACATTGAATGGTGAATCGTAAAACCTGGTGTAGTTGACAAACTTTGAAAACATTTGATTGTTCGAGGTTTAAAATAGTATTTACAAAGTGATTCCCATTTCCAAAACCAGTCTTGCTAAATGAGTGCTTTAGTTTAAAACGAGGTTCATTTGAAAATTTGTGTATTTATAGGGTTAAAATCAAAACCTTAAATTGTTATTATAAGTGAAAACCAAGTTGTGGAAGCTTGTAAAAGTTTGTAGTTTGCGTAAACTGTAGATTTGAAAGCAGTTAATGTTTTTGGAAAACAAAGTTCTACTTTAAACAGATATACACCGTAATAACTAAAAATCCCAAATTTAAAATTGAAAAGCTATAGAGGCCTTATTACAACCCATTAACAAAAATTAAAGATGAAATAAAAGAAGCTACTAAATCGATAAATAACTTGCAGTGTGGCCACCTCTAAGTCTTCTCTTACGTCGAGCCGCCTACTGAGGGTCACTTGAAAAATTAAAAGAGGGAGTGAGTTTTCGAAAACTCAGTGCGTACGACCCTCGAGAATACAAATCATGCAATAAACAGTTTGGGCCTAAGCCCCATTCAATAACAATGGCCTTTGGGCCTTAGCCCATAGTGGCCTCGGTTGGGCCTGAGCCCATATCACATAACAGTATGAACATGCAATGCATATACACCCCCATCCAACCTGTACACCCCCTTCCATCTCTACACTCCTGTGGGGAGATACTCGACCCACCTATCCTTATACACCCGTTGTAGCACCAGTTGCGACACCACTCATCGTTGCAGCAGAGCTGCTAATCATAATATCCATTGTAGCACCGGTTGCGACACCACTCATCATTGCAGCGGAGCTGCTAATCATAATATCTATTGTAGCACCGGTTGCGGTGCTACTCATCGTTGCAGTAGAGCTGCTAATCATAATATCTATTGTAGCACTAGTTGCGACACCACACATCTTTGCAGCAGAGCTGCTAATCATAATATTCGTTGTAACACCTGTTGCAACACTACTCATCGTTGCAGCAGAGCTGTTAATCATAGTATTCGTTGCAGCACCGGTTGCGGCACTACTCATCATTGCAGCGGAGCTGCTCATGGCTAAAAAGCCTTCGTTGGATCCACAGTCGTCAAGCGATCGTGCGATCCTCATATAACACTTCCTCTAATATAAAACCATCCCACATGCAACATAATATCAAATGAATGCAACATAACATATATATGGCATACAAATCAACCACAAATCATATAGGGGTATTTTAGTCATTTTGCCTGTAGGGGTATATCAGTCATTTTGCACTTAAGGCATAACGGTTATATCTTATCGTGGGCCTAGGTATACATTCTGGCCCATTAACAATCATACAAATCACAGTCACAACAGTCCAATCACAGTCATACATTCTTAGTCAAAGCATAGTCAAATCAATCAAATTGTATCACCAATGATTATTTACCCTCGAGGGGCGAAACAGTCTTTTTACCCATTAGGGGTGTTTTAGTCATTTCATACTACAGGGGTATTTCAGTAATTCTACCCAATAAGGGTATTTCAGTAATTTTATAAATCAGGGGTACTTCGGTAATTTCGCAAATCAGGGGTATCTTGGTAATTTTACAAATCAGGGGTATTTTGGAAATTTCACTAATTAGGGGTATTTCGATAATTTCGCAAATCAGGGGTATCTTAGTAATTTCTCAAATTAAGGTATTTCAATAATTTCACAAATCAGGGGTATCTCGATAATTTTGCAAATAAAGGGTATTTCAGTAATTTTGCAAATCGGGGGTATTTGGTAATTTTGTAAATTGAGGGTATTTTGGTAATTTTACAAATCGGGGGTATTTCGATAATTTTACAAATTAGGGGTATTTCTGTAATTTCACAAAGCGGGGGTATTTCAGTAATTTCACAAATTAGGGGTAGCTTGGTAATTTCGCAAATCAAAGGTATTTCGGTAATTTTTCAAATCAGGGGTATTTCTATAATTTCGCAAATCGAGGGTATTCGGTAATTTCACAAATCGGGGGTATTTTGGTAATTTCGTAAACCAGGGGTATCTCGGTAATTTTGTGAATAAGGGGTATTCGATAATTTTGCAAATCAGGGGTATTTTTGTAATTTTGCAAATCGGGGGTATTCGATAATTTTGCAAATCGAGGGTATTTCGATAATTTTGCAAATCGAGGGTATTCGATAATTTCGCAAATCAGGGGTATTTCAGTAATTTCGTAAATCGGGGTATTTCGATAATTTTGCAAATCAGGGGTATTTCGATAATTTTGCAAATAGGGGGTATTTCGATAATTTTTCCAATCGCTCAGCAGGTCTACAGTCGCCTCGAGCGACTCAAGTATTCTAAACAAAGATAACGCTGCAAATGGGCCTAAGGCCCATTCTCGGCCCAAGTGGGCCTACACGCTCTTGTGGCCCTTTTTGCCCAAATCTAGCCACAGATATGAGATTCACATAGTCTAGTCCAATATTTACTACACAATCATACAATTTGACCGATTGGGCCCATTGGCCCATTGGCCCTGCATGGCCTATTCCGACCCATCTTGGCTTAAAGTAGCCTAAACCCACGAGAATACTCATGATGGTCTCAACTAGCACGTCAAAGCTCCCACACGTGCGCTCGCACACTCGTGTGGCTACCATCGCCATGTGACCGGCATTTCGGCATTCCAGCATTTGCCGTTCTACAGCTAGAGTAGTGTGAAATACACACTTGATAGGTATCTGGAGTTAATCCGCACTTTGAACTCTGTTATGCCCAGAAGCCAACAATAATCGCACCCTTGACTCCCCAAGGGGTGTGTTGATCAACTACGGTCACCACCACCGTAACCTAACGGCATACAGATCAACGAATGATCCAACGCCTAACCCAAACGAACACGCCACAATGCGAAAGGGATAAGCCAAGAAAGGTATGCTTACTCTCCTCATGGTTTGCTCTATTTAAAGCCACCTTCTCGCCTATTCTCATGCTAGCTTCCCGATATGGTATTCTCTATCAATCCTTCAAAACCAACTCATTAGCAAAATAACCAACCTTTGCATGCAAAGGGATTCAAACCAAAGTCCTCTAAATAGCCATGCCACGCCACCACCACTAGGACACAAGCTCCTTTGTGTCATAAGTCCAACACATTTAACATTAAAGCCTACCTACTCACTTCCAGATTTATGTAAAAGAGAAACCAAAATAAATTGTAAGAGCCAAGACTTGAACCTTGGACCCCTTGCTTCCCCTATGGTGTCACTTTCTTGTCTCCCATGTGGAGCCTTTTACCACTTGACCACAACTCCTTTTGTGTCTTATTTTAGCCTCTTTTATTTATAAGTTATCCCACTTGAGCTCAGGGTTCCCTTAAAGCCAAAACCAAGATTTTTCCTATACCCAAGCTTGAACCCAGAACTTCATAAAAACCCTCTAACATTCCAAAATCACTAACCTAACAATCCTAACTTGCAAATTGAGCCGATGTTTTACACTCAAGAATTTTAAACGCACCCAAGCCCAAGGCCTAATTCTTCTAGGCCCAAAATGCGGGCCGTTACATTTTTTAAGAAGAAAATAGATTTTGGGGTTTGAATTGAATGGAAATTGAGAGAGAAGAAGAAAACTAATTTGGACGATGGAGTTTGCTAAAGCAAGGGTTTGATTTGGGGGAGGAATTGGAAAAATGGACTTGTGGGGGCAAACGGGCTTGGGGAGATGTAACACCCCTTACCCGTATCCAACGTCGAGACAGGGTCTGAGGCATTACCTAACTAGATCTCATGCAAACATTCAACTTCAACTCATTGAAATGCGTCCCAATTTAAAACTTTTTCAAACACAGGCTTACAATCCTTCATATGGACCTACGAGGCCTAAAGCGTAGTTTAGAAACAATCCGGGACCATTTCAATTACTGAACAAAATTTCGTCAAAATCTATTAAAAACAGGGCACACACCCGTGTGGAAGGCCAACACGCCCATGTGTCCTCTAGACATGGTCATGCTGATGGCCCATGTGGTTCACACGGCCTAAGCACCTAAGGACACGCCCGTGCCCCTCATCCTTGTGGATTTATTTTCTAACATCGAACCTACGGGTTTTCACACGGCCTGGCACACGCCCGTATGCTCAGCCCGTGTCCCTCACATGGCCATGACACGCCCGTGTCGCAACTCGTGTACACAAACTTGGGTTTTTTGTTTCTGATGTCAGCAATCACACAATCGTGGCACACGCCCGTGTGCTAGGCTGTGTCCTCCACACGGTTGAGGCACACGATCGTGTCTCAGCCTGTGTATCTACTACTGGGCATTTAATTCTACGAATTCAAGGTGTAGGGGACACACGGCCTAACCACACGCCTATGAGGCTGACCGTGCGTTACACACGGCCTAGACACACGCCCTTGTGTCTACCCGTGTGGACAAAATAAGGCTATCTACCAAGCCTTTTTGCCACCCTGAAACAAAGTCAAACACATACAAAACATAACAAGACTCAAATCTCAACCAATGGCCATAATTTGGCACACCAACATATTTACGTACAACCAAACCAATCAAGTATGCATGTTATAAAAGCCTCATTTGCATTTATCAACCATTATAAAAAATTAGGCAATATCTTTGGCTTTATACAAAATAAAGTATTTCAAATTCAAGCCAACACATTTGGCACCAAAATAACATGACACTTAACAAAAGAATATAATCCTATACATGCCATATTCAAAAGATTTAAGCTAACTATACGAAGGGCTTAGTAAGAAAATGGAAAGGAAATAACAACAATTTCCTAAGCCATGACATACTTTCAATACGTCACAATTCAAGCATGATACATAGAATGGCCACAAACATAACTTACTCGATTCCATCCTTTAATAATCATACAACATACTAGTGAGCTCACATTTCATACAATTCATTTAGGTAACTGCAACACTCGCAAAAATCATCATAGCATCTCTCAAGCTTCACACTAATTGAAATTTCCCGTTGAACTATTTAGAATACGAAATGATATTCAATGAGCCTCCAACGTAGGGTATCAAGCCGATGCCATGTCCCAGACATGGTCTTACGCTAGCTCACATATCAAGTCAATGCCATTTCCCAGACATGGTCTTACACTGACCCTCAATGTATCGAGGCTGATGCCATGTTCCAGACATGGTCTTACACTAGCTCTCCTCTATCCATGCCGATGCCATGTCCCAGACATGGTCTTACACTAGCTTGCCTGACGAGGCCGATGTCATGTCCCAGACATGGTCTTATACTAGCACTCATATCAACATCGATGCCATAACCCAAACATGGTCTTACACTGGCTAGCACATATCTGTGCCGATGCTATGTCCAAGACATGGTCTTACACTAACACGTAATAAGGCCGATGCCATGTCCAAACATGATCTTGCACTAACACGTAACGAGGCCAACGCCATGTCCCAGACATGATCTAACACTAGCACTCGTATTGACCCCAGTATCATAGCATGAA
Source organism: Gossypium stocksii (assembly GCA_020496765.1). NCBI lineage: Eukaryota > Viridiplantae > Streptophyta > Magnoliopsida > Malvales > Malvaceae > Gossypium > Gossypium stocksii. The sequence goes on from CM035630.1 coordinate 58,132,207, forward strand.
TATCCAATCTATTCTTAAAGTTCAACCGGGATCTATTACAAAGGTTCTCATCATATCAATACTAAAAATCATCATTTAGAAATTTTTGCTCGATAATTATTTTCATACATAGCTCATTTCACAACGCATCATCTTATGACGAAACAATGATTTCATGCATAAAAACTAGTAATGTTACATTATTTACCTACAACTTACCTCGGTATACAAAATGGAAATGACTACTCGATTTAGTCTATTTGGTTGGCCTTTCCCCGGTCTAAGTTTGAATTTTGTAATTCGTGATCTCTAGTAATAAAAATTCACTAATTTAATCACCAATTTAATCTAAACAATTCAAAATCATAATTTGGCAAAATGAACATTTTGCCCCTAGACTTTGGCAAAATAACCATTTTACCCCTAGGCTCGAAAATTGATTTTTATTAAATTTCCTTATTCCACAAGCCTAACCAAACTATTTTCACTCTTATGGAAACCCAAAATTCCCATTATTTCACACATTTACTCTTTATTTTACAACTACTACAACTAAGTCATATCTACGTGTTTTCATGCAAACTATTTCACAAAAGTTGTTTATTTAACAACTATAACTCATTTTCTTCCATAAAAATCTAGCAAAAAACACTTATCCATTTATGGAAAAACTCTAAACTTTCAACCATTTTGCAAATTAGTCCCCTCAATAGGTAGCCCATTCTAAAAGGGTTCCGAAAGTACAAAAATCACTAAGAAAAGTCACTAAAATCACTTACTTGAGAGAGGAATAAGTGGCTGAGTTTTCAAGCTCCCAAAACCCCTTTGTTTGCTGGAAAATTCGTGAAAGAGAGGAGAAATTGAATAGGATGACACTATTTTTCTTTTTGTTTTATTTTAATCCCAATTTAGTCACCTACTCACCTAATTTTGACTTTTCTCTTGCCTATTGTCTCCTATGGCCGACTATGCTCCTCACAAGGGATCTATTTGCCCTTTCAAGGCCTTAATTAATTTCCTTTACTATTTGACACCATTTACTAGTAATTCATAACTTTTACCTTTTATACGATTTAGTCCTTTTCGCAATTAAGCCTTCAATCGCGTAAATTAATTCACCAAAATTTTCATGCACTCTTATAAAAATACTATAACTCATAAAATAATGCTAAAATAGTTTTATCTAACCTCAGGTAAGTCATTTCGAAATCACTATTCTGACTAAGCCTAATTTCGGGTTGTTGTAGGAGAAATCCGATAAAATAAAATGGTCTAGGCTTAGGGGAAATTGGGTTAAAGTAAAAGCATAAAATTTAAACAAAATTTTAAAATATAGTTTGTATTCGATTTATTCGAATTATTTGACTTATTCAAATTCAAAAATTCAACTCAACTCGAACACAAAATTTAAAAAAAAATTCAAGTTGATTTGATTAACTCGATTTGAATGATTCAAAGAAAGTCACAGCAGCATTTTTAAAGGAAAAAAAAACATAAAATGTCTCTCTCTCTCTCCATCTCATTTAACTAATATTTATTTATAGATAAGACTCATGTTCCCATAAAAATTAACTCGATTTATTTAACAAAGTCATTCTGAACCAGTCTCACAAAAATATAAATATCTCAAAGTACAGAATTCCTTTGCTTGCCTTGTTTCTTTTATATGAAAATAGACTCAAAAAACTTTAATTCCATATCTCATTCAACTTCTAATTTCATTTCTACCATTTTTGGTGATTTTTCAAATTCACTCATCCGCTGTTGTTTTAAGCTGTTTATCCCAAATTTTACCTCTTTTACTAAAATTCCTTATTATCAACTTGCAAAATAACACTTTTCCAAATTTATCTTATCAAAGTTCAATCACTTATCTAACTCATGGCTCAAACCCATATATTCATATCACGGTATGTATTTCCACATTTTTCGCATAAATTTCCATTTAACAAACTTGTTCTCCCGTTGAACACTTCGGAATGTAACAATATCCGGTGGTTTTAGCACAAAACTCCACCCTCTGTAATTGATGCCCAACTTCGTGGTATACACACATAACACCACACTATTGGGCTAACATATGTATTCGTGGCATACGCACTTAGCGCCACTTTTCAAATCAACATGTAAATCGTGGCATATCCACTTAGCACCACATTATATGTATAACTGTGGCATATCCACTTAGCACCACGTTTTTTTTCCATTCCGAAGGTTCAACCGAGATTTCCTCATTTAATCCCAATTCATCAACCACAATTCACCGTTTATATCCATTTATTGTACAATACTAAAACTTATTTCATATGTCACACAATAAAATATCATAACATAATAAAAACAATACATTATTTACATATAAACTTACGTCGGTGCAAAATATAGAAATTTTGCAATTTAGTCCACAATCTTTTCCTTTCCCCGATCAAGGTCGATTCCACATCTTTCTTGATCTAAAATAACACATTTGGCTTATTTAATACTCACATTTATCAAATCAGTCCTTAACTCTAAGTTTGGAAAAATTATGATTTAGCCCCTAAACTTTGCATATTTACACTTTTGCCCCAAGGCTCGGAAATTAAAATTTATCCCTAATTCTTATGTTTTAGAACATGCTGATCATTTATTTACCAACGGCAACATCAATTCCCACTATAACATATACTTATGAACATGAGGTATTTTTACAGATTATGTCGTTTTACTCGTTTTTACTTAAAATCAAGTAGCACAAGTGGTTTAACATAATTTAAAACCTCATATTCTATCATAAAACATCAAAATAAACACTTTTCACCTATGGGTATTTTTCCAAATGTGAACCCTAGGCTAAATTATTGCTAGAATAAGCTAAATCAAGTTACCGAGACTCTAAAAAGGTAAAGAACATTAAAAACGGGGCTTGAAATCACTTACTATGAGCTTGAGAAGTTGAACCTTGGTGTATTCGGCCCTTATGGAGAAGATGAGCATATTTTGCCATCTTTTTCCCTTTTAATTCCTTTTAATTACCAAATGACTAAAATGCCCTTCATTAAAACTTTGGTTATTTCTACCTATGTATGTCCATTTTTGTCCATGGAAACCTAATGGTATAATTACCATTTAAGGACCTCTACTTCAATTATGCTCTTTAAATAAATTCTTTAACATCTAGAACTCATATTTATTAACTTTTGCAATTAGGCCCTAATAGGCAAATTAAAAATGTAATTCATAAAATTTTCTATCGATACTCAAACACATGCATCTAATCACTCGATAAATTATAATAATTAATCAGAATAAATTTTTCTACTTTAGATTTGTGGTTTTGAAACCACTATTCCGTTTAGCCCCTAAATTGAGCTGTCACACTAAGCCTCTTGTGTTCATCACAAAAGCAAGATAAGCTTCGTACCCTTTTCTTACACATTTTTTCGCAACGAAGGAGGAAATCATTGTAGGCAACCTCTCAGATTCATCTGACTCAACTCGAAGAGTTTCACCGTTCTCACATTTCAATTCAATAAACTTTCTACTACAGTTCATTATTACATCATGAGTGGTCAGCCAATCCATACCAAGGATCACATCAACTTCATCGAATGGCAAGAGCATGAGATTAGCAAGGAAACAATGACCCTTAATCATCAAAGGACAATCTCGACATGCTTTGTCTACTAACAGACTCTTACCTAGAGGATTGGAGACTTGTATCACAAGTTCCGTAGATTCTATGGGTATACTCATGCTAGAGACTAGTTTCATGCAATTATAAGAGTGGGTAGATCCTGGGTCTATCAAGCAATATCAAAATTTTCGTAAAGAGAAAATGTACCCGTTATCACATCGGGTGAAGATGCCTCTTCATGAGTACGAATGGCGTATGTTCTTTCTGGTGCTTTACCCTCGGGTCTCGTAATCTATTCTTTCGGTGTGCCATTACTAATTGCTCCTATTCTCAGGTTCCTCTGTGGTCTTCCTCTAGAGGGAGCATTACCCGACCTTGCACTCTGATCTTTATCTTTTTCAATCATCTTACGGCACTCTCTAATGAAGTGGTCTTGAGAGCCACACTTGAAGCAAGCCCTCTCATGTGCCCGACATTTGCCGAGGTGACGTCTACCGCACTAGAGGCACTCAAGCCTATTGGGTCAAGTATTACCCACACTCGTAACTGAGTCAGTCTAAGCTTTAGAGACTAAATACTGTTTACTCTTGCCTTTACTTGAAAACCCTACTGAAGTAGCTGTCCGAGTAGAGAATTCTTTTGACTTCTTGGAAGAGGGCTAAAACGACTTACAAAATGGTCTCTTTCTCGAGTCACAAGACTCCATCTCAGCTTTCCGCTTCTCTTTGGCCAATTCTTTGTCCTTACAGGTTCTATCTACGAGCACTACGAACTTCTTTATCTCTAGTATACCAACAAACATCTTAATGCCTTCATTCAATCCATCTTCAAACCTCTTGCACATGATGGCCTCGGTGGAAACACATTCCCGAGTGTACTTACTGAGTCCCACAAACTCACGCTCATACTCTGTCACGGTCATCCGACCTTGCTTCAACTCTAGAAATTTCTTACGCTTCTAATCAAAGAACCGAGGACTGATATACTTCTTACGAAACTCCTCTTGGAAGAATTCCCAATTAACTTTCTCCCTTGGTACCACCGACACAAGGGTATTCCACCACTGATAGGAGAAATCTCACAAGAGAGATACGACACACTTTATGCACTCTTTCAGCGTGCAAGATAACTCATCGAATACCCTGATGATATTTTCTAGCCAAAATTCAGCTCTTTCGAGGTCATCATCTTTCGTATCACGAAATTCTTCTACCCCTTGCATCTAGATTCTATCAACCGGAGGCTTCTCTCATCTTATAACCTCTGCAATTTAGGGAGCTACGGGGGCAGATTGAGGGACTTGAGGGAGTGGAGCTTGGTGTTGAGTGGCCGAGTTCGTTCGAAAGAACTTAGTGAACCACTCGTTCATCATTTAGAAGAAGCCTTCCAGGCCTCTCCTCCCTAACTTACATCAGTCGGTCTATTCTCGGTTCCAGCTGGCACTGTTCCCTCAGCAGGAGCTAGTGCATTACTTTCTACATCATCTGCCATAGCTCGTTCGAGATCCATTTGCTATAATAATACACATTCAGATTATCAGGAGTCGTCACACTATCATATCACATATATACATAGGTATGGCATGTATAGCTAGACTCATACATGTGCTAGGTTAGTCCTAGAATGGACTAAACACTAGCTCTAATACCACTAAATGTAACACTCCTTACTCGAGTTTTACACCGGGACAAGGTACGAGGCGTTACCATACTTGAACATGCTTGAATATGCCAAAATCGAGCCTTAACTTTCACTCTAATTTAAAAAATTTTCAAATAAACTCTTAATACCTTTGTTAAGAGCCTACGAGGTCTAAATCATACACCGGAAGTGGTTTTGAACTAATCCGAGAACTTTAGAACTCTTTGAAAAATTCTGCTTAAAACAGGGCCACATGCCCGTGTGAGGTGGGACACGCTCTTGTGGGCTGGCCATGTGGTCACGCACGCTTATGTCCCTCACCGTGCTGAATTTATTTCTTATTTCAAACCTACAAGTTTGGACACGGTTTGGGTACACGCCCGTGTCGGTGGCTCGTGTCCTTCACACAGCCTAGACACGCCCATGTCTATAACCCGTGGAGCACTCTGACTTAAATGCTATAAACATCAGGGGTTCACACGGCTAAGGTACACACCCGTGTGTTCAGCCTGTGTACAACTCTGACTTACCTACTTAGGATGCAGGGGACACATGGTCCATTAACATGCCCATGGGGGCCAAATGTGTGTCAGACACGGCTTAGGTACACGCCCATGTGCCTATCCGTGTGGACAATTATAGGCTATTTTCCAGGCCTTTTTGCCACTCTGAAACACATCCAACTCATACCAGCTTCAAACTCACAATTCAATGTATAACATACATTAAGAGCATTCATCATTGGGGCACTCACATGTCATCATCCATATCATGAATTTGATTTTCATTGCATAAAACATAACTTAGACAATATTAGCCAAGTTCAAAGGCCATTACAACTTTACTCAAGTGATAACAATAGCCAACAATCTGGCTACTCAAAATAACACATACCAAAGTAACGAAACTTCCTATACATGCCATACAACAAAAAGACTGACGTTACTATACCAAAATTAATTCCTTGATAGTGTGACTTTGAGCTCCGACTTTGAGCGATCCCCGAGCCAATTCGATAAATCTACGTTGAAAGGGAAATAAAGGAGTAAGCATAAAAATTCTTAGTAAGTTGCATGACATAAAATAGCAGTAAATGTCTTGGAAAGTCATTCAAACATGGCATCATGGGGTTTATATAACTTCTTACTCTTTCCCATATCTTACTCATTCTTATAACATATTCATCCAAGACTTACTTACTCTCGTAACTTGCTCTTTCCCATGGATTACTCATTCACATGCTTTGCTCATTCTCATGCCTCACATTTCATATTTTTCTCATGATTTACTCAAGTGTACCTGTAACACTCATCATGAAACTTTAGTCTCCCTCGTTAGCAAATCAACTTGAATACATTCTCTATTAACATGCTTAGAATATCAAAGGATACCCGTAATGTCATTCTCGTAGTAAGGTGCCAAAGCCATATCCCAGATATGGTCTTAAATGGGACCTCAAACTGATGCCGAAGCCATATCCTAGATATGGTCTTACAGGGGATCACATATCGATGTCGATGCCATGTCCCAAACATGGTCTTACACGAGATCATAGAACAATGTCGATGCCATGTCCCAGACATGGTCTTATATGGGATCCCTCTCTTTGATGCCCAAGCCATGTCCAGACATGGTCTTAAAGGGGATCTATATCTCATCTCGGTGCCGACATCATGTCCCAAACATGGTCTTATACAGGATATCCTGTAGATGCCAATGCCATGTCCCAAACATGGTCTTACATGGGATCTCTATTTGGTGCTGATGCCATGTCACAAACATGGTCTTATACGGGACCTACAATGCTCATGAAATGATTACGGTATCCCTCATATCTTTTATTACTCGCAAATAATTTTTCTTTCATGTTTCCGTCAATTCTTGGTAGAAATTCGCATAACTAGATGTCATGGAATTGTGCATAGTTCATACATTGGCTTAACAATAAGTCTCATAAAGTATAAAGAAAGATTATTATATACAACTTACCTCGGGTCCAAAACGAGGGCAATTGTTCGATTTAGTCCACTATCTTGCATTTTCCCCAGTTCCGGTCTAGGCTTCGTGTTTCTTGATCTAAAATGACAAATTAATCTAATTTAATACACACATTGGCTAAATATCCCATAATTTACACTTTGGAAAAATTTATAATTTTGCCCCTAAACTTTTACATATTTGCAAAATAGTCCCTAGGCTCGTATAATGAAATGCACTTAATTTCTAGGTTACCCAAGCCTAGTCGAACCTTTCATGTGCTCATAGCAGCCCACATTTCTCATCAATTTGTACATTTACTACACATTTTACTAACTTTGTACATTTACTACACATTTTACTAACTTTGCAATTTAGTCCCTATTAGGGTTTCTCATGAAAATCACTTAGAGAAAGATATTTATTACACTTTAAACCTTCATTTTCTACAACTAGGCATCAATTACTTGTATCTCATGCATGGGTAAAATTTTGAATGTGAATCCTAACTCAAATTAGTGGTAGAAATAGCTTGCTCATGTTGCAAGGATTTCAAAAATACAAAGAAAATTAAAAACGAGACCAAATTGCACTTACTTGAAGCTTGAAAAGTTGAAATAAAACCCTAGCTATGGAGCTTCAAGTTTTCGGCACCCCTTGGAGAAGATGGACAAGATTTTTACTTTCTTTTTCCCTTTTTATTACTTAACTTTACTAAATGACCAAAATGCCCTTATGGCCTTTCTTTGATATTTTTCCCTTCCATGGGCATTTTTGTCCATCATGCCAAAAATTGGTCTAATTGCCAAATAAGGACTCCTAATAATTTTTATAATGTTATTTCATACTTAAACCTTCTAGAAACTCAATTTTGCAACTTTTGCAATATAGTCCTAAAGGACAAATTAATCATTAATTCATAAGATTTCCTTCATGAAATTTTCTCACTATTGTGCAAGCATGCCATAAAATTAATAATGATCATGAAATATATTTTTCTACTTTAGATTTGTGGTCTCGAAACCACTATTCTGACTAGCCCTAATTCGGGCTGTTACACATTAATGGCCTTAGTGGACATGTTTTATATGTTTAATTATAAAGGACAAAATGGTGATTGTTTAATTAATGTAATTTAAAATAGAACCAACCAAAAAATAAAGTCCATTATCATCGTCTAGCAAAATTTGAAGAAGAAAAAGAAAGCTTTTATACTCATTTAGGGTTCGACACTTGTGAGCTTCAATTAGTAAGTACTTTGAGCTTAATTTTTGATAATTCTGCATTTTTGTAATCGTTTTTTCGTGTTCTCTTAAGCCCATGCCTTAATTTTAGAATTTGAGTATGATTTTGAGATGTACCATTGATGAAATGGTGAGTTTTATGATGATAGTTGGTGATATATGAAAGATATGTGTTAGATTGTTATCTTTTGTCGTTGGATTTTTTGTGAATTTAGTTAATTTGGGCTAAATTGTGAAAATAATATTTTGGAGTACTAAATTGTGAAATAAATGTGATATATGGGCTTATTTGAATACCATGAAAATTAGGCTAGGCATATGTGTTATGGGATTTGGTAAATTTGATGATTTTGTGAATTCGGGACTAAATTGTCTTAACGTGAAAATATGGGGGCTAATTTGCAAAGTGTCTTAATTGTGTGTCCTTGGATTAAATTGATTGACTGTGTGATTGAATGAGTTAATTTTAATATGTATAGATTAATAAAAGCGAAATCCGGACTTGGATCGCGGGAAATCAAAAGTCGATAAGTAATCGACTCTTTTCGACAAATCACACTCGAGGTAAGTTCATAAGTAGTAATTTAGTTATAAAAGCTATTAATTGCACTAATATAAAATAAGTTGTAATGAATGAAACCTCAAAAGATGTGGAAATAGTGAAATGGATGTTAACGGATGTGATAATATATGAAATGACATATAGAAAGCTCGGTTGAACCGTAGGGTTAGTTTTGGAATCTAGTGACATGTCACGAGGATTTAATTTGGATTCAGGCCATGATACCGGCACTAGGGTATGAATAATACCTTAATTTGGCTATGGGCCATGGTATAGGTATTACGAGGGAGTGACCTTAATTTGGCTATGGGCCATGGTATAGTGCCCCGGGATAAGTTACCTTGATTTGGCTACGGGCCATGGTATAGGTACTTATCGGATGAAATGTTCATATATTCGACTCTTAATCCGGATGATTCAACGAATGAGCTACGATTATGAATTTAGAATAGATTGTATGAAATGAACAGGTATGTATGATGTACATACTTGTTTATGAAGAAATAGGTGCTGAAATCATTTGAATCAATAGAGAAAAGCCCATGTATTTGAGTAAACCATGTGGTAAGGCGTGGATAAAGGTTTGTGACATTATGTTCAAGGATTGATTTGGGTAAATGGTTGATTTTCTATTATTTTTATATGTTAAATTACTTACTCATGACTTATTAAGCTTTAAAGCTTACTTGATGTGTTATTTCCTGTTTCATAGATTATCGAAGCTACTAAAGGCTCGGGAATCGTCAGGGATATTCATCTTACTATCCGAACTTAACTTGGTACTTTTTGGGGTTGTAAATAACTAAATACGGCATGTATAGGCTAGGGGTATTTTTGAATACATTTTAAGTTGTATATATGTTATGCCAAGTGATTTGGCTAATGAATAAGTTGTAAATATGCTTGGATTTGGTAAGTTTTTTGTGATGCCTATTTGATATGTTTTATGGTGTATAATTGGCCTATTATGAAATGGTCATTTTAGGCATAAACCATATGGTGATTTTGGTAAGTTTTAGTCATGAATTGAGATGGTATATAAATGAGTTATCATGTAAGTGTTTTGCTATGGATATGGTTTGTGATATGGTATGTTTTTGTAACACCCCAAAAATTTTAGTCTTTAATTGTTGCATGTTATGACATACATTGCCTGTTCGGTGTGTTGGCTGGATGATTTGGGTGTGTTTGGAGTGTTGGAGAAGCCTAGGTTCAAATCCTGACTTTTGCAAAATTTTTAGTTTTCGCTCTTAAATGTATCTAGACACTAGCGCATAGGCTTTATAAATTATTACGCATGGTTTTTGTCACAAAAAGCCTTATTGAAATCTAGGCTTTGGGCTCGTAAGCGGTTCTCTCAATTTCGCAAATCTAGTTGTGTAATCATACACCAAAACCTATTATTGTCAAAAAGCTGAAAAGCCAAAACTTCAACATTTAAGACTTCACGAGCGTGTGAATACTTGTGTAGTGAACCGTGCCCACAAAATCATAGGCGACAGGCTGTAGAGGTAGCCACAAGCGTGTGGGCCAACTTGGGCCGAGTAATGGACATTGGGCCCATTTACACTATATGACCACTTAGGTTATCTGAGTCATTCGAGGTGACTAAAGCCCATCTGAAGGGTCGTTATCTGTATCGAGACCCTTAAATTAGTAAATGACCAAAATACCCTTGAGAGCTAAAATTACTGTTTTACCCCTAACTGACAAAATGACCGTTACACCCCTAGTGGTAGGTTGATTGATGTGTGTATGATGTTTATATGGCTGATATTGAGTGTGACATATTGCATATATGTAATATTTATGACACGTCTTACTGCATGGGGTTGAGATACTGTTACGTGGCTCTACCACGTAATTACTATTTTCTGGTGGCCTTGCCACATATTCTGATACTGGGGGCTTAGCCATGCTTACTGTTTCTTGCTGCTTTGCTATGTTACTACTACTGGCAGCTTCGTTACGATATTGGTGTGTTGGCTGGGTGGGTCGATTTCATCCCCACATGGTATGTTGGTTGGTACGGGTGATGTGCTGGCTGGATTGGGGTGGGTTGCATATCTACACTGTACTGATACTGTATAGGGCTCAGGCCCAAACTGTTTCTACATGCATTTTTTATTGTATGACTGATAGTGGATTACACACTAATTTTTTGTAAACTCACCTTTTCTTTTAACGGCATATGTAATCCCCTACCTCAAGTGATTTGGAGCCACGAGGGACTCGGAGGTGGCCATACGACCGTTGATGTTCTGCTTTAGACTTGTTTATTTAAATTTCATATTGGGCTTTTGGTGATATAATAAGGCCATTTGGTTTTAATTTTTAAATTGGGCTTTGATTTCCTTATTTTAAACTACTAGAGTAGGAAAAACGAGTTTTCAAAGTAATAATTGTTTTCAAAGAAAAACACACAATTTAAATTTCAAGGTTTCAAATAGAAAAGCTTCTGCGGTTTTGTTCAGTTTAAGAGATCAACGATAACAAATATGGCAATCGTTTTGTGTTCAAATTGTAAGAACGTGATTTGCCGAAATAAAAACTAAATGGGTTTTAACTTAAAAACGAATTTTTACCAACAAGTCCAAATTTTGGAAAGCTTTTGACGAGACAATTTACTAAACTCAAACACAAAAAGATTTAAACATCGAAATGAACGGTTATCAACAAATCCAATTTTTGAACGACATTTGATGTGACACGCCAGATTCGGCCATAATGTCTGGGCCGGGTGTGGGGTGTTACATTTAGTTGTATTAGAGTCAAGTTGCAAAACTCGGCTATAGAATGGGTTTTGAAATTTATTTTTCTAAAAACTAATTTTAATTAAAATTGTTTTGGAAAATTCACAAGTATGGCATCCTGAGTCTCCAGCACCAAATCTGTAAGTTCTCTTATACTGTTAATTGTTATAGATTGAAACTACTATGGATAGTAGGACTGTACTGTGAAACTCTAGATAGAGGAACTGAAAACTGTAGCGAGATTCCTATCTACGAAAATAAAACTTCAACTACTACTTTTTCATAAAATATCTGTTAATAATTACTGGAATTATGAACTAATTCATAAAAATTTTAAATCAGATTTAGCGTAAACCGAAATGAGCACTAGAGGTACTCACGAAAAGGGTACACGAGGCCGCGGTAGAGGCTGGGGAAATGCTAGAGCTGGGTTTTTGGCATTGGATCACATGCCTGCTAGGGAGGCACCAGCATCACCAGTGACTGAGACGGGGTCTCATGATCGAGCAGTTGGGGATGATGCTCTATCCGAAGTGATGCTCCGCGTTCTAGAGAGGGTTGCTGGAGCTAGTACTGGAACAATGGGCCGAGCGTCAATTTCAGAGCAACTCTAGTCTAATGGAACGGAAATCTTCAGGGGTGCTTCTGGAGTAGCCCCAAATGTGGCGGAATATTAGTGAGAGGCCACTGAACAAATAATGCATGACCTTGACTGTACTGTGCAACAAAAGTTAGAAGGAGCATTATCTTTACTGTGTGACGAGGCCTACAAGTGGTGGGTAATAGTGAGAGAGGGTACGCAAGCTGACCGTTTGACCTGGGATTTCTTTAAGTCGGCATTTTAGGGGAAATATGTGGGCACAAGTTACGTGGACGCCCGGAGAAAGGAATTTCTAAGCCTGATTCAGGGGAATAAGACTGTGGTAGAGTATGAGGTGGAATTCCTACAGTTGAGTCATTATGATCGTGGGATAGTAGTGACTGAGTATGAACACTATGTGCATTTCGAGGATGGCCGCTGGGATGAGTTGTGAGTTCTGATAGCTCCGCAAAGGGAGCGAGACTTTGCTGCCCTAGTAGAAAAGGCGAAAATTACTGAGGATGTGAAGTGCTTTGAGTGCCAGAATCGCGAGAAAGATAAGGGCAGATATAAGAGGGATTTAGGGCCCTCGAGTTCTTCTTGAAGGCCTATAAAGAAGGCTGATTTGATGGGCCAGTCCAAGCAGTTCTTGTTACTATTGTTAGACAACAGCCTTGCGCAGATTGTGGGAGATCTCACCAGGGTAAGTGATGGAAAAGAACTGAGGCGTGCTTCAAATGTGGGTCCATGGATCATCAGGTTAAGAATTGTCCTCAGAGGCCTATTCAAATGCAAGCTGCCAGCGATAGATACAAGTTGGGGGTGTTACAGAACCACTTAACACAGGCTTTTCCTTAACATATGGCAGAGGATTAGGAAATCAAATTCTTACTTACTCTTGTGGAGGTTACGATACATTCACACATATACGCCAAATAATCATTTGGGCGAACTACGCTATGCTAGATAGACTTTTTACTACTATTGTCCAAAACTTTAAACCTGCCAAAACTGAGGTGTTACATTTCATACTAGATAATTGTAACACCCCTTACCCGGGTTTATCGCTTTACCTGAGCAAGAGGAATTTTTGAACGATATCACGTCTAGTCATAAAAACTCAAGCCATAAATTTTTGTTCCAATTTAAAATTTTTACATACTATATCATACGATCCTTAAATGGGCCTACGGGGCCTAAAACATACTTTGGAAGTGTTTCGAGACCAAACCAAAAACTTAGAAAATTTTAAAAAATTTACCTCATTACAGGGCACACGCGCGTGTGAGACAGGGGCACGTCTGTGTCGATAGGCTGTGTGGTCACACACGCTCATGTCCCCTACCCTTGTTGAATTTTTGGAAAATTATTTTCATTTCGAACCTAAAAGGGTTTTCACACGGCCAAGCACATGCCCGTGTTCCTGGCCCGTGTCCTACCATACGGTCTTGACATGCCTGTGTGGCTCCCCGTGTGAAAAACTTGGGACATTTTGTTTATGACGTCAGCATGCCATATTGGTCACACGACTACGGGACATGCCCGTGTGACCAGGCCGTGTGACGTCCTTAAGCTTTGAAAATTACAGGTAAGGTTCACACGCCCAACACACATGGCCGTGGAGTTTGGTCGTGTGCCCTAAGTTAGGCTAAATTCCAAGCCATTCCTTGCCCCAAAACACATACAAACACTACCATATTTGACACCACATATCAACACACCTTTAAAAATCAAAATATCACCTAGCATACCATAAATTACCTCAAAACACATATATAACCCATTATCATCATTGGCCTTGTCACATGGCCTTGTTTACAAAATGACTTACCAAATGGCCTTTGCCCACATTATCGCTAAACCAACATGATACCTACAATTCCACTAATCCCTATACATGCCATAGTCCAAGAGTTTGTGTCATAATACCAAAAGATTTTTTTCGATAGTGTGGGTGATCCTCTGACTGGATCCGATCCCGAGCTGGTTCGACTGAATCTATAAAACAAAGGAAAAGAAAAAGAGAAAGCTTCAAAAGCTTAGTAAGTCTATATGTAAATAATCCACACTGAGACAACATTCAATCACAACAAGGATATCTCTCATAAACCAACTTACCACCCAAAACTTACCAACTTCCTCATACAATTCATACACATTATTTTCACCTATTTAAGTCCACACGTACCATCACAACCACATGCATTTTTCCATAATTTCACTTGCCCAAAAAATACACATGCACACACATATTGAACTACCACACCAAATCTTTTTAGTAAATATTCTCGTTGAACTTTTCAGATTAACATTTGGTACTCGGTGGATTTTCCATTCATGATTTCACCAATAAATAAGCCAGGCTCTCGGGTACACATGGTGAAGATCACTTTATCACCTATGTGACCTAGCCATTTAGTCTCGTAGCTCTCGTGTGAACATGGTGAAGGTCATTTTATCACTCATGTGTCTTAGCTACATAGGACATTACCCTCATGTACACTTATGAAGGTCACTTTATCATCTATGTGACATAATCATTAAGTCCCAAAATCTTCATTTGCACACGGTGAAGGTCACTTTATCACTCATGTGGCTTAGCCATTGAGCTCCTTAGCTCTTAGGTCTACATAGTAAAGGTCACTTTATTACACCTATGGTCAAATCCCATTTTACTCGTATCGCCCATTATCCCGAAAGTTAAATTGGGAACTCTCAATCCCAACTCAACCAAACATCATAGAAAATTATCATCATCAACAATTCATCATAACCATTAAATATCATTAATGTAACAGTCCGATTTGGACCCTAATCGGAATAGTGGTTTCGAGACCACATATCCGAGTCTGAAAAATGTTCTGATATTATTTCTGTGTCTGTATGATATGAATCTGCATCTATGAAATTTTCGTGCTTTAATTTACTATTTTCGTGTTTAATTACGAGAAATGATTAAATTACATAAAAGGCAAAATATGCATGCTAATTGTTAAAGTACTTTAATTTTATGTTTTATTAAGTGTGAGATCCTTGAATTGATATTAGACCATATGTTTATTAGTTGGACAAAAATGGGCTTTAGTGGATGAATTACTTATGTTTTAAAGAAAGGGGCAAATTGGTAACTGAGTTAATTTTATTCATAAAACAAGAAACAAAACATGAAATGGCCATCTTTTAGCTCATTTTAGCTAAAAATACAAGAGAGAAAGCTAGGGCCCATTTGTTTTGATTTTCGGCATTCACCAAGCTCATTTCAAGGTTGGTTTTTGTTTTATTTTTGATAATTTCTACGTTTCTGTGATCGTTGCTTCGTATTCTTCCATGCCCATGTCTCAATTTCTATTTTTGATGAAGTTTGTGAATAGTGCCATTGTTGATATTTTAAGCTTTGTAGCGAAATTGAATGTATAATGATGAATAGGTGTTGAATAAATATGTTTTGCCATGAGATTTTGATGAAATTAAGCTATATGAGCTAAATTACGAAAATGAGACTTTGAGAGGACTAAATTGTGAAATAAATATGTTATATGGGCTTTCATAAATGCTATAAATATTCTACTAAGCTTGTATCTAGTTGAATTGGGAATATTTGATGTTTTTGTGAATTAGGGACCAAAGTGTCAAAAATGTGAAATGTGAGGGCTAAAATGTAAAATGCCCTAAATGAGTGTATATGGATTGAATTGAATGAAATGGAATATTGAATGTTTAAATATGAAATTGTTTAGATCAAGAACAAGTAAAATCGAGCTTACGGGGTAAAGCTAAAGTAATCGAGTAATCACCTTATCCATTAATTTTGTACGAGGTAAGTCAAAATGCAATTATACGTTATTAATGACTATTATGAATTCTTGTTTATAAACTGTATTTGGATGGCCATAAGAGTCTGACGTATATTTTCGAGTTATTCTGAATGAGAAATGATAAATAATATCATGTAAGACCTCGTCCGAGACCTAGGCATTGACTTGAAGGTTACGTGTAAGACTTGGGACACTGGCATCGTATATGTTTCGTGTAAGACCCTGTCTGGGAAAGTGGCATTGATATTGAATAACATGTAAGACCACGTCGGGGACGTCGGCATTGTATAAGGCCTTTATGATTTCTGTAACGATTCTGATTGATACAATGAGAAGTTTTGAGAAATGAATGAGTACATAATCTATATATCTGACTCAGGTACGTCTGTTCTGTACTAAATTTTCGAGTATAAAAGATATACTACTGTGAATTAGACTTCTGTTACTCGACCGTGTGACCCCTACATCTGAAACGTTTTGGTCTGTTTTGCACATGGCTGGATACACGGGCGTGTCTGGAGACCGTGTGGTATTTAACAGTGTTGGGCACGAACTGGACACACGGGCGTGTCTGGTGACCGTGTGGGATTAGATAGTTTCAACCAGGGGATGAGTATTGGGGGTGTGTCTAGTAGAGCAAGACCGTGTAAGGCACACGGCCTAGGAACACGACCCTATGGCCCTAATTCAAAAATTTTCTTTAGGTTCTTTTATCTTCCAACTGTTTTCAGTTTAGTCCTTGATGAATGAATGAATGAAGTGAAATCTGATCTTTTATAGCATATTACTGATTTGTAATATTGTATGAATTCAAAAATTTGTGAATATTCTGTTCTGATCTGTGCTGAGTATCTAGTAACGCCCTGTTCTATTCCGGCAACGGTTACGGGATAGGGGTGTTACAGTTGATTGGTATCAGAGCTACGGTTTAGTCGGTTCTAGGAGTAACGTAGCACTTTGAGTCTAGCTATACATGCCATATAACTGAACTATGATAGTGTGATGAATCCTGACGAATAAAATGTGTTTTTCATATAGTAATGGATTCCAAAAGAGCCGCAGCTAACGATGTTGAAAGTAATGCGCCTGCTCCTGCTCCTGCTCAAGGGATAACGCCATCTAATTTTAGACTGGTTGCAAGTGGTAGTGAGGGAGAAGCTAAACAAGCTTTCTTCCAAATGATGAATGAGTGGTTCACTCAGTATGTCTAAACAAATCCGACTGTTCAACCCCCACCCCCGACTATTCTTCAACAACCTTCGATTGTACCCTCTGTGACTAGTCCGATCCATCTGAATAAGCCTTCGGTAGACAAGATTAAAAAGTATGGGGCCAAAGAATTTTGAGCTACTCCTGATGACGATGCGGAGAGAGCTAAATTTTGGCTTGAAAACACGATCCGAGTTCTTGATGAATTGTCATGTACTCCGAAGGAATGTGTTAAGTGTGCGGTTTCATTGTTACGAGATTCAGTGTATCATTAGTGGAAAACATTAACATCGGTGGTTCCGAGTAAACGTATTACCTGGGATAATTTCCAAACCAAATTTAGAAAGAAGTATATCAGTCAGTGTTTCATTGATCAGAGACGTAAAGAGTTTCTTGAATTGAAACAAGGTGGCAAATCTGTTACTGAATACGAACTAGAATTTGTTAGGTTGAGTCAGTATGCACGCGAATGTGTAGCTTTAGAAGCTATTAAGTGTAAAAGATTCGTTGAGGGATTAAATGAAGATATTAAATTTCTGGATGGAGTCCTCGATCTGAATGAATTTGTTGTGCTAGTGGAAAGGGCTTGTATAGCCAAAGAACTTAGTAAAGAAAAGAAGAAAGCTGAGTCTGAAGCAAGAGAGATTCGAAAGAGATCTTCGAGAAGATCATTTCAGTCCATGTTAAAGAAGTTCCGAGATGAATCAAATCATTTGAAGGCTAATGTGGGACGTTCTGATAGAGATCGTGATAGATCGTGTTCGAGTTTTAAAACTTTTGCTACATCTGTTGCTAGTGTCGAGAATGTTAGATCTGATAAACCTGAGTGTGCATATTATGGAAAAAGACATCCGGGACGTTGTATATTGAAAGATCGAGCCTGTTTTCGATGTGGGTCTCTGGATCATTTTGTTAGAGACTGTCCTGAATCTATTGAACAAGAAATAGTACAAAATCCACGATCAAGGAATCCTTCTGCTAGAGGTAGAACTACTAGAAACACGAGAAAAGCTAGTGTTGATCAAAGAGTTACTAAAGATACGACTGAACAATCTGAAGCTCGAGCACCTGCTAGAGCTTACGCTATCCGAGCACGGGAAGAAGCTTCGTCTCCTGATGTGATTACTAGTATTTTCACTCTTTATAATACCTCTGTAATTGCTTTGATAGATCCTGGATCAACGCATTCTTATATCTGTGTGAATTTACCATATAGTAAGACTTTGCCTGCAGAGTCTAATGAAATCATTATTAGAGTATCGAACCCCTTAGGCAAAACTGTCCTGGTTGATAAGATTTGCAAGAATTGCCCGTTAATGATTCGAGATATCTATTTTCCTGCTGATTTGATACTTTTTCCGTTTAATGAATTTGATATAATTCTTGGTATGGACTGGTTAACTCTGCATGATACTGCTGTAAATTGTAAACGAAAAGTGATTGACTTGAGATGCAAAAATGGTGAAATAGTTAGAGTTGAATCTAGTGAATTAAATGGTTTATCGGCTGTGATATCTGCATTAAAAGCTCAAAAATATGTAAGAAAAGGGTGTGAAGCCTACTTGTACTTTGCTTACGTGATCGATTCTAAAGTATCTGATAGAAAGATTGAATCTGTGCCTGTTGTCTGTGAATATCCTGATGTATTTCCTAAAGAACAGCCGGGTTTACCTCTGATTCGAGAGGTTAAGTTTGGGATTGAATTGTTTCCGGGAACTACTCCAACTTCAATAGCTCCATATAGAATGGCATCTACTGAATTAAAAGAATTAAAGGCTAAGTTGCAAGAATTGACTGATAGAGGTTTTGCGAGACCAAGTTTCTCACTCTGGGGTGCTCCTGTACTGTTCGTGAAAAAGAAAGATGGCACAATGAGAATGTGCATTGATTACCAGCAACTCAACAAAGTGACTGTCAAGAATAAATACCCTCTGCCCCGAATCGATGATTTGTTTGATCAATTGAAAGGTGCTTCTGTATTCTCGAAAATAGATTTGAGATCAGGCTATTATCAATTACGTGTGAAAGATTCTCATATTCCGAAAATAGCTTTCCGAACAAGGTACGGGCACTATGAATTTTTAGTTATGCCTTTTGGATTAACAAATGCTCCTGCTGTGTTTATGGATCTAATTAATAGAATTTTCAGACCGTATTTAGATAAATTTGTAGTTGTTTTCATTGATGATACATTGATCTACTCTCGAAATGAAAGTGAGCATGCTGAACATTTAAAAATTTTACTTCAAACACTAAGTGATAAGAAATTGTATGCCAAATTCAGCAAGTGTGAATTCTGGTTATGCAAAGTTAGTTTTCTGGGTCACGTTGTATCTGCATCTGGTATACGAGTGGATCCAAGCAAAATCTCAGCTATTTTGGATTGGAAACCTACGAGAAAAGTTTCTAAAGTCTGAGTTTTCTGGGACTAGCCGGTTATTACCGTCGGTTTGTAAAACGTTTTTAGGTAGTCGCAACTCCGATGACGAGACTATTACAAAAAGATGTAAAGTTTGAATGGTCTGATAAATGTCAAAATAGTTTCGATCAGTTGAAAGCCATGTTAACCGAAGCTCCTGTATTTTCGCAACCTGAATCAGGTAAAGAATTTGTTATCTATAGTGATGCTTCGTTGAACGGACTGGGTTGCGTTTTAATGCAAGAAGGCAAAGTTATTGCATATGCTTCTAAACAGTTAAAGCCACACGAAAAGAATGATCCAATGCATGATCTCGAGCTAGCTGCGATTGTATTTGCTTTAAAGATTTGGCGCTATTATCTGTTCGGCAAAAAATGTCATGTGTTTTCAGATCATAAAAGTTTGAAATATTTGATGACTCAAAAAGATTTGAATCTGCGGCAACGAAGATGGTTAGAACTGTTAAAAGATTATGAGCTTATTATTGATTATCATCCAGGTAAACCAAATGTTGTTGCTGATGCTTTAAGTCAGAAATCAATATATGTATTATACGCCTTGAATGCTTGTGTTGATTTGTTTGATGATGAGTCAGTGTTAGCTGAATTAAAAGTGAAACCTTTATTTTTGTAACAAATCATAGATGCTCAGAAAGTAGATAATGAACTGTTAATGAAGCGAGCTCAGTGTGATTCTGATTCTGAATTCTGTATTGATAATGATGACTGTTTGAGGTTCAGGAATAGGATATGTGTTTCGAAAAGCTCTGAATTAATTCAAATGATTTTGAGTGAAGCTCATAATAGCAAATTCTCTGTACATTCGGGTAGCACAAAGATGTATAATGACTTCAAATAATTTTACTGGTGGCCGGGAATAAAAAGAAATATTTCTAACTATGCTCTGAAATGTTTAGTCTGTCAGCAAGTGAAGGCTGAACATCAGGTGCCTTCTAGTTTATTACAGCTGATTATGATTCCTGAACGGAAATGGGATCGAGTGACTATGGATTTTGTTTCTGGTTTACCCTTATCTCCGAAAAAGAAAGATTCATCTGGGTTGTCATTGATCGATTGACAAAGTATGCTCATTTTATTCCGGTACGATCTGATTATTCTCTAGATAAATTAGCTGAACTTTATATTTCTGATATTGTGAGATTGCACGGGGTACCACTCCTATTGTGTCAGATAGAGACCCAAGGTTTACTTCACGATTCTGGAGGAAGTTGCAAGAGGTTCTAGGTACAAAATTACACTTCAGTACTGCTTTTCATATGCAAACAGATGGTCAGTCTGAACGGATCATTTAGATACTTGAGGACATGCTTAGATGTTGTATTCTAGAGTTTAAAGGTGCGTGGGAACAATACCTACCTCTGATTGAATTTGCATATAATAATAGTTTTCAATCGAGCATTAAAATGGCCCCGTATGAAGCTCTGTACGGTAGGAAGTGTAGAACTCCATTATGTTGGTCTAAACTCTATGAAAATAAGATATACAGGATTGATCTAATAAAAGAAACGGAACAGAAGGTGAAAATGATCAAAGATAATCTGAAAGCAACTTCTGATCGTCAGAAATCATATGCGGATCTGAAACGGAAGGATATTGAATTTGAGATTGGTGATAAAGTATTATTGAAAGTGTCTCCGTGGAAGAAACTATTCTGATTTGGTAAAAATGGCAAATTGAGTTCAAGGTTCATTGGACCGTATGAGATTATTGAACGAATTGGACTGGTTGCTTATAGACTGATACTGCCACCTGAGTTAGAAAAGATACATAATATATTTCACGTATCGATGCTATGACGTTATAGTTCTGATCCGTCTCATGTGATATCCCCTTCTGAGATTGAAATAAAGTCTGGCATGTCTTATGATGAAGAACTGATCCGTATACTAGCTCGAGAAGTGAAAGAATTGAGAAATAAGAAAATTTCGCTAGTGAAAGTGCTGTGGCATCGTCATGGGTTAGAAGAGGTTACGTGGGGGCCTAAAAGTCAAATGAGACAGCAATATCCGAATCTGTTTAACGGTAAGATTTTTAGGGACGAAAATCCCTAAGGGGGAGAATTCTAACAGCCCCGTTTGGACCCTAGTCGAAATAGTAGTTTCGGGACCACATATCCAAGTCTAAAAAATGTTCTGATATTATTTCTGTGTCTGTATGATATGAATCTGCATCTGTGAAATTTTCGTGCTTTAATTTGTCTGTTTTTGTGTTTAATTACGGGAAAAGATTAAATTGTATAAAAGGCAAAATATGCATGCTAATTGTTAAAGTACTTTAATGTTGTGTTTTATTACGTGTGAGATCCTTGAATTGATATTAGACCATGTGTTTATTAGTTGGACAAAAATGGGCTTTAGTGGATGAATTACTTATGTTTTAAAGAAATGGGCAAATTGGTAAATGAGTTAATTTTATTCATAAAACAAGAAACAAAACATGAAATGGCCATCTTTTAGCTCATTTTAGCCGAAAATACAAGAGAGAAAGCTAGGGCTCATTTGTTTTGATTTTCGACACTCACCAAGCTCATTTCAAGGTTCGTTTTTGTTCTATTTTTGATAATTTCTACGTTTCTGTGATCGTTGCTTCGTATTCTTCCATGCCCATGTCTCAATTTTTGTTTTTGATGAAGTTTGTGAATAGTGCCATTGTTGATATTTTAAGCTTTGTAGTGAAATTGAATGTATAATGATGAATAGGTGTTGAATAAATATGTTTTGCCATGAGATTTTGATGAAATTGAGCTATATGAGCTAAATTGTGAAAATGTTACTTTGGGAGGACTAAATTGTGAAATAAATATGTTATATGGGCTTTTATAAAAGCTATAAATATTCGAACAAGCTTGTATCTAGTTGAATTGGGAATATTTGATGTTTTTGTGAATTAGGTACCAAAGTGTCAAAAATGTGAAATGTAAGGGCTAAAATGTAAAATGCCCTAAATGAGTGTATATGGATTGAATTGAATTAAATGGAATATTGAATGTTTAAATCTGAAATTGTTTAGATCAAGAACAAGTAAAATCAAGCTTAGATCGGGGTAAAGCTAAAGTAATCGAGTAATCACCTTATCCGTTAATTTCGTACGAGGTAAGTTAAAATGCAATTATACGTTATTGATGGCTATTATGAATTCTTGTTTATAAACTGTATTTGGATGGCCATGAGAGCCTAACATATATTTTCGAGTTATTCTGAATGAGAAATGATAAATAATATCATGTAAGACCTCGTCCGGGACCTAGGCATTGATTTGAAGGTTACATGTAAGACCGTGTCTGGGACACTGGCATCATATATGTTTCGTGTAAGACCCTGTCTAGGACAGTGGCATCGATATTGAATAACATGTAAGACCACGTCGGGGACGTCGGCATTGTATAAGGCCTTTATGATTTCTGTAACGATTCTAATTGATACAAAGAAGTTTTGAGAAATGAATGAGTACATAATCTATATATCTGACTCAGGTACGTCTGTTCTGTATTGAATTTCCGAGTATAAAAGATATACTACTGTGAATTAGACTTCTGTTGCAAATGAGTGTCTGTTGTTAAGGTTAATAACGACATGGTTATTACATTTTGTTCATGAAATGAATATGATAGTATTTGACTTACTAAGCTCCTAGTAGCTTACTCTGTTTATTCTTCCAACTGTTTTACAGATATCGTAGCTACTAAAGGCTCGGGATAGTCAAGGATTGTCACCACACTATCGAACTCGTTTTGGTACGTTTTGGAAATTGTAAATATTTGAATTATGGCATGTATAGGCTAGAGTGTCTATAAGTAAGCTTGAATATGTTGGCTTGTAAGGCTATGTGAATTTGATGGTAAATGATATGTTTTTGTTTGATTTTGGCTTATGTATGTGATGCCAAATTATGTAAGTTCATGATGGTCTTTTGATCAACTTGCTTTGATCATTTTGAACCCTACCAATATGAAGAAATGGAAAGTTTTAGATATGGTATAAAAGAGATAAGTTTCATGTGTTTGGATATGAGTTTTGTTGGATTATAGGCATGCTTGGTATGATGATGAATATGAATGATTTGATCATGTGGTGGTATGTTTAAAGTCATTGAATTGAGTCAAGATTGTGGCATGATTATTGCTTATGTATGATTGTAGGAATGACCCTTGTTATGGGTGGCAAATTTGCTTAAACCAAGCCTATTTTGTGCCACACAATTGAAGCACATGGGCGTGTGACTCGACCGTGTGACCCCTGCATCTGAAACGTTTTGGTCTGTTTTGCACACTGCTGGACACACGGGCGTGTCTAGAGACCGTGTGGTATTTGACAGTGTTGGGCACGGACTGGACACACGGTCGTGTCTGGTAACCGTGTGGGGTTAGACAGTTTCAACCACCAGATGAGTATTTGGGGCCTGTCTAGTAGGGCACAACTGTGTGAGGCACACGGCCTAGGAACATGACCGTGTGGCCTTAATTCGAAAATTTTCTTTAGGTTCTTTTATCTTCTAACTGTTTTTAGTTTAGCCCCTGATGAATAGATGAAGTGAAATATTATCTTTTATAGCATATTACTGATTTGTAATATTGTATGAATTCGAAAATTTGTGAATATTCTGGTCTGATTTGTGCTGAGTATCCGGTAACGCCCTGTCCTATTCTGGCGATGGTTACGGGATAAGGGTGTTACAATTAATGCATAATTAAAACAATTAAATTACTTACATATAAACTTACCTCGATAACAAAATGTGATAATTTGCAATTCAGTCCGAAACCTTGCCCTTGCCTCAGTCAAGGTCAATTCCTCAATCTTCTCGATCTATAATGACACATTTAACTCATTTAATACATACATTGTTCAATTTAGTCCAAAATCATCCTACAACAGTTTTTACCATTATACCCTTAACGTTGTCAATTTTTACAACTAAGTCTCTTGGCTCATAAATTGAAATGTATCAATTTCTTTAATTACCCAAGCCTAGCCAAATGTCTCTAGCACCCAAAACAACCCACATTTCTCATCAATTTATACTTTTACCCCTCAATTTCCCATCTTTGCAATTGGTCCTTTTTAGGGACTTCCATGAAAAATCACATAGATATCATAGTTTACTACACCTTAAATCCTCATATTCCACCATTAGACATCAAAATACTTGCATGTCATAAATGGGTAAATTTTTAAGCATCAACCCTACTCAAAATAAGGGTAGAAATAGCTAGAGCAAGCTACGAGGATTCTAAAAATATGAATAACATTAAAAACGGGGCTTGAATGGTACTTAAACCAAGCTTGAAAGTGACCAACACCCTAGCTATGGTTGGCTTCTAAATTTCGGCATCAAGGAGGAAGATGGACACAAATTTTGACTTATTTTTCCCTTTTTATTTCTTTAATTATCCAAATGACCAAAATGCCTCTCATGCCCTTCTTTAAAATTTTTTTTCCTTCCATGGGTATTTTTGTCCAAACAAGGTTAAAATGGTTTAATTACCAGATAAGGACCTCTAATTTAAAAACCTAATTCAATCAAGTACCTTTATGAAATAAAACTCATATCTTTTAACTATTTTAGTTTAGTCCAATTTACCAAATTGGACGTGTAACCAATAAAATTCACTCACCAAAATTTCACCTATTTATCCAAACACCCAATAAATATAAAAACTAAATCGGAATAATATTTTAAACCCCGAATTCATGGTTTCAAAACTACTTTTCCATTTAGCCCTAATTCGGGCTGTTACATAACTTTAGACAAATTATATCCTTACCATATATTTATTAGAATATGCCATAAGGTGTAACAGCCCGAAATTAGGCTTAGTCAAAATAGTGATTTCGAAATCACTTACCCGAGGTTAGAGAAAATTACTTTAGCATTATTTTATGTGTTATGGTCTTTTTTATAAGAGTGTATGAAAATTTTGGTGAATTAATTTACGCAATTGAAGGCTTAATCGCGAAAAAGGGACTAAATCGCAAAAAGGGCAAAAGTTGTGATTTGCTAGTAAATTGTAAGAGCCCGGTTTAGACCCTAATCAGAACGAGTGGTTTTAGGACCACTTAACCAAGCCAAAATATTATTTTTATTATTTTATTTCTATTTACAGTATGCTAGAATTACCGTATGAAAATTTTGTAAAGAAATTTTATAATTTGGTTAGCTAATTCGGTAAAAATGACTAAATTGCGTATAGCGATAAATATGAGTTTTATAGCATAAATGGCTTATTTTACTTTGGTTTATTAAATAGAAGGCCTTAAGTTGATATTATATCTTTATAAGGTTAGTGGACATTTATGTCCATAATTCCTATGATTATTAAATGGTTTAATAAAGGTTATAATGCTAAATTGGTTATTAAATTAGTTTTAATTAAAAAAAAGCATAAAAATAGCTTCATTTTCTACCATCTTCACCGATTTTTGAGGCTTAGAAAATCAAATAAGGGATTTTTCATTCGGCATGCTTAAATTTATCAATTAAAGGTATGTTTTGCTTCGGTTTTTAATGATTTTTATGCTTTTTGAGTTCGTTGCAGCTCGTACCTCAATTTTTGAAATTGGTTGTGTTTTTGAAATGTGCAATTGATGAATATATGTTTATATTGATGTTTCTTGATGAATTATTGATGGTTGTTTAGAAATATACAAGTTTTATAAAGTAATTTTTGACAAAATTGAATATTTTGGATTAAATTGACAAAGGTAGAATTTTTGTGGTTAAAATGTGAATAAAGGAAGGAATTTGGCTTGTTATGAATGCTTGAATATTCGGCCATGTATATGTTTATTGGGATTTGATGTATTTGGTATAATTTTGAATTAGGGACTAAAATGTTAAAGTATGAAAGTACAAGGGCTATTTTGTAAAATAGGCCAAAATACATGTATATGTGTTTAATTGAATGTGTTGGTGAATAAATGGTTAAATTTGATTAATATAGATCAAGACAAACAAATCCCGAAACTTGATCGGGGGAAACAGAAGGTAGACGAGTAGATATTAGAATTACGAGCATAATCGAGGTAAGTTTGCATAATTAGAATTAAACTTGTATAATGTTTATAACTGATGTTTTAATGTTATATGAAAGTTTAATGAACTATGGAATTAAATTTTCCTATTAAATACATGTTGAATTACATATTGAATTTATATGAAATAATGTATTGAAATGCATATGAGTTATATGTCAAATTTAATTACCGAGTCCCGTTTGAACCGTAGAAAGTCATAGGATACAAGTGACATGTCACTAGGGATACAGGGTGGTTGAGTTCCTGCATTTGTTGTGAACTCACCATAGCTCATAAGCTACATGTTTAGTCTTTGGACTTACCATTCATCCTTTAGGATTACATGTTCAGCCTTCGGGCTTACCGTTCAGTCTCCAGACTTACTGTTCATCCTTCGAGATTACATGTTCAGTCTTCAGACTTACTGTTCATCCTTCGAGATTACATGTTCAGTCTTTGGGCTTACTATTACCGGCTCAAGAAAAGCATACCGTATATGGCTCAAAAGAGCATATATGATGAATTGAAAGATTTTACAAGTTATATATATATATATATATATATACACACTATGTGTGTATCATCCGAGTATCCCTCGATGTTCTCAAAGGTTCAACAGGCAAACTACCGATAAGTAATATATGAAATACCTATTATAAGTGATACAAGAATTTCATGTTCTATATGAGATTATTTTTTAAGTGAGGTATAAGTTTCATGAACTAAATGCTATAAGCACATGCTTATATGGGATATATTACAAGAGATACAAGATGCATTTGAGATTTTAATATATGTACTCCATGAATTACATGTTACAAGTAAATGTTTACTAGTTATATGTTAAATGATATATATTATATGGGACATTGATATGTATAGATAAATGGTTACATAGTTACATGAGTAAATGTTATATGAGTATATGGTAAATGAGTGAATTGATATGAAGTATGGTACATGAATGTTACAATGTTTATTTCATCTATGAATTAGGGGTATATATGATGGTTATATGACTAACATGGTTGTGATGGTTGAATAAGCATTTGAAGACATATGAATTGGATTAATATTGTTATTTTACGTTTTTAATTGTTGATTCGATAAGTTAAATTCTATATTATACGAGCTTACTAAGCTTTGAACGCTTACTCTGTTATTTCTTTCCTGTGTTTTATAAATTCGGAAGCTAGCTCGATTTCAAACAAAGTCAAAGATTGCAATCACACTATCTGATCAAGCTTTCGGTATTTTTGAATCTTTGTAAATGTTGTAAATATGGCATGTATAGGCTAGTTTATCAGATGATGTTTATGGTCATCTTTGTGATAATGAATGTGGAATGATTTTGACATATATCCAAGTTATGTGATATGGCTTGGTTTCAAATGGTTAAACTTGCATGAATGTTTCTTATGATATATCTATTTTGTGGAAATGGTAGGTTATGGAGTGAATGAAATGATCATTTTGGTATGTGTTTGTTTGAGAAGTGGTAAGATTATGATATGGATGAGATTGGTATTTGGAATGTTAATGATAGGCTTGCAATGGATTTTTGAAATGTATACATGTTTGTGACAATCATATGATACTGAATTGGTTGCTATGAGATGGTTTATTTGAATGTTGTATATGCTGATTTGGGATTTCATTTGATATATGAAATGGTTGTAATTTGATTCTTGTAGGCACATGATTATTTAGGGTATGAAAGTGGCTTAAACCAAGCCTAATTCCGGCCACACGGTCAGAGCACACGGGCGTGTGCCTCAGCCGTGCTCCCCTTGCTTTGAGCAGGATTAAGTTAGTATTGCACAGGGAATAGACACACGGGCGTGTCTAACAACCGTGTGAGGCACACGGCCTGTGCACACAGCCGTGTGACCCTATTTCGAAAATTTTCTTATGTTTTCTCAAATCTTTTATATGATATCAATTTAGTTCCTGATGAATGAATGAAACTTTATATGACTGTTTTAAACATGCTTTGATGGTTTATTATATGAATTGTTATGACGTTTGATAAGTTTAAAGTATTACAGCTCTGGTCTAAGTTACAAGTCCGGTAATGCCCCTTACCTATTCTGGTGACAGTTACAGGATAGGGGTGTTACATAAATTGAGTTAAATAGCAAGGGAAACTTAATTGGGGGTCTTTAATGGGCAAATAGACCCCTTTCTATTAGTGTGGCAGGCCATGGTGAGACAAAGAATAGAAAAGTCAAAGAGTTGGTAAAAATTTGGTGACTAAATTGACTTAATAATAGCCTAATTGCCTAGCCTTCAACTTTTCTTTAGTTTTTGATTTCTTCTTCACTGAAAACACCATAAAATAAGGGTTTGAAAGCTTCAAAATTTTCATCAAACTTCTAGCACTTATAAGTAAGTGATTTTTATGACTTTTCTTGAATATTTTTGCATTTTTGGAACCCTTATGGCATGAGCTACCTTTTGATTGGTGTATTTTGCAATTGGTTGAAAATTTAGAGTTTTGCCATGAGTGTATAAGTGTTGGTTGCTAGAACTTTATAAAGAAAAATGAATGTAGGTTGTTAAATAAACAACATTTGTAAAAGGGTGTTCATGGAAAACACCTAAATTGGACTAAAGTGTAAAGTTGATAAGTTGTTGGTACTTGTGTGAAATAATGAGAATTTGGGGCTGTCATAAGAGTGAAAAAGATTTGGTTGGGCTTGGTTAATAAGAAAATTTGATAAAAATTGATTTTCGAGCCTAGGGGTAAAATGGTTATTTTGCCAAAGTCTAGGGGCAAAATGGTCATTTTGCCAAATTATGTTTCTTGAATTTGTTTAGATTAATATAGTGAGCAAAGAAATTTTTTCATTTTAGATCAGGAAGTACGAGACCCAAACTTAGACCGAGGGAAGGCCAAGCTCGTACATTGAGATCGATCGAGTTACCACATTTTGTATACCAAAGTAAGTTAGGTGTAAATATTTCAACTTTATTTTATGTTTATACATTGACTTTGATATTGCATAAGATGTTAATTATGCCTTTGTAATGATATAATGAGGTTGATATGGTTAATTTCTTGATAAAACCGTAGGAATAGATTGGATAATTGAGCCATGAGACTAGGGCTATACGAGAGCTAGTGTAAGACCATGTCAGGGACCTGGCATCAACACCAAGATGGATAAGCTCGTGTAAGACCATGTCTGGGACATGGCATCGGCATGGACCGAGGAGTGCTAGTGTAAGACCATGTCTAGGACATGGCATCGACCTCGATACGAGAGAGTCAGTGTAAGACCATATCTGAGACATGGCATCGGCTCGAGATGTATGCCAGTGTAAGAACATGTCTGGGACATGGCATCGACCATGAGACGAGAGCTAGTGTAAGACCATGTTTGGGGCATGGCATCGGCCTCGACATGTGAGCCAGTGTAAGACCATGTCTGGGACATGGCATCGGCGCTTAACCTACATTTGAGGCTATTGAGTATCCTCTCCTATTCCGCTGAGTTCCATGGGAAAAATTTATAGCTTGAGTAATTAAAAGAAATGATAACCTTATTGTGAGTGGTATAGGTACTTGTATATCATGTATGTGAAATGAGCTAAATCTTATGTTGTATGACTAGTAAGAGAATGATGATGAGTAAGTTATGCCTATAATCATTCATGTTTATGAATGAAAGTTGGTATGTTTTGAGCATGTTAATTTATGTTAAATTGTTGATAATGTTTGCATTCAACTTATAAGCTTTATGCTTACCCCTCTCCTTTCCATTTTCTTATAGTGCTGCCTAGTTAGCTCGTGCATCGAAATACGTCGGAGACTCCGTTCACACTATCATCCCAAGCACTTGGTATAGTTAGCTTTAGCATTTTGAGAATATGGCATGTATAGGACTTTATTCTTTTGTTAAGTGTCATATTATTTTGAAGCCAAATGTGTTGGATTGCCTTTGAAATACTTCATTTTGTATAAGGCCAAAGTTATTGGCTAATATTTACTAGTGGTTATCAAATGAAATGATAGTGTTTCCAAGAATGAGAATTTAGCATGAGCAATTGTATGTGCTAGGAGTAATAGATTGAATGAATGGTTTGTGGATTATATTAAGTTGTGTGGATGCCAAATTATGGCTACTGGTTGAGTATTGGAGTCTTGGTATGCTTGGATGTGTTTGATCTTGCTTAAGGGTGGCAAGGAGGCTTGGTAGATAGCCTATTTTTGTCCACACGGGTAGACACATAGGCATGTGTCTAGGCCGTGTGTGACACACGGTCTGCCCCACGGGCATGTACTCAAGCCGTGTGTCCCCTGCACCTTTAATTTGTTGCATTAAATGCCCAGTAGTAAACACACGGCCTGAGCACTGTCATGTGTCTCAACCATGTGGAGGGCACGGCCAAGCACATGGCCACGTAATTGCTGACGTCAGAAATAGAATGTCAAGGTTTTTGCATACGGGCCACGACACGGGCGTGCCATGGTCGTGTAAGGGACATGGGCTGAGTACACGGGCGTGTGCCAGGCCGTGTGAAAACCCCTATAGGTTCGATGTTAGAAATTAAATCCACACGGACGAGGGGCATGGGTGTGTCCCTAGATGCTGAGGCCGTGTGAGCCAGACAGGCCATTAGCACGACCATGTCTAAAGGCCACACGGGCGTGTTGCCTTTCCACACGGGCGTGTGCCCTATTTATAGTAGTTTTTTATGAAATTTTCTTAAGTGCTCGAAATGGTCCCGAATCGTTTCTAAACCATGTTTTAGGCCTCGTTGGCCCATATGAAGGTCCATAGGATAATTTTTGAAAATTTTTTAAATTGGGACGCATTTCAATGAGTTAAACCTGAATGATAGCATGTGATTTAGTAAGGTAACGCCTCGTATGCTATCGCAGCATCGGATACAGGTAAGGGGTGTTACATAAGGGCTAAACAAAGACATGCCACAAAGGTAACATATGGAATACGCCACAAAGGCTAACAGAATACGCCACAAAAGCTAATAGAGTACCACCCAGGCACCCCACGAACTGTCGTGTTTGTGATATGGATTTGCCTAAACTCACATCACGTGAGGTTTGCCAATCATCCTCCTAAACACGCAAAAAAACCCAATCGATAAATGCAATTCATCTGCCTCTTTTTTAGAATTATGTCATCACCATGGACTTTCTTCAGACTTATCATATCATAACTCGTTTTTACTATAACAAATCGTTTTCTAGTGGTATCAGAAATAGTGATTTTGCGACCACAAATCTGACAAGTGAGTTTGTAAATATTATTATTTAATATTTACAAGTAAATTAAAATATTATATTGGATTTTGGTTTAATAATTTTTGCAAGTTGAACGAATAGTTAAGTTCAAGTGGTTGTCCTTAAAGTCAAGTGGTTTTGGAAAATGAGGTTTTGGGACCTCATTTCCATAAATCGAGCCCGTAAGTACTATTATTAAATATTTATGGATTTTTTATATACATAAATTGAAATTTGGTCTGAAATTTTTGGTGATTTGATAGTTAATTAAAGAAAAATGTCTAAATCATAAAAGTCTCAAAATTCAATCACTATTAGTTTAAAAGGGTTTATTGATTGTAAAAACATAATTTGATGGTTTTAAATGGTAAATATACATTATTACTATAAAGTAGACAGTTTTGAATGAAAAAAATAATATATATGTTATTTTTATATTAAAATGGTTAATTAATTTATAACAAAACAAAAGAAAAGAAAAAATTACCATTTTTTCACCAACTTCCTCTTAAAAACTGATTTCTCCATTTTTGAAGAAGGAAGTTTAAGGATTAATTGATATAATAAAAAAAAATTAGCATGAAATTATTGTGAAATTTCAAAAATTATGGGATATATATGTATAAGTAAAAATTTGGCTAGCTTGGTTTTGGGCCTAATTGTGATAATTGTAAAAGTTTCGAGTTTAGGGATATAATTGAACAAAAGATAAAAGTTTAGGGTAAAAGTGTAAAATGTTGAGAAAAAGTATAAATGTAAATTTAAGTGTTTTAAAGTATTTGAATTGATTAATTGAATGGAACTATTATATTTAGATCTAGAATCGGATCAATTGGTTAATAACCGTAGGAAAGGAAAAGTCGTTGAGTAGTCGTCGTTAAAGTGTCCATAGCTATTGTGATTATGTAAGTTCGTAAATTAGTTAAACTAATTAGTTTTTTTGTGATACAACATCTATCTATATATATTGTGATTAAGTTCATTTATTTGTTAAATGGTAAGGGATGGAATGGATTAAGTTGTAATGTTAATTAAATTAAACGTTATGTTTGAGAATGGGAAACTACATGGATGAATTATTGTGTGGAAATAATGCATATATGACTAAATGATATAGATATGAAACACAGCCCATATGAACCTCATGAATGGTTAAGATACAACTGAGATTTCATTAGGGTTATTTACCGATTCGGGTGCTGGTCTTGGATATCCTACTTACGGCTAAGGTCTTATATTTTTTGCACATTCTCCACAACTCGCGTGACCAGCACTGAGTAGCCTAACATCCCAACCCATAGTTTGTGTGAGCAAGCCCATTTCATAGCTTGTGTGAGCATTTACAATTATAGATTGTGTGAGGAATTACAATTATAGCTTCTATGAGCATTATTCTCATGTATCCAATGCTATTTCATTCTGGTTCATTGGGTGGAAAAACAAATATATAAAATGATTATATAAATCATTTATATGGAAAAATGAATATATAAAAGTAATATATGAATCAGTTATATGGAAAATGAATATATAAAATGATTATATGAATCCGTTAATGGAAATAGATATACAGAATGATTATATGAACCAGTTATTGTAACAGCCCATTTTCAGTGAAATCGGAACAGTGATTTCAGGACCACAAATTTGAGCCGGAAAGAAAATTTATTTTAATATTATTGCATGGTCTGCATTATGATAGGAATGTCATATGAAAATTCAGATAAGAAAATTTTACTGATTACGTGTTTAACTATGGAAAGGACCAAATTGCATAAAATAAAAAAGTTGAAGTCTAGTAGCTACAAAGACCAAATAGCTTTGGAATTCAAAACTTGAGGTCCTTATATGGTAATTAGACCATTAAAAAAGTTAGTAGATATTTTTGGTGATTCATCCATGGAAAAATTAGAAAAGGATAAGGACTAAATTGGAAATAAGAATAATTAAAAGATGATAAATTAAATAAAGGTTAAATATAATCATATTTTATTATCTTCTTCCCCAAACTTCTTGGAAACCCTAGGAAAGAGAAAACAAACTTTCTTGGCTTAATTGGGTAAGTATTCTTGTCCCGTTTTTAGTAATTTTAAATTTTTGATATCAGAATAGCTTAATTTATCTATTTTGGGGATTAATTTGAAAAGATATCAAAGTATAAAATTTTTTCCATGGATGAATATGCTGAAATTTTGAAATATATGGTAGAAAATGAAAGGTTGTTTATAGATAAACAACTTTTACAAAGAGAATTTTGATGAAATTATGATTCAGGGACTAAATTATAAAGTTATAAAATTGATGGTAAAATTCTAATTTTTGTGAAATTTATGGGTTGTTATTGTTATATATGTAAATTGGCTAGACTTGGAATAAGGGATAAATTGCATGAATTTCATTTTCCAAGCCTAGGACAA
Source organism: Gossypium stocksii (assembly GCA_020496765.1). Taxonomy (NCBI): domain Eukaryota; kingdom Viridiplantae; phylum Streptophyta; class Magnoliopsida; order Malvales; family Malvaceae; genus Gossypium; species Gossypium stocksii. Next base: position 58,166,703 of record CM035630.1, read on the forward strand.
AATTATCATTTATGAAAAGTATAGGGACAAAATGATAATTTTGCCTAGGAAGTAAATTGAATCCGATTGAATATGAAATGTGATAAATTGATGTTAAATTAATTTATATAGATCCCAAAAGATCAAATAGAGAGTTAGATCGAGGAAAAGAAAAGGTGCCAGATTAGTAGACTTTTATATACGAACAAGTGACGAGGTAAGTTCGTGTAACCTAATCATGTATATTTATATGTTTCAATTAAATATTGTATATGTGAGAACTATATAAACGATTAATGTATGAAAATAATCACATGCTCGAAATTGCTCAATAAATGATAAGTTTTGTTTGAAGAGTGAAATTCGATGGATACGTGATTTTCTCGTATTGATTTTAATCTTGCATTTGTTACAGATATTATAGCTTAGACGAGAATCCTGTTAAAAGCCTTCTCGAGCATCCTATTATATAGTTCCTACAAGCATCCCGATCGGTAGCGATTATGCATGTGTTGCGCATTACCACAGCTCTTTGTGAGCATCCTGTTACATGATTCGATCTGTTGTGATCGTACATATGTTGCGGACACAAACGCAGCTCTTTGTGAGTGTCCTGTTATGCGATGGGTTGTGATCTCGCATATGTTGCAGACACAAACGCAACTCTATATGAGTGTACTGTTAATGCTCCCTTGAACTCCCTGATATATGGCTATCCGGAGCTCCTGTTATATGGCTCTTTATGAGCATCCCTGATAAACTCTTCATGAGATTCCCAGTTAAAAAGTTCTTTATGAACTTCCTGTTTATGGCTCTTATGAGCATTCCTGTTTAGCCCGAATAAGCATCCTGTTACATGGCTCATTTGAGCATCTTGATATATATGGCTGGAGAATGTGCTTCCTGATTATGTGCCCTAATGGGTACCCCAAAACATGAATTGACAGAATACTAATTTGTATAAGTATACCAGGCATATTGTAACAGCCTTAAATCGACCCTAGTCAGAATGTGGTTTCGGGACCACAAAATCGAGGCACAAAAATAATTTAATATTTATTTTGATGCCTATTGTATGTGTCAATTCATGTGTGACATCTTAGGTGCTTCAATTTAGTATTATAATTATGAATTGCACCTAAAAGGGTTAAATTATGAACTTTGAAAATGTGCTAGACAAATGTGTGATGACCTATTAATGCATGCATGAGAAAAAAATGGATTTGCATGTCAAATTGCCCACTTTTATGATAGTGGATGGTAATGATGAGTTTTGGCATTTTATGAATTGTTATTTAGTTATATATTAATAATAAAAGAAATTATTATTTAGTTATCATAAAATAAAAGATGAATTAATTAATAGAAGTGGTGATAAAAACAAAGTTATTCATTTGTTCTTCCTCCATTGCCGAAACTAAGACAAAGAAAGGAGAGGATTCAAGCTAGGCATTTGGTCATTTTAGGCTTGATTAAGGTATGTTTCCATGTGAATTTTGTTGTAATTTTGGTGAAATTAAGTTCCTCTTAAAGCTATGGATTGAAACCACACATGAATTTTTGATTTTCTTCATGAAATATACATTCGGTCATGGCCTTAAATGGTCAAGTTGATTGAGTTTTGTTGTTCATGAGTTTCAAGTAATTCTACCTTAATTCCCCAAAAATGCATTCCTTGTTTTGGTGGTGGTTTCATACTCGGTTTTGAAGGAGAGGTCACAAATTGGAAATTTTGATGGAAAAATGATGTATTTCGAAATGTGATGTTATAACTTGATAAATAAGAGTAGGAGCTAGTTAAATTTGCTATAAGTGGCAAAAAGGGAGTGAAACTTCATTCGGCTATTTTGGAGTAAGGGGAGGTTGTGATTAATTTTGGAGATTATATTTGTAAATGTTAGTATATGTTAGAATGAATGCCGAATGAGGACTTGAATTAAGAGATGAATAAATTGTTGCTTATTGAAACACATGAAGCATTCGGTCAAGGTAGTACGAAATGAATTTTTGAAGTTTGGTGTTTGAAATTGAGGAATGAGTGTTAGATAAATATTTAGATATTAAAATCAATGAAATTGTGAGTTGTAAACTTAATTGTGAAAAATTATGCTTTGTGTGATTTAAATTAGCTAAGAGGAGAATTAGTCCTTTCGGCAATTGTAGTTAAAGGGTGAAGTAGTGCTCAACATTTGTAGTGCTTGCTTAATTGGTTAAATTGATCTTTGAATAGATGGAATTAGGTGGAAATTGAATGAATTTAGTTGTGATTGTATAAATCCTTGAATTTGGATGAATGATTTTGTTTATATGGGAACTTTCGGCCATTTATGCTAGATTGGTTCTATTGTTAGCTAAATTTTATATGTGTCCTTGTGATAGCCGAATGAACCTTGATAATTGAATAATGAATTATGGTTATAGATGACTAAAAAGAGTAAGTTGAATTCGGCAATTAGAGTGAAGTATGAAACTTGTGTTAATTGTGGAGTTCTATAATTAAATTGCTAGTATGAGTTTATATACTTGCCGAATGTGAAAATGGCTAAAGGAAAATTGTTTAAATGTGTAGTTAATTGAAATTCAATTAAGAGTGTGTGAGTGAAATTATTTGATTGTAATTTGGGCATGAGAAATAGAGGTTTTGGGTGGTATTCGGTCCTTGAGGAAATTTAGGCATGAATTATGTGAATAAGAACTTTAAAGAGTGAAATTGTATAAATCTGCTGGGTACAGCAGCAGTAACGTGTTTTAGAAAAATCACTATAAATTGTGGGAGATGAATTAGAGGCTGAATAAATTATGTAATTAAATCTTAATGAGTCTAGTTTCTTATAAAAGAAACCTTATAAGCAAAGGAATTGCCGATAAAGAGATATTTAAAGTAGTGTGAGACAGTGTCAGATTGACTCCAAAATCCCCTGTTCTATTTTTATAAAATCATTATAAATTGTAGAAAAATATCCATAAGATGTAATTTATATGTTTAGAATCCTTAATGAGTCTATTTTCAATAAAGGTATACAAGAAAATTTTCCGAGGCCTGAACTAAGAGATAATTGAACTTTAGTACAGAAGGGTCGGAACTGTCCGACAGTGAATCAGGGGTAAATTTAAGGATTAAACTGTATTAATTGGTCAATTCAAAAATTCTAGAAATTTTATGGTAGAAAGGTACAAGAGTCTAGTTTCAGGGAAAATTTACGGAACGTGATTTGGAGTTTCGTAGCTCCAGTTATGAATAAATTAGTGAATGTTGCTCAGGGAGTCAGCTTGTAGTGACTTGCGATATATATGTGATTGGCCGAATGTGTGTGTTTGAATAAGGATTAATAAAATTAAATATTTTATTTAGCTCAAGAGCATAGAGGGACAAGTTCGGATAAAGGGAAGGCTAAAGTGGTCGAATAGCTAACTCATAGTTGCTTGGGAAAGTTCAAGGTAAGTTTTGAGTAATTGAATTTGGTATTTAATTTTAAATGCCATGATATACTTGTATGATAAATGAATGATGTCCCATTGTCCCTACCATAATAAGGTTATTGAGAAAGAAACCTTAGACATGTTATGTAGCCGAATGGCTAATAGAGAAAGAAATTGAGATAGGGGTTTGAAATGTATTGCTCATGTATGTTCGCTTGTTGAGCCGAAAGTCTAGTAAATGGAGTATACATGTATGAGTTTTGCATGACATTTACGACATAAAGTCAAGGGGCATGTTATATGTTTGTATGTGAATGAATTGATTGAATTGCAATTGTGTTTTGTGCTATGTGAAATCGGGTAATATGTGAATAAATATGTATGAGACTCAGTGATGCGAATCCAGGCTTAAATACCCGATGACTATATGTGGAGATTATATCCGGGCTTAAATACCCGATGACTATATGTGGAGATTATATCCGGGCTTAAAAACCCGATGACTATATGTGGAGATTACATCTGGGCTTAAATACCCGACGACTATATGTGGAGATTACGTCCAGGCAAAGGCCCGATGGCTATGTGCGAAGATTATATCCGGATTATGATCCGCTGGCTTTGTGTGGAGTTTTATCCGAGCTAAAGGTCTCGATGATGATGCGAGTAAAGTCTAAAATTAAAAGGCTTCGTAGTAACAATTGCTAATGAATGCGCTTAAAGCGTTAAGCTATACAAGGTATGTACCCTAAGCCTTTATGCAAGCTTGGTTTGGACCAAACCATAAGGTCAGTATACGATTGCATATGCGAGTATGGAATGTGACAAATAATATGGTTATAGTACAATTGGTCAATGTGAAAAGTTATGTGAAATTGTGTAATATGCCTTTGTTATATGTGCTCACTTTCAAGTGAAAGTTTAGCTGCTTATTGAGTATTATAAGAAGGTGTATATATATTCGGCTAAGGGGTCATATACCCAAAAGAAAATTTAAATGAAATTGCGAATGGCTATTTTTATACTTGAAATGTTTACCTGTTTACATGGCTTAAAACTTACTAAGCATATAAATGCTTACTCTGTTTACTGTGTTCCTCTGTTTTATAGATCTCCTTTTGAAGCTACGGACTCGGGGATTGAAGCTTTAATCACCTACACTATCGTCGTTATTTTGGTACATTCGATAGTTATTTTGAGAACAATGGCATGTATAGGCTAATCTCCTTTTGTTAAACCGAATTATATTTTGTGTTGTAATTACCCTAGCCATGCGAAAATGGCTTGTTTAATCTCTGAATTTGAGTCTATGTTTTGATGAATTTTATGTGGTTGGTCACTTTGATGCATAAGTAAATGGTGAATTGAGTAAAGGAAGTATAATATTCATGTTTAGTTGAATGATGTAGCTTAAGCTTTCAATAGTAGTAAATGTGTTTTATGTTGTGATCATGGTTTGCTTTATTATTTAAGAAATTCGATTATACATTTCGGTAAGTAGTCATTTTGAAATTTGATAGTGCTTCTTTAATAGAACAATGAGACATGGTTACATTAGTCAAGTCACTTAGAAAGTTAGGTTATTCGGTTATGAAAATTGAAGCACAAATGATTTTTATGTCAAACATAGCCTAAGAACCTCAGTAAGTTGTGTTTTGTTATGTAATACCTCGAAACCCTACTCCGACGATGGACGGGGGTATACGGTGTTACACATATACTACCTGAGTATCCATCGATATTTCTATAATTCAACGGAATAAATTCTTGACAAGAGAAATTATGAGATTAAAATAATTATATCCCAAATGCTTTTGAAATACATGAAAGTTTGTAATATGCTGAGCTCATCCATGTTTAATTAGTGTACATGAGAAATATGTGACTAACTTGCTTATTTGAGTGTTTGTGATTAGGCAAATTTTGCCAAATTGTTGGAAAGCATGTTATTGTTACGCTTGTCTAAATGAATATAATTTGGTAAGTTTAATTCCTGTTATACGAACTTACTAAGCATTGAATGCTTACTAGGTTTTCTTTCCTCTGTTTTATAGTGCTCAAAAGCTCGTAAAGGTTAGAAATCAGTCTGAGCATCATCACACTATCCACCAGCTCATTTTGGTATAAATAGTAAACTTATTTTGGTATAATGGAATTTATAGGTTAACTTGGCCAATTGTTGGTTTATAAATGGTTGTTTGTAATCTAGCCATTGGAATGGCTATTGATGGTTTAATTAAGTTATGTTAAACATGTATGTTTACAAAAGGTAAGATTATAAACATGAATGCGTGTGATGATATATTATACTAGATGATAAAGTTGGCTTGGTTCTAATGCTTGAATTGGTTGGCATAAGATTGCAAGTATTGGTGTAGGTTATTGGCAAATTGGGTGAGAAATAACGCTAGGAAATAGCCTTATTTTGTCCACACAGGCGTGTTTCTTGACCGTGGGCATGTGGTTTGGCTGTGTGTCCCCTGCATCTTAAAATTGAGAAACAGAATGCTCAGAATTGGGCATACGGGCAGAGACACGGACGTGTGTCTTAGCTGTGTGAAACACATTGCCTAGAACACGGGCGTGTGTCTTGGCCGTGTGAAACCTGCACCTAATTTTTGAAAATTAAATTGACCATACTGCCTAGCACACGGGCGTGTGGCTTGGCCATGTGGCCCTTACATATAACTAAGTTGCAAGTTAGAGAGTTACACGGGTTAGGGACACGGGCGTGTGCCCTACTTCATATGCCACACGGCCTAAGACATGGGCATGTCACTTGGCCATGTAAGCCACATGGCCTAGTCACACGGGTGTGTAACCCCTGTATATAAGAAAAATTTTGAAATTTTACAAAAAATTCTCTAAGATTCCGATTTAGTCTTGACTTGTTTCTAATGCTTAAATTGGGCCTCAAGGTTCCAATCAAAGGACGATATGAATAGTTTTGGATATGAATGGTAAATGACATGAATTATCTATAATTTTTCTGTAAACTCTAATAATGCTTCGTAACCCTGTTTCGGTGACAGATACGAGTTAGGGGTGTTACATTTATATGGAAATAGTTATATGAATTGTGCATTCGAAATGTTTATATGGATAGATGTGTAAAAAGGGACATTTGAAATAAACACTTGGAATGAAAATGTGAAATGTTAAATGAATATGATATGATTGAATTGAGCTTTGAATGTGTTTCTTGTATATGTTTTATGACATGAAGAAGTTACACGTTTTCGTATATGTGAATTTACTAACCTCGTGAGACTTGTGATATGTATAGGCGATTAAATGAATTGATGATCTTGATTATGATTTTTATTTTGAAAGGTTTAGGTTAAGTCATTTACAGTAAGTTAAAGTTAACGTTCAATATGAACTTACTAAGCTTTACGCAATCTTACCTCGTTTTGGTTTCTCTTCCTTGTAAATCATTGATTTCGAGTTGTCGATTGGATTACTTTTGGAGATCACACTATCTAGCAACTTGTTCGGTAATTAATTGTTCACTTCAGTCTAGTTATAAATGGCATGTGAATAGGGTTTTGATATATATATGCTATAAGTATTTGGTTATGTTTGGAGCCTTTTGGTATATGAACCAATGTAAAAATGGTAAGTTTTAATGGTTGCATTGACGAATGTAATCGTGTAAATCTATTTGGTGTTGTTCATGCTATTTAGGTAAAAAAATGTGCATAAATTTTGGTTATTTGGTGAACTTATTTTATGAATGTGAACTTATTTGGTGTTGTTCATGCTATTTAGGAATGTTTGATTTGTATGCTTGTCTTGTGCTTTGGTGATGAAATGGTCATTTTGCTTTAGGTAACTTGGTGAGCTTTGGATAATGTTATGTTAGCAATGTGGGCAATGGTGTTATGTGTTTAATTGGGTATTGAATTAATGGAATGGAAAGTATGGTTAACTAATGGTTTGATTTTTGAACGATCTATGTTTAAATGTTTGAATTGTGGTTCCAATGAGGGCATATTGGTTAGGCACTTAGATTGAATGTTTTTGGTATGTTTAAATGTGTTTTGAATAGGTAAAAAGTGGTTGGAAATGGTTTGGCTTGAGACTTGAGAAATGGTTTTTGAAATGGCTTGTTTTTGTAAGTTCTATTAGGTGCACATGGCCTAGCACACAGTCTACCATGAGGTCGTGTGCAAAACAAGGTCACTTAACACAGTCCTGTGTCTAATTGATTTTTGGTACAGGTTTGTCCACATGGCCTCAAAGAGTTACGCAGCCTCACGACACGACTGTGTGACCCTAAGTTAAACATACTCAAGTTATTACATGGTTTGGCCACATGGCCATCTCTTTGAGTCACACGGCTTGGCCACATGGCCGTGTGACCCTTGTTTTTAGTTTTTGCCATTTTTTCTATTTAGTTTCAGATTAATTCACATTCATTTCTAAACTAATTTTAGGGTATCGAATACTCAATTTAAGTCTCGTTTTTTTAATTTATGCTAGGAATGATGATTGTTTATTAATTTATGATAGTTAAATTAATTTTTGAATTCTGTTACTATATTATTGGTCTTGTTAACAGCGATAATTGTAACATCCCGAATTAGAACCTAGTCAGAATAGTAGTTTTGAGACCACAAATCCAAAGTAGAAAAGTATATTTCATGATCACTATTAAATTTATGGCATGCTTGCATGATAGTGAGAAAATTTCATGAAGGAAATTTTATGAATTAGTGATTAATTTGTCCTTTAGGACTAAATTGCAAAAGTTGCAAAATTGAGTTCTATAATGTTTAAGTATGAATTGGCATTAGGAAAAATTATTAGGAGTCCTTATGTGGCAATTAGACCAATTTTTGGTGCTATGGACAAAAAATACCCATGGAAGGGTAAAATTCTAAAGAAAGGCCTTAAGGGTATTTTGGTCATTTAGCAAATAAATGAAATAAAAAGGGAAAAATTATTAAGAGTCCTTATGTGGCAATTAGACCAATTTTTGAAATCCTCATAGCTTAATTTAGTTATTTCTACCACTACTTTGAGCTAGGGTTTATCCTCAAAAATATACCCATGCATGACATGCAAGTATTTTGATGTTTAGTGGTAGAAAATGAAAGTTTAAAGTGTAGTAAACACCTTTCTCTAGGTGATTTTTCATGAAAGTCCCTAATAGAAACCAAATTGCAAAGTATGAAAAGGTCTAGTAAAAATGTGAAATTATGAGCAATGTGAGCTTTTGTGGACACTAGTAAGTGTCGACTAGGCTTGGGTAGGCAAGAGAATAAATACATTTCATTAAACGAGACTAGGGACTATTTTGAAAATATGCAAAAGTTTAGGGGCAAAATTTCAAACTTTGCCAAAGTATGAGTTATGGGCTATTTAGTCAATGTAGGTACTAAATAAGTCAAATTTGTCATTTTAGATCAAGAAACATGAAGCCCGGACCAAAACTAGGGAAAAAGTAAAGTTATGGACTAAACCGAACATTCAACCACATTTTGGACTCGAGATAAGTTGTATGTAATAATTTAGCTCATATGTTATGTAAATTCATTATGATGACTTTCTATGAAATTATGATATTCCACAAAGACATGGATATGATCTTGTATGAATTATGTATAAGTTCCATGATATTAATTTGTTAAGGCAATGTATAAAATTCATGAAATTTATTAACGTAAAATTTTACCAAGAAATGCTGAAAACATGAAGAAATTACATGCAAGTTTAAATGGTACAATGGATACCGTAATCATGTCATGAGTATTGTAGGTCCCCTATAAGACCATGTCTGGGACATGGCTTCGGCACCAAGAGGAGATAAGGATCCCCTATAAGACCATGTCTAGGACATGGCATGGGCATCTAAGAGAGATCCTATGTAGGACCATGTCTGGGACATGGCATTGGCATCAGAGTACGATCTCGTGTAAGACCATGTCTGGGACATGGCATTGACATCGATGTGTGATCCCATGTAAGACCATGTCTGGGACATGGCATTGGCATCATTCTATGAGATTGACATACGGGTATCCTTCGGTATTCTAAAAGAATCTTAAAGGAGAAAAGTATTCAAGTTGCTAAGTTTCAAGAGAAAGACTAAAAGTTCTTGTTAAGTGTTGCAGGTATATATACGAGTAAGTTATGATAAATTGAAAGTACATTGTTATGAGAAATACAGCATGAGAAGCATGAGAAAGTTATATGATTGAGTAAGTCATGAGGATGAGTATGAAATTAAATGAAATTTGTGATAAATTATTTGAGTGATGATTCATGATTTTTGTTGCTATTTTATTCATTCAACTTACTAAGCATATTTGTGCTTACTCCTTTCCTTTCGCTCTTCCATGTAGATTTTCTGAACCAGCTCGGGGATCGTTAAAGTCGGAGCTCGAAGTCACACTATCAAGCCATTCTTGTTGGTATAGTAAAGTTAGTTATTTTTTATGTATGGCGTGTATAGGAAATTTGATCACTTTGTTAAGTGTCATTTTGTGTAGCCAAGGGTGTTGGCCTTGATATTACTCAAGTAGCGTTGTAATGGCCTTTGGAAATGGCCTAATATTGCCTAATTTATATATTATACAATGAAGATGAAGTTCATGAATGTGCAACATTGCATGTTTAAGTAGAGTAATGATGGATGAGAATGATATACATTATGGCAATTGAATGCCTTAGTTGTGAGTAATTAAAGAGTATATTAAGCTCGATGAGTGCTATAGAATTGGCTTTATGTTTGGTCATGTTTCAGGGTGACAAAGGGCTTGGAAAATAGACTATTATTGTCCGTACGGTTGGGCACACGAGCGTGTGCCTAGGCCATGTGTGACACAGGGTCAGCCTTTGGGTGTGTTAACAGGCCGTGTGTCCCCTGCATCCAATTTAGTTAAGTCAGTATAGAACACGGGCTGAGCACATGGGCGTGTGCCTTGGCCGTGTGCACCTTTGGTAATTATAGTGTTCAAATTAGGATGCTCCACAGGATATTGACACGGGCGTGTCTAGGCCATGTGAGGGACACAGGCCATAGACACGGGTGTGTCTAGGCCGTGTGAGGGACACGGGCCATAGACACGGGCATGTGCCTAAGTTGTGTCAAAACACCTGTAGGTTGAAATTAAAAATAAATTCGACACGGGCTGGGGACATGGGCGTGTAAGACTACATGGCCTGCCCACACGAGCGTGTCCCACCTCACAAGGGCGTGTGGCCTTGTTTTAGGCAAAATTTTTCTAGGTGCCCAAAGTTCTCGGATTGGTTCCGAAACACACCTGATGTATGTTTTGGGCCTTGTAGGCCAATAATAAAGATAGTAAGAAATTGCGTAAGAAGTTTTGAAATGGAACGAATTTTTATAGCCAGGGTTTACGTATTCAAGGGTAACACCCCAAACTCGGCCCAGACGTCATGGCCGAATCTGGCGGTGTCACATTGAAGGGTGACTCATAAAAATCGATATCGTTGGAAGACTTGGAAAATATTTTCCAGTTTGCGGTTAAAAATAGTGTTTCCTGTAACAACCCGAATTTTGGGCCTAAAGTATTAGGCCTTGAGGTTGGAATCGGTTAGAAGGCTACTTGAACAATTTAAAATGTGTTTACAAATTTTATAATTGCATGTTAAGTTATTCAGCTAAGTGAATTAGGAAGGTTTGGTAGTGTGGGAAAAGTCCTGGGCTCGATCTAGGGCTTTAGCAAAATTTTATATTTTTTTCGAAAGGACCCTGGCCATTAGGTGAAAGGCTTATTAATTAAGCCTGGTGAAATTCGACACAAGGGAGCGCTTGGCTTGGTGGCAAGGGGACGTTAGAAGCAGGAAGGGGGAGCAAGGTTCAAGTCACGGCATGCGCGAAAATGTTGGGTTTTTTTAAGCAACCTGGTTGGTAGCAGGTAGGATTCTTAATTAGTTGGGGAGGAAAAGCGACGCAAAGAAGGTAGGTAATGTGATGGCAAGAGACGTGCAGCATAGCCAAGTGATTAGGGGTTCGAATCTGGTTAGGTTGGTGGTAGGTAGGCTTCTTAATTAGTTGGGGAGGAAAAGCGATGCAAAGAAGGTAGGCAACATGATGGCAAGAGACGTGCAGCATAGCCAAGGGATTAGGGGTTCGAATCTTGTTACCAGTAATACTTTTTAGATTTCTTCGAATAGCCTGGTTGCGGGTTAATAAGCCTTAAAGGAAGTTGAGGAGGGAGTATGACACAAGGAGCGCCTGGGGTGCAGTGGCAAGTAGCGTGCTATGGGTTCTGAAAGGGCGCAAGTTCAAATCCCATGTCAAGCAACATTTTGAATTTTTACTCTTTAAGTAAACCGAGGCTTAGGCGTGTAAGCCTTATAATCATTCGTGACTGAATTATAACACAAGAGGAGTTGCGGTGCAGTGGCCAATAGCGTGGTGAAAGCCTGGGGGACTGGTGTAACACCCCTATCCCGTAACCGTTGCCGAAATAGGACGAGGCGTTACCGGAAGGTCAAAAAATAGATCAAAACAGCACCATCATAGAATACATCAGAATTCAGAACTAAGAGTCCCTTATAAGGCTTAATAGACCTCAATATGTATTAGATAAGGTTCGGGACTAACCCGATCACATACAAAAGTAAAACTAAATTGTAACATCCCGAAATAGGGCCTAAACGGAATGGTGGTTGTGAAACCACGAATCTGAGATAGAAAAGTTTATTCCGATTAATTTTTATGATTTACCGAGTGATTAGACGTATGTGTTAAAGTATTGATAGAAATTTTTATGAATTGCATGACTAATTTGCCTATTAGGGCTTAATTGCAAGAGTTGATAAATATGAGTTCTAGATATTAAAGGATTTAATTGAAGAGCATAATTGAAGTAGAGGTCCTTAAATGGTAATTCTACCATTAGGTTTCATGGACAAAAATGGACATACATAGGTAGAAATAACCAAAGTTTTTAATGAAGGGTATTTTAGTCATTTGGTAATTAAAAGATTAAAAAAGGGGGGCAAAGATGGCAAAATATGTCCATCTTCTTCATTAGCACGAAATTTCAAGGGTTCGCCATAGCTAGGGTTTGTTTCAAGCTTCTAAGCTCCATAGTAAGTGATTCCAAGCCCCGTTTTTAATGTTCTTTACGTTTTCAGAGTCCCGATAACTTGATTTAGCTTATTCTAGCAATAATTTAACCTAGGGTTCATATTTGGAAAAATACCCATAGGTGAAAAGTGTTTATTTTGATGTTTTATGATAGAATGAGGTTTTAAATTATGTTAAACAACTTGTGCTACTCGGTTTTAAGTGAAAACGAGTAAAACGACGTAATCGGTAAAAATACCTCTTGTTCATAAGTACATGTTAGAGTGAGAATTTGATGTTGCCATTAAGGGAAAATGATCAGCATGTCATAAAACATAAGAATTAGGGCAAAAGTTTAATTTTCGAGCTTTGGGGCAAAGGTGTAAATATGTAAAAGTATAGGGACAAAATTATAATTTTGCCAAAGTTAGAGTTAAGGATTATTTTGATAAATGTGGGTATTAAATAAGCTAAATTTGCTAATTATAGATCAAGAAGAACAAAATTTGGGGATAGACTGAGGAAAGAAAAAGGTAAAAGATTAGGTTGTCAAGTCGATCGCATTTTGCACCGAGGTAAGTTTACGGTAAATAAATGCAATATTTCAATATTTTATATTAATTTTGTTAATTTCCAGCATAAATACATTTATTTTATGAGAATATTCCAAGTTGAATTAAAGATGAGATAACAGAGAAAATGTATCAGAAAGCCCGTTTGAACCTTGGGAATGTATAGGATACGGAATGTCATGACATTTCGGGTTGAGACAGTTGAGGAACATCCCATGTAAGTCCATATCAGATATATGGCTTTGACAGGACAGGGAAAATCCCATGTATGACCATGTCTAGAGCATGGCATTGGCAGGCTATTATCAGGTAGGAAAACCCAAGTATCTTACTATTCCAAACGATTCAATGGGCTAATATATAGGTTATGTTATGAAAAGGTTCAGGTAAAAGAATGATAAACAGGAAAGTTAAAGAGTAAGTGGAGAAATATAATAAAGATTTAGTTGTTGATGGTGAATGTTGTTATTTATTTACTTGTAAACTTACTAAGCATTGTGGCTTACTCCTTTCCTTTTCTTTCTTTAATAGAGTAGTCGAGCCAACCCGGGAATCAAAAGGACATCGAAGCTCGTTTCACACTATCAAAGGCTATCTCGGTATTTTGTCATTTGAAATGTTTTGGGTTATGGCATGTATAGGGACTTAGTCATTATGGTGTGTATGTCCTTATGGTATGACTAAAGAATGGTATGTGAATGGTTGATGATGGTTAGCTATTGAAATGGCTAAGTAAGTACATGTATGGATGTTATGTATGCTTAAATGTTAGTTTATGTGAAGAAATGATGGAGAAGGAAAAAGTTGGCCATGAAACAGATCTGTAACAGCAGCAGTGATGTGAATGTGAAAAATCACTAAAAATTGTATAAATGGAATTAGATGGTGAATGAGATATATAATTAAAGCTTATTAAGTCTATTTTCATAATAAAGAAACAGCACACACAAATGAAGTCTGTATTGTGAGATATTTAAATTCTTATGAGACTGGTTCAGAGGGATTTCGTGATCCCCTATTCTGATTTTAAAAATTCACTAAAAATTCTATAAAACGAATTATGATTCATAATTTATATGTATAAACTCCTTAGTGAGTCTATTTTCATTAGAGACAAGCTAAATCATGATATAAAAACAGCACTAAGAGATAATTGATTTTAAGTAAGGAGAGGTCAGAATAGTAGGATTGTGAAACAGGGGAAACTTTAACTAATAAACTGTACTAATTGGCTAAACTAAAAATTCTATAAAAAAACTCAGTAAGAAGGTATATGAGTCTAGTTTAGGAAAAATTTACAGAATTGAATTTTGAGTTCCGTAACTCGATTTATGATTTATTTAGTGACTGTGATGCAGTTGGACAGTTTTATAAGGAACAGAGAAATAATTTATTTTGGTTCGTTTAAGTAATCGAAAAAATTTTATTGATCTTGGTTTGGCCCCGAACCATTTCAATAGCATGATTTAGGGTCTCGATGACCCTTCTTATGGATTTATTGAATGAATGAAAATAAATTAATTTTTTTAAAGCAAATTTTTATGCCTGATTGAGTAAGTTAAGTCCGGTAACGCCTCGTGCTCGACTCCGGCGACGATCTCGGGTAAGGGGTGTTACATAAATTCAGAAAATCTTTCACATTTTTAGTCCGAGCACACACCCGTATGGCTTGGCCGTGTGGTACACATGGCCGTGCCACCTACCCATAGTCGAAACTGACTAACTCCCCACGGTCAGCAGACACGCCTGTGTGTCTAGCCCGTGGGCAACACTGATCATATTGGCACGGCATGATCACACGCCCTTGCCTTATGCCCGTGCATGAAATTGACCAAAATGCTACAATGCAGGGGACACACGGTTGGAGTACACGCCCTAGGCTTGGTTTAAGCCAATTATAGTGTTCAAATCAGGATGCTCCACAAGATATTAACAAGGGCGTGTCTAGGCCGTGTGAGGGACACGGGCCATAGACACGGGCGTGTGCCTAAGCCGTGTCAAAACACCAATAGGTTGAAATTAAAAATAAATTTGACACGGGCTAGGGACATGGGCGTGTAAAACTACATGGCCTGCCCACACGGGCGTGTCCCGCCTCACACGAGCGTGTGGCCTTATTTTAGGCAAAATTTTTCTAAGTGCCCGAAAGTTCTCGAATTGGTTCCGGAACACACCTGATGTATGTTTTGGGCCTTGTAGTCCCGTAATAAGAATAGTAAGAAATTGTGTAAGAAGTTTTGAAATGGAACGAATTTTTATAGCTTGATTTTACCTATTCAAGCATGTTCAAGTACAGTAATGCCTTGTACCCCGTCTCGGCGTCAGACTCGGGTAAAGGGTGTTACAATAATACCTCTGTAACACCCCAAACCTGGCTCAGATGTTACAGCCAAGCCAGGTGTGTCACATCAATGACGGATAAGCCATGTTTCCTATATATTATGATAAGGGTGAGTTCTGCAAAACCGTTATTAAAGTTTAAAGAGAAAATTCAGGTTTAATTGTGAACGTCCTATTGACTACCAAATTTTAGGGGTATTCTTATTATAATATCTTGGATTGACTTTTCCTACCAAATACGTGTTCTTTGCATGAGGTTATTGAACCTAAAGAGGAATGGTTGATAAGCATGTTGTGCTTGGATTTGAGAAATGTATATGATTCACTAATGTATTATGCTATATGATATATGCATTATAATTATGTTCTATAATCTGGGTTAAATCCCGAAGGGCATATGTGCCAGAGTTTCATCCGGGTTAAATCCCGAAGGGCATATGTGCCAGAGTTTCATCCGGGCTAAGTCCAGAAGGGCATTCATGCCGGTGTTATATCCGGGCTAAGTCCCGAATGGCATTCGTGCCAGTGTTATATCCGGGCTAAGTCCCGAAGGGCATTCGTGCCAGTGTTATATCCGGGCTAAGTCCTGAAGGGCATTCGTGCCGGTGTTATATCTGGGCTAAGACCCGAAGGGCATTTGTGCCGGTGGTGTGTATTCAGGCCTTCGTGCCTAGCAGGCTCCGCGCCGGTGATATATAATATTCAGACCTTCCTGGCTAGATGGCTCAATGCCAATGATTCGAGCAAGTTTTAAGTATTGAAAACCTAGCATGTGAGTTGATTTAATATGAGGTGCATATTTAGTTATTCGTTTGGATGATTCGTTGAACCATGTTGTATATGTTGATGCAATGTAATAGTGAAATGGCAATATAGCTGAAAGTTCATTAGACATATGGAGACTTTAGTAATCAATCCGATATGTGATTTACATATGTGCCTATTGACCGAACCTGAAATGAAAATATTGTGTTATGCTTTAATGGGTGAATGAGGCAAATGAGTGTTCACTTGTAATAGACTCTGTGAAAAGTATACTTGATGGATCCAAAATGCATAAGTCTCAGTGCTATAATCCGGGTTAAATACTGAAGGGCATTCATGCCGACGTTTAATCCGGGCCAAGTCCCGAAGAGCCTTAGGGCTAGTGTTATAATCTGGGCTAAGCCCAAAGGCATTCATGCTGGAAATACGTACTTTCTGTAGTAATAATCTCGACTAATGTTCTTAATACCCGAAGATACCCAGGTACATATCATATACAAGTTGTGATGGTAATTCTGTTTGAATTATGCTTGTTCATCCGGATAGTACTATTCCCGGCCATTGCTCAGGGTGGTAAGAAAATGTATGGATAGTTACATATAGCATACATGAATTAGGATTTAATTTGAAATATGATATGAGTAACCCTAAGCAAGTAAGTATACGTAGTGGAAGCATGAAGTATCAAGTAGGTGTGGCTACGTATTAAATGATAAAGCTTGATTAATATAATAAATTTATCTATGATATGAAATTGGTGTTAAGGAAGGTTGCACTAATATGCACGTACAAAGGTGATTAAAAGCTTCTAGTCATTTTAGATATCGAATGATGAAATTTAACCTATACGAAGTAGCATAATTCGACTACAAAAGTGAATACCTGTTGCCCTATATTACACTTGTGTAGTCAACTCTTAAATAAATAAATTCGAATGTGCGTCTTCGGCTTTGTTAAAGATGCATTGAGCTTTAATGCTTGTGGGACAAGATTATCCTGCTTGTGGTTATATTAAAATTATTGGAATATACGAATTGTTAATATGCTACAAGGTTGAGTTAGATTATATGTGATATATGAGGTTTTGGTTACCTATGACATTTGGTTTAGGTATTTTACCTCGTATAATTGCTTGATATTTTATATCGTTGAGGAATGGATTCGTGTTATAAATGTATTATGGACTTAGTCTATGAAATCCTCGGTCTATAAATATGAAGTCATACGTGCTATTGCTGAATGACCCCTATTTTGTTAATCATGTTCAAGAAATTATTTAGATTAAGTTTCAACCTTCGAAAGTCTGTAAGAATTTTTGATGGATGCTGATAAATTTGGATACATGAATTATGTACTAAAATAAATCTTATGCCCGTGTATTATGTTAGGCTTTATGCCTAATAGACTGTATATAGGTAACGATAACTCGGACTGAATGTGTTAAATGAACTAAACGTTCAAGTACGAGGAAGTGGATTTTCTTTTTGAAATAAGTTAAGTGATTACTGCTTATGAAAACAAGAAAAATAAGATATATGTGTTTACTTGTATAAATGTATATGTGTATGGACATAATTCAATAAGAGAATGTTATGCTAACTTAGTCGTTGGTAAGAATTTTCGGGGACGAAAATCCCTAAAGGAGGGGAGAGTTGTAACAGCCCTAATTTGACCCTAATCGGAAAAGTGGTTTCGGAATCACTAACCGAGTCAAAAAAAAATTAAAAAAATTAATGTTATTTTCTATGTTTACTAGATGTGAAAATACATGTGTGAATCTTTGAATGTTTTGATTTTTTTTTCATTTGATGTAAATTGATCAAAAAGGGCTTAGTTGATAAACATTGAAATTTTGCTAGGCAAAATTAAAAAAAAAAAAGTGGCCGAATAGTTGAAGTTACAAAAAGGGGGTCCTTGCATGTCAAATTGTCCACTTTTAACACATAGTGGACGGCAATGATGTTATAATTTTGACATTTTGTGGTTATAATATTAGTTAAAAATATTTAATAGTTATTAAATGTGAAAACATGAATAAAATAATGGGAATGGTGATAAAAACAAAGTTATCATCTTTTTCTTCCTCCATGACCGAAACTAAGGCAAAGAATAAGAGAGGAGAAGAGCTTGTAAGCATTTGGCTATGGAGGTTCCTTGCTTTTAAAAAGGTATGTAAGGAATTCCTTTGTAAATTGGTTTTGGAATTGGGTTGTTGAGTGCATATTGTTGTTAACCCACAGTTTTGAGTTATGGATCTATGAACATTTCCACATTCGGCAACTTGGGAAAAATGTGGAAGTATAGTTAAATTTGTTAATGTGAAATCTTGAGTGGTTATAATCATGTGTTAAATGCAAGAATTGGATTGTATTTGTAAGAAAATTTAAGTAGATATTAATTATGGCATTCGGCTACTTTGGGTAAATGAGGAAATTATGCTTAGTTTCGGAAAATTTGTAATTGAGTTGCTAATATGTGCTTATATGATGACCGAATGAGTAAGTTGTACATGTATAACTAAGTTGAATTTTTGTTTAGGAAGTCCACATTGAAGTTGCCCCATGAGTGCTAATTAGTAGATAATTTTAATGTTGAGCAATGAGTAAGGATTATATGTGGTTTAATAACTAATTAAACTTGCTATATACGGCTAGAATGAGCTTTGACATTTGGCTAAAACGACTTAGTGTAAACTTGTTACTAAATATTAGGAATACATGCTTAAATACAAATCTTTGATAGTTTAATTGCCGAATGACCTTCCTTGGACAAGAAATTGTATAATTGCTTGTAATTTAAGATGTTGAGGTTGTGAATTAGTTGATGAGTGATATTCGGCTATGGTTGATTTAGTTGAGAAATCTAAGCTAATGATAGAAGCTGAAGTATTATTGCTAATAAGTTGTTAAAGTGCCGAATGTGTGTCAAAATAGAAATATTTATTTTATTGATATGTATTTGTTTAGCTAAAAGAGAAAGTACTGTATGCTCTTTTTGAATGAGAGTGTTGACATTTTTTGATTAAGAAGAATTAGTAAGGTGATTGAACTAGTTTACTTGTTTTTAAAGCTCAAGAATAAGGAAAGTTAAACTCGGATAAAGGAAAATCAAAAAACTGATCGAATAGCCGAGATTACGTACGAAAACCACCCAGGTAAGTTCTTAAGATTTTAACTCGGTTTGATATGCTGAATGATTAAATGAAAGTAGCCTACAGAATATTGTTTTTATTTAGTCTAGATGCATAAGGAGATGGAATGGAAATTAATTTACCGAATATAGTTATAATATATATTTATTGAATTGGATGTGAAAAGTGAGATGATTATTTGAGAACTAAAAGTAATCATAATTATATGTTCTTATTAATTATGTGAGGAAGCTGTGTATAATATGAAGTATTGCATTTTGGTATTTGCTGAAAGTGAATTAAATGCAGGACATAAGTCGATTGAGACTTGGGTGTATGAATGAAGTTGATAAACTATGTGTTATGATGCCTGAATTATACCTATAATTTAATCGAATGAGAAAATGCCTTTGTGTAAATGTACATATGATACGTCCACATGGGGAATGACAATGTGTACCAAATTGTGGATGTGAGATGGGAAGTAAATGAGAATCGGTTGTATGCTTATAATAGGCCAAATGGAATTTAGTATGTGAATAAATGTTACACATAAGTATGTATTTACAAATTGAGTTTGAATATTTGATTTAAGAACAGCCGGTAAGTTTTAAGTATTCGAATCAAATTTCTGTATAGACCTAATGTAATTTTGTACTTAAGACGAAATGAAATGACGAGGTACAACATCTAGCTTAAGACCGAGAAGCACATAGAAGTTTGAGTAAGAATTGTGTTATGTTTGGAATGAGTGTGAATTATAAGTAAATACATGAGTTGAAGACAAGTAAGAGATAAAATGAAATGAAAGTAATTCATGTATATGTGCTATGATTTGGTGATATTAAGAAATAAAGATGGAGTATGAGATATATAAATATGACTTTATTGTATTTAGTGTGTAAGGACGAATGTGAAGTGTGTTATATATTTATATGCATGTGATGAGTCTGAATGGCTGATGTGAATTGTGTGTAATATACATATACATACATGCTGTAAGGCCAAATAGAATAGGAAATGTTGTATGACTAAATGGTCATTATAAAAAGAAAGTAAATCATGTGACTTATAAGTAGGTTTTTAATGAAGGTATTACCTTATTAATGTGTTTGTGCATACTAAAGTGTGATAAACTTTGTGAATTGACTATCATACAAAAATATCCGGGCCTAAAGTCCCGCAGGCTTCGTGCTGGTATTATTCGGATTTTATACCTAGCAGGCGGTTTGCCGATGATCTGATAAGTATATATGACAAAGAGGCTCAGTTATGTATAAAAAGGGCAAGTAAAATTTCATAAAGCATTAAGTAATCCAGGTATGTAATATTTATTTTCTAATATGTGAGAGTGGTCCCAATATGATTCTTGGATTCGAAAATTGAAAAGTACTTGGAAATTTTTATAGAATCATAGATACTTATTTCATTCGGCCATTTTAGAAAGTATCTTGAAGTTGTTGTATTTTATGAGTAATAGAACCTCAAAATTTAATTGGGAGTAAGTACATGTATAATCGGCCATTATGAGCTCTTAGGTATGAAAGTATATTAGTTTTAGGTGAACGATGATCATTTGAAACTTTATATGAAATGTGATGCCTGCGTTAGTTTTGTTGAACTAATGATATGTCAGCGATGTAGTTATAATGAGGCTATGCATATTCAGTAAGTCGGCAGTCCTTCGAACATGATAGAGAAGAACTTTGAGCATAAATTTAGTTGTTGTTTAAGTACCTATTGCTTACTAAGCTCATGCACTTACCGTGAAATTGTTTTACTCAGTTTCTGGAATATGTTCAATACATTAAGCTGGCCAGGTATGTATCATGCACACGTAAGTGAATTTAATTCGAATTGAATCATGAATCTTTAAAGTGATGTGGTTATGAACAAATGTTGTGTCTACAAGTGTGATAGTAATACATTCAGTCCATTTATGAGGCCATGGGAAAGTATGTGATACAACCATGAGATATGAACGTTAGATTAAGTAAAAGTATATACTAAATTGCCCTAAGTCTATGCATATATCCGGCTAAGTGGTTAAGTACCTAGAAATAATTTCCAGTGTAATTGATTGATTGACTGATAAGTAAGTTAAACTGTACATATGTAATGCTTAAGACTTACTAAGCATAGAAATGCTTACTCTATTTATTTTGTTCCTCTGTTTATAGATCTCGTTTTGAAGCTACGGACTCGAGGATTCAAGCTTTA
Source organism: Gossypium stocksii (assembly GCA_020496765.1). NCBI lineage: Eukaryota > Viridiplantae > Streptophyta > Magnoliopsida > Malvales > Malvaceae > Gossypium > Gossypium stocksii. The sequence goes on from CM035630.1 coordinate 58,188,178, forward strand.
ATCACCTACACTATCGTTGTTACTTTGGTACATTCGATAGTTATTTTGGAACAATGGCATGTATAGGCTAATCTCCTTCTTTTGAATCGGATTTTATTTTGAGATGTATATATATTAGCCATACGAAAATGGCTTTCTTAGTCTCTAAGTCTGAGCACATGGTATGATGAAATTATGTGTCGTGTTATTTTAATATGTTTAGGTGAATGGTAAAGGAAGTAAAGACGTATACTATTCATGCTTAGTTGAATGACATAATGAAATTTTTAGGTAGTAATAAATATGCATTGTGAGTCGAATATGGTTGGTTATGTCATCTAAGAATTTGTTTATGTTTATTGGATGGCATTTTCGGCTAGGAAAATTTTTAAACGGATCATTGATTTATATTCGATGCATACATGCATCTATGTCTGCTAAGTGATTATGAACCCTTGTATGTTTTAAATCAATTGTGTAATATCTCGAAACCCTAATTCGGTGACAGACGGGGGTTTAGGGTGTTACAGGAAATGTCGACAGAGGGTAGGGATGTTGTGAGGTTCGGCAACTTGGATTAAAACAAGAATGGAGTTTCGGCTTATATGGAAAAACAACATAGGCTTGTATGTCTCGGGATTTTGGCTTTCATGAAATCAGCTAACCAAGGTCTTAGATGAATCGGCAAGAAGGAAGAAGATGAGGTAGGGGTAGATTCGGCTTTTAGAAGAGAAAAGAATAAATAAGAGAAGAAGAAGAAAGTGGAGAGAAGAGATGGATTCGACTTTAGAAGAAACTGAAAGAGAAAAGAGAAAAGAGTTTGTTTGTGGAAAATACAGCACAAGGACGGAGTAGGGATCTAGGTTTCAGTTTTTAGGTAAAAGAAGAAGGAAGAATCGATCCCTAAGGCACTACTCCGATTCGGCTCAAAAGAAAAGAGGCCAAACAATCCCGAAAGCCACCCTAAAGTAATCGGCACACAAAGAACAAATGCCGAATTTGATACCTAAACTCCCCTAGCCGAATGCACACTAAAACCAAATGTCCCGAACGGAAATGCTTCCCTAAGAGTCCCCCAATCGACCATCACATGTCTCATTTCAAAATTCCTAAAATCTCCCCCTCTTATCTCACTTGATTCAATCTCATGAACACTTCAAACTCTCCATCAAAGTTTCACTTAACCTCTATCATATGACTGGCACATGCACAAAAATTAAAAACACACCCAATGCTTACCTCTTAACTTGAACTCTGGCTCTTGCACACCCATCCACATGCCACTTTTTTAGGAACTAAGTGGCACCACATTGCCACTTTACCACGGGCTCACTTGTGTCTTATTTTACTCCCTTTTTCTTAAAAGCCCACATAACCAGGACCCCTTCTCTTTAAATTCAAAATTCTAAGATTCTACCGGGTTTTAACTTAGACTTGGGCCTTCTAAAGGCCTACTAACATACTTAAAACATAAATTTCATCATCCAACAAAAAATTTCAAGATTACACCAAATTTGCAAAAATACCTAAAAAATCCTGAAAATCAAAGAGTTACAACCTCATAACCTTAATCTGGAAACAGATATGAGTTAGGGGTGTTACATTTACTGTCCCGATGGACTTCATTGAAAACCATCATGGTGTCAAAACTTACATCACAAAACTTTTCAACACTTAGTTACACCGTATTTTCCTATCTTTATTAATCAAACCTCATATACCTAACATAGGTGCACATTCAAATATGCTATAATCATTTTCTTAATCAAATAATACTCATTACACGTTTCACACGCACATTACACGATCATGTATCACAGTATACATCTTAGACACACATACACAATTGCTTTACAGAATCATATACATCCATACATATAGTACACTACATACCAGACTCATAAGGACACTATATCAAGATCTCACACATATTTTCAACAGTCAAATCAAGTACTTATTCATCTATACTAAAATATTGATCACAAAGATTTGTCTAGAAAGACTTGTAGGAGTCGATATTAAGGACTCCCCTAAGACTCTCACCTACTAAAAATACCAACTGCAAACTCAAATATCCAGTTCGAGCTAGCAACAAAAACTGCTTAAAGAATATGAATTCACCATTACAACCCATTTACAATCAGATTGCCAACATTTCATCTATAGATAATCCCCATGTAGGGCTTCTTATTCATAACTTATAGTCTATATACTTCATAGTATCTTTACTCTTAACATGCAAAGTTACCAGACTTACAAAGAAATGGAATACCCTATGTTTATTCCAAGAATCCTTAGCTTATAGTTTATAAAAGAAAAGCAACCAGCAAATAACATTCAATAGTTAAGAAAAAGAAAAAAAATTAAAGAATCATCTTGAAGGAAGAAGAAACTCCTCCCACGAACCCTCCTCACACATATATATATAATTCACTTTTGTTTGGTGGAGACTGACAAGTGTTACTTGAATTCATAATTTGTCCTTCTTAGTGTCCTACAAACTCTGGTAAAATCATAAATCAAGATCCTGAATGAATATTACTTAATCGGCCAATCCATTTGAGTTTCAACCAGATCACTGTACAAACCTAACAAGCATAGTACTCGACCAAATTTGGTGTACTATAAATATTCAACGAAACTCATGCAATAGTTTCCTCTCCTTTTTTTTTTTTTTTTGCTTACGGAATCTTTTTCTTTTGAAAAACCCAATTTAAAATTTTCATTTACATGCACAACGATTATTAGACACCCACTCTTATTCACCAAAAGAAAACAAATGGGCAAATTATACCTTGCCAAATAGAAATTTTACTACTACACGTCTTAATCTCAGATCCGTCAGGCTTGAGATGTGACAAATACACTCAACTTTATTCGAAAAAATTACGAGCTCAAATGATTGTACTCGTAAATATTATACGGTGCCTTAGTAAATGGAGAAATAAAGAAGGTGATGGAAGTGAATATAAGGTGGTGAGCATATTATACTCGGGGGAGTATCGGGAACAATATCATGTGCCAAACAACTTTCGTGCTTTATTGTTTTGTCAAGCCAATTCTTTAAATTCCAAACCAACCTAAGTCGCAGAACGTTACAAGTCAAAAAGTTCTATGCAACTTAGGTAGTACCTTATATGGATGAAATTGTGCCGAGTTATATATTTATTTTTGCATTGTCTTATTAGTATACTTCTCTCCAGTTTCATGTATCAAGCTAGCTCGAGTTCATTTTATTTTCTTTGCATGTTTATTTCTTGTTTTTCAATTTATTTTATTTTTAGTTTTTATTTTATTTTTGTTTAGTTTGCTTGAGGATAAGCAAAGACTTAAGTATGGGGGTATTTGAGACTTGTCGTCAAATATAGTAGTCAATTTGGGTTATTTTCGCACTTAAGGAACTTGTTTTCTATGCAATTTAGTATTTTATATAACATTTCTGTTATTTAGTACTTAGGATTAAATATTAATAAAATAAATGTTTTTTAACACATTTTGTGAGTGTTGTGACCCATTAGGTCGACCCAAACCTTAAGTAGTACTAATATGTGTAATTAAGTGTGTAAGATAAAGATTCAAGGCCTAATTAACGTGGAAGCCAAGGACGAGTGATGCAGAAGCTTCTTAATACGTCAAAGCATGAAATGAATGACACAAGGTAGAAATCACACGCCGTTCACGACATAGCCCGCATGGCACGAAACAGGTCAACATGATGCCGAGGGATGTCGGGTTTAATTTCGTCCTTACAATCAACTTTATACAAAGGCCTAAGACGTGTCAAAGACCTAATTTGGGTTGCCAACACTTCTATAAATAATACATTAGGGGTTTGATGTAAGGAAGTCGTTGTAGACGCCCTCAAAAACCCTAGTAGTTTAGGAGTAGGATTAGATTAGTTTTCTTTCGGCTTTTCATAAACTATTTATGTTTTCTCTTGGAATCAGTTTCGATTCAAGAGTATATTTCTTATTAAAGTATTTCAATTTATCTTTTTTTTTGCATTCGATATATTACATTATTTCAATCAAGAGATTTACCACTTCGTTCTCCATTTGATATCAAATCCATAATTATTTTAATCTCGTTTCTCTTCCGAGTCAATCGTGTTCCTTTCATGACTTATCAATTGAGATTGAGATTATGAATAACATGAGTGGCTAAATCCCTCAAGGGAGATTAACGAGTGGATGGGGATATGATTAACAAAGGATTTAGGGTTTTCTCGATAGGGTTAGTTGGTATAGATTACATGTAATAGCCCAATTTTGGTGAAATTAAAACAGTGGTTTTGGGACCACAAATCCGAGCCAAAAATAAAATTTATTTTTATTTTATTACATGGTCTGTAATATGATAGAAATGTCATGTAAAAATTTTGATAAGAAAATTTTACCAATGTTGTGTTTAATTATGAGAAGGATCAAATCGCATAAAATGCGAAAGTAGAATTCTAATAGCTATAAGGATTAAATAGCTATGGAATCAAAACTAGAGGTCCTTATATGGTAATTAGACCATCATCCAAAAGATGGAACATATCTTTGTTGAATCATCCATGGAATTTGAGAAAAAGAAAAGGACTAAACTAGAAAGTGAAATACTTTAATTAATTAAAAGATGGTAAAAAGAAATATCATCTTATTTTTTTCTCATCTTCTTCCCCAAAAATACATGGAAATCCTAGGAGAGAGAGAAGAAACTTTCATGGCCAAATTGGGTAAGTTTCCTTGGTCCGTTTTTAGTAATTTTGATATTTTTTAAAATCGGGATAACTTAATCTATCTATTTGAGGGATCAATTTGAGAAGTTATCAAAGCATGAAAAATGGGTGATGGGTGTATATGCTGAAAATTAGAAATTTATGGTAGAAATTAAAAGGTTGTTGATAGATAACCAACTTTTACAAAGTGATTTTTGATGAAAACATGATTTAGGGACTAAAATGTAAAGTAGTGAAATTTGATGGAAAATTCTGAATTTTTATGAATACATGTGCTGTAAATTTTGAGATGGAATTTTGGTTAGGCTTGGAATAGGGAGTAAATAGCACAAATTTCATTTTCCGAGCCTAGGGATGAAAAAGGAATTTATGGAAAAGTTAGTGGCAAAATGGTAATTTTACCTAGAATGTAAATTGAGTCCAAATGAGTATGAAATATGAGAAATTGATGTAAAATTGAATGTAAATTGAGTCCAAATGAGTATGAAATATGAGAAATTGATGTAAAATTTACTCGTATAGATCTAAATAGACCAAATTCGGAGCTGGAACGAGAAAAAGGAAAAATGCAGGATTAGTAGATTTTACGTACACGAACATTGTCGAGGTAAGTTCGTGTGACTAAATTATGTATATTCATATGCTTGTATTGAATGTGTATATGTGTAAATCATTTGAATGTTATAAATATGAACTTTGTTACATGATCAGGAATACTTAACAAAAGTTAAGCCCTGTAAACATATCCGAGAAATACCAAATAAATGATAATTCCTTATTTAAATGATAAAATGTTATTCTTGTACCTAGTTTGAATAGTGAATGTGATTTAAAGGAATTATTGGATACAATTGTGATAAATAGATGAAATAATCACATGGATAAATATGTTCAGAAAGTGTTAAATCCCGTTTAAACAAATGAAAATCGATGGTTATGTGATTTCTCGAAATGAATGAGGTCCTGCATTTGTTACTGACGGGATTTAGCTCGGACGATTAATCCTATTGACCTCATTACAGAAAAGGATTTAGCCCGAACGGGTAATCCTGATATAAGTTCGCTCGAGCATATGTTATGGTATGGATTTAGGCTGGACGGGTAATCCAAATCAAGCTCCTTAGAGCAGATGTCATGAAAAGGATTTAGCCTAGACTGGTAATCATGTTGTTTATATATATATATATATATATATATATATGGCTCGAGAGTGTACTCTCTGAAATAGTACCTTATGGGCACATTGAATATGAATTGACGAATCTTGATTTGTACACCACGAGTGTACTACTTGTGTATCCATCGATATTTTAGTTAAAATCAACGGGTAAAAGTTCTTGACATGAGAAGATATCAGTTATTATACATATCAGCCTGAAATACATGAAAATGATTATACATGACAAATGATATATGAAAACACGAGATGATGATATTTGTACATAGACTTTATTTGATGAATATATGTCCATTCTTGATTATAGACTTGTACGCCTTGTGTGTATTAATGGTGACCTTGATATTCCGAGTAATATGAGTAAAGTTCTTATATGAAATGATCTATACTCGAAATGAATTAATATGAAATTCTACTTGTAATAATGAGATGAATTATGCATGTTGAATAAATACATGTTGTGGAGAGCATGTGTGCTTGGAAACTTGATTATTGTTGAGCCCATATATGCTTTGATGTTAATATGGAATATATGACTAACAAGGGCAATGAGGATGTGTGTAGGGCTTAAGGTCAAATTGATTGAATATGCCTTACATAGCTACCTCAAAATAGAATGAATGGTAAGTTAAGTACCATGTTATACGAACTTACTAAGCATTTTATGCTTACTTAGCTTTATTCCCCTATTCTATAGTAAATTGGAAGCTCGTTGGATTGGAAGCTTGGCAGAGATCACTCACACCATCCATCGGCCTATATCAAAACAATATGGTAAATCAATTATGGTTGTAATGGCATGTATAGGATATATTGGCCATATTGACAAGTAATTGTAAATGATGCTTGTAATCTAGCTATTGGAATGGCTAGTAATGGTTTGTTCTAATATACTTGTAGTGTCAAACTATGGTAGTTACATGTATGTTAAATAGTTGATCAAACTATTCCTAACTCGAGGTCTTAACTAAAGTAAGATTATAAACATGTATGCATGAAATGAAATGCCATGATGAATGATGGAATTTGCTTGATTTTAATGCTTGAAATGGTTGGAATGGGTTTGGTATGTTTTACTTCAGGAAAATGGTAAATTTAGGTGACAAATGAGGCTAGGAAATGGCTCTATTTGGCCCACACAAGCAGACACACGTGCGTGTTCTAGACCGTGTGTGACACACGGCCGGGTATATGGGCATTTAGTTAGGCCGTGTGTCCCCTGCATCTTAATTTTGAGAAACAAAATGCTCAGAATTGGGCACACGAGCAGAGAAACAGGCGTCTGTCTCTGCTGTGTGAGGCACATGGCTTAGAACATGGGCGTGTGACTTGGCCGTGTGACATGAATTTGTTCATGAGTTGCAAGTCAAAGAGTTACACGGGTTAGGGACATAGGCATGTGAACCCACAAGGCCTGACAACGCGGGCATGTCCTATACCACACGGGCGTGTAACTCTTAATAGTGAGAAAAATATTGGAAATTTGTGAAAAATTCCCTGAGTTCCCAAATGTAACACCCTTTACCCGTATCCAACGCTGGGACAGGGTTCAAGACGTTACTATGCTTGAACATACTTAAACTTCTTAGACCGGGCCATAAAATTTCTTACGAAATTAAAACTTTTTAATTTCCATCTTAAAGTCCCTTATATGGGCCTACGAGGCCCTAAAACATACACTGGTAATGGTTCAGGACTAAACTGAGAGCTTTTAACACTTTTGGGTCACAATTAAAATTTCCCTATTTTGAAGAGTCACGCGCCCGTGTGGGCAGGCCCTGTGGTCTCACACGCTCTTGTGGTTCCAAACATGCTCGTGTCTTCCACTCGTGTAACTCTTTGTTTATGATGTCATCAAACATTTAGGGGCACACGGCCAAGTCACACGCCCGTGTGCTAGGTCGTGTCCTCCACACGGCTGAGACACACGGCCGTGTCTCTGCCCGTGTGGCCAACACTTAGGCTATTTTCCAAGCCCTTTTGTCGCCCTTAATTATTTACACACTTATACATTCATGACAAATAAACATAATCGTATCACACAAAATCTTTACACATGAATGCATAAATAGGTTTACATATTCATGGCTAATATAAGCCACATCTCATGGCCATATACAATGTCGCAATATAAGCTAATACATTTGACCAACTTTTAAGAATACATCTTACCAATAACTAAGTTTCTATACATGCCACTCACTCAAAAACACCTAAGGTCTGTCATTACCCCGAACTTACATTTTGATAGTGTGATACTATCTCCGATGATCTCCAACCCCGAGCCAACCTGAAAACACTAAAAGAAATGGAAAGGAGGGTGTAAGAATTATAGCTTACTAAGTTGACATGTAAATAATAATGAACAATTAATCAATATGACTTTTACCAATACTCACAATGTGATCTTAAGGAAATAAAATCATTATTTCACATGTTTCCTCTTTTTACTCATGTTTATCTTAGGCTATCTTCCCGAGTCATTATCACTAAATTAATTATATCATAAGCTACATAACTGAAAATTAAGTTTCGTAAATTTTCTCTGAAACTAGACTTACATAAATTCTTACCATAAAATTTCTAGAATTTTTGGTTTTTTCCAATAAGAATATTTTATTCTTTAAAGTCTCCCCTGTTTCGTTGTCCGACAGTTCTGACCTCTCTTCACTAAACATTGATTATCTCATCATACAAAATTTGGATAACATTTCCATTTACTTCTCATGAAAATAGACTCAATTAGGATTTCAAGCATATAAATTATACATCATAAACATTTTTATACAAATTTTTGGTTCTTTTCTAAAGTCAGAATAGGGGATTCTAAAATTGTTCTGACCCTATCTTATAAAACTTTAAATATCTCATAATATAAAATTCTTTTGCTTACTCTGTTTTTTTTATAAGAAAATAGGCTTAATAAAATTTCATTTCATATCTCATTCAACCTCTAATTCAATTCACACCATTTTTTGTGATTTTTCAAATTCACGTAACTACTGCTATCCAATACTGTTTGACAGCTAATTTCACTCTTTCATGACTTCATTGTTTTCACTTCTTTCTAAACATACAAATTTTCAATCAAACTTGTCACATTCTCATACATCATAGTTATTGATCTATAATTACAAGGTCATCATAAGATCATCTTAATATGCATTACTTACTCGTTTATAATCTCACCAAAATTCATTCATACATCGAGCACATTGCTCATGAGTTTGCGTACGAACTTGTACTATCTCATAACACTTCATTCATAAAATCATAACATTATCTTCATAATGCATAATGCTGATTTACTACATACAACTTGCATACTTTTCTCATTAAAGTACTTAGAATACCGAAGGATACTCAATTGTCATTCTCATGATACGATGCCAATGCATATCCTAGATATGGTCTTACATACATGTCGATGCCAAAGCCATATCCCAGATATGGTCTTACACGGGATCTTATATCGATGTCAATGCCATGTACCAGACATGGTATTACACGAAATTATAAATTGATGCCGATGCCATGTCCCAGACATGGTCTTATATGAGATCATAGTCTGATGCCAATGCCATGTCCCAAACATGGTCTTATACGGGATCACTCTTAGATGCCAATGTCGTGTCCCAGACATGGTCTTACAGAGGACCTAAGTCTCATCTCGGTGTCGACGCCATGTCCCAGACATGGTCCTATACGAGACCACTTATAGATGCCAATGCCATGTCCCAAACATGGTCTGACATGGGATCTCAGTTCAGTGACGATACCATGTCCCAAACATGGTCTTACACGGGACCAACATATCTCATGTCATGACTACGGTACTCTTTGAATTCTTTAACATATATCCGGGATTTATCTATAATAACTTTATCATTTCTTCATAAAATCACATCACTAATTCTCATGGAAATGACATGTATTTCAATTCATTACTATGTCGTCTATTATCGTAGGCATATTCTAAATTATTTCGTATGCATAGCATACCACGTGACTTTCTTGGAGTACTTCAATATCAAATACATACCATCATAATATTTAATCCAACATAGTCTAATTAACATACTAATTTCAATTTCAAGCATCAACAACAGTAACATCACATTATTATCATAACAACTTATCTCGGACGCAAAAGTAACTGATTTTCTCAACTTGGTCCATAACCTCGTTCTTTCCTGATCTAAGCCCAAATCTCATTTTTCATGATCTATAATGTCACATTTAGCTCAATTATTAGTCACATTATTCAATGTGACCCAAAAATCATATTATGGAAATTTTACGTTTTTCCCCTAAATTTTCACATATTTACACTTTTGCCCCAAGGCTCGTAAAATGATTTTTATTCAATTTTATTGTATTTTGGACTTTAGCCAAACCATTTTCATAACTATAGCAGTCCCCAATTCTCACTAAATCACATACTTATGACCAATTTGTAACTTTTACAATTTAACCCGTTTTAAGCATTTTCATCGAAAACCACCTAGTAAAACTCGTTTCTCTCATCATAAACATGCATAATCTACTATGAATAATTAAAATACACAATTATCCAACATGGGTAAATTTTTAAATTCAAGCCCTAGGTCAAATAAGGGTGGGAATAGGTAAACCGAGTACCAGGATCTCAAAAATGTAACGAGCATTAAAAATGAGGTTTGGGTGCACTTACTATTGAGTTGAAAGCTTGGAAAAACCCTAGACATGGTGTCCATAGGGAGTTTCGACCAAATGAAGAAGATGGACAACATTTTTGGCTTGATTTTCCCTTTTTAATTCTTTTAATTATCAAATGACTAAAATGCCCTTTTGTCCTTTCTTGAGATTTTTTTCTACCCATGTGTATTTTTGTCCAAACTAAAGTATAATGGTCTAATTACCATTTAAGGACCCCCAAAGTTTCATAACAATTAGACACTTCTATCATGTAGAACTCAACTTTTGCACTATTTACAATTTAGTCCTTTTGACTAAATTGAGTGCCCAAACGTCAAAATTTTTGAACGAAATTTTTGCAAAATTTTTCCGTGAAATTGTAGACCATAAAAATATAATAAAAATAATTTTTTTCTCGTTGGATTTGTGGTCCCGAAACCACTGTTCTGACTAGGCCCAAAATCGGGCTGTTACACCAAATTAGTCTCGATTCGATTCTAACACTTGTTTTGGGCCTCAAGGGTCCATACAAGGGACGTTATGAATGATTTTGGTAAATGAATAGTAATTTATATGAATTATCTGAAAATATTTTGAAAGTTCTAGTAATGCTCCAAAACCCTGTTCTGGTGACGGATACGGGTTAGGGGTGTTACATTACATGTTCTTAAACCACTAGGCTTAACAACCTTAGGAAGTTATCATAGGCTAGACGAGGTCGGGAGATAAGTCAAACCAAGTAAATCGTCATTTAGCTTGGTTGAGAAAGTGAAGTTGAGAGATAAACAAGTATCAATCAATCGATTAATTAGTTAGAGGCCGAGAGATAATAATTGGTTAATTGATAGCTAATCCACCCTAAAATCCTAATCCAAAGTTAATTACAAACCCTAAAGTGAGTTAATCTTCCTGATTGGTTTATTGATTTTAGTCATTTGTTAATTTCTTTCTTGTTTATTCATTTAGTTATTTAATTTCTCTCAATTATCTATTTTATGATTTATCGTAATATAGGAATTAATTAGTACTATTTAGACTTATTATGGTAAAAAAAGATTTTCATAGATTTATTCCATTCTCTGTTAGGTATGATCCTTGGAATACTTTCAAGTGTTTCGTTGCACTAACTATATTACAATTTGGCCTATGCACTTGCGGACACCGCCGTTCTAAATTCTTATATATTTTTTGTGTTATATTTTCTATAAACAATAACTCGTTTATAGGCAGTCAGTCACACGCCTATGCGTGAAACTTTGCTATTGCCCTTCTAGCAATGCGTGAGCTTCAGCGTAGGGTCTCTAGTGGTCAAAACTTGCATATCAACTATGGAGAAGGCGGTGCACCTCGTTGAGTTGGTGGTGAACCCCAAAAATCACGTTAAACAAGTGACCCACAAAAAACCTAAATCATTCATGTGTAAAACAATGAAACACGAACCCACTTAATCAAGCCGAGAGGCTCTAGTACCATGTACGAAATACTAAAAGATAAATAGGAAGGTACAATGAGAAAGAGAATGAAGTTCTATATTTCATACACCATCAAACGATACATACATATATATATATATATGCATATGAAGATCTACTCTATAAGGAGAGTAAATAAAAAGAATAAAATTAAATCCCTAGTAATTAGCTATATCCCTAGTAATTAGCTATTTACATATTTACATATACCTTAACAATTATCAATTGAACTCAAGCTTTCAATATATCATAGGATACGAGTCACACACACATAGTCTGTTACTTGCTCAGGATTAAAGTAAATCACACGATAAATGTTACAAGTGAATAAATCTACAAACGAATCTAGGATTTATTCCACTTGGATCCTATTCTATGTACTGTCAGTCTAGTCAATGACATGTATGCATCTATCTTTTGGGAACCATCTACTTCGATACATAAGACAAAATATGTAATTGTTATCCTACGAAGTTATTGTGCAGCAAAGGTTTGATTGTAAGGAAATCGTTCACTCAAGTTTGGGATATGGTAGTTGATTGCCTTTACTGGTCAATGAGACGGGGCTAAGCTTAGATTTTGGATTGACAATCGGTTACCTTCTCTTGGCCCTTTATGTAGATATCGAGATCCTAATTGTAGCTGATCTCGTGTGTGTGATGATAAAGTAATATGATCGAACCTAAAAAAAACTAACTATTATCACGATAAAGGCAAGCGCACCTATCGAACTGTAATATAGCTTAGTGGCAAGACCGGAATGTCGAACCCACAGGAACTAAAAGTACTAGTAATAACTTTCTTTCTATTATCTAGTCTAGAAATAAAGGGAATTGTTTTAAACTAATTAAATTAAACTAATTAACTAAGAACACGATAGAGAGTAAATTAGGGAAATTGCTTTTGGGAAAACTGATTGATTAAGACAATACCTAAGGAAGAATCCACCTAGACTTCACTTGTTAGTCGACTCTGAACTAGACGAATTATTCACTTGACTTGATCCGTAGAAATCCCTAATTTATGTTATTATCTCTTTCAAGACTAAAAACACCTAACCCTAGGTTGATTAATTGAAATTTCTTTCTAATTAAAACCCCTAGTGTTGCATTAACTTGATCTATGGATTTCCCTATTAGATTTGACTCTAATCCGGCAGATTTTCATCATCCTATGTCTAGGATTGCGATCAACTCCGCTTAACTGTGTTAAATCTACTCTTAAACAAGGACTTTTGCTCCACTAACTAAGCACATTTGACTTGAATTAATATCCTGAAATATTAACATAAGAATTAAAAACACAATTAAGAACAAATCAAATATCTATCGTATAATTCAGAAAATAACAAGATCCGTCTTAGGTTTCATCCCCCTTAGGTATTTAGGGGATTTAGTTCATGTTCATAATAGAAAACATCTCAAGAATTGGAAAATAACAAAATATAAGAAAACCCAAAAACCCCTGAAGGAAATTGAAGGGAAATATTCAGTCTTGAAGGAGATTTCGATTTCTAAGATGGATCAATCGGCGTTCTTCAAGTAATTCCTTGCTTCCTACTCCATGTGTCCTTTTGTTCCTCCTCTTGGGTGTTTTTATAGACTCTGGAGCACCTTCTTTGCCCAAAAGTAGCCTTTTTCGAGTAGAATTAAAATAGGTCTCGTCAGGGACATGCCCATGTGACATGCCCGTGTGAGGTGGCTCAGGCCGTGTCCAAGCCTGTAAATCACACACGGGCGTGTGATCTACCCGTGTGCAGGGGTTAGGCCGTGTTCGATTCTGCCCGACAACACGGGTGTGTGGTCTTCCCGTGTGCGGAAGTCTAGGCTGTGTTGCACTCTAATTTTGGCCCATTTGGTCCGTTTTTTAGCCTGTTTCTCGTTCTTTTCATTTCTTATGCTCACCTAAGTATAAAACATGAAATTAAAGGATTAGAAGCATCGAATTCCCTAAATTTAATGATAAATCATCCATAAATGTGTGTAAAAATATGTATATATTATGGTTTATCAAATACCCCCACACTTCAGCATTTGCTTGTCCTCAAGCAAAATCCTCAACTCACAATTAAGAATTTATTTTTCTCAACTTATAATTTCTATCAATAATGCTTCAAAATAATCCATAAGTAATAATACCTTAAGAGTTCAACTAAAAGAACATCAAAGTTTCAAACAATCCAAGTTGAACATTTTATCACGAAAACATAGGTATCTCCCCTTATCTAAGTAATTATATTTAATTCAAAATCACACAGAGTTAACATTCTCACTAAAGATTCACTCAAATCACTCGTGGTGTTTAAGGACAACAAATTAAGTAGTCAGTCATCAACATGAAAAGTTATTACCATAAGCTTGCAAGAAAATCAAATCTCCACCACTATGTATTGATATGATACATCAATAAAAGGTCTTTAGAGGGTTGTAACGTGGCTTTGGTTAAGGGGTTTGGTCACAGGCTGAAAGAGAAGGTTAGAATCGAGATTAAATTGAACAATTACCTAACTAGAAAAATACTAACTGAGAATTACATTCCTGAATAAATGATCCTAGAATTGAGCTTTTCCTCATAAATGACATCGTTCATGCTCAAGCATAGCTTTGTAATAAAATGCTAACGACAAATCAACCAACTGGACAACTTTTTTTTTCAGAACAAATCAAATATCTAGCTTTACTAGAGAACGGAAAACATAGCTAAGCAATTTATTCAAATCAAATCTCGACAAAAAAAAAAGATCAAATTAATTAAGGGGATTTCAACAATAATGGGCTATTGGTTAATATTGAGGGTAAATCAATGAATGGTTTGTTAAGCTCAAGAGGGTTCACTAAGGGGTAATTCTGAAGGTAGGCCTTTATGGAGTGAGTGGGTTAATCCTAAGTGCCCTTTGTTGGAACACCTATGCCCCCAAGGCATAGCAAAAAAAAAATATTTCGGCAATCCAAACCATGGATCCATGTGTAAGGAACGAATCGGGGTGATAAAAGGTTTCAAAATTACCAAAATTTCAATCTGAGTAGATAGCGACGCCTCGACAACGAGAATACTATTATGCTATCGAATCCAAGCGGCAATCCTTATGATCTCGGCCTCCATTTAATCCACCCAGTTGACAATGAACGAGAGAAATCCCCAAAACTATTTTTCAGAGAGATTTTGCTTGACGGCTGCTAGACCTTATAGTAAAAAATTGGGTTTATATATTTATTCACTTTTTAGGGTTTTTCCCCCTTTCTATATATAACTCCCCTCTTAATTGGTATGTATAATATGAATTCTTAATTCATTAAACTTTAATCCGAACATAATAATCATAATTAAAATAAATATAATAAGGTTTTAACCGAAAACTATAATTACATTAATTATAATAAATATTTCAGTAAACTATATTCATTTAAATTTATATACGAATCAAATTCATATATTAATAAAATTATGTTCTCATTATGTGTACAACATCCTTGTACATATAGTATGTTCGATATTTGATTGCCCAATTAATTTAATTCATGTGACAACCAAACATAAAACCAACTATGTTATACTCCGTCCATTTCAACAATAGGGTGTGACCCTATAGGTTCTTGTAACATTAGCAATAATACTATAACGATTCTAATGTTACAAACAATTAGTGGCATCTAGCAATGCATCATTGCTATCTAGGTTACAAGAAGTCATGATTCGACATAACCTTTTTTTTGTGATTAACCTTTCATGCATTAATCCTTAAGTCCTTTATCTCTAGAATGGACAAAGTCATGGAATAGTCACACTTGCATAGTGCATCCCATGTTTCTTGATACCTTGAGTAGACTATGATACACAAATAAGTATGGCATCTCATATTAACTTATTTGAGCATGGCCATGCATTTCTAGTCTCACTCAATCAAGTGGCTTGAGATATCACTCCCATTATGTAGGAGGGACTTATCCTATTTGATCAACCATATCCCTCTACATAGATTGTGGTATATCCAACATCAGCCTTTATAGAACAACCAGTTACGGTGTTCGTTTAACTATATCAAAATATACAACTCACGATGTTGGGATAATGATGATCTCAAGTATGAGGATCATAAACATATTAATCACTATGAGTAATGTTGTGACAATTACATAATAATCCAAGAAACATACTCACAGCAGGTCAATCCAATATGTTGTTCTTTAGCACACATATTCATGCATTGATTTTGACACTCTATATCAATGACAACTCTTTATCATCAATCAACTACATGTTAGTCTTAATGCATTATTGTTGTCCTAGCCAACAGTAATACTTGACTAAGGATCTTTTAAGAGTAATCATATTATTCTCAGGATATTATTATAAACCAGTTTATTTATACACACAGAAAAGAAACTGAAATAATAATGGAAATGCCTTATATTAATAAACATGATAAATCCAGTATGTTATTACAACCATCTCGTGATTGATCTTTGGGCATACTCTTACACCCTTATCATTTCAGTATATCAAATCAATGGTGTGGTCTCGACATGCATAATCAAAGCAAGTTCTAGAATAACAAATCAATATTAACACTCTCATAAGCAACAATAAAAGTGAGCAAAAAAGTAATGTATGCTCTAAAGGCTCAAAATCTCACAAAAACTATAGCTTTTGATGTCAATCCTGTGAATTTCAAACTTCAAGATAATACCTAAACTTGGGGAAACAACCTAAAAAATTTTTAATTCTCAAAAATCAACTTATCATGTTTGATTCTCTAATGCCTTAAAGTTTAAACAATCAATGCACAAATACCTATGTTTTAGTTCAAGACATATTAATAAAAATCATAAATCAATCAAAACTCATTCTAATAGTGATATGAGAGAAGATACTTAAGAACAAGATAAAATTCAGGGAATTTAAGATAAGGAATTTAATAACTCCCCCCCCCCCACACACTTAAGATGTACATTGCCCTCAATGTACAAAGATGGATTCACGGAAAATATAAGCATAAAATCATAAGATAGGGAGAGAAGTAAAACTTCCTGAATATTGGATGAAATCCTTGAGGTGGAGTTTGTGGAAAGTAGTTCTGAGATGTATTTGTAGCTAGGGCAAAAGTGAGGATACTCTGGTGGTAGTAGAGGGTGCCAATCCACAATTGCTGCGCCAAAAGAATATTATACTTGGTGTTGCGGTGGCTATGGTTGTGGTTGAGCAGAACATAGCAATCGTGGTGGAGTTTTCCTATTAGAGTTGGATATTCTAGAGTACTATTGAGCTTTTGTGCTCTTTGTAACTGTGATAGTATCAATGATGTTGTTTAAGAAATATAGAGAGGCAGGATTACTTGTTAAGAAAATAGCCAGAAAGAAAAATATCAAAATATCCTAATAAAAGTTTTGGAAACATAAAGACAAACTGAAAATAAAGATAAGAATGAAGATAAAATTCATAATGACAAAAAGAAAATAAAATAACCCTTAAAAATTAAAAATAAAGATAGGAGGACTCAAAAGTCCTCATTGGCAGATGGTTCGCGAGGTGGGGGCAGTGGAGATGAAATGTGGAGATGCTGACATATCTACTGTAGAGTAGCGTCAATGTGATCAAATCGTTGGAAGCACTGCTACTCAAATCGACTGAGGCGCTCAGATATGTCAGACAATGAAGCAGCCGCATGAACTAGGTGATGGATCGGTGGTGGCTGAGATGGTGGCTCCTCATAAGGTGGAGGGACATCATCAGTAATGTCCTCTGGCTCCTCCTGCTCAGTGGATTGAGCTAGATAGTACTGAGGAGGATTGTATCCATGTCGTCGCTCGATCATCCTCATGTGGAACATACTCGAGATGCCCTGTGGAGACATCTGACTGATGAAGGTGAGTGAGGATGATTGCACCGCTGTGTTGAGGAGACCAAAGTATCTCACTAGGCGTGTCACATATGGGCCCATACAAATTGCCCCATTCCTATGTCACTCCATCTGATGTCGAATGGTGAGGGTGATGAAGTAAGCAAGGTTGAAGACGTGTCCGTGTGCCATACTCCATAGAAAATAGGCGTTGTGAGTGTTGACGACACCGGTACTCTCTTGTCGACCCGTTAATGTGTGTGCGAGGATGGCATGGAGGTACCTCAATGATGGGGAGAGAGCTGTCACCTTGGAGCGACTAAGGTCGTAAGTAGCCGAAGTAGGAACTAGGCCATCCAACATTTGGAAGGAGAATAGTGGATGTGGCGATGGAGGGTAGAGAAGTCGTCACCATCCATGAACTCTTCAGTATAGAGTTCTAATGCGACACCGAACTCAGGCACGATTAGTTGGCATACCAAACCACCAAGACGAAACTGGACCATTCCGAGATTGTCAAACTCTGTCATAACAGTTTGGAGATAGAAGGTCGAATAGATTTCCAATGTAAGCTCGAGATACGTCGGCTCGACAATCTCGAAGAAAAGCCCCCATGGGTTAGTAGTCAATAGGGCCCGAACCGTATTAGCTAGTTGGACCTACTCTAAGGCAACCCAATCAATGCACCGTCCTACTCCGAGGGGCCTCGCCCTTAGAATTTGGAAGAGTTCCTCCTGAGGCCCTTGTGGGAACTAAAGAAACAGATGGCGCACTTCGATAGATGCACTCGTGGATGTAGCTCCAGGTCCCTTCCGTTTTTTTGAAACGGGGACGGCGACCTTTAACTTTCCATGTGGAGCGGTCATTGTGTTCCTGAAAAAGAGTTAACAGTTGTTTAATGAACGGTGAAGATGAACATTGACTATCAATATTCACAAGTTAATCTACCAAGAAATGAAAAAAACTAACAAAACTCAAGCAAGAATTAATTTCAAGAAGTGAATTAAGTGTTCAAACTAGACTAGAAACTAATAAAACTAACAAGATGAAAAGCAATAAAAAATGGATGCTACGGTAAGAATTTGACAGCAATGGGTATAAGAATATCATGACTAAAAATCAATTTCTTGGCTAATAATGGCACTAAAAGAAGGGTGCAAAAATGCATGACAAATAGTCTAAGTTAGTAGATCATGAGAAATATATGAGAAGCAAATAGGTAATAATAAGAAATAAAATGTAATAATAAATAAAATAACATAAATAAAATGAAGTAAACTAAAATTAGACATCAAAAGAAAGGGTAGAAGAGGGGGAAACCGAAGGTGAAGGGGTAGTGGTCGGAGGTACGATGGCGCGGTGGTCGGATGGCGGTGGGGGGAGGAGAGGGAGAAAGGATGAGGAAGGATTTGGGGTTTTGAGTTAGAAAGGGTGAAGTAGGAGGAGAGGGAAAAAGGAGTGGTTTTTGGAGTGGTGGCCGGAGGTAGGGTCGACAGTGGGGTTAGGGTTTGAGGGAGGGGATTTAGGGGGAAGATGAATAGTGAAATTAGGGGGTTTAAATAGGATTCGGGGCACACAACCGTGGCACACGCCTGTATTAATTTAATAGGTTTAGCCATGGGTAAGGGACACTGGCGTGTTGCACGCCCGTATTGATTTGGTAGGTTCAACCATGGCATATGGGCACGGGCGTGTTGCACGCCCGTGCTATTTTCTTAACTTTGAGCATGGGTTAGGGGCACGGGCGTATCCTGTCTCAATCGTATTTCCCACACCCGTGTGACTCGTGCCACGCCCGTGGTCATTTAACAGGTTCACCCACGGCCATATCACACGGCCGTGGGGATTAGTCGAATCCCGTGTCTCATCCTTGGCTTGGAAAAATTTTGCTCTGCTTTCACACGGCCGTATCGCACAGTCGTGTCTCCACCCGTAGTGTGGCCACGGCCTCAGGCACGCCCGTGTGCCTGGCCATATAGCTTAGAAAAACCTACATTTAAGGACTCAGTTAGTGATTTAGATGTTATAAACTAAAACTTAAAGAAATCAACAACGTTAGTGCTCGGGTTGCCTTCCGAGAAGCGCTTATTTAAAGTCTAAGCTATACTTTACCTTGCGTGTGCCTTTACTAGGGTTCGTGGAACCTAAGTTCCTCTCTATCATTCCTAAAATCCTCACCTTTATAAAGTTTAAGTCGATGACCGTTTACCTTGAAAGTGTCGTGGTTCGGATGTGTTACCTCAACTGTGCCGTAGGGAAAAATAGTTCGAACTATGAATGGACCTGACCATCTCGATTTAAGCTTTCAGGGAATAATTTAAGCCTCGAATTATAAAGCAGGACAAGATTGCCGGCTTCAAACTGCTTAGGCTGCTTTAAACGAGCATCATGGCGTCGCTTTGTTGCTTCCTTATATAATCGAGAGTTCTCATATGCATTACTGCGCCATTCATCCAACTCGTTTAACTGCATCAGTTGTTTTTCACCTATAAGTTTAGGATCAAGATTCAGGAATTTGATAGCCCAAAATGCCTTATGTTCTAATTCAAAAGGTAAATGACAATTTTTCCCATAAACAAGTCTATAAGGAGATGTTCCTATGGGTGTTTTAAAAGCAATTCTATATGCCCATAAAGCGTCATCTACTTTCATTGCCCAATCTTTCCCATTTGATTCTACTGCTTTCTCAAGGATTCGTTTAAGTTCCCTATTGGCTACTTCGACTTGTCCACTAGTTTGGGGATGGCAAGGGGTAGTTGTTCTATGATGTATTCCATATTTCTTTAGAACTTTATCAAACTGAGCATTACAAAAATTAGTACCCCTATCACTAATAATTGCTATAAGTGATCCGAATCGAGAAAAAAGTTTTTTCAGAAATCTTACTACCACTCTAGAATCATTAGTAGGTAAAGCTTGGGCTTCCACCCATTTTGACATATAATCAACCGCTACTAAGATGTATTTATTTCCAAACGAACTAGGGAATGGACCCATAAAATCAATACCCCATACATCAAATATTTCACATGAAAGTATATATGTTTGAGGCATTTCATTGCGTTGAGAGATATTACCTGTTCTTTGACATTTATTACAAGAAGTAACATACCTGTTAGCATCCTTGAACAGTGTGGGCCAATAAAAACCTGATTCAAGCATTTTATGAGCAATCTTGGTTCCACTGTAATGTCCCCCTATTGGTCCTGAGTGGCAATGTTCTAAGATCTTGTATGCTTTTGTCTTTGTAACGCATCTTCGAATGACTTGATCTACACATATACAAAAAAGGAAAGGATCTTCCCAAAAGTATTTTTTCACATTAGCAAAGAATCGCTTCTTTTGTTGATGTGTCAACCCTTTTAGGGTTATGTTAGCTGCTAAATAATTCGCAATGTCAGCAAACCAAGGTACCTCAGATTCTGAAATGACTAGGAGTTGTTCTTCAAGAAACGAATCGTTTATTTCGGCTTTGTCAAGTTCTTTGAGGTGTGGATTCTCGAGCCTTGAAAGATGATCTGCCGCAAGATTTTCAGCCCCCTTTTTATCTTGTTTCTCTAAATCGAATTCCTGTAAGAATAAAATCCATCTTATTAGCCGAAGTTTTACATCAGACTTAGTTAAAAGGTAACGAAGAGCAGAATGATCAGTATAAATGATGACTTTAGACAAAATAAGATAAGGTCTAAATTTGTCGAACGCAAAAACCACATCTAGCAATTCTTTTTTTGCGGTAGTGTAATTCTCTTGAACGGCTATCAAAGTCTTGCTAGCATAATAAATTGGCTGAAAATGCTTGTCTCTTCGTTGTCCAAGAACTGCACCTACTGCAAAATCACTTGCATAACACATTAGTTCAAAAGGTAAATTCTAATCAGGTGCAATTATAATCGGAGCATTAGTTAATTTCACTTTGAGAGTATTGAATGCTTCTAAACATTCCTGATTAAAAATGAAAGGCACATCTTTTTCTAGTAATTTAGTTAAAGGCTTAGCTATTTTAGAAAAATCTTTAATAAATCTTCTATAAAAACCAGCATGTCCTAAAAAGCTTCTTATAACCTTAACCGAATTAGAGGGAGGTAGTTTTTCAAAGGTTTCAATTTTTGTTTTATCAACCTCAATCCCTTTACTTAAATTCTATGTACTAACATAATACTTCACGCACCATAAAATGGCATTTTTACTAATTGAAAACAAGATTTATTTCTTCACATCTTATTAAAACGCATTCTAAATTCTTAAGGCAAAGATGGAAAGAGTTATCGAATACCGAAAAGTCATCCATAAATCCCTCCATGATATCCTCTACGAGTTCGTCGAAGATGGCTAACATGCATCGCTGAAAAGTAGCAGGAGCATTACATAATCCAAAAGGCATTCTACGATAAGCAAACATACCGTATGGACATGTGAATGTCCTCTTCTCTTGATCTTCAGGAGTTATCGGGATTTGGAAATAGCCAGAGAGTTCATCCAAGAAACAGTAGTACATATGTCCTGACAGTCTTTCCAACATTTGATCAATGAAGGGCAAGGGAAAGTGATCTTTTCTGGTGGCATCGATTAATTTCCTGTAATCAATGCACACTCTCTATCTTGTGACTGTTCTTGTAGGGATTAATTCATTCTTTTCATTGGCAACAACAGTCATATCTCCTTTCTTAGGAACAACCTGCACAGGACTTACCTAAGCACTGTCAGAAATAGGATAAATAATTCTAGCATCTAGAAGTTTAATTACCTCAACCTTGACAACTTCCTTTATGTTGGGGTTCAGTCATCTTTTAGCTTGCACACACAGTTTGAATTCATCTTCCATCAAAATTTTGTAGGTGCAAAAAGAAGGACCGATCCCTTTAATGTCAGAAATTTTCCAAGCTATGGCCCTTTTATGTTCTCGTAACACTTGGATTAATTCCTTCTTCTCCTTGGGTTGCAAGTTTGAAGCAATAATTATCAGTAGTGTGGAGTTATCTCCCAAAAATGCATATTCCAAGTGGTTGGGTAATTGCTTGAGTTCTAGTTTGGGATGTTCGTTAATAGAGGGCTTTTGTCTCAGTTCATCATTTATCTTAATACCCTCCTAATCTATGTGTCTTTGAGAAGGTTCATTAGAGTTCAAGTCAACTATTACCTTCTCCATCTCAGTGGTGACTTCGTCTTTCCCCCCACCTTGGACTAGACATAGTTCCAACGTGTCTTCAAGAGCGATTTCCTGAAAAGAGTCTTGAACAGAATAGTCAATAGAATCAATAAAGTAACAAGAATCGTCTTGTTCCCTAGAAAATCGCATAGCACCATAAATTTTAAACACAATTTCCTCATCACCCACCCTAAGAACAAGTTTATCATCTCCCACATCTATGACAGCTCTAGCGGTAGCTAAAAATGGGCGTCCTCAGATTAAAGGTACCTCAACATCCTCATTCATGTCAAGCACAACAAAATCAACAGGGAATATAAATTTATCCACCTTGACTAGTACATCTTCAATAATACCCCTAGGATATTTAACAGATCTATCAGCTAATTGAAGGCTCATCCTAGTGGGTTTTGGTTCCCCTAGACCTAATTGCTTAAATATTTTATAAGGCATTAAACTAATACTGGCACCTAAATCTGCTAACACCTTTTCAATATTTAGACTACCAATTAAATAGGGAATAGTAAAACTTTCTGGATCTTTCAATTTGGTTGGCAATTTGTTCTAGAGCATTGCTGAACATTCCTCGTTAAGTTCCACTGTAGACAGCTCTTCAAGCTTCCTTTTGTTTGTTAGAAGCTCCTTTAAAAACTTTGCATACGTGGGCATCTGCGAAATAGCTTCAACAAAAGGTAAGTTAATATGTAACTGTTTAAAAAGTTCAAGAAATTTACCAAACTGAGCATCCATAAAGTCTTTCTTCAACTTTGTTGGGTATGGGATGGGTGGTTTGTATTCCTTCAGTACCGGTAGGGCTTTTTCTTTAGGTTCGATCTCCTCGATGTTTCCTTGTCGGACTCTTGTAGCACCTTTTTTTCGAGTTCAGCTAGCGTGTTCCCATTCCTTAATGTGACTGCTTTAACGTGTTCCCTAGGATTGAGTTCAGTATTACTCGGCAAACTACCTTGTGGTCTATCAAATATGATCTTGGCAAGTTGACCAATTTGATTTTCAAGTCCTTGAATTGAAGCTTGTTGGTTCTTCAGTGCTGTTTCGGTATTCTGGAAACGAGTTTCTGACACCAATATAAATTTTTCCAACATCTCCTCAAGGTTCGGTTTCTTTTCTTGCCGATAAGGGGGTTGCTGAAATCCCGAAGGGGGTGGTGGCCTTTGATTTCCTTAATTCCCTTGACCTCCCCATGAAAAATTTGGGTGATTTCTCCAACCTGTATTGTAAGTGTTACTATAAGGATTGTTTTGAGGTCGAGGATTATTACCCATATAATTCATTTGCTCGTTTTCTATGCTATATCCATAGGGGAAGTACTCAGGATTGCTTACACCACTTCCATTTGTGTCGCACTACATGACTGGATGCACCTGCGAAGAACCAACTAAACCATCAATCTTTTTATTCAAAAGTTCTGCCTGGCTAGAAAGCAATATTGAAAACACCGGCAGCTTTTTGTGGCTTTATCCTCATGACTTGCCACTGATAGTTATTCAGTGACATCTCCTCTATAAACTCAAAAGCCTCCTCAGGTGTCTTGTTATTGATTAGTCCACCGGCAGTTGCATCTATCATTTGCCTCGTTGAGGGGTTCAAACCGTTGTGGAAAGTCTGAACCTATAGCTATAAAGGCAATCCATGGTGAGGGCACCTTATTAATAAGTTATTGTATCTCTCTCATGCATCGTAAAGTGTCTCTAAATCCATCTGCACAAAAGAAGATATGTCATTCCTCAACTTTACCGTTTTAATCGGCGAAAAATATTTAAGTAAAAATTTTTCGGTCATCTGTTCCCAAGTAGAGATGGACCCTCGTGGTAGAGAATTCAACCACTGTTTAGCCTTATTCCTCAAAGAAAAGGGAAATAACCAAAGGTGAATTGTGACATCCATAATTTGACCCTAGTCGGGAAGTGGGTTCGGGACCACAAAACCGAGTTACACAAATAATTGATTGTTAAATTTCATGTCTATTTTATGTTACAATGTATGTGTGAAATTTTGATGCTTTGATTTTTGTCAATTGAATGCAAATTTAATCAAAAGGACTTATGTGAGAAACATTGAAAATGTGTTGGTTAATTTTTAAAATGGCCAAATTGTTGCATGGATTAAATATGGGGACTTGCATGTCAAAGTCCCCATTTTTCATGATAGTGGTCGGCCATGATGGTTTTAGGTTAGAAAATATGTATTTTATTTGTTGTAATGATTGCTAATAAATAATGTTATATACATTTTGTTAAAGAATTAAACAAAGTCTTATAAAAATATGAAATAAAGGTTTTTATAATGGGGAAAAGGGGATGAAAACAAAGTTTCATCCATTCTTTCTCTCAATAGCCGATTCTTAGGATCAAAGAAAAACAAAAGGGGGCCCTTAGACATACGGCAATTATATTAGTAATTGGAGGTATGTTTGGCTTAATTTCTTGATAATTTTGGTAAAGTTGAGTTGTTAAATAGATTTTGAAGTTAGCCCATGCATTTATTTTTGAATTTAAGAAGAATGATACATTCGGCTATGCTTTGATGTGCTTGGATTGTTGTTCATTGAGGTTGTGTTGAGGAATAAATATATGTGAGTATAGATTAGTTAACTTTTTCCATGAGTGACTAATATGAGTGAATTTCATTCGGCTAGAGTGGTAGTGTATGGAAATTTTGCTTAATTTTGAGATTTGATTATGAAATTGTTAATTTGTGTTATTGTGTTAGCCGAATATGTTTTTAATTAGTAATTTGAGAGATTGAATTGTTTAAAGAGCCATAGCATAACCCATGAAAGAATTTTGAGTTTGGTGGTATTAAGCATATTTGGTTATGGTGTCAAGGTGTTGAATATTTTTGATGATCTAGATAATTATAAATTATATTTGGGGCTTGGTAATTGTGCTAAAAATGAATGCTTAAATTGTTTATTTGCATGGTTACCGAATTAGAGACTAAATAATAATTTGAGTAAGTGATTGAGGAATGGTTAGAAGAATTTGAATGCTAAACTAGTTGATTTGTTTATAATGTCCAATTATGATCATTTATAGAGATGTAAATGAATTGTTGTTATGTGAATAAATATTTATTTGATGATATATATATGTATTCAGCAATGGGATAAAATGTGTATTAAGGTAAGTTTCAGGGTGATTATGCTTGTGATGTTGGGTTAATATTCGGCATTGAGTAATGTGGGGTAAGGTGATTAATCGGCTATGAAATTAGCTAAATTGAATAGGTATGTTTAATGATATGCTTAGTGTAATGTATAATCTTATAACTCGGTTTGGTATTGAGATAAAGGTTAGATTTATGATTGGATTTTTGGTATGTGTTAAATTGGTTAATCAAAGATTTAATATGACGAAATGTTAATGAATAACATAATTGGTTTGCACCTTAAATAGTTGAAATAAAGCTTGCCGATTATGATTAAATGTTTAAATTGTAATGGTCATATATAGGTATATATATATATGCCTTATGTATGTACCATGTACACATAAGGACATTCGGCAATATGATTAAATTCATGTATAAGAAAGCATGATAAATTAAGTGACTCTTTGCTTGTGAATGTGAATTAGATATAGATTAAATAAGCATGAAATCGAGTCATGGCATGTTTTATTAAATATGATACATATTGAAAATGATATGTGATTGCCAAATGTGATTGTTAAGTGAATAATATTAGTTAAGTACTTAAGCAAATCTATTGTTTTACTTAAGCTTAAGAGCAAAGAGGATCAAAGTCGGATAAGGGAAAAGAGAAAGTAAACGAATAGCCGTGTATATCTAGTCGTCGACCACTTCCGAGGTAAGTTTTAAGTCATTAAACGTTGAGTAAATTCAATCATAATAGGACATAATGAGTTGATTTAATAAGATATGATGTGGCCATGATATGTTCTAAACTCAAATGGTAAGTTCATAAGTGTTTGGACTTGGAAATTTAAAAGCAAATTGTAATAATCTACTTAGGACAGCAACAATAACGTGATTTTAGAAAATCACCATAAATTGTGAGTGGAATTAGAGGCTGAATAAAATATGTAATCAAAGTTTAATGAGTCTAGTTTCTTATAAAAGAAACCGTGTAAGCAAAGGAATTTCCTATAAAGAGATATTTAAAGTTGTGTGAGACAGTGTCAGAATGACTCTGAAATCCCCTGTTCTGTTTTTAGAAAATCATTATAAATTGTACAAAAATTGTTATAAGATAAAATTTATATGCTTAGACTCCTTAATGAGTCTAGTTTCAAATGAAATAAACAAGAATATATTTTGAATTCTGTACAATGAGAAATTTGATTTGTAGTGAAGAGTGGTTAGTATAGTCAAACAGTGAAATAGGGGAAACTTTAAGAAAAATTCTGGTATTGATTGGCCAAACCAAAAATTCTGAAAATTTTATGGATAGAAGATATATGAGTCTATTTTCAGAGAAAATTAACGGCACTTCATTTGGAGTTTCGTAGCTCCAGTTACAAATAATTTAATGACTATTGCATAGGAAAAACAGCTTGTAGTGAATCTGAAATTTTGTTGTAAACATTGATGAAACTATTTGAGTTGCTTATAAGCTATTGCTGAAATTGATGTACGAGATAAATATATAGGTGGTGAGGCCAAAATGGCTAAAATTTAAATGTGTGCAAGTTATCCGAATGGCTATCTTATAAACGTAAGCTATGTATATGTAATATGTGTTGATAGTTTTATAAATTGAAGGTGAAGTGACATATATGTTGTTTAGCCGAATGGTTGTCATGAGAAGAATGTAAGTCATGTGTGTACTTGCTTATTTAGTTGGAAGTTTATTGAAAGGGATATATATATATATTTATGTATTAAAGTCAAATGATATTATGACATGAAGTTAAGGTGCATGTTATATACTTATATTCGAATGAGGTTAACGAATTACAAATGTGATAGTCTGTGTGAAATGTGGTAAAATGTGATTAAATATACATGGAATTTGGAAAGTGTCCGGGTTAAGACTCGCTGACTACGTGATGTGGCCTAATGGCTCTTGTGAAATGAGACTAACTATATTGAGATACGAATAAGTTCGAATGAAGTGATACCTCATTAATGTGTTTCCGTGATGGGAAAATTGAAGGTATGTGAATTGATTTGTATACAACTTTGTGAATTGATTATGATGATATATCCGGGCTTAAAGTCCCGCAGGCTTGGTGCTGGTAACTGGATTCGGATTTTTAAACCTAGCAGGCTATGGCTAAGTGCCTTGAATTATTTCAAAACGAAGACCATTTGTCTATCTTTAAGATAAGGATTTAATTAGTTTCATGAAAATCTACTAATTTGAGTTGTATTCGGCAAGATGTGCAAATACAAGGTATGGATTGCGTTTGGTCATTTATGTATATGTGATAAGGAATATGTTTGGTCCTTTATATACTTATACGTAACTTTAATACTGGTCATGATTAGATTGTTTGAAAATATTAATATGATTATGAACTAAAGAACTAAGCTCCTAAATACATATATACATTTATGTATGTGCACGAAATGAGTGCATATGAATAAATGGTTAGAGGTATTGAAAGATTGAATTGGTAAATGGTAACTATGGAAACTGTAAGTGTACAAAGGTTAAGTATATGGTAAGTGATACTTACTTGCTATGTGAACTTGATTTCGGTTGAATTACAAATGTGCTTAGGGAATCACTTATGAGATGGTTATAAGTTATATTCAACGAGTATTGACTCTATCTAATTGTTTATGTAAGATTAAAACATGAATATGTGCTTCCAAATATGGAAATATTCGAATGTGATTATAGTGTTATGTTTTAGTTCGACTGATTAAACTAGAAGTAGCATTGATGTTTTTAAATGCGAAGGGGTACATACTCTTAAATTTGGATGAAATAGATGAATTATATGTGCATACATGGGGTTTAAACTATTTGACTGAATGGTGATATATCTTGACATTTCGAAACGTGATTTGTGCAAGGCCTAATCTTAAGCGACTTAGTAATAAATCAACAATTACGGATGTTCAGCACATTAAGTTGGCCAGGTATGTATCATGTTCTTGTGTAGGCTTATTAAGCCGATCGAGACTTTACTTGGATTTTGTGTAAGTTATAAATGTATTTAATTCAGTAAAGTTAATTGTTTTACTTAAGACTTACTAAGCCTTGAAAGCTTACTGTGTTGTTACGTTTCTCTGTTTTATAGATTATCAATTTTGGCCTTTGCTCGGGGATCGTCAGCAACTCGTCACACTATCATTATCCACTGTTTGGTACTGCTATGTTTGGATTATCTTATGGCATGTATAAAATAGATTAGTAGCGGAAGAATAATTTGGTTAATGTATATAAGCCATGCAAAAATGGCATCTTTTGAATGTTTACTTATAGAAGTTTAAATTTTATCCCTGGCTGTATTTAGTGTTTATCCAAATGAATGATCATTAAAAAAAATAAAAATAAAAATAAAAATAAAAATTTTTTATTGTTCTATCATGAGTTACAAGTCCGGTAATGCCCCTTACCTATTCCGGCGACGGTTACGGGAATGGGGTGTTACACGAATGGCATCATCAAAAATGCCATTAATCTTAAAAGTGTCGCAGAATTCCAAAAAGTTTGCTAAATGTGTGTTAGGATCCTCATCCTACAAACCATCAAACTTAACAAACTATTGAATCATCTGTATAATGTTAGGTTTCAGTTTAAAATTATTTGTAGCGATAGCAGGCCTAACGATACTAGATTCAGTACCAGCTAAATTAGGCTTAGCATAATCATACATAGTACAAGGAGTAGGATTCTGATTCACCGGATCTGCAGCTACCATAGAAGGTAGTGGATTATTTTGATTTGCCTCCATCTCTTCAGTAGTGTTGGTCACGTTCTCTTTCTCTTCCTCTATGTATTGTAGACTTCGCCTTATTTCTCTTCGGTTTCTGCGAGCTGATGCTTCTATCTCACTGTTAAATAGCAAAGATCCTGATGGGTTCCTCTTAGTCATAAACTAGAGATACCTGACTGAAACAAAAAGTAACAGAGAGATCAGAAAACAAAAATTAAATTAAAAGTAAATTGCAAAAAGATAAAAAATGGCTAAAGTAATAAAAATCGAGTGTTCCTAAATTTTAATCCCCGACAACGGCGCCAAAAACTTGATCTCATGTGTGTGATGATAAAGTAATATTATCGAACCTAAAAAAAACTAACTATTATCACGATAAAGGCAAGCGCACCTATCAAACAGTAGTATAGCTTAGTGGCAAGACGGGAATGTCGAACCCACAGGAACTAAAAGTACTAGTAATAACTTTCTTCCTATTATCTAGCCTAGAGATAAGGGGAATTGTTTTAAACTAATTAACTAAGAACACGGCAAAGAGTAAATTGGGGAAATTGCTTTTGGGAAAATTGATTGATTAAGACAATACCTAAGGAAGAATCCACCTAGACTTCACTTGTTATTCGACTCTGAACTAGACGAATTATTCACTTGACTTGATCCGTAGAAATCCCTAATTTATGTTATTATCTCTTTCAAGACTAAAAACACCTAACCCTAGGTTGATTAATTGAAATTTCTTTCTAATTAAAACCCCTAGTGTTGCATTAACTCGATCTATGGATTTCCCTATTACATTTGACTCTAATCCGGCAGATTTTCATCATCCTATGTCTAGGATTGCGATCAACTCCGCTTAATTGTGTTAAATCTACTCTTAAACAAGGACTTTTGCTCCACTAACTAAGCACATTCGACTTGAATTAATATCCTGAAATAGTAACATAAGAATTAAAAACACAATTAAGAACAAATCAAATATCTATCGTATAATTCAGAAAATAACAAGATCCGTCTTAGGTTTCATCCCCCTTAGGTATTTAGGGGATTTAGTTCATGTTCATAATAGAAAACATCTCAAGAATTGGAAAATAACAAAACATAAGAAAACCCAAAAACCCCTGAAGGAAATCTTGAAGGAGATTCCGGTTTCTGAGATGGATCAATCGGCATTCTTCGAGTAATTCCTTGCTTCCTACTCCGTGTGTCCTTTTGTTCCTCCTCTTGGGTGTTTTTATAGAATCTAGACCACCTTTCTTTGCCCAAAAGTAGCCTTTTCCGAGTAGAATTAAAACAGGTCTCGTTAGGGACACGCCCATGTGACACGCCCGTATGAGGTGGCTCAGGCCGTGTCCAAGTCTGTAAATCACACACGGGCATGTGATCTACCCGTGTGCAAGGGGTTAGGCCGTGTTCGATTCTTCCCAACACACACGGGCGTGTGGTCTGCCCGTGTGCGGAAGTCTAGGCCGTGTTGCACTCTAATTTTGGCCCATTTGACCCGTTTTTGGCCTGTTTCTCGTTCTTTTCACTTTCCTATGCTCACCTACGTATAAAACATGAAATTAAAGGATTAGGAGCATCGAATTCCCTAAATCTAATGATAAATCATCCATAGATGTGCTAAGCATGAGGTAAAATATGTATATATTATGGTTTATCAGTAGCAAACCAAGTCGAACACTAAAACAAATTGGATGGTTGAAACCACTTGTGGGTTGGATTAAATTGAATTCGGATGAAGCAATAGTTTCTAATGGTTTTTGCACTTCTGTAGGGGTTTTGCTACGTGACTGCTACGTCTGTTGGTTGGTTAGTTTTTGTAGAAGCCTGGGATCTTGTCAAGTGGCTAAGGCTGAAGGACTCCAATTTGCTTGGGATAGGGGCTTTAGGAAAGTTATTGTGGAGAATGACGATGTTGCAGTTATTTATCAGCATAATTCATCTGATATTCGAATCTCATACTTGACTCATTCTTAAATCAAATTTATTCTGCTTAGATCCAAATACATTCCATTATAAATCAGACTGTTGTTTGTAATAGCATAGTATTAACATTCAGACAAGATAAATTGAGAATAAGATGATTAAGTATTCTAAATTAACATTTCTTTACATAAAGATAATAACCTAATTTTAACATTCTGACATCTGTGGATCATTCCTCCCACGTTTCACATTTTTATCTTAAACTAAACTTTGGAAGACTTTGCAATCATTCATTTAAACTGTACAAGGAAATTTTAATAAGCTGAAAAAAGTTATTCTATTCATGGTTGCAAATCTCCCACTCCACCCATCCATTCTAACAGTAGAACATCACTCTCTTCACATTCTCCTTCAAGGCTGGCAATGGCCGCACCCCCGATTCTCCCACTGCCCTTGTACGTTTCGCTTGACCATTACTGCAGCCGTTCGACCCATTCTCTTGCATCTCTGGTTCCATGTAGAACCGTGCACGGAATGCAGCTAAATGTGCATAATATGCAGGAGGAACTGCCAAAAGAACCCACAATATCAGCAGTTTAAGTTGCTACTGCCAAAACAGGCTTCAGTGCGAAGATATACTAATAACATACAAAAATTTCACTTACCGACTGACACTGAGCGCGTACACCTTGCATATGTGTAACAAAGGTTGTTTGTTAGAGACTGTATTCCGTCTGCTGTAAAATTGTTTTCATCCCAAAGAACATGGTAGTGTGCTGGCCGGCTTGTTCCCTGCCATCATTAGACTAACACTTACACATACGATACACAAGACAGCTTAAACATGTTTAAATTACAAGCGAATTATATAACCACAAATTTCTAATGCATTTCTGATTATTATGTATAAGTAGCTATGAGCATCAGTGATGTCGTATCAATCATCATACAGATTTAAACAACAATAAGGCAACATTCGTTAAGGAAATTTCAGGAAAATTCAACCTGAATACCAGCATGACTGCAAAGGTAAAAATCAAATTCCGTTGGATGACAGATTTTCGAATCAACAACAGTGCCTGTGAGAACAAAATGCAATGTCATTAGAACAACTAATGATGCTCATCCATGAATCTTGAATATCCAAGAAACTTAATCCTTTACCTGGTAAAATGTTTCCACTCTTATCTGTGCTGCTTCGGTCCCTGTGACTATTAGCAAAGAGGCGAGTGTGGTGTCGTTTTTGTACAACAATGAAAGTCACCGGTGGTTGATAGTTCGGTTCTAGAGAAGCACACGCCTACAAATAAATTGTTTATCAGAACCATAATTGTCTTATAATTTGTTTCAATTGATTTAGAAAGAATTATCAACAAAGAAAATATATTCACACTCACCTTCCGGATTGCATCTAGTTCATAAAGCAGAACTTGATAAAATTGCCCTTCACTGACACCATCCCTGCTCCAAAAATTCACCATTTAATACAGATCAAACACACCCAGATTTTAAATGCAAGACTACAACTGCATGCAAGGCTTTTGTAATACAGAAGTGGTAAGGCAAGAACCAACAGACAAAATTTCTCAGGAAAAAATGCATAAGAACCATGACAACTCTTCTTGTCCCACTAAATCGTTGGGATTAGACACCTATTGCAAGTTGAATTTTAACTAAGGTGTGGTATCTGGAAATGGAAGATATAGTATATACTTTTACCAACGAAATCTGCATCACAAACCTGTAAAATATAATCCTCAGTGGCTTCTGCCCTGTTGCCTTCCTAAAGGATACCAGAAGATCCCTACACAAGAAATCATAATTAGAAATGAAAATACATACAACTTGATGGTTAAATGCACTTGTTTAGAGGAATTGACAACAGTTTACCTGATCATGCCACCACTAACTGTGCCACGTACAGGGTCCTGCCATGTTTTGTACAAGTCCTGTATAAGTTCCTGTCTATGAGCTTGAGCACATACTAGTCCAGCATATTTTGTCACTTCAGGCCAGTCTTGTGAAGCTACTACCTACAGAACCAGTATACTTGAGAAAGCCGAATCTAATTTTCAGAAAGGTCGATGAAAACCAAGCTCAAAGAACATAAACTAAGAGAAGGAATTATACAGCTGCTATTGAGGGGCTGGAGTCTTCTCCATTTTCGGGGTGAGTCACATCTGCACCAAATATTATCGTTGGTATATCACTAACTAGTGGTATTCTGCAGCTGATAGCATCCAAAAGAACAGTGTTTCTGCCACCCGTCTGCATCAATGATGAGGGATAGTCATTGATTAAGGACTTAAAAATATATATAGTTAACAAGAATAGAGAAGCATATAGTAACCATAATGGTCTAAAGTTTGAAATCAAGTCATTCAGGAATATAGATTTATATGTATAACTGGGAGAAGTAATTTAACCTTAACATTGATCTTCAGGGCAACATTAGCCAAGTACTGTTTACTGATCTTGAAGACATGTTTTGTGAGACAGCATTGTGATATCAAGCCCAGATCAGTTTCACAAATTCGCTTCAGATCACCTGAAAAGCAGAATGATGTCAGAATTCAGTACTCCAATACCATGTTGAGATAATTCTTCCAGTTTCCAATCCTTCATTTTGGAAGCAAAGGAGGGTAGGATTTTCAGGAATCATCTTAAGCACGTATATGAACAAAGGAACAAAGCATAAATCTAAGAATTAGAATGGCAAACCATCACAACATGACATACCATAAAGTGATCCATTGTTGTCAGGTAATATAGCTAATAGAAGCTCTAATTCTTTTCCCTTGGTTTTATTCATGGATGCATTATAAACATGCTTCAAGGCTTTTTCCACTAGCTCAGGCCTGGCACTATAGATTGGAATAACAGGCTCTGGATTGAACTCCTATATAACAGCAATGGCTTATAAAATTATACTTGAAATTATTGGGGAAAAACAACATTTTTATCTTAAATGCCCAAAGATTATAAGATAAAGAAAATTACCATGCCAGAAACTTGGCACATTTGAGCAAGTTCATTGCAAAACCCACGAGCAACACTCTCTTGCACACTTCGTGAGAAGTTAATACATGCCCATCTGCTAACAGTCATCCCATTGATCATTTTCTATACATCATTAAAACAAGAGGCCAAAATATCAGCAACACGGGCTACAAAAGGAATAGGTATGACCAAAAGAATCTATGAACTGGCTTTGCTTGATAAAATGGAAAGAGAAGTGGAAAATTGGAGGGGTAGAATAATGGAAAGATGGAAAATATAATTTTTTTTTTCCATATTTGTGTGCTTTGGTAGGGAAGATGGAAAATTTGAAAGAAATCCATTCCTTGGTAGAGTTGAAAAAAAGGAATGAAAGAAAATAAAACATTTGAAAAATGTATAATAGACCATCTAATTTTATCCCCCCCCCCTTCCACCCAAATATTATAATTTGAAAATTGTATAATAGGCGCTTTGAAAAATTAATAATTCAATTTAAGCCTTTTTATCAAATTTATAATTTTATCTCATACCCCCTCCCACACAAAAAAAAAATCCTGGTTTCGCTGCTGCCTGTTACTTCAATATTTTTCTCCCCTTCTCTCTATTAAAAGGGGGTGAGGAAGGTAGGAAAAAGGAGAACTTGCCAGAAAAATGAATAATATTGAA
This sequence comes from Gossypium stocksii, assembly GCA_020496765.1. NCBI lineage: Eukaryota > Viridiplantae > Streptophyta > Magnoliopsida > Malvales > Malvaceae > Gossypium > Gossypium stocksii. The sequence continues at coordinate 58,223,652 of CM035630.1, forward strand.
AACGTAAGTATGCATCTTACCTTGTTCATCATATTCCACTGCCCAACTTGAGGCAGACAATCCTTTTCTTTTCCAGTTTCATGATATTTCAGCTGCAAGAAGCCAATGAAATGGTAAAAATGAATAAGAAATCCTTTTTCCTTAGATTAGCAGTTTGAAGATATATTACCCAAGGGGCAGGAAGGATTCGCGCCTCGACTGAAGCAAGCTTTTCACTGATTTTGACCCCAAACTCCTTTGCGTAAGGATCTTGGTCGTAAGCATTATGTTGAACCGTCTGCTTGTGTTCAACATGCGGCTAAGACATTTAGTTATTACAAAACCAAAATAATACTAAATTACTTCCGACATCAAAAACTAAAATATTTGTTCTGCATTCTAGCATCTTATCCATTTTAAGAGATTCCTTTCTCTAAAAGTCTACAACTTTATGTATAAAGTTCAGTATTTGCATCAATTTCACCCTCATATTAACTTGATTTTCAAACTATAAATGGAAATTTTGACATATATAGCATATTATAGCAACTTTGTAAACTGTCCCACAAGTTATGTGCTATAGGAAATCTGCAGATCCTTTTGTTCATCAATCATCAGAAAGATGTAGGTATGATAGTAGTCACGCTTCAATTCTTAATTGCAATATAGCAGTAGCCATGTATTTTAAAGTTTCTTTCATTCCTTCCGTGGGTTATGAAAAAACAAAGGTCATAAATCCGATAATGTAAAGTTTGCCCAATACTGAATGGGGGTACTTTTTATATAACATGCAGGACTGCAGTATCATACGTACCTGCAAAATGTCATGCTCCCGATCCCTTGGTCTTTGGCATGTGACTTTCAAGAGAGCAGTAATTTGCCTTTCATTCAATCTTTTTGTGTATCGCTGTCCCTCAACAATTTTGCAAGCCTGGCAAAGCAAAGAATTCGGATTTCCCATGAGAACTTGACAAAAACAAAAGAAAATGTTGAAAATGAAAAATTACAAAATTACAAAATTTTCTGTGACATCTCACCTCCATAGGTAAATAATTTGCCTTTCTTTGGTTTCCTACTTGAAGACAAGGTAGATGTGTATGCTGAATTGTAAAGCCATACACCTCTTGGAAGTATTCAACAATAGACTTCATGGTTGAATTATCATCAACAGGAAACCTGAAAAGAGCACCATAAATAAGTTCGAAATATAACTAATTATACATCCCCAAAAGGAAAGAATAAGGTCAGTGGAACTTCTATTTCACTCTCATTCAAGCACCAGTATATACTTAACATCGATGATTCTTTATCAACCAAATTCAAGCAGAAACCAGGAAATAGAGAGCTGAAACTTACACTAACTCTCTAGTAGGCTGAGAAGTCAATCCTGAAACACGGTATTTTCTACGTACATTCCCTCTATGGGTTACCTCGACTTTCACTCCTCTGAGTGCCTTTTTAATCTGCCAGAGATTTCAAAGTTAATTATGATTAAATAAAATGACAAGAATGAAACCAGGCTGCAGCTGCAGTAAAAAGAAGAGACCTTCACACGATCAGAATCAGACAATGGCCTTGACAATAAATCCTTGCCTAGTAGCTGAGCAACAAACTCTATAACAGGGAGGGGTTCAATGAATGCAGCCGAAGCCATATCTATTACAAAGGTAAAGTAGAGGTTAAAAAGGAAGATGAGAAAGTCAATCCAAGTTAACTGCCAAATAATTTTGTAAATTTTACCATAATTAACATACCAATATTCAGAGACAAGCCCATCTGAGTCGGCCTAATACTCTGGTAAAAACCACACCATGACTCCAAACCATCACCAAGCCTTTGCGGTGTTCTAATATCAGGTGAAAAGAAGGATCTCCCAATAGGACAATACCTTCCAAGAATCAGCAGAGTGAGATCCACAGAAGAAAAATTATCGAATAGCTAGAATCATTCTATGTTAAACACAAACACTTTCCGACTTGTACCTCTTTGTTGATAACTCTCGTAACACAATGTCAAGTATCTGCAGTACTTCTTGTGGAGCATCAGCGCGCTTACCAGCTAGAAATTGGCCTAAATGATGCATGCTTGCTCGTGCAACAAACTTAACTACCACTTTATATTCTCTTTCTCTCCTGTAAAATCATATATGTCATAGGAGATCAACTCAAAAGGAGGTAATGCATACTGTATACTACTTTAGTTCTTTGAGTAAATTGATAGAATAATAATAATAAGGAAATAGATACGGAAATGATGAAATAATTTAATCTCATATTATTTTATTTCATGAACTTTTGTGGAGAAATTAAAACACAAATTGCACAACAAAAGGAAGTAGAATATCCATGAAAAACAATATCTACTCACTTGGGGCCATTGATGCCATCGTCTTCATCTACAAGCTTGACACTAAACTCCTTCCACGAAAATGGAAATTCACCAGCTGTGTACAGACTCTTTCGGCCATCATAAGCAGGTAATCTCATTCCTAGCTCTGATTCTTTGTACAATTTCACAAGCTCTGCCATTATAGCTCTGTTCATCGTTCGGGATGTCACTTCAGGAGTTATAGTAACCTGCAATGAAGCAGAATACAGGTTTGCAAGAGGTAAACAGCAACGAGAACAAAGTTTAAATACCATACATACCAATAAAAATGAAAGAACATGAACAAATTATATAATTACAAACTAAACAACTAAAGTAGTAACCATAAATGAAAAAAATGAACCAATGATAATGTAAATTAAAAAAAAGGCAAAACAAGAACAAAAATGAGCTTACATCATACTGGTTTAAGTCCTTGTCTGGTAACTCAGCAAAGAAATGGTTAGCCTTTACAATACACTTGGTTCCAACTTGACCAAAACCAGGCCTAGATGCAAAATTCAAAGACTTGCTTGAAGTAGGAAATCCCATTTCCATTCCAGACAAATTATGATCATTCTGAATAGACCCATTTGAAGTAGCAGCCAAAATATCAGCAGAACCAGGATTCACTGGCTTCTGTGCTACCGTGCAGTGCCTTGAACTCGGTCTCATACAAACATCGCCTTGATCAGATTTTCTACCACCTCTTCCTCTTCTTCTTCCTTTGTTCTTCGTTGGAGGTGAGGTGTGGTTATGGGATTGTTTTGTCTTGTGTGGTTCATGACCTGCTGGTGGACCTTTTCCATTTTGTGCAGTCTTTGGCGTTCTTTGAATCGGGTTCATAGTGTTTTGCAAGTGATTCTTTATCACAAGGTGTTGCTCTGAGTTATCTTTCATTTGCCTTATAGGCATACTGGTAAGCTTTCTCTGAACTTACTAGGCGAAACTGATGCAAGACAAGAACAAAAGGTTGTCCAAAAGAGAAACAAAGTGTGAAGTTCTTTCAGGGATCAGCACACGCATAAAGTACTGGTTTCTCTTCTATTCTTGTACTACTTTCCCTCACCTACACGTAATAATGACACTTTCTGCCTGAAAATATAAACGAATAAAGAAAATGTATGTCAGTGGAAAAACAACTTCAGAAGCGTAAAATACAAATGTTGATCTATGTTAAACACACTTGCGTGAATGTCCCATGTAAAAATGTATCAGAATATTATTATTTTAAGGATTATATCTTAACATCATGTCTGAACACATACCAAAATACATGTCAAAATGTATTGAACATAAGTATTTTAAAGAACAAATTAAGAGTAAAAACTAAAGGACAAGGGCAAAAACTCCAGACTTTTTTGCTCCTTGCAAGCTTTACCATTCTTTTGCAACGCTAGAACCCCAAATCTTTCACCTTTTTTTCAGCATTTAACTCCCTAAAACTACAGATTCCTAAATTTAGAACTCAAAAAAAAAAAAAAATAGACTTGGAGAAATAGAACTATAAAAACCATTTTGCACACCTATGCGTGAATTAAAAGCACAATTGTTCTTATTATTGCTTCTGAAATATTGCTAAAAAAAAAGACTAAGCAAAGTAGAGAGAACCAAAGGCACAAAGCCCCAAACCTGCAAGACTGCAACTAAAAAAATTGGTAAGCAAAGACAAAACTGAATATCAACTCCAAAATCAAAACTTCTTGAGAAACCTCTATTGTGAAACCAATGACCATTTAATAATAATAATAATTTAATGGCAGCCCAAAACAAAAACAAATAGAACTACCCACGAGACAAAAATCTATTCCCCTAAGCTTGTCCCTACCAAAAACTGAAAACTTTGTTAGGAAAAAAAAAATCAGATAAAAAATGAATGAATATAAGCCCAATCAGATAAAAACATAGGAACAGCATTGAAGAAAGTTCATTTATTTTATTTATTTCAATGTACACAACATAATTTGAAACCGTAAGGTACATAGAAAGAATAAAAGCCATCTAGAAAAAAACAAAAAAAAAAAACAAGAACATGGATACAAAGAGAAGGAATAAACATTGAAAAGCGCAGTGAAATCACTATCTCGTGGATATTCCAGAAAATGAAAACACAAAAAATTTAATGCTTAATAGTAGTAAAATGAACCCATTAAATGGAATCATAAATGTTACTAGTATATATTCGAAAACTCACCAAACAAGTGGAAACCAATATGCAAAGCAGTTAACTTTGAAGCAAAACAGAGAAGAGAAAGAGGAAGAGGTTAGAAAAGATGGGTTGATGCCAAGGAAGGTGAAAGAGAGATTGAAAGAGAAAGCAGAAAAGGACGATAAAAGATAGTTTTTTCTAGGAATGATGGAGAGACAAGGGAGAAAAATAAAGAGCAAAGAAAAAAAAAATTTTAAAAAGTAGGGAAGGGGGGGGTGAAAGAGAGATGATGATGATGATGAATCTTTATACACGCATGCAAAGTGCTTTTGGTGTTTTCTTTATCACGTGTAAAAGCCTTTGTAAGCCCTCTCTCTCTCTCTCTCTCTCTCTCTCTCTCTGGATTGCTTTTAAAAAAACATGGCTTTGGCCTTACCTTAGCATTAGCCTCTCCTTCTCTCTCTCTCTCTCTCTCTCTCTTGCTTTATGCTTTGTTCTTGGTTCTGAACTGATGGCGCAGCCTCGGGGACGTACCAGAACACCTTTTTTTAAGACTAATAAAGCTAAAAGTAAAAAAAAGAGAAGCCTGTCTTTCAATGTATAGACATTAGACATGGATAAATAATTAAATATATAGTCAGAGAGAGTGTATGAGTGGTACTGACTACTGAGATGGTGAAGGTAGTTGGGTTTGGGAGATGGTGGTGACTGTTGGAGTAGATTGGAAGGAAGGAACTGGGCTTTGGCAAATACCACGAAAACAACAGAGGATTTAATTACAGCAATCATATATACAGTAGGAGAATAATTCGAACCTCCAGTTGCTGCCCTATAAGTTTTTATTTTTGGTAGGGTGAGTGTTGGATCAAATTGGGTGAAAAAATATTAAGTTAATTGAGTTTATAAATTTTATTTTATTGTCATAATTTAATTTGAAATTTTTTAAATTAAATCAAGTGAAATAAAATTTAAATCGAATTAAATTATTCGAATTAAATTAAAAATTTTAAATTTATTAAATAAAAATATTGTTCAAAATTATAGTACATTAATTTGAAATTATATATATTTGAAATTTTTCAAAGTAAAATAATAAAAAATAGCATACTTTAATATAATAAATTTGAATCATTAATTAAGTTTCAAAATTATTATTTTAGAAAATTTTTAAAAGTGCAACTTATATATATATATATATATATATAAAAGTTTTATAATTTTTCTTAAAATATAAATTTTGAATTTTTATGTACTTTTTGTTGAGAGAGACTAATTTGTTTATTTTCAAAGTTGACAGGAACCAAAAGGGTATTTACACTAATCTGTTATTCGAATTATTCGAGTTATTCGAATTGTGAAATTCAACTCGACTTGAAATCAAAACTCGAATTGAGTTATTCGATTTTACTCGAATAATTCGAATAACTCGATTCGATTAACTCAAAATTCAAAAAAATTTCGATTTTTTCGAATCAAAATCAAATTTTACTCACCCCAAATTTGTTACAATCATATTTACATAGTGTATACTAATATAAATTTCTGTAATTTAATAATTTTACCCCTTAAATTTCATGACAGGATATTTTTAACCAATACAAAAAATACATGTCAGCTTCGTATCTTAACACATCGTAAGTTATTATAAAAAATTAAAAATTATAAAAATTATTTTACATTTTTTATCTTACTTTTTAAAAAATTTATATAGTTTTTAATTTCCAAAATATATCAACTTTTTATATTATTATTTTGAAATTAAAAATATGTTAAATATAAATATAAATATAAATTTATAAAAGTATATATATAATTAATAAATGGTTAGGTGCAATGATAAAGCATATTGTACTCTTAACGGGAGAATATAGCTTCGAACCTTAAAGATAACATTGTTAGAAGAGATAACCACGAACTCTGAGCACAAATCATAAAATGGACATGCATAACATCAATATATATATATATATATATATATATATATATCCATCCATTTATTTTGTCACTTTATCCAAATTCATTCTAAATTTATTCTTTTTGAAATTTTATTTATTTTATCTTTATAAAAAATTGATTATATGAATATCGAAACATATAGAATCAAATACTAACAAATCAATACATTATAAAACCTCAATGAATAAAAAAATCATAACATAGTAATATATAAATAGTAACAAGTAAAAGTTATAAAATTACTAAAAACATGTCTGGAATGATCTCGGACAAAATGGTATTTAAGAGCATTTAAATCTAAACTTTCTACATTGTTTATATTTATTGTAGATGTGAAATAATTTTTATATTTTTTATATATTTATTTTTAATATTTTATTTTATTTTTATTTCAAAATAATATTATAAAAGGACGATGTTTAAAAATATATTTTTTTATTAGGGCTTTGTCACATGTCATTATATGAGACTATTATATGTTATCTTTTTATTGATTTTCAGTGTCACATTGTTAGAATTTAACAACACTATATAGAGGTATTAAAAGTATCTAATAAAATCTAAGTTCAGCTATCAATTAGGTTTAAAAAAACAATTTAGATATAAAAAATATTTAATTTAACAAGCAAAATATATACTAAACCTTGTATAAATTCTCATGCATACTTATATTAGTGTATAGAAGTGATAAATGACTGGATTTGGCGGCTTCAGATTCAACTCTCTCTGTATTTAGATTATTTCGTGCTAAAATTATTTTGAATTTGAATCGATTTGGATTAAAATTTTCATAAATCTGAAATTTCTCGACTTTAATTTTATTAATATGATTTTAAATTAATTTATTAATAATATTATTAGTGTTACCAGGTTTAGTAATGTGGAACTTATAAATTAATTTACTATAATTGAACTGTTTATTTTTTGTATGTAGTATAATTGAATTGTTGTATTGTTAAATTAATATATTATATTAAAAGATATTTTATGCAAGCATTAAATTTAAATTTTGGATATTGATTTATTATTAATAATTTTATTTATTATAAATATATATTTAAAAATTATTTATATTCATAATTAACATTTTTTTAATTTATTTCATTGTATAATTTGCTTAAATGAAAACTTAAATGAAAAATGGGCTCCTATGATATTTTTCAACTTAAGTGTAAAGTGGTATTTAAACTTTGATTCTTCAAAGGTTACCCTCAAATATAAAAATATCAAAGAAAATCAGTGTGTGACACATGATACTTTTATTAAAATAAAAAATTTTAATTTTAAGATTAAATGAAATTAAATATTTTTTTTATAATTTCTCACCTATCCATGGTAAAATAATCTCAAAGCAAATCAGAATGTGACACGTGTCATTTTAAAATAAAGAATATTTAATTTAAATTAAATATTTATTTTCATTCTGTCTCTTGTTCCAGGTCTGTAAAGTTCCATCCATTAATTTGAACCATTTCTCCCATCTTGCAGAATTGCAGTGACATACATTTTCCTAAGATCTTCTCTATACTAGCTTTTACGTCCCCGCTTACGCATGAGGATTTATATATTTTTTATATTAAAATATTTTAGTTTTTAATTATGATAATATTTTAGGGTTGATTAACTTTATTAATCTGATTTTCGAGCCGATAATCATTTTAAATACATGATTTAAAGTAATAATGTAAATAAAAAAATGGATTAAAGTTGGATTTAAATAAAACTCGATAAACTTACAAAATACTTATTTTAATAGTTAAAAAAAATTACAAACAAATTATGTCCTTTTCGTATAAATTCATAATATTTGGAATAATATTTTAGAACAAAAAAGAAAAAACATGAACATGAATATACGTCTCTCTCTCCAGTTTAATTATGTCTCCTATCCTTGTACTGTTTCGAATATTTGCCTTTTAATTTTAAATATTTAACTCCTCTACTTGACTGACTTACTGAAAATTTAAAATCAAATTGATAATATTTTTATTAGAATTCTGTTGATTTTCAATATGTAATATTTTAATATTTGATTTAAAAAAATAAAGTTTAAGCAAGCATAACTCATATTCAAATTTAATAGATATTAATTAACAATATTTTCAATCAAACATTATTTATTAAATAAAAAAATAGATAAACTACATTCTTGAAATCAGAACCAAATAAAGAGATTAAATTTTAAAAATTTGGAAAATATAGGGTATTTGTCTTTTTTCCCTCCCAACTCCAACCCAAAGAAAGCTGCTAACGTGTCATCATTTGGAACCCAGACTTGTACAGTATCGCTATGTTTCTTCTTTGGAACCTAAATTACTTATATAAATCACTTTACAAACAATCACCTAAATAACTTAAAATAAAAACAATAAAATTTAGTTATGGCGATTAGATAGCTCACACTATTATTTTTTTCTGTTTAAAAAATAAATTTTAGGGTTTTGCATATTGTTAATAGATACTCATGTGTTTTTTTCAAATCGTATCATACTGATATATATTTATATCAGCATTTAAAAAATAAATTTAAGTGTTGGCACACTAATAGTCAACACCGCATTATCTGATTTAAAATATATATATTTTTTGGGCATATCTAATTAAACCCGAAGCTAAAGACCACTGCATTTCTTTTTATTATGATTCTAATAGGTTATAGGTTAACTCAACAACTGAACTAAAAAAGGAGTAAATATTCGCCCACGAAAATTTGAGTTTAATTTGATTGTTCAATTTTTGTCAATCTGAATCTGATATGAATATGATAAAAAAACAAAATAAAGATTAGTTATAATATTATAACAAAACCAAGAGAAGACATTATCTAGAAATAGAAACCATGTTTAATTCCTTATATATATATATATATATATATATATATATCTAATAAATCCAAACAAGATATACAAATTTCTAATAGATAGATAAAATCTCAAAGCAAAGAATCCCAATATTCAATTATTCATTAACTACATGTATATCTTAACATTAAGAATAAATTATTTTTTTAGTCTTTTTTTTTTTCGCGAAGAGCTGGATGAGAAGAAACTCTCATGTCCAGTTCTATAGTAAAGATAGAATTCATAAACAACCATCAACTATAACCCCAAAAGAACTCGATTTCGTAAACAACATATAAGAAGAATGAAGGGGATGTCTTATCGAGGTAACCGAATTTGTTTCGGTAAATATGCTCTAGAATCTTTTCGGTTGCTCGTCAATTTTAAGTCTATTTAAAATTAAATATTTTAAATACTATTTAATTGTTTCTAAATTTATAAATATATTAGACGTTATTTTTTAAATAAAATAAATAATAATTTAGCAATATTTATTTGAATTATTATAAAAGATGAAAAATATTAAAACAATTTTATGAAAAAAATCTAATTTAAATTTAATAATAATATGATTATTGCAATAATATTTAACAACATGATAAGTAGTTCAATATTATTTTAAAATATAAAATTTATAATCAAACTTGGGAAATAAAAGATATGGGAAAAAGAGGAATGGTTAATGTTGTAATATTCTCATCCCCTTTTATTGGGTCAGTGTGGGCTTTGTTGGCTGACACCTGACATACACAAAATATCTTTTTTTTTTTAACAAATAAAGGGGTGTCAATCATTTGTGTGCTAACACCCAAAAAATATTTTGTTTTATCTAATAAAGGGGTGCCACCCATGTAATGACTCAAAATTTACAGGTATCGAAAAAGTATATTATCGAGCCTCCGTCTTAGTTAAATGGATTCGTAAATAATTATTAGAAATATTTATGAGTCTAGTGGTGTACTTAATTAAGGTTCGATTAAGTAAATTTAGCTTAATTAAGAGAAGTTAGGAAAAGGGATTAAATTAAATAAGGGATAAAAGTCAAATTATAGATTAAAAGAAAATAATAAGGACCAAATAGGAAATTAAACCTATTTGGTAAATTGAGGAGGCAAAGATGAAACAAAAATCTAAGATTTTTGTTATATTTTTTATATTATTTAGACATAAAATATATTATATTAATTTATATTAATATTATATTATAACTTAAATAATTAAATAAATTAAAATAAAGCTAAATTTATGGTAATAATGATTTACACATGCACACAATTGTAATTCATAGATTTAATTTACTTATTAATTAAGTATAAGATATTTGTTATTTATTATTATTATTTTATCAAATTATAATTTATATTAATTATATTATTATATTATGAAATAAATTAAATCAAGACAAGTGTAGGGTGATGATAACGTATAAATGTAATAAAATATATATGTACATTTGTAATACATATATTGTTTATTAAATAGATATTTGTTATAATATTATATAATTATTATTAAGTTAATAAATAAATAAAAACAAAAGAAACAAAGCAAAGAAGAAAAGAACAGAAGGCTGTTCGAAAATAGAAGGAAGAAAAGGGAAAGAAAAATAAAAAGGAGAAATCAGGGTTTTGAAGCTTTAAGCTTTAATTAGTAAGTCAATTAGGTCCTTTCTTTGTAATTTTGATGTTTTAGAAGTTTTAGAACAAAGTTTTGTTGAAATTAAGTTGAAATTTTGAATGTTATTAGATTATTGAAGATGATCCATGTTGAACAAATTGTTGAATTAGGAGTTTAATTGATAGAATTTCTAGTTAGAATTGATTACAGGATTAAATTGTAAAGTAAGCTATAAGTTTTGTGTTAAAGGGGCTAAATTGAAAGAAACTTTAAATTAGGGTTTTATTATGAACATTAGATAGTTAAGTTGAATTTGGTAGGAAATTGAATAAAAATGAAGTATAAATTGAGTTAGAAAAGTAAGTGAAATTAGTTAGGACCAAATTGAAATTAAAGTAGAAATTGAATAGAAATTTAATTATTTAACGTAAATTAGTGTTGTATTAATAGTATAAATTGTTTTAATTCTCGTAACTAGCAAATTTAATGTAAATTAGTGTTGTATTAATAGTGTAAATTATTTTAATTCTCGTAACTAGCAAAGAACCAGAGGCGTTGGCATAAAAAGGAAAAGAGAAGATTATCGAGGGGTAATCGCAAATTTCGGATTTGTATTACTATAATTCAAATTATTTATTATTATATGTTTTACTTAAATTATGTATTTAGTAAGTGAATTATGAGGTAAGTATTATTGTTGAATTAGAATGAAATTGAGTTAAATGATGAGTATATGTGTGGAAATATGTATTTGAATGGAAAAGTGATTGGATTGGAAAATGTATGAGAATGTTAATTCAAATAGAGAAAGTGAGTGAATTGAAATATGAAAATTAAATACCCTATTAACTAGTTGGGCTGAGTCGAATATAGTTGGCATGTCATAGGATTGAAAGAATTTGGGGATTTTTCAGCTTGGTCGAAGAGACACTGAAGTCACTATATTTCTTCGGACTATCCGAGAAGGCACTAAGTGTCTCTCTGGTGTGTTTGGGTGGATTATTCTAGTGTGTTTGAGTTGATTAATCTGGTGTGTTTGGGTGGATTATTCTGGTGTGTTTGGTTGGATTATTCCGGTGTGTTTGGTTAGAATCCGTGTATCCGCCAAGGTCTGAGTCTTGTTAATAGGGTTGAATAAATGAAATGAGAAAATCGAATGAATTTGATCGATTGAACTATTGAAAGTAAGAGAAAATGGAATTATGATTTGAAATGTGAATTGAAATTGAGATATGAGATTGAAAGCTTAAACCAAAGGTTCATGATTTGATTAAAGATTTAATAGATGATATGTGATGTCATTTGATGAAAGACTATTGTTGAGATATGAAATTAAAGTATAAATTAACACATATGACTTATATTGTTACATGTTTGATGTCTATTATTTATTATAGTTTTTATAATTTGAATTATGGTAATACCACTAAGTATAGACATACTCAGCGTACGATTATTTTCGTGCGCAGGTTAGTAGAAGTCAAAGGTCTCGGTTTAGCATCCAGATCAATCCCAACTTCAGCACAACTTTGGTGATGATTTTTTTTCCTTTTGGTAAATGTGGCATGTACCTAGGTCATATACATGGGTCATATGATTTTGATTATAAAATATGGATGGTTTGTAATGTTTTGAACTTAGTTTAAATGAAATGGTATATAGTATATTATAAAATTTGGCATTAAGTTTAAATGGAAAATGAATGAAGTTATTAGTCAAATTGAATGATATTATGAATGTTTAATTATTAAATTACTATGTTAATGAATTGGATATGATTTAGGTGTATTCGAGTATAAATTGTTTTGGTTGTGTCATTGGTTTTGGATTGGTTGCGGTTTGAAATTGCAGGGAAGGTTAGATGTTTATAAAGGAGGTTATATTGAGCTCAAAAAAAATTTCGGAGTATTCGAGTAAGTCCCGATTTACTTCTAGCACGTATTTTGGGCGTCGAAGGTCCATCAAAAGGGACTTAATAAATTAATTATTGTATGTATATTAATTATTATTATATTAATTGTAAATTATTTGAAATGTCTGGTAATGCTCCGTAACCCTGTTTCGGCGACGGTTTAAGGTTAAGGGGTGTTACAACCTATCAGTGTGTCAACATCCTAATTTTTTTTAAATACTGATATAATTATATGCTAGTATGATACGGTTTGAAAAAAATACATGTGTGTCGGCCATCTAGTGTCCAAAATCTCAAAAATTATTTTTTTTAAACAGAAAAAAATAGTGGTGTTGGTCATCTAGTTCACATAACCTAATTTTACTATTTATTTCAGGCTATTTAAGTGATTGTTTTTTAACTAAAATCATTTACGTAAATAATTATTATTTTTCATTTGGGTAAAATAGCTATAATGGTAAAGATGTCGAATTTCTTAATAATAACAAATGGAACATGGTGTATCAGCTAAAACAGGAGCTAAAATGAATCAAAGTTCAATTTGTGTAATCTTTTGCCTAATGTGATTTGTGGTGTTTTATATCTATTTTAATGTTGTTTTGGGGTGAAATACCCATATATGTTGATTTTTAATTAAAATTATTGAATTAGGTCAAATTTTTTGAAATTTATTAGAAGAGGCTAATTTTAAAAAGAGTGTGTAAAATGCGTCCAACTAGACAAATTTTCAATGGATTTTGTAGGAAAACGCTTTTAGCTGGACGCGCTTTCTTATTCAGTCTACAAAGCGCGTCCAGCTAGACTTGTTTTTTCTATTTGCTCTCATCGATTGGTTTAGGGTTTTTAGGGGTTTTGCTTTAGGGTTTTTTTTCTAGATCTTTTAATTTTTAACTTTTTTATATACTCTTCAAGATTTTTTTTTATAATTTTTATATTTGTTAAAAATATAAAAGTTGGAATTTATATAAATATTTTAAATTTTAAAAATTATTTTGAAAATTTTAAAATTACCTATGTAATTTTTTAAAAATTTTTATAAGAAAGATTAATTTGTTCATTTTCAAAATTGACAGGAGCCAAAAGCATATTTATATCAATCTATTATTCAAATTGTAAAATTTAACTTGATTCAAACTTGAAACTCAAATTACTTATTCGAGTTAACTCCAATAACTCGAAATCCAATTTTTTTCGATTTTCGAATAAAATTGAGTTTTGTTCACCCTAGAGGAACAAGTAAATATGCTAAAAAATGTGCATATTTCTGAAAATATTATCCCAGGATATTTGACCAATTTTGGGGTGAGGGGCAATTTTGCAAGGGGGTTGATAATGGGAGAGTTTGGGACCTGAAATTTTGTCCAGTTGGACGTGCTTTGCTGACTCGGTAGGAAAATGCGTCCAGTTGGAAGCGTTTTCCTGCAAAATTCGCTGAAAACGTGTCCAATACACTCTCTCCAAAAGCGGACTATTCCATTAAATTTCGAAAAAAAAGGTCTAATCTGATAATTTTGGTTAAAAATAAGCATATATGAGTAATTCACCCGTTGTTTTGCCGTCACATAATTTTTTGTATTATTTTTTTATTTGAACCAACGCTGTTCAATTTTAATATAAAGATTAGGGTAAATTATAAAATTATTCACTCAACTATTAACGTGTTTTTATTTTGGTCATTAAACTATAAAATTTTCAATTTCGTCAATAACATTTTAGATTGTTTCTGTTTTGGTTACTCTTTATTAAATAGTTAACTGAAGTGATGATGTGGTCTTTTTTAGCTAGTATAATAACACATTTAGTCCTCAATAATTACACATTCTATCAATTTGATTTTCATTCTAAATAATTCAATAAATTTAACCTTTTACGTTTTCAAATTCTATCAATTTGATCCTCAAACACATATAATTAAATATAAATATAATTAAATATAAATATAATTAAATGATTATTATATATTTTGAAAAAGTACAAAATATAATATTATTTTTATATATTTATAAAAATAATACTAGCAATTCTATCACAAGTGTATTGATGTGGAAACCACTATTTAGAACACAAATGTATGTTTAAAAATAACATACAATAAGTAATAAATTGTTTGGTTTGAAACTAGTTAATAATAACACATGAAATATGTGCGATATTAAAATAAAACATAGATTAAAATTTAAATAAAATGAAATTTACACACATAAATACTTCGGATTAAAAATGCTAAATAAATACATCAATCCTAAATTGGTGTCGAGATAATGTGTGAAACCAACTCAATCAACGACATTATTAATATAGAAATTCTATCACACACGTTTGCACGTGAAAACCACATATTTAGAATGCATGAATGCGTTTATAAATAACATACAATAAATAATGAAATATAAGATTGAAACTAATAACAATAACGCATATCAATATGCACAAAATTAAAATTAAAAAATTGTTTAAATTGTAAGTAAAAGAAAATTTAAATAGGTAAACATATCATATTAAGAATATTAAATGAATTTCAATTGTTTATCATAGCATTGTCTTTTTTCTTGAGTTGGTATCGAGTTGACTTGTGACACTAACTCAATCAACAACATTATCAATAAGATTATGACATACCAACGATGTGGGTGAAAATAATTATATAATATATTTATTAAGAATTGAAATAAAAAAATAAATGTTATTTTAGTTGAAACGACAAAGTTGAGAGCATATATGCTTGTTGTTTTGGGTTCAAATCCCATCATAAGCATAATTTTTTTTTAATTTTATGTAAAAGACAATGTAACACCCTAAACCTGGCCTAGACGTTATGACCCAATCTGAGAGGTCACATGATAGTACTTTTGCAATCGTGTTTGTTGAGTGAAAACCATACCAGTAAACCAATCTTTGTTATGTTTAAAAACATGTCCCTTTTACGCGGAAGCTCTAGAAAACATTCTATTTTAGGAAAACCCATTTATTACTTTCAAAATCCTTAGTCTTAGGAAAAGCCATTCGTTTTTGGTGAAAATCGAATTTTGGCCATACTTGTGTAAAATATATTAAATTATCGACAATTTAAAAACCCAAATAAAAATTGAAAGTCCATAGTCCTTAAATTACATCAAAATCCCCCAATTTAATAATGATAATCCATATAATAAAAGCTTAAAGAAAACGTAAAACCCAAAGGAGAGTGGCAGTGGTCACCGTCGAGTCCTCCGGTATACCGATCCATCTACTGCTGGGGGTTACCTGAACAGATTAAACAAATAAGGGGTGAGTTTTTGCAAACTCAGTGTGTAATCCCCACAGACAGCATGCATACAATCATACATCAAATAACAGATAATAAGGGCTGGAGCCCATTACAGAAACGGTGTGGACCTTAGCCCGCTCAGAAACAAAATCAAATACATTTGGGCCTTAGCCCATATAGATAAACATAACAGATCAGAAAAACATAATCATGCCCACCAATCCTGCACACCATCTCGGTCCAACCCTACACACCATGTGGGGATAAAATCAATCCACCCAACCTCACACCAAAAATTAACCCAGCCAACCCTACACACTAAGTGGTACCGTAATGCGGCACAAGTCAGAAATATGCATCATAGCTTCCAGATATCAGGCTTAGAAGCCTTTTCGATATTTCCTTCACTTTATCAATCCCACCCCAATGCAATGCAACATACATAAATGGTATGCTATAATGCAAATAAACAAATCATACATCAATATTCAGAATAATACAGTATACATGCTAAGTATCTCATGCTTAAATCACATATCATATGAACAGAGTACAGAATTAGGGTCTAAATAATGCTTACCGACCCTACAACAGGTCACAGTCGACTTGGGCGACCCGTGCAACCTTACAGTACATTTCAGAGGAATGGGCTCACACGCCCATGTGGCCTACCCGTGTGGACTCATACGCCCATGTGGCCCAAACGGCCCAAATTGGCCTTATCCGTATGGATCACATGGCCTGGCCCAAAATCCTACACACCTATGTGGCCCACACTACCCAATTGGCCGAGCCGGTGTCTCGCACACAGCCTCGCCGGCCATCACACGGCCATATCTATCGTGCTCGTGTCGCGCACACATGACCTGGTTCGTCGTTTACACTGCCGTGTATCGACACACGGCCTATTACACGAGCAGTTTACACGCCCCTGTGGCGTCGACAGTAAGCTTTTTGGCTTTCGCCGAATCCCGTTTTTTGTGCAATCAGAGTACACACCTGGTTCATTTTAGACGTGTTTGTCCTCCTAATGCTTCCAGAACCTATAATCGATCAATTCAAATCCAAAATTAGTCACTTAAACGTTATTCGATTGAAAAGTTAGCGAGGTATTTGGGCCTAAACTGTTGAATCCCTTACCTTAAACGAGTAACGATAATTCCTTGCTGCCAAACCTGAGAACCATTCCACAGCACCTTAATCATCCCCTAATCAGCAAACAACACCATTAGAACTCCATTACTCATCAGAATGAAACAAAAAGAATACCTCTAGACTTACTGAATACACACCAAACACTAAGTTGAGCGACAATTATGGAAGATAGGCCAAAAATTGAAATAAATGAAAATGGGAAAAGTAAAAATGACAGCAAAGAGAAAGGTAAGAAGGAAAAACGGCAGAGAGAATTTCTTGAATGAGGAAACCGACTATTTTTCTGAAGCAAAAAGATATGGTCAATTTTTTGGTGATTCCTCTCGCATCCCCTGATTCACTCCTTAATTCTCCCAACCCAACTTCCCCTACTCAGATTTTTAGTAAAATACAAAATCTTAGCCGAAATTTGCAGCAAAATAATCCTTTTTTTCCATACAAAGATTCGAACACGGGACTTCAAGCAAGCTGACACTCCACTTAACTACCAGACCAGCATGCCCGTTCTAATAAGCTTTTACAAACAATTAAACTTAAGCCTAACTACCAAAGATAAGGCTTTATTCAATAAAAACCCAAAATTTAGCCCAAGTTTTGACTTGAACTTGGGATCTCCCCAACATACCTAAAGCACACAACCACTAAAGTGGACAGATGTTTGTGTCAAATTAAAGCATAAACATATTCAGATATTTTTTGTGCCACAAAATTACAAAAAGCCAGAATTAAGAATTTGGGGCATTACAGACAAAAATACTCTTAAGTTGATATTTATTACTTTATTAAAATAGCGGCATTTTGGTAGCTCCTTATCTGAGTTAGGACCTATTTATGGGTGACACCAACTCTACCAGAAAATTTATATATAGAAACTCAATCAGAATCTTTATATATAGTATTCACTTAATAAAATGGCATATTAGTTATTTTCTAATTGAGTTGGTAAAAAATAGTAATCATTTAATAAAAGGGTATATTAGTCATTTCTTAACCAAGTTGATACCTGGTTAACCCGTAACAGCAACTCAGACGAGGGCTTTATTACTAGTAAGTATAGATAGTATCCGTATACAAATTTCGTTAGAAAAACATTTTATGTTAAAAGTTTACTTTTTTTTAACTTTACTCAAGAATTATTATTAGTGTAAAAGTAAATAATTTGTTTATAAATTCATTAAACATGAGTTCAATCCTTGCACATGTTAATTTCGATTATTTTATTTAAAAACTATATAAAAGTATGAAAAGACAAAAATGCCATCGAAATAATAATAGTAGTCATTTAATAAAATGATATATTAGTTATTTTCTAACCATGTTAGTACTCGATTAACACGTGATACCAACTCCATCAAGGATTCTATTAATAGTATTATATGTGTTTATATTTAATTATAATTATAAGCCTTAAATATGCATTTAGCCCCTGAACTTGACATCTTCTCACAAGTTGATACTTATGAATTTTTTTGTCCCAAGTTGGTATCAAATTTTTATTCAAGAATTTAGTCTTCACATATTTGAAATTTAGTCTTCGTACATTTGAAATTATAGAGTAAATATTTGAAGATGAAAATATACTCCATGTCTCTGTAGTCTTTGTACATTTGAAATTTAGGTTTTGTACGTTTATTTTAGGAATTTAGTCCCTCTATTTATTGAATTTAAAAAGTCAAACCCAAATTTTAAGACTATTAAATTTTTCTGTTAAATTCGTTGGTGTGACATTTTGAAATAAAAAAAAAAAAAGCTCACTTAATAGCCATGTAACAAAAAAAAAGGCATTTGCAATGGACTTGAATTTAACAAATGATTTTATTAGTGTTTATAACTCTTAAAAGTTATATCAACATTTTAATCAAGTAAAATATTTGGACTAATCAATAACATTGTAAAAGTTGAGGTACCAAATTATATATAAAAAAAGTTGAAATATAAAGATTAGATCTTAAATTTGAGTGTAGCACATATACCAAAATTAGAATTTAACCATTGTTATATAATCTTAAAATTGAGGGTAACATACAGACTAAAATTGAAAATTTATCATTCTTCTAAATAATGAAAAAAAGAAGAACAAGAAGAGGAAGAATAAGATGACCATTTTATATAGGTGAGGATTACATAGAAACCAAAATTCAAACTTTACCATTTTTTATATAATGCAAAAGGATGAAGAAGAAAAAAAAGGAAAAACAACCCATGTGTCAACCAAGGAAGGTCCAAATATATAGGTATATAGATTACAGATAGTACTATTTACTTACAAAAAAATAAAATGTAAATAGCAAAATAATAATCACATTTTAAATTCTTGGACAGAATGATGTATGGACCAAATAAAGTAAGTTATCCTAATATCTCTAAACGGTATTTTAAAAAATAATAAGACTTATGTCAAAATATGTTAAGAATTGTTAAAATAGGTACCAATTGTTACCATTTAGTAACTTTTAAGGTTTTTTTTATTAATTTAGGTATCTAAAATTTTAGTTTGTTACCATTTTATGATGTCGTCCCGAAGAATCTGTATACCGTTTCCATAGTGTCACCCCAAAGGACCAATAAATAACCGTTGTCACGGTGTCACCTCGAAGAACCAGTAGATATCTGATCACGACGTCACTAAACTCCCTTGAATCCCATAACAATCTGTCCATCCCTCTATTATGTCAATTTTTCCTATCTCCATCTACACCGTCAAAGTAACTCCCTTCAGACTCTGCATTTTATAAACATACATTTCACACAAGTCATTGTACTTATTACTATAACATACAGTACGCCATTTATCTATACGTTAATGCACAACCACATTTGGCATTTAGAGAAGATACTTGCAAACATCCATATATTTTCACAACTTTATACATGCATGGTATATTTATTCACCGTGATCATACACATCCATGTATTCAGATTGAACTCATAGCGGACACTTGAATAGAATATTCCAAAACATCAACAACAAAAACTGAAGCGGAATACAAAAACTCACATTAAATCTTTCATCTTCGTCAACTTAGCTTGTCCAAATGCCAGAGCCTTCTTCGTCATAGCAACTAAGCACAACAACCAGATATAACGGTTAAACCAAGGTATTCAAACCTTAAAACCTTGAATCCATTATTATATAGAAGCTTTTCAGGAATTCTTACTTCTCTTTTTCTCTAATTTACGAGTACAGAGTGACTTAGGAGCTTACCAGCTTACTGGATTCTTTAGTTTCCAAACTTGAGTCTCACTTTTACATCCCTATGTAGAGCTTTCCTTAATTTCCTGTTCTTCGGAGAAACCGAAGAAGACGATATAGACGAGAAGAAAGTTATAAACAGAATTAGAAAAATTCTTTTGTAGAAAGATCCCTCCTCACACAAACACATATATATCCCTACTTTGTACAGTCTCCATAGTCTAAAATAACTGTCCATCGCTAATAATTTTGTCTCTCACTAAGGAATCAATTGGTTTCAACACAATCGAACCAGAATTGAAACTCAACTAATTATCAATCAACCACAAAGATTTCTAAGTTTTCTAGTAGAGCCTGTCGACTTTCTATTTTATTTAATTAACTCCCAACTCTTCCTTTTACTTCGAGACTTAAATGAAAATCAGGTGTGGCATTTTTCATGGTTTCAATTTGCGTCCCACGACATTCTCCCCTACCCATTCTTACAATGCCCTTGTTGCGTCCTTAAAATGACACTAGTCTAACTTGTCTTGGAACTACCACGGCGCCTCAGCTAATTTCTAACCATTCTTTTTGTTGGGTAGTTTCGCTCCTTGAAACATTTACCTCGGTTTATGTCTCTACCATAGCCTAACTAAAACTGTTTCTTTTTTTTTTTTTGGACATCTTGATTGTAGGAGCCCACTTTTCTTACTTACTCCTGTTGCCTCGATCAGGATCTCTTTGATCCTTACAAATAGGCTTTGGCACACCTACATTGAACACCGGGTTAACATTGAGTATTACTGCTAACTTTAATTTGTAAGATCTTCGACTTACCCACTTCAAAACTCTAAAAGGACCCTTGTGTCTTTGCCAAGACAATGGTAAGTCATAATGTAAAATACTAGATAAATGTTTGAGATGTACCTCGCTCGTAGCATTTACACGATCTGACTGCCCAGTTTGCATCACTAGTTTTTTCCCAAAGTTTGATACATAACCCACCCCTCTTATAGGTGAGAGCCCTACTGATAACTCAACAGGTTTCACAATGATTTGCCGCACCTCTAGCATTTTTATGAAGGTCTTTGTAGCACTCAAGTCTACCAAGCCAATGTTCTTACCACAGTAAACATATTTGATTAGTTGAATTACTAACAATACCTTAGTACCACCTTTTTCATCCCAACTCATCAGCACAATGCATTATCATTGACGAGTATTGAATATACATATGAAATCGACAATTGGGACCTCTTTACTCTCACAACTCATTGTGTTACTCTTACAATTAAGACCTCTTTAGAATTAACAATATTGGTCTTCTTATTTAATTTGCTAACAAAGAGACCAAGTTTACCCTTAACCTTTTTTTTTATATATAAAAATTAGATGCATCTGTATTAATAAGAGCACTCATCATTTGCCCATCGATGTCGATGTCCATAAACATCAACCATTTCTATTTGTGTAACACCCCTTACCCGTGTCCGATGCTGGGACGGGGTATGAGGCATTATTGTACTTAACTTGCCCGAATGTGTAAAATTGAACTATAAAATTTCATTTCTATTTAAAAAATTTCCATACATCCTCTTAAAAATCCCTATCATGGGCCTACGATGCCCAAAACATACATCGGGAGTGGTTTGAAACCAATCCGGGAACTTTCGGGCACTTAGAAAATTTTTGCTCAAAACAGGGTCACACTCCCGTGTGAGGTGGGACACGCCCTTGTGGGCAGGCTGTGTGGTCACACACGCCCATGTCCCTAGCTCGTGCGGAATTTATTTTTTAATTCAAACCTACAGGGGTTTTCACATGGCCTGGCACACGCCTGTGTCCATAGCCCGTGTCCTTCACACGACCACGGTACGCACGTGCCTTATCCCGTGTGTGAAAACCTGGACATTCTGTTTATGATGCCAGCATTCAATTTTGGGCACACAGCCAAGCCACATGCCCGTTCTCTAGGCTGTGTCCTCCACACGGTTGAGACACACGATCGTGTCTCTACCCGTGTGTTTACTACTGGGCATTCTATTTTGCATAATTTAGGTGCAGGGGACACACGGCCTACCAACACGCCCATGAGGTTGATCGTGTGTCACACACAGCCTAGGCACACACCCGTGTGCCCACCTGTATGGACAAATATAGGCTATTTTCCAAGACCTTGGCCACTCTGAAACTTAACCAAACAAAAGGCCAACTTTAATGACGCATAATATAACATTTATAAACATTAAATACCCAAAACTTTAGGCATTCTCATGTCACAAAATACATACAATAATTATGCATTCATCATCATTCATCCTTCCTACCTAATTGTGCAATTTCATGCTAACACCATTGATATTTACTTTGCAAAGTTAAACTTAATCAATATTAGCCCATTTCCAAAGGCCATTACAACTTGTCTTAAGTAATATCAATAGCCAACATATTTGGCTACCCAAAATGACAAATATCAAAATGAACAAGTTTTCTATACATGACATACTCAAAATAACTAAACTATACTATACCAAAATAGATGGCTTGATAGTGTGACTTCAAGCTCCGACTTTTAATGATCCCCGAGCTAGCTTCGCAAGATTACAAGGAAAAGGGAAAAGAAAGGGCGTAAGCATAATTGCTTATTAAGTTGCATGAAATAAAATAGTAACATAAGTCATAGAATGAGCATCCAAATAAAGTATCATGAAGTATCATATAAATTCTTTACACAATAACATGGCTTACTCATACTTTTTCTTACTAACACATTCATATCATTTCGTATTCTTACTCATGCTTTTCTCACCCTCATACTCATATCATTATGTGTTCATTTTCTCGTAACTTAGTCATATACACATGTATCACTCATCACAAAACTTTAGTCCTTCTCGTTAAATTTATCACTAGAATACTATTCTTGTTAAATTACTTAGAATACCGAAGGATACCTGAAATATCATTCTCATGATAAGATGCAATTCCGTATCCCAAATATGGTCTTATATGGGATCTCAAGTCGATGCCGAAGCCATATCCCAGATATGGTCTTACACGGGATCTCATATCGATGTTGATGTCATGTCCCTGACATGGTTTTACACAAGATCGTAAACTGATACCGATGCCATGTCCAAGACATGGTCTTACACGGGATCACTCTTAGATGCCAATGCTATGTCCCAGACATGGTCTTACAGGGGATCTAAGTCTCGTCTCGGTGCTGACGCCATGTCCCAGACATGGTCTTATACAGGACCACATGTCGATGCCAATGCCATGTCCCAGACATGGTCTTACATGGGATCTCAATTTGGTGTCGATGCCATGTCCCAGACATGATCTTACACCAGACCTAAAAATTCTCATGTCATGACTATGGTATCCCTCGTATGCTCTAAAATTTAACTGGGATTTCTCTATTATAGTATCATCATTTCTCTATAGAAATCATATCAATAAATCTCATGAAAATAACATGAATTTCATAAAATAACATCACAATAAATTTTTATAATTCATAACACTAATTTATTACATACAACTTACCTCGGATCCAAAATAGGGGTGAATATTCGATTTAATCCACTACCTTATTTTTTCCCAATTTCGGTTCGGACTTCGTGTTTCTTGATCTAAAATGACAAATTTCACTTATTTAGTACTCACATTGGCTAAATAGCCCAAAATTCATACTTTAGCAAAATTTATAATTTTGCCCCTAAACTTTTGCATATTTGCAAAATGGTCCCTAGACTTGTATAATGAAATTCACTTATTTTATTGGTTATCCAAGCCTAGCCGAAACTCATTTGTATTCATAACAACCCCTATTTCTCATCAATTTACACTTTTACTACACATTTTCCTACTTTTACTACACATTTTCCTACGTTTACAATTTGGTCCCTATTAGGGATTTTCATGAAAAATCACCTAGTAAAAGATGTTTACTACACTTTAAACTTTCATATTCTACCACTAGGCTCAAATTCTTACATGTCATGCATGGGTATATTTTTGAACATAAACCCTAACTCAAATTAGTGGTAGAAATAACTAAATTAAGTTACGAGGATTTCAAAAATACGAAGAGAAACAAAAACAGGGCTAAATTGCACTTACTAGTGAGCTTGAAAATGAAAATAAACCCTAACTATGGAGTCCCTTAAGTTTCGGCAGCCTTGGGAAGAAGATGAACAGAATTTTGCTTGTTTTTCCCTTTTTATTTCATTAATTAACCAAATGACCAAAATGCCCTTATGCCCTTTCTTTAGAAAATTTTCCTTCCTTGGGCATTTTTTTCCATCATAACATAAAATGGTCTAATTGCTAAATAAGGGCCTCTAATAAATTTTTTAATGCTATTTCATCCTTAAAACTTCTAGAAACTCATATTTTGTAATTTTTGCAATTTAGTCCTAAAGGACAAATTAATTACTATTTCATAAAAATTCCTTCATGGAATTTTCTCACTATCATGAAATCATATCATAAACTAAAAAATAATCGTGAAATATATTTTTCCACTTTGAATTTGTGGTTTCGAAATCACTATTCTGACTAGACCCTAATTCGGGATGTTACAATTTGTGATCCCTTTTGCTTTTGCAGAATTGAGTATCACTGATCCAAGCTTCAATACCTTTTCATCATCAAGCTCCACCTTTTCTTCTTTATTGATTGTGGATATCATAGATTGATCTAGACAATCTTGTATCCTATATGGAACACAACATAAAAAGTACTTCACTAGCTTTTTTTCATTCTCTTTTTTATATTGTGGTTTCTCATTATCACCACGCTTACCATTTTTACCATTTTCATTTCTATCATGTTCTTCCCCTACCATTACCTGTCTCTTTGGGCTTGGAAGACTAGAATTTGTCTTTTCCCGGACCAAGCTCAATAAATTACTCTATCTCGGCCATAGTTATAGTAAGTTAAGTGATATATTGTTGGTACAACTCATATTTTGCCCACAACTTCAACCCATCTTCAAACCAGTTGAATGCTTCTTTCGTCTCAAGTAAGAGATTTGAAGCATAAATTTACTAAAGTCTTTGACATACTCTTGAATAGTACATTGTTGCGTTAACTGATGTAACTTAGCCCAAGCCTCATTCCCGACATACTATAGGTAAAACTACTTTTTCAACTTCTTTTAGAACTTCTCCCAAGTTTCAATTAAGTACCATATCGTCTCTCATCTATGAACTTATGATGCCACCATAAGAGCAACATCAGTAAAAAAATTGCAACAGTATTTACCTCAGTGGCATCATTCTCAATGCATATTGCTCGAAAGTATTATTTCATCCCTAGAGAAAATTGTCCACATCCCTCGTAAACCTTATCCCATTAAACTCTTTCGACTCAGAGACATCCATTTTAGCTACTTATAAATTGAAGCTAGCCTCCCTTTACCCATAGCAAACCTGCACATAATAAGCTCCTCAATTATTGACACAATGACTTCAATTTCCTCCTTCACAGCAATGATCTTAACTTCGAGAGCATCACTCCTCTTAGTTAGCTTCTCTGTCTAATTATTTATAGCAGTATTGAGGGTTCCTTTTATCACATCTAAATTGGAACTAAGAGCCTCTACCACATATACTCGGAGTTGTTCTTTCATTGAGTCCAACTCATCTGTGCATCCATCAACTATTTCGAGTGTTTCATTCACGCCACCTATGGGTTCCTCAAGATTGGTCACCCGGCCTTTCAAAGCCAACGGAGTATACCTTGATTTGTTAGTTTTTTGTCCCTCCCATGGGTCTCTCTAGGTTCAATCTACTCATCTACTCTTTTTGTCATCTCAACTGGTGTCTTCAAACCTAGGCACGGATACTAATTGTCATAGGGCTAAAACTTTAGCCGATCAAATCGCGGGACCTTAGGCGATTCATTTACTTCAAATCTGCTAAGTCAGCCTAACTCCTGAAAGTGAGAATTTACAAAAGAAATTCTCTAAGGTATTGAAATAAAGTGAAAGAAAACTCTTAAACGAAGAAGGAAAAAGCAAATAGAAAAGCCACAAGAGAACTAAGCACACCAAGTGTTTGAGTAAATTTTCTCAAAGTATATTTAATAACTATGAATGGAATGGTTACAAATAAAGGAGAATACTTCTATTTATAGTTGCGCTCTCCCAAATCCAATGATACAATTTAAATTATATTGACGGTCGAGATTAAAGCCTATTAACAAGATAAGAGTCCTAAATGATTTAAACTCTATACAATCTTATCCCTTAGGATTACATGTAACACCTTCAAGCCGATTCAGTTCATCGGATCCGGATCCAGGAGTCACGTTATAATATAGACTTGCACTTAACTTATTCATATGAAATTTCAACAGATACATCTTAATTATCTCGGCCTAACAAATTTTCATCTGAGCATACAAAGTGTTATTAAAATCATATGAATAAGGTTTTCACTTGGCAGGTACTTACAAGTACATATATCCCACTTATTCTACCTATAAATGATATTACTGGTAACATTTATATTACTAACACAATCCATACATGTAACACCCCTTACCCGTATTCCACGTCGGAATAGGGTACGAGGTATTACTAGGCTTAAATACACATGAACATATAAAATCGAGTCATGAATTTTCGTTCAAATTTAAAACTTTTCAATTTCCATCTCAAAGTCCTTTATATGAGCCTACAAGGCCCAAAACATACACTGGTAATGGTTCGGGACTAAATTGAGAACTTTTAAAACTTTTTGAGACATTAATAAAATTTTCATATTTTGGAGAGTCACACGCCCATATGGGCAAGCCATGTGGTCTCACACGCCCGTGTGGCTCAGGACATGCCCGTGTCCTCTACCTATGTAACTCTCTGTTTATGACGTCATGAAACATTTAGGGGCACACAGCCAAGTCACACGCCCGTGTACTAGGCCGTGTCCTCTACATGGTTGAGACACGCGGCCGTGTCTCTGCCCATGTGGCCAACACTTAGGCTATTTTCCAAGCCCTTTTATGTTGCCCTTAATTCTTTGCATTATTGTACATTTCATAGACACATATAATACCCTCAAATATTCTCAATTTAATCATCAAACACATATAATATATGTCACTAACCATTCATGATAAACATATATGATCGTATCAAAACATTTCCACATGCATACATATGTAGGCTTACATATTCTTAGCCAATATGAGCCATATCTCATGGCTATATACAATGTAGCAATATAAGCCAATACATTTGGCCAATTCACAAGACTACTTATCACTAATAACTAAGTCTCTATACATGCCACTCACTCGTATGCACACTTAAAATTTGTCATTACCCCGAATTAAAAATTTGATAGTGTGACGCTGTCTCCGACGATCTCCAACCCCAAGCCAACCTGACAACACTAAGAGAAATGGAAAGGAGGGAGTAAGCTTTATAGCTTAGTAAGTTGGCATATAATAATAAGCAATTAATCAACATGATTTTTTTCCAATCCTCTCAATTAAAGGTGATCATTGGTTGGGTGGCCTAGCTTGGCCTAAAGGCTCGCCCGAAAAATGGGAGGGTTTGGGTAAAAATATAGGCCCGAAATATAAGTTTGGGCAAAAATACGAGGCCCATTTAGAAAACAGGCCGGGCCTCGGGCCAACCTTTTTTGGCTCGGGCCCGACCCGGCCCGATCGAATTATATAAATATATATTTTTTATTTTTTTAACCATATTTTTAGTTCTAACTTGTTTCAATTTTAATATAACCACTTTTTATTATATTTTTAATTTGTGTATTGTTTTAAGAATTGTTTGTTTCATTTTTATTTTGTTTCTTGTTTTAATATTTGTTTTTATGTTTTTAAATGTATTTAATTTATTATATTTTTAAATTTTTTAATGAAATAAGAAAAAAATTAATATGGACCGGGCCGGGCTCGGGCCTAGCATTTTTATTCTAGGCCGGGCCTGGACAAATTTTCAGGCCCATATTTTGGACCGGGCTGGGCCCAGGCCAAGAAAGCGGGCCAAAATTTTTTTCTAGGCCCGGCCTGAACCTGGCCCGGCCCGGCCCATGATCACCTCTACTCTCAATGTATTCTTAAGAAAATAAAATCATTATTTCACATGTTTCCACTTTTTACTCATGTTCATCTTAGGTTGTCTTCCTTGAGTCATAGTCGCTAAATTAATTATATATTAAGATACAAAACTCGAAATTAAGTTCCATAAATTTTCCCTGAAACTATACTCACATACTTTCTTGCCATCAAATTTCTAGAAATTTTTGTTTTTCCAATAAGTACAGTTTATTCTTTAAAATCTCTCCTATTTTGCTATCCGACAGTTTCAACCCCTCATCACTAAAATTTTATTATATCCTCATACGGGATTCGAATGATGTTCTCGTTTGCTTTTCTTGGAAGTATACCATTCAGGGTTTTAAAAATATAAATTCTAACCCATAATTATTTTTATATAATTTTTAGTGATTTTCCAAAGTCGGAACAGGGGATTTCAAAATTATTCTAACCCTGTCTCTCTAAAACTCAAATATCTCATAATATAAAATTCTTTTTCTTACTTGTTTACTTTATGTGAAAATAGATTCAATAAGATTTAATTTCATATCTCATTTAGCCTCTAATTCAATTCACACTATTTTTGGTGATTTTTTAAAGTCATGTAACTGCTGCTGTCCAATACTATTTGACAGCTAATTTCACCCTTTCATGACTTCATTGTTTTAGCTTCTTTTTAAACATACATGTTATCAATCAAATTTGTCACATTCTCGTACATCATAGATATAGACCTATATTCACAAGGTCATGCTCATATGTGTAACTTACTTATGCTCTTTCTTACCGACAATTCATATTATACCGGGCCCATTTCTCGTAATTTCTCATGTGTACCTGTATCACTCATCACATAAATTTTGTCTTTCTCGTTAAATTCATCAACTTGAATACTTTTCCCGTTAAATTACTTAAAATATTGAAGGATACTCAAATGTCATTCTCATGATATGATGCCAATGCCATATCCTAGATATGGTCTTACATGGGAGCACATGTCGATGCCGAAGCCATATCCCAGATATGGTCTTACACGGGATCTCATATCGATGTCGATGTCATATCCCAGACATGGTCTTACACGAGATCATTATCTGATGTCGATGCCATGTCCTAGACATGGTCTTATACGGGATCGTAATCTGATGCCGATGTCATGTTCCAGACATGGTCTTATATGAGATCACTCTTAGATGCCAACGCCATGTCCCAAACATGGTCTTATAGGGGATCTAAATCTTATCTCGGTGCCGACACCATATCCCAGACATGGTCTTATATGGGACCATATGTCGATGCCAATGCCATGTGTGACAGCCCT
The DNA here is from genome assembly GCA_020496765.1 of Gossypium stocksii. NCBI lineage: Eukaryota > Viridiplantae > Streptophyta > Magnoliopsida > Malvales > Malvaceae > Gossypium > Gossypium stocksii. Next base: position 58,253,443 of record CM035630.1, read on the forward strand.
AATTTGACCCTAGTCAGAAAGTGGTTTCGGGACCACAAAACCGAGTCACAAAAATAATTAAATGCTACGTTCTATGTTTATTATTTGTGAAATTTCATGTGTGAAAATATCGTGTTCTGATTTTGTTATTTGAATGTGGAATTAGTTAAAAAAAAGACTTGTTTAAGAAACCTTGAAATGTGATAGGTAAATGAGTAGTGGCCAAATATTATATGGCTTATTAATATAGGGGACTTACATGTCAAATTGACCATTTTGAAGTTAATGGCCGGCCAACACATGCATGAAATCATTTTGTATTCATATTTTACTTTAGTTGGTGAGATTATATGTTAAAATAAATAAGCATTATAAAATATAATGATTTTATATTGAGAAAATAGGAAATTAATAAAAGTAAATAGGTGATGAAAACAAAGTTTTCATCCATTCTTTCTTTCATTTTGCCGAAATCTAAAGAACAAAATAAAACAAAAGGCTCTTTGATATTCGGCCTTGGTGAATCTAATTGGAGGTATGCTTGATTTTATTTCTTGATAATTTATGTGAAATTGAGTTAATTACTAAGCTCCTTTCACAGCCCATGACTCAATTTTTGTTATTGGTTTGAAGTGATGCATTCGGCCATGGGTTGTTTGAGTGTCTTTGATGGTGTTTGATGTTTTTGGTATTAAATGTGATGATAGATGAGTTGAGCTTGATGAATAAGGATAGTTGTGGCTAGATAGATAGATGGTAATCGATTATTAGAGTATAATGCAAGAATTGTACATGGTAGTTTACAATAAGGCTTGAATGGGAGATATAATTGCCGAATGATCAAGTAGTTAATGAATTGAATAAGTGTTTAAAATGTTATTTGGGTATTGGTGTTAAGTTGTAAAAATTCTTGTTAATTGTTGGAAGTATGTGTTTATTTGTTAAATTAGCTTATTCTATGGTCGAATGTGATATTTGGTCAAGGAATGGTTTAATTGAATGAATAAATAAAAGATGAGAGCATTCGATCATGGTGTTATGTGCTAGCATGATATGTATGTGTGATTTAGGTGAAAAATGATAATCTTTGTTTGAATAATTGCCGAATGACATTTTGGTGAATGAAATGAGTGATTGTTTGCAAAGTGAGATTATTGAAAGTTTGAATTAGATGAATTATAGTAATCGACTAATATGTTTATGTGGATATAGATGCTGAATGTGGACTTAAGAAATTAATTGTGGAATTTGTTGTTTATTTAGGCAATAGAAAGTATGAAATAGTCTTATGTGATACGTGTATATAAGTAGATGGAAAAGAAGTGTCGTATATTTTTGTGTATGGGATTAATTACATTTTGATTATAATGTGCATGATTATTACTATGTTTAATATGTGTGAAAGCCGAATATACTCATGATACAATGCTTGACTAGTTGATTAACAATAAGTTAAATTTGTTTAATTCAAGCTCAAGAGCATAAGGAGCCAATTTTGGATAAAGGGAAAGCGAAACTAGTCGATTAGTCAATCCGTAGTTATTCGATAAAATCCAAGGTAAGTTCTTAAGTGATTAAGTTTAATTCTTTTGTATGCTTATGAATTTAATGAATATACCAAAGATACTGTTAATCTTATATAATCAATATGCTGAATGAGTATTGATTTAAGGCTATAAGTCGAATGTGACTAGTAGAACTAATTTGAAATGGACGTAATGATACGATGTGTTTAAAGATAAATTTTGAAGAGTGAATTATACTGTATGTGATATATTAGAAGGAATGATATGATATTGAAATGGATATAATGGTATTGATTTGTAAGCAATAACTGTAAATTAGTAGATTTAGCATGGAGAACTTTAGGTTATAGCAGTGGTGTAAATTTGAAAATACACTAAAAATAGTGGGAGATGAGTTATAGGCTGAATAAAATATTTATAGGCTGAATAAAATATGTAATTAAAGCCTAATGAATCTAGTACCTTATAAAGGAAACCGTGAAAGTAAAAGAAATACCTAAAATGAGATATTTGAAGTTGGGTGAGATGGGGTCAGAATGACTCCGAAATCCCCTATTTTGTTTTTAGAAAATCATTATAAATTTTAAAAAAATATCTATGAGATGAAATTTATATGCTTAGAATCCTTAATGAGTCTATTTTCAAAAGAAATAGACAAGAACATTATCCGAATCCTGAACTATGAGATAATTGAACTTAAATACAGAAGGGTCGAAACTATCCGATAGTGAATCAGGGGTAACTTTGAGGAATAAACGGTATCAATTGGCCAAGTCAAAATTCTGGAAATTTTATGGTAGAAAGTACATGAGTCTAGTTTCAAGGAAAATTTACGGAACTTGATTTGGAATTTCGTAGCTCCAGATATAAATAATTTAGTGACTGTTACTCAGGAAGATAGCTTGTAGTGAATTTGTGATTATGTTGTAAACTTGGGTAAACTTGTTAATGAGTTGTTTATTGTTTTCTTATGAACTTATTAAGCGTAAAGCTTACTCCCCCTTTCTTTCCCATATTCCTTGGGTTACCAGGTTAGCTCAGGTTGGGGGCCGTCAGAGATATTATCACACTAGCGAGTTTACGATATCAGCGTAAGTAAATCCAAATGTTTCCGAGTCTATGGTATGTATAGGGTTGTAAAGATGAGTAAGTAATATTATGATTTAGCCAAAGGCATTGGCTTGTGGTTAAGGTAGTATGTATTCTTATAAATTGGCCTATGTTGGCTAATAAGGTTATGGACCTATATAATTATTCTTGTGCTTGTATGTTATTATCTCTTGTGATGTGGTTCGTAGCATAATTGTTTTGAAAGAAATTTTATGGCCTGATTTTACATGATTGGTTGAGTTTAAGTCCGATAGCACCTCGAACCCTGTTCCGGCGTTGAATACGGGCGAGGGTGTTACAACATGTCCCAGATATGGTCTTACATAGGATATCAATTTGGTGTCGATGCCATGTCCCAGACATGGTCTTATACGGGACCTACAAATTCTCATGTCATAACTACGGTATCCTTCGTATTCTTTAAAATTTAACCAAGATTTCTCTAATACAACTTCATCATTTCTTTATAAAAATCATATCAATAATTCTCAAGGAAATAACATGAATTTCAATTCATTACAATGTCATCAAGTCATAGACATATTCTTAACTCAATTCATATACATAGCACTTTAAACATTTAATTCAACATAATCGAATTACTATACCAATTTAGGGTTTAAACATAAACTAAAACAATATTGCATTATTATTATCACACCAACTTACCTCAAACGCGAAAGTGGCTAATTTTTTCGATTTGATCCATAACCTCGATCTTCCCCGATCTAAGCCTGAATCTCGTTTTCCATGATCTATAATATCACGATTAGATCATTTATTATTCACATTATTCAATGTGGCCCAAAAATCATATTATGGCAAATTTAAGTTTTGCCCCCTAAATTTTCACATATTTACACTTTTACCCCTAGGCTCGTAAAATGAGTTTTATTCAATTTCCTTGTATTTTGGACTTAGCCAAACCATTTTCATAACTGTAGCAGTCCACATTTCTCATTAAATCATACACTTATGACCAATTTTACAACTTTTACAAATTGGTCTTTTTAGACGTTTTCGTTGAAAATTACTTAGTAAAAAATCGTTTCTCTAACCATAAATATACATAATCTACCATAATTCATCAAAATGCACAAATTTCCAGCATGGGTCAAAACTTAAACCTTATCATATCTCAAATAAATGGTAGAAATAGGTAGATTATGTTGCAAGGATTTAAAAAACGTGAAAATCATTAAAAACAGGGCTTGAATACACTTACTATTGAGCTTGGAAGCTTGAAAAAAACCCTAGCCATGGCTTCCATGCAACATTCGGCTAGCCCATGAAGAAGATGGATACTTTTTGGCTTTTATTTTGTCTTTTAGTTAATTTAAATGCCAAATGACCAAAATGCCATTCACTTAAAACTTTGATATTTTACCCTTCCATGTCCACTTTTGTCCAAAACTTTATAATTTGGTAAAATTTCTATTTAAAGACCTCTAATTAATATTCCAAATCAATTTCATGCTAAAAGCTTCTAGAACTCAACTTTACAACTTATTCAATTTGGTCCTTAAAATCAAATTGGACACTTTTCACATAAAATTTCTTCATGAAATTTTCACACAAGCATACCAACATATCATAGACCTTATAATAATCATAAAATAATTATTTCTACTTCAAATTTGTGATCTCGAAGCCACTATTCTGACTAGGCCCTAATTCGAGAAGTTACAATACATGCCACAAGGCTTATAAACAATTTTTGTAACCTATCCACAATATTTCCATCATGCTTGAGCATGCCACTCCTCTTGCTTTGTTTGCATAACAACCCATCTCGTCATTCATTTGGCATAGCCTTGACGTCATCTCTCTTAGCACAATCTCAAATCAGCTTGCCTGTGACACAAAATACAGAGATAAGTTCATGAGAACTTAGTGAGTAAACCCTCATTTACTTGAATCTCATCTGAGAACTCTCTTATCCAACCCTTTATCTCTTATTCTTTGATTTAACTCTGATATATACATCCATTAGATTCTATTCATTTCACCGTTGGTGTCACATTTCGTTCTGATATCATAACTTGCATTACCTATCATTGTTACCTTTATCATATTTTTCATTTTGTTCTTCGCGATTTCTTAATCATTCATGTTACAAATGGCATTACAGACAGAATACCTTTGGTTCGCCATTCATGCTGACGCATTCTAGTCTCGTTTTTCTTACCATGTTACTATATTGGGTTTACCATAACACTTCTTACAAAGCCTTTATTTCAGAGTTCACCATACTTATCGTTCCTTTAGAAGACTTTGTACGTCGTTTATTAGAGTTTGCCATAGGTTCCTTTCTTTTTGTTTAGAGTCCACTATAGAGGCATTCCTTTTTAGAGATAACCACAAGGGCTTCCTTATCCGGAGATTGCCACAAAGGCATCCTTTACACTAAGTATTTGCCACAAAGGCTTTCCTTTAAGAGCCTCACCACAAAGGCATCCCTTAAGAGGTTCACCACAAAGGCTTACCCTTCAAGAGTTTTACCACAAAGGTATTCTTTACATCCAGTACTCACCACACAGGTTTCCTTATTCAGAGTTGTGCCATAAATGCATTCTTTAGGATTAAATACTCGCCACCAAGGCTTTCCCATTAAAGTTTTTTCCATAGAGGCTTTCCTTTGACAGAAATTACCACAAAGACTTTTCCTTTTCTGGTGATTTAGACGATAGGGATTTGCCTAGAATCATACTTAAATGATAAGGATTTTCTTAGACTCACACTTAGTGAGGTTTGCCCCTCATCGTCCTAGGACACATAAGGGATCACATTAGGTAACAACCTTCCTTAAATTCTTCTATATAATGCCATAACCCACAAGTTATGGTCTTACATGATATGATCTTCTTTAGTGTCATGGATATGGACTTGTCCTTTTAGAGATTTGTGTTTTTAGTCTCAACGAACCCCTTTAAATAACTCCGGAGACAAACACAGACTCATCATGCATCGACTCACTCATGGCAAACATTCATTTGCTTACTAGACACACATGCACTTCCTATCAGTCTCGTTCTTACTTTCAAACATAAGCACACCATAGTTATACAGATCCATAAGTCTTACATTTCTTATCAAATTTGTCTCGTCATACTTTCTAATTTCAATCTCATGCTTTGGTCATTTAGCATAAAATTTTTTAGATAAGCATAATGCACATGCAAGAGTTAATCTAGGGATTCATCTGACAGAGATTTTTAACAGTTTAAACTCTAGATCTAGCATTCAGCAAGATGCTGCAGCAACCACTTAATATGGAGAAATCGCTGGTAAAATCTAAGATTTTAACCCCAACATGAAGAAATCCCCTTCTTGTTCCTTTAGCCTCAAAACAATCATATTTAGGAAAGGGAATAAGGGCCTTCTTATTTTATCCAGTTTATTTATTAATGTAACCTACGACCTTTTTGAAACTTGACAAGTGTTACTTCTTTATAAAATGATCTTGTCAAAGTCTATAACTCTAGAGAAATCTAATTGAGTATTTCTCTTTCTCTTTGACTATTCTAATTTGCTTCTGGTTAGTTCATAACCAGCTTACTTTGTAACTTAATTGATATGGGACCATAGTGCAGGGGTACCATACTATCAAAATAACTCATGTCCTAGAAATCATGTTACTTAGCTACAGTTCTCATTCTTCTAACCTTAGTAATCTGACATGGGACCTTCATTCTATTGTATTCATTTTAGAGTCCGCCCACACTATATGCCAAAACGCATTGGGCGAATACTACTCTGCCAATCATACTTTTCTAAGACTATGCGCCAAATCTCGTGTCCGCGAACGCCAAGATGTCATAAGCGTGCTTAAAGAATTCTTATTCTAGGTAAGTTTCCAGTATTACAAACCCTCAAAACTTCTCCTTAATGTCATTTTTCTCATGAAAAATATTCGAACATTGGGGCTTTGTTGGGCAGGATGTTACATTGCAAATATTCACCATGGTAACTCTAGTTTATTGGAGTGTTCCACTGGGCTATTAAGGCTTCAAGTAGATGGGTTTCTCCATATATTTCACAAATCGGGCCAGTTCAAGTGAGTTCTATTTAATCAAGTAGCCTCCATGATATGTTCTGTGTGCATTTTTCACAGGTTTCAATTCACAGCCTCTGACATATATATCTAGTTCAAATGATCTGAACGAGGTAATATCATTATATTGGTGTAGACGTCCATAATAAACACTCATACACACACCATACACTAGATCACACCCACATTATGGATAAAATTAGAAACAATTTTTATTTGAAAAAATAAAAAATAAAAACGTTAAAAAACTGCCCAAGGCAGTTTTACGCTAAAAAGCATAAAAGGGAGAGAAAGGATTATATGAAACAGGTGTGCCACATCATTCTGTATTCATTTCCAATTATTTAATGACATTTCGACAATTTTTTTCATGTTATTGATATATAATTTTGGTAATTTTTTTAACCTGAACCCTGAACCACAAACCCTAAACCTTAAACTATGAACACAATCCTTGAACCTTGAAACCTAAATCCGAACTTGAACACTAAAAAGAGTTCGAGGTTCAAAGTTCAAGATATGAATTCAAGGTTTGAGGTCTAAATTTGGGTTTGGGTTTAGGGTTTGAGTTCACAATTTAAGGTTTAGGGTTCTAAATTCGAGGTTTAAAATTTAGATAAAAATTTAGCAAAATTATATATCAATTAAATAAAAAATTATTAAATAATTAAAAAATATAATATGATGTGACTCCTTTATTACATACAATCCCTTTTAAAAAAAGGATTTGTATATCCATGTCGTAATAATAAAATAAAGGTTTCCAACATTTGTTTTTGTTGAAACAGAAACAAAAATAAAAAGTGCCATTATTATTCTTTTATTTAATTCTTAAGCAGTTTTCTTCTGTTGTGATATGTGAGCAATTTTCCCTCGTAATCTTGGTTCTCATTGGTATATTGAACCGTTATTTCACGATGATCCGGTATATATGCTTTCTCTATTATTATTTTTGTAACATATACTTTCACAAATAATATTATTTAATTTACTATTTACCATGACTATCGAATATAATCATTTATGTATATATATTTATATCAAAATTGAGGTATTCATTGTCTGTAGCAATAATTAATTTCTTTGCCGCGGGTTATATTCAAAGGGGTAAACGATTAACCATGAAATGTGCTTTATTCTGATGGGTGGGGATCAAATCCCCAACCTTATAATTAAAGATGAAATGAGCAACCACTCATGGTTCACTTATGTATATATATGAATAATAAGATGTGTAAATATAGTTGCGAGTGCAATGGAATGAAGTTGATACGAGAGGACGGGGAAAAGGGTCCACAATCAGAGATCAAATGGCAGTGATGTGGTCATTTCACTGAGTTTAGAGTGGGGTAGGGATGTACATTATACCTTATGATGGATACTTGGACTCTAGAGAGTTAAAGGACAAATGAGCAGGTAGAGGGGGAGAGAGTTGTGGCCATGTTATTATCACATTCTGGAATTTGGACGAGATTTTGGGTCCCATGATCTGCAAATAACAATGTTGTGTAGTGAAATTTTATTCATCAATTTTCAGTTTTGATGCAAAGGGAAAGGTCCTTTGGATGCTTCTCATTTGCTGACTACTGCTTTGAAGATCAGATCATTTCCTTGTTGACTACTGCAAGATTGTTTGAAATGATTTGTGTGTTTTGTAGCCCATGCTTTGGCATTTTCCCTCCAAATAAACATCATTGCTTTAGGTTTATAGGATTCCATTTTCTTTTTCCTTCATGTATTTTTTTTACTGTGCAAATTAGACTATTTTCATAGATAACTGTTTCATTTCATAGTTTTTACTTCAATCAGCCAATGAGACATATGAAAAATGTCAAAGGACTAAAGGGAAAAGAGGACAAATTCAAGGTTTCAATCCAGTAATTTTGAACGATTTAAGAAATAAATTTTCGGGTAAATTATATCATTAGTTTCTAAACTATGGATAAAATTTTGTTTTGGTTATTTAACTAAAAAATTTACAATTTAGTTACTGAACTATTCAAAGTTTTCATTTAAGTCATTAGACTATTAAAAATATGTTATATATTTTTTATGTTCGCATTGCCTGCACCAATTGAAAGTTCTATTTCATTTTCTTTCCTACATTTATTTTACTTTTCATAAAACAATTTTGGACATTACAAATCTGCAAACTAAAATTTAAACAGCTTTTTTCTTTGATTTCCGACACTAACCTTCAGATTGACTTGGGTCTAAGGTATGTTCTACTTGTTGATGGATATTGATTCACCATACAATTGTCGATTTGTCGCTTGGAGGTCATTGATAAAACTTTTAAAAAAAAAATCTTAACTGCTTAATGGCTTAAATAAAATTTTTTGAATACTTCAATGACTAAATTATAATATTTTTAATTAAATGATTAATAATATAATTTACCCTTTTTAAGAAAACAAGATTAATGTTGTCAATATTTATAATTTCTTTATAATATTCTTAAAAAAAAGTAACATCATTAGAGGATCTTGTGATATGAGAGATGATGGTCCATATTCATTCAAATGTTTTGGTGGCATGCCCACAAAACTCCATCAAACTATAAATGCACCAAATCATTACCCCCCCCCCCCCCCCACCAAGATGGCCAAAAAGGAGAGAAAAGAAGGGTAAAATCTACAACATATAAAAAATAAAAAAGAGGGGATATTTTGTGGGGTATGGGCTGATTTTGTTTTTACATACAAACTGTATACCAAGATTAGATATAATAGTTTTAGAGACACAAGTGAGAGTAAAGATGGGCAAGGCTTGTTTGTTTTTGTCACAAAATAGTACACAATAATGAAGGGTATTCGGATGATGCACAGGGTCGTAGGCTTATAGACAAGGAGGAGGGATAAATAGAGGAAGTGGGGGAAGAGTTTCCCTTTCCCAAGTAAATTTTAATTCACAAATGAGAAGTGAGTGGGTCTTTCCACGCAATGCATACAAAGTGGGTTGTGGGTTTCAATGAACAATCTGTACTGCTCCATTGCTGCTATCATTCCACCCGTCTCAATGTCTTGCTCGGTGCTTTGCTTTGTTGGCGACTGTGTTTTCCGCTGTCTAATCAGCAATTAAACAATTCCACCACTTACCCCCAAACGCATAACCAGCGGGTAAAATTACCATTTTAAATAAATAATTAAGATTATTACTTTTAAAATTTTTATTAATTTGTACTGTTAAAAATTAACATAGTTGATGGTATAACTAGACAGTAACTCATAGGGTGTTATATGTACTTCATGGGCCAGTTTTAGTAGCGGAAATAAATAGAATTTTTAATAAAAAGACCAATATACTCTTTAATCTAATATACAAAAATTAATTTGTCTATTTTTAGTAAATGAGTAAAAATATAATCCACTCCTAGTACATGAGCCTATACTGTACTTTTAACTAACCAACGTGTTTCAAATATTATTTTGAAAAAGTCGTATTTGAGACAAATATCAAAATCATACACCAACTTTAGTCCAATGTATAATGTCATACACAAACTTAGATTTTGTACAATTTTATATATGAAATTTTAATTTAATTCAATTTTCACAAACCAAAACATTATCAACATAGCATCATTTTACATTTATATATTATATACACAAAAAATTATATTAATTTAATATGAAAATAAATTGATATATTTATTTTTTTAAATGTGTACAATTGAATCAAAATCAAAGTTTCATGCGCGTTTATGAATCACGATCTAAGTTTCATGTGCATAATTGCGCTAAATCAAAGTGAATGTATCAAATTGCACATGAAGTCAAAGTTCACATATAGTTTTGATATTTATCCCTTCATATATTTGTATTATATGACACTAATTCAATAAAAAGTTTTAGAGTTAATTGCGTCAAACATTTTCAAATTATGACTCTCATTTTCATTGGTCCTTAAACTTCAAATCATTCTAATTACATTCCTAAGCTATTGATGTTATATTAATTAGGTTATTTCGTTACTAAAATCGTTAATTTAACTGTTAAATGACATGTCGAATATTATGTCACATAATTTAAAATGAAAAAAAAATATTGTAGAAATAGATGTTTTAAAAACTAATAGGTCATTTTTATTTTCGTTTTCTTGAAAAATGGAAAATATTGAAGAAAATGTGTTTGGTTGAAATTTTTAAAATAATTTTTGGAAAATGAAAATGGAAATATGTGAAAAATTAGAAAACAATAAAAAAATTGTTTTCACTAAAAATGTGTTGTAAACATGAAAATGATGAAAACAACAATTTTCAACTTTAGATGAATTGGTACCGGTTCAAATTCATATAAATGTAAAAATATTCTCTCTTTTTTCAACAGCCTTTTTAATATTAAAATTGACATCTTAGTTCAAATTCATATAAATGTAAAAAATTTATTTTATTTATGTTAGAGAAAATAGTTATCAAACATGTTTTCATGTTTAGTTATAATTTGATACACTGTCAGTGTACTTTTTTTTTATTCCTTAAGTAGTTTTAAAAAATTATCACTTGTCTTTTTTTTTAAATATGATTTTTTAAAATTTTACTATAACTCTGTAAGACATTTGTCAACTTCCTAACTCTGCTTGAAAAATCTAAAAACTCCATTAGTAATGTACAAAATATTTTTTCTTTCATGTTTTCATTAGTAAAAATAATTTTTATTTCTATTTACTAAATGTGTTTTTTAACTTTTAAAAACATAAAAAATGCAAACTATATTTTAAAAATGAAAATAGAAAAATATGTTCCGAATCTAAACGAAGTGTTAGTTTGAGGTTTCAAAACTTTTATATAAATTTTATTGTTGAATTTTTTAATTTTTTTAGTTTAATGGTTTTAAAAATTATTCGACAATATTTTATTTTAAATTTAATTATGTAAAATTTAACGTGTTATTTAACAGTTTTAATAATAAAAGAATTTAATTAATATGGCATTAATAATTTAAAAATATAATTACAACTTTTTAAAATTTTAAAACTAATTTAAAATAAAAATAATAAATTTGAGACTCAAAATTTTAGTAACATTAATTTGATATAAAAAAGAATTAGTTAGAAACTCAAATCAATACCGAACATATTAAAAAATGACCCCACTTTACTGTTCACGTAGCTTCTTATTCTTTTCTTGGAGGCAAAAAAAAAATTGTGTTTCAAAACATCCACGTATTGAGTGCCTAAAAACAGCATGCACCATTTATTATTATTATTATATATTATCTTTTGGTCACCACGTATCCAAGTTTGAGACAGTGCAATGTTGTATTAAGATTCTGGGTATCTTTTCCTATTAAAACTGGTATGTTTTAGCGTATGATTTTAAATTTATCGATTTTTTCAAAAATATTTAATATTAAATATAGCATTAAATAATTTTAAATATAAAAATATTAATTAGTTATATAACATACTCATCAATAAATTTTATAAAAAAATTATCATTTAACAAATTAAAATAAATAAAGAAAAAAATCTCACACATTAAACAATAAAATTATCCACAACATTATTTAAAAAAAAAACACAATAAAATCATCCCATACTAAATATATAAAATTAAAATTTTATAAAAACACACAAATTAATAGAAATTGTCTTTTTTCTTTAGTTTGTGTATTATATAAAGTCTTTATTATTTATTAATTTTCTACTTTAAATTTTAAAGTTCTCTATTTGCCTTGGTTAAAGTTTAAATTTTAAATTTGATTAATAAAAAAATAATTCTATCTATTTTTTAACATTATTCATGCATTGGTTGGTCATAATGTTTCGGTGGTGCAATTGAAATTAGTCGGAATGAACCAGTGCAATCGGTACATGCCGAAATTTACATCAGTGCAGAAAAGAGCAATAGTTATTCTAATTTATTATAAGAACGGTGCACACCGATCAATACAACAGAAACCAGTGCGAAGTTGACTACATTGTATTGTACACAAGCATGTCGATCAATTCTAAGGTGGGGAAAAGTTACTTTTGGAATACGCTTTGGTTAAGTGGATGAAATCAACGCTTGTTCTCACTTTTCTTTTCATTGTTAGAGCCATTTAGATGTAAAAGTATCATGAATGTCCCTATGCTAAGAGTCAAAATGTATTTTGCTCTATTTACTTAGAAAATGGACAAATCAATCCTTATATATTAGATCAAAAACCAAACTGACCCTTTTTATTAAAAAAATTCATCCATTTCACTGTTAAAAACTAGTGTCGTTGATAGAATAACCAGAGAATTACATGTGGCGTGCCACGTGTACCTCATTCTGATGTATAGAGACCAATTTTTAATAGCAGGAATAGATGAAAATTGTAATAAAAGGATCAATTTACTCTTTTATCTAATGTATAAGGACTAATTTACCCATTTTTAAGTAAAAGAAATAAAATGCAATCTGATTTTTAATATAAGAGACGCTATAATATTTTTACCTAAGCTACAAATGTATCCACTACTTTCTACTATAGGGGGCATTGGGAATAAAATAGAATTGTAATATATAATATATTTTATTAAAAAAATCAAATTGCAGCTTTCTTTATAAAACAAGAATCGAGAGTAATGCAGCTACAAAAGTTATGGAACCATCCCATCCCACCTGCATTACTATAATGTATATAAAAATAAATGTAATAAGCTTTTGTTTTTGTAATAGAGGCAATGTGGGTGTTGGAAATGCAGGTCAAAACCGAAGAAGTGGTAGTCATGATGTGGGGCATGGTTGAGGAAATTAAATAAACATTGATATAAGGTTCTTCCCAACATGAAGCAAGGCATATGCTTTAACATTTTATTATTAATTTTGTAGGCTTGATCCATGAAAAGATTATTGTTGTTTTTATAAAGTTTTTTTTGGGTTGTGGTAATGCACGCGAGCAATGCATCTCCTTCCTTTCATCATCATCTTTTTAAATATTTAATAGATTTATGTAGTTTTTTTTTTTTTTGATAATGTTTAATATAAAATTTAAAAGAATGATTAAATTTTAAAAAATTAAATGCACCCAAACTAAGCCTTAATTAGGAAGGTTGTGAGAGTACATGGTTGATTTTTTGTTGTTGGTTTTAAAATTAAAATAAATAAATAAAAAGTCTTGTAATAATTTTATACTTTTGGGAATCCATTTATTAGGCTATGATGATTGGGAGAGCCACCGACAGAAACAAGGTTAAGTGGAGGCAGAGAAGGCCCATTGTAGCAGAGCCTCCTTGAACGGCCAGCCGACTTGGGCAACCACAAAGAGGACCCAGTTTAACTTTAAATGTGGGGTTTAAAATAGGCTTTAAAAGCTTTTTCATTGATTACCTTAAAGGGTTGTTATTATTATACAAAGCCTGTTAAAATGCACCCTCACTTCTCTAGGACCCATTTCCTTTTCTTCCACACAAATAATTGCCAATGCTTTTCACTCCCACTATTTCACCTTCTAATTTTATAAAAAAAAAAAAATCATTTACTCTACGAGTAGGGGTGAAGCCAGAATAAATTTTTAGGAGGACTGAATGAAATTTTAATTTTTTATAGTCTATATCTTTATTATTTTTAAAAGATTAAATCGAATTTTTATAATTTTAGGGGGGCAAAGTGTAATTTTACCTTTACTAATTTAAAATTTTTAAGAAATCTCAAGAGCCTAAATAGTAATTTTACATTTTAGGGGCCTAGGACCCCTGCCAGCCCCCTAAATTCGCCAGTCAAACGAATGTATTTTATTTAAAATAATATTTTGAGCTTTTAACACCTAAGCACCCCTTCACAAACTTTGAATTAGGCTAAGCAATATTAGCCATTAATTTTGATACAATTAGAGGATACAAAAATTAATAGATCCAAATTTATATAAGTATAAATATCTTAAATATAATACAATAAAAGATATATAAACACCACATAGTTATACAACTTTATTAGGTAAAAAATTTTGATGAGATAAATCTAAAGAATAAGGCATATGCTTTTTAGTTTCAGGTAACTAATTAAAATGATACCGCAGAACAGTACCCTGAGCTATGGGTGCCGGAAAGTCGAGGGGTTAGAAGAAAGAAAAGAAGAATGATTAGTTTTGTCTTCAAAGTGCAAAAGCAATCAACCCATCAGTTCAAGTGATCCGGCGTGAAGACTTGCTCCAACAGCAAAAAGTTTAGATAAAAATGAACTTGAATTAAAAAGTAAGACCTATTTAAAGAATGAATTGGATTCGAATAAAATTTTCTCAATCGAAGCCTGACCGGACTAGAATTTTTGAACTATTTTTTTAAGTAGATGAGTTACTGTCATTATTAGAATACCTTATTATTTCCCTTATTCCCGGTACCAAATCAGTTCCTACTTCCTAAAAACAAAATCCCTGCCGCTCACCACCTCCACAAGTGACCTCCAGCGTCACTGCCAGTTCGTCTCCCGCTCACCACTGGTTTGCTCCGTAATTTTGATATGAACTTAATCCATTGTAGATTTGGTGTGGCGTGGCTGATGTATATATGCAGTGGATAATGGGTTTTTTAGAGTACATATATTTATGGAAAAAGAAAAGAAAATGTTAAATGCTTTTTGAGTGTGAACTGTAAAAGTTGATAGCAAAGGTGGGGTTTTGGAGGTTGTGGATTCAGAAAAGGAATTTAGTACCAAAAAAAAAAAAAAAACTATTTTCAATTTGCAAACAAAGACCAAGTTAACATTGCTTGTCACATTAATGTTTACAATTTTTTTTTTCAATGGATACCTTTTAATTATTATCTCAAATGCTG
The DNA here is from genome assembly GCA_020496765.1 of Gossypium stocksii. NCBI lineage: Eukaryota > Viridiplantae > Streptophyta > Magnoliopsida > Malvales > Malvaceae > Gossypium > Gossypium stocksii. The sequence continues at coordinate 58,268,854 of CM035630.1, forward strand.
AATCCATGTATATATAATATGCATGGATAATTGGGTTTTCTTGCATTCTAAACACCTCAAATTTGTCGGTGCCATAGATCGATCTACCCATCAACCACCTTTCGTCAAATCACTTCACAAAAGAAAACTGGTCATTTAAAGCTTAAAATATACAAAGGTACTTTCACCATCTCTCACACGTAATCAACTATGTACTCATATGCGGAAAAGCCCACCAATGTATGAAGTTCAATAAATAAGCTTATTATTACTAGAAATAAAGAAAGAAAGCAATGCTTAAAATTTTTTTGATGATTACTTGTCTTTGAAGTATCAAAATATACCAAATATTTTTTACTGGTTTAATTTTTTATAAGTATAATTTTAATTGTAAGTATACATTATATATATTCAAATAATTATAATAATTAATTATTATAAAGTACTGTTGAGGGGGATCGATTCTCTAGGTCAGTCTAGAACCTTCAACAGAGGTATTATCCTCAGAGTGTTTATGCTTGATTTTAGCTTCGAGCATTTATCTCTCGATTCCGAGGAGAACCTAAAGGAGTTCACGAAATTTGACAGGAATGCCTAGTCCGCCAAGGAAATGTTTAGCATTTGGTCTTAGTGGGGTTCTATGTTAAATATTTCCTTGGTGAGCTAGACAATTCTATCAAATCCCATGAACTTTTTTGAGCTCTCCCTAAAGTCAAGAGACAAAAGGTTAAAATCAAGCATAGAAATTCTGGGAACAATAGCTCCATTGAAGGTCCAAGATTGCCCCAAAGAGCCAATCCCCTCTCAACAAAAAGACATTGACTCTCTTAAGAGAAGCTTTTAAGATGTCGTCCTATCACACCTGAATTGAGGTATAACAAATGTCGCACACTTGTGAGATAGAATCTCACGAATATGCAACATTATCACAAATTAGTTTAAATTCAAGTAAACCAAAACGTTTAATATAAAAATCTTAAGGTTATAATCTCATAATTTTTTTTTTATAAATTTGCTTTGAAAATAACTTTTAAAATGTGCAGTTTATGAAGAAAGTTCAAAATAAAAACTTTTGTAATAGTATCAAAAATGTAAATTATAGAAACATCTTGAAAATTCTAAAGAAATACAATAATATCTAAAAGTGTCACTCTCCAAACTTCTCACTTCACGAGTAAATTCAGGACTTGTAAAAATATTAAAAGAGGGAGTAAATTTAACTCCTTAAGGTGGGTTTGGATGGGCGATTGGGTGCGGTGCGGTGCGTTTAGTCTACTTTTTGTCTCACGCTACAGTATTGTTACAGTATCTAATCTCACCGCTACCGCTATTTTTACATTAACCGTAGGCAAACACATCGCTATCCAAACTCACCCTTAGTAAGTAATTGGCATTTTCTTTTGTTGAGTTAAACAAGCATGGAAACATTTAGGCCAAATATCTTATTGAAAATACATAATTGCAAAATTTATGGGTAATCTGTAACAAATAATTCAAAGCATATTCTATGTCAAAACTATAATAAAGACAAATTACTAATTTCTGAAATATCATAAGATAAAAGTAAATTCTTTTTTTTGCTATGGTCACCCTTAACCTCAGTGACAAAAGTCGAAAACCACAATTCACCCTAATGGCAGTGGGTTGGAACAAAAACTACAATTCACCCCAGTAGTAATGGGTCGAAACAAAAACCACAATTTACTAGGGGTGAGTATTTGATCGAGTCGAGTTGAATCGAGTAAAAAAAATTTAAGTTAGTCGAGTTGACGAATTCTATTTTAGCAATCAAACTCAATTTGAATTTTTTTCGAATCGAACCGAGTAAAAAAATTTTGAGTCGAGTTAACGAATCCTATTATTTGTACTCAATGTTGCTTTTACATGGACCGATTATTTAACTAGTAGATGAAGTATAAGATTTTTAACTATATAAACAATATAATTGTTTTGTCTTTTAACTTAATGAGTAAACATTCTTAAAAATGACGTAATTTTGCCTTTTAACTTAATCGTTTTGACTTTTAACTTTAAAAAGGTAAACATTTATCAAAATGATGTAGTTTTGCTTTTTCTTATTCGAATTTTCGGATAACACATCCATATTCGAGTTAAACCAAAAAAACTTAATTTTTTATTCGAGTTTATCTGAATAATTTGATTAACTCAAATAACTCGAACTATTTAATTTAAACTTTGAATTTTTTATCAAAAATTTTAAATTAAATCAGATTTTGCTTACCCCTACAATTCACTTTAGTGGAAGTGAGTCAAAAAACACTATTCTAAATCGGTGGCACGAGTGAAATCAATTGCTAAGAACAAAATACATGTTGAAATGGACAATGTTTAACCCTTATTTCAGGGTTGGAACATAGCATATTAGAATCAAATTAAAAAAATCATAAAAATTTGATTACTCAAAATTTCATAACTCAATGCAAAATATATTCCTATTCTTTTTCAAAACTAACTATATACAAAATATAATTAAATACCATATATACATCAAAAGCAAAATCCAATCAAATAATCCAATTTAAGTATAGAAAAAAATTGTACTTACTTTAAAATTATACATCGTAAATTTAAAATCATAGTTGCATACTTAACCCAATTTTTCATAAAACATGGTCAAAATATCATATATATATATATATATATAGATATTTATTGCATAAACAACGTAAAACATTTGAAGTTGATCGATATATTAGAAGCTTAAAAGGTACGATTTCTATAGTAATCCTAAGACATTTCGATTGTGTGAAATTTGTCTAACAAACAAAGATACAATTGTATAATTTAATTAAACTATCCTTTTAGAAATAAGAAAGCATTTAACAAAAATATAATAATAAATTACAATTTAAAAATATAAAATTATTACTTATGTTACCTCAAAAGTAAGTAAAACGAATTTATTAAATACATTCATATATTTATATATAAGAAATTTAATGAAATTAATAAAATTTAATTTTGTATAGTTTTAAATCAAATAATATGTATTCGAACTGAACATATTTTTAAAAATAATTAAAAATCAAAATTTTGAAAATTTAAAAATTTAAACTTCATGATCGTTTGGCTTACTTGAAGCTGTTAAAACTAACAATTTACTTGGTATTTCGACAGTGTAAAAACATAAATTTAAGGAATAAATGTAATACTAAAACATTGAAACTTGTTTTATCAAAATTGGTTACCAAAAACTTAAGTTTTGAAAGCCAAAACATTAGAAATCATCACCATCTACTTATATTTTTTGGGTTAATAGTTTCAATTAGCCTACTTTGAGGCCTCATATTTCTTAGAACGGGAGTCATACGACCGAGATAGCAATACCAAATGAAAGTACAAATACCGTACTGTGAAAAACATCTAAATTTCGAAACAAATGAACGTCTATTGATGGATTTCTAATGTGTCAAAGTTGGCTACTAAAAATGGGCAAAACATATACGACAAAAACTTAAAAAATTATTTTCTCTTAAATTACCTAATCAAAATCGATTGTACACATACCATTTGAAAGATCGTGAAGAGAACTTTCATTTGGCACTAACAATGTCATAAACCAAAACTTACTTTAATCGCTAAAATCCAAGATCGATTTTGGCTTCCTAATCTTTAGGGTTAGCTTTTCCTAAATTTCCAAAACCACTGCTAAAAAACAATCATAAGTGATTCTATTTTTTCCTCTCTTCCATTCTTTTATAAAAAACCTTATAAAATAGTAATAAAGTTAGGCTTAATAAAAAATGGGTTAGTGGACCACATAATTAATTGGGCATTTAAAATAATATCCATTTAACAATTATGGGTATTACATGTCTACCGAGTAGCAAACTGAACCCTTAAACAGTGGAGGTATTGTGCCTAATGTGTCTGTAACATCCCGCCCATTGAAGCCATAGTGTTTGAATACTGTGTATAGAAGTAAGACATATAAAGTAAGTTCTGAGTAAAAAGGTATTAAATTCAACTAAGTATAAGAATTCTTTGAGTGCCCTTTCAGGCGAAGTTTGCATTAGGTGAGCTTAGTGGTTTGGCGAACTCTTCTGAAGAGTATATGCCACCTAAGTTGTTAGATGAAACGTTAAGCCCCTAGTGTTAAGACCTTATTTTGAAAGAACTATATGCTTTATTAATTTATTTATCCCTGTTGAACAATTTGGTTAGACGAATGAGAATTTGGTTTGTATAAGATTAAGTTTCCGTAACCTGTTAAACCCATATTTATGAAGAGAGAGAAGTTCTTAGTCACAAGGAACGAGGGGTTTGGAGGAAAATCAGACTTATCCACTAAGTTTTTCCTTCTGTGTATATTTGTATAAAACAAGTTTGGCTTCCTAAGCAAGTTTTATGCTTTCTTTGGCAACCATTTTTTCCTTTAAAGCTTTCTTTGCAAATTTTCTCCCAGAAAACTCTAGACTTAAGACTTACTTAAAGACTTGGTTTCATTGTACTCAGCCAACTCCACAGTTGTTTGGTACCTGGAAAGTATCGATAAAACTCAAGTTATGTTCATGGTTATTTACAGGGCCCTAGGGTTTTATACTTTAGGGTCAGTTTGAGGTGTAGGGAAGGAAACTTTCAGATTTTGGGTTTCCTGTTAATGTTCATATTTAAATTGTTTAGTTTTGCTGGTAAAATGATCTGATAAGTTAGCTCTTCATATTATAGCTCAAGAAACTCCGAAAAACTATCGTGATAAGGGCAAGGGTCTTGCTGTCTGATCTTACTGCATTTTTCTGGTGAGTTTCTTCTTATTTCTATGTTTGTGTGTATTATGTTCTCATATATGTTTGATTGAGGTAAGCACTCTTATTCCATAAGATGATATGTTTGTGTATGAGTAATAAAGGTTTGTAGCTATAAGTCTGAGTTAGTTGTCTGTGTAAATGGAGTAAGGGACTTTCTTCTTGTTTAAGCCATCACCCATTTTTTCTAGGATGAACAATATGAACTGAGTTATGAAAATGAAATCATGGCGATGTTATCAAGAAATGAGCATTGAACTGTCAGATCACGATACATGAAAAAAGGATCATGTAGCCTCTTGTAGGGCACAAGTTATTGTAAACCAAATTGGCAAATCATGATGGAACAAATGAAGTAAGTTCTAAGGCTTTGTAACAGCCCGATTTTGGGCCTAGTCAGAACAGTGGTTTCGAAACCACTATTCTAAGGCCAAAGAAAATTATTTTGATATTATTTTATGTGATATATTATGTTTATAAAGGTGCATGTAAATTTTGGTAAGTTAATTTTAGCGATTTCTAGTCCAATTTCAAAAAAGGGCTAAATCGCATAAAAGGTAAAAGTTGTGTTTTGATGCTAAGGGTCTTAAATTGCTTTGTACCTTAAATTGGAGGCCTTTAAAGGGAAATTAGGCCCTTTTTAAATGTTTGGCCGGCCATAAGAGGCAAAAAGAGGGTTGAAAAGTCAAAGTTGGGTGTTAGGTGGCTAAATTGGGTAATAAAATAAGAAAAAAGAAATAACATGTCATTTTCTCTTTCATTTCCTCTTCTTCCTCACGAAAATGGCAGCAAAGAATGGGGGTTTTAAAGCTTTAAAATGTCAGCCACTTTGAGCCCTAATTAATCAAGAAAATCGAGATTTGGGCTTAAATCAGAAAGTATGAGATTATGGACTAAAATGGAGTAATTAACCGGAATTGCCTTCGAGGTAAGTTTGTATGATTAAATAAGCATGATATCCATGTTATTACTAATATATTTGGAAATTATCTTGCTACGATGGTATTGAATTTTATGTTGGAAATATTGTATATGGGAAAGTGATACCAAGTGTTGAAAACAATTATGTGATGATGGAATGCATTGGGAATTTGATGGAATATGATATTCCATTGGAACAAGTAAGTTCGTATGGTATCAATAATGCAAAATTTATGCTTGAATTATATTCCTTATTATTATTGCATATATTATATGGTAACTATATATGGAAAGTTGTATTGACTGTAAATTTCGATTGGTCACTGTATGTGCTTCTGAAACTACTGATATTATGAAATGTTATATCGACTGTAAATCTCGGTTGGGTAAGTAGGAATAGACATAGATATAGGTGACATGTCACTAGAGGGCCCCACTGTATTGAATGTTATAGTGGGTGGTCTTGCATATGTTGCAGACACCTGTCAGCTTATGTGAGTAGACCCGTGGTTAACTTCTGTACTGTTACTGATTGTAGCTTCGGCTACCATACTGATTGTAGCTTCGGCTACCTTACTGTTAGTAGCTTCAGCTACTTCATGGCTCTGCCATGTCTGTTTGGCACTTATGTGCTAACCTCTGTATATCTGGTTATATTCCAAAATTGCTCAATGGGATTAGACTAATTGTACTATATGCTAAGTGAACATGCAGGTGAAAAATAATGGTACTGTATACTGTGATTGGCATCGTTAAGTATGCGTATAATTGATGTACAAAAAGTGTTCAGTGTGTAAGTATAATTGTTCAATGATATGTGATAATCTATGATGTATATAGCATTTGGTGAATGTTATGAGAATGGCACGATTTGGAATGAGTCTTTGATTCTTGTTGGCATTGAGATTATGGGTCCATGCTTATGTTGCATAGCTATGTGTTCTTGCCATGATAAATGAAATGATATTGTATTGATTTGGTGAACAATGATCATGAATGAGTAAATTATCCTTGACAGATTTGAGTTACTGCAGTAGTGTAACTTTGAAATTACACCAAAAATAGTAGAAAGTGAGTTAGAGGCTGAATAAATTATGGAATTAAAGATTAATTAGGCTAGTTTCTTATAAAAGAAACCGTGTAAGCAAAAGAATTTCCTATAAAGATATATTTAAAGTTGTGTGAGGCAGAGTCAGAATGACTCCGGAATCCCCTGTTCTGTTTTGAGAAAATCATTATAAATTGTACAAAAATATCCATGAGTTGTAATTTATATGCTTAGAATCCTTAATGAGTTTAGTTTCAAGCGAAATAGATGAGAACATTATCCGACTCCTAAGCTATGAGAAAATTAAACTTTACTACAGAAGGGTTGGAACTATCAGACAGTGAATCAAGAGTAAATTTGAGGAATAAACTGTATTAATTAGCAAAGCCAAAAATTCTGGAAATTTTATGATAGAAAAGTAAATGCGTATAGTTTCAAGTAAAATTAACGGAACTTGATTTGAAGTTTCGTAGCTCCAGATATAAACAATTTAGTGACTGTTGCGCAGGAAGACAGCTTGTCATGAACTTGGAAATATGTTGTAAACATTGATGAAATATGTTAATGGGTTGCTTATTGTTTTCATATGAACTTACTAAGCGTAAAGCTTACTTCCCTTTTTCTTTCCCATTTTTCCCTAGGGTTGCCAGGTTAGCTCGGGTTGGAGGCCATCAGAGATATTATCACACTGTCGAGTTTACGCTATCGGTGTAAGTAAATCCAAGTATTTCCGAGTCTATGGCATGTATAGGGTTGTAATGTTGAGTACATAATCTTATGATTTAGCCAAATGCATTGGCTTGTGGTTAAGGTAGTATGTATTCTTGTAAATTGGCTTATGTCAGCTAATAATGTTATAGACCTATATGATTATTCTTATGCTTGTATGTTATTATCTCTTGTGATGTGGTTCATAGCATGTATGTTTAGGGATTGAATTATGATCCACTGATAAGTAAGCAACTAATGCAAGACTAAAGTATTGGTAAATAGTTAATATTACCTCATGAATGGTTTATGGATATGATTATGCATGCTTAGTGATGGTCATGACAATATTGTGGCAATGGTGTGAGTAAATTCTATTATATCTAGTGCATAAGGATATGATATGATCATAGCATGGTTGTAAATGTTTAAGAGCTCATTTATGTCGAGTTGTATATTATTGGATAAGTATGTGTGCATACGTCATAAGGGTGACAATTGGCTTGGAAAATAGCCTTGTAATTGTCCATACAGGTAGACACACATGTGTGTCTAAACCGTGTGTGACACATGATCTGCTCCCACGGACGTGTTATGCAACTGTGTGTCCCCTGCATTATGTTGCATGAAATCTTTAAGTTTAGGAGTTTAGCACGGGCAGCACCCACGGGCGTGTGCCTTGGCCGTGTGTGTTTGGACAGATTGCTCCACAGGCTATTGGCACGACCGTGTTGGAGGTCCACACTATCATGTGGGTGGAGTCACACGGGCGTGTGACGTGTTTCTTTAAAATTTGTTTTAAAGATAGCTTCTTAAGTGCTTGGGAGTCCTCGGATTGGTCCCGAACCATCTCGAATGTATATTTTGGGCCTCGTAAGCCAGTTTAAGAGACAATATGCATGTGAATGAAAAGTTTTAAATTGATCAAAAATTTTACGGCCTGGTTTTATGCGATTTGGTTGAGTTTAAGTCTGGTAGCACCTCGAACCCTATTCCAGTGTTAAATACGGGCGAGGGGTGTTACAGGCTTGATCATGGAATTGGGTATGGCTAGCACGAAGAAGGTTGTCTGCATGGTTGTATGGGCGTAGTGTATGTGCTAAAGGAATAATGCCCGTAGTAAAGTCTGTTTGTGAATGGTATTCTTCAATGGGTCAACTTTATGACTTGCTGAGTTAGAAAGATTTATTGGTATTGTATATATAGCAATTGAGATATTTTCTTTGAAACTCACTAAGTTCTTTGAACTTATTTAGTTACCTTTCCTTCTCAGGATCGCTAACGAAGTAGAGGACTTCTCGAAGACTACGCCAGAGGACATCTGTTTTGTGAGATTTCTAAGTATTTTGTATTATGCATGGCATGAGGGTGGTACCAAATTGGTGTCATTCGAAGAATGAATTTTCTATTTTAAAGCTATTCTCTTGAAATTGTTATTTCAATGAAACCTAAGTGAAGTGACTATGTTTTGCAAAGTATTGAATTATTTACTTTGAATTATTAATGTTTCTTAATTATATGTATTTCTATACGATGCAGTAGTTAGAAATAGGTTTACGCCAAATATAGTTTTTTAGAACTTCTAAGTTTTTCATTTTCCTTGGAAATGCATAACCCTATTTATCTTTGATTTCACAAAGGATTTACAATTCATGTTTATTTGAACTATTAACACATTGTCTAGAACAATTTTGATAATCTTGAATAATACTTTTAATCATTAAAGCCACTTGAACAATGCTTTACCAAACACAACACTATCATCAGCAAAAAATAAATGAGTCAAACTTGGGCCACCATGACAAACTCAGGTTCCCAACATTCTACCATTCACACGGGCTAGATTAAAGTGTGTAGAATGTAAAAAATCCATTATTAAAATAAAAAAAATAGATAGAGACTTAACGAATCCCTTTTTCGAAACCCTCTCGAGGGACGAAACTCCTCCTTTTTCATTCCATTAAGCACCACTGAATACACCATTGTAGTGAGACATTGCATAATCAAATCAACTTTCATCCAATTGAAACCCAATTGAATAATCATATCCTTCATATAGCACACTTTTTAATAAATAAGAACATTAGTTTTTATAGTATATAACATGGACACATAAATAAGTTACATTTATACATTTTGACAATAACTTTTTATAAATATGTTATAACACTAAAAATAAAAAATAGATAGGGACTTAGCGGATCCTTTGTCGAAGCCCTCTCGAGGGGCGAAACTCCTCCTCTATCATTCCATTGAGCACAACCAAATATGCCATTGTAGTGAGAGATCGCATAATCAAATCAACTTTTATCCCATTGAAACCTAATTAAATCATCATATCCTTCATGTAGCACATTTTTTTAATAAATAAGAACATTAATTTTTATAGTATATAATATGGACACGTAAATAAATTACATCTATACTTTTTGACAATAGCTTTTTATAAATAAATATGTTATAACACTTTTATAGCATGTAAATTATTTTTATAATATACTTTTGTGCTATAACTTTAGAAATTTTATAAGATTTGAATAATATAATTTTTGTTAGAACTTTATAAAAAACACATATATTATTTTTATAATATAAATTTCTAAGATTTATAATATAACTTTAGAATTTTTTTGTCATAATCATTCTGAGCACTCATATGTGTTCATGCTTATAATATAATTTTCATAACTTGTATAAAAAATATTTTTTAAAAGCTAAATCATATGTTAGTGTTTGGAAAGACATAGATTAATAATTACTTGCATAATTAAGGGTGTAATTGATTAGAGTCAAGCTTGAATACTATAGCTCGATACTCGGCTCGAGCTCGATTGAGCATTTATTTTTAAGCTCGGGATATATTCAAGCTATTTGAGCTCGATTGAGCTCGTTTACCAATTTTTATAGTTAAGCTCAAACTCGGCTTAATAATGAAGCTTAGGGTTACTTATATATATTAAGGTCAATACTGTAATTTAATAATATAAAAATATGAAAAGCTCGACTAGGTTCATGACTTATTTGAGTCAAATATTACTAAGCTGAAATTTGGCTTGATCAATAGCTTGAGCTGCTCGAGCTCAAGCTCGACTTGATAATTACCAAATTGAATTCTATTTTTTTCGAGTCTAACTTGAGTAGCTTGTGAACACCAGTGTCTCATTTACACCTCTACGTGTAATTAGTCTAATTCTCACCCTCCTTCTAAGAATTAAAAATTATAATGTGCTTCAATTGCATTTGATTTAGTGGGACCCATCAAATAAATTAGTTACCGAAACATGTCACCTTTGTATAATTACAAACAATTACACCCAAATCTAATTATTAGGGGGCTTTCCAAACACTACCTTAGATATATCTTGAAAGTTAATTACTTTGAAAAAAAATTATATCTATATTTATTATAAAATTTTGATTGAGTTAATGACTTGGGTCAATGGAGTGTTAACTCCAATTTATGTCTATTTTTCTTAAAATAATTTATTCAAAAAATAAAAGTGTACATAGATAAAAGTATTACACTTAGGGTACTAATCCACTAATCTCCTTGTACTAGCTTCCAATAAAAGCCAACACCGCATCTACTGTTTGTGTTATACTTTCATGCATCAACTGATTTCTTGAGTATCGTAAAGCCTAGATAATGATAATCTTGTAGCGCATGTAACAAATGAAAAGAAATGCAAAATTACAGATGTTTTAATCATTGAGTAGTTAACTATGTATTGAAACCACAACTAGTAAGTAATACTAGATCTCTACATAACATTGTCCTAATAATACTTAGTTCAGTAGAATGACAATTTCATTCCGTCTTTTGTTCCATACGCTAAGTGAATCCTTTTTTTGCTTCACCAAATCATTAACAAGACAAAATGGTATCATGCTTATATTCTATGAAGTAGAGATTCAGTGGTGAGGGTCACCAAATAACAACATTTTTTCTCCAAAATACTGTTGGGGATTGACTTGGTTAAGCAATAATTAAAAAATAGTGGAAGAAATTGAGAAATTGAACATACAAATTTAACGTAGAAAAATCTCTCAAAATGGCAAAGATAAGTTTACAATAATGGCAAAAGAACGAATAGTACAAAAGATGGAGATAAAAACTAAACCCCGAAAACCCGAAAACAAAGAACCTTCAAAACATAAACACTAAATTCTCTAAAAGTGTTATGAGTTTTAATCTCTAATGGGTGTATTTTTTAAGGTTGTAAAAGAGCTTATTTATAGGCTAAATTCATAGGTCAAGTAATAATAAAATAATTTAGACTAATCAGAGTTTGATTGAAACAAATAAACAGAATTTAACTAGAAGATTATTTCTCAAATTTGACTGAAATAGGAGTTATAGTTAACAAATCTCCACTTTGACTCATATTTTCACGTTATCTTTGCCAAAGCTCGCCACGAGCCTATCTTGAACTATGCAAGGAATTAACTAAGTCGAATCTATGCTTAGAAACTAGAAGACTTTTAGTCTTTGACTTGTACACTACCAAATCAAAACTAACCTGGGTCTGAATTTCACGAACACAATACCCTAACTTTTCAAAACCTGCATCCAAAAGAGAACCTCTCTTCAACGAAACGATCATACATTTTTCCCTCCTATGACCAAGTTGCCTCTGCTCCAAATGAGTTAACTTCGACTTTGTAACGGACGAGGGACGTCTGATTTCACCGGTCATTGTAGAACCTTTCAAAATATAAAGACTGTCGGTTCTTTTAGCCTTTTAACAAAACGAGAGCTCTATGAGATAATTTAATGTCGCTCGACTCAATGTTGATTCTGCATCCTTTCAAGTCTAAAATACTTAAGGAGATGAGATTCTTTCATAAATTAGGTACATAACTAACATCTGAGAGTGTCCTAATTGCCCCATCGTGTATCCTAATTTTAACAGTATTAATATCAATTACCTTATTGGATGAATTGTTTCCCATGCGCACAACTCCACCTTCAGCCGAACTGTATGTAAAGAACCATTCTCTATTGGAATACATGTGGAAAGAACATCCGAATCTAGGATCCACTCAGACGTAAACATGGATTTATCACTCGTTGACACTAACAAGAAATCATCACTACTTTCATCGGCCAAATTAGCACCAGCTACATCTTTCTCCTTACTCTCAGTACCTTTTTTATTTTACAGTTTATAACAATCTGCATTGACATGACCTAACTTTTTATAATAGCGACACCTTTTGTCTCGCTTTTTTGATGCTACCAAAACGGAAGCTTGCCTATCTGCCTTGCTATCCGAACCAAACTAATTGTCGAATTTGTCTCTACTCAACAAATGACCCTTCACATATTTGAACGAGAGTTTTTCTCTACCATAAATCAGGATTTCCTTGAAAGACTTGTATGAAGGGGGTAAAAAGCATAATAATAGCATGCTTGATCTTCATCGTCAATTTGAACCTCAACGTTCTTTAAATCATTTAAAAGAGTAATGGATTGATTGATGTGATCTCTAAGAAGCTCAAATTCGATAATGCGAAACGTAAATATACGTTGTTTCAACACTAAACGGTTAGCCAGAGACTTAGTCATATAAAGATTTCTAACCTTTTCCACAAGGCGGATGAGGTATTCTTCATCAATACCTCCTGCAATACTATATTTGCGAGGCACAACTGGATTGTAGACAAGGCCTTTTCATCAAGCTATTCTCATTTTGTTTAATTTAGATTCTCAGAATTTTTCCTAATAACAACCATTTTCAGGCCGATTTGAACTAGAATTGCCATCATCTGAACTTGCCACAAATTGAAATTTGAGACACAATCGAACTTTTCAATTTCAAACATTGTTGCTGCCATCTCTAAATGGGCTGATCTACGAAAATTAAACTTGATCTGATACCACTTATTGGGGATTGACTTGATTAAGCAACAAGTAAAAAATAGTAAAAGAAATTGAGAAATTGAACACAAAAAATTTAATGTGGAAAAACCCCTCCAAAGAGGATAAAAAACCACATGAAAAGATAAATTTACTATAATGGAAAAAGAAGAAAGAGTACAAAAGGTGGAGATAAAAACTATACCCTGAAACCCGAAAATAAAGAACCCTCAAAACGTAAACACAAAATTCTCTAAAAGTGTTATGAGTTTTAATCTCTAATAGATGTATTTTCTAAGGTTATAAAAGAGTTTATTTATGGGCTAAATTCATAAGTCAAATAATAAAATAATCTATAGACTAATTAGAGTTTGATTGAAACAAATAAACAGAGTTTAATTGGAAGATTATTTCTTAATTTTAACTGAAATAGGAGTCATACTTAACAAATACCCATAAACAAAATTCAAGTATATAACTATTTTTTAGCAATGTATGTGTCTCTATTCTTTGTGGAAAACATGAGACATGATATGACCGAAAATTGAAAGAGAATTTCTTGATCATTCTAAGAAAATGACTATTTTTAAGATAGTCATGTCTTGCTTTTATAATTTTGAGGTATGTTGACCTATTCCCTTACACAATTTTTTACTTTTTTTTTTAACTTAAGACATGTATAAGAGTTAGTTTATCCACTCGAATTTGAAATCATGTTTGATATTTAAATATTTGGAAAAAAAGTATTAAGCATAAAAAAAAATTAATTTGAGCAAAAAAAAAATTCAAAATATTGATGTGGATGAAAAAGTAGGTACGTTTGAAATATGAACCAGTCTTAATCTCCAACATTTATGTCTTGAGTTTGACCCAATTCGACTTGACTTATGTTTTGCTTATGTATTATATCATTTTTATATATTATGTAATTTATTTCACATAAAAATTAAATCTAAAATAATATATAATAAAGCTATAATCTAAACACTAATAAGATGATAAGTTGTCTATATTTCATATTTTATTCAAAGAAGAAACAAATTAAATTATCAAATAATAAACTTAAAATATCATTTTTATATTAAAAAATAAAAATAATATCACGAGCTTAAATGGGTTTATATCGGTCATTTACAAATATAGATAAACTTGGACAAAATTTGAAGCAAAAATTAAGAGCTTAACCGAGCTTGAACAAGCATGGAGTTAATGCTTCACATATATCGAATCCGACCCATGAACAACTCCGTCTTAATCGTACTAAATTCTACATTTTGAAAAATCTTGTGCCTATATAGTATATCTTGTAAATTCTCCAATTATCAGTACTATTATTCTTTCTAGACTTGCTCATGTTTGAGCTACAGCACGGTTCTAAACAAATTTCAAGCTTAAACCTTGGTCTATCCAAAAACTCGTTCACTATTTAAAATTAATAAAATATTAATAAGATTGTTATATTAGTATTTTATATTTTTATAATTAAATTTAAATTTGAATTTAAATTTTTTAATTTTTAAATAAATTTGGGCCAAGTAGACTACCTAACTCATGAACAAATTTAAATACTTTCATCCTTATTTGTTTATAATATGTTGGGTTGTAAGAATATTGTAAACACGGGTTTTTTACCCAGTTAGTAAAAAAATAATAACAAAAATGGTACAAAATAAAGATTATGTACTGAAATGGTACATGTAGGGTGGTCACGCCTTTGGCAGAGGCGCACCACCCTACTTTGCCCCTTCTGTCAGCTAATAAAAAAAACTGTTTTAAAAAAATAAAATTTGATAAAAACAAAAAAAAAATTTGATAAAAATCGAGCGCAATGCATGCATGTAGCGTTGGGACGTGACTCCGGTGGTTGAGGGTGTGCCAAAGGTGGCATCAAACGAGGGTGTGCCAGAGGCGGCACTGGACCCGTCCTTGGCAGAGGCGGCACCGTAACAAGATGTGTGCATGCCTGCATGCAGCATAAATTTGATCGTTAGAACATTTCTAGTAGCTGTGAAGAAGAAGAAGAAGGAGGAGGAGGAGGAGGAGGAGGAGGAGGATGAGGAGGAGGGCACCGGCGCCGAAAAAAAAGAAAGAGAAAAAAATAGAGAGAAAGGAGAAAGAAAGAGAGAAAAAAAAGGTATAAATAATTGTTTTTAAAATGATGTAGAAAGAAAGAGAAAGAAAAAAAATAAGGTATAAATAATTTTTTTTTAAAATGATGTATACATATATATTGTTTATTTTTTGTTAGTTAGTTTAGTTTAGGGATTTTGTTTAGTTTATTTTGTTTAAATAAGGTATATAATTTTGTTTTTAAACATTTGTATATATATATATATATATATATATATTGTTTAATTTTTTGTTAGTTAGTTTAGTTTAGGGGGTTTTTGTTTAGTTTATTTTTTTAAATAAGGAATATAATTTTTTTAATGATGTATATATATATATATATATATTGTTTATTTTTTTGTTAGTTTAGTTTAGGGTTTTTGTTTATTTTAATTTTTTTAAATAAGGAATATAATACATCTCAAAATAATATTGCATATTATATAGAAATTAAATTAAGAAATTTGACTTCCATAATATAGGTCTTTTGGCATGCATCATTAAGTTTTGAATTTTTAGTAAAAAACTAATTATAACATTTGTTATTTCAGTTAGTATTATTGTTAGCAAAAAATCTAATATTTTTATTGTTAAAAACCCTAATTGTTATTGTTAGTTAGTATTATTATTAGTAAAAAAACTATTATTATTATTGTTAACTGTTATTGTTAGTAAAACCCTAATTATTATTTTAGTTTGTATTATTAGTATTGTTAGGAAAAACCCTAATTAGTATTTTAGTTAGTATTATTAATATTGTTGGTAAAAAAACCGTAATTATTATTTTAATTAGTGTTATTAATATTGTTAGTAAATAACCCTAATTATTATGTTAGTTAGTATTAATAATATTATTAGTAAATAACCCTAATTATAGTTTTTGTTAGTACTGTTAAAATTGTTAGTAAATAACCTTAATTATAGTTTTTGTTATTTTTATGTTTTGTTTTAAAGGTATATTGTTTGTTTATTTTGATTTGTTAGTAAGTTTTGTGTTTATATTAATTATTTGTTTATTGTGAATGATATGTTTTAAAATTTTTTTAATATATTTGAAAGTTTTTATTTTAGTAAAACTATTATAAAGTAATTGTTAATTAGTGATAAAAACTGAAAATATTTTTGCTATAGATATTGTTGGAAATGGCAACATATTTGATATTGCCTGACGAGATAATAACTTCAGCACAAAGGGAGAAAGTTGATAAGATGATGAGAGAAGTGCAAGATTACAGAATGAAACCACAAGAAGACATTGTTCAATACCTTATTACCGTAAATAAAAAGATACAAGAAGTATTGTGGAAGGGTTATGAAATGATTAGGAAGAATAAAGTGCAATACTTAACCCTTAGAGGGACATTAATAGAATGGGACCATCAAATTATTTTAGACGAACTTTGGAAGAAATTGGTACCACGAACCTATTGGAATCTAGTTATATGCTTTGTGAAGTTTATAATATCTTATGGAGCTAGCAAAACAGTGAGGCCAAGTATAGGCTCACGAAAGTTGACTGGGATGCAAAGTTTGTTTGATATACCATGGATAGATAAATTAGATGTTAGGAAATTACCAATAGAATTTCTAAATTCAATACCCGTTATAAAGATTGAAGAGAAAGATGATCCCGAGGAATTTGTAAATTGGATTGTAGAAAATGAATATGAAGAGAATCAAGAATTCCTAAATTGGATTGTACAGTATTTCCCAGAAGAAGATACATGATCGGAGATAGAAGAAAACTTAGAACTGAATTTTAGTGGTTAAATGTAAAGATAAGTGTTGTTCATGTACAAAATGATAACTGAAATAGTATGAGCTTATGAATGAAAAATATTGCATACTGAAACATTAATTATTTTATTTAAGTAATTTATTTACTGTTCGAAATTGTTTTGAGAAATTTTGTTTATTTTTTAACAGATTGAATATTAAAAATGGATGATCAGTTTTTCGTATGCGTTTGTTTTGATGGAATCATCTTGACAACAACCGTTGGATGCATATTTAAATGTCGACAACAAATAGCAATGAGATTTAATAGAAATGTCTTGTTGGATGATATGAAGGGAAGGATTAACGCAAAAATCGTTAGACGTTGTGGGAGAAGGATTTCCAGAATTTTCTACAAGTTTTCAGTTTTAAAGATCCGATCAAATTCACCGAAATGGAACTTGTAGACGACGAAGACGTGGAGACAATGATCGCTCTTTACTGTGGGAATGGGAGTAACAAAAATGCACTGATTCACTTATTTGTTGAGTTAGCCAGTATGGAGCAAAATGAAGATATCAATGCATATGGTGAAGAACATGGAGCTCAAGAACCGTGTATGGTAGCTCCAATATCATACGTTGATAGTGAGTCGACTATACATGGGATCAGTATCGATCTTAATATCACACCTGATATTGATGTGGTTGGTGATGATGAACACAGTAGTAGTGATCAATGTGAGCAATAGGTCGATAGTGACAGTGATCCCTATGTGGATGATGTACCTGATGATATTGACGATGAATATGTGAATGACGATGGAAACATTAATGCGCCTTCGGTCGGGAACCAGATACAACGTATTGTGATACACAATAATCCTGGGCCACACATGTCGCTCATAGACCCCGACGCAGCGCATGTAGCTGAGTTCCCAGAGTACCTTGAAATACTTCCTGCTCACCGGCTGGCCGTAAATTCTGATCATAAGTAGTTATTCGTAGGCCAGAGATTCGAAAGTAAAGAAGAGTGCATATTTGCTATTAAACGGTATAACATGAATATATCAATGGATTACAAAGTCGCAGTGTCTAAACCGACAGTATATATTAGAGAGTGTTGGAAGGCAGCAGAAGGCTGCAATTGGTGGGTACGAGCTGCATTCATTCAAAATTTGCAAATGTAGGAGATACGAAAATTTGTTGGGCCTCACACATGCACATCAACACGTATGACAGAAGATCATCGAAAATTTGATTCCAAAACTATCTGTACGTGTATCATGCCAATGGTGAAGGACATGCCAACTATTAAAGTTTCGGTACTGATTACCGAAATACAGGCACGATTTTAGTATCGAGTGTTATATCAAAAGGCGTGGATAGCTAAACAGATGGCAATGGAGCAATTGTATGGGGATTACGATTCGTCGTATAACAAGCTACAGGGATAGATAATAGCTATGCAGGAGTACATACCGGGGACTGTGATTGAGTTACAAACACAACCTTATTACGGCCCGAATGACCAATTACAGCTGGGGAGAAGAATTTTTCATCAGATGTTCTGGACGTTTGATCCATGTGTCCTGACATTTCCATACTGCAAGCTGTTTGTGCAGGTGGATGGGACCTGGCTATATGGAAAATATACACAGATCCTACTTTTTGCAATTACTCAAGACGCAATAGAAACGTGCTCCCTATAACATTTGCCATCGTAGATAAGGAGAACTTGGAATCCTGGGAATTCTTCCTTACCAACCTGCGGAGGTATGTTATTAGTAATGATAATATTTGCATCATCTCCGATAGAGAGAAAGGATTAATTGCCGTAATTAGGCGTTCCGGTGTGCCATGTAGATCCGTTTACTACATCCATCACATTGCGGCTAACTTCCATCGAGATTATAAGAATGCAGACTGGAAAAGACAAGTAGTAGCAATGGGTATATGATAACCTTATCTTTTCAATATAAGTTGTAATGTTTTACGTTATCGAGTTATTAGAACTTATCTTTTATTAATACGTATATAACGTACGAGTTAGAGCCACATATTTTTCGCCAAAGAATGATTCGACTTAAGAGTGACATGAAGGGTCAAACAAACACATCTTTTCGATAGTGGTTGGGTACAATGCAGCCCTGGCAATGGGCTCAAAGTTTTGATGAGGACTTTTGTTATGGTCAAATGACGACAAACTTGGTGGAAGGGGTCAATGCTGTGTTGTTGAAAACACGACATCTTCCGATTTCATCTGTTTTCTTGACTACATTCTACAAGTTGGCAACCTTGATGCCAAGAAAGGGTGAACAACAAGTCAACCAGATGGAGGCGGGGTACGTGTTTGTCGAAGATGTCAGGGATACATTGATTGCAAACTGTCAGATTGCGAGATCGATGACTGTAGAAATATATTCACGACACCTGCAACGGTTACGGAGTCCATCGATCGTCGACCCGGTATACCACCTAGGTCCTATGGAGTTAACCTCCAAAATAGATAGTGCGGATGCAAGAGGTTCCAAACACTTCATTATCCATGTGCACATGTCGTGGCAGTGTGTGCTAAAGTGAACCTTAATGTTGAACAATTTTTCGATGATTTGTACACACTCGAGCGCACGTTGCGTGTCTGGGAAAATGAGTTCCCCATCTTGCCTGACCTGTCTACGTGGGAGGTACCTTCGACGACTTTCTAGCTTGTCCCAAACAGAGGGCTACATAGGAATTTGATAGGTCGTCCACAAACATCCGGAATCCGTAATGAAATGGACATTAGGGAGAAATCCGACGGTAAGCATTGTGGATTATGCAGGTTAGGTAGTCATAATCGAAGTAAATGCCCGTAGCGAAACTATCATATTGAACAATCGTCACGATCGAGTGGGAATTGAGCTTATGTTGTAATGTATTTAATTTATATAAAAAACGCATCATTTCCATGCTTTTTCAATCATATTTCTCAATTTAATCACAATTTGTTTCAAATTCACATAATCGGGTTTTTTACAGAAATAATAAAAAACAATTAAAAAAGGACCAAAATGGTACAAATCAAAAATTATGTACCAAAATTGAAAGAAAAGGGCTAAATTGACTCACCTTTCAAAGCTTTAAGCTCTCAAATATGAATTTTTCCTTCTTATCTTTCCCCTTTTCTTTCCTCCATACTCGTTTTGCTCTCTGTTCCACTTTTCTTTCTTTTGTTATTCTTTCATATCATATCATATCATATCATATATATATATATATATATATATATATTAGTTTATAAAAATTTATTTAACAACAAATACCTACAATACATTTGTACACACATATATTTTACACTTGTCATCATTTAATTTGTTAATGATACAAAAAATCTTATAATTTAATTAATTACTTAATAAATATCTTTTATTTATTAATGATAAATAATAAATATCTACTCAATTACTAATATTTGTATGACAAATGTATTTATTTTAATTAATACACTTGTATTTTATTTTTATCATACACTTGTCTTTATTTCATTTATTTCATCATATGATATTTATAATTAATTTAATACTTATTATATAAATATCTTTAGCTTAAAATATAAGTAATTATATATATTTTACAATTGTAAAAATATTTTTAATACACATGTATATATTTACTACCATACAATTGTCTTTAAATTAAATTATAATATAATATTAATAATTATAAAAACTAAGCAAAAAATCTAAGATTTTTCTTTCAATTCAATTGCCGCCTCATTTATACTAAATGACCTTATTGTCATTTAGTCCCTTTTACTTTCTATTAATCTACAATTAAACTTTTTCTCCTTATTCAATCTAGTCCTTTTCAGTAATTTCTCTAAATTTAACTAGATTCGCCTAATTAAAACCTAATTAAACACATCACTAACTTTGCAAATATTTTTAATAAATATTTACGAGTCCGTTTTACTAAAAACGGAGACCCGATAATTTATTTTTTGATACTCGTACTTTTGAGGTCGTTACAAATTCACTAAGACGGAGGCTCGATAATAGTTGTAATGTGTATTAGTGTTTTAATGTTATAATCTCCAAATTAATCTACTTTACGTTATGGTCAAATTTTGGTTACAAATTTTAAAGTTCCAATTAATCTAATTAAATTTATACAAAAAAGTACAAACATTGTTATATAAAATAATACAAACTAGAGTAATATCAAAACCGCAACAAACCCCTAAATTGATGGTTCGATGGTGTGGTTCTAGAGGTATACCTCTACGGAGGTCGACGTTCACGTGGTGGGTGCTCACGACGACCAACATCATCTGGCTCGAATGGCATCGATGAACTTGAGCCGGAGGCAATGCCATGATGCAGTGGATACAACCCAGGAGGACTGATGTACTACGTTGGGTACGGGCTGAGACTGCCGTACTGCGGTGGGTACGGGCCGGGAGTGCTGTACTGCGGTGGGTACGATCCAAATATATCAAATCCGTAATGGTATCCACCCCCTAACGAGCCCGAGAAATAGTTATTGCTCGGCATATCTGGATGATATGAATGTGCATCCAAATGTGAATGTGATTGCTCAGGCTTTACTTTGGGCTCCGGCTCGGGAAGGATCTGCCGCTGGCTCGTCCTCCATATCGGCTACTGGCTCGTATGCCCTATGTCGCTGCATGTGTGGGGGGACTACAGTCGATTGCCCTCCAAGTATATATGGCTTTCCCATACTAGAGTACCACTGTACGTACTGTAACGGAGGTTGCAAATCGGAAGTCATATCCATCCGAGGTATTTGAGCCATCTGATCATTCCATACAGCAACAAATCTCTGGTGCTTAACCCCCCAATGCAATCCCGGTTTCCTCTTCTGTT
Source organism: Gossypium stocksii (assembly GCA_020496765.1). Classification (NCBI taxonomy): domain Eukaryota; kingdom Viridiplantae; phylum Streptophyta; class Magnoliopsida; order Malvales; family Malvaceae; genus Gossypium; species Gossypium stocksii. The sequence continues at coordinate 58,290,828 of CM035630.1, forward strand.
CATATCGTGAACCTCTTCCATATCGCATGGCAGATCCGGGATATATTGGATGCAACCAAACTGTCGTAGCACTCGATCCCCATGGTACCACTCGACTACATTGAAATTGATAATTGGTGCGTTAGTACACCACATATAAGAGTGAATGTAGGTAGACGAGGGTATAATGGCTGCAATTTCTTGTCTACGATATGGCATCCATATAAACTGCACGATTAATAACATTGTTAAAATTTAACACGGTGTGAGTAAGATATACAAAATAACATGTCACGAATATTTGAATAGCTTACCCCTTTCCCGGCATATTGTTCAATCATAAGCCGATATATCAGGACAGTGTACGATTGACCAATACCCGGATAAATACTCCATCTACAAAAACAAATTTCAAGTCAATATAGTATCGTTACAATAATATCATTATAAAGAAATTGTCAATTGATAACAAGTTATATTTTATCACCTGTTTACTAGTGGATATACGTATGGTTGGTGACTAACTGATGCTAAGAATGGCATTCGATATAGAGCCCACGACTGCAATAATGTAAGTCATCCGCCTATTTCTATGGCAGCTGGCTTTGTCGTCTGAAAAAGTTCACGGTACAACATAGCCAGAATTGCGGAGCCCCAACTATAAGAGCGAGCATTGCTCAAATCAGCTAATAAAGGTAAGTATATGATATGAACCCTGTTATTGTTTGCATCGGGCATCACTACACCCCCTATGATGTGCATAATGTATGCTCGAGCAGCGCACATCAACTCGACTTTAGTGGCATTAGCTGATAAGTGCTCAAACCTCGCTTTCAGCCATGTAAATTTCAAGCCCGTAAAATTTTCCTCATCATCGCCGACCGAAACTCCTAGTAGGCTATGACAAAGTGCAAATGGGTCACCTACCGCACTGACGCCCGTTACGAGGCTACTGTCGATTGGGAGCCTAAGTTGCAGTGCAACATCTTCTAGAGTAACGGTGCACTCTCCTCAGGGGAAATGAAAAGTGTGAGTCTCCGGGCGCCAACGTTCGACTAGTGCGGATATTAAATCATACCGCAGATCAAATGTCCAGATCCGTGCTGCTGACCTGTATCCAGCTTGCTCTATGTACAGCATCAGTTGTTCATCTGGGAAATATCCTAAGTCATTCACCCGACCCCTTAATACACGGTATGAGCCTTGACAGTGTTAAATCACAAAAAATAATTATAATAACATAATTTATTTCCCTAAATTATGTAGCTATTTTTTTAATAAAACCCATGATTAATAAATAATAATACATTACCATATTATTAGCTGCGTCAGATATGTGAGGATATTGACTAATCAATGGAGCCATTGCTGTCTCAAATATTTAATTTTTTACCTACATAAAAAACAAGAAATTTATATTAAAATACTCAAAAAATAGGAATATAAAAATAATATAACAAAAACAAAACATAAACGACACATAATAAAAACATAACATAAACGACACATAATAAATACAAATATTTTATTATTTATACAAACATAACATAAACGACACATAATAAAAATAATATAACAAAAACATAACATAACAATATTAATAACTAACAACAACAACAACAACAACAACAACAACAACAACAACAACAACAATAATAATACAACAACAACAACAACAACAACAGCAGCAGCAATAATAATAATAATAAGGGTTATTTACTAACAATATTTATAATAATACTAACTAAAATAATAATTACGGTTTTACTAACAATAATAATTAACAATAATAATAATTATAATAATAATAATAATAATAAAGGTTTTCTGTACTAACAATATTAATAACTAACAATAACAATAATAGTTTTTTTACTACAAATAATAATAATAATAACAACAATAATTATAACAATAATAATTTCTCTTTCTAACAATAATATTAACTAAAATAATAATTAGGACTACTAACAACAATAGTTAATAATAATAATAATAATAATAATAATAATAATAATAATAATAATAATAGTTTCTTTTACTAACAACAACAATAATAATATTAATAATATTAATAATAAATTTTTTTACTAACAATATTAACAATACTAACTAACATAATAATTAGGGTTTTTTACTAACTAACAATAACAATAATAATAATAATAATCATAGTTTTTTTACCAATAATAATACTAACTAAAATAATAATTAGGATTTTTTTCTAACAATAATACTAACTAACAATAATAATATTAGATTTTTTACTAACAATAATACTAACTGTACTAACAAATGTTATAATTAGTTTTTTACTAAAAATTCAAAACTTAATGATGCATGCCAAAAGACCTATATTATGGAAGTCAAATTTCTTAATTTAATTTCTTAATTTAATTTCTATATAATATGAAATATTATTTTGAGATGTATTATAACTAAACTAACAAAAAAAATAAAAATCAATATATAATAATAATAACAAAATAACAATTTGTCCTAAACTAAACTAACAAAAAAAATAAACAATATATATATCATTAAAAAATTATATTCCTTATTTAAAAAAAATAAACTAAACAAAAACCCCCTAAACTAAACTAACTAACAAAAAAAATAAATAATATATATATATATATATATATATATAAATGTTTAAAAACAAATTTATATACCTTATTTAAACAAAATAAACTAAACAAAAACCCTAAACTAAACTAACTAACAAAAAAATAAACAATATATATATACATCATTTTAAAAAAAATTTATTTATACCTTATTTTTTCCTTCTCTTTCTTTTTTTTCCGGCGCCGGCGTCCTCCTTCTTCTTCTCCTCCCATTCTTCTTCTTCTTCTTCTTTACAGCTGCTGGAAATGTTTTCAGGGGACCATATATGGTCTCCAAACACCAAAAACGGCCAAATTGCTGCATGCAGGCATGCACACGTCTTGTCACGGTGCCGCCTCTGCCAGGGATGGGTCTATGCTGGCTCTGGCACACCTTCGTTCGGTGCTGCCTTTGGCACACCCTTGACCAGAGTCGCGTCCCATCACTGCATGCATGCACTGTGCTCGGTAGATTCTGTTTTTTTATCAAATTTATCAAATTCTATTTTTTTAAAACAGTTGCTATTTTTTTTAGCTGATAGAGGGGGCAAAGTAGGCTGCTGCTGCCATTGCCAGAGGCGTGACCACCCTACATGTACCATTTCGGTACATATTCTTTATTTTGTACCATTTTGGTTATTATTTGTTTTTTGTACTAACTGGGTAAAAAACCCTTGTAAACACACATGTTTTCCTCTATTGTTGGAATACAATTCATTCTTTATTGGAAAGGAAATTCTAATTAATTTTTTTCCTCTATTGTTGGAATATAATTCATTCTTTATTGGGAAAGGAAATTCTAATTAATTTTGGATATTATTATCTACAAACAAATCATGATGGTCAGTTTTGCTCCATATAGGTTGTATCGGTCAGTACACTTTATTTCGGACATAAACTAGAGCTATGTAGCATAAGTTTCATTTTGGCTTAAATTCTAACTTTTTCGGCTTGTTTTGTCTGTTTGATGAAGTTGAAGTTGAAACTTGCAAGAGAAAAAAAAACTTGCAGAAGAAGAAGATTAAGGGTGAGTTTGAATAGGCAGTGTGTTTACTTGCGGTTAGTGTAAAAATAGCGGTGATGGTGAGATTAAATATTGTAGCGTGAGACAAAATGTAAGCTAAACGCAACGCACCTCTACTGTCCATCCAAACCTATCTAAATTTCCAAAAGATAAAGAAGAAGACTAAGCTGCGAGGAAGAGACGAGAAAGAGAGAGGGGAAAGCGAAGAAAATAAAGAGAATAAAAAATCATTAAAAACTCAAAATTTGAGGAAAGGAAAGAAATTGACATTCAAAAAGTTAAAAAAATAGTAAAAAAAGCATAAGGTTAAACGCATCATATGCACTAGTTTGGGGTTTTCACATGATTCGAAAATAATATTAATTTAATATACAAATCTAATTAAATAAGAATTATAATATATTTTTAAAAATTATTTATATTGATAATATTTTAAAAATGCTAATAAAAAATAATTTTTTGTAAAAATATTATTATTAGTAAAAAATAATAGTATGATATCTTTCAAAAATATATAGTAGTAACCGTTACATATAAAAATAATGATAAATACAAAACATACAACTGATACTGACATATACCAATATTAATAAAAAAAAATTAATTAATACTGACTCCCTTAATACAAATAAGAGGTAAAAAAAAAAAAAAACAATAAGAATTACTTCATCGAGATAGAAACAAAACGAATTTTCCAAGACAAAAAACTAGATTAATAATTAACAATCGTGGATGAAGAAACTTCTTTTCATCCAACGGTTGTCATCAGTTTCACAAAGTCATCATAGTTGACCTGACCATCACCGTCCAAATCAGCTTCTTTGATCATCTGCTCCACCTCTTCATCGCTTAATTTCTCACCAAGGTTGATCATCACATGCCTTAGCTATATATAATAACCAAAAAAGAATTTTTATGTAGTGAATAAAAATAGTAAAAGAGAAATAAGGAAAAACAAAAGCCATCTTTTAATTTTATAAAGAAAATTATTTTAACTTTTCAATAATTTTTTAATTTTTTAATTTTTAAAATTGTACTTTTCATCAAATAACTTAAAATGAATGTAAAATTTAACATTTTTTAATTTTATTTATGTGTATTGACATGTTGACATTTAATAAATTTTTTAAAATTTTAAAAATTTTAAAATATTTTTTAAAAATTTAAAAAATTAATTAAATGCCAACTTGTCATCTATGTGTATTCACATTAACAAAGTTCACAAATATCAACTTTTTCATTTATTTTGGGGTAATTTGATAAAAACATAAGTTCAAAGGTTAAAGAAGACGAAAAATTAAATAAAAGACTAACGTGATTTTTTGTAAAATTAAAGGGAAAAAAAGTGATTATGCAAAAATAAAAATAAGATAAAATAAATTGGTCTGTATATATAAAACTAGAGAAATTTTCATTAATTTCTCAAGCGAATAATAGATGTGATTATGAAGTTTTTCGATTATTTTCAGAAGTTGAAATTCGTAGTTATTATTATTATTTACACCACATAAAAAAAGACACCAAATTCGAGGATTAAAAAACAAATAATTTGAAATGATTGAAAACGTGTAAAAAAAAAAAAAAGAAAGATATAACACAGGTATATTTGCATAATTCCACCTGCTAATTATATTTATTCAAACAAAATTATTCGGATGCAAAAATAACGCCTCATTTAACATATGATTTCTTTTGTATCCAACTTTGGTCATTTTTGTCTCTTCTCTTTATCCTACCATATCCCAGCTGTCAATGTAACGTTTGAATAGATTTTCATTGATAGTCAAATAGCAAAGCAAAAGCTCCCTTTGCCATTGCCATGTGATATGAGTGCAACACTATTATTTAATTAGATTTTCGTTGATAGTCAAATAGATTTCATGTGATATGAGTGCAACACTATTGTAACCCAAGTCAAAAGTTCTCAATTAAATAATACTGTTTTTTAATAATAATAATAATATTTGACTATTAATAAATTATAAATACTGATAATTTTATTTAAATATAATTAAACATTAAACTTAACTATTATAAATAAATATTAATACTTCTTTAATTTAGAATGTTTAGAGTTTTTAATATTTATTTTATAATTAATTATATTTAAATAAAATTATTATTTTTTATTTATAAATCTTTTACTTTTTTTTTATTTAATAATGATTTATTGTATTATTAAACACCGATAATATATGATATTTATACACTGACTTTACATCAAATATGCATAAAATTTAAACACCCACAACCGATATACCATACATTAGCATTCAAATATTTGGTTCTAACTTGAAAGGAGTAATGTGGCATTTAAAAGAAAAGAAAAGCAGGAAAATATTGCATTAATTAAAACAAAAACCCAAGAAAAATATATTATAATATTACCTCATTAGCTGAGATATACCCATTTTGATCTTTGTCAAAAACCTTGAAAGCCTCTTCAAGTTCTTCTGCATCAGTTTCCTGGTTTTTTGAGGGAAACCAAACAAGTTCAATCTTTTTCAGTTGTTTTGCTTATTTTTCTAGTTTTTAATTTTCTTTTTTCTCATAATTTTATTTACCTTCATTTTCTTGGCCATCAAGTTGAAGAACTCTGCAAACTCAACAGCTCCATTGCCATCAGCATCAAATTCAGTGATCATGTTGTGGAGTTCTTCTTCTGTGGGATATCGGTCCAGTGAACCAATCACCATTGCCAATTCTTCAACGGTAATGCAACCTAATAAACATGCAGCAACAGTAATTAATTATAAGCATGAAGTACGAAGGGAAAAAAGAAAAGGATGAACTAACCACTCCCATCTTTGTCAAACAGACAGAAAGCTTCTTTGAACTCAACAATCTGTTCTTCACTTAGAATATCTCTCATGATTGTTTGTTTGGTTCCCGGGATGAAGAAAAAAGGAAAAAACCGTCGAGAAAACTTGGGAGGTTTAAGAGAGTGTGAGAGAGAAAGGAGTATGTTGTTGAGTATAGCTCAAGCTTAGCGGGGTTTATGTAGAAGGAATTGTGTTTTTCCTCATAAATATAAATTTAGTCTATACTCATTTTATCATTTCGTCTATTTTTTTAAAGTCATTTTAACTTTTAAGTTTTAGGTAAAACTATTAAAATTTTAATTGTATCGTGGCATTTTAAGAATAAAATTTTTAAAATTTTTATCAACTCTTTCTTTAAATAAATTTTTTAAACTTTTACAAATTAGATGTGAATTATCTTGTGGGTAGCTACATTAATATAGTTAAAGTTAAAATAAAAGAGTTTAACTAAATTTTAAAAATTAAGGATTAAAATGAAGGTTAAAATTATAAAATAAATAAATATTAGTAACTAAATATATTATTATACTTTAAAAAAAAGTAGTTTATATTCTATAAGTCGAATCAGGTTCTTTGTTCTTTTTGAAAGAGATTATGACCTAAGTTGTTCTCACGCTACTTCTAACTTCTATCTATGTTCTCCAACAATACCCTTTTTAATTAAAACAAATGGTATTGTCTTGTTTATATACATGGTAGTGGTTGAGAGATTGAAAATTTAGTTTTTATATTTTTAACTTTAAGAATTTAATTTTTATTTTAAAATTATTTTATTAAATTTAGATTCATTATTAAGTCGTTTTTGTTATATTACTATACAGTGAGTTTTTTTTTATTATTTTAAAATGTCACATCAATAAATTAAAAGAAATAAATTTAACAATTAAATTTAAATTTTGAAATTTAAAAAGTAAAGTAATTAAATTTATAGAAATAAAGTATAAAAAATAAATTTTAAATTTATAAAAAATACAAGCCGTGACATACTTTGATTTATTCAAGAAAAATTTGATATACGGTCAAAAAGGATTTTTATACTTTACAAGTAAATTAAGAGTATAAAAAGTGTATTATAAAATGTAATAAAAAATAAAAAAATTAATTATTTCTATTTGTCACATATAAAATTTTAAAAATTTTACTTACAATAATTAAACTAAAAAGTAAAATGATAAAATATGTATTTAAATATTTTCTCTTCTGAAAAGGACATTGGTTTAATAATTAATTGAAATGGGTAGAATAGTGGGGCATTAAAATTTTTAGACAGCTGTGATGGTTTGAATAAAACTAGTAAAGCATTCCAAGAGACAAAGTATCGGGAACAGGGTACTCTGTTTAACCCTAAAAATCCCATCAACACTCCAATATTTGAATAACAACCATTTGCCTTTCAACGATGAAACCAAAAAAACAAACATTTCTTTTAGGTTAAGACATGAATGATAATAATATTATTAATATGAAAATTATAAATTGTGTGATTTTATATATAATTAAAGTAGGGATCTAGTAAATTATAAAATGTGGATAAATAAAGACAGAAAGTCTACATATGCATGGCTACGTGCGATCTTATTATTATTTTTTGAGATAATTACTCCAAACATTTTTAAATTTTAAATTAATCTATAAATTTTAAAGCATTCTAATTGAATTTTTAAAATATTAATATTATATCAATTATATCTTTCGTTAGCCTACATGTTAATTTTGGCATTAAATGTTAATTTAGATTTAATGTACAACATATTTAAAACATGTAAATTGTGAACATATATACACCTACCAGAGGTAAATTTAAGGGGGTTGGCATAGGCCCCGGCCCTCTCTAAAATGAAAAATTGTTATTTAAGCATTTTAAAATTTTTTTAAATTTTAAATTAGTAAAGGTAAAATTACACATTGCTTCCTCTAAAATTATAAAAATTCGATTTAATCATTTAAAAATTATAAAAATATAGACTATAAAAAATTAAAATTTCATTCGACCCTCCCTAAAAAATTGTTCTGGCTTCGCCCCTGATACATATTATATAGACAATTTGTTGATGTGTTTAATAAATGACATTGTAAATAGAAGTTAAAAGGGTTGTTTTCTTAACATGTTCGATCAACTTATTCATTTAATAGTTAAACATGTGTTTATAATTTGATCTACGTGTTTTAAATATACTCTATGCCATATTCAATGTCCAAACTAACAACTAGGCTAATATGGAAAAATTTGATTGATACGGTACAATTCTTTGAGGAAGGCTCATAAAATGTTATGAAATTCAAGGAATGAGTGGATACTATATTTTTTTCTTTCTGAATAGGAACAGAAACAGTAACCTTGAGTACGGTTGTACACTGAAATGTTGAGTAATTAAAAACTTGGAATATAATCAACTTGCCAATAAAATAGTGCAGTGAGTTAAGGAGTTTGCCTACTGGGGCTTTTCAGATGAATATTAGACATAAAACTCATTAGATCTGATAAATTCAAGTTTCATCAATGATTGTATGAATATTGTTTAGAATTGGAACTTGGTGACAATAAATATCATCTAAGTATATCCCATTGACTAATGTATTTATTCTTTTTCTAAGCCCAACTTTTATCACTTGTTCTAAGTTCCAATCTAAACCATCCAATTCTTCTTCCTTTTCCCTAATATTCTTTCCATATAAACCCATCAAACAACTTGCAACTGCAAACCCGCAGGTTTGTAGTTAATAGTGAAAACCAATGCGTTTCATAGTCATAATTTATTTTGAATATCTCCACCTAGGATTTGAATTCCTTCGCTCAACTCACATTCATTCAATTTCAGTAATTGCTTATAAACCAACATAAATATAAGTTCAACAATGATTACTATTACAGTTACCAACCAATTAAAGAGAAATACAGAATAATAATGTACCCATCCAGCCCGAGGAATACTGGGAATTACATGTCACACTCACTCGAACGTGAAATTTGTATGTACCCATCTAGTTCGAAGATCATTAGGACTTACAAGTTGCACTCATTCAAAGGTAAGATTTGTATACACTTGGCATTGTCCACAATACACTGTCCAGAGGGTTTTAGGCCACAAATCTCAATAATGAATCCAGTCCTAACCTCATACCAATTACTTATATATATATTTCAACTAGATACAACTTCATATTGTTTTCAATTTCAATTCTTTATCAGTTACTTATAAGCACTCATAATTCATAATTCATACTCAAGATCACATCTCATTTCAAATAGGGAGGTAAAGAATATACTTGAGAAAACTGACAATCCCAATCAAAAGGATTGGAGCTTGCACCTTGAAGATGCATTATGGGCCTATCGAATGGCCTGTAAAACGCCTATAGGTATGTCTCCTTACTGATTGGTTTTTGACAATCCATGTCACTTTCTTCTCGAGCTATAACACCGAGCATATTAGGCCATTCAACAATGCAACATGAAGATAAACGAAACTGGAGAAAATAAAAAGTTGGAATCGTAAAAATTGGAGGAAATCTGAAATGACGCCTATGAGAACTTGCAAATATAAAAAGATATGACTAAGGCCTCTTATGATAAGTGCATTCATCGAAAAATTTTCATAATTGGACAGAAAGTTTTGTTATATAATTCTTGTTTGAAATTATTTCCCAAAAAATTGCGCTTTAAATAGATGGGGTCATTTGTTGTTATTAACGCTTCTGCAGTTGAAATAAAAAAAAAAAAGATACCAAAATGATTCTTAAAGTAAGGTCAACGCTTGAAGCCTTTTTACGAGGGTTTTCTAAAGCATAGTATCAACATTATAAATCTAGAACTTTCGGTCTATGAGCATTGATAAGATGTGATGTCCACTAAATTAATTAAAAATTTAACTAAGATAAATGCACATATCAATTAATAGTATAACTATGACAAGCACAAATATCATTCTCTCGAGGATGACATTTACTATTAATTATCGTCTTTCTATTATTTAACCTAAAAATTCAAAGGATTAGTTAAAACTAAAATTAATTGGCTAAATTAACTACGAATGCGACAAAGAAATAAAACATGAAAATAATCAAATATCAACTGAATGACTAAACAATACCCATGTAAGAATCCACCTAAAATTCATCTAAAATTCTCAATCCAATTTATTCGATTTTTCCTTAATTAGTTTCCTTGATTTGTAGAAATCCCAAACTTATGTTAATCTCTTTTGAATATAAAAGCAACTCACTCTAAGTAGATTAATTGAAATTTCTTTCTAATTAAAACCCCTATTGTCGCATTAATTTGTTTATATGGATTTCCCTATTAGATTTGACTCTAATACGATAGATTTATGTCGTCCTATTTCTAGGATTGCATGAAACTCAATTTGACTACGCAAGATCTAATCATGAGTCGGGTCTATTCAACCTCAAACTCATGCATATCAAATATGGAATAAAATTCTAGAAATAATAACCCAAGAACAATTCAGAATTCATAGTTGAAAACAAAGAAACTAAGATTTTATTGCATAAAACTGGAAATCAAATAATAGAATTCATCTTTGGGTTCTCTCAATCAAAATTTGCACTTACTGAACTTGGTGTATAACTTGTTTTCTCGCAGAGTCCTAAGCACAATCTCTAGATGTTCTTATGATTTGCCACACTTTTATAGTAGACCAAAATATCGTCGCTAAAGACAACTACAAAACGGTCCAAATAGGGTTGGAAGTCTCTATGCATCAAATCCATGAATATTGTTGGCGCATTCATTAATCTGAATGACATCACTAAGAACTCATAGTGTCCATAGCATGAGTGAAATGCAGTCTTCGGAACGTCGCCACCCTTAATCTTCACTTGATAATGGCCAGACTACAAGTTAATTTTGGAGAAAATAATAACTTTACTTAGCTGATCGAGTAATTCTTCTATCTGTAGCAGTAGATACTTATTCTTCACGATCACTTTGTTCAGTTGGCAGTAATCAATGCATAAGCGGTGAGTCTCATCCTTCTTTTTCATAAACAAGATTGGCGCACCCCAAGGTGAAACACTTGGTCGAATAATTTCTTTATCCAAGAGATCTTGTAATTGCTTCTTCAATTCCTTTAACTCTAATGGTGTTATCCTGTATGGGGCACAAGATATGGGCGCAATATTTGGCTGCTTCTTCAATTTCTTTAAATCCAACAATGGCACCTTGTGGCGACTTCTTCAATTCCTTCATCCACCTCTCGATTTGGCGACATGGCTAGGAGTTCCTTTAGAAACACTGAAAATCTGGAGGCATTATTTGTATGGTGAGAAGTGTATCATCTAGACTGATCCCAAGAGCCTCAAGTATCTCCTTAGTCAGAAGGAGCTGAATCTTAGGCATCATAGATGGATTGAGTTGCTTAAAGACTGCGACTGCACCATTGAGTACCACCCTAGCAAGGGCAATATGGTGGTCGATGCATTGGGCAGCAGAGCTATGATGGATCTGAGGGCAATGTTTGCTTGCCTTAGCTTATTTGATTATGGTAGTCTGTTAGCTGAGCTTCAAGTTAAACCAACTTGGATTGAGCAAATTAAGAGTAAGCTGTTGGAGGACGAGTCTTTGGGTCTAAGGTTCTGACAGATTGAGAGTGGTAGCACTATGAATTTTGGACTGAATAGTGAGGGGGTACTTTGTTTCCGTGTGAGAATTTGTGTTCTGAATGATACTGATTTGAGACAGTTTATACTGAGAGAGGCATGTAGTAGCCCTTATGCTATGCATCTTGGTGGAAATAAGATGTATCGAGACCTGCGTGAGTTATATTGGTGGCTAGGATTGAAATGAGAGGTTACTGATTTTGTGGCTAGATGTCTGACTTGCCAACTGTTTAAGGTTGAGCATCAGTTACCTTCGGGCTTGCTGCAGCCGGTTAAGATTCCTCTGTGGAAATGAGAGCGAGTGACTATGAACTTCATTAGTGGGTTGCCCCTAACACCCACTAAGAAGGATTTAGTATGGGTCATCGTGGATCGATTGACCAAGTCCGTCCACTCCATACCAGTTCGTACTGATTATTCTCTGCAGAAGCTAGCAAAGCTTTATATTTCTGAGATAGTGAGACTGCATGGGGTACCGGTTTCGATCATCTCCGATAGGGATTCTCGCTTCACATCTTAGTTTTGGAAAAAGTTACATGAGGCTTTAGGTTTAAGATTGGACTTCAGTACTGTGTTCCATCCTCAGACCGATGGTCAATCTGAGAGGGTGCTTTAGATACTGGAGGATATGTTGAGGAGCTGTGTTATTGATTTCTGAGGCAGTTGGGAGGAGTATCTGCCGCTAGCAGAGTTCGCTTATAACAATAGTTACCAGCCTAGCATCTAGGTGGCACCCTACGAGGCTCTGTATGGCCGTAAGTGTCGCACTCCTGTATGTTGGACTGAGTTGGGTGAGCGACGTGTTCTGGGTCCTGAATTGGTTTCTAAGACTGAGGATAAGGTCAGATTGATTCGGTTCGACTAAAAATGGCTTCTGACAAGCAGAAATCTTATGCAAATTTGAAGAGATGCGAGATTGAGTATTCTGTGGGGGACTTCGTATTTTTCAAAGTCTCTCCATGGAAAAAGGTTCTGAGGTTTGGTCGTAAGGGCAAGTTGACCTTATGTTTATTGGACCTTACCGTATTCTGAAGCGAGTGAGACTAGTTGTTTACTAGTTAGAGCTACATTCGGAGTTGGATCATATTCACGACGGTGTTTCACGTCTCTATGTTGAGGCGCTACCGCTTTGATCCAACTCATATTGTCCCTATTGAAGAGATTAAGGTTAGGCTAGACTTGACCTTTGAGGAGGAGCCAGTTCATTGACGTGCGGGTAGGTGCGGCGATTGGGAGCAACTGCTGGATTGTTGGCGAGCACAAGCTGGAGCTGGTAGCAGCATGGCACTCGTTGGGGCTGTTGGTGTGCCGATGGTGGGTGTTGGTGTGGTTTAGGTAAGGTGATGTGAAAAAGTGGAGAAGGTGGATGGAATTTATACTGAAGAGGATAGGGGTTAGAATTCTTAGAACAAATTAATAATTAAAATATTCTAAATTTTAATTCCGCGCAAAGTTAATAACAATTAATAATTACTATGATCCACATTAAAATATTATTTGCTATTAATTTATTTTTAAAAACATTTTTTATAGCACTTTTTATTCAAAAACCAAGAATTTGGCATTAGTTTTGAGGTTGAAAAAGAGGAACAAAAAATGTGATCTATCACTTGTCTTTATTTACAATCAAACTTAAACAGTATGATTGTTTAGTATAAAGTCTTTGAACAAAATCAAGTTTGTGACTTAAAAGTACAATTGTGTCATGCATAATATAATTAAGAATGTAACAAACGCAGAACCAAAGGAAGAAGGAGAATAACATTGTGCTACGATTAGGCCCAAAGGCAGCTAAAGGGTAAAGGTGGGGTATAAACTTATTCACCACTTTCACATTTAGCAAGGCTAAGTTACAAAATCTTGGAAAGAGAAGCAAAAACACATAAGCAGTCAAATAAAGCAAATCACCAAAGAGGTAAAGAAGAAGAATTTGATCGCTATTTTACAGTTCTCTGATTTTCAAATAGGCTGACCCTTGGGAACAATTTGATCTTTGAGCCACATGTAAATTGGAACTAGTACAAAGTATGCTGCTGCTAATGTCCCAAGAATAAATCGTGAAAGGAACACCAAAGGATGAACAGGTTTCTGAACATCTTCTGCCTTCGGACCCATCTGCAACAACATTTATGTCATTAGTACTAAGGACCCAAAAGACCCAGCCAACTTTATGTTCTTATAGATGAAAGTAAGCTACCTTCAATGGAGAGTCTCCGCCGAAGGGCTTCACTCCAGTGACAGAGCAACCCATGATCAAGCCATGTCTTCGGACACCACGGTACCATTTCGGACCAATCCTTTTCAGCTTTACATCTTTGAAACCAGCCTTTTTAAACCATTCAATATATTCTTCCTCTTTCGGAAAGAGCATCCATACATCCGCAAAAAACCGTGATAACCAGAATGTTGGGTGTACAGGACCTATAAGACAGGCTTTCCCTCCTATTTTCAGTACCCTGTAAGCTTCCTTAATCCCCCGCTGTGGGTCTGGCCAGTACTCAATACTGAACATCATAAACGTAACACATAATAATATCACAGATAAGCTTTACAAACAACTTAAGACTATCCGCATAGAAAGCTTAATACCAGCATCGAATGGCATACTTTTACGTAACGCATCTTATACAACAGCCATACTGCTTAAGGACTTGATTTTCCATTCAAAGCATACCAAAAAGAAAGTTATGAATGGAACCAAATTTAGGTAAAATTATCATGAAAGCCTCTATACTAGGAGATAAATTACGTTTTGGCCCTTCTACTTAAAAAATTAATAAATTAGTCCCTATTCGTTAAATTAAAGAGCAAATTAATCTTTCAGTTAAAAATTTCATCAATTTTTACTATTAAAAAATGATCCTTATACGTGAGTATGAGATATACGTGGCACATCAAACGGCACTATTTGATTATTCTGTAAGCCATGTCAATTTTTTAACATTAAAAAAGGTGAGATTAATTTGTCCATTTGGACTTTTAAGACTTTTGCCACCAAATTTAGCAATTCCCGTAAATTTGCTTACACTCGTAAAAATGATTATGCATAACTGAAGAAAAAGATCATTGCAAAATTATGCATTAAGGAAGGTAAATGGAGATATTACCTCCCTGCAGACACATATCGGTCGGCATAATCAGTAGGGAATGGTAGGTCCTCCGCATCACCTTCAATAATCTGACATTCTTTCAAAGGCTCCTTCTGCTTGGCCTTGGCAAGCTGGTGAGGGGACTGATCAAGAATTGTGACATTCTTAGCATCCACATGCTTCACTATACCAAGTGTAGTGAACCCAGTTCCGCCGCCAACATCGACTACTACCATATTCCTGGAATAAAGATCAGCAGGCTCAAGCGCCTCATCCCGCATATCCTCAGTCCAATGACCAGGGTTTATGATATGATCATACACTATTGATAAAAACCTGTAAAACCAAAACGCTTCTTTCTTGTGTTGTATGAACCTAGGCTGAGAAGCCGGCCTTGAGGATGATATACTGCATCTGGGTGCTACCACCATTCTAGTCTTCTGATTCTTTGTATAACAAAATAAACTCTTCTGGGGCAAGCTCCTAAAATGAAAATTGGACCTCGCAAAGCCTACCCCTGTTGGGGCTGCTCCACTAAGCATGGAAGAAGCCATGGTTGTGAAAACCCAGAAACACTTGACCCAAATTACTCTGCTCTCTCTCTAAGTAGAGGTGATGCTGATCATTCACCAAAGGAGACTCAAACAGAATTTCATCTAAGCAAAAGTATTGCAAACAAATAAAGAAAATCCCATACTGCAGAAATGAAATGCCACAAAGATTGAAGGACTAAAAGCTCCCCATTTCGGCATTGAAGTGGAACCACACGTTGTGGTGGTGTGTGATACACTGATTGCTGATTACTCATGGACCAGAGACAGCCTGCTTGGCCTATATGTGGTCCTCGTTTCAAGGGTTAATATATTCACGGGTTCTTCTCATTATTCTCACCTATTGGGGGCGGTTACTTCATCACTAGTCATTTTACCAAGGGTTTTACCGACATATTCATCACGTAGAGACGGTCTTCAACTTGCCATGAGTTCGAATTTACAAAACGCATCATGTTAATTTACTCATATATGTTCTTTTATCATTTTAAAAAATATTGAATTTCATCATTTACTTTTCAAAAGAAAAAGTTAAATTATTTTTTAATAAAAATATTAATTAAAATTTTAAACATGGAGCTATCCACATATATTTCATACTTTTTTTTTTGAAAATTTATGAATTTTTTATATTTTTTTTAATTTTAAATATATTTATTTTTTTATATTTTTTAAATTTATTTATCATGACATATAAAATATAGTATCATGTCAGCAGAAAAGTACATGTGGTTTAAAAAATTAATATTTTAATCAACATTTTAGTTTAAAAATAATTTAATTCTTTTTTAAAAAGTTGAAAAATTAAATTTAGTTAAAAAAATAAAATTAAACTCCCATTTACAACTAAATTTAATATTATACCTTTAGAAAACCATTGAGATTGATGCTAGTGTTTGCCATTAGCCTTAATGTTTCAACGCATAATATATTATCTTCTCTTCACTTTTATTGCAAGATGATCTAATCAAAATTGAATGAAAAAACACTTAAAACACTTCTTGGGTAAGAAGAATAGATGTATGGATACCCTTGCCTATTCAGAAAGTAGTTTTAATTTTGATTTTATGGATGCTAATTCTCAACTTGACCTTTTGTACATTTGTAATGTGCCTCCCTTTTCTCTCTTTTGTTGGTTGATGCTTATACGCATATTTTGTGCAATGGTTTTGGTTAGTTTTTAACAGGTAGAATGATAAATTTTGCCAAATTTTGCCTTCAATATTTATATATATTGTCAATTGATTTTTTTTTATTTTTATAGTTAAATTTGCTTATTAGCCTACAAAAAGAGTTAAATCACTTTTTAACGAAAATGCTGACTAAAGTATTAATTTTATTAATTTTTTAATGATATTGGTGTGTGGCAACTTACATGATAATCTATACGTACTTCATGTTGACATGGTACTATTTGTCTTATATGTCACATCAACAAAAAATTTAAAATTTATAAAAATATTCAAAAAAATAAAAATTTGAAGGTAAAAAAAATATTATAAAAATGTCAAAACCGTTAAAGAAAAAGCACTTCAACTATTTTTTAAGATTGATGGTAAAATTTAACTCTTTTTAGAAAACTGATGGTCAAATTTAACTAAAAAAAAAAAGGCGAAATTAACAAAAGATGTAATTAGACTCGACACGTACCCTTAAACATGTCTCTTTGGCAGAATTCACAATCAAGTATTATCATAGAAAGGAGAAGTACCTGCATGTCCCTTATGCTCCATCTCATGAGGTGGAGAGATGCGATGGGATCACCTCGCGAGGTTGCCATATCATTAGGGTGTGAGATACGATTGGGCGATTCGTCTCGTGGCTCACCTTCCTTGTACTCCATCTCATAAGGTGGCGAGAAGTGATGGGGTGTTCCACCTCGCGAGGAGGATCAGATTCCAGGTCAGGTTCGCACATCTCTCTTTTACTCCATATCATGAGGTGGCAAGAAGTGATGTAACACCCCTAACCCGTATCCGTTGCAGGAATAGGGTTATGGAGCATTACCAGACTTAACACATAAATAATAATACATTTCACATACATTTCTCATTCTAAACATAAATCGTTCATACATGTTCATATAGTCCTTAATACAAGCTTTCAAGGGCTAAATCAGACATTTAAAATATTTTTGGGACTAATCCGAGAACTCAGGAAAATTTTGGGAAAACATTGAAATTTTTCAAATACAGGGGACACACGCCCGTGTGACCAGGCTATGTGTCTCACATGGTCAAAAGACACACCCGTGTCATAGGCCGTGTGGACATTCAAAATGGAATCACATGGCCGTGTCTTAGACCGTGTCCTACCCTGTGTAACTCTCTGACTTGTGTCACACGGCCAACCACACGCCCGTGTGACTAGCCCGTGTAACTCATTGACTTGCTTCCTTTAAAAACTACAGGGGACACACGGCCTTGTCACTTGACCGTGTGTCACACACGGCTGAGACACACGCCCGTGTAGACAAAAATAGGCTATTTTCCAAGCCATCTTTCTCACCCAAATTTGCATCAACCTGAACATGTCAAATGGCATATAACATAGCATCAATAGGCATTCAAACCAATCTCAACCAATCCTAAATCATGCAATTCCAATACCAACAACTATAATACTCATAACATTATAATTTGCCAATCTAAAATATAACAATTTCACATCCAAAAATCACTTAAATGGTCACTTTCAACTATACATTATTTTACCTATACCATATGCATACCATATCTCAAATTTCAACCATCTAGTACTCAAAATACCAATTCATAACAAGCATTCACATAGAAATTTTAAACCACATAACAACAGGGCCATTTACACACATATATACATCACCAAGTATACCAAAATAAGCCAAATCACATGGCTAAACATATAACCTTTACATATATCATTTACAAGCCAATTTAATTGGCTACACACATCACAATCATATAGACCATATTATCCATAACACTTACACATGCCATATAACCAAGTATACAAGTTCGAAAGTACCAAAATAACAGCTGGATAGTGTGATAAGATCTCCGATGACTTCCAAACCGAGTGAGCTTTCGAGCCACTATAAAACATAGAAAAATAAATCAAGTAAGCTATACATTTAACACCCCCTACCCGAGTCCGACGCCGAGATAGGGTACGAGACATTAACGGACTTAAACATAACCAATCATACAAAACCGAGCCATAAAATTTCATTCAATTCAAAACCATTCATACACATACATATCGTCCCTTATACGGGCCTACGAGACTTAAAATATACATCGGGGGTGCTTCGGGACTAAACCGGAAACCTTAGAACACTTAGAAAATTTTTCATGTTTTAGAGAGTCACACGCCTGTGTGAATAGGCCGTGTGGTCACACATGCTCGTATGGCTCGGGACATGCCCGTGTCCTCAGCCCTATAACTTTCTATTTATGACGTTAACAGCAAAATAAGGTCAGACGGCCAAATCCCACACCCGTGTGCTAGGCCGTGTGGCTAATTTAATTTTCACATTTAAGGTGCAAACTTTACACGCCCTGGGCACATGCTCGTGTTCCAGGCTGTGCCGTCCACACGGCCGAGACACACACTCGTGTGCTCCATACTGAGCATTCTGTTTCTCAAAATTAAGTTGTAGGGGACACACGGCCTATTCACATGCCCATGGGGCAGACCGTGTGTCACACATGACCTAGACACACGCCCGTGTGTCTACCCGTGTGGACAATATATAGGCTATTTACCAAGCCATTTGCCACCCTGAAACACATACACACAAACTCCAATTCATAGGTACAAATTATAGCATACTTAAGCAACCATAATGTCCACAACCAAGACATCAACACATCATTCTCTTGCCATTTCTATCCTACTCAAACAATCACATACTCAACAACTCAAATTATGCAACTTACCACATCCATGAATTACATCATCACATGGTTAAACTTATAATCAACATTAGCCAATTTCAAATGGCCTTATACAAAAAATTCACTTAATCAATATGAGCCAACATCATTAGCCCAATCACTATGACACATATACAAAATAACCAAGTCCCTATACATGCCATACTCAAAATGTTGAGACTAGCGATACCCAAATGTTCTAAATGATAGTGTGATCAAGTCTCCAACATCTTTCGATCCTCGAGCTAGCTTGGCGATACTATAAGAAAATGAAAAAGAAAGGGGAGTAAGCATAATGCTTAGTAAGTTTGCATGTAAATAATTAACAACATTAGCTATACATTATTATACCCATAACATGATATCATTTATCTCAATGTCATTAAGTATCATAGATACATTTGAAATCACGCCATTTACATAATATACGATAAAACTTATGATCATAATTTATTCATTCATTCACTTCTTACCGAGGTCTCATCGGTTCAAAATCTCAATATTTATGAGCTTTGTGTACATACCTGTACCCTTTCAACATGATCATACCTTGCCATTTCTTTGGCATTATCTTTGGATTACCCGTTGAACCGCTTGAAATACTATATGATACTTAGGAATCTCATACACATAGTACCTTACTAATTTCATATCCCAGACATGGTCTTACATGGAATCTCACATCGATGCCAATAGCCCAGCTATGGTCATACACAAAGTCTCACATCGATGCCATATCCCAGATAAGGTCTTATACGAAGTCACATTTCAAAGCCATGTCCTAGACGTGGTCTTACACATAGTTACATGCTGATGCCATATCCTAGATATGGTCTTATATGGGATCTCAATAACCCTAATGTCATGATATTTGTATACAATCTATTCCTAAGATTCAACCGGGATTTTGAGGTATCAAATCTTCGTCACCTCGTCATCGGGTCATCATTAACCAAATCCACAAAGAAAATTATACAATTCATACAATATTAAAACATTAAATACATAATAATGTAATGTTACATTATTTACACACGAACTTACTTCGGTACCAAAATATGGATAACTATTTGATTAAGTCCATAACCTTGTTCTTTCCTTGGTTTAGGTCCGGACTCCATTTTTCTTGATCTATAATAGCAAATTTCACTCATTTAATTACCAAATTATTTAAACTAGTCTAAAGATCATACTTTTGCAAAATTACAATTTTACCCCTAAACTTTCACATATTTACAAATTAGTCCCTAGGCTCGTAGAGTGAAATGTACTCATTTTCTTTGTTACCCAGACCTAGCTGAACCTATATCATGCTTATAACAGCCCACATTTTCTTTCAAATTAGATTTTTGCCACCTATTTTACAACTTTTACAAAAGGTCCTTTTTAGGTGTTTTCATAAAAAATCACCTAATAAAAGATGTTTATCACACATCAAACCTTCATAGTCTATCATAAAACATCAAAACACATGCATGCCACACATGGGTAAATTTTTAACCATGAATCCTAGCTCAAATAAATGGTACACTTAAAAAATACAAAGAACATTAAAAACGGGGCTAGGATGCACTTACAATCAAGCTTGGAAAATGAAAAAACCCTAGCTATGGATTCTTTAGAAATTTCGGCACCCACATGAGAAAGATGAGCAAATTTTGCTTGGTTTTTCCCATTTTAATCTTTTATTAACCAAATGACCAAAATGCCTTTTTTACTAAACTTTCAAATTTTATCCATGCATGCCCATTTTTGTCCAATAATATAAAAATTGGGAAAATAGATATTTAAGGACCACTAATTCCAAAGCCATTTCATACTTAAAGCTTCTAGAATTTCATATTTTACAACTTTTGCAATTTAGTCCTAAAAGTCAAATTTGACACTTATTCACAAAATTGCTTTATGAAACTTTCACACAATCTTGAAAACATGTCATAGACCTCAAAACAATCATAAAAAATATTTCTACTTTGGATTTGTGGTCTCAAAACCACTATTTCGTCTAGGCGCATAATCAGGATGTTACAACTCTCCCCTTTTAGGGATTTTCATCCCTGAAAATCTTACCGGTAAAAAGGTTTGGGCACTGTTTTCTCATGGCCTCTTCAGGTTCCTCTGTAGCCTCTTCAACCCCATGTCTTTGCCATAACACTTTCACAAGGGCAATATTTTTGTTCCTTAATTGCGTAACTGCCTGTGTTAAGATCTTCATCAGTTCTTCACCGTATGTCATATCCGATTGAATCTCAACCTCGATTGGAGAAATTACATGCGAAGGGTCTGATCGATATTAGCGCAACATAGACACATGAAACACATCATGGATCCTTTCCAACTCAGATGGCAATGCTAACCGATATGCTACCGGTCTTATCCTTTCAATAATCTCATACGGTCTAATAAAGCATGGACTCAACTTGCCTTTCCAGCCATATTGAGAACTTTCTTCCATGGTGACACTTTCAAAAATACCTTATCACCAACTTGAAACTCAATCTCTTTTCGTTTCAAATCCATGTAGGACTTTTGTCTATCCGAAGGGCTTTCAAACAATCATGAATCACTTTTACTTTCTCTTTGATTTCTCTAACCAAATCAACCCCGTGAATCTGATTTTCTCTGAGTTCGGTCCAATACGAAAGAGTCCGACACTTACGGCCATATAATGCCCCATAAGGTTCCATTTTCAAACTCAACTGAAAACTGCTGTTGTAGGCAAATTCTACCAACGATAAATACTTTTCCCAACTACCTTGAAGTTTAAGAACACAACACTAAAGCATGTCTTCGAGAATCTGAATTATGCTCTCAGACTGACCATCAGTTTGTGGATGGAAAGCGGTACTAAAATTCAATTTTGTACCTAAAGCTTCTTACAACCTTTTCCAAAATCGAGATGTGAACCTCAGATGTCTATTCGAAATAATCGACATAGGTATTCCATGAAGTCTCGCAATCTAAAAAATATACAAGTCGCTAGCTTATCAAGTGAGTAGTCGGTACAGACCGGTATAAAATGAGTCGATTTAGTTAGCCTATCAACAACCCATACGACATCTTTCTTCCTCGGTGTCAAAGGCAACCCTGTCACGAAATCCATAGTAATACGATCCCATTTCCATTCGGAAACCATCATAGGTTGAAGTAAACCCGAAGGTACTTGGTGTTCAGCTTTCACTCGCTAACAAATTAAACATTTGGAAACAAACTCTGTAATGTCTCTTTTCATTCCCGACCACCAATACGATTTTTTCAAGTCATGATACATTTTCGTACTATTTGGATGAATAGACAAACAACTACTATGTGCCTCACACAAAATCTTCTGAATCAACTTGGTATCTTTAGGAATGCAGATCCTGTCTCGGAACATCAAGCAACCACCATAACCAATCCAAAAATCTGATTCAATACCTAACTCACACTGAACTTTCTTGGCTTGCAAATCACTATCATTTTTCTGAGCTTCATAAATCTCTTGGAGAAATGTCAGTTTAGCTTTCAACTCTGCTAGAACTGAACCATCATCGGATACGGTCAACTGAGTATTCATAGTTCTCAAAGCAAACAAGGATTTCCTACTCAAGGCATCGGCGACCATATTCGCCTTTCCTGGATGGTAATCAATCACCAGCTCATAATCTTTTAATAGTTCAAGGCACCTCCATTGCCATAGATTCAAATCCTGTTGAGTCATCAAGTACTTTAGACTTTTGTTATCGGTATAAATATGGCACTTCTCGCTAAACAAATAGTGTCTCCAAATCTTTAAAGCAAACACAATGGCAGCTAGCTCTAAGTCATGTGTCAGATAATTTCTCTCATGCGGTTTCAACTGTCTTGAGGCATAATCTATTACCTTGTCTTCTTGCATCACTATAGACCATAAATTCTTTTCCCGATTCAGGTTGTACTAAAACTGGAGCCTCAGTCAACAAAGCCTTTAGTTTCTCAAAACTCTGTTGGCACTTTTCTACCCGTTTAAACTTGACACCTTTCTGTAACAACCTTATCATCGGAGTAGCAATCAAGGAAAATCCTTTAACAAACTATCTGTAATAACCTGCTAAGCCTAGAAAGCTTTTAACCTCTGACACATTCCTCGACGGTTTCCATTCAACAATAACCGAAATCTTACTTGGGTCAACTCTAATACCATCACCCGAAACAATGTGCCTTAAAAATTTGACTTCTCGAAGCCAAAATTCACTTCTACTAAACTTAGCATACAACTGTTTGTCTCTCAAAGTTTGCAAAACCATTCTCAAGTACTTAGCGTGCTCGGTCTCATCAGGAGAATAAATCAGTATATCATTAATGAAAACAACAATAAATTTATCCAAGTACGGTCGAAAAATATGGTTCATTAAATCCATAAATACAGCAGGAGCATTCATTAAACCAAAGGGCATGATAAGGAATTCATAATAACCATACCTCATCCGAAATGCAGTTTTCAGCACATCTGGCTCCTTAACTCTCAACTAGTAGTAACCGGGCCACAAGCCTATCTTTGAAAACACTATGGCTCCCTTCAATTGGTCAAACAAATCATGAATCCTTGGCAAGGGATACTTATTCTTTATGGTTACCTTATTGAGCTATCGGTAGTCGATGCAAAGCCTCATAGATCCATCCTTCTTTTTCATAAATAGTACCGGTGCACCCCACGAAGAATAACTAGGTCTTGCGAAACTCTTATCCATGAACTCTTGTAATTAAACTTTCAACTCCTTTAGTTCCGTTAGAGCCATTCTATACGGAGCAATCAAAATAGGTGCAATAATAGGAATTAAATCAATACCAATTTCAACTTCTCTAATAGGAGGCAACAAGGGCAACTCTTCCGGAAACACATCTAGATACTCACATACTATCGGCACTGATTCAATTTTCAACTCAGACTCTTTTGTATTCAGTACAAAGGCAAGATATGCTTCATAACCCTTTCTTATACATTTTTGAGTAGTCATAGAAGAAATCACTACAGGCAAGTTATCCGATTCACCTGATTTAACCCGAAAAATATCCCCATTTTCACATTTCAGTTCAATAAATTTTCTTCTACAATTTGCTATCACATCATGAGCAGTTAACCAATCCATACCAAGAATTACGTCAAATTCATCAAACGACAATAACATGAGATTAGCCGGAAAACAGTGACCTCTAATCATCAAAGGACAATTCTTACATACTTTTTCAACTAACACATACTTGCCTAATGGGTTTGACACTTTTATCACAAATTCTGTAAATTCAAACGGCATATTCATACTAAACACCAATTTCATACAAACATATGAATGGGTAGATACCAGATTAATCAAAGCAACAACAGAAGTATCATAAAAAGAAAATGTAACACCTTTTACTAGTGTTCAATGCTGGGACAGGGTTTGAGGTGTTACTGGACTTAAACACACGTAAACATACCACACTGAGTAATAAAATTTGCGTCAAATTTAAAACATTTCATACATATACGTATACGAGGCCCAAAACATGCTTTGGAAACGTTTCGGGACTAAATCGAGAACTTTAGAAAGTTTCATAAAAACTTGGAAAATTTTCATGTTTGGAGAGTCACATGCCCGTGTGGGTAGGCCGTGTGGTAACACACACTCGTGTCCTTAACCCATATAACTCTCTGTTTATGACATCACCAACAATTGACGGTCACACGGCCAAGTCACACGCCCGCGTGCTAGACTGTGTGGCGAATGAAATTTTTGCATTTAAGGTGCAGACTTCACACAGCCTGGGCACACGCCCATGTCCTGAGGCCGTGTCCTTCACACGGCTGAGACACATGGCCGTGTTTTTGCCCGTGTGTTTACTATCGGTCACTCTGTTTTTCATAATTAGGGTGCAGGGGACACATGGCCTATCAACACGCCCATGGGGCTGACCGTGTGTCACACACGGCCTTGTTTATGATGTCACCAACAATTGACGGTCACACGGCCAAGTCACACGCCCGCGTGCTAGACTGTGTGGCGAATGAAATTTTTGCATTTAAGGTGCAGACTTCACACGGCCTGGGCACATGCCCATGTCCTGAGGCCGTGTCCTTCACACGGCCGAGACACACGGTCGTGTTTTTGCACGTGTGTTTACTATTGGTCACTTTGTTTTTCCTAATTAGGGTGTAGGGGACACACGAGCTATCAACACACCCATGGGGCTGACCGTGTGTCACACACGGCCTAGAAACACGCCCGTATGCCTACCCGTGTGGATAAAATATAGGTTATTTTCCAACTCATTTGCCACCTTGAAATATAATAGCACATATGCCCCTTTCAACAACACTTATCATAATACAATTAAGCAACCAAACTTTCACAATCAAGGCATCCAATCACCATTCACATACCACAATCACCATGTATGGACATTACACAATTTTCAACTAATTCATGCATTCAACCATATTCATGAAAGACATCTTTAATTGATTATACCAATAACCCACCTTTGCCAATTTCAAATGGCCATATACAAAATGGACTTTCAACCAACTTAGGCCAACATTTTTGGCCAAATCAAATATGACACATAATAAAATGACCAAGTCCCTATACATGCCATACTTACAAAAGGACCACAAATATCAAATACCCAAAATAACAATTCTAATAGTGTGATGCAAGCCTCCAACAAGTCCCAATTCTGAGCTAGCTTGGTGACATAATAAAACAAAGGAAAAGAAAGGAGAGGTAAGCTATAGCTTAGTAAGTTTATATGTAAATAAATACCATATTAACCATGCAAATTCACATAAGGAGAGTTAATGCATTACCCTTGAGCTCATATATGTTAAGCTTACTCAAACACAACTTACCACGATATCATCACTTATAACGTTCAAACTTATGAATTTCTCGTGCACGTTTGTACCACATTATCATACAAACACACACATATTTTCATATCTTTTGTTATTCTCGTTGAACACATCGTAATACTAACGGATACTCGAAAAACTTACACAATAGTGCCACATATATGTAGTCAAAGCTATCGCTTATCACATTTCACATATATGTCCGTTCTCGAACTAGTCACGGGTCTGCTCACACAAGTTGACGGTCGGGACGTAACTACTCTGTGCTGCTCACACAAGCTGATAGGTATCCGCAACAAATGCAGGATTACCTAACCATGGTATACGTACTAGAACAGCACCCAGACATCACTTAATCACTTAATCACACACTTGGGTTCCTAGTGACACGTCATTCGTATCCTATTTTATTCTTAAGGTTCAACCAGGATATCACTTTCACACTTATCGCTTATCGAAACCTTATTGATTATGTCACATATCATCATTCCCACATTTTATACAACATTATAACATTAGAACATAATAAAATGATGCATTATTTACATACAAACTTACCTCAGTACAAAAATAGCAAATTTTACGATTTAGTCCACAACTTTGCCCTTTCCCCATCTAGGTCAATTCCTCGTCTTTCTTGATCTATAATGACACATTTAACTTATTTAATTATCACATTATTAAAGTTGACCCAAAAAGCACATTAAGGCAAAATTACATTTTTGCCCCTAACTTTTCACTTATTTACACTTTAGTCCCTAGGCTCGTAAAATGAAATGTGCTTATTTTCTTTATTACCTAAGCCTACCCAAACTATTTTCATACTCATACCAGCACATATTTTGCATTTAATCACACTTTCTACACACATTTTACAACTTTTACAAATAAGTCCCTTTTTAATAGTTTCATAAAAAATCACCTAGTAAATGTAAATGTTGTTTATCTAACACCAAACACTAATTTTCTACCATTAGACATCAAAACTTGCATGTCACACATGGGTAAAATTTTGAACATAAACCCTAGCTTAAATTAATGGTAGAAATAGGTAAATCAGGTGGTAACGACTTCAAAAACGTAAAGAGCATTAAAAACGGGGCTAGGATGCACTATTATCAAGCTTGGAAGTTGAAGAAACCCTAACTGTGGCTCCCTTGTGATTTTCAGCCAAATTAGGAGAAGATGGACACAATTTTTGACTTATTTTTCCCTTTTTATTCTTTTATTCATCAAATGACCAAAATGCCCTTAAGGCATTTCTTCAAAATTTTACCCTTTCATGTCCAATTTTGTCCATCATGATATATAATGGTCTAATTACTAAATAAGGACCTCTAATTTATAAATTCATTTCAATTAAGCACCCAATGCTTCTAGAACACCTATTTTGTACTTTTTGGAATTTAGTCCCAATAATAAAATTGGACCTTGTATCGATAAAATTTCTTTACGATATTTTCACACATACATTCAATCACATTATAAACCTTAAAACTTTATCGTAATAAATTTTTCTACTTCAGATTCGTGGTCTCAAAACTACTATTCTGACTTAGCCCTAATTCGGGCTGTTACAACTCTCCTCCCTTTAGGGATTTTCGTTCCCGAAAATCTTATCGGAGAAGAGGTTTGGGTACTATTTTCTCATGGCTTCCTTGGGTCCCACATGGCCTCTTCAACCCCATGTCTTTTCCACAACACTTTCACTAATACTATACTTTTATTTCTGAATTGTTTGACTTCTCCGGCCAAAATCTTAATCAGTTCTTCTTCATATGTCATATCCGATCGAATTTTAACCTTCGTCGGAGAAATTACATGTGATGGATCGGAACAATATCGTCGCAACATCGACACATGAAACACATTGTGAATTCTTTCCAATTCTGCTAGCAAAGCCAACCGATATGCCACTTGCCTTTCCAACCAAATCTCAACATCTCTTTCCATGGAGACACTTTCAGAAACACTTTATCACCAGTCTGAAATTTAAAATCTTTTCTTTTCAAATTTGTGTACGACTTTTGCCTATCCGAAGCGGCTTTCAAACAATTACAAATCACTTGTACCTTCTCCTCGATTTCTTTGACCAAATCGACCCTGTGAATCAGACTTTCTTTGAGTTCGGTCTAATATAAAGGAGTCCGACACTTACGACCATATAATGCCTCATATGGTGCCATTTTTACACTCGACTGAAAACTGTTGTGTAGGAAAACTCTACCAACAGTAAATACTTTTCCCAACTACCTTAGAATTCCACTACACAACATCAGAGCATATCCTCAAGGATCTGAATTAGTCCTTCGGATTGACTGTCGGTTTGTGGATGAATTGCAGTACTGAAGTTCAACTTCGTACCATGGCTTCTTGTAACTTTTTCCAAAACCTCGAAGTAAATCTCGGGTCTCTATCTGAAATCATCGACAAAGACGCTCCATGTAATCACACGATTTTAGCAATGTACAACTCCGCTAACTTATCAAGTGAATAGTTTGTACGTACCAGGATAAAGCGAGCCAATTTCGTTTATCGATCCACAACAACCCCAACAACACCTTTCTTTGTTGGAGTCAAGGTAACCCCGTTACGAATTCCATAATAATCCTATCTTATTTCCACTCAGGTGCTATCACTGGCAGAAGTAAACCTGAGGGCACTTGATGCTCAGCTTTCACTTGCTTACATATCAAACACTTTGATTCAAAGTCAAAAATATCCTTTTGCATACCTGACTACCAATACAAATTTTTTAAATCATTGTACATTTTGGTATTACTTGGATGAATTGATAAGCAACCATTATGTGCCTCATGCAAAATTTTTTGAATCAACTTAACATCTTTTGGAACACAAAATTTGTCTCTGAACATCAGACAGTTATTGGTCCCGATTTGAAAATCTGACTCACTCTTCGATTCACACTGAGTTCTTTTGGTTTGCAAATCACTGTCACTTTTTTGAGCTTCGTATATTTGCTGAAGAAACACTGGTTTAACTCTCATCTCAGCCAAGACTAAACCATCACTAGACAAGGTCAAAGTCATACTCATAGCCCTTAAAAAAAATAAGGATTTCCTGCTCAAAACATCTGCGACCACATTCACTTTTCCTGAATGATAATCAAGCATTAGCTCGTAATCTTTCAGCAACTCTAGCCATCTTCACCGTCGTAAGTTCAAGTCTTTCTGAGTCATCAAGTGCTTCAAACTCTTATGATGGGTATAGATGTGGCACTTCTCACTGAACAAATGGTGTCGCCAAATCTTCGAGGCGAACAGAATAGCTTCCAATTCTAGGTCGTCGGATAGTTCTTCTGATGTGGCTTCAATTGTCTCGAGGCATAAGCTATCACTTTGCCTTCTTGCATTAATACACAACCCAATCCATTTAAGGAGGCATCACTATAAACCATAAATTCTTTTCTCAGTTCAGGCTATACTAAAACTGGAGCCCCTGTCAATAGTGCCTTTAGTTTCTCAAAACTTTGTTGGCACTTTTCTGTCTATTCGAACTTGGCATCTTTCTGCAACAACTTCGTCATCAAAGTAGCAATCTTGTAAAATCCTTTAACAAACTGTCTGTAATAGCCAGCTAAGCCTAGAAAGCTTCTAACCTCTAACACGTTCCTCGGCGATTTTCATTCAACAATAGCTGAAATCTTACTTGGGTCAACTCTAATTCCATCACCCGAAACAATGTGGCCCAAAAATCCAACTTCTCTAAGCCAAACCTTTTACTATATTTAGCATACAATTGCTTGTCTCTCAAAGTTTGCAAAACCGTTCTCAAGTGTTCGGTATATTCAGTCTCATCACGGGAATAAATCAGTATATCATCAATAAAAACAACATCAAATTTATCCAAGTATGGTCGAAAAATACAATTAATTAAATCTATAAATACAGTCGGAGCATTAGTAAGTCCAAATGGCATAACAAGAAACTCATAATGTCCATACCTCGTTCTGAACACGATTTTTGGCACATTCGAGTCTTTAACCCTTAATTGGTAGTAGCCGAATCTCAAATCTACTTTTGAAAACACTATCGTTCCTTTCAACTGGTTGAACAAATCATCAATTCTCAACAAAGGATACTTAATCTTTATGGTCACCTTGTTGAGTTGTTGGTAGTCAATGCAAAGTCTTATGGATCCGTCTTTCTTCTTAACGAATAACACCGGAGCACACCAGGGAGAAAAACTCGGTCTCACAAATCCCTTATCTGTCAACTCTTGCAACTTGGTTTTTAGCTTTTTCAATTTGGTCGGAGCCATTCTATACAGAGCAATCGATATTGGGATAGTCCCTGGTAAGAAATCAATAATGAACTCCACTTCTCTAACAGGTGGCAATCTTGACAATTCTTCCGGGAACACATCTGGAAATTTATAAACTATTGGTACCGATTCAATCTTCAATTCAGACATTTTGGTGTTCAACACATACACAAGAAATGCTTCGCAAACCTTTCTTATATACCTGTGAGTAGACATAGACGAAATCATAATGAGTAGCTCACTAGATTTATCTGTTTCAACTCGAAGAACCTCACTAATTTCATATTTTAATTCAATAATTTTCTGCCTACAATTTACCTTGGCATCATGCAATGTCAACAAATCCATACCCAAAATAGCATCAAACTCATCAAATGGCAACAACATTAAGTAAGCTAGAAAACAGTGACCTTAAATCATCAAAGGACAATTCTTGCAAACTTTATCCACTAACACACCCTTGCCTAAAGGGTTTGACACTTTAATCACAAACTCAGTAGACTCAACAGGCAAATTCATACTAGTTACTAAATTTATGTAAATATAAGAATTCGTCGATCTAGGATCGATTAGTGCAACTATATTAGTACAATAAAGAGAAAATGTACCCATAATCACATCAGAGGATGATGCATCCTCCCGAGCACGGATTGCATAAGTTCTCGTAGGTGCTCTAACAATCGATCTCGTAGTTGAATCTTTGGATAATAAACCTTTGCTACTGGCCTTATCTTTCATATTTTTTATTGACCTCCCTTTAGCAGCAGTGTTACTCGATCTAACATTCTAGGAATTATCTTTTTCAATTATCTCAGGACAATCTTTAATGAAATGGTCTTGGGAGCCACATTTAAAACAAACCTGGTTGATCATCCAACATTCACCGAAATGTCGCCTACTGCAATATTGGCATTTAGGCCTATTAGATCTCATATTCTGAACACTCGCTATGGATGTAGTTTAGGCCTTAGAACTTGAATATTACTTCTCATGATCTCTATTAGGATTCCCAGCTAAAACATTCGAACGACCTTGCATACCCCTCGGTTTCTTTGACGAGGACTTAAAGGACTTACTCATTTGTCTCTTCCCCAAATCTCTAGCATTGAGCTTAGCTTTTCTTTTTTCCTTGCTTAACTCTTCGGCATTGCAAGCTCATTCTACTAGCACAAAAAATTCTTTTAGTTCCAAAATTCTAAAAAAAAATCTAATATTTTCATTCAGTCTATCCTCAAACCTCTTACACTTAATAGCATCTGTAGACACACATTCCCAAGCGTACTTACTAAGTCTGACAAACTCTCGCTCGTATTCAGATACGGTCGTACGACCTTGCTTTAATTTCAAAAACTACTTACGTTTCTAATTGATGAACCACTGACTTATATACTTATATTGGAATTCCTCTTGGGAGAAATCCCATGTGACCCTCTCTCTCAGAACCACAGATACTATTGTGTTCCACCAGTGATATGCCACATCCCTCAGCAAAGATATATCACATTTTTAACATTCTTCAAGTGTATATGAAAGCTCATCCAACACCCTGATAGTGTTTTTTAGCCAGAACTCTGCCCTCTCGGGGTCATCATCTGCATTAGCCCTGAATTCTTCAGCCCCGTACCTATAAATTTTATCAATCGGAGGCTTATTCATCTTACCATCTCTACACCTTGGGAAGCTACGGGAACCGGTTAGGGAATGGGAGGGGGTGGAGGAGGTTGAGCATTCGGGTTTACCCGAATAAACCTTGTATACTACTCGTTCATCATATGGATAAAGGCTTCCCGGGCCTCTCCTTCCAGTCTAGTTTTCACTTGTCTACTATCAGGTGGCACAGTCTTTGGGCAAAAGCCAGCGTATTACTTTCTACCTCATTAGCTACAGCTTGGTTAGGATCCATTTACTATATGAAAACACAATTTAAATTGTTAGGAGTCGTCACACTATCACAATTCATATATGGCATGTAAAGCTAGACTCATACACATACTAGGTTAGTTCGAGAATCAACTAAACCATAGCTTTGGTAACAGTAAATATAACACCCTTTACTCGTGTCTGATGCCGGGACAGGGTTCGAGGCGTTACTAGACTTAAACACACGTAAACATACCACAGAGTTATAAAATTTGCATCAAATTTAAAACATTTCATACATACACGTAGCGTTCCTATTATGGGCCTACAAGGCCAAAACATGCTTTGGAAATATTTCGGGACTAAACCGATAACTTTAGAAAGTTTCAGATAAACTTAGAAAATTTTCATGTTTAGAGAGTCACACGCACGTGTAGGTAAGCCGTGTGGTCACACACGCCCGTGTGGCTTGGGACACGCCCATGTCCTTAACCTGTGTAACTTTCTGTTTATGACATCACCAATAATTGAGGATTATACAGCCAAGTCACACGCCCGTGTGCTAGGCAGTGTGGCAAATTAAATTTTTGCATTCAAGGTGTAGGGTTCAGACGGCCTGGACACACGCCCATGTCCTGAGGCCGTGTCCTTCATACGACCAAGACACATGGCTTTAGATAGAAATTCGGTAGGTCAATTTGAAATTGTTGCTTGTTTATACTGAAATGCAGTAGATAGAAATATTGTTATTTCTTTAGATAGATTTTGTATTTATT
Organism: Gossypium stocksii; assembly: GCA_020496765.1. Classification (NCBI taxonomy): domain Eukaryota; kingdom Viridiplantae; phylum Streptophyta; class Magnoliopsida; order Malvales; family Malvaceae; genus Gossypium; species Gossypium stocksii. Next base: position 58,324,211 of record CM035630.1, read on the forward strand.
CTGTGTGTATTCTTGAAATGTAGATTTTTTTAAGTTAGTGACAATATTGATATGGATTCCGAGGGTAAGCAAGGTCGCAAGGAGTTGCCTGTTTCATCGGATCAGGAGGTTGTTCAGGAGACGGTGGTTAAGGTAAGTCCGCCAAATTCGGGAGGTGATAACCCGAAGTTGGTACTGAGGCACTAACCCGGTTAGTAAAGAAAGTGCTAGAAGAGGTGTTTGAGGCTAGAATTAAGGAGATAGGCGAAACGCTTCAGACTAGGTGCTTGGACTATAAGAAGAAGAAAGATCACGGTTCTCCGAAGCTAGAGCCTCGTTCTATGAAAAGTGTTAAAATACATCCGAACATACCGGTTTGCGAGTATTGTAAAAGGTATCCTTCGGGTGAATACCAGAGGAAGACATGAGCATGCCTCAAATGCGGGTCTAAGGAGCATCGAGTTCAGAATTGCTCAGTCGCTTTTAAGTCAGGTATATTTTGTTTGGGTGTAATAATTTGCATGTAGAAATTGTATGCATGTGATATCTATCCGCTCTGATGGATAGACTTTTTGGGTGTGTGTTCGTATTATTAGGATCAGAGTGCGCAGTGGAATTGTAGTGGTGAAGTCGTATGGTGAGACTGTTCTGATAGTTGGAAATTTCGGGGACAAAATTTGTTTAAAGAGGTGTGAATTGTAATGCTCTAAATTTGGGCCTGGAAGTATTGGGCCTTGAGCAAGGGAATAGTTAGGAGACTACACATAAGTATTTAGTTGTGCAAGAAAGTGACACAAATGCATGTCTGCTTCAGTGGTTATGAGCTTTAGGGGTGTCTGAGAAATCTTGGGTTCAAGTTGTGGCTTGCGTAAAAATTTTGTTTTTATTAAGTAAACCCTGAGCTTTGGGAAAATAGGCTTATAGTTAAATGAGGGTAAATTATGACACAAAAGAGTTGTTGGTCTGGTGGTAAGTGGCGTGTGGAGTGCTTTTGGGGTCTGAGGTTCGAGTTGTGGCAATGTAAGAGGAGTATTTATTTTGCGTCTCTAGCCATTTGAGAAGCCGAAGTGGACTGAAATACTGTTGAATGGAGTTTGAATTGGTCATGGAGAATTAGGTGGAAATCAAGGATAGAATTAAGGGATGTGAAGTTGGGGGAGAGTGTATAGCCAGTTTTTAGGAGAGAATTGTGGGGTAAGGTGGTGATTTTGGTTGTTGGCCGAATTCTCCTTTGTGTGGCCACTTCTCTTTTCTTTTCTTGTAATTTTTTTTAGTTTCCCTTTCTTCACCGTATTCTCTTGACACTAGTCTTCCTGAAGCCTATCGTTCTTTTTGTTTTTTTTTTCTCTCAGTGCTCTATTAGTTGTTTCCCTGACTGATTCTTGCTTAGTAAATTACAGATATAAGTGGTTTTGCTTCCTGGCAATTTTGTTCCCCTTTATTGTTATCGTCCTTCCCTTGGATGTGGGTTTTTTATACTCCTCTACTACTCCACTGAGAAGTGAACAAGCATTTATCTATTATTTTGGCCAAACCTAATTTTTTCTTCTATCTCTCATTTTCATTTCTTTTGTCAAATCTTCCCATCTTTTACTTCAACTCTTGATTTTATCGGATCCGTAAGTTCGGTAGGTGTTGGTTTTGTTTCCTTTTTAGTACTTCGATTAAGGGAGGTTTTATTGGTGTTAGGTTTTTGTCAGAAGGTGGGTTCAGTAAAGATAACCGATAGCCGACTGTAGAGTTCCAATTTGTACTGAGGAAGTAAGAGAATCATTAGCGTGCATATTACGTAATGTATTCATTATTTTAGCAGTGGGTTGTCGTGTGCTACTTCGTTATAGTTACTTGCTAATAGCTTAACTGATGTGTTAATGGCTAATAACAGTTGTTAGAGTACACTGGCAGTTACGTTACCTTCGAACTATACCAGGTGGGTTTATTCTCACTGTCTTAACTAAAAATCGGCAAAAATTGAAAAACTGAAAAACGCAACATTTGATGCCACATGGGTGTGCAATCGCTCGTGTGGTAATCTGAGCCCACGAAACATGGGCGTTTGACCGTAAAGGCCACTGTGAGCAATCTCATGGGCTTAGGCCGTTTTGGACCTAGTTGGGCCAAAATGGGCCGTGTAGGCCCAATGGGCTTGTGGGCCTTCTGATAGGTTGGTAAGTGTACCTAGACCGCAATTGGGTAAAATGACTGATATACCCTCGTAGGGTAAAATGACCGATATACCCTAGTAGGGTAAAATGACCGATATACCCCCGTAGGGTAAAATGACCGTTATACCCCCGTAGGGTAAAATGACCAATACACCCTCATAGGGTAAAATGACTGATATACCCCCATAGGGTAAGATGACTGATATGCCCCTATAAAGTAAAGTGACTGTTTTGCTCTTACTTTGTGTATGACTATATTTAAGCATGCCACGTTGTATGTATGTTGCATCCATGCATGATAGTATGATACTATGCATCACATGTTGCATGGGGATGGGATTATTGTAATTGGAGGAAGTGTATTGATCTGTTAAGGTCGCAAGGGTCGCACGAGATGACTATGGACCTACCGTTGGCTTTGTACCGTTCATACTATTGTTGGCTTTGTGCCGTTCATACTATCGCTGGCTTTGTGCCGTTCATACTACTACTGGCTTTGTGCCATTCATACTATTGTTGGCTTTGTGCCGTTCATACTATCGTTGGCTTTGTGCTATTCATACTACCAATGGCTTTGTGCCGTTCATACTATCGTTGGCTTTGTGCCGTTCATAGTACTGTTGGCTTTGTGTCGTTCATGCTACAGTTGGCTTTGTGCCATTCGTACTATCGGTGGCTTTGTGCCATTCATATTACTGATGAATTTGTGCCGTCCATATCACTGATGGATTTGTGCTGTTCACATTACTGATAAGGTTGCACGGGTCGCATGAGACGATTGTGGACCTACTGATGGCTTTGTGCCAAATGTATTACTGGTAGCTTTGCTACAATACTAGTTAGTGCCGCAACCGGTGCTAGCATTGGAGTGTAGGGATGGGTGGGTTGATTTATTCCCCACAGGAGTGCAGGGTTGGACAGGGGATGGTGTGCACGGTTGGATAGGAGATGGTGTGCAGGGTTTGTTTGGATTATGTGCATCATGCATTCTGATTTTTGGTATTGTTATGCACTAAGGCCCAACTAATACTGTTATGGGCTAAGGCCCATATTGATTTTGTTCTGGAATGGGCCTAAGCCCGGACTGTTATTGCATACTGTATGTTTGACTGTTCGATAAGGGATTACACACTGAGTTTTCGTAAACTCACCCTTCTATTTAACTGTATAGGTAATCCTAGTCGTAGGTGGGTCAGTGCTGCAAGGGACTCGATGGTGGTGGCCACACGATCGCATCTATCTTATACCTGATTTTATTTACTCTTAAATTCTGATTTGGGTATTTATTTTTGTAATAAGGCCTTTCTATGGTTTTAAGTTTTATTGGGGATTTTTTTTTGCTTTTATATAAATTGCTAGTTGTAATACCCCAAACCCGACCTAGACGTTATGGCCGAATCTGACGTGTCACATTGAAGTGCTTTTTCGAAAAACTTGTTCCGTTCGATAAAAAAATCATTTCTGTGTTGAAAACTCTTTTGTTATACATTAGTAAATCATCTCGTTACAAACCTTTACCTTAATGTCCGACATTGATACCTCAAGTTATCTTAAATCACGGAAGCTTCTTCAGTTTGAAACTTAAAACATGTGTTTTTGAGAGTTCTTGAAAACAATTACTATTTTGAAAATCTCGCCTTTTCCTTGCTAGTAAATTTAAAATAAAAAAGTAAAAACCCAATGAAAAGTAAAACCACAAATGGCCTTATTACAAAATCAATAGCCCAAAATGAAATTTAAATGATTAAGTCTATAGCAGAACATCAACGAATGTATGGCCACCTCCGAGTCCCTCGCGGCTCTAAATTGTCTAAAGTTGGGGATTACCTGGACAATTAGTTAGAAATGTGAGTTTACGAAAACTCAGTGTATAATCCCCTGAGATGAGAACAGTCAGTCAGATAAATAGAATACAAAAATAGTAGCAGATTGGGCCTGAGCCCATTATAACAGCAGAATCAAAAGCAGAACATTTGTGGGCCTAAACCTAACATAGTAATAGACAAGAGCAGATATGTATCCCAGCCCAATCCATCCAACTCACCATCTATACCATCCAACACACCATGTGGGGACTAAATCGACCCACCCAGCCAATACACCAATAACGCAGCATGGTTGCTAATAGCAGAATACGTGGCGAAGCCACCAGAATCAGAATACATGGCAAAGCCACTAATAACAAAAAGACGTGGCAAAGCCACTAACACAGAACTTCCTCCATAACAATATCCCAACCCCATACAGTATGTCATGTCACAAAGAGTACGTGTATGCAGTATGTCATGATCAGAAAAAACAGTCAAATCATAGCACAAATCAGTCATCTACCTTCGAGGGGTAAATTAGTCATTTTATCCTCTAGGGGTATTTTGGTCATTTCCATCAGAATAGATCTAAGCACGTTTATCGGCCCATCAAAGGGTCCACAGTTGTCTCGGTAACTCGTGTAACCTCAACATGCAAGACAGTATGAATGGGCCCGAAGCCCACTATATGGCCCATGTGGGCCCACACGCCCGTGTGGCCCACTAAGCCTAGGAATGACCTTAGCCATGTGTGCGACACAGCCAAGTCGAATATTCCCACATGTTTGTGAAATTTACCCTACGGGGGTAATTCGGTCATTCTGCCCTACAGGGGTATTACGATCATTCTACCCTACAGAGGTAGTACGGTCATTCTGCCCTATAGGTGTATTACAGTCATTTTGCCCTACAGGGGTATTACGGTCATTCTGCCTTACAGGGTATTATGGTCAATCTGCCCTACAGGGGTATTACGGTCATTCTGCCCTACAAGAGTATTACGGTCATTTTGTCCGACATGGGTATTACGGTCATTCTGCCCTACAAGGGTATTACGGTCATTTTGCCGTACAGAGGTATTACGGTCATTCTGCCCTACAGGGGTATTACGGTCATTTTGCCCTACAAGGGTATTACGGTCATTCTGTCCTACAAGGGTATTACTGTCATTCTACCCTACAGGGGTATTACGGTCATTCTACCCGACAGGGGTATTACGGTCATTCTGCCCTACAAGGGTATTACGGTCATTCTTATGCAACTTGGGCCTAAGTACAATTATCGGCCCATCAGAAGATTTATAGTCGCCTCAGCGACTTAAGCAACCCTAATAGTCCTAACAGTGGGAGTGGGCCCAAGGCCCATTAATTGGCCCAAATGGGCCCTCACGCTTGTGCAGCCCAGTTAGCCCAGAACTAGCCACAACTAAGCATACTGCACAGCCAACCCATGTTTTACCACCTAACATAAATTTTATCCGTGTGGGCGTACAAGATCACTAGGCCCACATGACCCATTTTGGCCTATCGAGGCCCAAAAACATCCTATGCCACGTACGCGACATGGCCAGTCCAACCTTTCCACTTGATGGTGAGATTCACCCATTTGGGCTCACAGGCCCATTGGGCCCAACGTGGCCCATATGGCCCAAGCCCACGAGATCACTCGTGGTGGCCTAATTCGTCGTACGCCCTCATTCGTGGGCTCGATTTACCATACCAGAGTTCACACGCTCGTGTGGCATCATTCATTGGTACTTCGGCTTCTCAGCATATGCCGGTCTATAATTAGTACAATGTGAAAAACACATACTTTATCGGCTTATGCCGTTCCACAGAAACAGGGTATACGATTACACACCTGATCACGTAGAGTACTAAGAATTGCTGAGCGTCGGAACCTATTCACACAAAAAAATAGTTAATCAAGAGAATTAAAGAACTATAACCCAAACTCCTAACCGAAGAATCGACTACGACTTGCCTTGACTAGATTGGTCGACTACGATTTGCCTACTTAATCCAAGGTTTGATGCAGTCACCCTTCCGCATCCTGGTGGAAAGTCCCGAACCACCGACACCCTACGCCGCTTGAACTTGGGAGAAAAAGCTACGTGCTTAATCACTGCAGGCACCTTGGCCATTTCTTTCTCACTAGAACCCTTTTTACCTATCGAGAGCTCTCCTTACCGAGTTGCCAACAACCCTTGTAGAAAATAGAAAAGGGACAAAGTTGCGATTCAACTAAAGTATGAAACTCTAAATGACCAATTGAATGCTAAAATCAAATCAAAAGCAAAGGAAGTGATAGGGGACAGAGCACAATTCAGCTAAACAATTTTGTTCAAGTGAAAAGAATGGAGAGGATAGTCTGTTGGGAGAAGAAAAGGAAAAGAGAACATAAAATAAATGAGAGAAAAGAGAAGAAAAGGATTCGGCCAGAGTGAAAACAAAAGTGAAAGAAGAGAGGGACAGTCAAACGAGAATAAAGAAAATAAAGTGAGGAGGTTTGGTTATAAGTAAAAACCAAATGGAAAAGTGATAAAAGAGAATGGTAGTTGACAGACTTTTGAGAGAAAAAAAAGGAGCACAATTAGCTATGAATAAAAACCAAATAGGTCAAATGTGGAAGAATTGCTTACAAGGAAGAAGAAATGATGCACAAGTTCACCATGAAAAAGTACAACATCTACAAAGTTTAGAACCAAAAAGAAACCAAAACGAAAAAGTGCAGAAGTGGTCAATAACAGAATTCAGCCACTAAAATGAAGAGGGATACAAAGAAGAAGAAGAAAAAAACAGTCGGTCACCAAGCTGAAGAATGGAAGCAGACTTTACCAAAACCAAATATTCTTCCTAAGTGCCTCGAGACTAATTTTGGCATAAACCCTCCTAAAAACTGAATTTCCTATCCTCCCACATACTAATTAGGCACCAACTCTTCTCCAATTCAAAATTCCTCTTTTCTCTCCACCATCCACTCCAAACAATTCTCCATGATATCCTCCATCATCCACTCCCTGATTTCCTCTACAACCAACTCTCAAGACCAATTCAAACTCTCCAACACTAGAGTTTAAATCCAAGACCAACTCTTACTGTCTCATGGACAAAATAAATATTCCCCCTTTTTGCTTGCAATGGGACTCGAACACCAGTCCCCTAGCAGAAGCTGCACGCCACTTTGCCACCAAGCTACAAGCTCTCTTTGTGTCCCATCTTTTCCACAATTACTTATAAAGTCTATAGGCCAAAGTCTAGGTTCCTTTAAAATAAAAACCAAAATAATTTTCAAGAGCCAAGACTTGAACCCAAGCTCCCTTGCAACCTTAATGACACCACAGCCACTAGACCACATGCTTGCTTGTGTAATTTTTTTAACACAATAATTTAAAAGGCCTACTTCCAAGCATCCAGGGTTTTATTCACTTAAAACCAAAATTTTTGCCAAAGCCCAGGTTTGAACCCAGGACTTCTCTAACACTTCTCAGGGCCCTTAACTACTAAAGCATACATTTAATTATGTCATTCTCTTGCACAATTAACTACTTATGTACAGCCTCCTTATCTATCCATACTCAAGGCCTGACACTTCTAGGCCCAAAATCAGGGCGTTCCACTAGTTGTAGGAAAAAGACGGGTTTTTTTAAAAGATAACTGATTTTGAAACACTGCGTTTCCGTAACACGATTTTAAGCTTCCACTACAAACACTGTTTTGAAAGTATTATAACAATACAACATGATCATCAAGTTTCTTAAACAATTTGAGTTTTAACAATATACGAGACAACCTAAGTTTTCGTTAATATCACAAGAGGTCTAATACTGAACGGGTTGTTGATGAGAACATGTTTTCGAAAAACACTTCAATGTGACACCGCCAGATTTGGCCATAACGTCTAGGCCGGGTTTGGGGTGTTATACTGGATCATCATATTTATTATCTCAGAATTCTTTGGCCCCTTGCTTTTAGATTCTATCAACCGAAGGCTTTTCCCTTTTTATCATTTCCACAACTTGGGGAGCTACAAGGGTAGGCTGAGGTTTCAGAAGGGGTAGAGGTCGAACAACCGGATTCCTGTGAATGAACTCGACAAACCATTCATTCATTACTTGGAAGAAGGCCTCTCGAGCCTCTCCTCCCTGACTCACGGTCATAGGTCTATTCTTTGGCAGCAATGTCCCTTCAACAAGAGTAGGCACATTACTTTCAACATCATCCACCACCGCTCTGTCGGGATCCATGTACTATATGAAAACACATTTTAAAATCGTCGGGAGTCGTCACACTATCATAATATATGTATGGCATGTATAGCTAGACTCTTACTCATGCTATGTAGTTCGTGAACCGACTAAACCGTATCTCTGATATCACTAAATGTAACACCCTTTACCAGAGTTTGATGCCAGGATAGGGTACGAGGCATTACCGGACTTAAACATAACCAATCCTACAAAATTGGACCATAAAATTTCATTCAATTCAAAACCATTCATACACATACATATTGTCCCTTATATGAGCCCACGAGACCCAAAACATACATCGGGGGTGGTTCAGGACTAAACCGGAAACCTTGGAACACTTAGAAAGTTTTTCATGTTTTAGAAAGTCACACGCTCGTGTGATTAGGCCGTGTGGTCACACACGCCCGTGTGGCTTGGGAGACGCCCATGTCCTTAGCCCGTGTAACTTTCTGTTTATGACGTTAGCAACAAAAGAAGGTCACACGGCCAAGTCACATGCCCGTGTGCTAGGCCGTATGGCAAATTTAGTTTTCGCATTTAAGGTGCAGACTTCACACGCCCTAGGTACACACCCGTGTTCCAGGCCATGTCATGCACACGGTAGAGACACACGCTCGTGTCTCTGCCTATGTGCTCCATACTAAGGAATCTATTTCTCAAAATTAAGTTACAGAGGACACACGGCCTATTCACACGCCCATGGGACAGACCATGTGCCACACATGGTTTAGACACATGCTCGTGTGTCTACCCGTTTGGACAATATATAGGCTATTTACCAAGCCATTTGCCACCCTGAAACATATACACAAAAACTCCAATTCATTGGTACAAATCATAGCATACTTAAGCAACCATAATATCCACAACCAAGACATCAACACATCATTCTCTTGCTATTTCTATCCTACTCAAATAATCACATACTCAACAACTCAAATCATGCAACTGACCTTATCCTTGAATTGCATCATCACATGATTAAACTTATAATCAACATTAGAGAATTTCAAATGGCCTTATACAAAAAAGTCACTTAATCAATATGAGCCAACATCATTAGCCCAATCACTATGATACATATACAAAATAACCAAGTCCCTATACATGCCATACTCAAAATGTTGAGACTAGTTATACCCAAATGTTCCAAATGATAGTGTGATCAAGTCTCCAATGTGCTTCAATCCCTGAGCTAGCTTGGCGATACTATAAGAAAATGAAAAAGAAAGGGGAGTAAGCATAATGCTTAAAAGTTTACATTTAAATAATTAACAACATTAACTATACATTGTTATACCCATAACATAATATCATTTATTGCAATGTCATCAAGTATCATAGATACATTTGAAATCAAGCCATTTACATAATATACGATAAAAGTCATGATTATAAATCATTCATTCATTCACTTCTTACCGAGGTCTCATATGTAACAGCCCATTTTTAGGGTTAATAGAAACAGTAGTTTCGAGACCACAAATCTGGTGTAGAAAAATTTATTTTATTATTATTGGAATATTTACAACATGATATTAGAGTTGTGTGAAAATTTTGTGAAGAAATTTTACCGTTTAGGTGGTTAATTTAGTAAAAAGACTAAATCACGTAAAGCGTAAAAGTTACGTTTTATAAGCTAAAGGTATCTAATAGCTATAGAACTTTAAAATGAAGGTCTTTATGTGGAAATTATCCTAGTAAAGAGTTAGTGGATGTTAATGGCTTGGTATTGGTGTTATTATTAATGTTTTTAAAGGGTATAAAGGTAATTATGTAAATTAAGTTAAATTAAATTAAAAAAAGCCAAAATTATGATTTTATTCATCCCTTGCACCAAATATTGGTTAAAGAAATAGCCATGGAAAGCTTTCTAGGGTTCAGTCACTTCATGGATTAATGGTAAGCCCGTTTTTGCTCAGTTTTTAATAATTTCTACGTTTTTGAGATCATTACTTTTAATCTAGCTAGCCCGTACCTCCGATTTCTGAACTGTTAAAGATATTGAACGTTGCCATTATTGAATATTTGAATAATTAGATGTTTGATGATAGATTTGGAAGGTTGATGGATAGATTAATAGTTTTTGTAAAGTGATTTTTGACAAAAATGTCAATTAGTGATTAAATTGTGAAATATGGAAATTTAGTGGTTAAAATATGAAATAAATTAAAATTATGGGCTGCTAGTGATATATGGAAAATTTGGTAAGGGCTAAATTGCAAAAATGTGAAATTATGGGGGCAAAAGTGTAAATATGCTTTAAAGTAAATTTTGGATTAAATTGAATAGAGAGATAATTAAATAAGCTGATTTTGATTATATTTCGATCGATAAAAGTGAAATACGAGTCTAGATTAGGGAAAAGATAAAGTATCGGATTAGTCGATCCATCGTCGTTTTAGCAATCGAGGTAAGTTTGTATAATTAAACTCCAATGTATATTTATGTAATTGATGAATAATAGTATGAATGTGTTCATATACTTGATTTCATTGTGGAACTTAAATTAAATGTTTGAAATAAGTAAAAATGCAGGATCAAACACAATCGTCTCGTAACGAAAGATGAATTAGCGAAAAAGACCATGGTTGGATCATGACAGTACATAATTTCATATACGACCATAGCTGGGCTATGGCATCGATATATGAGACTTTGTGTAAGACCATATCTGGGGTATGGCATCGATATATAATTTCGTGTAAGACCATGTCTAGGACATTGGCATCGATATATAAGACTTTGTGTAAGACCATATCTGGGATATGGCATCGATATGTGATTATGTGTAAGACCATGTCTAGGATATTGGCATCGTTATGTGATTTCGTGTAAGACCATGTTTGGGACATTGGCATCGATATATGATTCATCTAAGACCATAGCTGGGCTACTGGCATTGATATGTGATAACATGTATGACCATATTTGAGATATGGCATTTTATGTGATATATGAGACTTTCGAGTATCCTTAACGGTTCTGAATGGTTTAACAAGCAAAGTTAAGAAAAGAATGAAAGTTTAATTGAATTAAGCAAAACAGGTATGTTCTGAACATATGTCAGAGTCAAATGAAGGTAATTTAATGAGTTCATTGTGTATCATGAATATGAAAAGAGAATTATTAGTGTATAACTATATTTTATGCCAAAATGTCTTTATTTGGCTATAGTGAGGTATGAATTGAATGATATGTGTGATATGAGCAATGATTGTGTTAATTATATGAATATGGCACATTGAGTGAGAATTATAATGATTTAACGATATTTTACATGATTCATTCAGCTAAAGAAATATGATAAATAATAGATCAAATAAAGTTATATATATTGTTGCTTATGTATTTGTAAATGAGAATGAAGTGATAAGAAGTTTAAGAATCATATGAGCTTTGAAATGAATAAACTCGAGGAAATCTTGTTTAATCATGTGCATGAATATGAGGTAGAATGGTGAAATCAAATGAGCTATTTTATGACTTGGTATAATTGTTTGTAATGTGGTTATTTAGTAATATGAGTTATAATATTACAAGCTTACTAAGCTTTATAGCTTACTTTGTGATATTTTTTTTATGTTTTATAGTGTTTGGGACGTTCGCTCATGTTGGAATTTGACGAAGATTGCATCACACTATTCGGCTAATAATTTCGGTATTCATACACATTGTGACTTGGTTATATGGCATGTATAGGCTATGGTTATTTTGGTTTTGCAATGGAAAGTGTATTTGGCCATATGGTTTGGCATTTTTTAAGTATGTATTTGGTTATTTTGTATGGCTTATTAATGATTTATGTTTGAGGTATAAATTAGTTTGTGAGTTGGCATATTTTGGTATGGATTTGAGATACACAAATGGTTAATGTTAGGTGGTGTATATATGCTTGATATGCTTGTATATGTTTAATACACTTATGTCTTGATAGTTGGTTAAATGCTTGATTAAGCATGTGCCATCTATGTGTTCTAAGATGTTTATAAATGGTTTGGGTGAACATTAAATTGGGTGTTATATGTGAATTATAGCTAATGAAGCAAGCTAGTTTTAGTATGTGTTTTGTATAAGAAATGGCTATGTTTTGAGTAGTAAAATATTTGGATTGTTATGGTATAAAATGTGCATGAAATGGTCATTTTTGGTTGCCTATTGTATGTGAAATTGATGCCATTTGAATGCTTTTAAGTACATGAAAGTTAGGTGGGAAAAGTGACTTAAAATAAGCCTATTTTCGTACCACACGGCCGAGCACACAGGCGTGTGACCCAGCTGTGTGTCCCCTGATGCTTAATTAAAACAAGTCAGTGAGTATACGGCTTAGATACAGGGGCGTGTCTACTGGCTGTGTGTAGCACACGGGCTGGCACATGGGCGTGTGGCCAACCGTGTGACCCAAGTTAGTATGTATGCCCTGTTTCCACACGGTTTGGATACGGGTGTGTCTGGGGACCGTGTGAGGCACACGACCTATTCACACGGGCGTGTGACCCCTGTATGCATGAAAATTTTATATGTTTCCCAAAGCTTTCAAATGTTATCGGTTTAGTCCTGAACCTCTTTTAAGCATGTTTAAGGCGTCGTAGGCCATTGTAAAAGACAAAATGATGGTGTTTGAATGGTGTATGTATTTGAATGCTTAAATGTATGAGGAATGTATACTTTATGATGTGATTGATTGGTAATACGTTGTAACCTTATTTCGGCGACAGATACGGGTTAGGGGTGTTACATCATCGGTTCAAAATGTTAATATTTATGAGCTTTGTGTACATACCTGTACCCTTTCAACATGATCATACCTTGTCATTTCTTTGACATTATCTTTGGATTACCCGTTGAACCACTTGGAATACTAAAAGATATTCAGGAATCTCGTACACATAGTATCTTACCCATTCCATATCCCGGACATGGTCTTACATGGAATCTCACATCGATGCCAATAGCCCAGTTATGGCATACACAAAGTCTCACATCGATGCCATATTCTAGATATATGAAATCTCATTTCGAAGCCATGTCCCAGACATGGTCTTACACGAAATTACATGCCGATGTCATATCCTAGATATGGTCTTATATGGGATCTCAATAACCCTAATGTCATGACATTTGTATCCTATCTATTCCTAAGGTTCAACTGGGATTTCGAGGTATCAAATCTTCGTTGAATTTTCAGCGGGTTATCATTAATCAAATCCACAAAGAAAATTACACAATTCATGCAATATTTTTGTTCCTCAATTGCTTAACTTCTCTTGCTAAGATCTTGATCGATTACTCACTATATGTCATATCCGGTCGAATCTGAACCTCGGTTAGAGAAATTACATGTGAAGGGTCTGATCAGTATCGGCGTAACATAAACATATAAAACACATCATGGATCCTTTCCAACTCAGATGGCAAAGCTAACCGATATGCTACCGGTCCTATCCTTTCAGTGATCTCATATGGTCCACTAAAGCGCAGACTCAACTTGCCTTTTTGGCCAAATGAGAACTTTCTTCCATGGTGACTCTTTCAAAAATACCTTATAACCAACTTCAAACTAAATCTCTTTTCGTTTCAAATCTGCGTAGGACTTTTGTCTATCTGAAGCGGTTTCAAACAATCATGAATCACTTTTACTTTCTCTTTGATTTCTCTGACCAAATCGACCCCGTGAATCTGATTTTCTCTAAGTTCGGTCTAATACGAAGGAGTCTGGCACTTACGGCCATGTAATGCCCCATAAGGCGCCATTTTCAAACTTGACTGAAAACTGTTGTTGTAAGCAAATTCTACCAACGGTAAATACTTCTCTTAACTACCTTGAAATTCAAGAACACAACACCGAAGCATGTCTTCGAGAATCTGAAGTACGCTCTCAAACTGACCGTTGGTTTGTAGATGGAAAGCAGTACTAAAATTTAATTTCGAACCTAAAGCTTCTTGAAACTTTTTCCAAAATCGTGATGTGAACCTCAGATCTCTATCCGAAATAATCGACACAGGTACTCCGTGAAGTCTTACAATTTAAAAAATATACAATTCAGCTAGCTTATCAAGTGAGTAGTCGGTACATACCGGTATAAAATGAGCCGATTTAGTTAGCATATCAACAACAACCCATACGACATCTTTCTTCTACAGTGTCAAAGGGAACCCTGTCACAAAATCCATAGGAATACGGTCCCATTTCCACTCGGGAACCATCACAGGCTGAAGTAAACCCGAAGGTACTTGGTGTTCGGCTTTCACTTGCTGACAAATTAAACATTTAGAAACAAACTCTAAAATGTCTCTTTTCATTCCCGACCACCAATACGATTTCTTCAAGTCATGGTACATTTTCTTACTACCTGGATGAATAGACAAACAACTATTATGTGCCTCACACAAAATCTTCTGAATTAACTCGGTGTCTTTATGAACACAGATCCTATCTCGGAACATCAAGCAACCACTGTAACCAATCCAAAAATCTGATTCAATACCTGACTCACAGTGAACTTTCTTGGTTTGCAAATCACTGTCATTTATTTGAGCGTCATAAATCTCTTGGAGAAATGTCGGTCTAGCTCTCAACTGTGCTAGAATCAAACCATAATCAGATACGATCAACTGAGTATTCATAGCTCTCAAAGCAAACAAGGATTTCCTATTCAAGGCATCGACGCCTTTCATGGATGGTAATCAATCATCAACTCATAATCTTTTAATAGTTCAAGCCACCTCCGTTGCAGTAGATTCAAATCCTTTTGAGTCATCAAGTACTTTATACTTTCGTGATCGGTATAAATGTGGCACTTCTCGCCAAACAAATGGTGTTTCCAGATCTTTAAAACAAACACAATGGTTGCTAGCTCCAAGTCATGTGTCGGATTCAATGGTGTCTCCAAATGGTTTCTCAATTCACATACATACATTTCAAATAAGTATATATATAAATGCTCATTTCTAATTATAAGAACTTACATCGTATTCAAACGACGGATTTGATTGTTTATTCGATAACCTTGTCTTTTCTCGATATAATTCCGATATTTAATTTTCTTGATCTATATATAATCAAATTTAATTTATTTAATTATCATTCAATTCAATTTAGCCCAAAATATATATTTTTACAAGTTTACGCTTTTACCCCTCAACTTTTAACTACTTTACAATTTAGTCATTATTTCAATAAAATGCAAATTCTTGCAATTCAACCCATACCCATGCTAGCCGAATTTCATATAGGTCCCTTGAAAGCCATATATTTCATTTATTTCACAATTTTAACATGGATTTAACACATATTTCAATCAAATCCCTATTTAACAATTTCGCTAAAAAAATCACTTAGCAAATATTGTTTATCTAACAACAACCATTCAATTTCTACTATCAAACATCAAAACACATGCATATTCATCAATGGTAAAACCCTAGACTTTTAAAAGTTTCACAAATTAGTCCCTGGGCTAGCTAGATTAAGCTGTAACAATTCCAAAAACATAAAAATCATTAAAAATCGAGTAAAGATCACTTACAGGCAAAGAAATAGCTTGACCGAACTTATCTTCCCCTTTAATGGTGTGTTTCGACCATGGTTGAAGGAAAATAAGAAAGATGACAACCTTTTCATCTTTTAGTTCTTTTACATTTTCAATTTATTTATCAAATTACTTTAATAACCTTTTTAATTAACCTTAAAAATCACCTAATTTGTGTCCATCTTTGTCCACTAACAAGATAATTGGTCTAATTACCATTTAAGGATCTCCACATTATAGTTTTATAGCTATTAGATCCCTTTAGCTTATAGAACACAACTTTTACATTTTACATGATTTAGTCCTTTTTATCAAATTAAGCATTCAAACAGTGAAGTTTCTTAACGAAATTTTCACACAATTATACTATTATACTGTAGACCTCAAAATAATAAAAAAGTATTTTCACATTGGGTTTGTGGTCCCGAAACCATTGTTTGATTTCCCTGAAAATAGACTATTACAACTCTCCCCCTTAGGGATTTTCATCCTCGTAAATCCTACCAGAAAATAGGTTATTGCTTTCTCATAGCTTCCTAGGGTTCCTACGTAGCCTCTTCAATACCGTGATGTTGCCAAAGAAATTTTACTAATGCTATGCTTTTATTTCTCAACTGTTTGACCTATTGAGCTAAGATTCTGATCGATTCTTTGTTATATGACATATCAAACTGAATCTCAATCTCTACTGGTGAAATTGTTTGCGAGGGATTTTATTGGTACCATCATAGCATGGATACATGAAACACATTATGAATCTTTTAAAGTTCTGTCGGTAAAGCTAGACAATATGCCACTAGCCCTATCCTCTCAATGATCTTATACGGCCTGATTAATATGGACTCAATTTTCCTTTGTGACCGAAACTAAGAATTTTCTTCCATGACGATACTTTTAGAAACACTCTATCACTGATCTGGAATTCAATGTCTTTACATTTCAAATCCACATACGACTTCTGTCGGTCTGAAGCTACTTTCAAACTATCACGAATTACTTTTACCTTCTCTTTAATTTCTCAGATTAAATCAACCCCGTGAATCTTTTTCTTATTAAGTTCGGTCCAGTATAATGGAGTTTGGCATTTACGACCATACAAAGCTTCGTACGGTGTCATCTTTATACTCAACTAATAACTATTATTATAAGTAAATTCAACCAAGGGTAAGTATTTTTCCCAGTTGCCTTCAAACTCTAAAACACAACATCTAAGCATATCTTTGAGAATCTGAATCACTCTCTCCAATTGACCATCGGTTTGAGGATGAAATGCAGTGCTAAAATGCAACCGTGTACCCAAAGCCTCTTGTAATTTCTTCTAGAATCGTGATGTAAATCTCATATCTCTATCTGAAATAATGGAAACTAGTGCTCCTTGTAATCTGATAATCTCTGAAAGATACAATTTAGCTAATCGATCAAGTGAGAAGTCTGTACGCACTAGAATGAAATGTGTAGATTTTGACAAACGATCAACAATAACCCAGATATTATCCTTCTTTTTTGAAATAGGGGTAGTCCCGATACAAAATTCATCGTAGCTCTATCCCATTTCCACACAGGTATCATCACAGGCTATAATAGTCCCGAAGGTACTTGATGTTCAGCTTTAACTTGCTGACCGATCAAGCATTTAGTCACAAAATTAGAAATATCTTGTTTCATAGCTGACCACCAATACAAATGTTTCAAGTCATTGTACATCTTGTTACTCCCCAGATGAATAGACACACTACCACTATGTGCCTCTTGCAAGATTTTTTGTATAAGCTCTGGATTTGTTGGTACGTAAATTCTACCACGAAATAATAAACAATCATCGGATTTGATCTGATACTCTAAATTAGTAGTCGACTCACACTATACTCTTTTAGCTTTCAATTTACTGTCACATTTTTGAGCTTCGCAAATTTGCTAACGAAACAATGGTTTAGCTTTTAACTCAGCTTATATTGAACTCTCATTAGATAAGGTTAATCGAGTATTCATCGCTCGCAAAGCAAATAAAGATTTTTTGCTCAGAGCATCTGCGACTACATTCACTTTTCTTGGATGATAATCAATAACTAAGTTATAGTCTTTCAACAATTCGAGCCATTGTCACTGTCTCAGATTCAGATCTTTCTATGACATCAAATACTTCAAACTCCTGTGATCAGTAAATATGCGGCACTTTTCTCTGTAAAAATAGTGTAGCCAAATTTTCAATGCGAAAACAATAGCAGTCAACTCTAAATCATATGTCGGATAATTCTTTTCATGCGGCTTTAACTGTCTAGAAGCATAAGCTATCACTTTGCCTTCTTGCATTAGAATACATCCCAAACCATTTAATGATGTATCACTGAATATCACAAACTTTTTACTTGACTCAGGCTGAACCAATACTGGTGCTTCAGTTAACAGTTCTTTCAACTGATCGAAACTTTGTTAACATTTCCCAGACCATTCAAATTTCACATCTTTTTGTAATAACCTCGTCATCCGTGTAGCTATCATTGAGAACCCCTTCACAGATCTTCAGTAATAGCCAGCTAATCCCAGAAGACTTCTAACCTCGGATATGTTTCTTGGCAGTTTCCATTTAATAATTGCTTAAATCTTACTCGGATCAACTCGGATGCCTTCCGCTAAAACAATGTTCCCCAAAAATCCAACTTCTCTGAGCCAAAACTCACATTTACTGAATTTAGCAAACAATTGTTTATCTCGTAGGGTCTGTAATACAATGATCAAATGCTCGAGATGTTCTGACTCATCCCAGGAGTAGATCAGAATATCATCAATGAATACAACAACAATCTATCTAAATACGGTCTGAAGATTCTATTCATCAAGTCCATAAAAATTGCAGGAGCATTTGTTAACCCAAATGGCATAACAAGAAATTCATAATGTCTATACTTGGTTCTGAATGAAGTTTTCGGCACATCTGAATCTTTAACCCTCAACTGATAATAACCAGATCGTAAATCAATCTTAGAAAACACTGTTGCCCCTTTTAACTAATCAAATAAATCATCGAGTTACGGTAGAGGATACTTGCTCTTGATTATAACTTTATTGAGCTGTCGATAATAGGTAGACATTCTCATCGATCCACCTTTCTTCTTTATGAACAGAACTGGTGCACCCCAAGGCGAGAAACTCGGTTATGTAAAACCTCTATCTGTTAAGTCTTGCAACAGAGCTTTCAATTCCTTCAATTCTGTAGGAGGCATCCTATACAGAGCTATCAATATTGGTGATGTTCTTGGTATTATTTCAATGGAAAACTTTACTTCTCTAATTAGTGGCAACACGGGTAACTCTTCTGGAAACACATCCGGATATTCACAAACAATTGGTATTGATTCAATCTTCAATTCATACACTTTTGTATCCAGTACATAAGCAAGATAGGAATTATAACCCTTTCTCACATATTTCTGAGCTAACATAGACGATATTAGACAAGGTAATCCACTCGAATCATCGGATTCAATACGAAGAGTTTCACATTCTAACATTTCAACTCAATAGTCTTTTGTCTACAATTCACAACTACATCATGCAAAGTTAACCAATCCATACCTAGAATCACATCGACTTCATCAAACGGTAAAAGTATCAAATCAACCAGAAAACAAAAACCCTGAGCCATCAAAGGACATTTTTTTGCAAACTTTATCAATTAAGACATACTTGCCTAAGGGGTTTGATACTTTAATCACGAATTTAGTGGACTCAACAAGTAAGATCTTACTAGGTCCTAGATTCATACAGACATATGAGTGAGTCGATCCATGATTTATCAAAGCAATTACATCAATTTCATAAAGAGAAAATGTAACACCGTTTACCCCTATCCGATGCCGAGACAGGGTTCGAGGCGTTACCGTACTCGAACATACTTTAACTTCTTAAACTGGGCAATAAAATTCCTTAAAATTTAAAACTTTTCAATTCCATCTTAAAGTCCCTTGTACGAGCTTACGAGGCTCTACAACATACACTGGTAATGTTTCAGGACTAAACTGAGAACTTTTGAAAGTTTGGAGACACAATTAAAATTTCGCTATTTTGGAGAGTCATACGCCCGTGTGGGTAGGCCGTGTGGTCTCACACACCCGTATGGCTCAGGACATGCCCGTGTCCTCCACCCATATAAGTCTCTATTTATGACGTCATCAAACATTTAGGGGCACACGGCCAAGTCACACGCCCGTGTGCTAGGCCGTGTCTTCCACACGGCTGAGACACACGGCCGTGTCTCTACCCATGTGGCCAACACTTAGGCTATTTTCCAAGTCTTGTTGTTGCCCTTAATTAATTACACACTTATACATTACAAAGACATAAATCATAGTATAT
This sequence comes from Gossypium stocksii, assembly GCA_020496765.1. Lineage (NCBI taxonomy): Eukaryota > Viridiplantae > Streptophyta > Magnoliopsida > Malvales > Malvaceae > Gossypium > Gossypium stocksii. The sequence continues at coordinate 58,344,300 of CM035630.1, forward strand.
TTAAGCAACCAAACATCCATACTCATCAACTCAACTCATACAAGTGCCATTTCCATGCAATGCATCGCCATATGATTATATATAACTAATATTGGCCAATTTTCAATGGCTTTATACAAAATGAATATCACACCATTATAAGCCAACACCTTTGGTCAAATTTGCTATGACACATAAATAAAATAACCAAGTCCCTATACATGCCATAATTTCAAAAATACTAAAATCATTAATACCAAAATAATGCTTGATAGTGCGATGCTGCCCCCGACGATCTCCAACCGTGAGCCAACCTGACAACACGAAGAGGAATGAAATGAAAGGAGTAAGATTTATAGCTTAGTCAGTTGGCATATAATAATAAGAAATTAATTAAAATGATTTATCCAATCCTCATAATGTATTCTAAAAAAAATCATTATTTTACATGTTCCACTTTTTACTAATATTCAACTTAGGCTGTCTTCCTAAGTCACAATCGCTAAATTCATTATATCTTAAGCTACGTAACTCCAAATTAAGTTCTGTAAAGTTCCTTGAAACTAGATTCACATATATTCTTACCATTAAATTTCCAGAATTTTTGGTTTAGCCAATAAGTAAATTTTGTTCTTTAAAGTCTCCCCTGTTTCTCTATATGACAGTTCTGACCTCTCTTCACTACAAACCAATTATCTCATTATACAGAATTCAAATAACATTTTTGTTTGTTTCTCTTGAAAGTAGCCTCATTGAGGAGTTTATCATATAAATTATACACCATAAACATTTTTATAAAATTTTTGGTGATTTTCTAAAGTCGGAATAAGGGATTTCTGAATTCATTCTGACCCTATCTCATAAAACTTTAAATATCTTATAATATAAAACTCTTTTGCCTATATATCTCTTTTATAAGAAAATAGACTCAATAAGTTTTCATTTCATATCCCATTCATTCTCTAATTCAATTCACACTATATTTGGTGATTTTTCAAAATCACATAACTATTGCTGTCCAATACTGTTTGATAGCTAATTTCACTCTTTCATGATTGCATGTTTTAACTTCTTTTTAGATATACATATTATCAATCATCTTGCCATGTTCTTATAAATCATAGATATGGACCTATATTCACTGGGTCATCCTCATATATATATAACTTACTCATGCTCTTTCTTACCGACAATTCACATTTTGCTGGGGTCATTTCTTGTAACATCTCATGTGTACCTATATTACTCATCACATAACTTTAGTATTTTGTCGTTAAACTCATTAACTTGAATAATTTTCCCATTAAATTACTTAGAATACAGAAGGATACCCGAAAGTTAGCCTCATGATACGATGCCAATGCCATATCCCTGATATGGTTTTACATGGGATCACATGTCAATGCCAAAGCCATATCCCAAATATGGTTTGACATGGGATTACATAGTGATGTCGATGCCATGTCCCAGACGTGGTCTTACATGAGATCGTAAATTGATGCCGATGCCATGTCCCATACATGGTCTTATACGAGATCATAATTTGATGCCGATGCCATATCCCAGACATGGTCTTACACGGGATCACTCTTAGATGCCAACGCCATGTCCCAGACATGGTCTTACACGGGGTCACTCTTAGATGCTAACGCCATGTCCCAGACATGGTCTTACAGGGGATCTAAGTCTCATCTCGGTGCTGATGCCATGTCCTAGACATGGTCTTATACGAGACCACATGTTGATGCTAATACCATGTCCTAGACACGGTCTTACATGGGATCTCAATTCGGTGCCGAAACCATGTCCCAGATATGATCTTACACGGGACCTTTGTATTCTTCAACATTTAACCGAGATTTGTCTTTTATTTCTTCCTCGTCTCTTTGTAAAAATTCATGTCAATACATTTCATGGAAATATCATGAATATCAATTCATCACAATGTCGTAGACATATTCTAAATTATTTCGTATGCATAGCATACCATATAACTTTCTTGGAGTATTTCAATATCATTTACATATCATATATTTGATCTGACATAGTCTAATTGACATACTAATTTAGATTTCAAGCAAAATCAACAATAGCGTTGCTTTATTATTACACCAACTTACCTCGGTTGCGAAAGTAGCTAATTCTCTCGACTTGGTCCATAACCTCGATCTAAGCCTGAATCTCGTTTTCCATGATCTATAATATCACAATTAGCTCATTTATTAGTCACATTATTCAATGTGACCCAAAAATTACTTTATGGAAAAAATACATTTTTGCCCCTAAACTTTCACATAGTTACACTTTTACCCCTAGACTCGTAAAATAATTTTTTATTCAATTTCCTTGTATTTTGGATGGAGCCGAACCATTTTCATAACTATGGTAGTCCACATTTCTCATTAAATCACATACTTATGACCAATTTATAACTTTTACAATTTAGCTACTTTTATACTATTTCATCGAAAATCACCTAGTAAAACTCATTTCTCTCATCATAGACATGCATAATCTACCATTAATCATCAAAATACACAATTATTCAACAAGGGTAATTTTTTGAACTCAAACCCTAGCTCAAAATAAGGGTGGAAATTGTAACAGCCCACTTTATACCCTAGTCGGAACGAGTGGTTTCGGGACCACTTAACCGAGTCAAATTATTAATTTTATGGCTTTAATATGTTTTACAGCATGATAGAATCACGGTGTGAAAGTTTGATTTAGAAATTTTATCGTTTGGCTGGTTAATTTGATAAAAAGGATTAAATCGCGTAAAGCGATAAATTAGAGTTCTATTTTATAAATGGCTTATTTGAGCATGGCTTTATAAAAAGAGGTACTTGCATGGCAATTATGCTATTTTTATTTGGAGTGGTTGGTAATGGACCATTATGTCCATATTTTATAAGGTTTTCTAATTATTTTATAAAGGGCTAAATTGTCTTTTAATTATTATATGTTATATGTTTAATTAAAACATGAAAATGGCTTTAAAAATTTCTTCTCTTACACCGATTATACAAACAAAGAAAAGGGTTTAAAGCTTTCTTCCATTCGGCTAGTTTTTTTTTACAAATTAAGGTATGGTTTTGTCTCGATTTTGAGTGATTTTTACGTTTTTGAGATCGTTGTTTCGTATACTAACTGACCCATGCCTCAATTTCTGATTTTGAACATGTCTTTGAAAAATGCCATTGATGAATTCATGTTATTTCGATGGATTTTGATGAATTACTGATTATTATGTGAGAAAATACAAGAATTTTAAAGTGATTTTTGTTGAAAATGAGTTTAAGCATTTAATTGTAAAAAGATAGAATTTTTGAGGTTAAATTTGTGATTAATTGAAAGATATATCCTTGTATGTAACACCCCAAACCCGGCCCAGACGTTATGGCCACATCCGGTGTGCTACATTACCTAGACTATCCTACGCCGCCCTATTTACTAAGTCCGTTGGTGAGTTCTGGAAAGCAATGCTCGATTATTTTGAAAACTCCCGTTTCAATAATTATTTAACTTTAATCTTTATTCCCCTTGTTACGCGATTCATTTTAACCTTATTATCTTATTTAGCCATCGGTAATATCAGGTTGATTAAGAAATTGTTTGTTTAATCTTGAAAATAGTGTATATTTGTGATAGAAATAAAACAGTTGAAAATCCCAAATAAAATAGTTATAGCGGCCTTATTACAACCTATAACCAAAATAAAACCGATAGTAGAAAAGTAATTAAAATAAATAACCAACTAGAATGCGAGTTTAGTCTTGGTGGCCACTCTAAATCCCTCCCAGCATCCAAGTCACGATCTAGGGCTCACCTGCAAGGATGGAAAGAGAAGGGTGAGTTTGGGAAAACTCAGTGTGTGCAGAACCCATCCAAAGCCCACATTAGCTCAAGCCCACTGGGCCTAAGTCCTAACCAGTCTCAGTCAGATACTGGGCCGAAGCCCTATTCAGATAACAGTTTGGCCCATAGGCCCATAACAGTACAGTACAGTATAACAGTATGAATGCAACCCAATTGGGGAGACTACTCAACCCACCAACCGCTACACACCACTCGTACCAGCCAACACACCATGTGGGGAATAACTCAACCCACCCAGCCCACACACCACAGTTACAGCATGGCTGCTCAGATAAACAGTATACGAGGCAAAGCCCCTTTCAGAAACAGTACGAGGCGTAGCCCCTTTCAGTAACGTGGCAGTGCCACTCACACTTCCTCCAATATCAAACCCAATCCCATGCATCAGACATACATACATCATGATATGCAGTATAAGTAATAGTCATGTCAAACAGTTAAGTCGGTTTTAGCCATAGGGGTATATCGGTAATTTTCTACCTAGGGGCAAAACAGTAATTTCTCACCCTAAGGGTTTTGCAGTAATTTTTGCTCTCATATTACAGTTTTTATGCTTATTACAGTCTCTACTAATCCCATAGTCGTTACAGAAAATTCGGTTAACTCAGTTTAATAGTTTTAGCTTTTAAGCCCTAAAACCCTTAATGGCCCTATTATGTCGTTTAGCCAATTAGGCCCGTTTAGTCCAAATTTCATATTCAGTTACCTTGTTTTAACTATTTTTTACGCCTACAGTTCATATTATTACCTTAAACCCATTTTTCCCCAAATGGGCCCAAATTGCCCATTGGGCCCAAATTCGGCCCACCGAGGGCCAACTTACCGTAACGCCCAAAATCTTGTGGTTAGCTCTCTCTTCAGTACCGATTTCATATCCAACGTTTCCCTACCAACTTGTGACCATTCGCACTCTCACAAGCCCTCGAAATACCAGATCTTCGGCATTTGCCAACATGCACAATGAAGGGGTTCAGAATCACACACCTGTTTTGCGGTTTCACCAACGAGATCTCCTATGCGACAGTTCCTACAACCCAATATCTAATCAATTTATCAGTAGATCCACAAAAAACCAAAGCCACAATCCCTTACCACATTCGGCCATACACTTAATGGCCATGAAAACTTACCTCTGACGACCTAGGTGCACAAAATCTAGATCTGATGATACCGATGCCTTCAACTCCTTGCTTGATCACCTTCTTCGCTAACTATCACTCAAAAGAACAAAGAAAAATACCATTTGATTTACTAAAAGTCCAAATCGACAAAGTCCCTAACTTTAGGGACTTTCGGCTTTTCCAACACATGAAATATTGAACAGATCTGAGGTATTAAGCTCTTACCAATGGTTTCTCTTTGATTCCTACACAGATCTGATGTAAATCTACCCCTTGAATGTTAGTAGAACCCCTATTTTTGAGATCTAAACTATTCGGCTATCTCCCGACACTAATGGTGATTTTAGCTTTTCAACTAGAGAAGAAGATGGGGATTTGGGCTATGAGTTTGGGTGATGGTGTCGACAAGGATATGGCTCAAGGGAATGTAGTAATCAGCCACAACAGGTGAAAGGAATAGGGGTAATTTGGCTTACAAGAAATCGGCAAAAAGGAAGCAGTTTTCGGGATTTCTGGCACTTTGAGCAATCGGCTATGGCTATTTTTGGAGGGATAGAATTGAAAGAAATTGCAGAGCTGAGTATGATAGGTTGTTCAGCAAAGGAGAAGATCAACAGGGTAAAAAGAAAAGAGGAAAAACAATGATAGAGAAGAAGAAGATGAAGAAATCGGCTAGATGCTCTTAGGGAGGCAAATTTTGACTTTTTGACTGAAAAGAGAATAACAACACCTAAGGTGGCTAACCCTAACTCTCATGACAGAAAATAGAAAAAGATGAAACCCTAATAATCTCCCTAAAGCAATCGGCCCAAGTCCCTAAAGCCCCTTGCCGAATTTCCTACTTAAATTAGTCACATGTCCGGCACATGCTTAAAAATTAAGAAGAGCAATAAGCCTACCTTGCAACTCGAACCCTTGTCCTTCAATACCCATCTAGGCGCCACTTTTTTAGGAGCTTAGTGGCGCCACCTTGCCACTCTACCAAGGCTCCCTTTGCGACATATTTTACACAATTTTTCTTAAGGGCCCTCTTGACCCAGTTCCCCCTTTTTACTTAAAACGTACTTAACTATTTTTATCGATTTTTAACCGAGGTTTGGGCTTCCTACAGGCCCACTAACACATCCAAACACCATTTTAGCAATCAGAACACGAAATTTCCTAACCTCACCAAAAATCTCATTAGCCCCAAAAATCCTGAAAATCAGGGCGTTACAACTCTACCCCCCTTAAAAAAATTTCAGCCTCGAAATTTACCTGATCCAAATAACTGAGGGTATTGTTGACGCATCGCTTCTTCTAGCTCGCACGTAGCTTCTTCTCTACCATGATTACGCCATAGCACCTTAACCAATGGAACAGACTTCCTCCTTAAGACTTTGACTTCGCGATCTAAGATCTCTATAGGTTCCTCCTCGAATGTCAAATCGGTATTTACTGCAATCTCCTCCACTGGTACAATATGCGATGGGTCTGACCGATACCGTCTCAGCATAGACACATGAAAAACGTCGTGAATATGATCCAACTCTGCCGGCAACTCCAACTGATAGGCTACTGGCCCAATCCGCTAGAGAATCCGATAAGGCCCAATAAACCGCGGACTTAGCTTGCCCTTTTTACCGAATCTCAAGATCTTCTTCCACGGTGACACCTTTAGGAACGCCATATCCCCAACAGTGAACTCAATCTCCTTACGCTTAAGGTCAGCATAAGACTTCTACCGATCAGACGCCTCCTTTAACCGATCTCGAATCAGCTTAACCTTACTTTCAGTATCTGCCACTAACTCTGGTCCAAGAACTCTACTTTCTCCTAATTCTGTCCAACAAGTAGGAGTGCGACATCTCCGCCCATAAAGTGCCTCATATGGAGCCATCTGGATACTTGCTTGATAGCTGTTGTTGTATGCAAACTCTGCCAACGGTAAATAATCTTCCCGACTACCACGAAAGTTTATAACACATCCTCTTAACATGTCTTCCAACACTTGAATGACCCTTTCAGACTGACCATCTGTCTGAGGGTGAAATGCAGTACTGAAGTCCAATCACGTACCTAACGCCTCATGCAACTTTTTTCAGAATCGAGATGTAAATCTAGGATCTCGATCAGAAATTATCAAAACTGGCACCCCATGCAAACGTACTATCTCTGCTACATACAGCTTGGCCAACTTCTAAAGTGAGTAATCAGTTCTAACTGGTATAAAATGAGCAGACTTCGTCAATCTATCCACAACTACCCAAACAGAGTCTTTCTTTGAAGGTGTCAAAGGCAAGCCACTCACAAAATCCATCGTTACTCTTTCCCATTTCCACTGCGGAATCTTTACTGGCTGCAACAATCCAGAAGGTAATTAGTGTTCAGCTTTAACCTACTGGCACGTCAGACATTTCCCAACGAAATCACTCACCTCTCGCTTAAGTCCAGGCCACCAGTACACTTCTCGCAAATCCCTATACAACTTATTACCTCCAGGGTGCATAGCATAGGCTCCACCATGAGCCTCACTCAATATCAACTTCCTCAAGTCAGAGTCTTTAAGAATACAAACTTTTCCTCGAAAGCATAGAACTCAATCAGAATTCTGTCCAAAATCCTCACTCTTACCCTCCTTGACTTGCTGAAATCGAGAAGCCAATGAATCATCCTTCCATTGTAACTCTTTAATCCTCTCGGTACAAGTCGGTCTCACTTGCAGTTCTGCTAGCAAACTCCCATCATCATACAAACTTAAACGAGCGAGCATCGCCCTTAACTCAGTAACAGTCCTTCGGTTCAGTGCATCAGCCACGACATTAGCCTTGCCAGGGTGATACTCAATCGAACAGTCATAGTCCTTAAGCAACTCTATCCATCTCCGTTGCCTAAGGTTTAACTCCTTCTGAGTTAACAGGTATTTGAGACTTTTATGGTCAGTATATATAATACACTTTTCTCCATAAAGGTAGTGTCTCCAGATTTTCAACGCAAATACCACCGCTACCAACTCCAAATCATGCGTAGGGTAATTCGCCTCGTGAGGCTTAAGCTACCGCGAAGCATAAGCAACCACCTTGCCCTCTTGCATCAGTACACAACCCAATCCCACATGCGAAGCATCACTATAAACCGTAAGGTCCTTCCCAGATTCTGGCTGAATCAACACTGGCACCTCAGTCAACACCTTTTTCAGCTTATCAAAAGCTTCTTGCTGTTTCTCAGTCCATACAAATGCTACTCCTTTCCTTAACAATTTCGTCAATGGTGCCGCGATTAACGAAAATCCCTCAACAAATCTTCTGTAATAACCTGCTAGACCCAGAAAACTACGCATTTCTGAAACTGATCTTGGAGACTTCCAGTCTAGAACTGCCTCAACTTTGCGAGGATCTACCCTAATCCCCTCAGTAGAAACAACATGACCCAGAAAAGTCACTTCTCGAAGCCAAAATTCGCACTTGCTAAATTTCGCATACAACTGCCTTTCCCTCAACACCTGCAGAACAATTCAAAGATGCTCGTCATGCTTCTCCTCTGTTTCTGAATACACCAAAATATCATCAATAAAGACGACCATGAAACGATCGAAGTACGGCTGAAATACTCGGTTCATTAAATCCATAAAAGCTGCCGCTACATTCGTCAATCCAAAGGGCATAACCAAAAACTTGTAGTGGCCATAACGAGTTCTGAATGCTGTCTTATGCACATCCACCTCCTTTACTCTTAACTGGTGGTATCCAGATCGAAGGTCGATCTTGGAAAACACTGAAGCTCCCTTAAGCTGGTCAAACAGATCATCGATTCTCGGCAAAGGATATTTATTCTTAATCGTCAGTTTGTTCAACTGGCGATAGTCAATGCACATACCCATCGTTCGGTCCTTCTTTTTCACAAACAGCACCGGTGCTCCCTACGGAGACACACTCGGTCTAATGAAGCCCCTATCTAGCAACTCTTGAATCTGAGCTTTCAATTCCACTAGCTCCTTTGGTGCCATTCTGTAGGGTGCAATGGACACTAGAGCCGTTCTAGGCAACAGATCGATCCCAAATTCAACTTCTCGGTTAGGAGGTAATCCAGAAAGCTCCTCAGGAAATACATCTTGAAATTTATTAACAGTCCTCACTGTCTCCACTGTCATTCCTTCGGGTTCAGTTTGACTTACGAATGCCAAGTATGCTTTACAACCTTTGCGCATCAACTTTTCAGCCCTTAAGGCAGAAACCACATTAGACAAATAGTCCCTACGTTCACCAATAACCATCGCCTTCAGTTATTCTCAATACCATTCTCTTGGCCACGTAATCCAGCGTTGCCTTGTGCTTGGTTAACCAGTCCATGCCCAAAATCAATTCGAATTCACCAAAAGGTAGCTCCATTAGATCTCCAGTAAAGATCCTACCCTGAGTCTCTAAAGGCACTGCCCTAAATAGTTTGTCTACTTTCACAGAGTGACCTAAAGGTCTAACTACTGTGACCCCACTCACAGTTTCCTTAGAATGCACACCCAACGACCCAGAAATCTTACAAGCAATATATGAATGTGTTGAACCCACGTCAATCAAAGTAGTGTATGGTATACTAGATATCAAGAACGTACCAGTTATAACATCAGGTGCATCACCCTCCTCGCGACAGCGAGTAGCATACACTAAGGCTGGCTGACGAGCCTCAACATTACCAGCACCCCTGCCAGGTGCTCCACGACCACGTCCATTACCATTGCCTCCTCTACCTAGTCCACGGCCTCTTGGCATTGGCGGTCCTCCTCGCGCAGGCTGAGCAACCCTCTGGTCAACAGCTTGAGCCTGAGTTGGCTTCTGTGGACAGTCTTTAACTTGATGATCCTTTGACCCACAACGAAAACAAGCTCCAATGCGTTTCCAGTATTCTCCTCGATGAACTCTGCCACAGTCTCCACAAGCCTGCGGTCTAACAACATTCACTGGCACAGCTCGCACTGGTTCCTCCACTCTTGCTTTCTTAAAATTTCTGTTTACAACACCAGTCGATCCAGAATCTCTCTTAAAGCGATTACGATCTCTATCGCGTTTCTGACGCTCAGCTCGCTTCACTTTTTCAGCTATTTTAGCCTTCTCTACTAGTGCAGCAAAGTCGCGCTCTCTCTGTGGCGCTATCAACACTCTCAGCTCATCTCTGAGGCCATTCTCAAAACGAACATTGCGTTCATATTCAGTGGAAATAATACCACTGGCATACCGACTCAGTCGCAGAAATTCTGCCTCGTACTCAGCAACAATCTTACCACTTTGGGTCAGGTTCAAGAACTCCTTCCTGCGTGCATCCACATAACTAGCTCCAACATACTTTGCCTTGAAGGATTTCTTAAATAATTCCCAAGTTACCCCATCAACTGAGGTACCCTCTCTCACAGTGATCCACCACTGATACCCCTCGTCTCACAGTAAGGACACCGCTCCTTTTAGCTTTTGCTCCACCGAGCAGTCCAAGTCATCCATTATTCGCTCGGTGGCTTCCAACCAATACTCAGCCACATTCGGGGCTACTCCATATATGCCCTTGAAAATCTCAGCTCCGTTGGCTTGGAGTTGCTCAGATATCGAGCCTCTAGCCACAGTTCCAGTGCTTGCTCCAGCGACCCTCTCTAATACCCTCAGCATGGCTTGGGACAGAGCATCGTCCCCTGCAGCACTGTCATAAGATCCAGTCTCCGTCGCTGGCGGAGCTCGCTCTTCCCCAGCTGGCATGTGCCCAGAAGACGAAGATCCTGCCTGAGCACTAACCTGGCCACGTCCCCGGCCTCGACCACGAGCAGCTCTTGTACTCATATCGATTATCTGAGTTTCAAATTTTATGACATTAGTTTAATGTTTCAGTTGTTTATTACGGAATATCTTATGAACAGATAAAGTTTCAGAGTTGTTCTCGCGCAAACGTAGTCTAACTACTATCTTAGTTTCCTAGGGTTTAGTTTACCCTACAGTCTCAGTTTTATAGCCTTAATACTACCTTACCTATAGTATTATATCTAAGGCTCAGTACTATCTACAGTTTTATTTTCAGTACAGTACAGAATTTAAAGCAGAACATACTTACAACTTGGAGCCGGGGATTCAGTGTGCCACCTTCCGATTTATCAGATCAAATAGTTTGAGGCCTCTTTAAAAATTAATGTTTCGAACAACTTGATTTAAAAGCTACAAATTTTTTTAAAACCCCAAAGAAAATTTTCAAAAAATCTTTTTTTTTCAAAAATACCCTTCTGGACTCTAAATTTTTGAAACCCTTTGTTTTCAGACCCGATCCACAGTCGAGTTGTTGCAGCCTGGCTCTGATACCACTAAATGTAACACCCCAAACCCGGCCCAGACGTTATGGCCACGTCCGGTGTGCTACATTACCTAGACTATCCTACGCCGCCCTATTTACTAAGTCCGTTGGTGAGTTCTGGAAAGCAATGCTCGATTATTTTGAAAACTCCCGTTTCAATAATTATTTAACTTTAATCTCTATTCCCCTTGTTACGCGATTCATTTTAACCTTATTATCTTATTTGGCCATCGGTAATATCAGGTTGATTAAGAAATTGTTTATTTAATTTTGAAAAAAGTGTATATTTGTGATAGAAATAAAACAGTTGAAAATCCCAAATAAAATAGTTATAGCGGCCTTATTACAACCCATAACCAAAATAAAACCGATAGTAGAAAAGTAATTAAAATAAATAACCAACTAGAATGCGAGTTCAGTCTTGGTGGCTACTCTGAATCCCTCCCAGCATCCAAGTCACGATCTAGGGCTCACCTGCAAGGATGGAAAGAGACGGGTGAGTTTGGGAAAACTCAGTGTGTGCAGAACCCATCCAAAGCCCACATTGGCTCAAGCCCACTGGGCCTAAGCCCTAACCAGTCTCAGTCAGATACTGGGCCGAAGCCCTATTCAGATAACAGTAAAATGGGCCAAAGCCCTATAACAGATACTAGGCCGAAGCCCTATTCAGATAACAGTTTGGCCCATAGGCCCATAACAGTACAGTACAGTATAACAGTATGAATGCAACCCAATTGGGGAGACTACTCAACCCACCAACCGCTACACACCACCCGTACCAGCCAACACACCATGTGGGGAATAACTCAACCCACCCAGCCCACACACCACAGTTGCAGCATGGCTGCTCAAATAAACAGTATACGAGGCAAAGCCCCTTTCAAAAACAGTACAAGGCGTAGCCCCTTTCAGTAACGTGGCAGTGCCACTCACACTTCCTCCAATATCAAACCCGATCCCATGCATCAGACATACATACATCATGATATGCAGTATCAGTAATAGTCATGTCAAACAGTTCAGTCGGTTTTAGCCCTAGGGGTATATCGGTAATTTTCTACCTAGGGGCAAAATAGTAATTTCTCACCCTAAGGGTTTTGCAGTAATTTTTGCTCTCATATTACAGTTTTTATGCTTATTACAGTCTCTACTAATCCCATAGTCGTTATAGAAAATTCGGTTAACTCAGTTTAATAGTTTTAGCTTTTAAGCCCTAAAACCCCTAATGGCCCTATTACGTCGTTTAGCCAATTAGGCCCGTTTAGTCCAAATTTCATATTCAGTTACCTTGTTTTAACTATTTTTTACGCCTACAGTTCATATTATTACCTTAAACCCATTTTTCCCCAAATGGGCCCATATTCGGCCCACCGAGGCTCAACTTACCGTAACGCCCAAAATTTCGTGGTTAGCTCTCCCTTCAGTACCGATTTCATATCCAATGTTTCCCTACCAACTTGTGAGCGTTCGCACTCTCACAAGCTCTCGAAATGCCAGATCTTCGGCATTTCGGCTTTTCGACATTTGCCAACATGCACAATGAAAGGGTTCAGAATCACACACCTATTTTGCGGTTTCACCAACAAGATCTCCTATGCGATAGTTCCTACAACCCAATATCTAATCAATTTATCAGTAGATCCACAAAAAACCAAAGCCACAATCCCTTACCATATTCGGCCATACCCTTAATGGCCATGAAAACTTACCTCTGACGACGTAGGTGCACAAAATCTAGATCTGATGATACCGATGCCTTCAACTCCTTGCTTGATCACCTTCTTTGCTAACTATCACTCAAAAGAACAAAGAAAAATACCACTTGATTTACTAAAAGTCCAAATCGACAAAGTCCCTAACTTTAGGAACTTTCGGCTTTTCCAACACATGAAATATTGAACAGATCTGAGGTATTAAGCACTTACCAATGGTTTCTCTTCGATTCCTACACATATCTGATGTAAATCTGCCCCTTGAATGTTAGTAGAACCCCTATTTTTGAGATCTGAACTATTCGGCTATCTCCCTACACTAATGGTGATTTCAGCTTTTCAACTAGAGAAGAAGATGGGGATTTGGGCTATGAGTTTGGGTGATGGTGTCGACAATGATGTGGCTCAAGGGAATGTAGTAATCGGCCACAACAGGTGAAAGGAATAGGGGTAATTCGGCTTACAAGAAATCGGCAAAAAGGAAGTAGTTTTCGGGATTTCTGGCACTTTGAGCAATCGACTATGGCTATTTTTGGAGGGATGGAATCGAAAGAAATTGCAGAGCTGAGTATGATAGGGTGTTCGGCAAAGGAGAAGATCAACAGGGTAAAAAGAAAAGAGGAAAAATAATGATAGAGAAGAAGAAGATGAAGAAATCGGCTAGATGCTCTTAGGGAGGCAAATTTTGGCTTTTTGACTGAAAAGAGAATAATAACACCTAAGGTGGCTAACCCTAACTCTCATGACAGAAAATAGAAAAAGACGAAACCCTAATAATCTCCCTAAAGCAATCGGCCCAAGTCCCTAAAGCCCCTTGCCGAATTTCCTACTTAAATTAGTCACATGTCCGGCACATGCTTAAAAATTAAGAAGAGGAATAAGCCTACCTTGCAACTCGAACCCTTGTCCTTCAATACCCATCTAGGCACCACTTTTTTAGGAGCTTAGTGGTGCCACCTTGCCACTCTACTAAGGCTCCCTTTGCGACATATTTTACACAATTTTTCTTAAGGGCCCTCTTGACCTAGTTCCCCCTTTTTACTTAAAACGTACTTAACTATTTTTATCAATTTTTAACCGAGGTTTGGGCTTCCTACAGGTCCACTAACACATCCAAACACCATTTTAGCAATCAGACCACAAAATTTCCCAACCTCACCAAAAATCTCATTAGCCCCAAAAATCCCGAAAATCAGGGCGTTACATTGTATAAGTCCCTTGAATATTCGGCTATAGTGAATTGGGCGATTGATTGTGTAATTTGTCATTTTTGTGATGAGAGGACTAAATTGCAAAGTAGTTGAAATTATGAGGGCTAATTTGCAAATATGTTAAAATATATGTTTTGGATTGAATTGAAAATGTGAGTTAGTAAATAGCTAAATTTTGCATTAATTTAGATAAAGTCGATCGAATCCTGGAAATTGATCAGGGAAAATAGAATATAGACGAGTAGATACAGGATTACGAGGTAAGTTCGTATAACGAATTTAATGTATATATATGTGTTCATACGTATTGTTATTTGAAAATATGAAATGCTAGATGATTAAATAGCCTAATGTAACGAGAATATATGAGATTGAAATAGAAATATTAAATTGTTACAAGTGATAAATTGAATACCGAGCCCCGTTAGAATCGTAGAAGTCGATAGGATACAAGTGACATGTCACTAGGGCTACAGGGTGGTTCGAGCTCCTGCATTTGTTGCGGACTCACCACGTGCTCATGAGCTACAGGATTATCCTTCGGGATTACATGTTTAGCCTACGGGCTTACTGATTATCCTTCGGGATTACATGTTCAGCATACGGGCTTACCGATTATCCTTCGGGATTATATGTTCAGCCTCCGGGCTTACCGTACAGGCTCGAAAGAGCATATATGACGCATTGACGGATTACAGGTTATATGTATATACACTGTGTGTGTATCACCCGAGTATCTTTCGATGTTCTTATAGGTTCAACGGGCAATACCGATACATGTTACAAGAAACACATTATATGGTACATGTGTATAAGAGATATATGTTATATGTATTACATGAATGTTTTGACATATGAAACCTGAACTATATGTTTCTCATAAGTCAAAGATGTATAAGAACTATGATGTTGTATGTGCCTATGGATGTGAATTACATGTTATACTCTTATATGAGATTGATTATGAAGTGATATGAACTAACATGAATGAGATTGTGTAATAGGCTATATGGTCATGTGATTGAAATAGCCTTACTTATATGGATTACCTTATCGAATCGGTAAGTTTAATTTTGTGTTATATGGACTTACTAAGCTTTAGAAGCTTATTCCGTTGATTTCTTTCACTGTCTTTTAGATTCGGAAGCTAGCTCGGATATCGGACGAGTTGGGGATCGCTATCACACTATCGATTAAGCTTTGGTACTTTTAAACCTTTTGTAAATGAAATGGTCGTGGCATGTATAGGCTAGATATTTTGTGAGCATGATATAATTTGGTAAATGATCAAGCTATGAGATGTGGCTTGGGTCATATATGTATGTAATCAAGTATTTGAGTTGGTCTTTGGCTATATGTGCTTAAGGAAAGATATGTGATTTTGATGAGACTATAAGCTTGCATAGTTAATATGTTTTCTATGTTATATGTACAAGATATGTGCATTGTTAGCTTAGGTGAAAGGTAAGGAATGATTATGTATATTTATGTGTGGATGAGTTCATGAATGTGGCTATTTTAGCTATTGAATTGTTATGCCTAGTGAGTGCAAGATTTAAGATGATTTTGGTCAATTATATGCTTGAATTGGTTTGTTTTTGGTGGTAATTTGGCTTAAACCGAGCCTATAACGTGCCACACGGCCAGGGAACACGGGGGTGTGCTTCTACCGTGTGTCCCCTACACCTTGATGTTTTGGTCAGTTTTGGTACACGGCCGAGACACACGGGTGTGTCTGATAACTTGTAGCCATGTGAAATTTGGCAGTATAGTCACACGGTCTGCTCTATTTTGTACACGAGCGTGTCTGGCAGCCGTGTGATATTTGACAGTTTCGACCATGGGGTAAGGGCACGGGCGTGCCTAGGCCGTGGGCGACACATGGCCTAACCCTATGGGCGTGTTGGACAGCCGTGTGGGATAAGTTAGTTTCGACCACGGGCTGAAAGGTTTGGGCGTGTCTGGGGTGACACGGCCGTGTGTGAAGAACACGAGCAAGGGGCACGGCCGTGTGTCCCTAACTTTGAAATTTCGCAAATTTTTCCTATCTTTTAGCATGTTTCCAATTAGATTTCCTATAATTATATACATCATTTTATGATCAATTGAAGCATGCTCTAATGACAGATGATACGTGATGGTTCTTGATTAAAAAGTTTGAAATTTTACTGTTCAGATATATGTTACAAGTCCGGTAATGCCCCTTACCTATTTCAGCGACGGTTACGGGATAGGGGTGTTACAGAAATAGCTAAATCGAGTTACTGGGATCTCAAAAATGTAACGAGCATTAAAAACGGGGCTTGGGTGCACTTTCTATTGAGCTTGAAAGCTTGGAAAAACCCTAGCCATGGTGTCCATAGGGAGTTTCAGCCAAATGAAGAAGATGGACAGGATTTTGGCTTGATTTTCCCTTTTTAATTCTTTTCATTAATAAATGACAAAAATGCCCTTCATTAAAAACCTTTGGTATTTTATCCCTCCATGTCCATTTTTGTCCAATCAAAAGTATAATGGTCTAATTACCATTTAAGGACCCCCAATTTAAAGTTTCATAACAATTAGACACTTCTAACATGTAGAACTTAACTTTTGCACTATTTATAATTTAGTCATTTTGACTAAATTGAGTGCCCGAACGATGAAATTTTCAAACGAAATTTTCTTCAAAACATTCTGTGAAATTGTAGACCATAAAAATATAATAAAAACAATTTTTTCCTCATCGGATTTGTGGTCCCGAAACCACCGTTCTGACTAGGTCCAAAATCAGGCTGTTATAGAAAATGTACAGGTGATAACATTTGGTGATGACGCATCCTCGCGAGCACGAATGGCATAAACTCTGACTGTCGCCCGTGCTTCGGTCTCACTGTAGAATCTATCTTAGAACCATGATTACCACTCATATTTCCAGTGCTTTTGGGTGGCCTCCCTCTAGTAATTGTGTTACTCGGTTTCACTGTTTGAGCTTTTTCATCCATAGACTTCTCTGGGCAACCTCTAAGGTAATGGTCAAGGGATTTGAAACATGCTCCGCTCTTTACCCGACACTCACCATAATGTAGCTTGTTGCAATGTTTGCACTTGGGTCTAGCATTTCTAGCACTATCCACACTAGCTACTGATGTAGCCTGAGGTTTAGGAGTAAAGTGTCTCGCATCTCTGTCTCGACTAGAATTCCCCCTAGAAACAGTAGGACGATAGTGATGTTATTTAGATTTCTTCGATGTTGATTGATGAGACTTTCCCAAAAATTTCTTTCTCGAATCTCTAACTTCAAATTCAGCTTTTCTCTTTTCCTTACTAAGCTCCTTGGCTTTCAAAGCTTTATCAACTAACACAACAAATTCTTTTAGTTCAAGAATCCCAACTAAAAGCTTAATGTCTTCATTTAACCCGTCTTCGAATCATTTAGACATAATTTCTTTAGTGGAGACACACTCTCGGGCGTACTTGTTTAGTCTTATAAATTCTCTTTCATACTCCTTTACAGTCATACGACCCTGTTTCAACTCTAGAAATTCTTTGCTCTTTTAATCTAAGAACCTTTGACTTATATACTTCTTTCTAAACTCGGTCTCAAAGAATTCCCAAGTAACCCGTTCTCTTGGCACTACCTATATCAAGGTATTCCACCACTGGTAAGCTGAATCTTTTAGAAGTGATACAACACATTTTACACATTCAGTCAGTGTACATGATAGTTCATCAAAAACTCGAATTGTATTCTCAAGCCAAAACTCGGCTCACTTAGGACCATAATCAACAGTAGCTTTAAACTCTTCAGCCCCATACTTTTGGATTTTATCAATAGGAGGCTTACTCACACGTAGAGGTTCCAAACCTTGAGAAGTTACGGGGATCGGTTGGGGAATAGATGGGGGTAGAAGTTGCTGAGGAGCCGGATTCGTTTAGACAAACTTAGTGAACCATTTGTTCATCATCTAGAAGAAGGCTTCTTTAGCCTCTCCTCCACGACCCTCAGATACGGGTCTCAATTCAGACGGTGCTACTCCATTAACGGAAGCTAGCGCATTACCTTCTACATCATTGGAGTTAGCTCGATTGGAACCCATTTACTATACAAATACATGATTTAGTAACTGTCACGAGATATCACACTATCACAGGTTAAATATGACATGTATAATTAGGCTCACATACGCTACGTTAGTCCTAGAATCGACTAAATCATAGCCCTGATACAAATAAATGTAACACCCCTTACCCATATTAGTTGCCAAAATAGGGTTACGAAGCATTACCGAATGTAACACCCCTTACCCGAGTCTGATGTTGGGACGAGGTACGAGGCATTTCCGTACTTGAACATGCTTGAATACACTAAAATCGAGCCTTACTTTTCACTCTAATTTAAAAAATTTTCAAATGAACTCTTAATAACTTCATTACGAGCCTATTAGGCCCAAAACATATATAAGAAGTGGTTTGGAACTAATCCAGAAACTTTAGAACTCTTTGAATTTTTTTTTTGCTTGAAACGGGGCCACACGCCCGTGTGAGGTGGGACACACCTGTGTGAGTTGGCCGTGTGGTCGCACACGCCCATGTCCCTAGCTTGTGCTGTATTTATTTCTTATTTTATATCTACAGGTTTGGACACAGTTTTGGAACACGCATGTGTCCCTCACACGGCCTAGACACACCCGTGTCTAAAACCCGTGGAGCAGTTTGACTTAAACACTATAAACATCAAAGGTTCACATGGCCAAGGCACACGTCCATGTGCTTAGCCCGTGTGCAATTTTTACTTAACTACTTAAGATGCAGGAGACACACGGTCTACTAACATGCCTATGGGGGCTGATCGTGTGTCACAAACGGCTAGGCACACGCCCGTGTGCCCATCCGTGTGGACAATTTTAGGCTATTTTCTAAGCCTTTTTTCCACCCTGAAGCACAACCAACTCATACCAGCTTCAAACTCACAAATGAAGTTATATAATGTATTAAGAACATTCATAATTGGGACACTTACATGTCACCATGCATATCATGAATTTCATCTTTATTGCATAAAATATAACTTAGACAATATTAGGAAATTTCAAAGGCCATTACAACTTGACTCAAGTGATGACAATAGCCAACACATTTGGCTTCTCAAAATAACACATATCAAAGCAACTAAACTTCCTATACATGCCATACAATAAAAAGACTAACTTTACTATACCAAAATAAATTCCTTGATAGTGTGACTTCGAGCTCTGACTTTGAGTGATCCCTGAGCTAAACCCGTAAATCTACATGGAAAGGAAAGATAAAAGAGTAAGTACAAAAATGCTTACTAAATTGCATGAAATAAAATAGCAATAAATGTCATAGAAGTTATTCAAACATGGCATGTAAGGCTTAAATAACTTCTACTTTTTCTCATATCATACTCATACTTATAACATCCTCATTCAAAACCTACTTACTCTCGTGACTTACTCTTTTCCGTGGCTTACTCATTCACATGCTTTGCTTATTCTCATGCGTTGCATTTCCATAATTTCTCATGACTTACTCAAATTTTCCTGTAACACTCATCATGAAACTTTAATCTCTCTTGTTAGCTAAACAACTTAGATACATTCTCTATTAACATGCTGAGAATATTGAAGGATACCTGTAGTGTCATTCTCATGGTAAGGTGCCAAAGCCATATCCCGGATATGGTCTTACATGGGACCGCAACTGATGCCGAAGCCATATCCCAGATATGGTCTTACACGGGATCTCATATTGATGTAGATGCCATGTCCTAGACATGGTCTTACAGGGGATCTATGTCTCATCTTGGTGTCAACGCCATGTCCCAGACATGGTCTTATACGGGACCTCATATGGATGCCAATGCCATGTCCCAAACATGGTCTTACATGGGATCCTTGTTCAGTGTCGAAGCCACGTCTCAGGCATGGTCTTATATGAGACCTACAATGCTCATGACATGATTGTGGTATCCCTCGTATCTTTGATACTTATGTGTAACTCTTCTTTCATGCTTCTCTCAATTCTTGATAACAATACATATCAATAGATTTCATGAAATTTTACTATCTCATACATTGGCTTAGCAATAAGCCTTATAAAACTTCATGGATTCATAGAAAATCATCACATTAAATATTCATAAAATATAAGCTAGATTATTACACACAACTTACCTCGAGTCCAAAAACGAGGGCAATTGTTCGATTTAGTCCACTATCTTACTTTTTCCCCGGTTTTGGTCCGGGCTTCATGTTTCTTGATCTAAAACGACAAATTAAGCTAATTTAATACATACATTGGCTAAATAGCCCATAATTTACACTTTGGAAAAATTTGTAATTTTGCCCCTAAACTTTTGCATATTTGCAAAATGGTCCTTAAGCTCGTAAAATGAAATGCACTTATTTTCTAGGTTACCCAAACCTAGCTGAACCTTTCATGTGCTCATAACAACCCACATTTCTCATCAATTGTACATTTACTACATATTTTACTAACTTTGCAGTTTAGTCCCTATTAGGGACTTTTATGAAAAATCACCTAGAGAAAGGTGTTTACTACACTTTAAACTTTCATATTCTACCACTAAACATCAAAATACTTGCATGTCATGCATGGGTATATTTTTGAGCATAAATTGTAGCTCAAATTAGTGGTAGAAATAGCTAGATTAAGCTACGAGGATTTCAAAAATACGAAGAACATGAAAAATGGGGTTTGGAGTCACTTACTTGGAGCTTGAAAAGATGTAACAAACCCTAGCTATGGAGCATGAGAATTTTGACACCCATAGGAAGAAGATGAACACATTTTTGCTTCCTTTTTTCCTTTTTAATTCATTAATTTACCAAATGACCAAAATGTCCTTATGGCCCTTCTTTAAAATTTTACCCTTCCATGGGCATTTTTTTCCATAGTGTCAAAAATTGGTCTAATTGCCAAATAAGGACTCCTAATAATTTTTCTAATGCTATTTCATACTTAAACCTTCTAGAAACTCAATTTTGAAACTTTTGTAATTTAGTCCTAAAGGACAAATTAATCACTAATTCATAAGATTTCCTTCATGGAATTTCCTCACTATCATGCAAGCATGCCATAAATTTAATAATAATAATGAAATATACTTTTATACAGCAGACTTATGGTCGCGAAACCACTATTTCGATTAGGCCCTAACTCGAGCTGTTACACCAAACTTAACACATAAATAATAATACATTTCACATACATTTCTCATCCTAAACATAAATCATTCATACATGTTCAGATAGTCCTTAATACAAGCTTTTAAGGGCTAAATAAGACATTTAAAACATTTTGGGACTAATCCGAGAACTTCAGAAAATTTTGGGAAAACATTGAAAATTTTCAAATATAGGGGACATATGCCTGTGTGACTAGGCTGTGTGTCTCACACAGCCAAAAGACATGCCCATATCATCGGCCGTGTGGACATTTGAAATGGAATCACATGGCCGTGTCTCAGTGCATGTCCTACCCCGTGTAACTCTCTGACTTGTGTCACACGGCCAACCACACGCCCGTGTGACTAGCCCGTGTAACTCACTGACTTGCTTCCTTTAGAAACTATAGGGGACACATGGCCGTGTCACCGGACCATGTGTCACACACGGTTGAGACACACGACTATGTCTCTGCCAGTGTGGACAAAACTAGGCTATTTTCCAAGCCATTGTCCCCACCCAAATTTGCATCAACCTAAACAAGTGAAATGTTATATAACATAGCATCAATAGGCATTCAAACCAATCTCAACCAAGCCTAAATCATGCAATTCCAATACCAACAACTATAATACTCATAACATCATAATTTGCCAATCTAAAACATAGCAATTTCACATTCAAAAATCATTTAAATGGTCACTTTCAACTATACATTATTTTTCCCATACTATATGCATACCATATCTCAAATTTCAACCATCTAGTACTCAAAGTACCAATTCACAACAAGCATTCACATAGAAATTTTAAACCACATAGCAAAAGGGCCATTTACACATATATACACATCACCAAGTGTATCAAAATAAGCCAAATCACCTGGCTAAACATATAAACTTTACTTATATCATTTACAAGCTAATTCAATTGGCTATACACATCACAAGCATATAGACCATATTACCCATAACACCTTGCCTAAAAATCATGATAATAGTTAGTTTTTGGTGTGATCATTATTATAAATTTTATTACTTCATATCGCGAATATCAGTAGCCCACTCACAAAGTCAATGGTTACCCTTTCCCACTTCCAAAGTGGAATCTTCACTAGTTTCAAAGTCCAAAAGGTAGTTGATGCTCAGCTTTCACCTGCTGGCATGTCAGACACTTACCCACAAACTTCGTTAGTTCACGCTTAAGTCCAGGCCACCAATACAACTCTCATAGATCTCGATACAACTTATTCCCTCCAGGATGCAGGGCACAAGGACTGCCATGAGCCTCTCTCAGAATTGACTACCTCAAGTCAGAGTCCCTTGGAATACAAACTCTTCCTCAAAAATATAGAACTCCTTTGCTGTTCAATCCAAAATCAGAAGTCTCACCACTCTTAACCTATTAAAATCGAGGAACCGGTGACTCATCCTCCAATTGTTTTTCCTTAACCTGCTCTATCCAGGTTGGTCTTACTTGTAATTCTACTAACAAGCTACCATCGTCATACAGACTCGAACGAGCAAACATCACTCTCAGCTCAGTTATAGCTCTCCGACTCAGTGCATCAGCTACAACATTAGCTTTGCGTGGGTGGTATTCAATAGAACAGTCGTAGTCCTTAAGCAACTCTATCCATCTTCGTTGCCTAAGGTTCAACTCTTTCTGAGTCAACAAATACTTGAGACTCTTATGATCCGTGTATATAATACACTTTTCTCCATATAAATAATGTCTCGAGATCTTTAACGCAAAAATTACTGCCGCCAACTCTAGATCATGCGTAGGGTAGTTTGCTTCGTGAGGCTTAAGCTGTCAGGATGCATAAGCAACCACTTTACCCTCTTGCATCAGCACACAGCCCAAACCAACATGCGATGCATCACTATACACAGTGAAATCCTTCCCTGACTCTGGCTGAATCAATACGGGCACCTCAGTTAAAACTTCCTTCAATTTCTCAAAAGCCTCTTGCTGTTTCTCAGTCTAGACAAACGGTACTCCTTTTCTCAAAAGTTTTGTCAACGGTGCCTCAATCAAAGAAAACCCTTCCACAAATCTTCTGTAGCACCCTGCCAAACCCAAAAAATTCTAAATTTCCAACAAAGATCTCGGTGGCTTCCATTCCAAAACTACCTCAATTTTCTAGGGATCCACGCAACCCCCTAGCAGAAACAACGTGACCTAGAAACGTCACTTCTCGCAACCAAAATTCGCACTTGCTGAATTTTGCATACAATTGCTTCTTCCTTAATAGTTGCAAAATAGTCTGGAGATGCTCGTCATGTTTCTCCTCAGTTTCTGAATACACCAGAATATCTTCTATGAAGACGACCACAAATTGGTCCAAGTAGGGTTGGAATACCCGATTCAGCAGATCCATGAAGGCCGCTGGTGTATTCGTCAATCCAAATGGCATTACTAGAAACTCATAATGACCGTACCGAGTCCTGAATGTTGTCTTATGAATATCGACCTCTTTGACCCTTAATTGATGATATATAGACCGAAGATCGATCTTGGAAAATATCGAAGCTCCTCTTAGTTGGTCAAACAGGTCGTCGATCATTGGCAGAGGGTACTTGTTCTTAATCGTTAGTTTGTTCAACTGACGATAATTGATGCACATACGCATCGTCCCATCCTTCTTCTTCACGAATAGTACCGGTGGTCCCCACGGGGACACACTTGGCCTAATAAAACCCCGATCCAGAAGTTCTTGATTTTGAGCTTTCAACTCTACTAACTCCTTCGGTGCCATCCTATAAGGGACGATGGACATGGAGCTGTTCCAGGCAATAAGTCGATTCCAAATTTGATTTCACGATTCAGAGGCAACCCTAGGAGCTCATCTGGAAAGACATCGTGAAATTCCTTGATAGTTCTAACCTCTCCTACTTTCAAACCCTTAGATTCAGACTAATTCACATACGCCAAAAATGCCTCGTAACCCTTGCGAATCAACTTTTTAGCTCTCAAAGCCGAGATTACGTTGGACAAGTAATCTTTTCGCTCCCCTATTACAGTTACTCCTCATCCCCCGTAGTCTTTAACACCATCCACTTGGCTGCGAAATCCAAAGTCGCTCAATGCTTAGCTAGCAATTCCATACCCAGAATGAAATCGAACTCTCCAAAGGGTAGCTCCATCAAATCCATAGAGAAAATCCTACCTTAAGTCTCTAAAGGTACATCTCTAAAGAGTTTGTCTACCCTAACCTAGTGACCTAGTGGACTTATTACAGATACCCCACCCACAGTTTCCTCAGATTGCACATCCAACGTCCTAGACACATAACAAGCAACATACGAATGGGTAGATGCAATATCAATCAGAACAGTGTATGGCGTGCTATAAATTAAAAACATACCGATTATGACGTTAGGTGCGTCTCCTTCCTCTCGGCGACGAGTAGCATAAACCAACGTCGACTGATGTGCCTCAGCATTTCCAGCACCCCTTCCCGGTACCCCACGTCCACGTCCATTTCCATTGCCGCCCCAAGCTTGACCACGGCCTCTCAGTGGTTGTGGCCCACCTCTCACTGGCTAAGCAACCCTTGGTTTAGCAGCTTGCAACTGCGTTGGACTTTGAGGACAATCCTTGACTCTATGATCCTTAGACCTACACCAGAAACATGCTCCAGTATGCTTCTAGCATTCACCCAGATGCACTCTTCCAAAATCCCTACAAGCCTGCGGTCTAACCATATTCACCGGAACTGCTCGAATCGGCTTGTCCACTCTAGCCCTCTTAACAGTCCTACCCGTAGCACCAGAGGGTCCTGAATCCCTCCTAAATCAGTTCTGGTCTTTTTCACGGTTCTGCCACTCCGTGCGTTTCACGTCCTCAGCAATCTTAGCCTTTTGTACTAGAGCAGCCAAATTGCGCTCCCTCTACGGAGCAATCACCACCCTTAACTCATCTTTGAGGCCATCCTCGAACTGCACGCTGTGCTCATACTCAGTAGCAACTATACCCCCAGCATACCGACTTAACCTTAGGAACTTAGCCTTATTTTCCGTGACAGTCTTATTTCCCTGAGTTAGATTCAGGAATTCCTTCCTTTAAGCGTCCACATAGCTCGCCCCAACGTATTTCCCTTTGAAGGCTATCTTAAATAGCTCCCAAGTCATCCGCTCAGCTGGGGTACCATCCCTCATAGTGATCCACCACTAGTAGGCCTCATCACGCAGCAAAGATACTACTACTTTCAGCTTCTGCTCCACTAAGAAGTCCAAGTCGTCCATGATCCGCTCCGTGGCCTCTAACCAATATTCGGCCAAATTTGGGGCTACATCAAATACGCCCCTGAAAAACTCTGCTCCATTAGCCCAGAGCCGTTCAGAAATTGAACCGTGATTCACTGTTCTCGTGCTTGCCCCAGTAACCTTTTCCAGAACCATTGCCTAGGATAAAGCATCGTCCCCTGTAGCCCAATCATAGGACCCAGTCTCAGTTACTGGTGGCGCTCGTACCTCCTCAGGTGGCATATGTCTCGAAGATAAAGACTCAGCTTGTGCATTACATGGCCACGTCGACGACCTCTTCCACGTGCTACCCTCGTACTCATATCGTATTATCTGATTACGAATTTTATGAATTAGTTTAATATTCCAGTATTTATTACAGATGTCTCATGCATCGGTAGTATTTCAGAGTTTTATTTTCGTAGAATTGTAGCCTAGTTATAGTTTCAATCTTCTAAAGTTTTCAGTTTTCCTACCATCTCAGTCCTTTACCGTCTCAATATTACCCTAACTACAGAATCTTAGTAGGGTCTTAGTACTATCTATAGTAATTTCTCAATTATCACAATATCTTAATAATATAAAGTAAAGCAAATGGTACTTACAGACTTGGTGCCGGAGATTCGGTGTGCCAATTTTCGAAAACCAGATTCAAAAAAACAAGTTTTGGTGATGCTAAATTCTTTGAATAAACTTTCTTTCCAAAAACCCTAAACTTCTAGTAGTGTGAAAACATTTTGAAAAGAAAAATCAATTTGAAAAGAATTTCTTACAGAAGTTTTCAAACCTTTTTTTTTTCAAAATACAATTTTGGCCCTTAATTTAAATTTTAAGAAAACATTTGGACCCGTTCCACAGTCGAATTGTTGCAACTGGGCTCTGATACCACTAAATGTAACACTCCAAATTGGGGCCAGACGTTATGGCCAGATCTGGTGTGTCACATGGATGATTAGTTACGCTTCGATCTTCTTTTAATAATCATTCTGTTGACTTAAGCAAAACCATATTATACCTTTTGTCAATAAGAAACTTATTTAGTTTATAAAAACCCTATCCACTACCAAGTAATAAATAATAAAAGAAAACCACCAAATAAAAATAAAAATAAATACCAAGCGACCTTATTACAATTTAAAAACCCAAATAAAAACAAAACGTTAAAGAAATAAATTTAGAAATCCATAACCCAACAAGCAATTCACATGGCCACTCCGAATCCCTCGCAGCTCCAAGTCCTCTATGGTTGGGGGTTATCTGCATGGATGGAAATAAGAGGGTGAGTTTGTGAAAACTCATTGCCTAAACTAACCCAACCAGTGTCAGAGATCAGTTCAAGCACAGACTGGGCTGAAGCCCTTTTCAGATATAGTTTAAACTGGGACTTGGCCCTATTTAGAAAATAATGTGGCCTTGGGCCCATTATAGTAATAGATCAGATTATCATTATATATGCATGTATGCAAAGCCCAAGCCCAATCCAGCCCTACACACCATGTGGGGAATAACTCAACCCACCCAGCCCTACACACCACAGTCGCAGTAGAGCTGCTTAAACAGATATAGTGGCCAAGCCACCAGAACAGTAATTCGAGGCAGAGCCTCTAAATAGAATACGTGGCATTGCCAGTTTGAGCACTTTCTCCGTAATAATATCCCAACCCATACAAATTAGAATATAAATGTCATGGCCTACAGAATATCAGATATGGTAGCATGCAAATCAATCAACTTTATTCTAGGGGTAAAATAGTCTTTTAGCACCTAGGGGTAAAATATTATTTTTCACCCTTTAGGGCTATTTCAGTAATTTTGCTAGGTTTTAAGGTTTTATGCTTGTTACAATCTACTAACAGATCTATCGTCGTCCGAGCGCCTTAATTAGCCCATTTCATTAATGCAGAGTCATCGGGCCCTAAAACCCTTAATGGGCCCGACGGAGTCCACAAGCTATTGTGGCCCACTAAGTCCAAATTTTACACATTTTTTAGCAAATCTAATATCTAGATTACCAGAATATACTTTCCGCATGATTTCACCTATATGGGCCTGTAAGCCCATTGGGTCCAAATTCAGCCCATCGAGGCCCAAAACCACCCAAATGCACGAAAATGTGCACAACAGTCTTACCATTCATGAATACCAACTTTACCATTTCAAACTGACCCATGAGCACTCGTACGCTTGCAAGCTGTCGAAATGCCTACATTTCGACATTTTAGCTTTTCAGCTTTTGCCGATCTAGTCTACTAGAGGGTGTCAATTACACACCCATTTGTGAAATATGCTGGAATCCCCCGAACAATTAACCTACACTCGTTTTAACCATATGTCAACTATAATCCAATTGAACAATTAATACCACCTTAACATACCTATTCGGCCAACATTAGAGTATCACCAACACTTACCTTTGCCGAATCTAACCACTACATCTAGATCTAGATCGTCTTGATATCGTTAACCACTCTAGCCTCCACAAGATTCACCTTACGAAAAGCCATAAAACTCCATTAGTATCAAAAGAGCCCAATATCTAAACCCTTAGAAGGGATATAGACCGATTAGTACAAAAGGGTTATGGGGTTTTGTCTTTTTCCTTAACCAAAAAGAAGAGAAAATTAAAGTTCTTACCCAAGAGTTCGCTTGATCCAATGGCTACCACCGAAGTCATCTTCCACTAGACCAAATTCTGATCTCTAGTGGAGTTGCCTAAAACCTGAAGATGGCAAAGTTGTTTAAGGTATTCAGCCAAAGAGAGAATATTTGCAAAATAGGTAAAAGGGTTCGGCTATTAGGGAGTGCAAGAGTAAAACAATAAAGAAATAGAGAAGAGAAGAATAAGAGGTTCAGCTGGAGAAGAAAAAATAGAATGGAGAGGTTCAGCCAAGAAGAAGTCGGCACAAGACTAAATATTTCGAGATTTTGGCTTTTGAAGCTAGAGGTAATGAAGCAAAGAAGAAAGAGGAGAAGAAGAGGTTCAGCTAGAGTCGATTCAGGTAATGAAGCAAAGAATAAAGAGGAGAAGAAGAGAGTAGATTCAGCTTGAGAAGAAAAGAGAAGGAAAGGTTTAGTACTTTGAATAATTCGACACAAGAAAGGTTTATCACTTAGGCTTCGGCTTTTAGATCAAAAGGGAAGAAAGAAAAAGAAAGAGCAAAGAGCCCTAAAAAGTACTATACTTATTCGATAAAAAGAAAATAGCCAAAATTTCCATATCCCGAAGACTAACCACTAAAGAAATCAGCACCTGCACCCCAAATGCCGAAAATACAACCTCCTAAGAACCCTAGCCAAATAGGCACTTCCAACCCCACAATCGGCCAACTAAAGCTTCCCATTCAAAATTCCTAAATTTTCTTCCCTTATCACTCCTTGATCCAATCCCTTGAGCACTTCAAACTCCCTCCTTTTGAATTTCACTTGGAGTCCACCACTTACCATGCACAAGCATAAAAATCAACAACACCTACTCATCAAGAGATTCGAACTTCATCTCCCTCACAAGCCTCCACACGCCACCTCTTTAAGCTCTAAGTGGCGCTACCTTGCCACTTTACCATAAGTCTTCTTCTATCTTAAAACCCCAATATTAGTTTAAAAGCCCAACTAGCTTAGGTTCATTCTCCCCTAAAGCCCAAAAATAATAATTTGCCAGGCTTTAATCTTAAACTTAGGCCTTCTAAAGGTTCACTAAAAACACCCAACACATCAATATAACGCATCCAGTCATACAGAAATAAATTTATGCAAAAACTCAAAAACTCAAAAATGGGGGCGTTACAGGTTAGTTGATGGATCAGAGAGGTTAAATAAAAGAATTTTACTAGGTTAGGGCTCGGGTTACCTCTCGAGAAACGCTTGTTTATAGTCTAAGCTCAACTTTTCTCAAGCTTGTTCGATCACGGTGGTTTGAAGAGTTGAAACTCTTCTATCTTGCTTTTAATTTCATTATCAACATAAGGTTTGAGTCGAGTATGATTTACCTTGAAAGTGCCAAATGTCTTGTGTGTTATCCCGACTGTACCATAGGGGAAAATTTTCATTACCGTGAAGGAAGGGGTTTCACCTGTCTGATCTTTTGAATTTGAAATTTGAGGATCTTCCTCTTCTAATTATACCTTATCCTCTACCTTAAATTGATTTGTTTTTACCTTAGGATCATCATTGTGATGCTCTGTTTCGGTGTGGCATATTTTGGATTTCTCTTGGCGGTAGTTCAACCATTCATCTAGTTCCTCAATCTAAACCTTTTGCTCTTCATGTATGTTTTCCTTGGATGGACTCGTCTGTTGTTTGATCTGACTTATGTGAAGGGTATCTTACAAAGAAGGTTGGGCGGTGAGATCATTCTTATTATCAGGGCTCGTAATAATATTTTTGTCATCAACAGTCTTATTAGAGTTACGAGCCTAGAAAGTAACTTTGTCATCACCTACACGAAGTGTGAGCTCACCTGTGCCTACATCAATTATGGTCCTAGCAGTTGCTAAAAAGGGTCACCCTAGAATTAGGGGTACATTGCTATCCTCATCAATGTCTAGAACAACAAAGTCGACTAGAAATATAAATTTATCAATTTTGACAAGCACATCTTCAATTATGCCCTTTGGAAATCTAATGGTTTTATAAGCCAATTGGATACTCATCTTAGTTTGTTTAGGTTTCCCGAGACCTAGTTGTTTAAACAATTTATAAGACATTACATTAATACTAGCCCCTAAATCAACTAAAGCATTTTTGACATTTAAACTACCAAGTAAACAAGGAATTGTAAAACTCTCTGGATCTTTTAGTTTGTTGGGCAGCTTATTCTGTAAAATAGCTGAGCACACTGCATTCAGTTCCACATGAGATGTCTTATCTACCTTTCGTTTATTGTCAGTATCTCTCTTAAAAATTTAATGGCATTTGGCATCTGCGAAAGAGCTTCAATAAACGGTAAGTTAATATGTAATTTCTTTAAAAGTTTAAGGAATTTATCGAATTGTTCATCTGTGCGATCTTTCCTTAGTGCATTTGGGTATGGGATACGAGGCTTATACTCTTTGACAATTGCTTCTTTGGAACTTACCTCATCCTTACCTTTACTTACCACAGTCTCCTCACACAGCTCTGGGTTGGTTATGGTTAACCCTTCCTCATCTATTATATCCACAACATTAGGTTGCTCCTTAGGGTTAGTCTCGGTGTTGCTTGGTAACCCACCTTGTGGTCTTTCAAAAATTAGCTTAGGGAGCTGGCCTATTTGAGTTTCAAGCCCTTGAATGGATGCTTGCTGGTTCTTAAGTGCCATCTCAGTGTTCTGGAAATGGGTTTTTGACACGACGATAAATTTTGTGAGCATCTCCTTAAGGTTCGGCTTTTTCTCTTGTTGGAATGAGGGTTGTTGAAATCCTGGAGGAGGTGGTTGCCTTTGATTTCCTTGTCCTCCCCATGAGAAATTTGGGTGGTTCCTCCAACCTGCATTATAAGTATTACTATAAGGGTTGTTTTGGGTTCTATAATTGTTACCCATATTATTGGCTTGCTCGTTTTCCATGCCATATCCATAGTTGGGATTTTTAGAATAGCTCATGTTTCCTTGAATTCAGTCACACTGCATCACTGGATGTACCTGCGTGGAACCAACAAAATTATCAATCTTTTTGTTTAGAAGTTCTACCTAATTAGAAAGCATGGTGATTGCATCAATATTAAAAACTCCAGCAGCTTTCTGTGGCTTTGTTCTCATGGCTTGCTAGTGATAGTTATTCAGTGACATCTCTTCTATGAACTCGTAAGCTGCTTCTGGTGTTTTGTTGTTGATTGTTCCACCGGCAGTGGCATCGATCATTTGCCTCGCTGAAGGATTTAAATCGTTGTGAAAGGTTTGAACTTGTAACCACAGAGGTGACCCATGGTGAGGGCACCTTCTCAATAGGTCCTTGTATCTCTCCCAAGCATCGTAAAGTGTTTCTAAGTATCTGCACAAAATAAGAGATATCATTCCTTAATTTAGCAGTTTTAGCCAGCGAAAAATATTTAAGTAAAAATATTTCGGTCATTTGTTCCCATGTAGTGATAGACCCTCGTGGTAAAGAATTTAACCACTGTTTAGCTTTATTTCTCAAGGACAATGGGAATAACTAAAGATGAATGGCATCAACAGAAACACCATTTATTTTAAATGTGTCACAAAATTCCAAGAAATTGGCTAAATGAGCGTTAGGATCTTCATCCTGCAAACTATCAAACTGAACAAACTGTTGTATTATCTGAATAGTGTTAGGTTTCAGTTCAAAATTATTTGCAACAATAGCAGGTATAACAATACTAGATTTAGTACCAGCCAAATTAGGTTTAGCATAATCATACATAGTACGAGGAACAGGATTCTGCTCAATAGGATTTGTAGCTACTACAGGCGGTAGCTGATTATCGTGATTTGCCTCTATCTCTTCAGCAGGTTCAGGTTCTTCTTCTTGACTTTGTTCTGGATATTGCAAGCTTCTTCTTATCTCTCTACGAGTTCAACGAACTGTAGCTTCTAAATCATCATCAAATAATAATGGTCCTCCTGGGTTTCTTCTAGTCATAAACTAGAGATACCAAAAAGGGAAAGGTAAAAAAAGAAAATTAAAAACCTAAAATAAAATAAAAAACAGAAAATAATTTGCAATAAAAGTAAAAATAGCTAAAGTAATAGGAATAGAGTATTCTTAATATCTTAGTTCCCTAACAACGGTGCCAAAAACTTGATCTCGTGATCATGAAGTAATAAAATTTGATCGCACCTATAAACTAACTAATATCACGATAAAAGGAAAGTGCACCTATCGAATAGTAGTATAGCTAGTGGTAGGACTGGAATATTCAATCCAAGGAGCTAAAGTACTAGTAATGACTTCCTTCCTATTATCTAGCCTAAGAAATAAAAGGGGTTTGGTTGTAAACTATTTTAAACTAAACTAAAGGAATGACAAAGAGTAAATTGGGAAATTGCTTTTGGGAAAACTGATTGATGAGGACAATACCTAAGGAAGAATCCACCTAGACTTCACTTGTTATCTAACTTTGAACTAGACGATTTCTTCATTTGACTTGATCTGTAGAGATCCCTAAATTATGTTAATACCTCCGTCGAGGATAAGAACAACTAATGCTAGGTTGATTAATTGAAATCTCTTTCTAATTAGAACCCCTAGTCTTGCATTAACTCGATCTATGGCTCCCCATATTAGATTTGACTCTAATCTGGTAGATTTTTATCGTCTTATGTCTAGGGTTGCGATAAACTCCGCTTAATTGTGTTGGATCTACTCCTACGCAGGGACTTTTGCTCCTCTGTATAAGCACATTCGACTTAAATTAATATCCTAGACATATCAATTCAAGAGTTAAAAACACAATTAAGAACAAATAAAATATTTATCATATAGTTCAGATAACAATAACAAGATTCGTCTTAGGTTTCATCCCCCTTAGATATTTGGGGTTTGAGTTCATAATTATAAAAAGAAACATCTCAGAATAAATAAAATAACAAAACATAAGAAAACCGAAAATTCTTGAGAGGATAGAAGGGGATCCTCTGTCTTGATGTAGATCCTAGCTTCTGAGATGGATCAATAAGCTTTCCTTCAAGTAATTCCCTGCCTTTAACTCCCCGTCTTGGTGAGAATAATGTACACCCTTGTAGTTACCTCCTAGGGTCTTTATATAAAGTTTAGAGTGTCTTTCTTAGCCCTTAAGTAGCCTTTTTCGAGTGAAATTGAACTTCATCATGATAGGGACACACCGTGCTTGGGCTTATTAATGTGGCACGGTCGTGTGCCATGCCTATGTGACGAACTTCCAAGCCGTGTTGATTATTTATTTGGGCCTAACTTGCCTATTTTTGGCCCGTTCCATGCTCTTTTCTCTTCCTTATGCTCACTTAAGTATAAAACATGAAATAAAAGGATCAAGACCACCAAATTCCACAAATTTAATGATAATTCATCCAAAAATTAGGCTAAGCATGAGGTAAAAATATGTATACTTAAAGGTTTATCAGGGCACATTATTTCGAGTGATAGCATTAGAGTTGACCCGAGTAAGATTTCGGCTACTGTTGAATGAAAACTGTCGAGGAATGTATCTAAGGTTAGAAGCTTTTTGGGCTTAACTGGTTACTACAGATGGTTCGTTTAAGGATTTTCCATGATTGCTACTTTGATGACCAAGTTGTTACAAAAGGATGTTAAGTTCGAATGGTCAAAAAAGTGCCAATAGTGTTTTGAAAAACTAAAGACATTGTTGACCAAAGCCTTGATTTTAGTGCAACCTGAATCGGGCAAAGAATTTGTAATATATAGTGACGCATCGTTGAGTGGTCTCAGATTTGTGTTGATGCAAGAGGGCAAAGTGATAGCTTATGCCTCGAGACAGCTAAAGCCGCATGAAAAGAATTATCCAACACATGATTTAGAGTTAACTGTCATTATGTTTGCATTAAAGATCTGGAGACATCATTCGTATAGTGAGAAATGTCGGGTATTCACTTATCATAAAAGTCTAAAATATTTGATGACTCAAAAGGATTTGAACTTATGGCAATGGAGATGGCTAGAGTTGATAAAAGATTATGAGCTAGTGATCGACTACCACCCGAGAAAGGTGAACGTGGTCACCGATGCCTTGAGTAGAAAATCCTTGTTTACATTGAGAGCTATGAATACACAGTTGGCTTTATCGAATGATGGTTCTATTCCAGCTGAGTTGAGAGCTAGACCGATGTTTCTCCAAGAGATTTGTGAAGCTTAGAAATGTGACGGTAAATTGCAAGTCAAAAGAGCCCAATGTGAGTTGGGTATGGAATCAAAATTTCAGATTAGTTCTGATGGATGTTCCGGAATAGGATTTGTTTTCCTAAGAATACCGAGTTAATTCAAAAGATTTTATGTAAGGCACATAGGGGTTGTTTGTCTATTCATCCGGGAAGTACAAAGATGTATAATGATTTGAAGAAAGTATATTGGTGGTCGGGAATGAAAAGAGACATTTCTGAGTTTGTATCGAGGTGTTTGATTTGTCAGCAAGTAAAAGTTGAACACCAAGTACCTTCAGGTTTACTTCAGCCTGTGATGGTTCCCGAGTGGAAATGGGACCGTGTTACTGTGGACTTTGTGACTGGGTTGCCCTTGACTCTGAAAAAGAAAGATGTTGTTTGGGTTCTGATTGATAGGCAAACGAAGTCGGCTGATTTTATTTCAGTACGTGCTGACTACTCACTTGAAAAGCTATCCAAATTGTATATTTCTGAAATTGTGAGACTTCATGGAGTGCCTTTGTCGATTATTTCAGATAGGGATCCGAGGTTTACATCGTGGTTTTGGAAAAAGTTGCAAGATGCTTTTGGTACAAAGCTAAATTTTAGTACCACTTTCCATTTGCAGACTGATGGTCAGTAGGAAAGAGTAATTTAGATACTTGAAAACATGCTCCGATGTTGTGTATTAGAATTCTAAGGTAGTTGGGAAAGGTAGTTACCGTTGGTAGAGTTAGCCTACAACAACAGTTTTCAGTCAAGTTTGAAAATGGCGCTTTATGAGGCATTGTATGGACGTAAATTTCGTACGCCTTTGTATTGGACCGAACTCAGAGAAATTCAGATTCATAGGGTTGATTTGGTTAAGGAAACCAAAGAGAAAGTAAAAGTTATTTGTAATTGTTTGAAAGCCACTTCGGATAGGCAGAAATCCTATGTAGATCTGAAACGAAAAGAAATTGAGTTTCAAATGGGTGATACGGTATTCTTGAAAGTATCTCTGTGGAAGAAAGTTCTGAGGTTTGGCAGGAAAGGCAAATTAAGTCGACACTTTATTGGACCGTATGAGATTAACGAAAGGATAGGGATGATAGCATACCGGTTGGCTTTGCCATCTGAGTTGGAAAGGATTCACGATGTGTTCCATGTGTCTATACAGTGAAGATACCGATCAGACCCTTCACATATAATTTCACCGACAGAGGTTAAGATTCGACCGGATATGACTTACGGCAAAGAGCCTGATAATATTTTGGCTCAAGATGTTAAGCAATTAAGGAATAAAAGTATAGCCTTTTTGAAAGTGTTATGGCAAGGACATGGAGTTGAAGAAGCTACATGGGAACCCGAGGCGGCTATGAGAAACCAATGCCCAAACCTTTTCACCGGTAAGATTTTTGAGGACGAAAATCCCTAAAGGAGGAGAGTTGTAACATCCAGATATAGGGCCTAGTCAGAATAGTGGTTTTGAGACCACAAATCCGAAGTAGAAATATTTTTTATAATTTTTTTAAAGTCCATGACATGATTGCATGATTGTGTGAAAGTTTCGTGAAGAAATTTTTTAAATAAGAGTCCAAATTAACTTTTAGGACTAAATTGCAAAAGTTAAAAAATATGAGATTCTAGAAGCTTTAAGTATGAAATAGCTTTAGATTATTAATTAGGGGTCCTTAAATAGCAATTTTCCCAATTTTTACATTTTTATACAAAAATGAACATGGAAGGGTAAAATTTCAAAGAATGGTTAAAAGGGCATTATAGTAATTTGGTTAATAAATTAATTAAAAGGGAAAAAGAAAGCAAAATTGTGTTCATGTTCTTCTTGCTAGGGCCAAAACTCCTATGCTATCCATAGCTAGGGTTTTTGACATTTTCAACCTCAATAGTAAGTGGCTCCAAGCCCCGTTTTTAATGTTCTTTACATTTTTGAAGTCGTCATCAATCGATCTTGCTATTTCTGCCATTATTTTGAGCTAGGGTTCATGTTCAAAAATTTACCCATGTTTGACATGCATGTATTTTGATATTTAATGAAGGAATATGAAAGTTTGATGTGTGATAAACATCTTTTACCAAGTGATTTTTCATGAAAACACCTAAAAAGGACCAAATTGTAAATGCAATAAAATGGGTAGTAAAAATGTGTTTAAAATGAAAATGTGGGTTGTTATAAGCATGAAAATGGTTCGGCTAGGCTTGTATGTTAAAGAAATTGAGTACGTTTCATTTTACAAGCCTTCGGACTAAGTTATAAATATGTGAAAATTTAAGGGCAAAATTGTAATTTTGCCAAAGTATGATCTATGGACTGATTTGAAAATGTGATGATTAAATAAGTGAAATTTGCTATTATAGATCAAGAGGAACGGAGTACGAACCTAAACCAAGGGAAGAACAAAGCTGCGGACTAAATTGTATAACTAGTCATATTTTGTTACCAAGGTAAGTTTGTGGGTAAATAATTCAATAATTCTTCATTATGTACCTAATGTTTCTATTATTGCATGATATGTATAATTTTTCTATGAACTTTGATTTACAATGACTTAATGACGATGTGATGAGGTTTTGATGTCTCGAAATCCCGGTTGAACCTTAGGAATAGATAGGATACAAATGTCATGACCTTAGGGTTATGAAATCCCGTATGGCATCAGCATCCGATTGTATGATTACGTGTAAGACCATATTTGGGATATGGCTTCATTACGAGATTTTGTGTAAGACCATATCTGGGACATGGCGTCGATATGAGATCCCATATAAGACCATATCTGGGATATGGCATCCGCATTTATTGTGATCCCATGTACGACCATATCTGGGATATGGTATTGGCATCCTACCATGTGTATGAGATTTTCCGAGTACCCTTTAGTATTCCAAGTGGTTCAATGGGTAATTCAAGAGTATGTCAAAGAAATGACAAGGAATGAACAAGTTGAAAGGGTACAAGTATGTACACGAAGCTCATAATTCTTAAGTAATGTATCGATAAGGTCTCGATAAGAAGTGAATGAAGGAATCATGAGCATGGGGTTTATGGTTCATTATATAAATGGCATGACCTAAGATGTATCTATGATACTAGATGACATTGTGACAAGTTATACTTATGTCATATGTATGATATTGCATGACTAATGTTTTTAATTATTTACATGCAAACTTACTAAGCTTTATGCTTACTCTCATTTCTTTTCCATTTTTCTTACAGTATTGCCAAGTTAGCTTGAAGATCGAAGGACGTCGGAGGCTCGATCACACTATCAAATTGGAAAATTTTGGTATAGCTAGTCTTAAGATTTTGAGTATGGCATGTATCGGAACTTGGTCTTTTTGTTATATGTCATATTGGTCTAGCCAAATATGTTGGCTTATGATGGCACTTGATTCATTTTGGATAAGGCCATATGAAATAGGCCAATATTGGTTATTGATAGATGCATATGATAAGGTTATACATAAAAGTGGTAGCTTGCATGTTTAAGTTGCTAAGTATGTGATGTATGGGCTTGATAGCTGTGGTATGTGAATGATGTGTGGATGATTTGGTTTTGAGATATTTGACAACTTAAATATGTTATATTACATGCTTTTGAATTAGTGTAAGTGCTCTTGCGTTTCAGGGTGGCAAAAGGCTTGGTAAATAGCCTTATATTTGTCCACACAGGCATGTGTCTAGGCCGTGTGTGACACACAGTCAGCCCCATGGGCATGTTGATAAGTCATGTGTCCCCTGCACCCTCATTTTGCAAAATAGAATGTCTAGTAGTAAACACACGGGTAGAGACACGGCAGTGTGTCTCGAACTTGTGAGAGACACGGCCCCAAGATATGGGCTTGTGCCTTAGCCGTGTAAGGTCTCCACACTAAATGCGAGAATTAAATTCACCACATGGCCTAGCACACGGGCATGTGACTTGGCCATGTGACCATAAATGGGTGATGACGTCATAAACAAAGAGTTACACGGGTGGAGGACACGGGCGTGTCCTGAGCCACACGGGCATGTGTGACCACACGACCTGCCCACATGAGTGTGTGACTCTCCAAAATATGAAAATTTTCTAAGTGTTGTAAAAGTTTTCAATGTTCTCAGTTAAGTCCCTAACCACCTCCAATGTATGTTTAGGGCCTCGTAGGCCTGTAAAAGGGACGA
The DNA here is from genome assembly GCA_020496765.1 of Gossypium stocksii. Taxonomy (NCBI): domain Eukaryota; kingdom Viridiplantae; phylum Streptophyta; class Magnoliopsida; order Malvales; family Malvaceae; genus Gossypium; species Gossypium stocksii. The sequence continues at coordinate 58,382,901 of CM035630.1, forward strand.
TATGCTTGTGTATGAATGTTTCTAAATTGAATGAATGTTTATGGCTTGTAAATGTTCATTCATTTATGTTTAAGTCTGGTAATGCCTCGTACCTCGTCCCAACTTCAGACACGTGTAAGGGGTGTTACAATTTATTCATCCGGGGAGTAACATGCTGTACAATTAATTGAGATAATTTTACTAGTGGTCAGGTATGAAACGAGATATTTCTGACTTTGTGTCTAGATGTTTGATTTATTAGCAAGTTAAAGCTAAACATCAAGTGCCTTCTGGACTATTACAACCAGTGATGATACCTTAGTGGAAATGGGATAAAGTTACGATGGATTTCGTATCAGGATTACCCCTATCACTAAAAAAGAAAGATGCTATCTGGGTTATTGTTAATTGTTTAACAAAGTGTGCAAATTTAATCTCCATGATTTCGAATAGAGATCCGTGGTTTACATCACAATTCTGGAAGAAATAACAATAGTCTTTGGGTACACGATTATATTTTAGCACTGCATTTCATCTTCAAATTGATGGTCAATCTAAGAGAGTGATTCAGATTCTCGAAGATGTGCTTCGATGCTGTGTTCTAGAGTTTGAAGGCAGCTGGGAAAAATATTTACCATTGGTTGAGTTTGAGTATAATAATAGTTATTAGTTGAGCATAAAAATGACATCGTATGAAGCTTTATATGGTCGTAAATGCCAAACTCTGTTGTATTGGACTGAGCTTAGTGAGAAAAAGTTTCATGGGGCTCATTTAATCTGAGAAACTAAAGAAAAAGTGAAAGTAATTTGCGATAGTTTGAAAGCAGTTTTAAATCGATAGAAATCATACGCGGATTTGAAATGTAAAGATATTGAGTTTCAAATCGACGATAGAGTGTTTTTGCAAGTATCGCCGTAGAAGAAATCCTTCGATTTGGTCGCAAAGGGAAATTGAGTCCGCAGTTTGGGCCGTATGAGATTATTGAGAGAGTAGGGCTAGTGGCATATTGACTTAAATTACTCTCAGAGTTGGAAAAGATTCATAATGTGTTTCATGTATCTATGCTATGACGGTACCGATTAGACCCTTTGCATATCATTTCTCTGACTGAGAAGAATTGATTAGAATTTTAGCCCAAGAGATCAAAGAGTTGAGAAACAAAAGCATAGCTTTAGTGAAAGTTCTTTCGCAATGTCACGCCATTGAAAAAGCTACGTGGGAACCCAAGAAAGCTATGAGAAAATAGTACCCTAACCTATTCTTTGGTAAGATTTTTGAGGACAAAAATTCCTAAAGGGAAGAGTTGTATCAGCCTGTTTTCAATAAAATCAGAACAATGGTTTTGAGACCACAAATTCGAGGTTGAAATATTTATTTTATTATTTTAATGCTACGGTAAGATATTAGAGTCATATAATGTAACAGCCCGAATTAGGGCCTAGTTAGAATAGTGGTTGCGAAACTACAAATCTGGTACTAAAATATATATTATATGATTATTTTTAAGTTTATGATATGATTGCATGATAGTAAGAAAATTTCATGAAGGAATTCTTATGAGATAGTGATTAATTTGTCCTGTAGGACTAAATTGCAAAAGTTGCAAAATATGAATTTATAGAAGATTTAAGGATGAATTGGCATTAGAAAATTTATTAGAGGGCCTTATTTAAAAACTAGACCATTTATTAGCATGACGGACAAAAATGCCCAAGAAAGGAAAAAAATTAAAGAATGGCCATAATGGCATTTTGGTCATTTAGTAAATTAATGAAATAAAAAGGGAAAAAGAAGCAAAAATATGTCCATCTTCTTCCTAAGGTGCCGAAATTCTCATGCTTTGTAGCTAGGGTTTTGTTTCATCTGTTCAAGCTCCAAGTAAGTGCAATCTAGCTCCGTTTTCATGTTCTTTGTATTTTTGAAATCCTCGTAGCTTAATTTAGCTATTTCTACCACTAATTTGAGCTAGGGTTTATGTTCAAACATATATCTATACATGACATGCATGTATTTTGATGTCTAGTGGTAGAATATGAAAGTTTAAAGTGTAGTGAACATCTTTTTCTAAATGAGTTTTCATGAAAAACCTTAATAGGAACCAAATTGCAAATGTGATAAAATGTGCAGTACATGTGTAAATTGATGAGAAATGTGGGCTATTATGAGTTCACATAAGGGTCGGCTAGGCTTGCATAACCAAGAAAATAAGTGCATTTCATTTTACGAGCCTAAGGACCATTTTGCAAATATGTAAAAGTTTAAGGGAAAAATTATAAATTCTACCAAAGTGTGAATTATGGGCTATTTAGCCAATGTGATTATTAAATAAGCTTAATTTGTCATTATAGATCAAGAAACACGAAGCTCGGACCAAAATCGGGGGAAGAACCATGTGGTGGATTAAATTGCATATTCACCCGCATTTTGGATCCGAGATAAGTTGTGTGTGATAAATTAGCATTATGTATTATGAAAGAATGTTACGACTTTGTTTGAAATTTATGTTATTTCCTTGAGATTTATTGACGTGATTTTCTAAGGAAATGAGGAAGTTATTATAGAGAAATTCCCGATTAAATTTTAAGGACACGAAAAATACTGTAGTCATGACATGAGATTTAGAAGGTCCCGTATAAGACCATGTCTAGGACATGGCATCAGCACCAAACTGAGATCCCATGTAAGATCATGCCTGGGACATGGCATTGGCATCGACATGTGGTCCCGTATAAGATCATGTCTGGGACATGACGTCAGCACCGAGACGAGACTTAGATCCCTTGTAAGACCATGTCTGGGACATGACGTTGGCATCTGGTAGTGATCCCATATAAGACCATGTCTGGGACATGTCATCGGCATCAGTTTACGATCTCATGTAAGACCATGTCTGGGACATGGCATCGACATCAATATGAGATCTCGTGTAAGACTATATCTGGCATATGGCTTCGGCATCGACATGTGATCCCGTATAAGACCATATCTGGGATATGGCATTGTCATCTTATCATGAGAATGAAATTTCGAGTATCCTTCGGTATTCCAAGTAGTTTAACAGGAAATGTATTTAAGTTGATGAATATAACGAGAAAGACTAAAGTTAGGTGATGAGTGATACAGGTGCACATGAGTAATTCATGAGAAAAGGAAACAAAATGACATGAATATGTCGGTAAGAAAGAGCATGAGTAAGCCAAGTTAATGAGTAAAGATATTTGGATGTTAATTCATGATTTATGTTGCTATTTATTTCATGTAACTTACTAAGCATTTATGCTTATTCCCTCTCTTTTCCTTTTTCCTTGTAGTATTACTAAGCTAGCTCCAGGATCAAAAAGGACGTCGGAGCTCAAAGTCACACTATCAAACATTTTATTTTGGTATAGTAAAGTTTAATCATTTTGAGTATGGCATGTATAGGAACTAGGCCCTTTTGCTATGTGTCTTATTGATTAGCCATATGTGTTGGCTATAAATATTACTTGAATCATGTTCTAAATGGCCATTAGAAGTGGCTAATATTGTTTAAGTTAAATTATGCAATGTTGCTGTAGTTCATGAAAGTGCAACTTTGCATGTTTAAGTAGAGTAGTGATTGATGAGAATGCAATGTGTTGTGGCAAGCGAATGCCTTACTTGTGGGTATTTACAACTGTATTTATGCCCTGATATGTGATATTGAAATTGGCCTTGTGGTTGGTTAAGTTTCAGAGTGGCAAAGGGCTTGGAAAATAACCTATAATTGTCCACATGAGTGGGCACACGGGCGTGTGCCTAGGCCATGTGTAACACACAGTCAGTCCCATTGGCATGTTGATAGGTCGTGTGTCCCCTGCACCTAAATTATGCAAAACAGAACGCCTAGTAGTAAACATATGGGTAGAGACACGGTCATGTGTCTCAGCTGTATGGAAGGCACGGCCTAGGACACGGGCGTATGGCTTAGCCGTGTGCCCCTAAATGTTTGCTGACATCATAAATAGAATACCTAGGTTTTCACACACGGGTGAGGACACGGGCGTGTCATGGCCGTCGGAGGGACACGGGCCATGGACACGGGTGTGTCATGGCAGTGGGAGGGACACCGGGCCATGGACACGAGCATGTGCCAGGCTGTGTGAAAACCCCTGTAGGTTCCAAATGAAAATAAATTCGACATGAACCAGGCACATGGGTGTGTGTGACCACACAGCCTGCCCACACAGGTGTGTCCCATCCCACTCTGGCATGTAGCCCTGTTTTAAGCAAAAATTTTCTAAGTGTTTTAAAGTCCTCGATTAAGTTCTGAACTATTCCTGATGTATGTTTTGGGCCTCGTAGGTCCATGATAGGGACATTAAGAAAATGAAAGAAAAGTTTGAAATTTTAACAAGATTATGGCCTGACTTTTTAAGATTAAGCATGTTTAAGTATTGTAATGCCTTGTATCCTATCCCACCGTTGGACACGGGTAAAAGGTGTTACATATAAAACTTTCATTAAGAAATTTTATCGTTTGCATGCTTAATTTGATAAAAGGACTAAATCACATACAGTGTAAAAGTTGTGTTCTATTAACTAGAGGCGTTAAATAGATATAGAACTTTAAAGTAGAGGTCCTTATATGGTAATTAGATCATAAATGTGGATAGTGGAATATGATGGCTTTGTATAAGTGAAAATTTTAATGTTTTAAAAGGTTATAATTATAATTTGGTAAATAATAACTAAAACAAAAGAAATAAAATACGGCTATCAACTTTCTTCACTACCTTCAACCGAAAGTAAAGAAGGAAATAGCCATCGTTAGGGCTCTGAGGTTCGGCTAGCTTTGGTGTATGCATGTTAGTGATTCCGAGCCCCATTTTTAATGATTTTTATGTTTTTCCTATCGTTGTAGCTTAATCAAACTAATTGAGGGACTAATTTGCAATACTGTTAAAAGTCTAGAGTTTTGCCATGAATGTGTGTTGTTTGTTTTTGATGTTTGATGGATGGAAATGAAAGTTTAGTTATAGTTAAACAAGTTTTGTAATGTGATTCTGATTGAAAATGTCAAATAGGAATTAAATTGAGAAAAGTGAAAACTATATGGTGAAATGTGTGGGTTGCTATGAACAGATATAGAATTCGATTAGCATGGGTGTGGATTTAATTGCATGAATTTGCATTTTTATGAGGTTAGGACTAAATTGTAAAGAAGTCAAAAGTTTAGGGGCAAAATAGTAATTTTCCCATAATATAATTTTGTGTCGAATTGAATAGAATGATGATTAAATGAGTTAAATTTGATTATTATATAGATCAGGAAAACATCATACGAAATTAGATTGGGAAAAAGATAAAGTTTTAGACTAAATGATCGTTTTCCTTCGTACGAGTTCGAGGTAAGTTCATATATTAATATGCATTAAGTTATCTCTTGGTACAACAGAAATTAACGTGTTCCGCCACTAGTAAGGCAAATCTTTCAATAACGACACTACACACTTAACATATTCAACCGGTGAACAAGATAACTCATCAAAAACCCTGATTGTATTCTCTAACTAGAATTCTGCTCTTTTACTATCATCCTCAACTGTAGCTTAGAATTCTTTGCCCCATATTTATGTATCTTATTGACAGGCAGCTTACTAACTCGGATTGGTTCCATACCTTGAGGAATAGTGAGAACTGGTTGGGGAGAAGAAGGGGGTCAAGGTTGTTGAATAGTTAGATTCGTCCGTACAAAGTCGGGAAACCATCCATTCATCATCTGGAAAAAGGCTTCTTTAGCCTCTCCTCCCTGGCCCTTAGACACTAGCCATGTACTGTTTGATGCTACTCCGTGAATGGAGGTTTGAGCGTTAAAATCTACTTCATTGGAGTCAGCTTAGTTGGACATCATTGCTAAATGAAAACACGTTTCAAACAGTCAAGAGATATCACACTATCACCAGTTATGCATGTATCGCTAGACTCGTACATGCTATGTTTAGTCTGAGAATCAACTAAATCGTAGCTCTGATACCAATAATATAACACCCCTAACTCGTATTCGTCATCGGAACAGGGCACGGAGCATTACAAGAGTTTACAAAATAATCAGACAGAAATTTCACACATTTTGAAACATATCATTGAACATATTAAAACCAAATCAAAACATACAAATTGTCTCTTATATGAGCCCTCGAGGCCCAAAATATGTATTAGAAATAAGTCGGGACTAAATCAGAAACTTAGAGAATTTTTGAGAAAACATTGAAAATTTTTGACACTGCAGAGGTCACACGGCCGTGTAGGAATTCAAAATAGGGACACACAGCCATGGCTCAACCTGTGTCCATGCCCATGTAACTCACTGACTTGGGCCACACGACCAAGCCACACGCCTGAGTGCCAGGCCATGTACCTTTCGACGTAACCCAACACACCCATGTGCTAAGCCGAGTGCTAGGTCGTGTAATAGCCTAACTTGCAACCCTATGAAAGCTTCAGGGGAAACACAACCGTGTCACCTAGCCGTATGACACACACAACTGAGACATACACCCGTGTCTCTGCCTGTGTGGACAAAAATAGTCATTTTACAAGCCATTTTTCTCACCTAATTTGACATGTACCTACAATCACAAATGCACATATACACAAGCCATAATAAGGCACCAAAACCATACATATTCTAGCCTTATATAAATTGTATGATCACATACAACCAATAAGCCCTTAAGCACCCCAAATGAAAATATATAAACATGTATAACTGTGTATTCAATATGGCCAATTAATCAACTAATTTATAGGCATGTTTACCTTAATACATAACATATAGTTACCTTACCAAAACATACCAAATGATACCAATTAAACCACTCAATCATTAGCCTCAAAAATACATATATGTCTTACAAAACAAAGTACCAGTTCATAACAAGTTATAAGACATAAATAATATGCACATTCAGCTTACATTAAGCAAATCACCAACCATATTAAGGCTAATATTTACATGCCAAAACTATACCATTTCAACAACAAGATGCCAAGATACAAGCCAAGTTAAATGGCCAAAACCACAACCAAAACGCATAGCCACATTAGCCATAATAACCTATACATGCCATTATAACCAAAATTAAACATCTGAAAGTACCAAAAAAGCCGATGGATAGTGTGATATAGCTCTGACAAGTTTCTAATCCGAACTAGCATCCAACTCACTATAAAACACAAAAAATAACACAGAGTAAGCATTTAAGCTTAGTAAGTTTGTATAACTTAGAATTTAACTTAACATTTAATCAAATAATAGGTGACTAACAAAGCATATCCCAACACATTTTGGGCAAATGCCTAGGCTCATATACACCAATCAATATTAGTCATGTAAATACATATATTGTAACACCCCCAAACCCGGCCTAGAAGTTAGGCCCGAGTCCGGCGTGTCACATTGAAGTGTTTTAGCGAAAACCTTATTTTCATTGAAATCCCTTCTAAAAGAAATTTCAAGTAAAAACCCAGTAGTACTTGCTTTTAGAACGAGGTGTATTAAAAATCCTTTTTTTAATTATTACATGTTAAAAGTCACTTTGGAAAAATTCTATTTAACTGCGGAAGCTTAATTTTAAAAGCAACATGTGGTTTTAAAATAACTTGAAAAGTATTTAAAAGGAATAAATCCATGTTCCATCCCTAAGCATAATAATAAGTAATAACCGGAGAAAAGACCTTATTACAATCCGAATTGAAATAAAGTAAAATAAAAAAACTAGAAATTCATGAGAAAAATGAGTCCAAATCATCTTGCTAGTTGGCCACCTCTGAGTCCCTCCATCTGTCGAACTGCCTATTGAGGGTTACCTGAGAAAAATAAGGAGGGGTGAGTTTTCGAAAACTCAGTGTGTACAACCCTCAACTATTATATACATATCATGCAACACAAGTCATCTTGGTCCTGAGCCCAATCCAATAGCAGAACAGCATGAAAGCAATCAAGTGCAAAAATCCTACCCATCCAGCCTCTACACACCATCTCCGTCCAACCCTACACACCATGTAGGGATATAAATATCGACCCACCCATCCCATACACACCAATGGTAGCACCGGTTGCAGTACTACCTATCGTTGCAACAAAGCTGCTAACCATACATTGGGCTTAAAAAGCCATCGGTGGATCCATGGTTGTCAAGCAACCATGCGATCCTCAAATTCTTCCTCCGTTTCATCAATCCCACCCATATGCAACATACATCTCATGAATGCAACATACACATTTCCATACATTAAGCACCTAGGGGTATTTTAGTCATTTCACTATCAAGGGGTATTTTGGTAATTCTACCTTACAAGGGCATTTCAGTAATTCTACCCTACAAGGGTGTTTTAGTAGTTCTACCCTACAGGGGTATTTTCGTAATTCTACCCTATAGGGGTATTTTCATAATTCTTCCCTACAGGGGTATTTTTGTAATTTCTACCCTACAGGGGTATTTTCATAATTTCTTAATAGTACAGGTTTTAATTACGAACTTTGGCCCATCAACAAGTCCTCGCGGCTAAAGTGAACAGACACTATGCACCAGGTAGGATTTAAGAGAAGAGGAGGTGGGTCACTAGGACCGCTTAAGTACCAAGCTCTTCTTGGATCCAATCCTAGACATGCATACATCCATTGCCACACTCTAACCTTACGACTTGTCCACAGACATGTTTGATTAATTAATTAAGTTTTATGTTGCTCGAGAGTACATTAAATCTAGGCCTAGAGTCCACCATAAAACCCTAGCAGTCTATATGCTTCTCTAAAATCACATATGGCCCATCAAACCTAATCATGTCCATATGGCCCATTAGGCCCATTCACAAATATATGGCCCACCAGGCCCAAACTTGTTCAAATCATTCAACCATCAATACCAACTCATCATTTAATATCACTTATCAACTTTTGCCGATTTGGGCCCACGAGCCCGTAGGGCCCATTTAGCCCCCTTCTAGCCCGGTTGGCCAACAGTGGCCCGAGACCACGAGATCGCTCTCTTGGCCTCGATAGTTGTATCAGTGTTTCCACATGAATGTTCGTACGCTTGTGTGGTTGCCGGTGCCAACCTTTCGACTTTTTGGCTTTTCGGTATTCCAGCTTTTCGGGATTTTGACTTTTGCTGATTTGTCGTGTGTGAAGTGTAGGTACACACCTAGTTAATGAGACGTGTTACACTATCCTCAGGCTTGAACCTACAACCAATACCAATCCTCAAATCAATCCCACACTTAACCACAACATTTACTAAAAACCAAAGCCTTACCATAACCTTACCGTTTGCCACCAGTTCTTATAGCCCTTCCTTAGCTACTATTCACGAATATCCTTAGATCTGTATTAATCTTAATTGTTAATGACGAAATCATAGGTGATTTGTTTCCACTTCAGTCACCCTTTCTCTTACTATAGACTATTCGGCCAACATATCCCAAAATCAAGAACACTTACCCAAAAGTGGAAACGAATGGATAGTTTTTTGGCAGAGACTTGCAGATCCCTATCACGTTTCCAATCTGTGAACCCTACCCTTGTTAATATAAGGTTAACGACAAAAGAGAGTTAGATAGTGCTCCAGCTTTTACCAAAACACGCTAAGGATGTTTGACTAAGTACTTACCGAATCTAACCTTTGATCCTACGGCCTAGGTAGCTACTGAACGAGATCCGGCTTTTAAAACTTGATTAAGAGTAGATAACAGCAACCGATTTGTGAGGGAGGGAAACAACAAGGAATCGGCAAAAAGATAGGACTATTCGATTATAAGGGAGTATTTAGCTTTTAGAGAAAGAAATAGGGATTTTCGCAAAAAGGAAGGATGGTTATTCGGCAATAGAAGAAATAAAATAAGGGGGAGAAGAAGAAAAGTAATGGAAAATCAAAGAACCTTTCAAAGGAATTCGGCCCCCCCATATTTATATACAAAACCAAAACTTTGCCTACCCCCAAAGTCCCAATCGGCTCCAACTCTTTCCCATATCATCTCTTTGTTTTTCTCCTTGATAACTCCCCAATTCTTTTCCTAAATTTTCTCTTCTGATCACTCTCCTTAGAGTCCATCATCACACCACTTCCAACCTTCTAGAAGGCTAAAATTAAACTCTTAAAAAAATACTAAGCAAGGATTCGAACCTAAGATCTCGTTACTAGCCCATAACGCCACCTTCCTATACCCTAAGTGGCGTCACCTAGCCACTCCACCACAAGGCTCTTTGATGCCAATTTTCCCTATTTTTATTTAAAAGCCCAACTACTCACCGCCCTGGTTCCTTTAATAATTAATTAAAAATTCCTTCTCCTCAAAGTTCAAACTTAGAACTTCTCTAACACCCCTAGACACTCCAAATTTATTAAACCCTTAAAGCCAACATGTCATTTGTCATTTTCTTGCTTACTAAAAAAAATTATGAGACCCAAAGCCTAAAGCCCAATTTATCTAGGCCCAAAATTCGGGGCGTTACATATATAAACCAATACTCATGGATAAGCTCAACAATTAGTCAAGTTCCATATACAAGTATCATCCATTACATATGTCTATATCTCATGTAACATCATTTTCATGTATTCATGTATATACATGTAATTGTAACAGCCCGTTTTTCAGTGGTTTCGGGGCCACCAAATCTAATGAGTAAGTTTATAAATTATTATTTAATATACAAGTCAAATATGGTTTTAAAAAGGTTTTTAATATAGTGATTTTTGTTATATTGATGATTAATTAAGTTCAAGTGGTAAGACCCTAAAGTCAAATGGTTTTAGAAAATAAGGTCTCGGGACCTCATGTAACGCCTCAACCTCGGCCTAGACGTTATGGCCAGATCAGGTGTGTCACATGGACGATACATTTGAAAATGGACTTATCCATAAAAAGTTTCCTCCACTTTAACAAAACCTCGTATTGATTTGGAAGATTGGAAAACTGTTTTTATCAGTTGAAAATGTTGGAGTAAAAATGGTTTGCTCATTTGTTGTACTCAATTCTTTTTAAAATTTATGAAAGCATTTAGTTTATTCTTTGAAAACGTTACGCGTGTTTTACTTAAAAACGTTTGTTATTAGTTTTGAAAACCCGACTAACTACTCTGGCATTTAAAATAATTAACAACTCAAATATTGAAAATTTAAAACAAAACCCCATAAATGGCCTTATTACAGAAGTAAAAACCCAAACTGAAATTGAATAAAGAAAAATCCAAAAGTAGAAGACATGTGGCCACCTCGAGTTCCTCGCAGCTCCAAATCGCCTAAGGCTGGGGGTTACCTGCACATTTAAAATAAAAGGTGAGTTTGCGACAATGTGTAAGTACCCACCGGAATAGACTGGGCCGAAGCCCTATACAGAACAGGTCAATTTGGGCCTTAACCCTATACAGAGACAGAGTGGGCCTAAGCCCATTACAGAATCAGAACAGTGTATGCATGAATGCCCAACCCAGTCCAACCATCACACCTCTCGTACTAACCCATCACACCATGTGGGGAATAACCCAACCCACCCAGCCCGCACACCAACATGCAGCCATGTTGCTATTAGCAGATATTGTGGCAGAGCCACCAGAAACAGAATACGTGGCGAAGCCACTATAAAGAATTACGTGGCAGGGCGACTATTACAGAGCTACCTCCAACATCATACCCAACCCCATACAGATCACCATGTCATAAATAAACATATCATGCATGCAGATTAACAGACATAGTTTCAGTCAGACGACCTATCTTTAGGAGTATAAGGGTCATTTAACAATCAGGGGCAAAATGGTAATTTCACCCCCTAGAGGTATTCTGGTAATTTTACTAAGTTTCGGAGTCATGGCACCTATAGGTCTAACATCGCTCCATACAACTCATATAGTCTATACAATTAAAATAGTGTACACGAGCCCAAAACCCCTTATTGGGCCCAAGTGGGTCCACACGCTCGTGTGGCCCATTCTATCCAGTTTTACGCACGGCATCACAAACCTTATCATCTAACATACTAACTACCACTTACGGAGTAATTTACCCATATGGGTCCGTTCTGGCCCATTGTGGCCCATAACGACCTAAGTGCACGAAATTGCGCATGAAAGCCTTCACAGTTTACTACCCATGATTTGTAGGCTCGGTTCGGCCTACAAACGTTCACACACCCGTAGGGCCTCGAATGTCGATGTTTCGGTATTTTAGCTTTTCAGCTTTTGCCGATCTACACTATAGTTGGCTGTGGTTACACACCTGTTTTGTGTAAAACCTCAGTTTGCATTTGATCAATTCCTAATGTGGTTTATTAAAAAGATTATTCCTTATTAAAGACGTTATTAATTATAAAATCTTAATCGTGGCGGAAGCTTAATTTAAAACAGAGGTTGTTTTGGAAAAACTCATTTTTACCACTAGCAATTATAAAGTCACAATAAAATCCTAAATTTAAAAATAATCCAGAAGTTATAAAAGCCTTATTACAACCTAATAAAAATAATTTAAAAAAAGGTAAATAAATGAAACTACTGATCATTAAAACAAGTTGCAATGTAGCCACCTTCGAGTCCCCTCCATCGTCGAGCCGCCTACTGAGGGTCACCTGAAAAAAATTCAAAAGAGGGAGTGAGTTTACGAAAACTCAATGTATACGTCCCTCGACAGTTACATAACATGCATTAAACAATTTGGGCCTAAGCCCTATTCAATATCGGTGGCCTTTGGGCCATAGCCCGTAGTGGCCTCTTTGGGCCTGAGCCCATATCTCAACATACAATGGCCTTAGGCCTTAGCCCAAATCACAACAATATCAATATGATTATGCAATATGCAATTTCCCATAACCAACCCTGTACACCCCCTTCCAACCCTACACACTTGTGGGGAGATACTCAACCTACCCATCCTTATACACCCAGTGTGGCACCGGTTGAGGCACCACTTAACATTGCAGCATAGTTGCTCATATTCAGTGTAGCACTGGTTGTAGTGTTATTTATCGATGCAGCATAGCTGCTCGGTGGCTAAAAATCCTATGGTGGCTATAAAGCCTTCGGTGGCTAAAAAGCCTGCGGTGGATCCACAGTCGTCAAGCGATGGTGCGACCCTTATATACACTTTCTCCAATCATAATCCTGGCCTATATGCAATATAATAACACATGAATGTAACAGATAGCATATAGCATACATAAGTCATACTCATTGCACAAAGGGTTATTTTGGTGATTAGCCAACAAAGGGTTATTCTATAATTTTGTAGGTCACGGGTACCTCAGTAATTCTGCCCTACAAGGATATTTCAATAATTCTACCCTACAGGGGTATTTCAGTAATTCTACCCTATAGGAATATTTCAGTAATTCTACCCTACAGGGATATTTTAGTAATTTCTTAACACCATGGGTTTAATTACTTACCTTGTCTCGTCAACAAGTCCTCGTTGGCTAAAGTGAACAAATACTATGCACCAGGTAGGATTCCAGAGAAGAGGAGGTGAGTCATTAAGACCGCTTAAGTACCAAGCTCTCCCTAGATCCAATACTAGACATGCATATATCCATTGCCACACTTTAACCCTATGACTTGTCCATAGTTATACTTAATTGATTATTTAAGTTTTATGTCTGCTTAACGATTATTAGATACTAAGCCCAAAAGTTCATTACATAACCCTAACGAGTCCACATACATTCATATAGCCCATTAGGCCCAATTACATTTATATGGCCCACTAGGCCCAGTCACATTTATACAGCCCATCAGGCCCAAATCTATACCAAGCCATACCACCAATTTAATCAACTCGTCGCTTATTACCAATTTAACAATTGTTGCTTATCTAGGCCCACGAGCCTGTCGGCCCATTTGGCCCATTCTAGCCCAGTTGGCCAAAAGGTGACCCAAGCCCATGAGATCACTCATGGGGTCTCTGGTATTGTATCGATTACCCTCATACGCGTGTTCGCGCACTTGCAAGACTACCGTACCCAAACTTTCAGCTTTTCGACATTTCGACTTTTTGGCATTTTGGCATTTCGGGATTTACCGATCTATTGTGTGTGTGAAGTGTTTGTACACTCCTGTTAGCAAAATGCACTACGATCTCCTTAGCCACGAACCTACAGTCAATATCACTCTTCAATTAATCATATGCTTAACAAATATCTTTAAAACTGAAATCTTACCATTAGCCTTACCTTGTGCGTCAAACCTTAATAGCCCTTTCTTAATCACTAACCGTGATTATTTTTCCTAGATCTGCATCAACTTAACCATTAAAAGATTGAATAACAGGTGACTTGCATCCATATGAGTCACCCTTTTTACTTATGACCATTCGGCCAACCTCCAAACTAAAGCGAAGATTACTTACCCAAAACCCGAAATGCAAGGAGTGATTCGGCAGAGACTTGGAGGAAGAGATCCGAACCCTCGATTAGGGAGAAAGAGAGAAGAAGTTGGCTACTTTGATTTATCACCCAATCGGCCAATGTTAAAGAATGATGAAGCAAAGAGAGAATTGAGAGGAGAAGGTTTCAGCAAAAGAAATAAAGAAAAGAAGAATTCGGCAAGAGAGGAGGAATGGAGAAATCGGCACTAACCTAAAAATGATAAGAAGATTTGGTTTTGAGGCAACTAGCTATCATGTTTGAAACGAAAAGGACAAAACAAAAAACCTGACAGAGAGATTTCAAGATTCGGCTACCCCTTAGGAATGACTAAATTCGGCACCTAAATACTTACCCTAGCCAAAATTGCCTTCCATACATACCTATTCGACTCCAACACTACCCAGATGCCTCATCTCCTAACTTTTCTCCATGATAAGCTCATTAATCCCTTCCTTGAGTTTCTCTTCTGATCACTCCCTTCAGAGTCCACTCCAATGTCACTACTAGTCATCCAAAGTGTAAAAATAAATTCCCAAATAACGCCATGCTAGCACTCAAACCTAGGATCCCCTTACCTACTAATGATGCCACCTCCCTGCTCCCTAAGTGATGTCACTTAGCCACAACCCTACTTGTGTCCTATTTCTTCTCTATTTATTTAAAGGTCATAACTCCTAGGGTCAGGGTTCCCTAAAGGCTGAAAAACAAAAATTTTCCTAACCCAAAATTTAAACTCAAGACTTCATAGAGACCCCTAAATACTTCAAAATCACTAGCTCAACCATTCTAACATGCAATTTATGCCGTTTTCATACTCTCAAAAATTTTAAGAGCACCCACGTCCGAGTCCCAATTCTTCTAGGCTCAAAATTGAGGGTGTTACAATTCTACACCTTTAAAAAAAAATTGTCCCCGAAATTTCCAACTAACAGGGTAGTCGTGTAACATCTATCCCACTACGCTACCGCTGCGCACTCTGATCTTAATAATTTAATACCATAACCAGAATATCTTATTTAAACAAAATACACAGAATAAATACAACTTCCATTCTAAATACAGTCTAATATCTAAATGATCATGGTATCTCTATCTACTGCTTTTCAGTGATGCAAACAATAAATTAAAGTGTTAAGTGTACTTACTTGGCTCGACGTCAGAGACCCGGTGTGCCACAAATTTTTTTTCAAAATCTTTTGATTCATTCAAAAATAGTTTTTAACTCAAATATTGAGCCTATTTCACATCCCGAGTTTTGTAACATGGGGCTCTAATACCACTAAATATAACACCCCAAACTCGGCCTAGAAGTTTGGCCCAAATCCAGCGTGTCAAATTGAAGTGTTTTTTGAAAACCAAGTTTTCATTGAAAACCCTTCTTGTTTAAATATTTGTGTAAAACCTTAGTTTGCGTTTGATCAAATCCCAATGTGGTTTATTAAAAAGATTATTCCCTATTAAAGATATTATTAATTATAAAATCTTAATCGTTGCAGAAGCTTAATTTAAAACAGAGGTTGTTTTGGAAAAACTCGTTTTTACCACTAGCAATTATAAAGTCACAATAATATCCTAAATTTAAAAATAATCCAGAAGTTATAAAAGCCTTCTAACAACCCAATAAAAATAATTTAAAATAAGCTAAATAAATAAAACAACTGATCATTAAAACAAGTTGCAATGTAGCCACCTCCGAGTCCCCTCCATCATCGAGCCACTTACTGAGAGTCACCTGAAAAAATTAAAAAGAGGGAGTGAGTTTACAAAAACTTAGCGTGTATGTCCCTCGACAGTGACATAGCATGCATTAAGCAATTTGGGCCTAAGCCCTATTCAATATCGATGGCCTTTGGGCCATAGCCCATAGTGGCCTCGGTTGGGCCTGAGCCCATATCTCGACATACAGTGGGCTTAGGCCTTAGCCCAAATCACAACAATACCAATATGATTATGCAATATGCAATTTCCCATAACCAACCCTGTACACTCCCTTCCAACCCTACACACCTATGGGGAGATACTCAACCCACCTATACTTATACACCCAGTGTGGCACCAGTTGCAGTACCACTTAATGTTGCAGCATAATTGCTCATATTCGGTGTAGCACCGTTTGCGGCGCTACTTATCAGTGCAGCATAGTTGCTTGGTGGTTAAAAATCCTACGATGGCTATAAAGCATTCGGTGGCTAAAAAGCCTACGGTGGATCCTTAGTAGTCAAATGACTGTGCGACCCTTATATACACTTCTTCCAATCATAATCCCAACCCATATGCAATATAATAACACATGAATGCAACAGATAACGTATAGCATACATAAGTCATACTCATGGCACATAGGGGTATTTTGCTAATTTGCCAACTAAGGGTTTTTTTGTAATTTTGTAGGTCACGGGTATCGCAGTAATTCCGCCCTACAGGGGTATTTCAGTAATTCTACCCTACAGGGGTATTTAAGTAATTCTACCCTACATGGGTATTTTAGTAATTCTACCCTACAGGGATATTTCAGTAATTCTACCCTATAGGGATATTTCAGCAATTTCTTAACACCATTGGTCTAATTATGTACCTTGTCCCATCAGCAAGTCCTTGTTGGCTAAAGTGAACAGATACTATGCACAAGGTAGGATTCCAAATAAGAGGAGGTGAGTCATTCAGACCACTTAAGTACCAAGCTCTCCCTAGATCCAATCCTAGACATGCATATGCCTATTACCACACGTTAACCCTATGACTTGTCCACAGTTATCCTTAATTGATTATTTAAGTTTTATGTCTGCTTAACGATTATTATATACTAAGCCAAAAAGTCCACTACATAACCCTAACAAGTCCACATACATTCATATAGCCCATTAGGCCCAATCACATTTATATGGCCCACTAGGTCTAGTCATATTTATACGGCCCATCAGGCCCAAATCTATACCAAGCCCTACCACCAACTTAATTAGCTCGTCGTTTATTACCAATTTACATTTGTTGCTTATCTGGGCCCACGAGCCCGTCGGCCCACTTGGCCCAGTTGGCCAAAAGGTGACCCAAGTCCACGAGATCGCTCATGGGGTCTCTGGTATTGTATCGATTACCCTCATATGAGTGTTCGCGCACTCGCATGACTACCGCAGCCAAACTTTTGGCTTTTCAACATTTCAACATTTCGGCATTTTGACATTTCGAGATTTGCCGATCTATTGTGTGTGTGAAGTGGTTGTAGACACCTGATAGCAAAACGTGCTACGATATCCTTAGCCTTGAACCTACAGTCAATATCGCTCTTCAATTAATGATATGCTTAACAAATATCTTTACCAAAAACTGAAATCTTACCATTAACCATACCTTGTGTGTCAAACCTTAATAGCTCTTTCTTAATCACTAACCGCGATTATTTTTCCTAGATTTGCATCAACTTAACCATTAAAGATTGAATAGCAGGTGACTCGCATCCACATGAGTCACCCTTTTTACTTATGACCATTTAGCCAACCTCCAAACTAAAGTGAAGATTACTTACCCAAAACCTGAAACGCAAGGAGTGATTCGGCAAGGACTTGGAGGAAGAGATCTGAACCCTCAATTAGGGAGACAGAGAAGAAGTCGGCTACTTTGATTTAGCACCCAATCGGCCAAGGTTAAAGAATGATGAAGCAAAGAGAGAATTGAGAGGAGAAGGTTTCGGCAAAAGGAATAAAAAAAGAATAATTCGACAAGAGAGAAGGAACGGAGAAATCGGCAGTAACCTACAAATGATAAGAAGATTAGGTTTTGAGGCAACTAGCTATCAAGTTTGAAACAAAAAGAACAAAAAGAAAAACTGGACAGAGAGCTTTAAAGATTCAGCTACCCCCTAGGAATGACTAAATTCAGCACCTAAATACTTCCTAGCCGAAATTGCCTTCCATACATACCTATTTGGCTCCAACACTACTCACATGCCTCATCTCCTAACTTTTCTCCACAATAAGCTCCTTAATACCTTCTTTGAATTTCTCTTCTGATCACTCCCTTCAGAGTCTACTCCAACGCCACTACGAGCCATCCAAAGTGTAAAAATAAACTCCCAAATAACGCCATGCTAGCACTCAAACCTAGGATCCCCTTACCCACTAATGATGCCACCTCCCTACTCCCTAAGTGACGCCATTTAGCCACTCTACCACAACCCCACTTGTGTCCTATTTCTCAATTTATTTAAAGGTCATAACTCTTAGGGTCAGGGTTCCCTAAGGGCTAAAAAACAAAAATTTTCCTACCCAAAATTCAAACTCAGGACATCATAGAGACCCCTAAATACTTCAAAATCACTAGCCTAACCATTCTAACATGCAATTTATGCCATTATCATACTCTCGAAAATTTTAAGCGCACTCACGCCCGAGTCCCAATTCTTCTAGGCCCAAAATTTAGGGTGTTACAACTCCACATCCGGTTATTACGGAATATGAAGGAGGGATGCTCAGTTTTAATCCAAAATAACCAAATAAGATCGAAAGAACACGAATATGATTTGATTACACTGACACTTGCAAAAGGCCGAATAGGAGAGTGGTAACCCTGAAACCAATTGATTGCCGGCGTAAACCATAGTTAAATTTGATTTTTGAAGGAGAGGTAAGGTTCAGCCTAGCGAAAGCAGAAAAGAAAGATGACCAACCGATACTCCAAAGTGAAACAGGGGTTCGGCTATTGTAAGGAAATTTGGCAAAATACCAAGAGAAGGAAGTATTAGCAATCGGTTTGAAAAGAAATAGCAAGGTGGGAGTGGGATGAAGATTGAATTCGGTCAAGATAGAGAGGGGAATGATAAGTTCAGCCCTAAGAAATGTGGTGACAAGAAAAGGAAAAGAAATGGGTATTCAGAAGGGCAATATTCGGCTAGAGAGAAACTAAATAAGAGGAAACAAAAGAAGCAAATGAGAAAAAAGAGATGGATAGGTTTCGGCCAAAGAGGAAATCAAGATAGAGAATAGGGTGAACCAAAAACAATTTGTGAACGATGCTAAAAGTGTGACCCAAATGGTCAAGACACACCAAAAGGACAACTGAAGTAAAACTTGAAGAGAAAAGCTCCCCAAACGAGATAAAATTGAGTACTGAAACTGAAAGAAGAGACTTCTCCTCAACCCTTACTAATTCGGCACCTAATGACTGAATATGCAAGTCCCCAAAGATCCTAAATTCGACCAACTTCCAACTCCTCTTCAATCCCACGATTTGCTCCTTGAAAATCTCCTTGATTCACCCAACTCTTGAATTTGTATTGATTCAAATTCTCAAGACCAAGTCAGCTACAGACTTCCAATCCAACTCCAATTCCTCCCCAGCTCAAGTAGCAAAATAACAACCCTTAGCTGGCGATGGGATTCGAACCCCCTACCTCCTTCCCTTTGCATGTGACGCTACCTCACTGTATCCCATGTGGTGCCACTTTGCCACTCCACCAGAGGCTCTTTTTGAGTAATGGAAACACAACAACTTTACTTAAGTCCTACAAGCTAACATCCCTATTCCCCTAAACCTAAAAATTAAAAATTTGCCAAAGGTTAAGCTTGAACCCAGGCCTCCTAAAGGCCCCCTAAACACACCCAAAACATCAATTTAGCACACCCAACCATGCAATTACCAATTAATGCAAAAATTCAACAACCCTAAAATTTAGGGTGTTACACCTCATTTCTATAAATCGAGCCATAAATATTTATAAAAATATTTTATAAATATTTATGGAGTGTCATTAAGGTGGTATTAAAAGTTTCATTGAAAAATTTTAATGTTTCAATAGTTAATAAAGCGAAAATGAGTAAATTGTAAAAGTTGAAAAAAGTTAATCTCTATTAGTTTAAAGGTGTTAATTGATTAAAGAATCATAATTGGATGGCCTTAACAGGTAAATTACCCATTCTTAAGATGGTGGATGATTTAAGTTTTAATTTCTTTTAATTTTATAAGTTTTATAAGTTATTTTATTATTAAAATAAAGAATAAAGGTTCAAAATATAATAATAAGAAAACATAAAGTTTTCTTCTTTATTTGCCTTGTTCACAACAGAAATACACCATTTTTATGCTTCAAGGTTCGGCTATGGCTATACCTTTGCATGTTAAGCCATTTTTCATCCATTTCTTTTAATTTTTATGTTTTTGAGATCGTTGCAACTAGGTCCAGCCGACCATACCTTTGATTTTGAAACTGTTAAAGATTTTGAATGTTTCAATTGATGAATATTGTGATTTTAGATGTTAAATGATGAATTTGAGATATTATTTAGTATTTAAAAATATTTTATTAAGTAATTTTTGATGAATTTTTTGATTAGGGACTAAATTATTAAAATAGTAAAAGTTTAAGGATTTGATGTTAAATTGTTGCAAATATGGGTTGATATGGGTGCCATGACTATTTGATTGTTATAAATTGGCATTAAAATGGCTAATTTGCATGTTTTGGGATCAGAGACTAAATTGAATAAAAGTAAAACTTTAGTGGCAATTTTGTATAAATGTAAAAAATGACTAAATTGCCGTCATTGCCTAAAATAAATTTTTTACTTTCTAAATTAATAGATTGAATGAAATTATTAATTTTGTAACACCCTAAACCCGGCCCAGATGATATGGCCAGATCTGGTGTGTCACATGGACGTTTGACTAAGCTATGATCTTCTTTTAATAAAACGTTATGTTGTTCGAAGTAAAACCATGTTTAATAGCTCGAAATTAAGAAACATTATCAGTTTTAAAAACTGAATTCATTACCAAGTAAGATTCACTTTTTAAAAGATCTCATTGATGTGTTATTGTTGTTAAGTTCCAATTGTTACATGATGCATGTTTAAAAACATTTGACTAAGTTTGAAAAGCCCACATAAATTAGTCTACCGTTGTAAAGCAAGTAGTAAAGAAAACCCAAAACAAAACACCCGAGCGGCCTTATTACAAATTAAATCTGAAATTAAAAAAACCAAAAATAAATTAAATTTAGGAAAACTAAAAACTGAAATCATGAATCACGTGGCCACCCCGAATACTCGCAGCTCCAAGTCCACTACGGTTGGGGGTCACCTGCATGGATGGAGATAATAGGGTGAGTCTATGAAAACTCAGTGTGTAAAGTAACCCAACCAGAATCAGAGATCAGTCAAAGCTCAATCTGGCCCGAAGCCCTATTCAGATACAGATCAAACTAGGCCTTTGCCTTTTTCAGGAACAGAGTATATATACATGTATGTATGCAAAGCCCAAGCCCAATCCAGCCCTACACACCACCCGTACCAGCCCTACACACCATGTGGGGAATAACTCAACCCACCTAGCCCTACACACCACAGTCGCAGCAGAGCTGCTAATACAGAAATCGTGGCAAAGCCAGCAGAACAGAGATACGAGGCAGAGCCTCTAAGCAGATTACGTGGCAATGCCACTTTTAGCACTTCCTCCATATCCATAGCCCAACCCTATGCAAACTAGAGTACTACATGACATGGGCATACAAAACATCAGATATAATAACATGCAAATCAGTCTCTATTTCTAGGGGTAAACAATCATTTAGCATATAGGGGTAAAATGGTAATTTTCACCCTTTAGGGGTATTTTGGTAATTTAGCTACGTCACTAAGTCTCATGCTTCATATGACCTTCTTGCAGGTCCAACTTCGCTCCGAGCGACTCAAACAGTCTATACCTTCATACAGTGCCATCGGGCCCTAAAACCCCTAATGGACCCGAGGGAGCCCACATGCTACTGTGGCCCGTTGGGTCTAATTTTTACACATATTATCACAGATTTAAATTTAGTTTATCAGAAATCACTTACCGCATACTTTTAACCATATGGGCCTGTAAGCCCATTGCTCTATTTCGGCCCATTGAGGCCCAAAACAACCTAAGTGTATGAAAATGCGCACAGCAGCCCTTATCGTCCATTATTCCAGATTCATGATTTCGGATTAACCCACGAGTGTTCGCACGCTTGAAAGTCCATGAAATGCCAGCATTTCAGCATTTTGGCTTTTTGGCTTTTCAGCTTTTGCCGATCTAAGCTACTAGAGGGTGTCGTTACACACCTGTTTATGAACTACGTTGAGATCCCGCAAACGATTAACCTACAACCATTTAACCATACATCAAACCGCAATCCAAACAAATCAATCAACATCACCTCAACTTACTTATTTGGCCACCACACTATCACTTACCTTTGTTGAGATCTAACAAATAGCTCTAGATTGCTACGATGCCCCTAGCCTCCAACCGCTCCTCGCGAGATTGCCCTTTACCACACTAATACACACAAGAATCAAAAGGGAAGGGACTAAAATGGATGTTTAACAAAGGGGTCAAAACCGATAGTAACCATGGAGAGATAAAGGTTGTTGGCTTTTCTTAATTCACAAGAATATGAAAGAAAAGATTAGGGTACTTACCACAGGGGTTTGCCAGATTGATTTGATATCGTTAGGAGTTATTTCCACCACTCTAAGCCCAGATCTACACTCGATTTAATCGAATCACAAGGGAAGAAGAAGAATGTAATATCCTGAATTAGGGCCTAACCGGAATAGTGGTTTTGTGACCACAAATGTAACGCCCTAATTTTTAGGTTTTTCTTAGATTGCTCTTTATCTGATAAAATGTTTAAATTCTAGTATTTGGTTGTGTAATGCAAGTTTGGAGCGTGGTAATGGGCCTAAGGAAGGCCCATGTGTTGGTTGGAAGCTCGGTAAAATTTTGTATTTTTGACTAAGGAGATAGGGGTCTCTTGAAGATAGGTGTTATAAGAAAATATCAGTGAAATAAGACACAAATTGTTCAGTGGTAAAGTGGCAAGGGAGGCGCCACTAAGCTCCTTAAAAAGTGGCGC
Source organism: Gossypium stocksii (assembly GCA_020496765.1). Lineage (NCBI taxonomy): Eukaryota > Viridiplantae > Streptophyta > Magnoliopsida > Malvales > Malvaceae > Gossypium > Gossypium stocksii. Next base: position 58,406,129 of record CM035630.1, read on the forward strand.
CTAAGTGAGCTTAGAGGTCAAGGGTTCAAGCTCCAGAGGTTGCAAGATGGCGTTTTATTATGGCGTTTTATTTTTATGCAGGAAGCAAGTAAGAATTTGACGCACAGTTAAACTCTGCTTAGGGAGATTTGAATCGGTCAAGGGAGCAAATCGTGGAGGAGGTTGAGGAACAAATCAAGGAGCCTTTGAATTTTGAATGGAAGTGGCCGGCCAAGGGACTCTTGATGGTGTAATTTCAGTCATATGCTTAGGTGAACATTTTCGGCAATTAGGGTGCTAGATGTGCCGATTTTGTTAAGGTTCCTTTTGAAGTATCTTTTGCCGATTTCTCTAGGTTAGTAAGCTCCCTTCTTTTGTTGATTTTATATAGCATATTAGGTTCTCTTTTTATCACTTTGTCCCTCCTATCAAAATTAGTAGCCGAACTCTACCCCACCCTTGGTTGCCGAATCTTCATTTGACTAAAGCATCTCTTTTTGTTTTCTTTCCCATCTCATTTTCTTTCTTCTCTTCTTCTCAGACCATAAACCAACTCCATACCATCGTTTCCTAGTGTAGCTGAATCCATCTTCTCCTATCAACCCTATCTTTCCTTCTCATCTTGCAACCATTGCCGACTTCTCTTGAGACCAAAAGCCAGTAAAATCGAATTCTCTTGCTTGACCGAAACTCTCATTGTGCTTGGCCAAATTCTCTTTAGTCTTAATTCTTTCTTTTCTTTTTACTTAGATCGTGATTAAGAGGGCGTTTAGAGACACTTCTTGAACCGTCTAGCATTTTGGTAAGTACTCAGAAATTTTGTTGGTTCATGTGGTTAAGATATGAAAAGCCGAAACCCCTTATGGGGAGGCTAACGTTAGTGACTATAGGCTTGTTGGCCGCTTTCTTTTGGTTTGTTTGCGTTAGTGTGATCAAGAGGTTGTGCAACTAGGGACTCGAAAGGCTAAACGCTGCTGGACATTAGGATCTAATCCACTTTCGACAAGAAGGTAAAGGCTTTTAAGGACTTAGGCCATGTTGGCCGATTTTGGTTGGGAGATTATGGCTTATTGATTACTGAGTTCTAGGTTAACGCAATAGTGTGCAATTGTAGGTTATTCGCTCGTGGGTTCTTCAAGCACTTTGACAACTAACAGGTGTGTAACTAATCCCAACTATTCGACTAAAGTGGTAAAAGCCGGAAAGGGCGTAACGTTACCGACATCTAGTGTAAGTGACTGAAAACGCATTCGTATGATATTTGAGAGTAACCATTTACTCTATTGGGCTTAACTATCAATTCAGTGTCAGAGGAATTGCAGAAGGTGCAATTCCGAACGTTTTGGTAAGTTGGGCTTCAACGGGCCAAAGATGGACCCAATGGGCTTCCGAGCCCAAATCGGTAAAATGACTATTATAGGTTTTCTGGTGACATGGTTAATAAAAACATGGTTAAGTTGGTAAACTAAACCTAAAAATTAGACTTAACAGGTTTGAGATGATAATGGACTTAGTAAGGCCCTTTAGGGGTTTTAAGTTAAAAAGGGTAAAACTGGAAATTTGGCTTAAATAGACTTTCGTGGTAATTTATGGACTAATAATTAATCGAACGTGCATAAAAACTCTAAAAATATGATAAAGGACTACAATACCCCTGAATATGAAAAATTACCAAAATAGCCCTAGGTGTAAAAAGACTATTATACCCCTAGGGTCAATTCTGTATGAAATGTATGATTTTATGTATCTGCATGAGTTACCATTTAATGTGAACATATCTGATGCATGGGATGCTATAAGTGTTGCATGCTAGTATGTATATATCTATTGCATGGGGTATGGGTTTATGATGGAGGAAGCGTTCTGGCAGCCTCGCTACAATCTGGTGGCCTCGCCACATATATATCTATTCTGGCAGCCTCGCTGCAATCTGGTGGCTTCGCCACATATATACATCTGTTCTGGTGGCCTCGCCACAATATTTGTATCTGGTGACCTCGTCACAATATCTGGCAGCCTCGCTGCAAATTATATCTAGCAGCTTCGCTGCAAATATCTGTGGTGTGTAGCGGTTGGGTGGGTCGAGTAGTCTCCCTACATGGTGTAAGGCTGGTACAGGGGTGTTATGGATGGATTTGGGTTAGGTTTCTGTTTGCATATTATATCTGATCTGTATCTATTATGGGCCTATGGGCTTAACCTGATTTCTGTAATGGGCCAAGGCCCAATTAATCTGATTCTGAGGCTTGATCTATTTTGGCCTATGGTTGAGATAACGTTGCACACTGAGTTGTCAAACTCACCCCCTTTTTATTTCATCTCTGCAGGTATCCCTCAACCATAGTGGGCTTAGAGCTGCGAGGGATTCGGAGTGGCCACAACATTTGCAAGTTCGAGTTTTCATATTATTTTTAGGAATTTTATTTTGCTATTATTTTTGGGTTTTAATTGTAATAAGGCCGCTGTTTAAATTTTCTTTATGGGTTTTTTTTCTTTGATGGTTTAAATCGTATTTGGTCGAAACTGCTAGTATAGGCTGCGCGGGTTTTTAAATTCTTAAGAACGTTTTCACAACTCAACAAGTTTAAAATTTGGACAACTTTATAGAGTAACAAACTGACTTTTTCACAAGCTTACTGCTTTACTGAAAATCACACTTAAATCACAACAGACAAAAGGCCGTAAACTTAGTTTTAGGTTCATGTGACACACCAGATCTGGTCATAACGTCTAGGCCGAGTTTGGGGTGTTACATTTAGTGGTATCAGAGCCAAGTTGCAACAACTTGGCTGTGGAACGGGTCTAAAAATGGAAGTTTTCAAACAATCAAAACAAAGATTTTCAAAAAATCATGTTTTTAACATTGTTTTCAAAATTAATTGGAACTTGTTTTGATGAACTTCTTTCGTATATAAATGATTTATTTTCAAAGAATAAATTAAGTTTTCCTATGTAATCTTTCTAAAGAGTGGCACACCGAATCTCCGGCCCAAGCCTGTAAGTTTTCTGAACTTTTCTGGTTAATTTTGAATTTCTAATTATATGCCTGACTAAGACCCTATTATGATACTTTAGCTAGGGTATTATTGAAACTATAGAGACTGATAGGTGGACTGAGACTGTAGCTAGGTTACCGTGGAAGAAGATAACCTCTGAAATGCTACTTATTCATAAGACATCTGTAATAAACACTAAAATATTAATCTGACTCATAAAATTTCTAAAACAGAAAATACAAAATGAGTACGCGAGCAGCTCGTGGTAGGGGTTGTGGAAGTGGCCGAGGTAGTGCACGAGCTGAAACTTCATCTTCGAGTCATGCGCCAGCAGCTGATATACCGATACCATCGGCAACAGAGGTGGAGTCCCATGATCGAGGTGTTGGGGACGACGCCCTATCGCAAGCGATGCTTTGAGTTCTGGAAAGGGTTGCTGGGGCAAGTACTGGTAATGGATTTCGGGGATCCATTTTTGAGCGACTCCGAGCTAATGGGGCAGAATTCTTTAGGGGCGTGTCTGGTGTAGCCCCGAATGTGGCCGAGTATTGGTTGGAGGCCACAGAGCAGATTATGGATGATCTGGATTACTCTATAGAGCAGAAGCTGAAAGGAGCCGTGTCGTTGCTTAGAGATGAAGCTTATCAGTGGTGGCTCACGGTAAGAGATGGAACTTCTGATGGTGAGGTACTGTGGGAGCTGTTTAAGAAAGCCTTTAAAGGAAAATATGTTAGGGCTAGCTATGTGGACGCCCGCAGGAAAGAATTCTTGAATCTGGTTCAGGGAAGTAGGACAGTACCTGAGTACGAGGCTGAATTTCTGAGGCTGAGCCGATATGCTTCTGGGATAATTACTACTGAGTATGAGCGTAGCGTGCATTTCGAGGATGGTCTGAGAGATGAACTAAGGGTACTGATTGCTCTGCAGAGAGAGCGTAACTTTGCTGCTTTGGTTGAGAAAGCTAAGATAGCTGAGGAAGTAAAGCGTACCTAGAGACAGAATCGCGAAAAGGATAGAAACCGCTTTCGGAGGGATTCTAGATCATCAGGTGGGGCTAATAGAAATGTTAAGAGAGCAAGAGTGGTAGAACCAGTGCGAGCGGTGCCAATGAATGCTGTCAGACCGTAGTGTTGTAGAAATTATGGTAAGATACATATGGGCGAGTGTCGGAAATGTTCTGGAGCTTGTTTTCGATGTGGGTCGATGGAGCATAGGATTAAGGACTGTCCTGAAGAACCAGATCAAGGACAAGTTATGGCTTATAGGGTTGTCCAACCAGTGAGGGGTGGACTACCAGCTCCGAGAGGTCGTGGACAAGGCAGAGGTGGAAATGGTAATGGTCGAGAATGAGGAGCACCTGGTAGGGGTGTTGGTTTCGTTGACGCTCGTCAGCCAGCGCTAGTTTATACAGCTCGTCGCCGAGAGGAGGGTGATGCTCCTGACGTCATAACTGGTACGTTTTTGATTTCTAATATGCCATACACTGCGTTGATAGATGTTGGATCTACCCATTCTTATGTTGCATGTGCCATGTCTGGGTCACTGGGAGTGTGTTCTGAGGAGACAGTGAGTGGGGTATCTGTATTAAGTCCTTTGGGTCACTCGGTTAGAGTAGACAAACTGTATAGAGACGTGCCTATAGAAACTCAAGGAAAGATCTTTTTTGGAGACTTGATGGAGCTACCTTTCGGAGAATTTGATCTCATCTTGGGAATGGATTGGCTTGTAAAGCATAGGGCTACTTTAGATTGTGCTGCAAAGCGAATGAGGCTAAAGACTGCAGAAGATGAGGAAATTATGGTGATAGGAGAACGTAGAGATTATTTGTCAAATGTGGTGTCGGCATTAAGAGCTGAGAAGTGGATTCGTAAAGGATGTGCGGCTTATTTGGCATTCATAGGACAAGTAGAAACTAAGGAACTAACTGTGGATCAAGTTAGAACCATTAAGGATTTTCAAGATGTTTTTCCGGAAGAGCTTCCAGGGCTACCTCTGAATCGAGAGGTTGAGTTTGGGATCGACTTGTTGCCTGGTACGGCACCAGTGTCTATTGCACCGTATAGGATGGCACCAAAGGAGTTAGTGGAGTTGAAAGTGCAGATTCAAGAACTGTTGGATAGAGGCTTCATTAGGCCAAGTGTGTCTCCGTGGGGAGCACCAGTGCTATTCGTAAAGAAGAAAGATGGGTCAATGCGAATGTGCATTGATTTTCGGCAGTTGAACAAACTGACGTTTAAGAATAAGTACCCGTTGCCAAGAATCGATGATCTATTCGACTAGCTTAGAGGAGGTTCAGTATTTTCCAAGATTGACCTTCGATCTGGGTACCATCAGTTAAGGGTAAAAGAGGTGGATATACACAAGACAGCATTCAGAACTCGTTATGGTCACTATGAATTCTTGGTTATGCCATTTGGGCTGACCAATGCACCTGCAGCATTTATGGATCTGATGAATCGAGTGTTCCAGCCATACTTGGATTGATTCGTGGTCGTCTTTATCGACGATATTTTGGTTTATTCTGAATCCGAGGAGAAACATGATGAACATCTCCGTATCTTGCTGCAAGTGTTAAGGGAAAAAGAGCTTTATGCGAAATTCAGTAAGTGTGAGTTCTGGTTGAGGGAGGTAACCTTCTTGGGTCATATTGTATCTGCTGAGGGGATTAAGGTAGACCCTCGAAAGATTGAAGCAATTCTGGAGTGGAAACCACCGAGGTCAGTGGCAGAAATTCGAAGTTTTCTGGGTTTAGCTGGATACTATAGAAGGTTTGTAGAAGGATTTTCTGTGATGGCAGCGCCATTGACAAAACTCGTAAGGAAGGGAGTGCCATTTATTTGGACCGAGCTACAGCAAGAAGCTTTTGAGAAACCAAAAAAGGTTCTGACCGAGGCACCTGTACTGATCCAACCAGAGTCTGGAAAAGATTTTACCGTGTACAGTGATGCATCACATATTGGGTTGGGCTGTGTGTTGATGCAAGAGGGTAAAGTGGTTGCTTATGCATCGCGACAGCTTAAACCTCATGAAGTGAACTACCCTACCCATGATCTGGAGTTGGCAGCAGTAATCTTCGCACTTAAGATCTGGCGACATTATCTGTATGGAGAAAGGTGTATTATATACACAGACCATAAGAGTCTTAAGTACTTGTTGACTCAGAAGGAGCTGAATCTTAGGCAACAGAGATGGATTGAGTTGCTTAAGGATTATGATTGTGCGATTGAGTATCATCCAAGCAAAGCTAATGTGGTGGCCGATGCCCTAAGTCGTAGAACTGTATCTGATCTGAGAGCTATGTTTGCTCGTTTGAGTCTGTATGATGATGGTAGTCTGTTAGCAGAATTGCAAGTAAGATCGACCTGGGTGGATGAGATTAAGGAAAAGCAGTCGAAGGATGAGTCGCTGGTTTCTCGATTTCAGCAGGTTAAGGATGGGAGTACTTCTGAGTTTGGACTTAACAGTGAGGGTGTTTTATGTTTCCACGGTAGAATCTGTATGCCTAAGGATTCCAATTTGAGGCAAGCAATTCTGAATGAAGCACATAAAGGACTGTGTGCTATGCATCCTGGAGGTAATAAGATGTATCATGACTTAAAAGAGTTGTATTGGTGGCCTGGACTGAAGCGAGAGGTAACAGAGTTTGTGGGGAAATGTCTGACTTGTCAGCAAGTGAAAGCTGAACATCAGTTACCTTCTAGACTTCTGCAACCAGTAAAGGTACCACTTTGGAAGTGGGAGAGGGTGACCATGGATTTTGTGAGTGGATTGCCCTTAACGCCGTCAAAGAAGGACTTGATTTGGGTGATTGTGGACAGGTTGACTAAATCTGCTCATTTCATCCCTGCACGTACTGATTATTCGCTTCAGAAGTTAGCCAAGTTGTATGTAGCAGAGATTGTGCGACTGCATAGGGTGCCAGTGTCTATTATCTCTGATCGAGATCCTAGATTCACATCTCAGTTCTGGCAAAAGTTGCATGAGGCGTTGGGAACGCGACTGAACTTTAGCACGGCTTTTCATCCTCAGACTGATGGTCAGTCAGAAAGGGTTATTCAGATTCTGGAAGATATGTTGAGAGGATGTGTTATCGATTTTCGAGGCAGTTGGGAGGATTATTTACCGTTGGCAGAGTTTGCGTATAATAACAGTTATCAGGCTAGTATCCGTATGGCACCTTATGAGGCACTGTATGGGCGTAAGTGTCGTTCACCTAGTTGTCGGACCAAATTGGGCGAGCGGCAAGTTCTTGGACCTGAGTTGGTAGCAGAGACTGAAGAGAAGGTCAAAATAATAAGGGATCGGTTAAAAGAGGCATCTGATCGATAGAAGTCTTATGCGGATTTGAAGCGTAAGGAGATTGAGTACTTAGTGGGTGACATGGTCTTCTTGAAAGTTTCGCCTTGGAAGAAGATACAAAGATTTGGTAAGAAAGGCAAGCTAAGTCCGCGGTTTATTGGGCCTTATCGGGTCCTTAAACGAATAGGTCCGGTGGCGTATCAGTTGGAATTACCTCCAGAGTTAAATAGAATCCATGATGTGTTTCACGTATCCATGCTAAGACGATATCGTTTTGACCCTACTCATATTCTACCAGTTGCAGAAGTGGAAGTACAGCCTGATTTGACTTTTGAGGAAGAGCCTGTGCAGATTCTTGATTGAGACGTAAAGGTTCTAAGAAGAAAATCAGTCCCATTGGTAAAGGTACTTTGGCATAATCATGGCAGAGAGGAAGCCACTTGGGAACCTGAGGAGGCAATACGTCAGCAATATCCCCATTTGTTTGGATAAGGTAAATTTCGAGGATGAAATTTCTTTAAGGAGGATAGAGTTGTAACGCCCTAATTTTTGGGTTTTTATTAGATTGCTCTTTATCTGATAAAATGTTTAAATTCTAGTACTTGGTTGTGTAATACAAGTTTGGAGCGTGGTAATGGGCCTAAGGAAGGCCCATGTGTTGGTTGGAAGCTCGGTAAAATTTTGTATTTTTGACTAAGGAGATAGGGGTCTCTTGAAGATAGGTGTTATAAGAAAATATCGGTGAAATAAGACACAAATTGTTCAGTGGTAAAGTGGCAAGGGAGGCGCCACTAAGCTCCTTAAAAAGTGGCGCCTAAGTGAGCTTAGAGGTCAAGGGTTCAAGCTCCAGAGGTTGCAAGATGGCGTTTTATTTTTATGCAGGAAGCAAGTAAGAATTTGAAGCACAGTTAAACTCTGCTTAGGGAGATTGAATCGGTCAAGGGAGCAAATCGTGGAGGAGGTTGAGAAACAAATCAAGGAGCCTTTGAATTTTGAATGGAAGTGGCCGGCCAAGGGACTCTTGATGGTGTAATTTCGGTCATATGCTTAGGTGAACATTTTCGGCAATTAGGGTGCTAGATGTGCCGATTTTGTTAAGGTTCCTTTTGAAGTATCTTTTGCCGATTTCTCTAGGTTAGTAAGCTCCCTTCTTTTGTTGATTTTACGTAGCATATTAGGTTCTCTTTTTACCACTTTGTCCCTCCTATCAAAATTAGTAGTCGAACTCTACCCCACCCTTGGTTGCCGAATCTTCATTTGACTAAAGCATCTCTTTTCGTTTTCTTTCCCATCTCATTTTCTTTCTTCTCTTCTTCTCAGACCATAAACCAACTCCATACCATCGTTTCCTAGTGTAGCTGAATCCATCTTCTCCTATCAACCCTATCTTTCCTTCTCATCTTGCAACCATTGCCGACTTCTCTTGAGACCAAAAGCCAGTAAAATCGAATTCTCTTGCTTGACCGAAACTCTCATTGTGCTTGGCCAAATTCTCTTTAGTCTCAATTCTTTCTTTTCTTTTTACTTAGATCGTGATTAAGAGGGCGTTTAGAGACACTTCTTGAACCGTCTAGCATTTTGGTAAGTACTCAGAAATTTTGTTGGTTCATGTGGTTAAGATATGAAAAGCCGAAACCCCTTATGGGGAGGCTAACGTTAGTGACTAAAGGCTTGTTGGCCGCTTTCTTTTGGTTTGTTTGCGTTAGTGTGATCAAGAGGTTGTGCAACTAGGGACTCGGAAGGCTAAACGCTGCTGGACATTAGGATCTAATCCACTTTCGACAAGAAGGTAAAGGCTTTTAAGGACTTAGGCCATGTTGGCCGATTTTGGTTGGGAGATTATGGCTTATTGGTTACTGAGTTTTAGGTTAACGCAATAGTGTGCAATTATAGGTTATTCGCTCGTGGGTTCTTCAAGCACTTTGACAACTAACAGGTGTGTAACTAATCCCAACTATTCGACTAAAGTGGTAAAAGCCGGAAAGGGCGTAACGTTACCGACATCTAGTGTAAGTGACTGAAAACGCATTCGTATGATATTTGAGAGTAACCATTTACTCTATTGGGCTTAACTATGAATTCAGTGTCAGAGGAATTGCAGAAGGTGCAATTCCGAACGTTTTGGTAAGTTGGGCTTCAACGGGCCAAAGATGGACCCAATGGGCTTCCGAGCCCAAATCGGTAAAATGACTATTATAGGCTTTCTGGTGACATGGTTAATAAAAACATGGTTAATTTGGTAAACTAAACCTAAAAATTAGACTTAACAGGTTTGAGATGATAATGGACTTAGTAAGGCCCTTTAGGGGTTTTAAGTTAAAAAGGGTAAAACTGGAAATTTGGCTTAAATGGACTTTCGTGGTAATTTATGGACTAATAATTAATCGAACGTGCATAAAAACTCTAAAAATATGATAAAGGACTAGAATACCCCTGAATATGAAAAATTACCAAAATATCCCTAGGTGTAAAAAGACTATTATACCCCTAGGGTCAATTCTGTATGAAATGTATGATTTTATGTATCTGCATGAGTTACCATTTAATGTGAACATATCTGATGCATGAGATGCTATAAGTGTTGCATGCTAGTATGTATATATCTATTGCATGGGGTATGGGTTTATGATGGAGGAAGCGTTCTGGCAGCCTCGCTACAATCTGGTGGCCTCGCCACATATATATCTATTCTGGCAGCCTCGCTGCAATCTGGTGGCTTCGCCACATATATACATCTGTTCTGGTGGCCTCGCCACAATATTTGTATCTGGTGACCTCGTCACAATATCTGGCAGCCTCGCTGCAAATTATATCTAGCAGCTTCGCTGCAAATATCTGTGGTGTGTAGCGGTTGGGTGGGTCGAGTAGTCTCCCTACATGGTGTAAGGCTGGTACAGGGGTGTTATGGATGGATTTGGGTTAGGTTTCTGTTTGCATATTATATCTGATCTGTATCTATTATGGGCCTATGGGCTTAACCTGATTTCTGTAATGGGCCAAGGCCCAATTAATCTGATTCTGAGGCTTGATCTATTTTGGCCTATGGTTGAGATAACGTTGCACACTGAGTTGTCAAACTCACCCCCTTTTTATTTCATCTCTGCAGGTAACCCTCAACCATAGTGGGCTTAGAGCTACGAGGGATTCGGAGTGGCCACAACATTTGCAAGTTCGAGTTTTCATATTATTTTTAGGAATATTATTTTGCTATTATTTTTGGGTTTTAATTGTAATAAGGCCGCTGTTTAAATTTTCTTTATGGGTTTTTTTTCTTTGACGGTTTAAATCGTATTTGGTCGAAACTGCTAGTATAGGCTGCGCGGGTTTTTAAATTCTTAAGAACGTTTTCACAACTCAACAAGTTTAAAATTTGGACAATTCTATAGAGTAACAAACTGACTTTTTCACAAGCTTACTGCTTTACTGAAAATCACACTTAAATCACAACAGAAAAAAGGCCGTAAACTTAGTTTTAGGTTCATGTGACACACCAGATCTGGTCATAACATCTAGGCCGAGTTTGGGGTGTTACATTTAGTGGTATCAGAGCCAAGTTGCAACAACTCGGCTGTGGAACGGGTCTAAAAATGGAAGTTTTCAAACAATCAAAACAAAGATTTTCAAAAAATCATGTTTTTAACATTGTTTTCAAAATTAATTGGAACTTGTTTTGATGAACTTCTTTCGTATATAAATGATTTATTTTCAAAGAATAAATTAAGTTTTCCTATGTAATCTTTCTAAAGAGTGGCACACCGAATCTCCGGCCCAAGCCTGTAAGTTTTCTGAACTTTTCTGGTTAATTTTGAATTTCTAATTATATGCCTGACTAAGACCCTATTATGATACTTTAGCTAGGGTATTACTGAAACTATAGAGACTGATAGGTGGACTGAGACTGTAGCTAGGTTACCGTGGAAGAAGATAACCTCTAAAATGCTACTTATTCATAAGACATCTGTAATAAACACTAAAATATTAATCACTAATTATATTTGGTGTCATGTATGTTTAATGTGTTACTTAGTCCATGAAAAGCCATAGAAAGATGAATTTTGTTATAAAATAGAATTTTTCAGCAACAATGATGTGAGTTTAAAAAATCACTAAAAATAGTAGAGACAAGATTAGGTGGTAAATAAAATATGAAATTGAAGCTTATTGTGTATATTTTCATATGGAAGAAACGAAATAGGTAAAAGAGTTGTATTTTATGAGATAATTTGGTTTTAGTGGAACAATGTCAAAGCAATTTCTAAATCCCCTGTTCTGACTTTAGAAATTCGTTAAAAATTGTACAAAAATAATTAGGAGTCATACTATACATGTACAGATTTCTTATTGAGTCTAGTTTTAGGAGAAATAAACAGAGTAGTCATTTGAATTTTGTATAGATAGAAAAGTGATTTGTAGTGAATAGAGGTCAGAGCAGTCAAACACTAAAACAGGGGAAACTTTAACTAATAAACTGTACTAATTGGCCCATCCAAAAATTCTAGAAAAATATTAATAGATATATACATGAATATAGTTTAAGGGAAAATTTATGGATATTAATTTCAAGTTTCGTAACTTGAGAATTGATTTTTTTAGCGACTATGACGCAGATGGACAGATTATCACAAATGCTGAAATAAATGGTTTAAAATCGTTTAAGTGATAAATTAAGTTTAGTAACACCTCAAGCTCGACTCCGGTGACGGTCTTGGGTAAGATGGTGTTACATTTGGTGGTATCAGAGTAGGTTTAGTCGGTTCTCAGACTAATGTGTTGTGTGACAGCCCTATTTAGACTTTAGCTGGGAAGTGGTTTCGGGACCACCAAACCAATTCAGAAAAATAATCAAATGTTAATTTCCGTGTTCTTGTTTTGTGAAGTATATCATGTGAAAGCCTCGTGTCTTAATTTTGCTATTTGAGTTATAAATTAACCTAACGGGATCTTATTGAATAAAAGAAAAATGTGGGGGTTGAATTTCAATGCCGAATGAGACATAATTATTAAGGTTGGAGGGTTTATGAAACAAATAAACCAAGGGATATATGCATGGACCATTCAGCCATGGGATAGTGGGAAGGTTATAATTTTATGATGTCTATTTTGGTAAATTGATAAATGAACTCATGCATGATAGGAAATTAAACAAATAAACTTCATTTTTGTCTTTCTTTGGCCGAAACAAAAGAGTAAGAGAATAGAAAGAAATTGTGAGCATTCGGCTATGGTGTTTCATGATCTTTAAAGGTTAGTAATGTATTTCTTAGTAAATTTATTTTAAAATGTGATTCTTGAGTTCATATTGTAGCCAACCCACGATGTTGAATTTTGGATTGATGAGCATTACCACATTCGGCAACTTGAGAAAAATGTGATAGTAAAATTGAATGATCAATGTGGGGTGTGAGTTGATATAATCTTCTGTTTGATGTATGAATTGGATTGTGGTAGTAAGAAAACTAAGTAGTCACTACTTGTGACATTCGGCTTCTTTGAATTAAATGAGGAACATGTGCTTGGATTTGAAAACATTAGCTAAATTTCTAATATGTGCTTATAGGATGACTGAATATGGGATTTGAATTTAGTATGGTTAGAATCGGCTAGTGTAATGGGGTTTTATGCATAGTTGATGAATTTTTTTAAAAAGAGAAGTTACTAAGTATAATTTTGTTAAAAATCAATGGACTAGAGAATGATAGGTCTAATTGTGGAATCATGCTTTTGTGTGGCTTAAATTGTTTATTTACTTTTAACTATGTCCTTGGGGGAAAGAATGAATTGATGATAGTTGATTTGGGGAAATTAACTTTGCCGTGTTCTTGCTAATAAAATGACAATTGATTAATGTAGTCCTAGTGAGCCGAATGGAAGCTAAGAAAATTTAGTCTATAGGTGAGCTTTAGCGGTGGTCAAAACATGTGTAATAGTCGATTTTGGATTAAGAAAATATAGATGAATGTATGGCTTTGAATATTAAGTTTACTAAAAGACGACATGAAGTTACCAAAGTGGTCGTATATGTTTGAGCTTTGTTCGAATGTGAGTTATTCATGATAACGATTGTGTTAGGCTTAATGAGTTTGGTTAAAAGGGTATATTCTTGAGTAAATTAATGGTTTAGATATGACTTGTAGTGAAATTGTGTTTGGCCGAATGTATTTCATAGGATATATGCATGTGTGTTCTTTGTTTTGAATGAAAGTGTATTAATCAAGTGAAATGTATGAGTGTTTAATAAAAAATTGAATTGTTTAATCTAGCTCAAGAGCATAGAGGGGCAATATCAGATAAGGGGAAAGCTAAAGTCACGGAATAGCTAAACCGTAACTATTCAGAAAAAGTTCGAGGTAAGTTTTGAGTAATGAAACCTAACATATGACTTGATAAAACATGATATACTTATATATATATACATGTAGTTAATGGATTTTGGCCTATGGACGTTGTTGAATATCGTTGATGCAAAGTGATTGGTGAATATGGCAAATAGCCGAAAGATTCTTAGAAATGTAAGCTATGATAATTGACTTGATATGTGATCCATGTATGTGTCTATAGATCGAATATTAAATGGAATTATTACGTTATGTGTTAATATGTGAATGAGGTAAGTAATTTCAATTGTAATAGATTTTGTGAAATGTATACCTGATGGTTACGTATGCATAAAGGTTCAATGAGCTAAATCCAGGCCAAATCCCGAAGGGCATTCGTGCTAGTGTTATATTCGGGCCAAATCCCGAAGGGCATTCGTGCTAGTGTTATATCTAGGCCAAGTCCTGAGGGGCATTCGTTGCCGGTGTTATATCCGGGCTAAGTCCCGAAGGGCCGTACTGCTAGTGTTTTAACCGGGCTAAGCCCGAAGGCATTCATGCTGGAAATACCCAATTTATATTGTAATAACCTTAAACAAATGTGCTCATCACCCTAAGTTTGTCAGGTGTGTACCTCGTACTCATTGTGAAATTGATTCGTTTTAGATTATGAATACATTTGGATAGTGATGCATTGGCTAATGTTTAAGATTACATGAAAGTCTAAGACTTACTTATGATGTGTGAATTTCAATCCAAGTGGAATTATATGAAGATAGATCTTTAGTATACGAGCATATTAGATTAAAGTGTGAGGCTACATGAATATGTGAGCATGTGTATAAGCTTAAGTTTAGCATTGTAATTGCAATGTATGCTTTCGGTCAAAGGAGAATTTAGATGGATAAAATGAAATTATCTATATGATATGAATTGATGTTTAAAAGAAGTGAAAATGTCATGGATGAAAGATAGTAGTATTTTAGTCATGGTTATATTCGGCCAAAGTAAAGAGGTTTTGCATTAATAGAACTATGCTTTAACTTCAAATGAGTTCATTGCTTAAAACTTACTAAGCAAAGAAATGCTTACTCTGTTGCCTAAATTTTCTATTTTATAGATCTCGTTCGTTAGCTACGGTTTCGGGAATCACAAGATCGAAGTCGTCCACACTATCAAAGCTCTTTCGATACTTAGTAACTAAACTTTGAATATGGCATGTATAGGCTTGACGTTTGATGATAATTAAGTATTGTTTTGATGATGTATATATATATATAGCCATGCGAAGATGGCTTGCTATGTTATCTTTTATTTGAATATGGATTTTAAGCTTGATAATTTTGGTTGTAGATGAATGTGAAAGCTATGTGCATTCGGTTGTAAATGCTTGATATATATATATATATAGTGCATTTTGAGGTTTATGTAAGGAAAGCATGTATGGGTTGAATCTGATCAAGAATGTTTAAATGTGGAAAGTTTGGAATGAGTGTGTGCATGCGGTAAGTGTGTATGAATTGAATGGTGCATATTAGAAACTATAATTTTGAACTTGATAATATGGATATGAAGTATGAATAGAACCGAATGGACTATAGGTTGCATAGATGATTTTATTCATGAGAACATTTGGTACTTGGTTGATGATATTTGGCATTTCTTATTTCAATAAATGACATGAATGAATGAGATGTTACATGGTGCAAGATGTATTTGATGTATGATTGAAAAATGCTTGAAACGTTTTGTGATTTGATGTACCTATTGAATGAAATTGTGTATATATGCATATCCGGTTCTAATACATAGGTTGTGCATTTGGCTTAGGATTAATAACATTACCATATGATTAGTAACTTTTATTTAACATGTATAATCGGCTAAATGTGAATTTGTCATGCATGCTCATATGTTTTAAACTATTAAGTACTTGAAATCATATGGAGTAGACATACATATGAACTTATACTGTACAATTGAATTTGTTATATTTATATGCTTAGGCTATTATCCACAAAGGTACAAATATGAATTATGCAAATAGAGTATAGAAAAAAATTTTAGTATTTGTTTGGTAATGCCTCATAATCCCTCCGGCGACGGATACAGGATTAGGGGTGTTACATGTTGAATGTACAAGTTTTGCTATACATGCCATATATATACATTGTGATAGTGTGACGACTTCTGACCTTTTAAGTGATTTTTTTATAGTAAATGGATCTCGATCCAGCTGTGGCTGATGATGTAGAGAGTAATGCACCAGCTCCGGCTGAAGGGGCGGTGCCGACTGAAAACCCACCTCCTACTGTTGGTTAAAGAGGAGGAGAAAAGGCTCGGGAAGCCTTTCTCCAGATGATGAGTGCTTGGTATACTGAGTTCGTTCGTATGAACCCGAATGCACAACCTCCCCCACCTCCCCCGATTCCTCAACTTGTACCCCCGATGCCTCAAGGTATGGATCTAATGAAATTACATAGAACTCTAGTTGACAGAATTCACAAGCAAGGGGCTTAAGAATTCAGGGCAAATGTTGATGACGATGCTGAGAAAGTAGAGTTTTGGCTTGAGAATTCTATTCGGGTATTTGAAGAATTGTCTTGCACACCTGAAGAATGCTTGAAATATGCTATATCTTTGTTGAGGGATTCAGCCTATTATTGGTGGAAGACATTGGTTTCTGTGGTACCGAAAGAGAAGGTGACTTGGGAGTTCTTTCAAGAAGAATTTCGGAAGAAGTACATCAGTGAAAGATTTATTGATCAGAAGCATAAGGAGTTTCTTGAATTGAAACAAGGCAACATAACAGTTACCGTATACGAAAGGGAGTTCGTTCGGTTGAGTAAGTACGCTCGAGAATGTGTTCCTTCAAAGGCTAAAATGTGTAGACGATTTGAAGATGGACTTAATGAAGACATAAAAGTATTTGTTGGAATTCTTGAATTAAAAGAAATGGTAGTACTTGTTGATCGGGCTTGTAAGGCTAAAGAACTACTTAAAGAGAAGAAAAAGATAGAGGCCGAGACTCGAAAATGGAAGAAAAGACCGATGAGCAGTTCATTCTCACAGCAATCAGGAAAATCTAGAAATATGAATCCTCATTCTCGAGTTTCGACTGGACAATCATATGGAAATTCTAAGAAGCAAAATGTGAGTTCTAAGTCTCAAACTACTTCTGTGGCTAGTGTGGGAAACTCGAGATTTGTTAAGCCCGAGTGCCAGCGGTGTGGCAGAATTCATTTTGGTCCATGTAGAGCAAATGAATGTTTTCGATGTGGTTCTTCGGATCATTTTATTAGAGACTGCCCAGAGAAAATTGAAAAAGAAAAATTTTAGAGTGCAAAAACTAGTGGTGCAGACTCGAGAGGAAGGTATTCGAGAAAAGCTGGGAATGAAGCAAGCAGTAAGAATATAGTTAGAGATTCAGCAGGTAAACCTGAAGCAAGAGCTCTAGCTAGAGCTTATGCCATAAAAGCAGATGAAGATGCTTCCTCACCCGACGTGATTACTAGTATATTTTCTCTTTATGATGTTAATATTACTGCTTTGATTGATCCCGGTTCTACTCATTCATATGTGTGCATGAAATTGGTGTCTAGTATGAATATACTTGTTGAGAACACAGAATTTATGATTAAAGTGTCAAACCCGTTAGGCAAATGTGTCATAGTTGATAAAGTATGCAAGAAATATCCTTTAATGATTCGGGGTTATTATTTTCTGGCCGACTTGATGTTGTTGCCGTTTGATGAATTTGATGTTATCTTGGGTATGGATTGGTTGACATTGCATGATGCTATAGTAAATTGCAAACAAAAAGTTATTGAATTAAAGTGTGAAAATGGTGAAATTCTGCGGGTTGAACCAGACAAATCAGAGGCATTATCTAGTGTGATTTCTTCGATGTCGGCTCAGAGATATTTGAGAAAGGGTTATGACGCTTATTTGGTGTATGTGTTGAATACAAAAGAAATTGAAAAGAAAGTTGAATCAGTGCCAATTGTGTGTGAGTTTGCAGATGTATTCCCAGAGGAGTTGCCGGGTTTGCCTCCAGTCAGAGAAATAGAATTTGGTATTGAGCTGATACCAGGAACAGCTCCGATCTCGATTGCTTCGTATAGAATGGCACCAGCAGAGTTGAAAGAATTAAAGTCGCAGTTACAAGAGTTGACTGACAAAGGCTTTGTGAGACCGAGTTTTTCACCTTGAGGTGCTCCTATATTATTTGTGAAAAAAGAAGGATGGTTCTATGAGATTGTGTATAGACTATCAGTAATTAAATAAGGTGACAATCAAGAACAAGTATCTGTTGCCGAGAATTGATGATTTGTTTGATCAGTTAAAAGGAGCGACATGGTTTTCAAAGATTGACTTGAGGTCTGGATACTACCAGCTGCGAGTAAAAGAGTCAGATGTGCCTAAAACTGCTTTTAGAACAAGATATGGTCATTATGAATTTTTAGTTATGCCATTCGGGTTAACAAATGCTCCTGCTGTGTTTATAGATTTGATGAATCGAATATTTCAACCATACTTGGACAAATTTGTTGTAGTATTTATAGATGATATCCTGATTTATTCAAAAGATGAGACAGAGCATGCCGAGCACTTGAGGATAGTTTTGCAAACTTTGAGAGATAAACAGTTGTATGCCAAGTTTAGTAAGAGTGAATTCTGGCTTCGAGAAGTGGGATTTTTAGGTCATATTGTTTCAGGTGATGGTATACGGGTTGATCCCAGTAAAATTTCGGCTATTGTTGATTGGAAACCACTGAAGAATGTAACTGAAGTTAGAAGTTTCTTGGGGCTAGCGGGATATTATTGGCGATTTGTGAATGGATTTTCTATAATTGCTGCTCCTATTACCAGACTACTTCGAAAGGATGTCAAATTTGAGTGGACAGAAGAGTGTCAACAGAGTTTTGAGAAATTGAAAAAGTTATTGACTGAAGCACCAGTGTTGGTACAACCTGAATCAGGTAAAGAATTTGTGGTGTATAGTGATGCTTCTCGAAATGGTTTGGGATGTGTACTTATGCAAGAAGGAAAGGTTGTGGCTTATGCTTCAAGGCAGTTAAAATCTCACGAAAGGAATTATCCGACTCATGACCTGGAATTGGCTGCTATAGTGTTTGCTTTGAAGATTTGGCGACATTATCTGTATGGTGAAAAGTGCCGAGTATATATCGACCACAAAAGTCTTAAATACTTGATGTCACAAAAAGACTTGAATTCGAGACAACGGAGATGGTTAGAATTGTTGAAAGATTACAAGCTTGTGATTGATTACCATCCGGGAAAAACGAATGTGGTTGCCGATGCCTTGAGTAGAAAATTGTTGTTTGCTTTGAGAGCTATGAATACTCAGTTGATGGTGTCAGATGATGGTTCAATTCTAGTGGAATTGAGAGCAAGACTGATGTTGTTACAAGAGATTTGTGAAGCTCAGAAAAACGACAAAGAATTGCAAGCTAAAAGGAAGCAATGTGAGGTTGATACAGAATTTGATTTTCAGAATCGATTCTGATGGCTGCTTGATGCTTAAAGATCAGATTTATGTACCGAAGAATGAGGAATTAATTCAAAAGATTTTGCAGGAGGTACATAATGGTTGTTTGTCGGTTCATCCAGGCAGTACGAAAATGTATAATGACTTGAAGAAAATGTATTGCTGGAATAGAATGAAAAGAGATATATCGGAGTTTGTATCGAAATGCCTAATTTGTCAACAAGTGAAAGCTAAATACCAAGTGCCTTCGGGACTACTTCAGCCTATCATGGTTCCTGAATGGAAATGGGATCGAATTACTATGGATTTGGTATCAGGGTTGCCGTTGACTCCTGGAAAAAAGATGCCATATGGGTAATAGTTGACAAACTGACTAAATCAGCTTATTTTATTCCGGTACGGACTGATTATTCTCTGAATAAGTTGGCTGAATTGTATATCAGTGAGATTGTTAGACTTCACGGGGTACCTTTGTCAATCATTTCGGATAGAGATCCGAGATTTACCTCGCGGTTTTGGCAAAAGTTACAAGAGGCATTAAGTACGAAGTTAAATTTTAGCACTGCTTTCCATCCACAAACTGATGGACAATCAAAGAGAGTAATTCATATTCTTGAAGACATGCTCAGATGTTGTGTATTGGAATTTCAAGGTAGTTGGGAAAGATACTTACCATTGGTGGAATTTGTTTACAATAACAGTTATCAGACGAGCTTGAAGATGTCACTTATGAAGCATTGTACGGTCGCAAGTGTCGGACGCTGTTGTATTGGATTGAACTCAAAGAAAACCAGATTTATGGAGTTGATCTAATAAAAGAAACCGAAGACAAAGTGAAGGTGATTCGAGATTGTTTAAAAGCTGCTTCGGATAGACAGAAATCGTATGCGGATTTGAAACGAAAGTAAATCAAGTTTCAAGTTGGTGATAAGGTATTTTTAAAAGTGTCTCCATGGAAGAAAGTTCTTAGATTTGGACGGAAAGGCAAGTTGAGTCTGCGTTTTATCGGACCGTATGAAATAATTGAATGAATTGGACCGGTAGCCTATCGGTTAGCATTGCCATCTGAATTAGAGAAGATTCATGATGTGTTTCACGTATCTATGTTACGTCGGTATTGTTTAGATCCTTCACATGTAATTTCACCGATAGAAATTGAGCTACGACCGGATATGACTTCTGAAGAAGAACCAATTAAGATTTTAGCTCGGGAGGTCTAGCAACAAAGAAGTAAAAGTATTGCTCTCGTGAAAGTATTGTGCCAAAAGCACGGGGTAGAAGAGACCACATGGGAACCCGAGGAAACTATGAGGAATCAGTACCCACATCTGTTTACCGGTAAGATTTTCGAGGACGAAAATCCCTAAAGGGGGAGAGTTGCAATATCTCGAATTAGGGCCTAAGCAGAATAGTGGTTTCATGACCACAAATTCGAGATAGAAATAATTATTTTATAATTATTTTGAGGTTTATGATATGATTGCATGATTGTGTGAAAATTTTGTAAAGAAATTCTATGCATAAAGTGCTTAATTTGAAATTAGGGACTAAATAGAATAAGTTGCAAAACTTGCATTCTAGAAGCTTTTAGTATGAAATTACTTTGGAATATTAATTAGGAGGTCTTAAATAGCAATTTAACCAATTTCTAAAATTTTGGACAAAAATGGGCTTGTACAGGAAAATTTTCAAAGAAAGGCATTAAGGGTATTTTGGTCATTTGGTAATTAAAAGATTAAAAAAGGGAAAAAGGTGGCAAAATATGTCCATCTTCTTCATTAGCATGAAATTTCAAGGGTTCTCCATAGCTAGGGTTTGAAGCTTCCAAGACTCCATGGTAAGTGATTCCAAGCCCCGTTTTTAATGTTCTTTACGTTTTCGGAGTCCCGGTAACTTGATTTAGCTTATGCTAGCAATAATTCAACCTAGGGTTCATATTTGGAAAAATACCCATACGTGAAATTTGTTTATTTTGGTGTTTTATGATATAATATAAGGTTTTAAATTATGCTAGACAACTTGTGCTACTCGGTTTTAAGTGAAAATGGGTAAAACGGCTTAATCGGTAAAAATACCTATTGTTCATAAGTACATGTTATAGTGGGAATTTGAGGTTTCTGTTAGTAAATAAATGATCAGCATGTCCTAAAACATAAGAATTTGGGATAAAATTTAATTTCTGAGATTTGGGGCAAAAGTTGAGTCTGAGTTCGCTTATGGGCGGGTTACATGGTAGCTTGGCTACGTAAATTCCGTAGGCTATTGAGTTGTCTAGCTACGGATATGACACTTATGTATGTGAAATCCGTGTATACGAGTTATATTCTGATGAGTTCAACGGGTAGATTTTTAAATGAATAATGAGAATGCCTAAACGAAAGAGGTATGTTGGAAAGTATGGTGAAAGAGGAAGTTGGACTGGTAAGAGCTTAAATCTCGAGTTGAGAACTTGGTAAGACAAGAATGTGGTAAAATAGCAAGTATTCTTGTGTCATGAATGTTTTAATGATATTATGTAATTGGTGGTCATGTTGATTTGCATTGTTATGTTACTTGTTATTTACATGTGAATTTACTAAGCATTTATGCTTACTCCCTCCTTTTCATTCATTGTAGTTTTGACAAGCTAGCTTGGAAATAGGGAAGGGTCGAAGGAATGTTCACACTAGTCAGGAAAAATTGGTATAATGGCTTGTATTTTGAATATGGCATGTATAGCATTATAACCATTTTGTGTAAATAATCTTATGACATGGTGATGGCATGGCAAGGAAATGCTTGGAAATGATTAGCCATTGGAATGGCCAATCTAGATTATATTTGGTGTCATGTATGTTTAATGTGTTACTTAGTCCATGAAAAGCCATAGAAAGATGAATTTTGTTATAAAACAGAATTTTTCAGCAACAATGATGTGAGTTTGAAAAATCACTAAAAATAGTAGAGAAAAGATTAGGTGCTATTTAAAAAATAAGAAATTGGAGCTTATTGTGTCTATTTTCATATGGAAGAAACGAAACAAGTAAAAGAGTTGTATTTTATGAGATATTCGAGTTTTGGTGGAGCAGGGTCATAGCGATTTCTGAATCCCCTGTTCTGACTTTAGAAATTTGCTAAAAATTGTACAAAAATAATTAGGAGTCATAGTATATATGTATAGATTTCTTATTGAGTTTAGTTTCAGAAGATATAAACGGCATAGTCATTTGAATTTTGTATAGGGAGAAGTGATTCGTAGTGAACAGAGGTCAGAGCAGTCAAACAGTAAAACAGGGGAAATGTTAACTAATAAACTGTACTGATTGGCCCATCCAAAAATTCTAGAAAAAAATTAGTAGATAGATGTATGAATCTAGTTTCAGGGAAAATTTACAGATCTTAATTTCGACATTCGTAACTCGAGAATTGATTTTTTTAGCAACTGTGACGTAGATGGATAGATTATCACAAATATTGAAATAAATGGTTTAAAATCGTTTAAATGATAAATTAAGTTTAGTAACACCTCAAGCTCAACTACGGTGACGGTCTCGGGTAAGAGGGCGTTACAAAGAATAGATCAAAGGGGTTGGAAGAACAACAAAGAAATGAGAAGGATTCAGTTTTGAGAAGAGAACACTAGAGGGGGATTTACCAAGAAGTGTTTAAGAGAAAAGAGTGGTAGGGTTCGACTTCTTGAACAAATGCCAAGAGAGACTAACAATTTTGGGATTTCAGCTTTTAGAGAAATCGGCCAAAAAGGTTTTAGGGAGACGAATTCAATCAATGGAGAAAATTAGAAGAAGAAGAAGAAGAGAAGGGAGAAAAGAAAGAAGAGAGTAGGTTCGGCTCTTTAGTCAATCGGCCAAGAGGAGATTGAGAGTTTAGGGACTTTTGGTTTTTGGAGATAGAAAAGAAGAGGAGAAGAATTTTCGACACACTCCCTACTCACTAACCCGAATGCACAAAGTGTTCCCAAAACGTGAATTCCAAAATCCAAAAAGGAGAAATCGGCACCCACACTCCCTAATTTGCCGAAAATACACACCAATGGCTAGAAGCCCAATTTTTCCCTCCAACAATCCCACAATCGGCCAACTCTTGCTCGCCATTCAAATTCCTAAATTTTCTCCTTGATAATCTCCCCTTATCACTCCTCAATCTAATTCCATGAGCAGCTCAAACTCCTTCTCTCAGTATTCCACTCCAAATCCAACTCCTACCTTGTCCATGCAGCAAAATAAAATGAATACCTTGCTCACAAAGGGACTCGAACCTTAGCTCCCTCACATGCTACCACATGCCACCTCCTCAAGCTTTAAGTGGCGCCACCTTGCCACTTTACCAAAGGCTTCCTTGTGCCATAAAACCCAAACATTTATTTTAGAAGCCCACTCTGCTAAAGTCCACTCTCACATAAAGTACAAATTTAAAAATTCTGCCAGGCTTCAATCTTGAACCTAGGCCTCTTAAAGGTCCACTAATCACACTCAACACATTAATGCAACGCATCATACCATGCAAAACTAAATTCATGCAAAATTCGAAAAACCTAAAATTTGGGGCGCTACAAATTTAGGTCAAGATAGAGTGCAAAATCGAGGAGAATGAAAAATTACTAAAATGCCCTTGTATTTTGTCATTTCTGCAATTTAGCGAGGTAAGTTCATATGAACTGAATTTGTATAATGTTGCATAAATTGAATGTTAGTATGTGATTCTATTATCATTGAATCATTATATACATGTTATTATGCAATTTATCTTGTTAAGGAACGATGAAAATTCAAAGACGTACAACGATTATCGAGCTCCGTTGGAACCTTAGGAATATATAGGATACAAATGGCATGTCATTAGGGTTACGATGTTTTGGGTGCTAGTCTTGATGTCCTACCAGTGGCTAAGTTTTGGTATTAGTTGCAAATACTTGACAGTTTGTGTGAGCAGCACCATGTAGCTACATTCCAACTGATAGCTTGTGAAGCAGACCCAAGTTACCATGTTTCTGTAACACCCCAAACCTGGCCCAGACGTTATGGCCAAATCTAGTGTGTCACATGGATAATGAATTACACCTCATTCTTTAATTAATATGTTTAGGGTGACTTTGCCAAAAATCATTATTATGAGTTGTGAGAAGAAAAAAATAGCTTATTTAATTTATGAAAGTCCTATCCACTACTAGTTGGAGTTTATTTCTTTAAAAGATCTTATCTTATCATTAAGTGATCCATTTGTTGCGTGTGATATATTTTGAAAATGTTGATTAATTTTTGAATAAAAACATACACAGCCTAATTCTATCAATTTTAAACGAGTAATAATTAAATCAATAAACCCAGAAATGGAGTAATTAATGAGCGACCATATTACAGATTAAAACCCAAAAGAGAATAAATTAAGAAAATACTGAAATAAATAATTTTGAGAAAATGTAACCAAATGCAGTTCACGTGGCCACTCCGAATCCTTCCAGCTCCAAGTCCTCTAAGGTTGGGGCTCACTTGTATGGATGAAAAGAAAGGGGCGAGTTTGTGAAACTCAGTGTGTAAGCTAAACCCAACCAAAGTCCAGATCAGTTCAAGCTTAACTGGGCCTAAGCCCTATCCAGATACAGTATTAACTGGGCCTTCGCCCTATTCAGTAAATAGTAATTACTGGGCCTTAGGCCTATATAGAAATCAGTGTGGCCCTTAGGCCCATTACAGTAACAGAATAGTATTTATGCATGAATGCAAAGCCCAGCCCAATCCAGCCCTACACACCACCCTTACCAGCCCTACACACCATGTGGGGAATAACTCAACCCACCCAACCCTACACAACACAGTCTCAGCTTAGCTGCTTAATCAGATAACGTGGACAAGCCAGTAAACAGTAAAACGAGGCAAAGCCTCTAACAGTACACGTGGCATTGCCACTTAGCACTTCCTCCATCAAAACCCAACCCCATACAACAGTATATTATGACATTGAATACAGTAAGCAAATATATTTTAACATGCAAATCAGTCAACTTAACCCAATGGGTAAAATGGTCTTTTTGCACCTAGGGGTAAAACAATAATTTTCCACCCTTACGGGGTATTTTAGTAAATTTGCCAACTTTTAGGGTTCCATGCTCATTACAGTTTACTAATAGCCTAACGTCATTCAAGTAACTTATTTGGCCCATTTTATTAGAACAGAGTTATTGGCCCTAAAGCCCCTAATGGGCCCAACAGTGTCTACTAGCTACTTCGGCCCACTAGATCCGATTTTTACACCCGTTTTAATAGTTTTAGCAATTAGGCCACCAGAACATACTTACCGCCCATTTTCACCCATATGGGCCCGTAAGCCCATTGGGCCCAAACTTAGCCCTCCGAGGCCCAAAACCACCAACGTGCATGAAATCGCGCACACATCATTCTTACCATTTGTGATTACAGATTTTACCGATTCAAATCGACCCATGAGCGCTCGCACGCTCGCAAACCCTTAAAATACCAGAATTTCTGCATTTCGACCTTTCGACTTTTGTCGATCCAGTCTGCTAGTTGGTGTCGATTACACACCTATTTTGCGATATACTATGACGAGATTCCCCAAGCGATTAACCTACAATCGTTTGTAAACACTCTGTTAACGAAAAATTCAACGGAAACAATGAAATGAACATCTACCCTATTCGACCAACTCTATCTCAAACCCTTAATCACTTACCTCTGCCGATTCCTCTAGTAGATTTAGATTTAGTTTGCTCCAATGGTTCTAACCTTCAATACTCCTCGATTGATAGCCTCTACTCCGTGCTAGCACATAAGAAACAGAGAGAGAAGACTAATGTAAGTCATAGCCAAAATCGACAGTTGCCCTAATTTAGCTTTTCTTGAATCACAAGTTTACAAATGGAAGGGTTTTGAGTACTTACCAACGCTTTATTTGCCGAAGAAGAGTCCCCAAACCAACCTAATCCGGATTTATTGTAGATCTAATCAAAACACGAGAAGAAAAAGAAAAGATCTAAGTGTTTCGGCTCACTGAGTATGTCGATAAGGAGAAGGCTTTCAAGTTCTGGGATTTTAAACAATCAGCCAAAGAGAGAATATTTGCAAAATAAGTGAGAGGGTTCGGCTAAAAGTAATGCAACAGTAAACAAGAAATTAAGAAGTGAAGAATAATAGATTCGGCCAGGAAGAAAATTGACACAAACTTGGGTATCTCAGGATTTCAGGTTTTAAGATGTCGGCTACCTAAGGTTCCAATTAGATCAGCTCAATCAGTGAAACAAAGAAGAAATAAGAGAAGAAAGGAGTAGAAGAGAGAGGAGTTTGGTTTCCTTGCACAAATCGGCATAAGGAGAGGATGTATGGATCTTGTTTTCGGCTTTTAGATCATAAGAGAGGAGGGAAAGAAAGAACAAAGAATGAAACCCCTTGAGACTTACCTAATCGGCACTAAAACCTGACTCAAAACAAATCAAGAAAAAGAACCAAAGAGGGCATTCGGCACACTAAAGCTACACTTGCCGAAAATGAAAGTTCAACACCCAAAAGCCGAATTTGCTCCTCCAAGACCCCTACAATCAGCCAACACAACCTCCCATTCAAAATTCCTAAAATTTCTCCCCTTATCCCTCATTGATTCAATCCCATGAGCTCCTCAAACTCTTCTCAATAGAGTTTCACTTGGAGTCCACCACATGCCTTGCACATGTATTAAAAATAAAACATCAAGTTCGTTTTACCAAATGAACTGACTTCTTTCTTAATACTTTGACATCTCAGTCCAGAATTTCCACAGGTTCTTCTTCAAAAGTCAAGTTGGTTTTCACCTCAATTTCTTCCACTGGTACGACATGAGAAGGATCAGATCGATACCATCTTAGCATGGAGACATGAAAAATGTCATGAATTTGGTCTAACTCCGGCGGTAATTCCAGTCGGCAAGCTACCAGACCTACCTATTTAAGAACTCGATAAGGCCCGATAAACCACAGACTCAACTTGCCCTTCTTACCAAACCTTAATATCTTCTTCCAATACGAGACCTTTAAGAAGACCATATCCCCTACTGAGTACTCAATTTCCTTACGCTTTAAGTTTGCATAAGATTTCTGTCTATCAGATGCTTCTTTTAACTGATTCCTGATCAGCCTAACCTTATATTCAGTATCTGCTAGTAACTCTGGCCCAAGAACCTGATGTTCTCCCAACTTCATCCAACAAGTAGGCGTACTACACCTTCGTCCATACAATGCCTCATATGGAGCCATTCGAATACTCGTTTGATAGCTGTTGTTGTAAGAAAACTTCGCTAATGGCAAGTAATCCTCCCAACTACCTCGGAAGTCGATCACACAACCCCTTAACATGTCCTACAGGACTTGAATTACCCTTTCCGATTGCCCATTCATCTGGGGATGAAAAGTAGTGCTGAAATCCAACCGTGTACCCAACGCCTCATGCAACTTCTGCCAGAATCGAGATGTAAACCTAGGATCTCGATAAAAAATAATCGAAACTAGCACTCCATGAAGTCGCACTATTTCTGCCATATACAACTTAGCTAATTTCTGAAGTGAGTAGTCAGTTCGGACAGGTATGAAATGAGAAGATTTTGTTAACCCATCCACAATCACCAAAACTGAGTTTTTCTTTGTAAGTGTCAAAGGTAGCTCACTCACAAAGTCCATGGTTACCCTTTCCCACTTCCACAGTGGAATATTCAACGGTTGCAGAAGTCCAGAAGGCAGTTGATGCTCAGCCTTCACTTACTGGCATGTCAAACATTTCCCCACGAATTCCGTTACTTCACGCTTAAGTCCAGGCTACTAGTACAACTCTCGTAAATCCCGATACAACTTATTCCCTCCAGGATGCATGGCATAAGGTCCGCTATGAGCCTCTCTCAGAATTGACTGCCTCAAGTCAGAGTCCTACGAAATACAAACTCTTCCTCGAAAGCACAGAACTCCTTCACTATTCAATTCAAAATTCAAAGTCTCATCATTCCTAACTTTCTGAAATTGAGGAACTAGTGACTCATCCTCTAACTGCTTATCCTTAATCTGCTTAATCTAGGTTGGTCTCACTTGTAATTCTGCTAACAAGCTACCATCATCATATAGACTCAGACGAGCAAACATCGCTCTTAACTCAGTTACAGCTCTTTGACTCAGTGCATCAGCCACCACATTCGCTTTACCCAGGTGATACTCAATAGAACAGCCGTAATCCTTAAGCAACTCTATCCATCTTCGTTGCCTAAGGTTCATCTCCTTCTGAGTCAACAAATACTTGAGACTCTTATGGTCCGTATATATCATACACTTTTCTCCATACAAGTAGTGTCCCCAAATCTTTAATGCAAAAATAACTGCTGCCAACTCCAGATCATGCGTAGGGTAGTTCGCTTCGTGAGGCTTAAGTTGTCGCGATGCATAAGCGACCACCTTACCCTCTTGCATCAATACACAGCCCAAACCAATATGCAACGCATCACTGTACACGGTGAAATCATTCCAAAACTCCGGCTAAATCAATACTGACGCCTCAGTCAGAACTTTCTTTAACCTCTAGAAAGCCTCTTGCTGTTTCTCAGTCCACACAAACGGTACTCCTTTCCTCAGAAGTTTCGTTAACGGTGCAGCAATCAAAGCAAATCCTTCTACAAACCTTTTGTAGTACCCTGTCAAACCCAGAAAACACCAGATTTCTGATACAGATCTCGGGGGCTTCCACTCCAAAATCGCCTTAATTTTCTGAGGATCCACCTTAACCCTCTCAGCAGAAGCCACGTGACCTAAAAACGTCACCTCTCGCAACCAAAATTCACACTTGCTGAATTTTGCATACAGTTGCTTCTCCCTCAATACTTGCAGAACGATACGGAGATGCTCGTCATGCTTCTCCTTAGTTTTCAAATACACCAGAATATCGTCTATGAACACGACTACGAACCAATCCAAGTAAGGTTGGAATACCCAATTCATCAAATCCATGAAAGCCGCAGGTGCATTTGTCAATCCAAACGGCATCACCAGAAACTAGTAATGACCATACCTAGTTCTGAATGTTGTCTTTTGAATATCCACCTCTTTGACCCTTAACTAATGATATCTAGATCGAAGATCGATCTTGGGAAATACCGAAGCTCCTCTTGGCTGGTCAAATAGGTCATCAATCCTTGGCAGAGGGTACTTGTTCTTAATCGTCAGTTTGTTCAACTGGCGATAATCAATGCACATATGCATCGTCCCATCCTTCTTCTTCACGAACAATATCGGTGCTCCCCATGGAGACACACTTGGTCTAATAAAACCTCTGTCCAACAACTCTTGAATTTGTGCTTTCAACTCCACTAGCTTCTTTGTTGCCATCTTGTAAGGCACGATGGACACTAAAGCTGTTCCAAGCAACAAGTTGATCCCAAATTTGACTTCACGATTCGGAGGCAACCTAGGAAGCTTCTCAGGAAAGGCATCTTAAAACTCCTTGATGGTGCTAACCTCTCCTACAGTCACACCCTCAGCAACTGACTGACCCACATAAGCGAAATACGCCTCGCAACCCTTGCGAATCAGCTTCTCAGCTCTCAAGGCAGAAACAACATTGGACAAGTAATCCTTTCGCTCCCCTATAACCATCACCTCCTTATCCTCCACGGTCTTTAACACCATCCGTTTAGTAGCACAATCCAAAGTCGCCCTATGCTTAGCAAGCCAGTCCATTCCCAAGATGAGATCGAATTCTCCAAATGGTAGTTCCATTAACTCTGCAGAGAAAATCCTACCTTGAGTCTCTAAAGGCACATCTCTAAAGAGTTTGTCTACCCTAACCGAGTGACCCAGTGGACTTATCACAGTTACCCCACTCACAGTTTCCTCAGAGTGCACACCCAACGACCCAGATATATCACATGCAACATACGAATGGGTAGAACCAATATCTATCAAGGCAGTGTATGGCACGCTAGAAATAAAAAAATGTACTAGTTATGACGTGAGGTACGTCACCCTCCTCTCGGCGACGAGCAACATACACCAACACTGGCTAACGAGCTTCAGCATTTCTAGCATCCCTACCTGGTGCTCCACATTCACAACCATTTTCGTTGCCACCCCTACCTTGACCACAGCCTCTCGGCAGTTGTGGTTCACCTCGTACTGGTTGGGCAACCCTCTGCTCAGCAGCTTGCGTCTGAGCTAGCCTCTAAGGATAGTCCTTAACTCTATGCTCCTTGGATCCACACTGGAAACATGCCCCAATACGCTTCCAACGCTCACCCAGATGCACTCTACCATAATCCTCGCAAGCCTGCAGTCTAACCACATTCACTGGACCTGCTCGACCTGGTTCGTCCACTCTAGCCCTTTTTACATTTCTGTCTGTAGCACCCGAGGGTCCAGAATCCCTCTTGAATCGATTTTGGTCCTTCTCACGATTCTGTCATTCCATTCGTTTCACCTTCTCGGCTATCTTATCCTTTTCCACTAAAGTAGCAAAGTCGTGCTCCCTCTGCGAAGCAATCAACACCCTTAGCTCATCCCTGAGGCCATCCTCGAACTATATGCTACGTTCATACTCCGTAGCAACTATTCCACTAGTGTTCAGGCTCAACCTTAAGAACTCAGCCTCGTACTCAGCAATAAACTTACTACCCTGGGTCAGGTTCAGAAATTCCTTCCTTCAAGCATCCACATAGCTTACCCCGACGTACTTCCCTTTGAAGGCCATCTTAAACAGCTCCCAAGTTACTCGCTCAGCTGGGGTACTATTCTTCACAGTGATCCACCACTGGTAAGCCTCGTCTCGCAGCAGAGATACTACTCCCTTCAGCTTCTGCTCCACTCAGCAATCCAAATCGTCCATCATTCGCTCCGTGGCCTCGAACTAGTATTTGGGCACATTTGGGGCTACTCCAGATACGCCCCTGAAATTCTCTACTCTGTTAGCTTAGAGTTGCTCAAAAATAGACCCTCGATTCACAATTCTCGTACTTGCTCCAACGACCCTTTCCAGAACCCTTAACATCACTTGGGACAAAGCGTCGTCCCCTACAGCCTGATCATACGATCCAGTCTCAGTTACTGACGGTGCTGTGCCTCCTCAGCTGGCATATGTCCTGAATATGAAGACCCAGCTTGTACACTACCTCGGCTACGTCCACGGCCTCATCCACGAGCTGCCCTCGTACTCATATCATATTATCTGATTATGAATTTTATGAATTAGTTCAGTATTTCAGTGTTTATTACAAATGTGTTATGCACAGATAGTATTTCAGAGTTTTGATTTCACAGAATCGTAGCCTAATTCTATCAATTTTAAACGAGTAATAAATAAATAAATAAACCCAGAAATGGAGTAATTAATAAGCGGCCTTATTACAAGTTAAAACCTAAAAGAGAATAAATTAAGAAAATACTGAAATAAATAATTTTAAGAAAACGTAACCAAATGCAATTCACGTGGCCACTCCAAATCCCTCCAACTCCAAGTCCTCTAAGGTTGGGGCTCACCTGCATGGATGAAAAAAAAGGGACGAGTTTGTGAAACTCAGTGTGTAAGCTAAACCCAACCAGAGTCCAGATCAGTTCAAGCATAACTGGGCCTAAGCCTTATCCAGATACAGTATTAACTGGGCCTTAGCCCTATTCAGTAAACAGTAATTACTGGGCCTTAGCCCTATTCAGAAATCAGTGTGGCCCTTAGGCCCGTTACAGTAACAGAATAGTATTTATGCATGAATGCAAAGCCCAGCCCAATCCAGCCCTACACACCACCCGTACCAGCTGTACACACCATGTGGGGAATAACTCAACCCACCCAACCCTACACACCATAGTCGCAGCTTAGCTGCTTAATCAGATAACGTGGCCAAGCCACTAAACAATAAAACGAGGCAAAGCCTCTAACAGTACACGTGGCATTGCCACTTAGCACTTCCTCCATCAAAACCCATTCACATGCAACAGTATATTATGACATGGCATACAGTGAGCAAATATATTTTAACATGCAAAGCAATCAATTAAACCCTAGGGGTAAAATGGTCTTTCGCACCTAGGGGTAGAATAGTAATTTTCCATCCTTAGGGGGTATTTTAGTAAAGTTGCCAACTTTTAGGGTTCCATGCTCATTACAGTTTACTAATAGCCCTAACGTCATTTAAGTAACTTATTTGGCCCATTTTATTGAAACAGAGTTATTGGCCCTAAAGCCCCTAATGGGCCCAACAATGTCTACTAGCTACTTCGGCCCACTAGATCCAATTTTTACACCCATTTTAACAGTTTTAGCAATAGGCTACCAGAACATACTTACCGCCCATTTTCACCCATATGGGCCCGTAAGCCCATTGGGCCCAAATTTAGCCCTCTGAGGCCTAAAACCACCAACATCCACGAAATCGCGCACACATCATTCTTACCGTTTGCAATTACAGATTTTACAGATTCAACTGACCCACGAGCGCTTGCACGCTCGCAAGCCCTCAAAATGCCTGAATTTCGACATTTCGGCCTTTCAGCTTTTGCCGATCTAGTTTGCTAGTGGGTGTCGATTACACACCTATTTTGCTATATACTACGACGAGATTCCCCACGCGATTAACCTACAATCATTTGTAAACACTCTATTAACTAAAAATTCAACGGAAACAATGAAATCAACATCTACCCTATTCGGCCAACTCTATTTCAAACCCTTAATCACTTACCTCTGCCGATTCCTCAAGTTGATCTAGATCTAGTTTGCTCCAACGGTTCTAGCCTTCAATACTCCTCGATTGATAGCCTCTACTCCACAGTAGCACATAAGAAACTGAAAGAGAAGACTAATGTAAGTCATAGCCAAAATCGACAGTTGCCCTAAGGAATTAGGGGTTTTTGGCTTTTCTTGAATCACAAGTTTACAAATGGAGGGGTTTTCAGGACTTACCAACGCTTTATTTGCCAAAGAAGAGTCCCCAAACCAACCTAATCCAGATCTATTGTAGATCTAATCAAAACACAAGAAGAAAAAGAAAAGATCTAAGTGTTTTGATTCACTGAATATATCGACCAGGAGAAGGCTTTCAAGTTTTGAGATTTTAGAAAATCGGCCAAAGAGAGAATATTTGCAAAATCAGTGAGAGGGTTCGGCTAAAAGGAATGCAAGAGTAAACAAGACATCAAGAAGAGAAGAACAAGAGATTTAGCCAGGAAGAAAATCGACACAAACTTGAGTATCTTGGGATATCAGCTTTTAAGATGTCGGCTACCTAAGGTTCCAGTTGAATCGGCTCACTCAGTGAAACAAAGAAGAAAGAAGAGAAGAAAGGAGTAGAGTCGGCTTTTAGAAGAAAAAGTGAAGAAGAGAGAAGAGTTTGGTTTTCTTGCACAAATCAACACAAGGAGAGGATGTATCGATCTTGTTTTTGGATTTCAAATCATAAGAGAGGAGGGAAAGAAAGAACAAAGAATGAAACCCCTTGAGACTTACCTAATCGACACTAAAACCTGAGTCAAAACAAACCTCGAAAAAGAACCAAAGAGGGCATTTGGCACACTAAAGCTAAACTTGCTGAAAACGCAAGTTCAACACCCAAAAGCTGAATTTGCTCCTTCAAGACCGCTACAATCGGCCAACACAACCTCCTATTCAAAATTTCTAAAATTTCTCCCCTTATCCCTCCTTGATTCAATCCCATGAGCACCTCAAACTCTTCCCAACAGAGTTTCACTTGGAACCCACCACATGCGCAGCCTTATTCCAATTATTTAAAGTATAGTATAAATAAATAATTGAAAACCCAAATTAAAATAATTAAAACGGCCTTATTACAAACCCAAAACCAGAAGGTAAATAATTATAAATAAATAAGAAAATAAATAACTTAATTGAAAATCAGCAATGCAGACTACGTGGCCACTCTGAATCCTTCCTAGCTCCAAGTCCACCAGTCTAGGGCTCACCTGCATGGATGGAAGAAAAGGGGTGAGTTTGGAAACTCAGTGTGCAAAGAAAACCCATCCAGAGCCCAAATCAACTCAAGCTTACTGGGCCTAAGCCCTATCCTGTCTCAGTAATCACTAGGCTGAAGCCCTATTCAGTATTCAGTTACTAGGCCGTAGCCCTATTCAGATACAGTTCCACTGGGCCAAAGCCCTATTCAGTAAACAGTACAGCCCATAGGCCCATTACAGTAACAGAACAGAATAATGCATGTATGCAAAGCCCATCCTATGTCCATCCGCTACACTCCACTCGTACCAGCCCTACACACCATGTGCGGAATAACTCAACCCACCCAGCCCTACACTCCACAATTACAACATAGCTGCTCAGATAACGTGGCCAAGCCACTAACAGTAATACGAGGCAAAGCCCCTTTCAGTAAAATGAGGTAAAGCCCCTTTCAGTAAACGTGGCAATGCCACTTGCACTTCCTCCATCAATAAACCTAGTCCCATGCAACAGATAATCATGCCATGGCATACAGTGAACAGAAATAGCAAAACATGCATTTCAGTCAAATTTAGCTCTAGGGGTATAACGGTCATTTTGCACCTACGGGTAAAATAGTAATTTTCCACCCATAATGGGTATTTCAGTAATTATGCCAGTTTTTTAGGGTTTTATGCATGTTTCAGTGTCAATTAGCTATATTAGCCCATTTAGCCCAAATTTTATGAATGTCTTAACCGTTTTAACTTACAGTATGCCCGAATATACCTACCACGCATTTTCCACCCATATGGACTCGTAAGCCCATTGGGCCCAAATTCAGCCCATTGAGGCTCAAATTCACCAAGATGGATGAAATCACACACTTACCAACTTTACCGATTTCGGTTACAGAATCTTACCGCTTCCAACCGACCCACGAGTGCTTGTACGCTGCAAGCCCACGAAATGCCAAAATTTTGGCATTTTAGCTTTTCGGCTTTTACCGATTTAGTCTACTAAAGGGTGTTCGTTTACACACCTGATTTGTGACGAACGCTAACGAGATCTCCCACGGGTATCCTACAATCGGTTGAAACCATACTGTTAATTTATCATCTAACCGAGATTATCATTACTCTAATCCATATACAATCGGCAATCACCCATAAATCACTTGAA
This sequence comes from Gossypium stocksii, assembly GCA_020496765.1. Taxonomy (NCBI): domain Eukaryota; kingdom Viridiplantae; phylum Streptophyta; class Magnoliopsida; order Malvales; family Malvaceae; genus Gossypium; species Gossypium stocksii. The sequence continues at coordinate 58,441,305 of CM035630.1, forward strand.
TACTTACCTTTTGCCGAGAACAGTGACTAGATCTAAATCTAGTCCCTCCAACAGCCCTAGCCTTTCACTGCTCCTTGATCTTCAATCCACACTACACATAACAAATCGATGATAACCAACGTAATACTCACTTACCACATTCGACCAAAATAAGGCATTATTAACGACTTACCTTGTCGATCTTTAACTACTAGATCTAGATCTAGACTGCCTTGAAACGGTTGATCTTACTAGCCTCCAAATAGATCTTGATCGCTAGCCCTCAATCTGCACTAACACATAATAAACCGAATGAAAATACTAACTTAAATATTGACCAAAATCAATAGCCTCCCTAAAGCGTTTAGGGACTTTCGGCTTTTCTTAAATCCAAAAAAGTAGCGCATGAGAAGGAGTTCCGATTACTTACCACGATAATGGATCCACCAGGTCTAAAGATCCAATTCTCGATTTACTACGAATACGAAGGTTTTGACTCCTTACACCAAACGACACTAGGGGATGATATGTGCTTTGGGATTTCGGCTTTTTATGAAAGAAATTGCAACAAGGGGAAGAGTTTTGGTTAAGAGGCAATCGGCAATCCGAGTTTTAGATTTCGATTCTTATGAAATCGACTAAGAACATGAAAAACACCCTAAACCAACAAAGAAGAAAACAACTCATAAAGGCTAAAATTTTAAGAGCCATTCGGCACTTAATTGCCTATAGCCGAATGAGTCCTATTTCGGCACAAAAAGTCCTTCCCAAATTCAAATTCTTCTAGATTTTAGACAATAGCAAAGTTTAAATCCTATCCAAAACCTTCCCACCGATTAGCAGCAGCCTTATCCACTCCCCCCATAGATCAGTCGACTCAATCTGCTGCTGGGAAGAGTTTCGTTCCAATTGAATCACTTTCCCCACGCGTGCAGCAAAAAGGTAGCCCATCGTGCGCACAGCAGCTCGAACCCGAGACCTCTAGGCACCCACACACACTGCTGGCCACTACAACACGACTTCTCTTTTGATATAATACGGTCGCAATCAATTATAAGGCTTATCCGTTAAAGCCTTGGCTGTTTAAAAATAAAACCAAAATTTTGCCTGCCCCTAGGTTCGAACTTGCGCCCACTCGACATTCCTAACACGCTGCTGCCACTGCGCCACAGGTGCTCTTTGTGTTAAACTCCATTCACAACTTCTCTTAAGGCCTATTTTAACGCAACCAGATTACTAACAAAAGCATTTGGCGCGCGTCGTGCCTTGAACCCAGGTCCCTTTCCTGCTTGCTAGCATGCCTAGCCACTGGGCCAGGCAGCTCCTTTGTGCCCAATCTAGCCCAACTTATTTATAAGGCCTAATGCCCGGATTTCCCTAAGGAAGCAAAAATTAATTTTTTTTGCTAGAACCCTGGGTCGAGCCCAGGACTTTTCCCACGCTATAAGTCCTTCGTACTTTATTTAAATACTAAACTAAACATGAAACTAATAATAATAATAATAATTTTTTTCATAAGAATTTAAAACATCCAAATTATTCGTGCCGTCTTCTACCCAAACCTAGACTCAAGTCCCAATACTTCTAGGCCCAAAATTTAAGGTGTTACAATTCACCCTTCCTAAAAAAAATTTCGTCCTCAAAATTTATAAATAATAAGATAGTGGTGTATCGACTACTCTACTACGCTACCGCTTCGCACTCTGATCTAAATAATTTTTAGTACGACACAGAACATCTAATTACCGAAGTAAATAAACATTTATCACGCGTGCATACAATTCGTATCCAAAGATCACACACACCTAACTAGAATAAGCTTGACAATCCTGAGCTCGATGCTCTCTAGACCCTCATCTAGGGCATGCTACTTTCTTCCTATGGCATTTACCTGGATGACGCCCGTTGCAGTTCTTGCAGGTCAAAAAGTTCGGTCGTGTCTTAACATGTTTCATAGAGCGAGGCTCTGTCCTCTGAGAACTAGGATCCTTCCTCTTCCTACACTCCAAGCACCCCGCTTGAAGCGTCTCCCTAATCTCCTTAACTTTGGTCTCCAATACTTCTTCTACCATTTTCCTTATTAACTCGGCCAGTGCCTCAGTACCAAGCTCCGAGTTACCACTACCCGAAGTTGGCAGACTTTGCTTACCCTCAGAATCCATATCAATACTCTACATTACCAGCATACATATCAAATAACTACAAGGATCTGGATTCAAAATTTTTTTGGTATTTTATTCATATATTTTATGCAGAGATAGCAGTTCAAAGTTTTTGTTTTTACAGAATCGTAGCCTAACTACAATCTCAGTCTTTTAGGGTTTAGTTTCCCTACTGTCTCAGTCTCTACAGTTTCAGTACTACCCTATCTACAGTATCATAATAGGGTCTCAGTTCTATCTAAGTAATGTTAAAGTACAGTACAGTATAAGAGAAGAATACTTACAGACTCGGTGTCGGGGATTCAGTGTGCCACTCTTCAGAAACTAGATTTCAGATAGCCCGTTTAAACTTAAACCTTTAAAGTAAAACCTTAAAGAGGTATGTTTAAAAGAAACGAGTTTGAAAAGGGTTTTTTCTTAAAAATTTTCAAAATTGATTTCAAAATACCCTTCTTGGGCCTTGATTTTAAAATTTTGTAAAAACTTTTTGGACCCGATCCACAACTGAGTTGTTGCAACTTGGCTCTGATACCACTAAATGTAACACCCCAAACCTGGCCCAGACGTCACGACCAAGTCTAGTGTGTCACATCAATAATGGACTAACCATGTTTCCCAGTTACTACGATTAGGGCGAGTTTTGCAAAACCATCATTGGAGTTTAAAGAGAAAATCCAGGTTTAATTGTGAACGTCCTATCCACTACCAAATTTTAGGGGTATTCTTATCATGATATCTTGGATTAACTTTTGTTACTCGTTTGATACGTGTGATTTATTTTCAAAATGTTGATTAATTTTGAGAAAACTCGCGCAGCCGTATTCCAATTATTTAAAGTATAGTATAAATAAATAATTGAAAACCCAAATTAAAATAATTCAAGAGGCCTTATTACAAACCCAAAACTAGAAGGAAAAATAATTATAAATAAATAAGAAAATAAATAACTTAATTGAAAATCAGTAATGCAGTCTACATGGCCACTCTGAATCCTTCCCAGCTCCAAGTCCACCAGTCTAGGGCTCACCTGCATGGGTGGAAGAAAATGGGTGAGTTTGGGAACTCAGTGGGCAAAGAAAGCCCATCCAGAGCCCAAATCAACTCAAGCTTACTAGGCCTAAGCCCTATCCAGTCTCAGTAATAATTAGGCCAAAGCCCTATTCAGTATTCAGTTACTGGGCCGTACCCTATTCAGATGTAGTTCCACTGGGCCAAAGCCCTATTCAGTAAACAGTGTGGCCCATAGGCCCATTACAATAATAGAACAGAATAATGCATGTATGCAAAGCCCATCCTATGTCCATCCGCTACACTCCACCCGTACCAGCCCTAGACACCATGTGGAGAATAACTCAACCCACCCAGCCCTACACTCCACAGTTGCAACATAGCTGCTCAGATAACATGGCCAAGCCACTAACAGTAATACGAGGTAAAGCCCCTTTCAGTAAAACGAGGCAAAGCCCCTTTCAATAAACGTGGCAATGCCACTTGCACTTCCTCTATCAATAAACCCAGTCTCATGCAACAGGTAATCATGTCATGGCATACAGTGAATAGAAATAGTAAAGCATGCATTTCAGTCAAATTTAGCCCTAGGGGTATAACGGTCATTTTGCACCTAGGGGTAAAAAAGTAATTTTTCACCCATAATGGGTATTTCAGTAATTATACCAGTTTTTTAGGGTTTTATGCTTGTTTTAGTCATTAACAGTCTCATTTTCGTCTTAGTAACTTATTTAGCCTATTCTAGCAGATTAAAGTTATTGGGCCCTAAAACCTCTAATGGGCCTTACAGTGTGAATTAGCTATATTAGCCCATTTAGCCCAAATTTTATAAATGTCTTAACCGTTTTAACTTACAGTATACCTGAATATACCTACCATGCATTTCCCACCTATATAGGCCCGTAAGCCCATTGGGCCCAAATTCAGCCCATCGAGGCCCAAATTCACCAAGACGCACGAAATCGCACACTCACCAACTTTATCAATTTCCATTATAGAATTTTACCGCTTCCAACTGACCCATGAGCGCTCACACGCTCGCAAGCCCATGAAATGTCGAAATTTTGACATTTTAGCTTTTTGACTTTTGTCGATTTAGTCTACTAGAGGGTGCTTATTTACACACCTGATTTGCGACGAACACTGACGAGATCTCCCACGAGTATCTTACAATTGGTTGAAACCATACTGTTAATCTATCGTCTAATCGAAATTATCATTACCTTAATCCATATACAATCGATAGTCACCCATAAATCACTTGAATACTTACCTTTTGCCGAGATCAGTGACTAGATCTAAATCTAGTCGCTCCAACAGCCCTAGCCTTTCACTGCTCATTGATCTTCAATCCACACTACACATAACAAATCAATGATAACCAACGTAATACTCACTTACCACATTTGGCCAAAATAAGGCATTATTAACGACTTACCTTGTCGATCTTTAACTACTACATCTAGATCTAGACCGTCTTGAAACCGTTGATCTTACTAGCCTCCAAATAGATCTTGATCGCTAGCCTTCAATCCAGACTAACACATAATAAACCGAATGAAAATACTAACTTAAATCTTGACCAAAATCGATAGCCTCCCTAAAGCGTTTAGGGACTTTCGGCTTTTCTTAAATCTAAAAAAATAACGCATGAGAATGAGTTCCGATTACTTACCACGATGATGGATCTATCAGATGCAAAGATCTAATTCCCAATTTACTACGAATACGAAGGTTTTGACTCCTTACACCAAACGACACTAGGGGATGATATGTGCTTCGGGATTTCGGCTTTTTATGAAAGAAATCGCAACAAGGAGAAGAGTTTTGGTTAAGATGCAATCGGCAATCCCAGTTTTAGATTTCAGTTCTTATGAAATCGGCTAAGAACATGAAAAACACCTTAAACCAACAAAGAAGAAAACAACACATAAAGGTTAAAATTTTAAGAGCCATTCGGTACTTAATTGCCTATTCCGAATGAGTTCTATTTCGGCACAAAAAGTCCTTCCCAAATTCAAATTCTCGTGGATTTCAGTCAATAACATAGTTTAAATCCTATTCAAAACCTTCCTACTGATTAGCAGCAGCCTTATCCACTCCCCCCACTGATCAGCTGATTCAATCTGCTGCTGGGAAGAGTTTCGGTCCAACTGAATCACTTTCTCCATGCGTGTAGCAAAAAGGTAGCCAATCGCACGCACAGCAGCTCGAACCCAAGACCTCTAGGCACTCACACACGCTGCTGGCCACTGTGACACTACTTCTCTTTTGATATAATACGGTCGCAATCAATTATAAGGCTTATCCACTGAAGCCTCGGCTGTTTAAAAATAAAACCAAAATTTCGCCTGCCCCTAGGTTCGAACTTGCGCCCACTCGACATTCCTAACACGCTGCTGCCACTGCGCAACAGGTGTTCTTTGTGTTAAACTCTGTTCGCAACTTCTCTTAAGGCCTATTTTAACGCAACCAGATTACTAAAAAAAACCAAACATTTTGTGCGTGTCATTCCTTGAACCCGAGTCCCCTTCCTGCTTCCTAGCGTGCCTAGCCACTAGGCCAGGCACCTCCTTTGTGCCCAATCTTAGCCCAACTTATTTATAAGGCCTAATGCCCGAATTTCCCTAAGGAAGCAAAAATTAATTTTTTTGCTAGATCCCGAGGTCGAGCCCAGGACTTTTCCCATACTATAAGTCCTTCGTAATTTATTTAAATACTAAACTAAACATGAAACTAATAATAATAATTTTTTTATAAGAATTTAAAACATCCAAATTATTCAGGCCGTCTTCTACCCGAACCTAGACTCAAGACCCAATACTTCTAGGCTTAAAATTCAGGGTGTTACACTCAACCTCAAAACAATCCTTACAGTAATACTTACAATGCAGGTTGGAGTAATCACCAAAATTTTTCATGGGGTGGTCAAGGGAATCATGGAAATCAAAGGCCACCACCCCCTCTGGGATTTTAGCAACAACCCTATAAGCAGGAAAAGAAACTAAACCAAGAAGAGATATTGGAAAAAATTATATCAGTGTTAGAAACTCGTTTCCAGAATACTGAAATAACACTAAAAAATAGCAAACATCAATTCAAGGGCTTGAGAATCAAATTGGTCAACTTGGAAAGATGATATCTGATAGACCACAAGGTAGCCTGCCTAGTAATACTGAACCCAATCCTAAGGAGCATGTGAAAGCAGTTACATTAAGGAATGGGAAAGTATTAATTGAACCTGAAAAAAAGTTACCGCAAGAATTCGACAAGGAAAAGGACGAGGAGGCCGAACCCAAAGAGACTGTCACACTGGTACTCAAAGAATATAAACCACTCATCCCATATCCAACAAAGTTGAAGAAAGACCGCATGGATGCACAATTCGGTAAATTTCTTGAACTTTTTAAACAGTTGCATATTAACTTACCTTTTATTGAAGCTATTTCACAGATGACCAACTATGCAAAATTCTTGAAGGAGCTTTTGACAAACAAAAGGAAGTTTGAAGAGGTATCTATAGTGCAACTTAACGAGGAATGTTTAGCCATCCTCTAGAATAAACTACAAACCAAACTAAAAGATCCAGGAAGTTTTACTATTCCTTGTCTAATTGGTAGTTTTAATATTGAAAAGGTATTAGCTGATTTAGGTGCTAGTATTAATTTGATGCCTTATAAATTGTTCAAGCAGCTAGGTGTTGGGGAAACAAAACCCACTAGGATGAGTATTCAATTAGCTGATAGATCTGTTAAATATCCTAGAGGTATCATTAAAGATGTGATTGTAAAAGTTGATAAATTTATATTCCTTATTGATTTTGTTGTGCTTGACATGGATGAGGATGTTGAGGTATCTTAAATTTTAGGACGTTGATAGTGATTTCAAAGAAGTAATAATAATGATCGTACTTGGAAACTAACTATTATCATGATAAAATGCCAGTGCACCTATCGAATAGTAGTATAGCTAGTGGCAAGACCGGGATATCGAATCCAAGGAACCAAAAGTACTAGTAATGACTTTCTTTCTATTATCTAGCTTAAAAAAAAAGGAGGATTTGGTTGTAAACTAACTAATCTAATTTAAACTAAAGACACGACAAAGAATAAATTGGGAAATTACTTTGGGAAGACTAAATGACAAAGGCAATACCTAAGGAAGAATCCACCTAGACTTCACTTGTTATCTAACTCTGAACTAGATGATTTCTTCATTCGACTTGATCCGTAGAGATCCTTAAATTATGTTAATATCTCCGTCAAGAATAAGAATAACTAATCCTAGGTTGATTAATTGAAATCTCTTTCTAATTAAAACCCCTAGTCTTGCATTAACTCGATCTATGGATCCCCATATTAGATTTGACTCTAATCTGGCAAATTTTTGTTGTCCAATGTCTAGGATTGCAATCAACTCCACTTAATTGTGTTTGGTCTACTCTTACACAGGGACTTTTGCTCCTCTACATAAGTACATTCGACTTAAATTAATATCCCGAAAATATCAATTCAAGAATTAAAAACACAATTAAGAACGAATCAAATATTTATCATATAGTTCAGATAACAATAATAAGATTCGTCTTAGGTTTCATCCCCCTTAGGTATTTGGGGGTTTAGTTCATGTTTATAAAAAAAACATCTTATAAGAAAGAGAACAACAAAACATAAAGAAAACCCAAAACCCTTGAAAGATTTGAAGGGAGATCTTCAATCTTGATGTTGATCCTTGCTTCTGAGATGGATCAATTGTCTTTCCTTCAAGCAATTCCCTGTCTTCTACTTTGAGTCTTGGTGAGGATACTGTACACCCTTGTAGTTGCCTCCTAGGGTCTTTATATAGAGTTTGGAATGTCTTTCTTAGCCCCTAAGTAGCTTTTTTTACATGAAATTAAACTTCATGACGACAGGAACACATCCGTGTGACACTCCCATGTAAATCGAGCCTAGGCCGTGCTCGAGCCTTTTAATGTGGCACGGCTGTGTGGTTCACCCGTGTGACGAACTTCAGGCCATGTTGTTTCCTTGCTTTAGCCCATTTTCTCAGTTTTCAGCCTGTTTCTCATTCTTTTTACTCTTCTATGCTCTCCTTAACTACAAAACATGAAATTAAAGGATTAGGAGCATCAAATTCCACAAATTTCAATGATAATTCATCCATAAATATGCTAAATATGGGATAGAAATATGTAGAATTTACTGTTTATCAAATAGCCCCACACTTAAGCCTTTGCTTGTCCTCAAGCAAAATCTCAACTCACAATTAAGAAATCATTCTTCTCAGCGTATAATCCTTATCAATAATGCTTCGAACTAATCGACAAGTAATCATACATTGAGAATTCAACTGAAAGAACATTAAAGTCTCAAACAATCTAAGTTGAGAATTTTATCACAGAACCATAGGTTTTCTCCCCTCTTATAAGTAAGTACCTCTAATTCAAAATCAACAAGAGTTGACACCCTCACTAAAGATTCACTCTATTCACTCGAAGTGTTTAGGGTTTAGAAATTAAGCACTCATTAGTCAAATATGAAAAGTTATTACCATATGCTTGCATAAAAATTAAATCTCCGCCACTAATTGACATGATACATTGATTAAAAGGTCTTTAGAGGGTTGTAATGTGGCTTTGGTTAGGGGTGTGGTCACAAGCTGAAAAAGAGGGTTAGAATCAAGATCGAATTCAAAAATCAGGTAACTAGAAAAATCTCTATCACTGAAACATATTCCTAAAATAAAGCCTTTTTCTTTTGGATAACATTGTTTAAGAATAGAAGTTCAAAATTACATGGAAATATGCAAAACATTAAATTACAGTTGAAATATACATATGTTTTTTTAAGAACAAATTGAATACTTTAAAAACTTAACTAACTGAAAGGGAGAACATAGCTAGATAATTATTCAATTTAGGGGGTTTTAACAAAAAAATGGGTTATAGGTTAATATTGAGGGAAAATAAAAAGTATGGTTTGTTAGCCTCAAGGGGATTTACTAGGGGTTAATTATGAAGGTAGGCTTTTATGGAGTAAGTGGGTTAAAACCTAGGTGCCTTTATCATCTTGATATATCAAATCAATGATGTGGTCTCGACATGTATAATCGAAGCAAGTTCTAGAATAACATATCAATATTGACTCACTCAAGACAATAATAAAAATGAACACGAAAGGATGTATGCTCAAAAGGCTAAAATCTCACCAGAATTATGGCTTTTGATGTCAATCCTGCAAATTTCAAATTTCAAGATAATACTTAAAATTGGGAAAACAATCTAGAAAAATTTTGAATCCTAAAATATTTTAACTTATCATGCTTGGTTCTCTAATGTCTTAAAGTTTGAATAATCAAAGCATAAATACCTGTATCTTAATCCTAAACATATTAATAAAAACCATAAATCAATCAAAATTCATTCTAATTATTAAGGCCAACATTCAGGGATTTGAGAATAATGTAATAAGTGGAAGTAAATTTTAGGGATTTTCTGATAAAACTTAATAATCCCCCCATACTTAAGATTTACATTGTCCTCAATGTACAAAATTTACTAACAATATAAGCATAAATCTTAAGATAGTGAGAGAAATGAAACTGCCTGAATATTGGATGAATTCGTTAAGTAGTGAAAGCTGAATTGGAGAAAGGACTACTTGAAGTTCATGATTCTGGGTGACTGAGGAGAATAAGGACAAGTGTGTGTAGAATTCAAGTATTACTCGATAAGAAATGAAGTGCAAAATAAAAGAAGACGAAAAAATATAAAGAAAATTCAAACTAAAAATAAAGTAATAGGGGATTGGGCACATGGCCGTGGCACACGCCCGTGTGCCCTAGGTCTAGCCCGTGTGTTTCGTGGGCTTATAGTGTGACCACGGATGGTAGGCACGGGCGTGTCACATGCCTGTGCTAATCTCTCAGTTTCAACCATGGCTTATGGGCATGGGCGTGTTCCACGCCTGTGTTGATTCAACAAGTTCGCCCATGGCCATGTTGCACGACCATGGTGATTTGTCAAAACTCGTGTTTTGGGAAAACGTTTTGCTCTATTTTCACACAGCCATGTTGCACGGCCGTGTCTCCACCCATGGTGTGACCACGGCCTTAGGCACGCCCATGTGCCTGGCCGTGTGGCTTTGCAAAATCTATGTTTTAAGGACTTAGTTAGTTATTTAGATGTTATAAATTGAATTTAAAGAAATCAACATGTTAGTGCTCGGCTTGCCTCCTGAGAAGTGCTTGTTTATAGTCTAAGCTTGACTTCTCTCAAGCTTGCACGGTTACTGTGGTTTGAGGAGTTCAAACTCCTCTCTCCTACTATCAGTCTCAATATTAAAATAAGGTTTGAGTCAAGTATAATTTACCTTGAAAGTGCCCAATGTCTTATGTGTTATCTCGACTGTACCATAGGGGAAAATTTTCATTATCGTGAAGGGAGGTGTATCACCTATATGAAGTTTTTAGTTCGAAATTCGAGGATCCTCCCTCTCTAATAAGACTTTATCCCCTACCTTAAATTGATTTGTCTTTACCTTAGAGACATCATGGTGATGCTTCGGTTCAGCGTGGCATTTCTTAGGTTTCTCTTGGAGATAGTTTAGCCACTTGTCTAGTTCTTCAATCTATAGCATTCATTTTTCATGTATTGTTCCCTTGTATGGACTCGTCTGTGGTTCGATTGCACTTATGTGAAGAGTATCCTGTAAAGAAGGTTGGATGGTGAGATCATTCTTTATCATTAGCAGTTCTATTAGAATTACGAGCTTGCAAAGTGATTGTGTCATTGCCTACACGAAGTGTGAGTTCACCTATGCCTACATCAATTCTAGTCCTTGCAGTTGCTAAGAAGGGTCGCCCTAGAATTAATGGTACATTGCTATCCTCACCTATGTCTAAAACAACAAAGTCCACTGGGAATATGAATTTGTCAATTTTAACTAGCACATCTTTGATTATACCCCTAAGAAATCTAATGGTTTTATCAGCCAATTGAATGCTCATCCTAGTTTGTTTGGGTTTTCCAAGTCCTAGTTGTTTAAACAATTTATAGGGCATTACATTAATACTTGCCCCTAAGTCAGCCAAAGCATTTTTAACGTTTAAGCTACCAAGTAAACAAGGAATCGTAAAACTCCCTGGATCTTTTAGTTTGTTAGGTAGCTTGTTTTGGAAAATGGCTGAGCAGACTACATTTAGCTGTACATGAGATGACTCATCCAGCTTTCATTTGTTTGTTAAAATCTCTCTTAAGAACTTAACAACGTTTGGCATCTGTGAAAGAGCTTCAATAAATGGTAAGTTAATATGTAATTTTTTTAGGAGTTTAAGGAATTTACCAAATTGCTCATCTATGCGGTCTTTCCTTATCGCATTAGGATATGGGACACGAGGCTTATATTCTTTGACAACTGGTTCTGTGCTACTTACCTCACCCTTACCTTTACTTACCACAGTTTCCTTACTTGGCTCTGATTTGGTTATAGCTAACCCTCATTCATCAATTGTGTCGATGGCATGGAGTTGCTCCTTAGGGTTAGTCTCGGCGTTGCTTGGTAAACCACCTTGTGGTCTTTTAGAGATTAGCTTAACGAGCTAGCCTATTTGAGTTTCGAGTCCTTGAATGGATGCTTGCTGGTTTTTAAGTGTCGTCTCGGTGTTCTGGAAACGGGTTTTTGACACGGAGATAAATTTTGTGAGCATCTCCTCAAGGTTCGACTTTTTATCTTGCTGGTAAGGTGGTTGCTAAAATCCCAGAGGAGGTAGTGGTCTCTGATTTCCTTGGTTTCCTTGTCCTCCCCATGAAAAATTAGGGTGGTTCCTCCAACCTGCATTGTAAGTGTTATTATAAGGATTATTTTGAGATCTAGAATTATTACCCATATAGTTGGCTTGTTCATTTTCTGCACCATATCCATAGGTGGGGTACTCAGAATTGCTAATGTTTCCTTGAATTGAGTCACACTGCATCACTGGATGTACTTGCGTAGAACCAACGAAATTATCAATCTTTTTATTAAGAAGTTCTACCCGATTAGAAAGCATGGTGACCGCATCAACATTAAAAACTCTAGCAGCTTTTTACGGCTTTGTTCTCATGACTTGCCACTGATAGTTATTCAGTGACATCTCCTCAATAAACTCGTAAGCTGCTTCTTGATTGTTCCACCAACAGCTGCATCAATCATTTATCTCGTTGAGGGGTTCAAACCGTTGTGAAAAGTTTGAACTTGTAATCGTAGAGGTAACCCATAGTGAGGGCACCTTCTCAATAAGTCCTTGTATCTCTCCCAAGTGTCGTAGAGTGTCTCTAAATCCATCTGCACAAAAGAAGAGATATCATTCCTCAACTTTGTCGTTTTAGTAGGCGAAAAATATTTGAGTAAAAACTTTTTGGTCATTTGTTCCCAAGTAGTGATGGATCCTCATGGTAGAGAGTTAACCATTATTTAGCTTTATTCCTCAAAGAAAATGGGAATAACAGAAGATGAATGGCATCATCAGAAACGCCATTTATTTTGAAAGTGTCATAGAATTCCAAAAAATTAGCTAAATGTGAGTTAGGATCCTCATCCTGCAAACCATCAAACTAAACGAACTGTTGTATCATTTGAATAGTGTTAGGTTTCACTTCAAAATTATTTGCAGCAATAGTAGGCCTAACAATACTAGATTCAATACTAGCTAAATTAGGTTTAGCATAATCATACATAGTGCGAAGAACAGGATTTTGATTAACAGGATCTACGGCTACTACAAAAGGTAGCTGATTATCTTGATTTGCCTCCATCTCTTTAGTAGATTTGGGTTCTTCTTCTTGTCCCTGTTCTGGGTACTATAGGGTTCTTCTTATTTCTCTTCGACTTCTGCAAACTGTGGCTTCTAGATCACTATCGAATAATAAAGGGCCTACCGGGTTTCTTCTAATCATAAACTAGAAATACCTGCCAGGAAAAACAAAAGGAAAATTTTAGTGAATAAAAAACCTAAAATAAAAATAGAAAATAAATTGCAATAAAAGGAAAGTTGGCTAAAGTAATAGGAATCGAGTGTTCCTAATATCTTAGTTCCCCGGTAATGGCGCCAAAAACATAATCGTGATTTCGAAGAAGTAATAATAATGATCGTACCTGGAAACTAACTGTTATCATGATAAAAGGCAAGTGCACCTACCGAATAGTAGTATAGCTAGTGACAAGACCGGAATATCGAATCCAAGGATCCAAAAGTACTAGTAATGACTTTCTTCCTATTATCTAGCCTAAAAATAAAGAAGGATTTGGTTCTAAACTAACTAATCTAATTGAAACTAAAGACACGACAAAGAATAAATTGGGAAATTACTTTGGGAAGACTGAATGATAAAGGCAATACCTAAGGAAGAATCCACCTAGACTTCACTTGTTATCTAACTTTGAACTAGACGATTTCTTCATTCGACTTGATCCGTAGAGATCCCTAAATTATGTTAATATCTTCATCGAGAATAAGAACAACTAATCCTAGGTTGATTAATTGAAATCTCTTTCTAATTAAAACCCCTAGTCTTGCATGAACTCGATCTATGGATCCCCGTATTAGATTTTACTCTAATCCAGCAGATTTTCGTTGTCCTATGCCTAGGATTGCGATCAACTTCACTTAATTGTGTTGGATCTACTCTTACATAGGGACTTTTGCTCCTCTGCATAAGCACATTCGACTTAAATTAATATCCCAAAAATATCAATTCAAGAATTAAAAACACAATTAAAAACAAATCGAATATTTATCATATAATTCAAATAATAATAATATTCGTCTTAGGTTTCATCCCCCTTAAGTATTTGGCGGTTTAGTTCATGTTTATAAAAGAAAACATCTTAGAAGAAAGAGAACAACAAAACATAAAAAAACCCAAAACCCCTGAAAGATTTGAAGGGAGATCTTTAGTCTTGATGTTGATCCTTGCTTCTGAGATGGATCAATCAGCTTTCCTTCGAGTAATTCCCTATCTTCTACTCTGAGTATTGGCGAGGATAATGTACACCCTAGTAGTTGCCTCCTAGGGTCTTTATATAGAGTTTGGAATGTCTTTCTTAGCCCCTAAGTAGCTTTTTCTGCATGAAATTAAACTTCATGACGACAGGGACACGCCCGTGTGACACTCCCGTGTGAATCGAGCCTAGGCCATGCTCGAGCCTGTTAATGTGGCACGGTTATGTGGTCCACCCGTGTGATGAACTTTAGGCTGTGCTGTTTCCTTGCTTTGGACCATTTTCTCCGTTTTCGGCCCGTTTCTCATTCTTTTTACTCTCCTATGCTTTCCTTAAGTATAAAACATGAAATTAAAGGATTAGGAGCATCAAATTCCACAAATTTCAATGATAATTAATCCATAAATATGCTAAATGTGGGATAGAAATATTTATAATTTATAGTTTATCATACACCCAGTTTTATCCACTGTTAGAGCTATTATTGATGTGGGGGATGGGTGACGAAAAAATCATCTTTAAAATTTATGATGCCATGCGATTTTCTAGAGAACAAGACGATTCCTGTTATTTTATTAATTCTATTGATTATTCTGTTCAAGATTCTTTTCAGGAAATCGCTCTTAAGGACACGTTGGAATTGTGCCTCATCGAAGGTGAGGAGGTGGATGAGGTTACCATTGAAATGGAGAAGGTAAAATTAATTTGAACTCTAACGAACCTTCTCTAAGATAATTTAAGTGTGAAGGTATTGAGATGAATGACGAATTAAAACAAAATCCCTCTATTAAAGAACCTCCCAAACTGGAACTGAAGCAATTACCTAATCACATGGAATATGCATTCTTGAGAGATAACTCTACACTACCAGCGATTATTACTTCGAACTTGCAACCCAAGGAGAAAGAGGATTTATTACAAGTATTAAAGGAATACAAAAAGATCATAGCTTGGAAAATTTCTAACATTAAAGGGATCAACCCTTCTTTGTGCACCCACAAAATTTTGATTAATGATGAATACAAACCGTGTGTGTAAGCTCAAAGATGACTAAATCCCAACATGAAAAAAGTTGTCAAGGCTGAGGTAGTTAAACTTCTAGATGCTGGAGTTATTTATCCTATTACTGACAGTACTTGGGTAAGCCCTGTGCAGTTGATTCCCACAAAAACAGTCACAGGTTGGAGAGTATGCATTGACTATAGGAAGTTGAATGATGCCACAAGAAGAGACCACTTTCCTTTGCCTTTCATTAATCAAATGTTGGAAAGGCTGTCAAGGCATATGTACTACCGCTTCCTAGATGGACTCTCTGGCTACTTTTAAATCCCGATAGCTCCTAAAGATAAAGAGAAGACGACATTTGGATGTCCACATGGTACTTTGCTTATCGTAGAATGCCTTTTGGATTATGTAATGCTCCTACTACCTTTCAGCGTTGCATGTTGGCCATCTTTGATGAACTCGTGGAAGATATTATAGAGGTATTTATGGACGAATTTTATGTATTCGGTAATTATTTCCATCTTTGCCTTAAAAATTTAGAACGAGTTCTAATAAGATGTGAAGAAATGAACCTTGTACTTAATTGGGAAAAATGTCACTTTATGGTTCGAGAAGGTATTGTGTTAGGTCACAAAATTTCTAGTAAAGGAACAGAGGTTGATAAACCAAAAATTGAGACTATAGAAAAATTACCTTCCCCTAGGCTATTAGAAGCTTTTTAGGACATGCTGATTTTTACAAAAGATTTATTAAAGATTTTTCTAAACTAGCTAAGCCTTTAACAAAATTACAAGAAAAAGATGTACCTTTCAATTTTGATCAGGAATGTTTAGAAGCATTTAATACTCTCAAGGAAAAATTAACTAATGCTCCGATTATAATTGCTCCTAATTGGAATTTACCTTTTGAGCTAATGTGTGATGCGAGTGAGTTTGCAGTAGGTGCAGTTCTTGGACAGTGGAGAGATAAACATTTTCAACCAATATATTATGCTAGCAAGACTTTGACGGCCGCACAAGAGAATTAAACCACCACAGAAAAAGAGTTGCTAGCTGTGGTTTTGCATTCGATAAATTTAGACCATATCTAATTTTGTCTAAAGTTATCATTTATACTTACCATTCCGCTCTCCGCTATCTTTTAACTAAGTCTGATGTAAAGTCTCGCCTAATAAGATGGATTCTATTATTGCAAGAGTTTGATTTGGAAATATAAGATAAAAAAAGGGCTAAAAATCTTGCGGCTGATCACCTTTCCAGGCTTAAGAACCCACATCTCAAGGAACTTAATGAAGCCAAAATAAATGACTCATTTCCTGGAGAACAACTATTATTTATCTCTGATACTGAGGTACCTTGGTTTGCAGACATTGCGAATTATTTAGCTGCTAACATCTTACCAAAAAGGTTGACACATCAACAGAAGAAGTGGTTCTTTACCGATGTGACAAACTATTTTTGGAAGGATCCTTTTCTTTTTCGTATATGTGCAGATCAAGTCATTCGAAGATACGTTACAAAGTCAAAAGCCATTAAAATCTTGGAACACTGTCATTTAGGACCAACCGAAGGACATTACAGTGGGACTAGGACAACACATAAAACGCTTGAATCAAGTTTTTATTGGCCCACACTGTTCAAGGATGTCAACAGGTATGTTGCTTCTTGTGATAAATGTTAGAGAATAGGTAATAACTCCAAACGCGATGAAATGCCTCAAACATATATGGTCTCATGTGAAATATTAGATTATGGTGTATTAATTTTATTGGTCCATTCCCTAGTTCATTTGGGAATCAATACATCTTAGTAGTGGTTGATTATATGTCAAAATGTGTGAAAGCCTAAGCTTTACCTACTAATGAAGCTAGAGTGGTAGTGAGATTCCTTAAGAAGCTCTTTTCTCGATTTGGAACACTTAGGGCGATTATTAGTGATAGGGGTACTCATTTTTGTAATGCTCAGTTCAATAAAGTTCTTAAGAAATATGTAGTGCACCACAGAACAGCTACCCTTTTACCATCCTCAAGCTAGTAGACAAGTCGAAGTAGCCAATCGAGAGCTTAAACGCATCTTAGAAAAGATAGTGGAGTTAAACAGGAAAGATTGGGCCATGAAAGTAGATGATGCTTTATGGGCCTATACAACTACTTTTAGAACTCCCATAGGAACATCTCCTTATAGGCTTGTTTATGGGAAAAGTTGTCATCTACCATTTGAACTAGGACATAAGGCATTTTGGGCTATAAAATTTCTAAATTTTGATCGCAAACTTGTAGGTGAGAAGAGACTAATGCAGTTGAAATAGTTAGATGTAACACCCCAAACCCGGCCCAGACGTTATGGCCAAATCTGCTGAGTCACATGAACAGTTAATTACACCTCGCTCTTCGTTTCATGATTTTAGGTTGACTTAGCAAAACCATTTCCATTGTGTTTTGAGAAAAATAAAAGGTTATTTAATTTATTAAAAATCCTATCCACTATCAGTTTGGAGTTTACTTTTTAAAAGATCTTTTTAGCGAGTCTTTGCCATTAAGTTATCCACTTGTCACGTAGAGAAGGTTTTGAAAACATTTCTTAGTTCGAAATAAAAATCCGCACAGTCTTAATCTATCAATTTTAAACAAGTAATAAATAAATAATTAAAACCAAATAAAAATAAATACTGAGCGGCCTCATTACAGATTAAAACCCAAAAGAAATTAAGGAATGCTAAATTAAAGTAAATTTAAGAAAAATATAAAACCGAAAGCAGTTTACGTGGCCACTCCGAATCCCTCGCAGCTCCAAGTCCTCTAAGGTTGGGGTTCACCTACATGGATGAAAAGAAAGGGGTGAGATTGGGAAAACTCAGTGTGTAAGCTCACCCAACCAGAGTCAAGATCAGTTCAGGCTGAAACTAGGCCGAAGCACTATTCAGGTACAATGTTAACTGGGCCTTAGCCCTATTCAAAAAACAGTGATAACTGGGCCTTAGCCCTATTCCAAAAATAGTGTGAGCCTTAGGCCCATTATAGTAATAGATCAGAAGATTATGCATGTATGCAAAGCCCAAACCCAATCCAGCCCTACACACTATGTGGGGAATAACTCAACCCACCCAGCCTTACACACCACAGTCGCAGCTTAGCTGCTTCATCAGATATTTTGTCCAAGCCACCAGAACAGTAATACGAGGCAAAGCCTTTAACAATATAAGTGGCATTGCCACTTTAGCACTTTCTCCGTCAAAATAACCCAATCTCATGCAACAGAATATATTATGATATGGCATATAGAGTAATAGATATAATAGCATGCAAATTAGTCATCTTAACTCTAGGGGTAAAATAGTAATTTCTACCCTTAAGGCGTATTTCGGTAAATTTGCCAGATTTTAGGGTTTAATGCTCGTTACAGTATACTAGCAGACTTATTGTTGTCCAATTAACTTATTTAGTCCATTTCATTATTATAGAGTCATCGGGCCCTAAAACCCCTAATGGGCATAACGGAGTCCACTAGCTACTACAGCCCACTAAGTCCAATTCTACACCTGTTTTAGCAGATCTTAACAATCAGATTACCAGAATACACTTACCGCTCGTTTTCATCCATATGGGCCCGTAAGCCCAATGGGCCCAAATTCAGCCTTTCGAGGCCCAAAACCACCAACGTGCACAAATTGCGCAAACAACCGTCTTACCATTCGCGATTACCAACTTTACCGTTCAAATTGACCCACGAGCGCTCGCACGCTCACAAGGCCGCGAAATGCCAGAATTTTGGCATTTCGGCTTTTCAGCTTTTACGGATCTAGTCTACTAGAGGGTGTCGATTACACACCTGTTTTGCGATATACTTAGAAGTCCCTTGCGTGAATATCCTACAATTGTTTAAATTGCACTGTTAACTAAAAATCCAATTGAATAATAACTATAAACTTAATATACCTATTCAGCCATAATAGAGCATCACTATTCTCTTACCTTTGTCAATTCTAACAACTTGATCACTAGATCTAGATTGCTTCAATGGCCCTAGCCTCCACTGCTCCTCGTTAGATCGCTTCTTAACCACACCAGAACACAAGAGAACCAAAAGAAAAGGCCAACATAAAACTTTGTCAAAATCGACAGCCACCCTGAAGAGTTAGGGGTTTTTGGCTTTTCTTGAATCGTAAGGTTACTAGCGAAAGAATTTCGAATACTTACCACCGCTTTGTTTTGCCAAAGAAGAGTGACCAAACACCATCCTAGTTCAGATCTATTATAGATCTAATCAAAACACGAGAAGAGGATAGATCCAAGTGATTCAGCTTTGGAAACCCACTAGAGAGTATGTCAGTTTTGGTTTTGAGAAAAAGATAGAAGGAGAAGAAAAGTTTATGAAAGAAGAGTAGATGATCGGCAGAGATGAGAGGTTTGAGGGTTCAGCTCTTGAAAAATTAGTAATAATGGGAAGAAGAAATTCAGCCAATGAAGAAATCGGTAACAATGGATTCGGGTTTCGACTTTTGAGAGTAATCGGCTAATAAGGCTTGAGAAAGATGGTTACTTCAATTGGTGGAGAAAAGGTGAAGAAGAAAAGAAGAGTGAAGGGAGAAGAGGTAGAGGCTTGGTTCAGCCAAAGAAGAAGGTGATGAAAAGGGTTTAGCTTGAAAGAGAAAGGAAGAAAAGAGAAGAGTTTGGTTCTTTGCACAAATCGGCACAAAAGAGATGATGTTTTGCATTTTCGGCTTTTAGAACTAAGGAGAGGAGAACAAGGAAAAAGCAGAGAGCCCTAAGAAGTACTACACTAATTCGGCAAAAAGGAATTGCCAAATCCTGAAGACTAGCCACTAAAAAAATCGACACATACACCTAAAATGCCGAAACTAAAACCCCAAAAGAACCCAAGAAGCATTCGGCTAGCACCCCTTTACTCCCCATGCCGATTGTGCCAAAACCAAAAGACCCCAACTGAAAATGTCCCCCAAGAGACCCATTTTCGACCATCACTTGCTTACCATTCAAAATTCCTAAATTTTCTCCCCCTTAGCCTCATTGATTCAATCACATGAGCCATTCAAACACTCTCCTCCAAAGTTTCACATTAGATCCACCACTTACCTTGCACATTCATTAAAAATAAAACAACACCCTGCTTACCATGGGATTTGAACCTTAAATCTTCCATAGCCTCTACACGCCTCTTCCTTAGGCTCTAAATGGCGCTACTTTGCCACTTTACCACAGATCTTCTTATGTCTTATTTTCCCAATATTTACTTAAAAGCCCACTTATCCAACGCCCCTTCTCTTTTAAGCCCAAAATTTAAAAATTCTCTCAGGCTTTAACTTAAACTTAGGCTTTCCAAAGGCCCACTAAACACACTCAAAGCATAATTTAGCACATCAAATAAGCAATAGATAAATTCAAGCAAAATCTCAAAAACCCAAAAATTAGGGCGTTACATTAGATGAGTGGTGAGCTAGTGCATACAAAAACTTACGACTATACAAGGAAGCAACAAAGCGATGCCATGATGCTCGTTTAAAGCAACCAAAGCAATTTGAAGTCGGAGATCTTATCTTGTTATACAACTCAAGACTCAAATTATTCCCTGGAAAGTTTAAATCAAGATGGTCTGGTTCGTTCATAGTCCAAATCGTCTTTCTATATGGCACAATAGAGGTAACCCATCCAAATCACGGCACTTTCAAGGTAAATGGTCATCGGCTTAAACTTTGTAATGGTGAGGATTTTAAAAATGATAGAGAGGAGTTTTAGCTCCTCAAACCCTCGTAAAGGTGCACACAAGGTAACTTGAGCTTAGACTCTAAATAAGCATTCCTCGGGAGGCAACCCGAGCACTAGCGTTCCTCGATAGGCAACCCGAGCACTAATTTCACTCATTTTCCTATTTTCAATTTAAAGCATTTAACAGAAACTAATTGAATTACAAAATGCTGGTTTTCCTTTCCACACGGCCTGGCACATGGGCGTGCCCTTGGCCGTGTGTCCACCACGGAATGGGTACATGGGCATATTTGGACCGTGTGGATTTAAAAGACTTAGTTTTGAAATTTCAAGGAACTTGACAATAACCCACACGGCCTGGACACACGGGCTTGTCTTTGGCCATGTGGAAGTAGGACTTAATTTTCCCAAAACTCAGGATACCACACGGGATGCAACAAATCCCCACGGCCATGTGCTAGCCCCACGGTTTGGACACACAGGCGTGTCCCAGGCGTGTTAAAACTGGACTTTAAAATTCCCCAAAATTAGCAGAGGCACGGAATGCAATAAATTCCCATGGTCATGCGAGACAGTCGTATAGATGACACGGCTTAGACACACGGGCGTGTTTATAGGCAGGTTTGAACCTAAGATACATGTTCCAATTTTGACCCAAGTCAGGATGGAACATGGGTAGAATCCAAGGCCGTGCCCAATAGCCGTGTACGATCCAGATTTTATTAACCAGCTACACAGGCATGGGGAACATCATACGGCCGTGTGAGATGGCCATGTGAAATCCTTACTCACTTACTTAATGCATACGGGCGTGTATAGCAATACATGGGCGTGGGAGAAATAAAGGAGAGTGCACACGACCGTGCGATATGGCCATGTTAAGGACATGGCCAAGACACACAATTGTGTCCGCAAGCCGTGTGCGATACTAACTTTATTTCACAATGAACAGAGGATATACTCGAGCTACACGGGTGTGTGACACGGCCATGTGGCCCAACACAGAACTATTACACGGCCGTGTCACTTTAAAAAGGGGAACCCCAAACCCTATTCCCTCTTCTTTCTTTTCTTGCTTTTTTTTCCTCTCAACATCTTCCTCCTGGCCGCTGCAGCCCTACCCACCCCCCAACGCCGACCCCCGCCAACCCCTGTCATTTCCTCCCCTTTGCACGTTTGACCACACCCCCTCCTCTACTTCTCATTTCATTTCTCTTTCATTTTCTTCCACCTCCCTCCTTTTCCCTCACCCTTCCCCTTACACACACACACAAAAAAAAAAACACCCTCTCCCCCTTCCAAGTTTGTCGCCATCCAAACCTACTTTCCCCCGTCATGCGCACGTTTGCCCTCCGACCACACATACTCACCGACTGACCCTCCACCACCATTATCGACGGTTTCTCCTTTTCTTGTATTTATTATTTTTCTCTCTATTATTGATATTTTTAATTTCTTAGTATTTTTCTACTAATTTTTTCTTATCTTATTTTCAGATGTATTCTTGCATAGTATTACTACTTCTTATTGCTGCGTTGTTGATCTAAATTCTATTATTTACTCTACTGATAGATGTTAAGAAACTTTTTGATATTAAATTGATTGAAGTTTATGCTTGATGTTAATTGAGGATTCATTCTATAGGATTATGCATTTAGTTTATACACGGAGTTGCTTATTCGTCTTTTGATAGTTCTACTTGCTATTTTGCTTTTGCTATTGCCATATCAATTCTTTTAAATTTCTTGCTATTAAGTTTATTTTTTAGGTGCATCATTGATGATTATGTTACTTTTGGTTGGATTTTACTGAGTAGTTACATGTCAATTTTCTCATTTAGTCCAATTGTTAAATTTAAATTTAGATTTGATTTCTTATTGGTTGATATCTATTTTGTCGATTCATTCAGTCGTATTGTCTTCTTACAGATTAATCATGACAAACATGCGAGGAAAGACCAAGATTGCAGTTCCCACTTTGAAAAAGCGGAAGGGACCTGGTGCAACTTCATCGAGTGCATTTACTGAGGTGCGACATCCATATCTTTAATTTCTCATCGGCCCCCAAGAGGAGCTATTCCAGCTTTTTTGTGCTCGACCACTTAGCGTGGGCCGGTGTATAGATTGGGCAGCCTTGGAATAGGTCCACCTTGCAGACTCCATTTAGGCCCTCCTGACTACAGCCCCATGAGACCGCTTCTTCGAGATCATTGAACCTACATACTTGGAGCTCACCTTAGAACTTTGCTCGACATTTCAGTTGTAGTTAGTCATTTCTGTGTGACGAGCCTGGCACAGTACAATTCCGTCTTGGCAGCTTAGTGCACCAATTAAGTGTCCCAAAGTTTTGCATTACTTTAGGGCTTTATACCGAGGAGTATATGGAAGACAACAACTTCCCTCACCTCCACCACCAAATTCACCATCCACTCTCTTCTTGTTGGGCAGAACTTCATGCAACTACTGGTTTCTATAATCCAAGTCGCTCGAAGGCGTTAGCTCTATCTCTAGCTTTTCGATACCTTGAAACACTACTCACCCTACTTTGATCGAGCGGAGAGAGAGCACCGGCTTCGTCAACACTCATGACGTATACTTTTTATGGAGCATGGCGCAGCGGCATACCTTCGACCTAGCCTACTTCATCAGCTTTGCCTTTCACCATCAAACTAAATGCCACAAGAAGGGAGACATCTGCTTAGGTCCCTATGTAACTCGTCTAGC
The DNA here is from genome assembly GCA_020496765.1 of Gossypium stocksii. NCBI lineage: Eukaryota > Viridiplantae > Streptophyta > Magnoliopsida > Malvales > Malvaceae > Gossypium > Gossypium stocksii. The sequence continues at coordinate 58,464,883 of CM035630.1, forward strand.
TCGGTACTTTGGCATTTTAAACACAGTGGCACAGTCCTTATCACTAACATTCGTCGGCCAAATGTCCCCACAGGGAATCTCGAGTATACGTTACATAAGGATGATCGTGCGACGCCGTGGATTCGATCCTGAGGACATTACTGATAATCTCCCTCCCCCTCACAAGGACCCACATCCACCACCACCACCGAGTCACTGACCTACTACTGCCACATTGACTGATATATCCGAGTGACTTACTCGCTTCGAGCAGTAGTGTTTTGACAGATTTGACAACATCGATGCCACTCTTCGACAGATTTGCCATCACCTTCACATTTTCCCTTCGAGACCGTTGACCCATGAGGCATCCGATGATGAGGACCTTTGAGTCCATTTATTTTTATTTTTTCATTTATATTTCTATTTTTATTTTCTTTATTTCTTATGTTCTTAATTTTCCTTTTAAAGACTTATCGTTTTATCTTTTGAACTATATTTATTTTTATGATCATTATCGAGTAATGCTTTAATTCTCTTCTATAGTTGTGTTTATTTTATTAAATAGCTTAGAATCATCCACTTCATTAGCCTTTTCTCCAATTCTGCTTTCACAATCCCAATGATTTCATCCAAAATTCAGGGGAGATTCGTTTCTCTCCCTCTCTTTTGATATTATTCTTATATTCTTATTATCTATCTTTGTACATTAAGGACAATGTACATCTTAAGTGTGGGGAGGTTATTCATATCATCATTATCATAAAATCCATGAATTTTGTCTTATTCTCAAGTAACTCTCTCATATTACTTTTAGAATGAATTATGATTGATTCATGATTCTTATTAATAAGTTTTGGATTAAATCATAGGTAGTTGTGCATTGATGGTTTAAACTTTAAGTCATTACAAAATCAAGCATGGTAAGTTGATTCTTGAGAATTAAAAATTTTCTAGGTTATTTCCGCAAATGGTGGTATTATCTTGAAATTTGAAATTCACTGAATTGACATCAAAAGCCATAATTTTTGTAAGATTTTGAGCCTTTAAAGCATATATTCTTTCTTGCTCACTTTTATTGTTGTAACACCCTGATTTTGGGCCTAGAAGTATTAGGCCTTGAGCATGGGAACAGTTAGGAGATTGCGCATAAGTATTTCTCTGTACAAGGAAGTGACACAAATGAATACTAGCTTCAGTGATTAAGTGATTTATGAGTGTTTGGAAGTCTCATTAAGCCCTAGGGTCAAGCCTTGGCTCATGCAAAATTTTTGTTTTTCCCTTGAATGAACCTTGAGTCCAGCATGTAGGATTTAAAAATAATTGTGTTTAAAAGATGACACAAGAAGAGCCTGTAGTCCAGTGGTAGTGGTGTGTGGGTGCTTTTAAGGGGGACTGGGTTCGAGTCACTCTATGCACAAAGGAGTATTTATTTTACTCCATTACTGTGTGAGTGGTGGAGTTTGAATCGAACATTGCTGAAGAGGTTGGAGTTTGAATTAGTCTTGGAGAGGTTAGAGGAGATATTTTAGGAGGGATAATGGGAGAAAATTAAAGAATTTTGAGTTAGGGGGAAATTAGTGCCGAATTGGGAACTCTAAGCACCTTGGAATCGGTTTTGGTGGGAGTTTGGGGTTTCACTCTTTCCTTTTAATTTTTGGTAGCTAAGGGAAACTTGGAGGATTCTCTTCATTTTAGTTTTGGCAATTTCTTTTTTTAGTGAATGTTCTTTGACGGTTTTTGACTTTTGAGTGCTGAAAGTAGCCCTTACTCGGCTTTTCGTTTTAGTAGCGAGTGTTTTATCAAATTGACCTTTATTGTTCTTTTCTCTCAACCATTGCCGAGTTATTTTCTCCTCGCACCTCTTCTACTTTTCATATTCTTGGCCGAATACAGCTTTTCTCCTCCCTCACCATTCTTTTTCCTTTCGATTTCTCTCAAAGCTGAATCTCCCTTCTCTCTTCTCATCTTTTTCTTTCAGCTTATAGTCTTGGTCCTATTACAGATTTCTGTCTTCTTCGTCTTTGATCAGTTTCTGTTTGAGAGTGTCTTTAACAATCGGTGAGTTTTTAGATTACTTCTTATTTTTTTCTATTCCTTCAATATGTTCAAACATTTTTTCCAAAGCGTATGTTCTCTTATTTTTGTGTTCTCTTTTGGCCGATTCTCTTCCCCTCCTTATTCTTAGTGGTGCCCTTTTGGTTCATAGAACTTCACGTGGAGTGGAGGGGTTTGCAAGTGTTACAAAAGCAATCAACTTTTCTCATCTCGCGATCAAAGGTAAGCATGAGGTCTAACATTCTAAAGGGTGATCCGAATGCTTGCTGTGATTCTGTAAATTAGCATTGGGGGATTTAAGCCACATTTATGAACGATCGATCTAATAGGATTCCCTATTAACGCAGATAAATTGTAAATTGCGTGTGATCGATTTTAGCTAGCGATCTAAGAGGATAAGCCGTGTATTATTCAATGAAGGTGAGTAGGAATTGACGTTTTGGGATTAAATGGTTGTTAATGGTATTGGTTAAGACTGATTGTATACCTTGATTGAATATAGGTTCAGAGGTCGTGGTTCTCAGCACAGTATTGTAAATAGGTGTGTATTCACACTATTTTAACTGTAAATCGGCAAAATCTGAAAAGCCAAAAAATACGGCATTTGATGCCACCTGGGCGTGCAATCGCTCGTGTGGTAAACCGAACGCTTGAAACATAGGCATTTTAATGTAGAGGCTGCCATGGGCGATCTCATGGGCTTTGGTCGTTTGGGCCTAGTTGGGCCAAAATAGGCCGTGTGGGCTCAATGGGCTCGTGGGCCCCACACGAGTAAGCCACACGGATGTATGGAGGATATTGGCCCGGTTGTGTCGTTCGCACGGCCAAGGTCATTCTTAGGCTTAGTGGGTCACACGGGCCGCATATGGGCTGCATAATGGGCATTGTGCCCACTTGCACTGTTTTGACTTATGAGATAAATGACCGATATACCCCCATTGGATAAAATGACCCAAATATCCGCATAGGGTAAAATAACCGATACACCCTCATAGGATAAAATGATCGACATACCCCCATAGGATAAAATGACTGATATTCCCCCCTTAGGGTAAAATGATCGAAATAACCCTATAGGGTAAAATGACCGATATACCCCTATCGGGTAAAATGACCGATATACCCCTATAGAGTAAAATGACCAAAATACCCCCATAGGGTAAAATAATTGATAAACCCCCATAGGGTAAATTGACTGATATACCCTCATAGGGTAAAATGACTGATATACCCCTATAAGGTGAAATGACTGGAATACCCCTATAGTATAAAATGACTGTTATACCCCTATGTGACAAATGACTGTTTTGCCCTTACTTTGTGTATGATTGTATTTGAGCATGACATGTTGCATACACATATGATATTATGTCACGACATATTGCATTGCATGGGGATGGGTTATGATATTTGGAGAAAGTGTACTGTATTGATAAGGTCACACAAGACGACTGTGGACCTACAGATGGCTTTAAGCCACTTATATTACTGGTAGCTTTGCTGCAATACTGGTTAGTGCCACAATCGGTGCTTACATTGTAGTGTAGGGATGGGTGGGTCGATTTATTCCTCACAGGAGTGTAGGGTTGGTTGGGATTATGTGCATCATGCATTCTGATTACCTGATACTGTTATGGGCTAAGGCCCAACTGATACTGTTATGGGCTAAGGCCCAACTGATACTGTTATGGGCTAAGGCCCAACTGATATTGTTGTGGGCTAAGGCCTACGTTGATACTGCTCTGTATGGGCTTAGGCCTGGACTGTTATTGCATACTGTATGTTTGACTATTCGATAAGGGATTACACACTAAGTTTTTGTAAACTCACCCTTTTATTTAACTGTACAAGTAATCCCCAACCTTAGGCGGATCGGTGCATCAGAGTACTCAAAAGTGGCCACACTACTCGTGTAATTCAATTTGGTATTTTTTATAAGTATGTTTTGATCATTTGGGTATTTTGATGTAATAATGGCCTCTTTTGGATTTTATTTTTTTAATTTGTGGTTTATGTTACTTTGTTTTATAACTACCAGTAGATGTAATAAACGAGATTTTAAAATTTAACAGAGTTTTGAAGAAAGTACTTTTAGTAGTGACGCAAGAATTAAAATCATCATTTAGATCACACAAAGAGGCTAAATAACAATTGGGCTTTTCAAAAAACATTATGTTTTACGCTTCACACTTCAATGTGACATCACCAGATTTGGCCATAACGTTTGGGTCGCGTTTGGGGTGTTACAACTGTTGATTATGAGTGTGTCAATATTGATTTATTATATTAGAACTTGCTTCAATTATACATGTCAAGACCACACTATTGATTTGATATACCGAGATGATAAAGACACCTAGGTTTTAACCCACTCACTCCATCAAAAGCCTACCCTCTTAATTAACCCTTAGTGAACCCCCTTGAGCCTAACAAACCATTTATTAATTTACCCTCAATTTTAACCCATAAGCCTATTTTTGATTCGTTAAGAATTTCCTTTATTTACTTTGATCCCTATTTTGTCGAGATTTGATTTGAGTTAATACCTAGCTATGTTCTTTTATTCAATTAGTAAATTTTCATACTTGATTTGTTCTTAAAAAAAACATATACAAAGTTATTTCAATTGTTAAATTGTCATTTAGTATATCATGAAGTTCTATAATGCTTCAACTTGAACAGTGTTGTTCATGAGGAAAAGCTCAATTCTTTGACTATTCATTCAGTAATGTAATTTCTCAGTATTAATTATTTTTCTAGTCCAGTAATTTTTTAGTTCAATCTCAATTCTAACCTTCTTTTTCAACCTTTATACATACCCCTAACCAAAGCTCTATGACAACCCTTCAAAGACCTTTTGATTGATGTATCATCTCAATTTATAGTGGTGGAGATTTGATATTCATGCAAGCTTATGGTAATAACATTTCATGTTTGACAATTGAGTGCTTAATTCTGAACCTTAAACAGCTTGAGTGATTTGAGTGAATCTTTTGTGAGGATATCAACTCTGTGTAATTTTGAATCAAAGGTAACTACTTTGATGAAGAGAAATACCTATGTTTTCAGGATAAAATGCTTAACTTGGATTGTTTAAAACTTTGATGATCTTTTAGTTGAATCTAAATGTATGATTACTTGTGGATTATTTCAAAATATTATTGATAAGAATTTTAAGTTGAGAAGAACTAATTTTAATTGTGACTTGAGGATTTTGCTTAAGGATAACAAATGCTTAAGTGTGGGGATATTTGATGAACCGTAAAAGTAACATATTTTTAACCCATGCTTGGTATATTTTTGGATGATTTACCCTATTATTTAATGAATTTGATGCTCCTAATCCTTTAATTTCATGTTTTATACTTAGCTGAGCATAAGAAAGTGAAAAGAGTAAGAAATAGGCCAAAAATGGGCAACATGGGCTAAAATCAGCATTCAACATGACCTAGGCATTTCCATACGGGTTTACCACATGCTCGTGTGTCAAGGCCATGTCGATTTAAAACCCACTCAATATTGCACACTACCTGAACCTTCGTATACAGGCAGACTACACGCCCGTGTCCCTGTCGAGCCCTGTTTCAATTTTACTCGGAAAAGGCTAATTTTTAGGTGTTTTGGGCACTCCACACACAGAGCAGAAAGCAGAGAATTACTCAAAGAAAGTCGTTGGATGTTTCTTTATGTTTTTTTATTTTCCAAATTTTGAGATGTTTTCCCTTATAAGCATGAACTAAATCCCCTAGATACCTAAGGGGGATGAAACCTAAGACGGATCTTATTATTTTCTGAATTATATGATAAATACTTGATTTGTTCTTAATTATGTTTATTAATTCTTGTTTTAATATTTTAGGATATTAATTCAAGTGGAATGTGCGTATTTAGTGGAGCAAAAGTCCCTATTTAAGAGTAGATCCAACATAATTAAGCGGAGTTGATTGTAATCCTAGAGATAGGACAACAAAAATCTACCAAATTAGAGACAAATTTAATAGGGAAATCCATAGATTGAGTGAATGCAACAATAAGGGTTTTAATTAGAAAGAAATTTCAATTAATCAACCTAAAGTTAGTTGTTTTTAGTCTCGAAAAAGATATTAACATAAATTAGGGATTTCCACGGATCAAAGTCAAGTGAATAAATTGTCTAATTCAGAGTTAAATACTAAGTGAAGTTAAGTGGATTCTTCCTTAGGTATTGTCTCTCTCAATCATTTTCTAAAAGTCTTTTTCCCAATTTGCTCTCTGTGCACTCTTAGTTAGTTTAATTAGCTTTTAATTTAAAATAAATTCCCTCAATTTTTAGGCTAGATAGTAAAAAGATAGTTAATACTAGTACTTTTAGTCCTTGGATACGATATTCTGGTCTTGCCGTAGCTATACTACTATTCAATAGGTGCGCTTGCCTTTATCGTGATCATAATTAGTTTTGTGATCACCATCAATGTATGAAACTCATTGAAATGAAGATACATGGAAAACATGATATGTTATGAGATGGATGATAAATCCAATTAAATCAGTATAATGTTTATCCATGTCAAATTCATATGAATCGCGTTTAAATAAGCTAACATGTGTTGTTGATGTGCTTAGGCTTATGCCAAGCTTGTGGATATTATTGATGTTTATAATTACACCCGTACTATGCATATGAAATGGGTAAGAAAAAGAAATGAAATGGTAAGTACGTAATTAGGATGTATTCTGATCTTATAAAAGGTCTAATATGATAAATGTTGTATTTATGTGTGAACAAATTGCTTATACTATGGATGAATATACCTATATCATGGATAAATATGCTAAGTCGAGAATTGATAATGTTGTTTAGGCTTATGATAAGCATTGGGAACGGAATGAAAAGAAAGTAAATAGAAAGATATATAATCTTATAAAAAGGTTGATGATTATATATTATGTCTCATGAAATCCTATCATGTTATGAATGGTTAATAATTATGTGACATTAATGAACTTATTCAATTGTGAGTTGTATGGCTGGATAAATCTTGAGGCATTGGTACAGGCTTGTATTTAACCTATAAATTTCATTATTGAAATTTAATATTATGCTTATAGTTTATACAAGCTTACTAAGGTTCATTGCTTACGTAGTTATCTTTCTCTTACTTTATAGATTACCAAAAGCTCATTCGGGTTGAAACCTGGTCAGAGATCCATCAAACTATACATCAATTTTGTCAATAGATTTTGATACTTTAGTCGTGGTTATAATGGCATGTATAGGTGGACTATGTCAATTGTTTAATTGGTGAGTTTAGTATGTATATGTCATTTTTGGTTGATGATTATGGCATGAAATGTTGCCTTGGATTCAGGTACTTAAACTACTATTGATATCTCTTTGGTTATGGTTAATATGGTCAAATTTATACATGTTCTGAAATGACCAAAATTGGTATGTGTTAATGTATCTTTAAATGGCCAAAGTGTCATGTGATAAATTGATTTAAATATGGTCATGATATAGTTTACATTGGAAAGGTTTTGAACTAGATGTGCATGATGTAAAATAAAGAGTTTCTAGATGTATTTCCTGATGTAAATTACCTTGAGGTTGAATTCAGTATTGAACTTTTACCGAGAACATCTCCGGTGCCCATCGCCCCTTACAGGATGTCACCGAAGGAACTTGTGGAGTTAAAGGCTCAAATACAAGAGCTACTGGACCGAGGGTTTATTCGACCTAGTGTGTCTCCATAGGGAGCACCAGTGTTGTTCGTTAAGAAAAAGGATGGGACTATGCGTATGTGCATTGATTATCGGTAGTTGAACAAACTGACTATCAAGAATAAGTATCCCTTGCCAAGGATTGACGATCTTTTTGATCAGCTTAGAGGAGCTTCAGTTTTCTCCAAGATCGACCTCCGTTCTGGGTACCATCAACTAAGGATTAAGGAGGCTGATGTGTATAAGACTATGTTTAGAACTTGTTATGGTCACTACAAGTTCCTAGTAATGTCGTTTGGCCTTATGAATGCACCGGTAGCCTTTATGGACCTTATGAACTGAGTATTCCAATCCTATCTGGACCGATTCGTGGTGGTGTTTCTAGACAACATACTAGTGTATTCGAGTATTGAAGAAGATCATGATACACATCTTCGAACTGTTCTGCAAATTCTGAGGGAAAAGCAGCTATATGCTAAATTTAGCAAGTGTGAGTTCTAGCTGCGGGAAGTGACATTTCTAGGTCACGTGGTATCTGTTGAGAGGATTAGAGTTGATCCTCGTAAAATTGAAGCCGTACTGGATTGGAAACTACTCTAAGATTCGAAGCTTTCTATGTCTATCTGGGTATTACAGACGTTTTGTTGAGGGATTTTTTGTGATTACTGCACCTCTTACAAAGTTACTGCGTAAAAGGATACCATTTAATTGGACTGATAAGCAGTAAGAAAGTTTTGAAAAACTGAATAAGGTTCTGACTGAAGCCCCTGTTGTAATACAACCAGAGTCTGGGAAGGAATTCACTGTTTATAATGATGCGTCGCACATCAGATTGGGTTGTGTGCTAATGTAAGAGGGCAAGGTGGTTGCTTATGTGTCTCGTTAGCTTAAGCCTCATGAGGCAAATTAACCTACTCACAACTTGGAGTTAGCCATAGTGGTATTCACGCTAAAGATCTAGAGGCATTACTTATACGGTGATAGGTGTATTATTTACACGGATCACAAGAGCCTCAAATACCTCATTACTCAAAAGGAGTTGCTTAAGGGCTATGACTGCTCGATCGAATACCACCCTGGTAAGGCTAACGTGGTAGCTGACGCACTAAGCCGTAGAGTTGTATCTGACTTAAGGGTAACTGTAACACCCTTTACCCGAAATTGTTGCCAGAATCGAGTAATGGGTGTTACTAGACTTACCGGAGTTCGGATTCATTTTCCAATCAAATTAATGAAATATTACTCTTCCCTAGGGTTTTCTATGGTAATACTAACCCTTCGGATGGTTAGGATTCGAATCCTATCGCATCGGAAGCTCGAAAAATTTTTCACTTTTAAAACAACATCACACGCCCGTGTGACACAAGGCACGGCCGTGTGATTAGGCCGTGTGGCCCTCACACGCCCATGTCTAAAGGCCGTGGAACATTCTGACTTACTCGACACGGCTACAAACTATATCACACGCCCGTGGGAACAGGCCGTGTACTTTTACACGCTCGTGGGGTTGGCTCGTGGCTCGACCACGGCCTAGGCACGCCCGTGCCTCAACCCCGTGGAGTATTCTGTCAAATCCCACACGGCCAAGACAAACGCCCGTGTGCCCTACCATGCAGGCCGTGTCAGGCTATTTACCAAGCCTTAGCCTCCCTGAAACACCATCACAACTACATTTCATTCATATTAACCAATTCCAATGACATACATTCAAAAACTACATTCATATCCCATTTACAAAACGAGTTACACATATTCATCCTTTTCATTCTAATCAATAAATAACATTTGTACAAAAACTAGCTAACTATACATGCCAATCTCAAATTATCAAACCATAGCACATACTCAACGGTAGCTTGATATTGTAAGACGAGCCTCTTTGGATCACAAATTCCAAAATACTCTTCACTTGACAATCTAAAGGAAAAAGGAAAAAAAAAGGGGAGTAAGCTACAAGTAGCTTAGTAAGACATAAGAAAATCAATAGCCAAATGCACAATAATTAACCAAGATGTTAGTTCTAACATAACAGAGGTGCAATATTGGTGTACTTACACATGCATAATCTTATCAAAACATCCAAGCATAGACATTTACAATTATTTTGTATTCAACTGATTTCTAATTCTCAACCTGCACAGTTACTTCACACAATCTAGTTAATTTTCCCGTTGAACATTCAGAATAGAGACGAATATACAGAGGTTAGCACCAAAGTGCCTCACAGATATATGGCCGAAGCCAATCACAGAAATATGGCATAAGCCAACAGAGTATGTAGCCGAAGCTACCAGAATATGTAGCCGTAGCTACCTCAGATCACAGATACACAAACGTAGTCCACGGGTCTGCTCACATAAGCAGACAGGTGACTGCAACACATGCTAGTACACCCAGCACCCGGGATACAGAATCAGACAGATTCAGAGCCCTCAAGTGGCATGTCACACATATCCGAAAACATTCTTACAGTCTAACCGGGGTTTATCCAAATAATCACAATTACACATTTACTTAATTCAATATCATATTCACATATTTTCACATCGAAATCATCAAATAATTAACAATGATGCAGATAAGCTATAATTTACTTATGACTTACCTCGATAACAAATCGACTAACTCGTGCTATTCTACTATCTTTTCCTTTCCTCGATTTCGATCACCCTCTCTTCTTTCTTGATCTAAATAAATGCATTTAACACATTTATCAATATTCTATCCAACACATTCATAAATCGGACTTGTTGGGCAAATGACCATTTTACCCCATAGTCTCAGAATTTCAATTTTACTTCATTTTCTTGCATTTTAAACTCAATTAGCTTCTTTTATCAATAAAACCATCCAAAACTCACTCACATCCATCTTCTTATGAGCAACTTTTCTCTTTTCTCATTTTAGTCCCTTAGGGACGTTTTTATAAAAAATCACTTGTAAAAACACGTAAATAACACATCAATAACTCAATTACTACCAAAATTCATCAAGTAACAACATTTCTCTAAAATGGGTAATTTTCAAACCCTAATTTCTTTTCAAATAAATAGCAAAATCATGAAATTCAAGCTTCAAGGGACTCAAAAATACGAAAATAATTGAAAACGGGGTTGAAATACACTTACAATTTGATTGACAAAGCTCAAAACCCCTTTAGCAATGGTGGAGAGAAATTCGGCAGCTCAAAGAAGAAGAAGATGAATATTTTCATTTTTTTCCTCATCTTTTATGACAATTTTTATCAATTGGACAAAAATGCCCTTAGCCATGTTTCTTGAAAATTTCTCTAGAATTACCCTTTTATGTCCATCCTATTAACTTATGGTATAATTGCAGCATAAACACTCCTACATTCATATCACAATTCAATCAAGTCCCTATTTCATCTAATACTCATAATTTCCCCTATTTGCAATTTAGTCCATGTTTTCCAATTAATCACAAAAATAGTAAATTTCTAAACAATTTTCTCACAGAACTTAATCGATAAACCTATGCAGTATAAAATTCACAAAATTTAACTTATTCCTCTCGGATTTGTGGTTACAAAACCACTGTTCCGATTAGGCCCTATTTCGGGCTGTCACAGTAACGTTTGCTCAACTCAGCCTGTTTGATGATGGTAGCTTGTTGGCTGAACTTCAAGTAAGGCCGATGTGGACTGAACAAATTAAGAGTAAACAGTTATTGGATGAGTCATTGGTTCCACGTTTTTGACAAGTTGAAAATGGAGAGACTTCTGACTTTGGGCTAAACAGTGAATGGGTATTGTGTTTCCGTGGGAGAGTTTGTGTTCCAAAAGACTCTGACTTAAGACTGTTTATACTATGAGAGGCATTTTTTAGTCTGTACGCTATGCATCCTGGTGGAAACAAGGTATACCGAGATCTTCGTCAGTTGTATTGGTGTCCAGGGCTTAAGTGTGAAGTTACTAATTTTGTGGGAAAGTGTCTGACATGCTAGCAAGTTAAGGCTAAGCATCAACTGCCTTCTAGGTTACTGCAGCCTATGAGAAAGAGTGACCATGGATTTTATGACTGGGCTTCCTTTGGCGCCTACTAAAAAGGATTCGGTATGGGTTATTGTGGACAGGTGGACTAAGTCTGATCATTTCATACTGGTACATACTGATTACTCTTTGTAGAAACTTGCTAAGTTGTATGTGGCTGATATTGTTAGGCTGCATGGGGTGCCGATTTCCATCATATCTAACAGAGATCCTAGATTCACATCTCAATTTTGAAAGCAGTTACACGAAGCGCTGGGCACCAGACTGCACTTCAGTACTGCGTTCCACCCTCAGACGGATGGTCAGTCAGAGAGGGTAATTCAGGTACTGGAAGATATGCTAAGAAGCCGTGTAATTGATTTTTGAGGCAGCTGGGAAGACTATTTGCTCTGAGCAGAGTTCACGTATAATAATAGCTACCAGTCCAGTATTCAGATGGCACCGTACGAAGCATTATATGATGGTAGGTGTCGTACTCTAACCTGTTGGACTGAGCTGGGAGAGCAGCGAGTGTTGGGGCAAGAATTGGTCTTGGATACCAAAGATAAGGTAAAGTTGATTCGAGATCGGTTAAAGGAAGCATCAGATAGACAGAAGTCTTATGCAGACTTGAAGCATAAGGAGATTGAATCCGCTGTGGGAGAGTATGTTTTCCTTGAGGTCTCACCGTGGAAGAAAATTCTAAGATTTGGACGGAAGGGAAAGCTGAGCCCTAGATTTATTGGCCCTTACCGTGTACTGAGGCGTGTTGGACAAGTGGCCTATCAGCTTGAATTGCCTCTAGAGTTGGACAGAATTCACGACGTGCTTCATGTTTCCATGCTGAGGCGATACAGCTTTGATCCCTCACACGTAGTGCCGATTGAAGAGATCGAGGTTAGGCTTGATCTGACTTTCGAGGATGAACTGATATAGATAATAGATCGTGACGTTAAGGTACTAAGAAGGAAATCTATCCCACTGGTCAAAGTGCTTTGGCATAATCACGATTTAGAAGAGGCCACATGGGAACCAGAGGAGGTGATGCGACAGCAATACCCTCACCTATTCTAACCAGATAAATTTCAAGGCCGAAATATCTTTAAAGGGGTAGAGTTGTAACGCCCCAGAAATATAGGGTCTGTAATTTTGCCTGTAATGTTTCAAATTGCTTGTTTGGTGTGCTGGTTAGATGATTTGGGTGTGTTTGGGAGTGCTTGAGAGGCCTGGGTTCAAGTCTGGTCTTTTGCAAAATTTTTGCATTTTTTCTTTTAAAGTAAATCTGGATGTTAGCTTAAAGGCCTTATATTTAATTGTGTTTGTTTTATGACACAAAAGGCCCTATGGCTTGGTGGCAAGTGGCATGTTAGGCAACTAGAAGAGCTTGGGTTCGAATCCTTTGGAACATGAAGGGATATTTATTTTATGTCTTTGTGGCGTGAGAGGTAGACTTTATTTCAAACGCTGCTGAGGTGGTTGTGGAAGTGGTCAAATGGAGGAAATTAAGGAATTTGATAATGGTGGTTATGGATATGGAGGAGAGTTGGGTGGAGAGATTCATGGAATTCAAACTTGGAGAGTTTGAAGCTGATTAGGGGAATTTGTGCATTTTTGGCAATTAGAGCGTTTGGGGGCAATATTCCTTGAGCACTTTTGATTTTGTGCATTTTGTGCTGAATTGGTGCTCCTTTCTCTTTTTTGCAAATGTTAGTCAAATTCTTTTAGTGCAATTTCAGTATTTGGGTTGTTTGGGGTTCTCTTCTTCTTAGACTTTTTTTCTCAATTGGTGCTTGTAACACCCCTTACCTTGATTTATCACCTTAACCGAGCATGAGGCATTATCGAACAATATCACCATCATCTATAACACCCCAAACCCAGCCCAGACGCTATGGCTGAATCTGGCATGTCACATTGAAGTGTTTTTCGAAAACCAAGTTTTCATTGGAAACCCTTCTTGTTTAAGAATTTGTGTAAAACCTCAATTTGCATTTGATCAATTCCCGATGTAGTTTATTAAAAATATTATTCCCTATTTAAGACGTTATTATTAATAAAATCTTAATAGTTGTGGAAGCTTAATTTAAAACAGTTGTTGTTTTGGAAAAACCCGTTTCTACCACTAGTAATTATAAAACCACAAATAAAATCCCATGTTTGTAATCCAGGAATTTAAAGGCCTTATTACAACCCAAATACTAATTAAAAATAAAATAAAATAAATAAAACTATTGATCATTAAAACAAGTTGCAGTGTAGCCACGTCCGAGTCCCCTTCATCGTCGAGCCGCCTACTGAGGGTCACCTGAAAAATTAAAAAGAGGGGGTGAGTTTTCGAAAACTCAGTGTGTACAATCCCCCGTCAAACAACAACATGCATCAAACAAATCAGTTTGAGCCTGAACCAGATTCAAATTCGGTGGCCTTTGGGCCTTAGCCCACAATAGCCTCGATAGGGCCCAAGCCATAATAAGTTCCACATATCACATTTAACTGGGCCATAGCCATTTTCAATTTCAGATCAGCATATATGTATGTAATGCTTATATACTCCATCCAACCTGTACACCCCCTTCTAACCCACACTCCTATGGGGAGATACTCGACCCACCCATCCTTATACACCCGGTGTGGCACCGATTGCGGCACCACTATCGTTGCAGCATAGCTGCTTATATTCGGTGTATCACTGGTTGCGGCACTACTTATCGGTGCAGCAAAGCTGCTTATTGCTTATAGCCCTCGGTGGATCCACAATCATCAAGCGACTGTGCGACCCTTATATACACTTCCTCCAATCATAATCCCAGCCCATATGCAATATAATAATACATGATTGCAGCGGAAAACATATAGCATACACAAGTTTTACTCATAGCACATTGGGGTGTTTCAATAATTTTACAAACTAAGGGTTTTTCTATAATTTTGTAAGCCATACAACCCACTTAATCAGCTCGTCACTTATTACCAATCTACCAAATTCTGCTTATCTGGGCCCACAAGCCCGTTGGCCCATTTAGCCCATTCTGGCTCGATTAGCCAAAACATGACCCAAGTCTATGAGTTCTCTCATGGGGTCTCTGATATCACATCGATTACCCTTATATGAGTGTTCGCATAGTCGCAAGACTAATGTAGCCAAACCTTCAGCATTTCAGCTTTTTGGCATTTTAGGATTAACCGATCTATTGTGTGTGTGTAGTGTATGTACACACCTTTGGCTCTATAATGACTATCAAACAAGGGTTAGAAGTACACACTTGACCACATAGTGTACTAAGTAATCATAATCGCTAGAACCTATATTTAAATATTATACTTCATTAGTCACTACCCATTAAAATAATTCCACTACACTCACTTACAAATGGACAAACTATACTTCCCTTGATCGACTACAATTTGCCTATTTAATCCGAGGTCCGTCGTAGCGCCCCTTCCACATCTAGCAGAAAGTCTCGAACCGCTGACACCTTACGTCGCTTAAACTTGGGAGTAGTGGTTACGTGCTCACACCCCATCGTCACCGTCGCCATCTCTTTACCACTAGTGCTCCCTTTGTCCATCTAAAAAATAATATGGTTATCTTTGGGATTTAGCCTTGGATCACAAGAACAAGGTTTCTTAAAGAAGATTCGACTAAAAAGAGCCCAAGAGAGCAAAGTTGAATAGAAGAATCGGTTTGGTCAAGTTTGAAGAGATAGTGACAGCACAAAAAATTTTGGTAAAGGGAGAGGAGTTATTTGGCTTTAAGAGAAAGAAAATAAGAAGTGTGAAAGAAAAGAGAAGGAAAAAGGAATTATGCAAAAGCAAGAGAGTAAACAGAATGCACATTCGGCATACAAAGGAAAATGAGAAAAAGAAATAAACCAAAACTAAATAAAACACCCTTTTAAAAACAAGAACACCCCCTATTTTCGGTACCTCCACACCTTGTAATATCCCGAATTAGGGCCTAATCGGAATAGTGGTTTCGTGACCACAAATCCGAGGTAGAAATAATTATATTATAATTATTTTGATGTTTATGATATGATTTTATGATGGTGTGAAAATTTCGTGAAGAAATTCTAAGCGTAAAGTGCTTAATTTGGAGTTAGGGATTAAATCGAATAAGTTGCAAAACTTGCATTCTAGAAGTTTTTAGTATGAAATTGCTTTGAAATATTAATTAGGAGGTCTTAAATGGTAATTAGACCAATTTTAAGTTCATGGACAAAATTAGGACATGGGAGGAATTTTTGAAAGTTTAGTAAGGAGGGGTATTTTGGTCATTTGGTTATTAACATGAATTAAAAGGGAAAAATAACACAAAATTGTTATCATCTTCATTTGGTTGCTGCCGAAACTTGCTCTCTCCATAGCTAGGGTTTCTTCAACTTTCAAGGTTCATAATCAAGAAAGACGTGGAATCGACCTCAATCGGGGAAAAGAAAAGATTACGGACTAAATTGCAAAATCGTTGTATTTTGGTACTAAGGTAAGTTCATGTGCAAATAATGTAACATAACTGTTATTTTTAAGTTAATCGATGTTATTTATATGATATGCTGATTTTTATCATGAAATATATGCTTTGTGGTTATTTTTGAACAATATGCAAATTATATGTGCTACTTGTTAAATATAAATTGCTACCGAGTATTGGTTCCGGTATTATGTGGAAGACGGCAAGGATAAGTGATCGAGGAAAATCCCGTTTGAACCTTAGGAATAGATTAGGATACAAGTGACATGTCACTAGGATGGTTGAGCATCCGAACTCGTTGAGTTGAGTCCGAGTTCACTTATGGATGCAAATGTTTGAACTCGTTGAGTTGAGTCCGAGTTCGTGAAATGTAACTAGGCATCCGAGCTCGTTGAGTTGAGTCCGAGTTCACTTATGGATGCGAACGCCCGAGCTCGTTGAGTTGAGTCCGAGTTCACTTATGGGCGGGTTACATGATGGATTGATTACATATGTGGCATTTATGTGCAAATGATCCGTGTATCCGAGTTATATTCCGATGTGTTCAACGGGTAAAATTCTAGCGGAATGGAAGAATACTCAAGGTGTAAGTGACAATTCAGTAATGTTGAGAAATGGCCACATTGGACAGGTATGTACTTAACCCTCGGGTTGAAATTAGACACAACAACAAAGATGTGGTAAGATGAAGTATGATGATTATAATGGTGACATATGTTTGGTGATGCTATGTTAATGTTGTTTGGCATAATGACTTTGTTATGTTACTTGTTATTTGCATGTGAACTTACTAAGCATTTATGCTTACTCCCTCCTTTTTATTCATTGTAGTTTTGGACAAGCCGGCTCGAGAATCGGGATAGGTCGAAGACTCGATCACACTATCCGAAGGACTTTTTGGTAAACGGCTTATAGAACTTAGAATGGCATGTATAGCAATATACCTACTATGTGTAAATAATCTTGTGATATGGTGGTGTTTGGTTGAGGAAATGCTTGACAATGATGAGTCATTGAAATGGCCAATATAGGTTATGTTTGATGTCATGAAAGAATAATAGATTAATTAGTACATGGAAGCTTTTATGAAAATGGAACTAGCCATAAAACAGAACATTGCAGCAACACTGACGTGAGTTTGAAAATTCACTAAAAATCATAGAAATCGAATTTGGTAATGTATTAGTTATGAAATTGAAGCTTATTGTGTCTACTTTCATATGGAAGAAGCAAAATAGGTAAAGGAGTGACACGTTAGGAGATATTTGAGTTTTAGTGAGACAGGGCCAGAACGATTTCTGGATCCCCTGTTCTAATTTTGAAAATTCACCATAAATTGTACAAAAATAATTAGGAGGTGTATTTTATATGCTTAGAATCCTTATTGAATCTAGTTTTAAGAGAGATAAACGGCACAATTATATGAGTTTTTTACAGAGAGAAAAGTGGTCCGTAGTAAACAGAGGTCAGTACAGTCAAGTTCTGAAACAGGGGCAACTTTAACTAATAAACTGTACTAATCGGCCCAGCCAAAAATTCTAGAAAAAAATTAGTGAATAGATATATGAGTCTAAATTCAGGGAAAATTTACGGATCTTGATTTCGAGTTTCGTAACTCGAGATATGATTTTTCGAGCGACCATGACGCAGGAGATAGTTTATTCCGAAAATGAAAATAGTTTTTGTAAAGTTGTTTAAAATGATAAATTACGTTTAGTGACGCCTCAAGCTCGACTCCGGTGACGGTTTTGGGCGTGGGGACGTTACACACCTATTGCCGAATTTTGCACCAAAGAAATAATAAAATAAATAAAATAAAAGAACAAAGTCCCATAATTGGCAATAGCCCATTCCAATTTGAATTCCCTCAATCATATCTACATTGGCTCTCATCCTTATCTCAGCCGAACCTCCCCTCATCCTTATCTCCATCGAACTCCACCCAGCAGCATTTCACTCCAATTCAAATACTAGACGTCTTTTTAGCAAAATAAATCTCCCATTTACGCGCTCGAACTCCAGACCTCACTACCATCACCGCGCCTCACAACATGTTGCTTGCCACTGCGCCGCAACTTCTCTTATGCTATAATTCGGTCAAAATTAACTATAACACTTACCTGCTGAAGCCACGGTTACTTAAGAGTAAAAATCAAAACTCTGCCTGCTCTGGGGTTTGAAACCTGCACCCTCTCAGATCCCCAGCATGCTTCTTGCCACTGCACCCTAGCTGCTCTTATGACATATTCCAACCTCAACTCCTTTTAAAGCCTATTAACGCGCAACAAGGTTATTCTAAAAAAAATCTAGAAACATTGCTGCTAACCAGATTCAAACCTCTACTCTCTTGGCTACACTACACGTCCCTTGCCACCACGTCACTTGCTTGATTTGCATCACCTTTCCTCCCCAAGTAATTATAAAGCCTATCTGCCACAACCCAAGTTGCTTTAAAAAAACCAACACTTTTGTGCATGCTACGACTTGAACCCAGTTCCCCTCCATGCTCCTAACGCCTCTGGCCACTGGACTAAGTGCCCCTTGTGTCAAATTTTAACCCAACATATTTATAAGGTCTAACGCTAGAGTCTCCCTAAGGAAGCAAAAATTTTAATTTTTGCTAGAGCCCTGGATCGAGCCCATGACTTTTCCCACACTACCAACCGTTCCTAAATTACTCAAATATTAAACTAAACGTGTAATTGTAAAATTTTAAACACATTTAAATTATTTAAGCCCCCTCCTAACCGATCCCAAACTCAAGGCCCAATACTTCTAGGCCCAAAATTTGGGATGTTACATTATCCATACATAATTGAACCACAAATTTTCGTTCCAATGTAAAACTTAATCAAAAAATGTCATACAACTCTTAAAATGGGTTACAAGGCCTAAAACATGGTTTGGGAATGGCCTGAGACCAAACCAAGATCTTAGAAAAATTTTTGGAAATTTTGACCTAATACAGGGCACACGCTTGTATGAAACAAAGGCACGCCTGTATGGGCAGGCCGTCTGGTCACACACGCCCGTGTCCATTACCCGTGTTGAATTATTGGGAATTTATTTTTCATTTCGAACCTACAGGGGGTTTTCACACGGCCGAGCACACGCCTGTGTCCTTGGCCTGTGTCCTTCACACGGCCTCGACACGTCCATGTGGCCTCCCCATGTGAAAAACTAGGACATTCTGTTTATGACATTAGCATGCCATTTTGGTCACATGGCCATGGGACATGCCCGTGTGACTAGGCCGTGTGATGTCCCTAAACTCTAAAAATCCCATGCAAGGTTCACATGCCCTACACACATGGCCGTGGCGGTTAGCCGTGTGGCCCTAAGTTAGGCTATTTTCCAAGCCATACTTTGCCCCAAAACACATGATATCACTACTACTTTTAACACCACATAATAATACATCTTTAGTCATCTAAAAGACTCCATTTACTTACCCATCATCCATTTCAAATTAAACACACACACAAACATACCAAATATTTCATGAAATTCCTCATAATAATAGATAAACAAAATGTTATTCATGAATGGCTAAATCACTTAGCCTTTGATTGCAAAATAACTTATACCATGACAATTTCCATAACATAACCAAACTGACTTAACACTAACAACCTCACTAGGTCCCTATACATGCCATAGTGTAAGAGTTTATTTCACTAAACCAAAAAAAAATAATGTCGATAGTGTGGGTGAGCCTCCTACTAGATCTGTAACACCTTAAGTTTTAGAATTTTTTGAGATTTTTGCGATTTTGGTGTGAACATGAAATTTTGTTGTTTGGGAATGAAATTTATGCTTTGAGTGTGTTAGTGGGCCTTTAGAAGGCCCAAGCCTACATTAAAACCCGGTAGAATTATCGAATTTTAGACTTAAAGAGAAGGGGACTTGAGTAAGTGGGCCTTTAAGAAAAAGTGAGTAATTTAAGACACAAGTGAGCCCTTGGTAAAGTGGCAATGTGGCGCCACTTAAAGCCTAAGAAAGTGGCATGTGTGAGCTAGGCAAGGGCCAAGGTTCAAGTCTCAAGGTAAGCATTGTGGTATTTTATTTTTATTGCATGTGTGAGTCATGTGATGGATTTCAAGTGGAACTCTATTGGAAAGAGTTTGAGATGCTCATGGGATTGAATCAAGTAGGATAAGGGAGAGAAATTTTAGGAATTTTGAATGGGCGCTAGTGGTGGCCGATTGTAGGGGTCTTGGAGAGCATTTTCGGCTAATGAGGCTTTAGTGTGCTGATTGCTTGGAGTGTGGCCTTTCGGGATTGTTCTAACCTCTTTTCTTTCTTGTTGAGCTAGTGTAGTACCACTTAGGATTCTCTACTCTTGTTCTATTCTTCTCCTTTAGTTCTAAAAAGCCGAAAACGCAAACATTTTTCTTTTTTTGTGCCAACTTGTGGAAAGAACCAAATTGTCATCTCCTTTCTTTCCTTCAAATCGAATCTATCATTTGTTTCCTCACCTCTCTTCTTTCATCTTCTTTCTCTTCTATTTTCACCTAAGCCAAACCTACTCCTTTTCTTTCTTCTCTCTTCTCAAAGCCTAGTAGTCGACTTCCATTAAAGCCGAAACCAACCCACCATTGCCGATTACCTATTTGATCAAGACTACTTCATCTTCTCCTTCTTCTGTTACCTTTCTTTAAAGCCAAATCTTCAACCTCTCATCTTTGTCTCTATCGATTGTTTCTTCACTTCGTGAACTCCTCTTCATCTATTCTTTTAAAAAAAAAACCCAAAATAGACATACTCAAGGATAGATCCAAAAGCTAAAATCATTTAGATTCGTTCTCTACTCGTGTCTTGGGGTTAGATCTGCATCAGATCTAAATTAGAAGGGTGATTGGGGTCGATTCTTTGGTAAGAAGATCTACGGTAAGTTATCAAAACCCCTTTCCATCCGTTATTTCGGGATTTAAGCAAGCCTAAAGTCCCTAAACACTTTAGGGAGGCTGTCGATTTTGGTGAAGAGTGATGCTAGTCTTTCTAATTAGTTTTATGTGTATTGGTTTGTGAAAGGGGTGATCTAGCAAGGAGTGTTGGAGGCTAGGATCATTAGAGCGACTAGATCTAGATCTAGTCACTGTTTTCGGCAAAGGTATGTATTCAAGTGATTAATGGGTGATTGTTGATTGTATATGGGGCAAGGTGATGATAGTTTTGGTTAGATGTTAGAGTAACAGTATATTTCCAAACAATTGTAGGAAGAATCGCGTGGGAGATCTCGTCGTAGTAATCGCAAATTAGGTGTGTAAACGAACAACCTCTAAATAGACTAAATCGGTAAAAGCCGAAAAGCCGAAATGTCAAAATTCTGGCATTTCGTGGGCTTGTGAGTGTGCAAGCACTCGTGGGCCAGTTAAAACAAGTAAGATCGGTTGTCGCAATTGGTAAGGTAGACGTGTGCGCGATTTCGTGCACCTTGGTAAATTTGGGCCTCGGGGGGCTAAATTTGGGCCCAATGGGCTTACGGGTCCATATGGGTGAAAATGAGCGGTAAGTGCTTTCTAATGGACTGAGTAACAAATCTACTAAAACGGACATAAAACTTGGGCCTAGTGGGCCGTAATAGTTAGTGGACCCCATAGGGCCCATTAGGGGTTTTAGGGCCCGATAACTCTAAGTTGACTAAATGGGTTAAATAAGTTGCCTAGATGATTTTTGGACTGTTAACAACTGAAATGTGCATAAAACCCTAAAAATTGGTAAATTACTGAAATACCCCTTAAGGGTGAAAAATTACTATTTTACCCCTAGGTGCAAAATGACCATTATACCCCTAGGGTTAAATCTGACTGAAATGCATGCTAAATTAAATCTGTTCACTGTATGCCATGACATGTTATACGGTTGCATGGGATTGGGTTTTTGATTGAGGAAGTGCTAAGTGGCAATGCCATGTTTACTGATAGGGGCTTTGCCTTGTTTACTGTTAGTGGCTTAGCCACGTTATCTGATTAAGCAGCTCAGGTACGACTGTGGTGTGTAGGGCTGGGTGGGTCGAGTTATTCCCCACATGGTGTGTAGGGCTGGTATGAGTGGTGTGTAGGGCTAGATTTGGGCTGGGCTTTACATACTTGCATAATTTCTGTTCTGTTACTGTAATGGGCCTAAGGGCCATACTGAAACTGGATAGGGCTAAGGCCCAGTTAATTACTGTTCACTGAATAGGGCTAAGGCCCAGTTAATGTTTTTTTACTGAATAGGGCTAAGGCCCAGTTAATACTGTATCTGGATAGGGCTTAGGCCCAGTAAGCTTGAACTGATTTGGGCTCTGGTTGGGTTTACTTTACACACTGAGTTTTCCAAACTCACCCCCTTCCCTTTCATCTATACAGGTGAGCCCTAAACTAGTGGACTTGGAGCTGGAGGGATTCGGAGTGGCCACGAGGACTGCTTTCTGGTTCTTAAAACTTGCTTTTAAGTTTTATTTTATTATTTCATAATTTTGGGGTTTTCAAGTTGTAATAAGGCCGCTCATTTAATAGTTTTTTTTACATTGGATTTAATTATAACTTGCTTATAACAAATGGACTAAGGCTGCTCGTGTTTTTACTTAAAATTAATCAACGTTTTCAAAATAAAACACTCGTAACAAATGGATAACGAAAAGATGAACAAAACCTTGTAATAAAATAAATTTTAAGCTGGTAGTGGATAGGACATTCACAAACTAAATCTAGATTTTCTTTCCAAACTTTAATAACAGATTTGTAAAACTTACCTTAATCGTAATGACTAAAGAATATCTAATTAATTTGTCATTGATGTGACACACCAGACTTGGCCACAACGTCTGGGCTGGGTTTGGGGTGTTACACGATCCAATCCCAAGCTGGCTTGATTGAATCTATAAAACAAGGGAAAAGAGAAAGGAGTAAGCTTCAAAGGCTTAGTAAGTCTATATGTAAATAACTAGCATTAAGATAACATTTAGCCACACCAAGGATATCACCCATATACCAACTTACCACCCAAATCTTACCAACTTTCCCATACAATTCATACACATTATTTTCACTTATTTAAGTCCACATGCATCCTCACAATCACATGCATTTTCCACAATTTCACTTGCCCAAAGAATACACCTGCACACACATATTGATCTACCACACCAAGTCTCTTTAATGAGCATTCCCGCTAAACTTTTTGGATTAACATTTGATACTCAGTGGATTTTCCACTCTTGATTCCATCAACACATAAGCCCGGCTCTCAGTTGGGTAATTCACCTCGTCAGTTTTAAGCTATTACGACACATAACCAACTATTTTACCCTCCTGTATCAAAACACAACCCAGGCCAACATGTGATGCATCACTGTAGACCGTAAACTCCTTCTTAGGCTCTAGTTGAATATAAACAAGGGCCTCCATCAAAACTTAAGGTCATATTTAACATTTTACATATCCAAAACAATAGTAATTACACAAAAAGCCTATTGCATGCCATATAATCCAAAATGAACATTCCAAAAACTACAAAAATTTATGGATAGTGTGACTTGAGTGTCAATCCGACCGCCCAACCTTCAAACTATCTACAATAATAGAAAATAACACAAGTAGCTCATTGAAACTTAGTAAGTTTAACATATTAAAATGATAAATCTTACATAAGTAAGTACAACAAATCAAATAATAATAATACAACCATATATGTTCTTTGTCATCCACAATCTCAACCGATGAATCATAAAAGTAAATTCAAAACCCAAATATATGACAAATCCATCAAAATCACTATAAAAGTTGCCTTACTGAGATTCACAATCTAATAAATGATTTACAAATAAGAGTACATAGATAATCCAACCGAAACACACCAGATGCTCATAAGAGGTAAACCATCTGAAGCACACCAATGCTCATAATAGCTAATCCAACCAAAACACACCAAAATAGAGAGTGTAACATGAGAGTTTACAAAAAATGCTAAACCTTAGTTTACTCAAGAAATATATATATATATATATTACTCTCCAACAATCTCCACTCCAATCCCCCACAACACACCATATCTCGATTATACTCTATCCGACTTTCAAATCAATCCAAATATTAAATTTCAATTAATTTTCTCAAATAAATTTCATCAATTAATTATCAAATATATCCATTATATCACATTATATCATTAACCATTTTATATAGATGTTAAATTATAAACTGTATGAACTTACCTAGATTGAATTGTAGTAGTTGTAGAAGTTTAGGGACTATTCCACAATTTTTCCTTTTCCAAAAGTATCAACTGGGTCTTGATATGCAACAGCTAATAATGGCCGAACCTCCAAGTTAAGTTCCTATGGTGTTTGTAGCAAGATGAAGTGAAAATGAAGATGAATTGTTTATTCATTCTTTAATTTTCTTTAATTTTGCTTAAACTTTCCTTAATTTACAAATTTGCCATTGAAAACACATTACTTTAACATTTTCAGTTTAATTGTCATCTGACCCAACTAATTAGGGCATAATTGCTACTTAAGTCCTTCCTCATTTATTAGCTAAACCGTTTGGTCACCTAAATGCTATAATGTAACACTCCTAACCTGTATCCGTCTCTAGAATAGGGTTACGGAGCATTATGATAAAACTATAACATAAAAACATACATTTCCAATAATTTCATTTTCCATAGCAAAGTCCATTCATACACATGCATACCATCCCCTAATTGAGCCTTCGAGGCCCTAGAAACACTTTAGAAACAATTCCAGACTAAATTGGAAACATTTGAAACATTGAGGAAAAAGTTAGAAAAATTTAAACTATAGGACCATACGGCCATGTGACTTACACGGATGAGACACACGCTCGTTTCTTAAGCCATGTAACATTTGAAATAGGGACACACAATAGTTTCCTAGCCCATGTCCATGCCTATATAGCTCTTAAAATTGGTTTACACGGCCAAGCCATACGCTCGTGTGCCAGGCTGTGTGCAAGGTTGTGTAACTTTCAAAAAGTAACCTTTGAAACCTACAGAGGACACACAGCTGAGAGCCGTGTGGACAAGAAATTGGTTAAAATTCAAGCCATTTCTTTCACCCAATCAAGCTTGAACCTACAAGCAACTTGCACATACAATTAAGACCTTAAAACATACCTAAACATACATAATATGACAAATTCAAATGACCAAATTCCATTAAACCAATATGCCATTTGAAGCACCTCAAAAGCAAGCATTCAACTTAACTACACATATGCATATTTGGTCACATTGCTACCATTTTAAAACATACCATACTTGACTTATACCATGTCAATATAACTTACCATTTGGACCATTGTTCTCATGCATCTCAAACACATAACCTAAAATTATACATATTTGACCGTAAATCATCCATATATATATCTAGCTTACTTCTATACCAAGTCATACCGTAATTAACCATATTGAACTACACCAACATATACCCAATTGGCCTTTTTTTGTACAAACACATTTAACTAAATTCGATATTCAAGCATACCCTAAGTAACCATATTGTAAACATGTCAAACTTACCACTTTGGTCATAAAACCATGCATCAACTTAACCATATTAAGACCAACCATCAAGATACCATAAGTATATTAACCATAATGACACTTATACATACCAAAACAACAACTAGATCATTTATACACAAATTCACCTATACATGCTATTATAACCTTGATTAAAACATCAAAATCTACTGATAAAATCTCTGGATAGTGTGATAGATCTCCGATGAGCTTCCTAACTGATCGAGCTTCTAATAATCTATAAAGTAAGGAAAGTAACTACGTAAGTAATGAATGCTTAGTAAGCTCATATAAACTTTAAACATAACAATCCATTTCAACAATGAACTTTATAGGTTAAATATAAACCTAAACCAATGTCTAAAGATTTACCAACTACATAATCATCAACTCACAAATGAGTAAGTCTATCAACATCATATATATTTTCATTCCTAGCATAATAGGATCTTATAAGGCATTTTACACCATCATTAACCTTTTCATAAAATTATGAACTACTTCTTTTACTTACTTTCTATTCCATCTACTTAGCAGAAACTTAAATAACAACATCAATCCATGAATTAGTATATTTATTCATGACATAAGTAAATTCATTCATAGCATACATAAATTTCTCACATATAAGCACATCATTCAACTTATCAATTCCTTTTTCATCATATTACATCCCAATTATGAACTTACTGTTTCATTACCTTTTCTTACCCGTTTCATTTGTATAATACAATACATAAGTATAAACATCAACCACATGATAACCCATATCATTAGGAAATGCATATTTTGATTCATACCACCCTTTCATGAACATAAGTATATTTCCATTTGGACACTTACCAATTCAATGTATAACATTAAGATTAAGCATGATATAACCCAACCTTAAGCTTGGTACAAGCCTAAGCATCATCAACAACTCATATTAGTGTATCAATTCATAACTCACTTCAATTAACATAAGATAAGTCATTAAACATGAATAACATCACTTGAAATCATCAATTTCTTGAACATGGACATGCTTTCATTGTACCTTTTCTTTTAATTCCTTTTCATAGTTTTGATAACATAAGTCACTTGAATACTTACCGTTGTTACCCTTTTCATGCCCGAACCACTTAGAGTAATATTGGATACGCGGGAAAGCTCACACAAAATGTGCTAAACATATAGTCAAAATCATTACTTTTCATCATTGCTCACTCGAGCCATAAATGGGTTTGCTCACACAAGCTGATGGTCAAAACGTAGCTACACGATGCTGCTCACACAAGCTGACGAGTATCCGAAACAAATGCTGAAACTCAGCCATTGGTAGGACATTCAGGACCAACACCCGAAACATGGTAACTTGGGCCTGCTCACACAAGTTGACGGTCGGAATATAACTACACAATGCCGCTCACACAAGCTAATTAGTACCCGCAACATATGCAAAACCTCAGTCATCGGTAGAACATTCAAGACCACCACCCAAAACATGAAAACCCTAATATCATTTCATTTGTATCCTATATATTCCTAAGGTTCAAATAGAGCTAGGTAATCATCGTGACATTGTTGGATTTACATCGTTTTAAGACATGATAAATTACATAATAACATATATATATTTATTTATATTAAGACAACACATTAAACATTCAATTTAGTTAACTTTATAATGATTATAGTTCATACGAACTTACTTGGCTAAATTGCAGAAATCTCTATAATAGCCCGATATAGAGCCTAAACGGAATAGGGGTTATGAGACCACAAATCCAAGGTCAAAATATTTATTCTGATTGAGTTTCAAATTTTATTGTGTGTTTGAAATGTTGTGTGAAAATTTCGTTATAAAATCTTATTGTTTGGATGTCCAATTGATAATTTGGACTAAATTGCAAAAGTAGTAAAATGTGCTTTCTAGAAGGTAAAGATGTTTAATTGAAATGGGTTTTTAAATTGGAGGTCCTTATGTAGTAATTAGACCATTATATTTTAAGATGGACAAAAATGGACATGAATAGTAAAAATTTGAAAGAAAGGTCAAAAGGGCAATTTGGTTATTTAACAATTAAATGAACTAAAAGACAGAATAAAAGCCAAAAAGACTTGTTCATCTTCTTCATGGCCGAATGTAGCATGGGGTGTGAAGCCCTAAATCGACCATAGCTGGGAAGTGGTTTCGGGACCACTAAACCGAGTCGTTTAAATTAATGAATGTTAAATTTCGTGCCTAATATATGTGTAAAATGCATGTGTGAGATTGTGGTGTTTTGATTTTAGCCATTTGATGTGAAATTTATTTATATGGACTTGTATAAAAATTATGAAAACATGCTAGGTAAATGTGAAATGGCCTAGTATTATATGGTATAAAATTCAAGGGGTTTACATGTCAAATTTGCCATTTTACTTATAAGTGGCCGGCCATGTAGTGTAATGATTAAAAATTTGCATGTTTTATATATTTATATAATATATATTCATGCATTATTATAAGTAATATTTATTTTACGTTATAATTAAAAGAAAAGTCATAAAATGAGCTATTTTGGTGATAAAAACAAGGTGTTTCATTTTTGTTTCTTCTCTCCTTATTTCCTTAATCTTTGCCGAACCATAAGAGAAACTAAGAGAGGAATTGAAGCTTGAGATATTCGGCCATTGAAGCTCATGTAGTAAGTAATTCTTGATTTTTATTTTGGTGTTTTTGAGCATCATGGCCGGTTATATCCTAAAACCATGATCCATTCATTGAGAATTTCTTTGTTAAGTTGATATACGGCAATGGTGTTCTAAAGCTATGAAATTCGCAAAATTTGGTGTTAGAATTTAGTGAATGAGTATTAGATAGGCAATTTGATGTTTGATTCCATGAGATTTGAAGATTTTAAGTGAAATGTGGAATTTGAGCTTGTTGGTTCAGTTCGTTGTGAGACACATTCAGCTAGGGATGTGGTGTTTTCTTGATATGATTTTTAATTGTTTTGAATGATGAAGAATTATTTGATGATTTGAGTTCGATAGAATGAGTCCTTGTGACTAGTTTGATTTTTGGAAATCAGCAATGTGGGGATATATGCAAAGTTATTGTGTATTGATAGTAATTGTATGGGAATTAGCCAAATTAACACTTAAGTGATGAATTGGTAGATAGATGTTGCATTTTGGGAATAACTTATAATGAGCATAGATTAGTTAAATTTTGTTATAAATGATTAATTTGAGTAAGTGATATCCAGCTAGCACAATAGCATAAGAAAGTTATGTTTAAACTTGGGATTTGGATGATTAATGTTATGTATGTGTAATTGCCGAATATTGATGTATGAGATTGCTAGTATGATAATTTTTGGTCAATGAATAATTTAATTTAATTATTATAAAAACTATGAGCATTTGGTCAATTGGTGTATATGATATCTACTAAGATTTGGTTATATGTATAAATTCGGTCATGATGGAGGTGTATTGGGTGATCGGTATTTTTGATGTAGTAAATGGTTAATGTGTTTACATGAGTTAGATGTTGAATGTGGATTTAAGAAACTATTTGAGTAAATTGTAGTTTACCTAAGTGATTGATAGTATAAATGACCGATTGGATGTTTATGTATTGGAAATGTGACAGCCCGAAATAGGGCCTAATCGGAACAGTGGTTTCGTAACCACAAATTCGAGAGGAATAAGTTAAATTTTGTGAATTTTATACTGCATAGGTTTATTGATTCAGTTCTGTGAGAAATTTTTTTTAGAAATTTACTATTTTTGTGATTAATTGGAAAACATGGACTAAATTGCAAATAGGGGAAATTATGAGTATTAGATGAAATAGGGACTTGATTGAATTGTGATATGAATGTAGGAGTGTTTATGTTGCAATTATACCATAAGTTAATAGGATGGACATAAAAGGGTAAATCTAGAGAAATTTTCAAGAAACATGGCTAAGGGCATTTTTGTCCAATTGATAAAAATTGTCATAAAAGATGAGAAAAAAATGAAAATGTTCATCTTCTTCTCATGTTTCTACCGAATTTTCTCTCCACCATTGCTAAAGGGGTTTTGAGCTTTGTCAATCAAATTGTAAGTGTATTTCAACCCCGTTTTCAATTATTTTCGTATTTTTGAGTCCCTTGAAGCTTGAATTTCATGATTTTACTATTTATTTGAAAAGAAATTAGGGTTTGAAAATTACCCATTTTAGAGAAATGTTGTTATTTGATGAATTTTGGTAGTAATCGAGTTATTGATGTGTTATTTACGTATTTTTACAAGTGGTTTTTGATAAAAGCGTCCCTAAGGGACTAAAATAAGAAAAGAGAAAAGTTGCTCATAAATAGATGAATGTGAGTGAATTTTGGATGATTTTATTGATAAAAGAAGCTAATTGATTTTAAAATGCAAGAAAATGAAGTAAAATTGAAATTTCGAGACTAGGGGTAAAATGGTCATTTGCCCAACAAGTCCGATTTATGAATGTGTTGGATAGAATATTGATAAATGTGTTAAATGCATTTATTTAGATCAAGAAAGAAGAGAGGGTGATCGAAATCGAGGAAAGGAAAAGATAGTAGAATAGCACGAGTTAGTCGATTTGTTATCGAGGTAAGTCATAAGTAAATTATAGCTTATCTGCATCATTGTTAATTATTTGATGATTCCGATGTGAAAATATGTGAATATGATATTGAATTAAGTAAATGTGTAATTGTGATTATTTTGATAAACCCCGGTTGGACTGTAAGAATGTTTTTGGATATGTGTGACATGTCACTTGAGGGATCTAAATCTGTCTGATTCCGTATCCCGGGAGCTGGGTGTACTAGCATGTGTTGCAGTCACCTGTCAGCTTATGTGAGCAGACCCGTGGATTACGTCTGTGTATCTGTGATCTGAGGTAGCTACGGCTACATATTCTGGTAGCTTCGGCTACATACTCTGTTGGCTTACGCCATATTTCTGTGATTGGCTTCGGCCATATATCTGTGAAGCATTTCGATGCTAACCTCTGTATATCCGTCTCTGTTCTGAATGTTCAACGGAGAAATTAACTTGATTACGTGAAGTAATTGTGCAAGTTGAGAATTAGAAATCAGTTGAATATAAAATAATTGTAAACGTCTATGTTTGGATATTTTGGTAAGATTATGCATGAGTAAGTACACCAATATTGCACCTCTGTTATGTTAGAACCAACATCTTGGTTAATTATTGTGCATTTGGCTATTGATTTGCTTATGTCTTACTAAGCTACTTGTAGCTTACTCCCCTTTTCTTTCCTTTTTCCTTTAGATTATCAAGTGAAGAGCATTTTGGAATTTGTGATCCAAGGAGGCTCGTCTCACACTATCAAGCTACCGTTGAGTATGTGCTATGGTTTGATAATTTGAGATTGGCATGTATAGTTGGCTAGTTTTTGTACAAATGTTATTTAGTGGTTAGAATGAAAAGGATGAATATATGTAACTCGTTTTGTAAATGAGGTATGAATGTAGTCTTCGAATGTATGTCATTGGAATTGGTTAATATGAATGAAATATAGTTGTGATTATGTCTCAGGGAGGTTAAGGCTTGGAAAATAGCCGGACACGGCCTGCATGGCAGGGCACACGGGCGTGTGTCTCGGCCGTGTGGAATTTGACAGAATACTCCACGAGGTAGAGGCACGGGCGTGCCTAGGCCGTGGTCGAGCCACGAGCCAACCCCACGAGTGTGTGAAAGGACACAGCGTATTCCCACGGGCGTGTGATATAGTTTGTGGCCATGTCGAGTAAGTCAGAATGTTCCACGGCCTTTAGACATGGGCGTGTGAGGGCCACACGGCCTTATCACACGGCCGTGCCTTGTGTCACACGGGCGTGTGACGTTGTTTTAAAAGTGAAAAGTTTTTCGAGCTTCCGATGCGATAGGATTTGAATCCTAACCATCCGAAGGGTTAGTATTACCATAGAAAACCCTAGGGAAGAGTAGTATTTATTAATTTGATTGAATAATGAATCCAAACTCCGGTAAGTCTAGTGACACCCATTACTCGATTCTGCCGACGGTTTCAGGTAAAGAGTGTTAAATTTTTAATTGGTATCAGAGCATGGTTTAGTCGATTCACGGATTAGTGAAGTCAGTGTAATAGTCAGTCTATACATGCCAATTTTTAGACTTGATAGTGTGACGACTCCTAATGATTCTGAAATGTTTTTATTATAGTAAATGGATCCCAATCGAGATACTATTGATGATGCTCAGAGTAATGCGCCTGCTCCCGCGCAAGGGACAGTGCCTGTTGAGAGTAGACCCGAGACCCAAGGTCAGGGAGATGAGGCTCGGGAAGCCTTTCTCCATAGAATGAGTAATTGGTATACAGAGTTTATTAGGGCGAATCCGAATGCTCAACCTCCTCCGCCCCCTCCTATTCCTCAAGCCGTTCCCATAGTTCCTCCACAATCAGAAGTGGTAAGATTATCTAAGCCTTCGGTAGATAAAATCAAAAAATATAGGGCTGAAGAATTTCGAGCTAATGTGGATGATGATCCAGAGAAAGCTGAATTTTGGCTAGAAAACACAGTCAGGGTGTTAGAAGAATTGTCTTGTACTCCCGATGAGAGTTTGAAATGTGCTGTCTCATTGCTGAAAGATTCTGCTTATTATTGGTGGAAGACCTTAACTTTCGTTGTGTCTAGAGAAAGAGTGTCATGGGATTTCTTTCTAGGGGAATTCCGTAAAAAGTATATTAGTCAGTACTTTATCGATCAAAAGCGGAAGGAATTTTTAGACTTGAAGCAAGGGAGTATGTCAGTAGCCGAATATGAAAGAGAGTTTGTTAGATTGAGCAAGTATGCCAAAGAGCTGGTAATCACCGAAGAAATGCTTTGTAAGAGATTTGAAGATGGACTGAACAAAGACATTCCATTACTTGTGGGAATCTTGGAAATTAAAGAGTTAGTAGTATTAGTTGAACGAGCCGTCAAGGCCAAAGCTTTAAGCAAAGATAAAAAGAAGGCTGAGAATGAAGCTAGAGATTCTAGAAAGAGGTCGATGGGCCAATCATTTCAATCACAATCGAAGAAATCAAGAGAGATGAGTTCTCGATCAAATGCTTCGGTAAATTTTTCTCAAAGAGACCGTGGTAAACAACGTTTTAAACCAAAGGGACAAACCACTTCGGCAACAAGTGTTGGTAGTGTAAGATCTGATAGGCTCAAATGCCAGCATTGTGGAAAGAGACATATGGGTGAATGTTATTTGTATAATCGAGCTTGTTTTAGATGCGAGTCCCAAAATCATTTCGTTAAAGATTGTCCCGAAAGAGAAGAGTTTGAGAGGTCTCAAAATGTAAAACCAAGTAATGTGAGCAGAGGAAGACCATCGAAGAATGTGGGATCTGGAAATAGCAGCAGAAGTGAAAAGAAAGATATTACTATAAGATCTGAACCGAGTAAAAGCATATACTATAAAGGCTCGTGAAGAAGCTTCTTCGCCTGAAGTAATTACTGGTACATTTTTTCTCTGTGATGATTCTGTTTTTGCGTTAATTGATCCGGGATCAACTCATTCATATATATGTGTGAAAATAGTGTCTGACAAGAATTTGTGTATCGAGTCCACTGAATTCGTGGCTAATGTGTCGAATCCATTAAGAAAACATGTGATAGTAAACCAAATTTGTAAGAACTGTCCCTTGATGATTCATGGTCACTGTTTCCCTGTTGATTTGATGTTGCTTCCTTTTGATGAATTTGATGTCATTTTGGGGATGGATTGGTTAACCATGCACGGTGCTAAGATAGATTGTAGACGAAAGATCCTTGAATTGAATTGTGGTGATGGTGAAATACTCTGAATTGAAACAGATAAATCAGATTGTGTTTCGTCAATGATTTCTGCAATGTCTGCTTATAAATGTTTGAAAAATGGTTGTGATGCATATTTGGCCTATGTATTGAACACTAAAGTGTCAAAAAGGGAAATTGAATCTGTGTCGATAGTATGTGAATATCTGGATGTATTTCCCGATGAATTGCCTGGGTTACCTCCGGACAGAGAAATAGAGTTTGGTATTGAATTGCTTCCAGGTACTGCTCCGATATCGATTGCTCCGTATAGAATGGCACCAGTCGAGTTAAAAGAGTTAAAGACACAGTTGCAAGAGTTGACTGACAAGGGTTTTGTGAGGCCAAGTTATTCGCCCTGGGGTGCTCCGGTTTTATTTGTCAAAAAGAAAGATGGAACATTGAGACTTTGTATTGATTATCGTCAACTTAATAAAGTGACAGTGAAAAATAAGTACCCGTTGCCTAGAATTGACGATTTATTTGATCAGCTTAAAGATGCCTCGGTATTTTCAAAAATTGATTTGAGGTCTGGATATTATCAATTAAGGGTTAAGGAATCTGATGTGTCCAAGACTGCTTTTAGAACCCGATATGGTCACTATGAATTTCTGGTAATGCCATTTGGATTGACTAACGCTTCAGCCATTTTCATGGATCTGATGAACAGGATTTTTAGACCTTATTTAGATAAATTTGTGGTAGTCTTTATTGATGACATTCTCATATACTCTAAAAGCGAGACCGAGCACGCGGAGCAATTGAGAATAATATTGCAAATTTTGAGAGAAAAGAAGATTTATGCTAAATTCAGTAAAAGTGAGTTTTGGCTTAATGAAGTGGGATTCTTGGGACATGTAGTTTCAAGAGATGGTATTCGAGTGGATCCGAGTAAGATTTCTGCATTTGTAGAATGGAAGCCTCCGAAAAATGTGTCTAAAGTCAGGAGTTTTCTGGGCCTTGCCGGGTATTACCGTTGTTTTGTAGAGGGCTTTTCAATAATAGCTTCACCGATTACGAGACTGTTGCAGAATGAAGCCAAATTTATATGGACGGATGATTGTCAGCAAAGTTTTGAAAGGTTGAAAAAGTGTTTAACAAAGGCACCAATATTAGTGCAACCGGAGTCGGGAAAGGAATTTGTTGTCTATAGTGATGCGTCTTTAAATGGACTTGGTTGTGTTTTGATGAAGAAGGAAAGGTAATAGCTTACGCTTCTCGACAACTAAAGCCACATGAAAAGAATTATCCGACTCACGATTTAGAATTGGCCGCTATAGTTTTTGCTTTGAAGATTTGGCGACACTATTTGTATGGTGAAAAGTGTAGAGTGTACACCGATCATAAGAGTTTGAAGTATGTGATGGCTCAAAAAGAGTTAAATTTGAGACAACGGAGATGGTTAGAATTACTGAAAGACTATGAGCTCATAATAGACTATCATCCGGATAAAGCGAATGTGGTTGCGGATGCTTTAAGTAGAAAATCTCTGTTTGCTTTGAGGGCTTTGAATGCGAATTTGTCATTGGCTGATAAGGGTTTGTTGATAGCCGAATTAGTGGCAAAGCCATTATTTTTACAAGAAATTTGTGAAATCCAAAAAATTGACAATGATTTGTTAGCAAAGCGGACTCAGTGTGAAACTGACAATAGTTCTGATTTTCGAATAAATTCCGATGGTTGTTTGTTGTTTCGTGATAGGAGATATGTGCCAAAAAATACTGAACTGATTCAAAAGATTCTACATGAAGCTCATGATAGTCAATGGTCAATACACCCTGGTAGTGTGAAAATGTATCAGGATTTAAAGAAAGTGTATTGGTGGCCGGGTATGAAACGGGATATTTCTGAATATGTGTTAAAATGCTTAGTGTGTCGGAGAGTGAAAGCAGACTTCTGGATTATTGCAGCCAATTATGATTCCCGAGTGGAAATGGGAAAGAATTACGATGGATTTTGTTTCTGGATTGCCTTTAACTCTGAGAAAAGAAATGCTATTTGGGTAATAGTTGATCGATTAACTAAGTCAGCTCATTTTATTCCAGTGAAAATGGATTTTTCTATGGACAAATTAGCGGAGTTGTATGTCTCTGAAATATTTAGACTGCATGGTGTGCCTGTGTCTATTATTTCCGACAGAGATCCTCGTTTTACTTCAAGGTTTTGGAAGAAATTACAAGAGGCATTAGGTACCAAATTAAATTTTAGTACTGCCTTTCATCCGCAGACAGACGGACAATCGGAAAGAGTGATTCAAGTGTTAGAGGATATGTTGCGATGTTGTGTTTTAGAGTTTGAAGGTAGTTGGGACAAATATTTTCCTTTGATTGAATTTGCGTATAATAATAGTTACCAGTCGAGCATTAAAATGGCACCGTATGAAGCTCTATATGGGCGAAAATGTCGGACTCCGTTGTATTGGACTGAACTCCATAAAAGGCATATTCATGGGACAGATTTGATAAAAGAGACAGAGGACAAAGTGAAGGTAAGACAGGATTGTTAAAAGCAGCATCCGATCGACAAAAGTCGTATGCAGATTTAAAAAGGAAAGAAATTGAGTTCCAAGTAGGAGATAAGGTATTCTTGAAAGTCTCCTCGTGGAAAAAAATCTTGAGATTTGGCCAGAAGGGTAAATTAAGTCCGCGCTATATTGGCCCGTATGAAGTAATCGAAAGAATAGGTCTAGTTGCCTATCGGTTATCTTTGCCTCCGGAATTGGAGAGAATTCATAATGTATTTCATGTCTCTATGCTTCGTCGATACCGGTCGGATCCATTGCATCTAATTTCACGTACTGAGATTGAAATTCGATCAGATATGTCATATGATGAAGAACCGGTTAAGATTCTGGCACGAAAAGTAAAACAGTTGAGGAATAAGAAGATTAAGTTAGTAAAGGTATTATGGAAACGTCATGGAATGGAAGAGGCAACATGGGAAACGGAAGAGACTATGAGGACTCAATATCCACATTTGTTTACTGGTAAGATTTTCGAGGACGAAAATCCCTAAAGGAGGGGAGGATTGTGACAGCCTGAAATAGGGCCTAATCGGAACAGTGGTTTTGTAACCACAAATCCAAGAGGAATAAGTTAAATTTTGTGAATTTTATACTGCATAGGTTTATCGATTCAGTTCTGTGAGAAATTTTTTTTAGAAATTTACTATTTTTGTGATTAATTGGAAAACATGGACTAAATTGCAAATAGGGGAAATTATGAGTATTAGATGAAATAGGGACTTGATTGAATTGTGATATGAATGTAGGAGTATTTATGTTGCAATTATACCATAAATTAATAGGATGGACAGAAAAGGGTAATTCTAGAGAAATTTTCAAGAAACATGGCCAAGGGTATTTTTGTCCAATTGATAAAAATTGTCATAAAAGATGAGAAAAAAATGAAAATGTTCATCTTCTTCTCATGTTTCTACCGAATTTTCTCTCCACCATTGCTAAAGGGGTTTTGAGCTTTGTCAATCAAATTGTAAGTGTATTTCAACCCCGTTTTCAATTATTTTCGTATTTTTGAGTCCCTTGAAGCTTGAATTTCATGATTTTGCTATTTATTTGAAAAGAAATTAGGGTTTGAAAATTACCCATTTTAGAGAAATGTTGTTATTTGATGAATTTTGGTAGTAATCGAGTTATTGATGTGTTATTTACGTATTTTTACAAGTGGTTTTTGATAAAAACGTCCCTAAGGGACTAAAATAAGAAAAGAGAAAAGTTGCTCATAAATAGATGAATATGAGTGAATTTTGGATGATTTTATTGATAAAAGAAGCTAATTGAGTTTAAAATGCAAGAAAATGAAGTAAAATTGAAATTCCGAGACTAGGGGTAAAATGGTCATTTACCCAACAAGTCCGATTTATGAATGTGTTGGATAGAATATTGATAAATGTGTTAAATGCATTTATTTAGATCAAGAAAGAAGAGAGGGTGATCGAAATCGAGGAAAGGAAAAGATAGTAGAATAGCACGAGTTAGTCGATTTGTTATCGAGGTAAGTCATAAGTAAATTATAGCTTATCTGCATCATTGTTAATTATTTGATGATTCCGATGTGAAAATATGTGAATATGATATTGAATTAAGTAAATGTGTAATTGTGATTATTTTGATAAACCCCGGTTGGACTGTAAGAATGTTTTCGGATATGTGTGACATGTCACTTGAGGGCTCTAAATCTGTCTGATTTCGTATCCCGAGAGCTGGGTGTACTAGCATGTGTTGCAGTCACCTGTCAGCTTATGTGAGCAGACCCGTGGATTAGGTCTGTGTATCTATGATCTGAGGTAGCTACGGCTACATATTCTGGTAGCTTCGGCTACATACTCTGTTGGCTTACGCCATATTTCTGTGATTGGCTTCGGCCATATATCTGTGAAGCATTTCGGTGCTAACCTCTGTATATCCGTCTCTGTTCTGAATGTTCAATGGGGAAATTAACTTGACTACGTGAAGTAATTGTGCAGGTTGAGAATTAGAAATCAGTTGAATATAAAATAATTGTAAATGTCTATGTTTGGATATTTTGGTAAGATTATGCATGAGTAAGTACACCAATATTGCACCTCTATTATGTTAGAACCAACATCTTGGTTAATTATTGTGCATTTGGCTATTGATTTGCTTATGTCTTACTAAGCTACTTGTAGCTTACTCCCCTTTTCTTTCCTTTTTCCTTTAGATTATCAAGTGAAGAGCATTTTGGAATTTGTGATCCAAGGAGGCTCATCTCACACTATCAAGCTACCGTTGAGTATGTGCTATGGTTTGATAATTTGAGATTGGCATGTATAGTTGGCTAGTTTTTGTACAAATGTTATTTAGTGGTTAGAATGAAAAGGATGAATATATGTAACTCGTTTTGTAAATGAGGTATGAATGTAGTCTTCGAATGTATGTCATTGGAATTGGTTAATATGGATGAAATATAGTTGTGATGATGTCTCAGGGAGGTTAAGGCTTGGAAAATAGCCGGACACGGCCTGCATGGCAGGGCACATGGGCGTGTGTCTCGACCGTGTGGAATTTGACAGAATACTCCACGAGGTAGAGGCACGGGCGTGCCTAGGCCGTGGACGAGCCACGAGCCAACCCCACGAGCGTGTGAAAGTGCACGGCCTATTCCCACGGGCGTGTGATATAGTTTGTGGCCGTGTCGAGTAAGTCAGAATGTTCCACGACCTTTAGACATGGGCGTGTGAGGGCCACACGGCCTTATCACACGGCCGTGCCTTGTGTCACACGGGCGTGTGACATTGTTTTAAAAGTGAAAAATTTTCCGAGCTTCCGATGCGATAGGATTCGAATCCTAACCATCCGAAGGGTTAGTATTACCATAGAAAACCCTAGGGAAGAGTAGTATTTCATTAATTTGATTGAAAAATGAATCCGAACTTCGGTAAGTCTAGTGACACCCATTACTCGATTCTGGCGACGGTTTCGGGTAAAGGGTGTTACAGGAAATGTTTTTTGTTGATTTTGATATTTGCATGTTCGGCCAAACTAATTATAAGTAAGATTAGAGCAGTAGTTAATTGCTTAATTGTTTAACGTAATGGCCGAATATTGCCTTGGATCATGAGGTGAATAAGATATGCTAATGACAAATGGTAGCTTGGTAAGGTGATTAAAATGAATGATGTTTACACGTTCAAATGATGCTTGATAAGAAGAAATGAGTAAAGTTGAAATGGCATAAATATGCTAAGATAAAGTTTAATGAATGAACTAGTTAAATGCTTCTGTGAATGGATTGAGGTGTAGTGCCGAATATGTGTGTCATATAGACATGGTTGTCGTATGTACGAGTTTTATAGAGAAAATATTTTAGTTGGTTATAATGAGTTGGCAAATTAATTAATTAGTTTAAATTTTTGTTGAACTAAGCTCATGTACTCAAGAACCAAACTCAGCTAAGGGGAAAGCAAAACTCATGGACTAACCGATCCATAATAATTTGACGATAGTTCAGGTAAGTTTTAAGTAATCAAACGTAGATAACATTCGATTTTAATTTGATATATTACATGAATTGGGTATTCCTTGTAATCTATGGATTTAGTCGAACCTTATAGATAAAATGATGATGTGTTGTATTATACTTATATGGCTTAACGGCAAGTATATCATATTGGTAAGTGTAAAATATGCTATTATGATCGTGTGATAAGTATGAAATGAATGCGAGTCAAATACTGTGCATAAACTATCGAATGCTCAGTGTGTAGATGAAATGAAGGAAAGGTGATTGAAATTATATGAGAATATAATGCTTCGAATTAATCTTAATTAGGTCTAATCAACAAATTACATCGAGGAGGTTAGATGTTGTGATTATGTGACTTTGAGATTTGAAGAAATTATATGTCAATAAAATGATTATAATGAGGTCATGCATATACGGCCAAATGGGTGTTACTTATTGAATATGTTTTATGTGAATAATGTGCATAAGTAAGTTCTTAACTATTTGAGTTGATTCATCTAAAAGTTTTAAGTAATTAAGCTTTTACGAGAACAAAGATGAAAAATGAAATGAAGATAAGAGTATAATATGTTGTATAGCCGAATGGCAGATCTTGCCATGAAAATGATACTTAGCTATGTGATAAGGCCGAATGGCCAATGTGATATATGTGTAAGTATATATATGTGATAAGGCCGAATGGCCAATGTGATATATGTGTAAGTTTATATATGTGATAAGGCCGAATGGCCAATGTGATATATGTGTAAGTGTATATATGTGATAAGGCCGAATGGCCAATGTGATATATGTGTAAGTGTTTATATGTGACAAGGCCGAATGGCCAATGTGATGAATGTGAAAGTGTATATATGTGATAAGGCAGAATGGCCAATATGAGGTAGGTGTAAGTTGTGTATCATTATATGTTTATAAAATGAGAACAAATAACTTATGGGATATGTGGCGTGGTCGAATGGCTATTATTAAAAAAATGAAAGTAAATCATGTGATTTATGAGTTGGTCTGATTGAAAACATTTTCCTGTTAAAATGTTGTGATATGTGAATACTACAAGCGTATAACATAAAGTGTGATAAACTTTTGAATGGTCTATCGTACGAAATCATTCGGGACAGTGACCTAATAAGCTTCAAAGCTGGTGATTAGAGTCAGATTTTATATCTGGCCAGCCAAGTACCGGTGAATTCAATAAAACAAAATATATATGATTACGAAATCCCATATTAAGATGACAAATGGAGCTCGTACTATACACTAAATGACCTATGTATGTGATACTTTCCTTTTGATGTAAGAATGACCCTGACTGGATTTGATTTTATTCAATTGTGAAATTATATATTTGAAGGTATAAGATTTAGGCATATGTGATTTCAGTCACTGGGGATAAATGATGATGGAATATCTTAAGTTGGCCAGGTATGTGTCCTACACTCATAATTAAATCTGCTCTGGATTGAACCACAATTATGAAATGATATATATATATATCTATGGGAATGAGTATTAAGACTACTATGCGATTAAGCCATGTTCGACTGATGTGGGAAGCCATGTGAAGTTATTGATTTATTCTATCGATTGAGTTTGAAGTTAAGTGATTTATATTTATAAATTTTGCATTGTGTGCTTATATATAATTGGTCATTTATGAAATTACCATGAAAGTGGATACATCCTTGAAAATTTTGATTGTGGTTGAATACCTCTACAATTGGCCACTGTGGCAATTATTTAATGAAGTGGTTATGTGATATCAATTTCTAAGTAAATGAGACAATGAATAAAGTATGTGTAGTTGTGAATAGGTTCATTCAGCAAATGATTTTACATATAACAATTTGAATAGGAAATTATGTTTTTTTTTTTAAATTCAGTAAAGTTAATTGTATTACTTAAGACTTACTAAGCTTAGGGAAGCTTACTCTGTTGTTATGTCTTTTGTTTTATAGATTGTTGATTTTGGCCAATTGCTCGGGGATCGTCAGCAACTCGTCACACTATCACTATCTAACATTCGGTATTGTTATATTTTAGAAATGTATGGCATGTATAGAGTGGACTAAAGTGAATAATATTTCGAAAATTTAAATATTACAGCCATGTAAATATGGCATCTTATGGAAGTTCGTTTTCTTTTAAGTTCTTAACTTGATATTTTTTTTTAATTGTGCTTAGCAACATCATTTGTAAAGAAATGATCTTTTATCCAAGAAAATGTTCAAAAATTTTACTATGCTGATCTGATTCATAGTTTCTGGTAATGCCTCATCCTATCCCGGCGACGGTTATGGGATAGGGGTGTTACATGGGGGAAGCCATGGCTAGGGTTTTCAAGCTTCCAAGCTTTATAGTAAGTCCATTCTTGCCTCGTTTTTAATGTTCTTCGTATTTTTGAAATCCCTGTAACATGATCTCTCTATTTCTACCATTATTTTGAGCTAGGGTTGAGATTTGAAAATATACCCATAGGTGGAATGTTTGTGTTTTGATGTCTAATGGTAGAATATGAATGTTTGGAGTGCAGTAAATGACTTTTACTAAGTGATTTCGACGAAATCGTTAAAAAGGATTAGTTTGTAAAAATTGTAAAAATGTGTGTAAATGTGTGATTAAATGGGAATTATGGACTGCTATAGTTATAAATATGGTTCGACTAGGCCTAAAATGCAAAGAAATTGAATAAAAATTATTTTACGAGCCTAGGGGCAAAGTGTAATATTAACAAAGTTTAAGGGCAAAAATGTAAATTTTTCCAAAATGTGAATTTGGATCAATTTAAGTTGTATATTGAATAAATGAGTTAATTGTGTTGTTATAGATTGAGAAAAACATGATTTAAACTTAGAACGCGGGAAAAACAAAGTATGTGACAATTAGGCTCATTTTACTAATTTTGGTATCCAGGTAAGTTTGTATGTAAATAATATATCATTTTATTTATGTTATAATATTTTGACATATTATATGATATATGGTTGGATAATTGAATGATTATTAGACATAAAGTGTGAATTGTGGTTGACTATGAATAAAGTTAATAAAGTGGGTATAAGTGAGACATTTCCCGATTGAACCTTTGGAGTTGAAAGATACGAATGTTATGTATAGTAGCTAGGTCACATGTATGGTATTGAGTGTATCTCATTTGTACAAGAGAGTTACAATATACAATAGCTAGGTCATATGTGTGGTACAGAGAGCACACCATGTGTACAAGAGAGCTATACGTAGCTAGGTCACATATGAGGTATCGAGTGTAGGCCACCATGTGTACAAGAGAGCTACTAAATAGCTAGGTCAAATGTGTGGTACTAAGTGTTCACCATGTGTACAAGAGAGCTAGGTCACATGTGTGGTGGGCTGTGTGCGAAACCATGAAGAATTAGTTATTATTGGTCGGCTGTATGCAAAACCACCGAGTATCTGTTATTATTCTGAAGTGTTCAACGGAAAAATCTACTAAGTGAAATTTCATGAGAAAATGTGGTGATAAGTATAGGGATATGAATATGTGTATTGTGAGCAATGTGCTTGAGGTAAGTTTGATATGGGTAAGTGTTACTATGAAAACTAATACAAGGAAATTTGTGGAAAAAGTTAAATTTGAAATAAAACAGTTTTGAACAGCAACAGTTGTGTGATTTTGAAAAATCACCAACAATGGTGGAAATTGAATTAGAGGTTGAATGAGATATGAAATTAAATCTAATTGACTCTATTTTCACATAAAAGAAAAAAAGTAAGCAAAAGAATTTTGTATTATGAGATATTTGAATTTTAGTGAGACAGGGTCAGAATAATTTTAGAATCCCCTGTTCTAACTTTGGAAAATCATTAAAAATTTAGAAAAAATTATGGATTATAATTTATATGCATAAAAATACTTAATGAGTCTATTTTTAAAAGAAACAATCGAGAACATCATCCGAATCACGTATGGGGAGATAATTAATTTTTAATGAAGAGGGGTCGGGATTG
Organism: Gossypium stocksii; assembly: GCA_020496765.1. Classification (NCBI taxonomy): domain Eukaryota; kingdom Viridiplantae; phylum Streptophyta; class Magnoliopsida; order Malvales; family Malvaceae; genus Gossypium; species Gossypium stocksii. The sequence goes on from CM035630.1 coordinate 58,508,431, forward strand.
TCGGATAGCGAAATAGGGTAGACATTAAAGAATAAAATGTACTTATTGGCTAAACCAAAAATTCTAGAAATTTTATGGTAAGAAGACATGTGAGTCTAGATTCAGGGAAAACTAGTGAATCTTAATTTGAAGTTCTGTAACTCAGGATAAAAATAATTTAGTGATTGTGATACGAGTAAACAACTTAAGATGACCATGAGTAAAAGTGGAATTGTGTGCAATTATGATGATATTATTTTGAGGACATATTGTGAAGACTTATAAAAGCATGTTAATGAATTTTCTTATTATTTGACTCCTTACTAAGCTAAAATGCTTACTCCCTTCCTTTCCTTTTTTCTTATAGTATCACAGATGCTAGCTCGAGTTAGAGGTTGCCGAAAACTCAATCACACTATCAAGCTATAGGTCGATATAAAAAGGTTGTCAAGCGTTTATAGTCTATGGCATGTATAGGGATTTGAGTGTGAGTATATTTGTTATTATGAGTTGGCCTAAGTGGATGGCCTATGCCCTTTGAAAAATTTAGTGTTGTATAAATCATTTGAGGGGGCTAATATTAGCTATGTTATAAGTTTATGCTGAGGTGTTCCATAAATGAGTGTGCTTTTATGTGTATGAATGAATAAAGGTATGAATTTGGTGAGTGGCATGTGAGTGATTGTAAAAGATACATGATTTGGGTAAGTGAGTGTGCATGATGTTGAAGTGTTAATTGTGGCATAATAGTGATGGTGTAAGTTGCATGTGGTTAATGGTTAAGTTGTATGTAATGATGTGCATGATTAATGTGTCAATGAATAATGAATTTATGTCTTGAATGTGGCCAAATGGATGCCTATAAATGTTAATTTATGTGATGATGAAATTAGTATAAGTGTGTAATTGTTATTGGTTGAAAGAGGGCTTCGAAAATAGCCTCACTTTCATTTACATTGGTGGCCACACAGCCTAACACACGGGCGTGTGACTTGGCCATATAACCCTAAATGAACAATGACGTCATAAATAGAGAGTTACACGAGTGGAGGACATGGGCATGTCTTGAGCCACACGGGCATGTGTGACCAGACGGCCTGCCCACACGGGCATGTGACTCTCCAAGATAGGAAAATTTTCCAAGCGATTCAAAGGTTTCGAAAATTCTCAGTTTGGTCCCTAACCACCCTCGATGTATGTTTTGGGCCTCGTAGGCCCATATTAGGGGCATTATGAGATGAGTAAAAAGTTTTAAATTTGAACAGAAATTTGTAACTCAATAATGATCAATTACATGTATGTTTACGTCTGGTAACGCTTCGTATCCTGTTGCAGCATCGAACACGGGTAAGGGGTGTTGGCCGAACCTTTGAGGTTTTAAACAATGGCTTTGTAACACCCCAAACTCGGCCTAAACATTATGGTCAAATCTGACGATGTCACATGAGAGTGTGTTTGAAAACTGTATCGTTGCTAAAACCATTTTGCCATTTAACAACTTTTCATTATCTTTAATTGGTTCTAAAATCGAGTCATTTACTTAGTCGAAAGTTTGAAAATGTTATTCAATTTCAAAATGTTATTCATTGCAGAAGCTTTTAAAGCAGTTTGCGTAATCGTGGGTATTTTTGATAAAATATTTATTTCTTTTGAAAACCTGAGCTTTCCTATTACTAGCAGATATAAACCTCGAAATAGTATAAATCCCAAATTTAAACCAAAAATCCGTTGAGGCCATAATTACATCAAAACCTCCCAAGTGAAAATTTTAAACTATGAATAATCATAAAGCAAATAAAAGAAATCCGTGTAGTCACCGCTGAGTCCTCCACCACACCAATCCGTCGAAGGCTAGGGATTAGCTATACAGATTAAACAGAAAGGGTAAGTTTACATAAACTCAGTGTGTAATCCCCATAGAGAATAATCAATCAATAGGTGGAAAACACAGTCTGGGCCTAAGCCCTTTTTAAGTAATAGAAATAGTTTGGGCCTTAGCCCATCTCAGTTCAGTAGCAGTCATGCAGTAAGGCCTCAACCCATCACAGTAACAGTAAGCAGTAGGGCCTTGGCCCATCACAGTAACAGTATGCAAATCCTACCCATCCAACAGCTATACATCATCTTCTGTCCAACCCTGCACTCCATTGGGGATTAAATCACCCACCCATCCCTACACTTACAAATGGTATCAGTTGCGACACTAAACAATAATTTGCAGCTGAGCTGGCAGTATATTAGGCTTATAGCCATCAATAATTTGTAGTAGAGCTGCCAATATATCAGGCTTAAAGCCTTTCAGTACACTTCCTCCAATCATATCATCCCACCCCATGCAATGCAACATACAATTATGACATGCCATCTCATGGTAACAGTACATACAATATCAGTTTAGTGAAATATCATCATGCTTAATAACATATATACATCAGTCATTCAGTCATTCCATTCAGTTAGGGATTTAAGTAAAGCTTACTGACCCTACAGTAGGTTCACAGTTGACTCAGGCGACCCGTGCAACCTTAGCAAACAAATCAATGAAAATGGGCTTACACGTCTATGTGGTCTACCTGTGTGGATCACACGGCTTGGCCTAGAATCCCACACACCCGTGTGGACACCCGTGTGGGCCTATACGCCCGTGTGGCCCATATGACCCAATTGGTCGAGCCCATGTGTCGCACACAACCTCACTTAGCCATCACACGGCCGTGTCCTTCGCATACGGCCTGGTCTCGTCGACGACATGCCTGTGTTCTGTCACATGGCCTACCATACAGGCGACCACACGCCCATGTGGCATCGACAGAATACGTTTTCGGCTTTTATCGATTCTTGTTTTATATGTAAACGAGTACACATCTGTATTGATTTTGATACCTAAACACTCCTGAGCACTTCCAGCCTTATAATCAAGATACCAACATCAATTTAGCAGATTCTCACACGAATTTGATGATCAAGAACAAATAGGAACTCGACTTACCGCTAAAAACTACCCTCCACTAATGATGCTAAGATCTGAGATACGCAATTTCTTACCCACAGCCTCTTCCTACGCCATTAACAGAAGATTAATCCCATTACTAAGCAACTGTTATTGACCACAATGGAAAAGACAAAGGAGACTTACCAAACCCGCGTGAGTGTGACAATGTAAAAGAGATTACAGAGAAAGATGGATTAAGGGGAAGGCAAAGCAAAGAAAACCTGAAATTTCATCAACAATTTGGCAGCAAGAAATGAGTGTAAAAATGGCAGCAATATGAGAAAAGAAAGAGGGAAATAGCAGAGAAAACTGGGAGCAAAAAGATAGGTAACAAAAAAAGTTGAATTCCCTAATTTTACTCCTACTATATCACAACCAACTACTCAATCCCCTAAAATTCGGCCACATCCACCCTCCATCGATATCTAAACTCTACCGAAACAATGTCCTATAATCTAGCCAAAATTAATGCTAATGCCAAGTCTCAATCTTAGGACTTCCAACACTCCAACCCTATAACTTAACCACCAGACCAGCAGGCCAATTCTGATATTTCTTACCAACAATTAACTACAAGCCTATTGAACCAAGTTAAGGCTTTAATCCTAAAAATATTAAAATTTTCCCAAGTCAAGGCTTGAACTTGGGACCTCTCAAACACTCCCAGAACACTTAACCATTGAAGCAGATAGATGTTTTTGTCATAAATACGCATAAACAAAAATTAAAATTTTGGGGCGTTACAACTCTACCCCATAAAAGAAAATTTTGTCCTCGAAATTTACCTGATCAGAAGAGATAAAGATACTATTGACGCATCGCATCCTCAGGCTCCCACGTCGCCTCCTCAGTACTATGATTACGCCAAAGAACCTTAACCAGTGGAATATATTTCATCCTCAGAACCTTCACATCACGATCCAGAATCTGCACGGGCTCCTCCTCAAAGGTCAAGTCTGGCCTAACCTCAATCTCCTCAACAGGGATAATGTGAGTAGGATCAGAGCAGTGGCACCTCAACATAGAAACATGGAACATGCCATGAATACGATCCAACTCTAGAGGTAGCTCCAACTGATACGCGACCGGCCCCACTCTCTTCAGAATCTGGTACGACCCAATAAACCTAGGGCTCAGCTTACCTTTGCGACTGAATCTTTGAACTTTCTTCCATGGCGAGACCTTAAGAAAAACTAAGTCCCCACAGAATACTCAATATCCTTTCTCTTCAGATCTGCATAGGATTCTGTCAATTAGAAGCCAAATTTAAATGATCTCGAATCAATCTAACCTTATCCTCTGTCTCGGAAACCAACTCAGGACCTAGAACACATAGCTCACCTAACTCAGTCCAACATAAGGGAGTGTGACACTTACGACCATACAGTGCCTCGTAAGGTGCCATCTGGATGCTAGACTGCTAGTTTTTATTGTAAGCGAACTACGCTAGTGGTAGATAATCCTCCCAATTGCCTTGGAAATTGATAGCATAACTCCTCAACATATCCTCTAGTATATGAATCACCCTCTTAGATTGACCATCGGTCTGAGGATGAAACGCAGTACTGAAGTTTAACCTTGAACCCAAAGCTTCATGTAGCTTTTTCTAGAACTGAGACGTAAAACGAGGATCCCCATCCGAGATGATCGAAACAGGTACCCCATGCAATCTCACAATCTCATAAACATACAATTTAGCCAGCTTCTGTAGCGAATAATCAGTACAAACCGGTAAGAAGTGGGCGGACTTGGTCAATTGATCCACGATGACCCATACTAAATCCTTCTTAGTAGTTGTTAGGGGCAACCCACTAACAAAGTCCATAGTTATGCGCTCCCACCTTCAAAGAGGGATCTTAACCGGCTGCAACAAACCCGAAGGTAACTAGTGCTTAGGCTTAACTTGCTGGCATGTCAGACGCTTAGACAAAAATTCGATAACCTCTCGCTTAAAACCTGGCCACCAGTACAACTCACGAAGATCTCGGTACATCTTATTTTTGCCAGGATACGTGGCATATGGGCTACTATGTGCCTCTCGTAGTATAGACTGGCTCAATACAGTATTATTCGCTATACAGATTCTACCACGAAAATAGAATACCCCTTTATTATTCAATCCAAAATTTGAAGTGTTACCACTTTCAACCTGTCGAAAACGAAGACCTAGCGACTTGTCCTCCAACTTCTTACCCTTAATCTACTCAATCCATGTAGGCTTAACTTGCAGTTCAGCTAAAAGGCTACCATAATCAAATAACCAGAGGCGAGCAAACATCACCTTCAAATCCGTCATAGCTCTACGGCTCAGTGTGTCAGCCACCACATTGGCCTTGCCAGGATGGTACTCAATCATGCAGTCATAATCTTTAAGCAGCTCAATCCATCTACACTGCCTAAGATTTAACTCCTTTTGAGTAAGGAGATACTTGAGGCTCTTGTGATCTGCATAGATGATACACTTCTCACCATATAGATAATATTTCCAAATTTTCAGTGCGAATATCACCCGGCTGTAACACACCTATCCCGTAACCGTCACCGGAATAGGTAAAGGGGCATTACTGGACTTATAACTCAATCTAGAATAGTAATTAACAAACATTGATCAATTATCATATTCTTTCGGTAAATATAATTCAATCACACTCATAACATGTAACACCCCAAACCCGGCCCAGATGTTATGGCCAAGTCTGGCGTGTCACATAGAAGTATTTTTTGAAAACCATGTTTTCATTGAAAACCCTTCCTGATGTTTAGAAACTTTTACCGTTTTAAATTTGTATAAAACCCTTTTGTGTTTGTTTATTTTTCCAAAACGTGAATAATCATTTCCCTTTTTAAACATTGTTAACAACTTTGTAAAATCTTACAAAAAATTGTGAAAGCTTGTAAACCTTTACTGTTGCAGAAACATGTTATTTTAAAAACAGTTTAAGTATCAGAAAATCAGACCTTCTTTGTTATGGCTTAAAGTGAATGGGTACTATGCACCAGGTAGGATTCAAGAGAAGAGGAGGTGAGTCAATTAGACTACTTAAGTACCAAGCTCTTTCATGATCCAATCCTAGACATGCACACACCCATTGCCACACTTTAACCTTATGACTTGTCCACGAACAACAAATTAGGTTTAAGTCTATTTAAAATATTTATTTATGAAAACGTTTACGTTGCGGAAGCTTTACTATGTTATTGTGATATTTTGAAAATAGGTAACTTTTATAAAAACGCGCCTTAGAGCTAACTGATTTCAAAACGATTTAAACAATATCCTACTTAATCTAAAAACTATTTAAATAACTAAAAACCCAAAATAAAAAAATAATAAGAGTGGCCTTATTACAAACCCAAAATCAGAATATAAATAATTAAGACTAAATTGAATTAATTAACTTAATTAAAAACCAACAGTCAAGTCCATTTGGCCACTCTGAATCCCTCCCAGCTCCAAATAGACCAATCTAGGGCTCACCTGCGAGGATGGAAGAAAAAGGGGTGAGTTTGGAAAACTCAGTGTGTAAAATAACCCAACCATAGTCCAAATCAGATCAAGCATCAGAGTCAGATTTATTTGGGCCTTAGCGCAATACAGAATTCAGGATGAAGCCCATAGGCCAATAACAGAAACAAAGCAGATATATCATGCATGCAGAATACCCAACCCATGTCCATCCATATACACCCCCGTACCAACCTTACACCATGTAGAGAGACTACTCGACCCACCCATCCGCTACACACTACAGAATTTGTAGCAGAGCTACCAGAATAGATAATGTGACAGAGTCACCAGATACAGATATTGTGGCAGAGCCACCAGAATAGATATTTGTGACGTAGCCACCAAAAATAGATATTTGTGGCAGAGCCACCAGAACGCTTCCTTCATCAATATAACCCATATCCTATGCATCAGATATACATATCATGACATATAACATACAGAAACAGAATATCATGCATTTCATACAGAATTAACCCTAGGGGTATAATGGTCATTTTGCACCTTGGGGTATAATGGTAATTCTTCATACTTAGGGGTATTTTAGTAAATTTACTATTTTAGGGCTTCTGTGCATACTACAGCCATTAACGTTTTAACAGAACCACTTACCGAGCATTTTTACTAAATTGGGCCCGTTGGCCCACTAACCCGTTTTTGGCCCATTAAACCCAAATATACCGAAGTGCACAGAATTTTGCACTCTGCAACCATACCGCTTGAGACTACCAAGTTTAGCAACAGTCTATCTCACGAGCGCTTGCCCACTTGCAAGTTCTTAAAATGCCAGCTTTTCGGCTTTTCGGCTTTTGCCGATCTAGTCTATGAGTGGGTGTCGTTTACACACCTGATTTACAATGAATCGATGACGAGATCCACACGCGAGTTGCCTACAATCGAGTTACTGATATGTCAAACTACATCCTAACACAAAATACTTACTAATCTCCTTACCATAATCGGCCACATTGCCTTAGGCTCAAAAGTTCTTACCTTTCTGCCGAAATATGGACTAGATCTAGATGCTCCACAGTGTTAATCCTTCAACACTCCTTGATTGCTTGCCCTTAAGTCCATGCTAAACACATTCGAAACCAAAGGAAGAGGTTATAAAAGTCCTTAGTCCAAAACATTAGCCACCCATAGGGGTTTCGGCTTTTTCCTTAAAGCATAAGTAACTCATAAAAGGTTCAAATACTTACCAAAATGTTATTATGCTATAGTACTAATCCCGATCTACCGTAGTTCGAATCATGAACACGAAAAGAGTCACGTTTACGCTCTATAGTTCGGCTTTTGAGACACCACAAGTCATAAAGGTTCCAGCTAAATGAAAAGAGGAGTAGAAGAAGATAGGTTCGATTATTATTGATGAAGAAAAGATGAAAAAAATGGGAATAATTCATAAAAGTCAAAATTAAAAGAACTATTCGGTACTTAATTACCTATATCCGAATCTGCACTCCAAGCTGCCTCATATTCAGCCAACACCTTCCCCTCATCTAATTCAAATTCCTTTATTTAAGCCTCCCATCCATTTTAAATTCCTTTAATTGCTCCTTGATTCTTGGCCAAATTCAATGTTTGAATTTTATTCAAACTCTCCACTTCTTAGCAATAGTCCACCGTTCAGCCGACTCCTCCTGCTGCTGGTAGAGTTTCGGTCTAGCTCCAACACTCTCCTAGGCGTGCAGCAAAAACGTAGCTCCTCGTGCGCACCAAGCAGCTCGAACCCGGGACCTCCAGGCACCCACGCATGCTACTGGCCACTGGGACGCGTCTTCATTTTCGATATAATACCGCCGCAATAATTTATAACCCTTATCCGCTTCAGTTCTGATCCACTTAAAAAAATAAAACAGAATTCGCCCGCGCAAGGACTCGAACCTGCCCCCCTCTCCGCGTGCCCAGCACGCTGCTGCCACTGTGCCACAGGCACTCCATGTGCTGGTTTATGCTCGCAACTCCTCTTAACCCCTATTTTAACCGCAACCTGAATACTAAAAAAAAAAACCATATGCGAGCGTCGTGCCTTGAACCCAGGCACCTCCCACGCCCTCCTAGCATGCTTAACCACTAGGCCAGGTGCTTGCTTGTGGTAAAATTCAACCCAAATTATTAATAAGGCCTACTACCCAGATTCCCCTAAAGAAGAAAAATTAAGAATTTGTTTTTGCTAGAGTCCTAGATCGAACCCAAGACTTTTCCCGCACTATAAATCTTTCATAGTTTACTTAAACACTAAACTTAAACACCAAATTAATAATAATATTATTATAATTTTTTAATAATAATAATAATTTTATCTAATAATAATAATTATAATTTTCATAAAAAAATTTTAAAACATTAGTAATAATAACAGTAATATTTAAAACATCAATAATAGTATTTTTTTTTTTACACTAATATTTAAAACTTCTCAATTATTCAAGTTTTCTTTTATCTGAACCCAGACTCAAGCCCAATACTTCTAGGCCCAAATTCAGGGTGTTACATAACATACTTAAATAAATCATTTAAAACTTAAAACATGCAATCAGGACTAAATCGACAACATTTAAAAGTTTAAGAAAATTCAGAAAATTTCACAAGAGTCACATGGCCAAGTGTCTAGGCCGTGTACTTCACATGGTCACTAGACACACCCATGTGTCTAGGCTGTATGAAAACAGGGCATACCGACTAACTTGACCACACGGCCACCAGACACGCCCGTGTGCCCAACCCGTCTGTCATCCTAACTTGGCTATACGGTCACTAGATGTAACACCCCATACCCAGCTTAGAAGTTAGGCCCGAGTTTAGCGTGCCACATTGAAGTGTTTTTCGAAAACCATGTTTTCAATGAACCCCTTCTTAAAGAAACTTGTTGCGAACTAAAACTTCTGTTTGTTTATTTTCAAAACGTGGTCAACTAAAAGTTAATCCCTTTTAAAAACATTATTACCTTTAAAACCTTCTTTGTTGCAAAAGCTTAATTTAGTTAGTTGCGGAAGACGTAGTGTTTGAAAATAGTTAACATTTTGGAAAACCGTGATTCACCTCTAGGAGATATAATTCAAAGTAAATAAAAACCTTAAAATAAAAATCCAGAAATTATAAAGGGCCTTATTACAAACCAAACCCAAAATAAAGTACTTGAGAGTAAATAATCAAAACAGAAAGCATAAGTAGAGTGTGGCCTTCTCCGAGTCCCTCGCAGCTGTGATCCTCTAAGGCTGGGGATTATCTGAAAGGTTAATAAATGGGGTGAGTTTACGAAAACTCAGTGTGTAATCCCCTACTACAAATACGAACAGTCAGTCATGTAAAATAATTAAAAAGTTTGCCCTACCATAGTTCCAGTATCAATTGGGCCTTAGCCCATTATAAAACGCAGTACCAGATGGACCTTAGCCTATTACAGAATCAGAAACGTTATCAGAACTAGAATCAAAATCAGAACTAGAATCAAAATCAGAACCAGAATCAGAATCAGGTAACAGAATCAGAATCAGAATCAATATCAGTATCAGTTAACAGAATCAGAATCAGAATCAGTATCAGTTAGCAGAATCAGAATCAGAATTAAGATCAGTTAACAGAATCAAAATTAGAATCAGGTAATAGAATCAAAATCAGAATGTGAATGCAATCCTAACCCAGTCCAACCCTACACACCACCCGTACCAACCCTACACACCATGTGGGGAATAGCTCAACCCACCCAGCCCTACACACCATAGTTGCAATAGAGTTGCTTATACAGATATCGTGGTAGAGCCACCAAAATCAAATAACGTGGCAAAGCCACTTAATAGAATACGTGGCACAAAGCCATTGATAACGGGTCTATAATTGGCACAAAGCCTGTGATATTGGCACAAAGCCTTCGGTAATGGCACAAAGCCTATAGTAACGGCACGAAGCCCACATATCGATACGAAGCCCAAAATAACGGCACACAGCCTTCGGTAATGGCACAAAGCCCATAATAATAGCAAGAAGCCCACAATATCAATACGAAGCCTACAATAACGGTACACAGCCTTCGGTAACATGATCGGCACTCAGCCATCGATTGGTCCATAGTCGTCTCGGGCGACCCATGCGACCTTATCAAAATAGTACGAATATACGGCTCTTAATCCTTCGGTGGATCCACAGTCGTCAAGCAACCATACGATCCTGACAGATCAGATCTTCCTCCATACAAAATCCCAACCCATGCAACAAGTCATGTATACAGAATGTCATGCCCATATTTGAATCAAACAATCACGGTCAAGTCATTCATATCACCAACATATATTCACAATCAAATTCGTCAAACACACAGTCCAAGTCAGTCACTTGCCCACAAGGGCAAAACAGTCATTTCACACCCTAAGGGCAAAATGGTAATTTTACCCCACAGGGGTATCTCGGTAATTCTACCCTACAGGAGTACTTCGGTAATTCTACCCTACAGGGGTATTTCGATAATTCTACCCTACAAGGGTATTTCGGTAATTCTACCCTACAGGGGTATTTCGGTAATTTCACAAATCAAGGGTAAAGTGGTAATTTTACAAATCAGGGGTAAAATGGTAATTTTACAAATCAGGGGTAAAATGGTAATTTTACAAATTAGGGGTAAAACGATAATTTTACAAATTAAGGGTAAAATGGTAATTTTATAAATTAAGGGTAAAACGATAATTTTACAAATCAGGGGTAAAACGGTAATTTTACAAATCAAGGGTAAAATGGTAATTTTACAAATTAGGGGTAAAACAGTGCTTTTACAAATCGGGGGTATTATAATAGTTCTACCCTATAAGGGTATTTTAGTAATTTTGTAAACTAAGGGTATTTCAGTAATTTCGTAAATCGGAGGTAAAACGGTAATTCTATAAATCAGGGGTACTTTGGTAATTTTACAAGTCGAGGTTATTTCAGTAATTTAGTAAACTAAAGTATTCTAAACAGAGATAACAATGTGAATGGGCCTAAAGCCCATTCTCGGCCCAAACGCTTGTGTGGCCCTTTTAGCCCAAATCTAGCCACAGATATGAGACGGTGACCCATTGGGACCACATGGCCCCTTTCGACCCATCGCAGCCCGAAGTAGCCATCCTACAGCAAGAAGTGAGAAATACACACCTGATAGGAGACTGGAGTTAATTCGCGCTCCGAGCAATCTTAGCCGACGCCCAACCCAAACAAGCACGCCATAAAGCGAAAGGGATCAACCAAGAAAGGTACCCTTACTCTCCTCATGGATAGCTCTATTTAAAGCCAGCTTCTCGCCTACTCCTATGCTAGCTTCCCGATGTGGGATCCCGCCATCAATCCTCCAAAATAAACTCATTAGCAAAATAACCAACCTTTGCGTGCAAAGGGATTCGAATCATAGTCCTCTCAATAACCATGCCAAGCCACCACCACTAGGACACAAGCTCCTTTGTGTCATAAGTCCAACACATTTAACTTTAAAGCCCACCTACCCACTTCCAGATTTATTTAAAAGAAAAACCAAAATAAATTGCAAGAGCCGAGACTTGAACCTTGGACCCCCTTGCTTCCTTTATGGCATCACTTCCTTGGCACTAGACCACATCTCCTTTTATGTCATGCTTTCACCAAAAATATTCTTAAAGCCTACCCACTAATGTCAAGGCTCCTATAAGAGAAAAACATAAATTTTTGTTAAGGCCCAGGTTTGAACCCAAGACTTCTCCAACACTCCCCAAACCCCTTAGCCATCACAACAATACGCCATTCAATGAATATGGGCCCGGGGCCTATTACGCAACCCAAGTAGGGCCCACGTGCTCGCATGGCCCGCCAAGCCAGATTTGCCTACAGCCACATGTATGACATAGCCGGACCACTAATTTTCGTAAGTCCGAAGACAACGACCCGTGTGGGCCTACAAGCTCATTGGGCCCATACGACCCATTCTTCCAGACCCAATTTCGAGGCGTTACACTAGACACGCCCGTGTGTCTAGCCCATGTACCATATTGTCCAAATAAGTCAGGGTTCAGGGGTCACATGATTGAGACACGCTCGTGTGCTCAGGCCGTGTGGCACGAAAATAGGCTTGGTTTAAGCCACATTTCCCACACATTTTACTTGTACCTAAAAGCATCAAATTGTACCAATTATATATACCAAATGAGCAACCAATTTAGCCAAAACAAAACACATATGCACCATTTCTTAACCAACTAAGTTCCATGCCAAATTGTACCAAAATACATATATCAAATGAACCAATTCTATACCTATTTCAAACTTACCATTTCATCCACAATAAAACCTATCAATTTAACCACATTCAAACATCTACCATAAACCATTCATCTAATCTTCCGTATCAAAAACATATCATAATGAACTTTCATATTAAGCTAAACAATTTCCAACTCAAGCCATATCACATAGCTTGATCAAGTACCAAAACTCCTACTATATTTACTAGCATTAATGACCACATAATTCAACTTATAACTAGCCTATACATGTCATAATTTACACCATTTGCAATAGTTCCAAAAGTACCAAAAGTTTGCTTGGATAGTGCGATAGCAATCTCCGACTTCGTCTGAATCGAGCTAGCTTCTGAAATATATAAAACAGAGAAAAAGAACGGAGTAAGCTCAAAAGCTTAGTAAGCCCGTATAATATAGAATTAAACTTACCAATTCAATAGTTAAAGCATTGAAAACATTATTAAACCAAGTCATATGTCCTCAATGCCTATTCAAAACATCATTCACATGTTAGTTACATAACAACCATGTATTCATCCATTAAAGAGGATGAAAATAAACATATAACATCCATGTAACATTCCAATACAACTCTCAATTCATGCAATACAAGTATCATTATAATTATACCAATCATAAGTTTCATGTATTGTAACACCCCACACCCAGCCTAGAAGTTAGGCCCGAATCTAGCGTGTCACATTAAGGTGTTTTTCGAAAACCTTGTTTCCATTGAAAACCCATCTTATCAAAACTTTTTGCCATTTAAAACTTGTGTAAAATCTCGAATTTCATATGCATATTTTTAAAACATGGTTAATTAAAAGACGTTCTCCTATAAAATGTTATTACCTTTAAAACCTTAATTGTTACAGAAGCCTAAATTAAAACAGTTGCGAAAACGTGATATTTTGAAAAATAGTTGTTGTTTCGAAAAAACTGTGTCCAACTTTTAGCAATTGTAAAACAATAAATAAAATCCCAAATGTAAAAACCAGAAAGTTTAAAAGGCCTTATTAAAACCTAAACCGGAAGAAAATACTTAAAAGTAAATCAAGACAGAGCATAAGCAAAGTGTGGCCTTCTCCGAGTCCCTTGCAGCACCAATCCTCCTAAAGCTAGGGATTACCTACACAATTATTAAACGGGGTGAGTTTTATAAAAACTTACTATATAAAACGAACAGTCAGTAATACAAAAGAATTAAAGTCTGGGCCACAGCCCTGCTACAATTCCAGTATCAATTGGGCCTTAGCCTATTATAGAATCAGAAACATTATCAGAATTAGAATCAAAATCAGAATCAGAATTAGGTGGGCCTAAGCCCAAAACAGAATCAGTAACAGTATAATACAAATATGCAGAACAAACTGGGCCGAAGCCGTATACAGAACAGATCAGTTTGGGCCTTAGCCCTATATAGAACAGTGTGGGCCAAGCCCATATCAGAATCAGAACAATATGCAAATGCAATCCCAACCTAGTCCAGCCATCACACCACCGGTACCAACCCAACACACCATGCAGGGAATAACTCGACCCACCTAGCCCTACACACTAATGACGCAGCCATGCTGCTAATTTAAATACGACTTTAAGCCTTTAGTAATAGTATCATAATTGGCACAAAGCCATTAGTAACTATAATAGAATTGGCACATAGCCATCAATTAGGGTAATATAACCGGCACACAGCCATGGGTAAATGTGATCGACACACAGTCATCAGTAAATAAGATAGGCACATAGCCTTAGGCAAATATAATCGGCACAAAGCCATGATCTCGATAGCACAGAGCCATATGTTGGTTGGCACAGAGCCATACTCAAAATAACTGGCATTAAGCCTTCAGTCGGTCACAGTCGTCTCGTGCGACTCGTGCGACCTTATCAGATTATTACTGGATCCACAGTCGTCTCGTGCGACCCGTGTGATCCTATCAGAATAGAACTTCCTCCATATCAATGTCCCAACCCAATATGTCGTGTATGCTATGCTCAATCATCACACATGTATGCAGAATGGCCATGTTCAGTATCAGTCATTTAAACACATATTAAAACATTTCAATCACATAACCACGGTCACGTCAGTCAAATCACTATCATACAAACACAGTCAAATCCGTCAAACACATAGTCCAAGTCAATCATTTGCCCACAAGGGCAAAACAATCATTTAACACCTTAGGGGCAAAATGGTAATTTTACCCCACAGGGGTATCTCGGTAATTCTACCCTACAGTGGTATTACAGTAATTCTACCCTATAGGGGTATTTCGATAATTCTACCCTATAGGGGTATTTCGGTAATTCTACCCTACAGTGGTATTTCGGTAATTCTACCCTATAGTGGTATTTCAATAATTCTACCCTATAGGGTATTTCGGTAATTCTACTCTAAAGGGGTATTTTGGTAATTCTACCCTACAGGGGTATTTCGGTAATTCTACCCTATAGGGGTATTTCGGTAATTCTACCCTACAGTGGTATTTCGGTAATTCTACCCTACATGGGTATTTCGGTAATTCACAAACCAGGGGTATTTTGGTAATTTTGTAAATTAGGGGTATTCGGTAATTTTAAAATTTGAGGTATTTCCGTAATTTATAAATTGGGGTACTTCTGTAATTTTGTAAACTAAAGGTAAAACGATAATTTTACAATTCAAGGGTAAAACGTTAATTTTACAAATTAGGGGTAAAACAGTAACTTTACAAATCAGGGGTAAAATGGTAATTTTACAAATCGAGGGTATTTCTGTAATTTTACAAATCGAGGGTAATTTGGTAATTTTACAAATCGGGGGTATTGTAGTAATTCTACCCTATAAGGGTATTTCGGTAATTTTATCAATCCCTCAGAAAGTCTACAGTCGCCTCGGGCGACTCTAATATTCTAAACAAAAATAACGTTGCGAATGGGCCTAAGGCCTGTTCTCGACCCAGGTGGGCCCACACGCTCGTGTGGCCCTTTAGCCCAAAACTAGCCACAGATATGAGATTCACCTAGTCTAGTCCAATATTTACTACACAATCATACAATTTGCCTAATTGGGCCCATGGGCCCATTGGGCCAACATGGCCCATTTCGGCATTTGCCGTTCTACAGCTAGAGTAGGGTGAAGTACACACCTGATAGGTATTTGAAGTTAATCCACGCTTTGAACACTGCTATGCCCAGAAGCCAACAATAATCGCACCCTTAACTCCCCAGAGGGTGTGTTGATCAACTACGGTCACAACCACCGTGACCCAATGGCATACAGATCAACGAATGATCCAACGCCTAACCCAAACGAACACGCCACAATGTGAAAGGGATAAGCCAAGAAAGGTATGCCTACTCTCCTCATGGTTTGCTCTATTTAAAGCCAGCTCCTCAGCTATTCTCATGTTAGCTTCCCGATGTGGGATTCTCCATCAATCCCCCAAAACTAAAGCATTAGCAAAATAATCAACCTTTGCGTGTAAAGGGATTCTAACCATAGTCCTCTCAATAACCATGTCACGCCACCACCACTAGGACACAAGCTCTTTTGTGTTATAAGTCCAACATATTTAACTTTAAAGCCCGCCTACTCGCTTCCATATTTATTGAAAAGAAAAACCAAAATAAATTGCAAGAGCCAAGACTTGAACCTTGGACCCCCTTGCTTCCTTTATGGTGTCACTTCCTTGTCACCTAAGTGGCGCCACTTTGCCACTACACTACACTCCTTTTTGTGCCTTATTTTACCTTGATTTATTTAAGAGTCATACCACTTGAGATCAAGGTTCCACTAAGGCTAAAAATAAAAAATTTTCCTATGGCCTAACTTGAACCCAGGACTTCATAGTACCCTTCAAACACTCCAAAATCACACATTTGAATTATTTAAGCCGCCTTTTAACTGATCCAAAACTCAAGGCCCAATACGTCTAGGCCCAAAATTTGGGGTGTTACATGTATCATGCCATGTATATAATTCATGTACTCATATACATTTAACTCATCTCAAACTTAATATTCATGTAACATATATCACATATACATGTAAAACATGTAATTCATTTAACATGTAGCTCATGTAATTCATATACTTCATGAAACTTATAATTCTTGTAACATATTTCCATGTAAAACATTTAACTTTCATAGCATGTAATCTTTGTAATTCATATCAATTTAATGCCCGTTAAACCTTCGAAAACATCGAGGGATGCTCAGGTGATACACACTAAGTGTACAATCAGTAATCTGTCAATTCATCATGAATGCTCTTTCGAGCCAAGATCGGTATGCTCCTCCTGAGATGGTAATGGTAAGCTCTAACGAGCTGAACGGTAAGCTATGTAGAGCTGAAATGGTAAGCCCCGAAGGACTGAAACGATTAGTTCCAAAGAGCTGAACAATAAGCTCATAAGAGTTGAATCAGTAAGCTCATACGAGCTCTGGTGAGTCCGCAACAAATGTAAGAGCTCGACCAAATGATAACCCTATTGACATGTTGCTTGTATCCTACGACTTTCTACAATTCAAACGGGACTCGGTAATCAATTTGAACATATAACCAATAGGCACTAAAATTCAATAATCCATTAAACAATCAACCAATAACCAATTCAACAATTTCAATTATGAATTTAAATTCGATTCTGGTTATACGAACTTACCTCGTATTTGCTCGGTTAACTTTCATCTACTTGTCTACCTTTTGTTTCCCCCGATCAAGTTCCGATATTTGTTTGTCTTGATCTATATTTATCAAATTCAATATTTTTAGTAGCTATTCAATTCAATCCATTATTCACATATTTGGAAAATTACACATTTGCCCCTGTATTTTTGACTATTTTACAATTTAGTCCTTTTTACACAAAATGGCAAATTTATGCAATTAAGCCAAAACCCATTATAGCTGAATTTTATACAACTTCATAACAGCCCATATTTTCATTTATTTCACATTTATAACCACAACATTTCTATCTTTTTCAATTTAATCCTTTTTGCACATTTTGCCAAAATTCACTTTATAAAACTTGTATATCTATTAACAACCATCAATAATCTATCAAGAAACATCAAAATACACATGTATTCAACAATGGCATCTTTCATAATCATCAAAAATTTTAGAAATTGAGGTACGGGCTAGCTATATCGAGCTACAACGAGCTCAAAAATGTAAAAATCATTAAAAACCGAATAAAAACCGTACCTCAATTGATGATTTAAGCTTGGCCGAATGAGCCCTAGAAGAATTGCTATTCTTTCTTTCTCAAATCAATGAAATATGATGAATATATGACAAATTTTGACTTTTGTTTTAGTAAATATTAACTTAATATACTAATTACCATTTTAACCATAATAAAAAACATTTTATAACATCCATTTTACGCCCATTTATGTAAACTTCCACTATCAAGGGTCTATTATCAACATAAGGGCCTCCACTATAATCTCCAAAGCCAATTGAGTCATCTAACAATAGTACTCAAATTTTTCGCTTTACGCGATTTAGTCCTTTTTATCGAATTAACCATTTAATCGGTAAAATTTCTTCACGAAACATTTATACGGTAATACTATCATGCTTTAAACATTAATAAAATAATAAAATAAATATTTTGACTCGGTTAAGTGGTCCCAAAACCACCTGTTCTGATTTGTCTAAGAAATGGCCTGTTACAACTCTCCTCTTTAGGGATTTTCATCCCCGAAAATCTTACAGATAAACAGGTTAGGGTACTGTTTTCACATAGCTTCCTCGGGTTCCCACATAGCTTCCTCTATTCTGTGTTTATGCCAAAGAACCTTCACAAGTGCTATACATTTATTTCTCAATTCTTTAATTTCTCGGGCCAGAGTTCTAATTAGTTCTTCGTTATACGATAAATCAGGTTGTATTTCCACATCAACAGGAGAGATCACATGTGACGGATCGGATCAGTATCGACATAACATCAAAAACTAAAAAACATTATGTATCTTTTCAAGTTCAAACAGTGATAACTGTAACACCCCTTACCCGAGACCGTTGCCGGAGTCGAGCACGAGGCGTTACCAGACTTATCTTACTAATTCGGGGCATAAAAATTTACTTTTAAAATTAATTCGCTCACATGCATCCAATATATACCTAAAAAGGGCCCTCGAGGCCCTAAAACATGCAATTGAAATGGTTCGGGACCAAGATGGGAACATCAAAATTTTTTCGATTACTTACACAAATCAAAACAATTTATTTCACTATTCATAATAAAATTGTCCACCTGCGTAACAGTCACTAAATTAATTATAACTCGAGTTACAAAACTTAAAATTTAAATCTGTAAATTTTCACTGAAACTAGACTCATATATCTTCTTACCATAAATTTTCAAGAATTTTTTGTTTGGCCAATTAGTACAGTTTATTCATTAAATGTTCCCATGTTTCATAGTCCAATAGACCTGACCTCTCTTCACTAAAAATCAATTATCTCATTTTACAGAATTTGGATAATGTTTCTGTTTATTTCTAACGAAAATAGACTCACTAAGGAATCTATACATATAAATTATACATCATAATTCTTTTTATACAATTTTTAGAGAAATTCTAAATTCAAAATAGGGGATCATAAAGTCACTCTGAACCAGTCTCGTAAGAGTTTAAATATCTCAAAATACAGACTTCCTTTGCTTACTCTATTTCTTTCCTATGAAAATAAACTCAATATGAATTTTTAGTGATTTTACAGAGTCACGTCACTGTTGTTGTCCCAAAACTGTTTCATAACCAACTTTTACTCTTTCATAATTTCTTTTCATTATACCTCATTTAGGCATACATAACATCAACACATGTTCTTATTTAGCCATATCATAAGGACATACACACAAAATGGCAAAGTCCCTATACATGCCATAACTGAAAATGTTTCAATGAAAATACTGAATTGGTAACTTGATAGTCAAAAGTGTGAAGCGATCTCCGACGACCTGCAACCCGAGCTTGTTTGATGAAACTCTGGAACAGAGGAAAGGAAAGAGGTAAGCTTATAAAGCTTAGTAAGTTCACATGTAAAATAATAGGCATTAGTAATAAATTTAGCTTAATATTAAGCTTTCATAATTTGCATAAATAATGTTAGTGTTTTTACTTTCCCATCTTACTTATTGGTAACCCTACCAAAGGCTAGGAATAATAAAAAAGTACCTTACTTAATAGCTTGCTTGTGTACCTTCAACATCTCACTTAACACATTAATACTCTCTCATAATATATAGGCATCTTGCTAATCATGTCACAAAGTGTCATAAGTATAATTGAAAACTTATCACGTACTTAATACTTGAATATACTCATTAAAATACTTTTAATATCATCAACTTATAACCTTAATATTAATAAGCCTTATGTACATACCTGTGCTCTTTCCTCGTGATCTTACCTTGTCATATCTTTGACTTACTCTTTGGATTACTCAAGTACCTTTCCTTTTGAAATTTACCATTACCATGTCTTGACATGGTCTTAGGTGGTATCCTTACCTTATTCACTCACCAATGCCATGCCTTGGCATGGTCTTTCATGGGATCCTTGCCTTATATACTCACCAATGCCATGCCTTGGCATGGTCTTACATGGGATCTTTGCCTTATAGTAACTTATCAATGCCATGTCTTGACATGGTCTTACATGATTTTATTGCCTTGTAAAACTTACCAATGCCATGCATTGGCATGGTCTTACATGGGATCTGTGACAAAAAATATTCAAATATTATTTTTCTGTGTTTTGAATATGTGAACTTTCATGTGTTAAAGTTTTGTGTTTAAATTTTGAGGTTTGGGTGCTTAATTACTAAGAAAGGATTAATTTGCATCAAATAAATTATATGCATACTATCATGAAAATTCTTAAGTGTCATGTTTCTTTAATATTAGGGTGTTAAATGGCAAATAAGCCATTTGTTGAAATTGGTGTACGGTAGTGGGGGTAAGTATATGATATTATATGTATTTATAATGATGTTATGAAATTTAATTTATGTTAAAATAAGAACAAGGGAATTGCATGTTCTTCTCTACATTGCCAAAACTTAAAGAAAAATAAAAGGGAAAAGCTCTCTCTTGTTCGGTCACTTGGAGGTTAAAATTCAAGGTAAGTTTTGTGTATAATTTGGTAAAATGTGTATTTTTGAGCTTGTTGTTAAGAAATACACATAGTCCATGTATTAATTTTGGAAATTATTTGCATTGTGGTATTCGGCTATGGAACGTCTCTTTTATTTGGTTAATGATGTTGTTAGAAAATGAAGGTTTTATGTTAGATTACTAGAGATTTTCATTTAGTTTTATGTGATTTGTAAACTATAGGTGAAATTGTAAAATTCATGAAATTTAGTTAAAGGAGGGACTAAACTAGGAAATGTGCTAAACATGAAGGCTTGAATTTGGTATGGAGTATTCAGCTATAGCTAGAAGTAAATAAAATGTGATTAATTTGGTATTTTGTCCAATTGGACTAAATTGTCGAATGTGACAAATAGTAGGGGTGAATTCGACAATTTGTATAAATAATTATATATTGGATTGAATTGCATAAAATTTAGTTTAATTGGTTTCATTTAAAAACTTGAAGCTCAAGAAGAAAAGAAATCCAATTCAGATAGGGGGAAAGCTAAATTAGTCGAGTAGTCGAAATTTTAGTGCGAGAATATCCGAGGTAAGTCATTAACTCGTTTTATGTATTAAAGTTTTAAATAATTTGATATATGTGTTAGATGGAATTTTTAGATGAGAAATTCTTATGTGTCGAATATGAATTTTTAGTGATAATAATAATACTTACGATGTGTCAAATGTGATATTCAAATATGAAATGAATGAACGAAGATGTGTTTACATTCGGTATAGAGGATTTTAGTTGGTAAGTTCTTGTATTATGTTATATATTAAATTTTAAGACATGCTTGATTTAATTGCCGAATTGAACTTTGCAAATTGGTTCATGTTATATTCGAATGATGTATGAGATATTAAGAGATTTTCTTTGATATACCTTGAGGTTGCCGAATATGAATGTTAAGAGTGAATGATAATTGTTGTAAAATGAAAGTGAGTGCCGAAGGTGTCATGAAGTAATGTATGAATTTCAGATTTTGAATGTGTTTTGTAGTTGGAAGTGTGAAATCAAAGATGTGGATAGTATTTTGGTTGTTAATTGAGGGTATAAATTATATGTGAACATATTCGGGCCTAGTGCCTAGCAGGCTTAGTGCCGGTGAACATATTCGGGCTTAGTGCCTAGCAGGCTCAGTGCCAGTGAAATATTCGGGCTTAGTGCCTAGCAGGCTTAGTGCCGGTGTTTAATTCAGGCTTAGTGCCTAGCAGGCGGAATGCCGGTGACTTAAATTCCAAATTATGATAATGAAGATTCAAGTGCAATGAAAGAAACGTTTGAGTGAAAATTTTATGCTAGTAATCTACCTTACATTCGGCCAAATAGGTAGGTATATGTGCTTGATTGATAAATATTGAATGGTTATGCGATAAAGGTATGTATGAAGGTGATTTGATATTCAAGATAAGCAGTTAATTTGGTGATTATAATATGTGCTTGTAATGAGTTGTTGTATGCTTATAATATGCATAATTGAGCTGAGACATATGTACATGTGAGTCGGTCAAGGGTAATAGATTTGTATATTTACTTGGTTTCAATCTATTCAATGACATATGAATGTGAGCTATTAATTCATAAATAGATTTGATTTATGTGCATAAGATAATTGATAGTGGAGATGTATTATAAGTTACTAAACAATAAGTTGATTTATAAGTTAATGATTTTCGTTTATGATATAGATTAAAATATTTGTTTAGTTAATGACTTACTAAGTGTAAAAACTTATGGTTTATTTTATTCGTCCATGTTCTATAGATTTTTGGGAAGCAGCTAAAGACTCGGGGATCGACAGAAGACTCATCACACTATCCGTTGTTTTGGTATAAATAAATATATGTGTTACTAAATCTGAACTTATGGCATGTATAGTTTTGACTAGTGAGGTTTCATGTCTTTTGAATGTTGTGTATATAATGCCATGCAAAAATGGCTTATAAAATGACTTGAGGTATATAATACTCGAATTAGTAGTAATGAATATATTTGTGATGAAATGTGGTCATTTGTAGATTGAATGAATGATTTGGTCAATATCCATGTTTCTTGAATAAGGGTTGATAAATAGGTTTTTAATAAGCATATTCATGTATGAAATTGGATTGACATATAGAGTAGAGATTGGTGATTAAAATTGTGGTTGGGTTTGCTCATGGACATTCGGCTACTATTGAAATTTTGACCAAAGGAATAGTAGTATCCATGTTAGTTGGCACTAAAATAGCTTGTGCCATATTAGCTATATATATACATATATATATATATACGCATATACTTGTATATAGACTAATGGATTATGGTTATTGATAGTTATGTCATCAAGTCATGTTAGGACCAAATAATTTACGAATTTTATCGCATGATGGTCGAATAGAAAATTGAACTGAATTAAATATTATATGCGTATTATATGATTTTTATTTGAGTTTAATATTGAGTTATTGAATGTTTTAAACGAGTGTCAACAAGATGTGTTTTATGTCCTAAATAATTATTCATATGTATGTGGGTGGTTAAATTGTAAATTTTGGTTTTGTAATACATTGTGACCCATTCCGGCGACGGATACGGGTATAAGGGTGTTACAGGATCTTTGCCTTATAGTAACTTATCAATGCCATGTCTTGACATGGTCTTACATGATTTCCTTGCCTTGTAAAATTCACCAATGCCATGCCTTGGCATGGTCTTACTTGGTATCCTTATCTTATGTTGCCATGGATCAACCATGGTCTTTTTCCATCAATTCTTCCTTAATTTCCATGTTATAAACATGGACTTTGAAATATTAATGTCTTGGCAATTCATAGCTAAAAAATACTTGCTCAAAACTCTCAAGGTCAGTCACATAACTCAATAATAATAATATCAACAATTTCATAATAATAAAATGCTACTCAACTTACATACTTATATTCTTAATCTCATCATATCCTCAAATTATCTTACTTTCCTCAAATTATGATGTTCGATACTTTCTTGGTCTTATAGAAAGCCACATTACCACTATGGTCTTATATGTAAACTTATTTGAATTCTCACTTTTAATGTCGAATCATTATCGAACATTTCTCAATTATTATCATTATATTCAAAAATCAATACTAAAACTTTTATAACTAATATAACAATTTAGCATTCAAGCATGCTTAATTAAATGCTTATTAAACACATGAACTTACCTTGATACCAATACGACCATTTTGACCAACTTTCTCAGTTTTTGATTTTTCTCCCGTTCTAGGTCCAAATCTCATTTTTCAGGATCTAAAACATCATATTTCACTTATTTAATCAATGTACTAATCATTTCGGACCTAAAACATATTTTTACAAAATTTACATTTTTCTCCTAAACTTTTGCATATTTACACTTTTGCCCCAAAGCTCGGAAATAAACTTTTATTCAATTTCTCTGCATTTTGGGCCTAACTGAACCATTTCATATATATGGCAGCCCACAATTCTCATTAAAACTCACACTTATGACCAATTTTATAACTTTTATGATTTAGTCCTTCCGAACGTTTTCGTCGAAAATCACTCGGCAAAAATTGTTTCTCTAACCATAAACATGCATAATCTACCATAATTCATCAAAATGCATAATTATTCAACATGGGTCAATTTTTGAAATCAAACCCTAGCTCAAATAAATTGTAGAAATAGAGAAATTATGTTATCGGGATTTCAAAAAATGTAAAAATCATTAAAAATAGGGCTAGAACAGACTTACAATCGAGCTTGGAAGCTTGAAAAAACCCTAGCCATGGTTTCTCCATGCTATATTCGGCCTTGAGGAAGAAGATGAGAAAATTTTTGCTTCATTTTCCCTTATTAATTCTTTTAAATTACTAAATGACCAAAATGCCCTTAAAGACTTTTCTTTCAAATTTGTCTTATTCATGACCATTTTTGTCCAAGAATTAAACAATGGTCTAATTATTATTTAAGGACCTTCAATTTAAAACTTCATAACAATTAGACACTTCTAACTTATGGAACTCAACTTTTGCACTATTTATAATTTAGTCATTTTGACTAAATTGAGTGCCCAAACGTCGAAATTTTTGAACAAAATTTTCACGAAATCTTTCTGTGAAATCATAAATCATAAAAATATAATAAAAATAATATTTCCCTTGTTAGATTTGTGGCCTCGAAACCACTGTTCCGACTAGGTCCAAAATTAGGATGTTAAATTTCTCCTCCTTAGGGATTTTTGTCCCCGAAAATCTTACCAGATGACGGATTAAGGACTGATTTCACAAGGCACTTTCAATTTCTCGTATAGTCTCAGCATCCTTTGCATCTTACTGCAAAAGCTAAGATTTTGAGTTATACTCTCTTATCGTAGACAAAGGAATCACATAACTGATCTTCTCAGATTCTGACTGAAATACCTACTAACACCCAAATCATACTCTTAGATGAACCGTAACTCACTTTTCTCTACTTACCAAAAGGAAAAATTTTCTGTTAATAAAATACTTTTAGAAACACCTGACACCCATCTGAGTTTCAATATTCTTGCTTTTCGATTCTATACACAATTTCTAATAATCTGCCTCTGATCTCAAAAATCAATTTTCACCTTTCTCTAATATTTTAACTCAAATTAACCCTATGAGTTTCTCTTTCTAAATTGCTCTTAGTATTTAAAACATAATACAAAACTTACCTTTCTAAGAATCTGAATCACTTCCTCAATTTAACTATTAGTATTAAAGTGACACATAATAACATTTAGAAATCTCGTACTCAAGGCTTACTGTAACTTTCTTCTGAAGTTATAATACAAATCTCAAATTTCAACCATAACCAATGAAAATTTGGGCTTTGTGTAAACTGACAACCTCAGGATGATAATATTTACCCTTTTGATGATAATACTAATTCTGTTGTACAATTCTTCGAATTACATTGCATTTCCACACAGACATCAATACTGACTGTAATAACTTCTAAGATACTAAAAAAATCAACTTTAACTCTTTGAAAGTTCAAACATCAGGTTCAAAATCTGATACATAGCATATCTTACGCTTACTAGTGTAACTATTTCTGAGTATCATCCATCTCTGTACTCCTTGAGTAGACAGATAATTATCACTGTGTCAGGCTTCATAATTGTTGCATAATCTTTATACTCAATTTAGACTGAATCATAACAAATACTTCGGTCATCAATTTCTTTAGCTGTTTATAACTTTACTAGCATGGATTTAAGCCAAATTAAACTTCATATAATGAGAACACTTGTAACACCCCAAGCCCGGCCCAGAAGTTAGGCCCGAATCTGACGACTCACATTGAAGTGTTTTTCAAAAATCGTGTTTTCATTGCAAACCTTTCTTACCATTTAAAACTTTTATTGAAATCTCAGCTCGCATTTGTTTATTTTCAAAACGTGGTTTACTAAAAAGATATTCCCTTTTTAAAACATTATTAATTTCTTTGTAAAGTCTTTTCAGTTGCAGAAGCGTAATTTATTAATAAATGATTTATGGAACGTAGTGTGGTTTTAAAATAGCTAACATTTTGGAAAATCGCAATCCGCCTCTAACAAATATAATTCAAAGTAAATAAAAACCTTAAAATTATAAAAGGCTTATTACAAACCAAACCTAAAATAAAGCACTTGAGAGTAAATAATCAATACAGAAAGCATAAGCAGTATGTGTCCTTCTCCGAGTCCCTCGTAGCACCAATCCTCCTAAAGCTGGGAATTACCTAAAAAGTTAATAAATGGGGTAAGTTTACAAAAACTCAGTGTGTAATCCCCTTACTAAAGTAACAGTCAGTAAACAGAATTAAGAACAGTCTGGGCCAGAGCCCTATAACAGAAACAGAATAGTCCAGAATAAAGCATACGTGGGCCAAAGCCCACAACAATATCATTTGGGTCACAACCCATATCAGAATCAATTGGGCCTAACCCAAACCAATAATAGAACAAGTGGAGTAAACCCAATCGAGAGACAGATCTCAAAAATAGGTATGCAATAATGTGAGTATGCAGCCCACCCCAATCCAGCCATCACATCTCCCATACCAACCCTACATATCTGTAGGGAATAAATCGACCCACCCAGCCAACACACCAAGCTTAGCACCGGTTGCGGCATTAAGTCAACAGAACGGCTCAACACCGTAGACAGAACAGCTAGAAGCCGTAAAAATCGCAATAATGTTACCAAATAATATAACGGTTGAAAGCCATAAGCAAAATGGCACACAGCCATTAATAACTGCATTATGTTAGGCACATAGCCATCAATTAGGGTAACATAACCGGCATACAGTCATGGGTAAATGTGATTGACACTTAGTCATCAATAAATGCCATTGGCACATAGCCGTAGGTAAGTACAATTGGCCCAAAGCTTTAATCAAGGTAGCACAAAGCCACAATTAGGTTGACACAGAGCCATAATCAAAATAAGTGGCCTTAAGCCATCAATACTAGATCCACCGTCATCTCGTGCGACCCGTGCGATCCTATCAAAACAAAACTGGGTCCACAGTCGTCTCGTGCGACCCGTGCGACCCTATCAGAATAAAACTTCCACCATAAACAATATTCCAACCCCATGCAGTATGTCATGTACGTGAAATGTCATGCCCATAAACAATCATACAAATCACAGTCACAACAGTCCAATCACTGTCATACATTCTCATTCAAACATAGTCAAATCAATCAAATCGTATCACCAGTGAGTCGTATACCCTCGAGGGGCAAAACGATCTTTTTACCCATTAGGGGTATTTTAGTCATTTCATCCTATAGGGGTATTTTGGTAATTTCACACTATGGGGTATTTCAGTAACTCTACACTACAAGGGTATTTCGGTAATTCAAACCAGGGGTATTTCGATAATTTTGCAAACTGAGGGTATTTCGGTAATTTTATAATCTAGGGGTATTTCGATAATTTTGCAAACCAGGGGTATTTTAGTAATTTTGCAATCCAAGGGCATTTCAGTAATTTTGTAAACCAAGGGTATTTTGGTAATTTTACAATCCAGGGGTATTTCGATAATTTTGTAAACCAAGGGTATTTCTGTAATTTTGTAAATTGAAGGTATTTTTGTAATTTTGTAAACCGAGGTCTTAACGACCCAATGAAGGTCCATCGTCGCCTCGAGCAACTTTTATAACCTAAACAGGTAAAACGGGGTAATTGGGCCTAAGGCCATTACTTGGCCCAAGTTGGCCCACACTCTCGTGTGGCCCATTTAGCCCAGAAACAACTACGGCTATGCGAACAACACAGCCAAAACCAATCACTCATCGCATCACATATATTTTATCCGTGTGGGCCCACAAGCTCATTTAGTCCAAAATAGACTGTACTATACCAACTACACAGTCCGAACCAACTGTAGCCTTATAACATACAATTTAATCTGTATGGGCCCCATAGGCCCCATAGGCCCATTGGGCCCACACGGCCCATTTCGGCCCAACGTGGCCCAATACAACCCAAGACCACGAGAGTGCTCGTGGTGGCCTCTATGGTCCAACGCCCATGTTCGTGGCCTTGAATCACCACACTGGCGATCACACGCTCGTGTGGCATTATTTGTCGGTATTTCGACTCTCAGCATTTTGCCGTTCTATAGCCATAGTAGTGAGCAACACATACTTTTGGCTTTTTAGCCGATAATTAAACATAGAAATGGTTACACACCCTTTTGGTTTTACAGCCGACTATCAAAAATAGCATACAGATACTCACATGTTTACGACTTTTACACCTACTACTATTTATAAGGTACAGTTGCACACCTGATGCGATTGCAGTTAATCCTCCAAAACTTAACCTATACAATCAATCATAAACTTGATTAATCGCATAATCACAAACACATACCCAGCCTTAATAGATTTCACCACTTACCTTGCTTATACGAGATATAACTTAATCCTCTTAGATCGCTGGCTAAAGATCGATGTAACACCCTAAATTTTAGGCTTAGGAGAAATGGGTTTCGTATATCGGAGAAACTTGGATTTTTGTTGGTCAAGAAAAAAATTTTGCAATTTCATGTTTGGTTTGTTGGTTAAGAGATTTGGAGTGCTTGGGGATGTCTGAGAAGTCCTGGGTTCAAACCAGGGCTTTAACGAAAATTTTAGTTTTTCTCATTATGTGGAGTTGGCGTCACATGGAATGGTTTTTAAATATTTTTGGTTAAAGCTTGACGTATAGAAGCAGGTGATCTGCTAGCTAGGAGCGTTGGGTAGCAAGGAGTGATTCAAGGTTCAAGTCCTGGCTTTAGCATAATTTTTATTTTCGCATATATGGGCATGGAAGCTAGCATTTAAATCTTATGGTTATTTGGTTATTTGGGCGTGTTGGGCATTTGGAAAGGAGCAGGTTCGAATCCCATGTTAGGCGAGGTTTTCATTTTTACTCTTGAATAAACCGTGGCCTTAGCATGTAAGACTTATAATCTGTTGTGACTGAATTATAGCATAAGATTGATTGCGGTGCAGTGGCCAGCAGCGTATATGGAATTAGAGGGCAAGAGTTTGAGTTGTTCTATGCACAAAAGAGGTTTAATTTTTACTGCTCGTGCAAGAAGAATTGAGGCTGGCCGAATATGGTAAGTGTTGACTTGGTCAAGCGGTGGGAATTTGAATGGTAGGCTGCTGTTTGATGAAACAAGTCAAGCGGTGGGAAGGGACATTGATTGAAAATTTGGATTGAAGGCTGGCATAAATTAAGCTATTATTAAAGGATATGTATATGGGAAGTTTTGACCGAATGTGGGATTTGATTGGTGCCATACGGTCATTTGTGTTATTGCTAATAAAGGTTTTGGTTTGATTTCCTTTCTTTTTGTTGTTTTCGTGATCTAACTTTGACTGAGGGTGCCATTCTTTGCTTAAAAAAAAAGTCTTGGGTGCCGAATATGAGTATTGGTTTCGGGATTCCTTGTGTTTCTCTTTTCTTTCCATTTTGCTTAGGTACCTTTTAGGTCTTTTGTTCAATCTTGGTGTGTCGAACTTCTTTTGGTATATTGTTGAATGCTTGCGTACTCTTTTATTTCCTCTAAAAACAAATCGGGTATTGTTGTTCTCCATTTTATGTTTTAAACTAAATTGCTTAGATAGTCGAAGTATGCGTTGGGTTCATCGACCTCTATTTCTCTTTCTTTAGCCGATCCTTGCCTACCTTTCTTTATTCTTCTCTAGTGATTACTCAAAAAATCGAAACCCTCTTGCCCTTTCTCTTTTGTTTTGTGTTACCTTTCCTAGCTGAACTCAGCATTGTTCTTTGCTTGGGCCGATTGCATCACTGCCATTCACTCTCTCTTTTTCCTCTGTGTAACAATAGCCGAATATATTATAGTCAACTTTCTCTTCTGCTCTTTTTTTTAACCGATTGTACCCTTATTCTTCTCAATTCTCGATTTCGATATTGATCAAGCGGCTGAGACTCGAAGCCCTTTCCACTGGGAACGTTTTTTAGTTTTGGGTAAGTACCTTAATTGCAAGTGTTGCTTATGTTATTTGGAAGATTACGTGTACCCTTATGTGATTAATTGTTTTCATCTAAACATTGGTTTTGTGGCTTTTGGAAAATATCATGGAGGCAAGTGATAATCAGACTGAGGGAGGTTGTGGAAGAGTATCTACTAGAAGTGCACTCGCGGTCTCTACTCCCAAGTTCAAGCGACGTAAAGTGCCGACAGTTAAGGACTTTCCGCCGAGATGCGGAAGGGTGACTGTGTCAAACTACGATTTGACTAGGCAAATCGTAGTTGATCACTCTAGTGAAGGCAAGTGTAGCAAATCCTTTGGCTAAGTGTTTGCATTAGAGTTTCCTTAATTCTTTAGATAAGTGATTTAACTGTGTGTTTTGTTTAATTTAGGTGGCAGCGCTCAGGATTATTTAGTACTCTACGTGATAAGGTGTGACCGTATACACTACTTTGATTGTTAATGGCTAAAAGCCGAAGGTGTGTATTCTCACACTGTTAGATTATAACAACAAATGCCAACCTGCAGATTGTCGAAAAGTCGAAGGATAGGCTTTTGGCCACATGGGCGTGCGAACGTGTGTAACGCCTCGATTTTGGGCTTAGGAGAAATGAGCTTCGTGTATCGGAGAAATTCAAATTTTTGTGGTCAAGAAAAAATTTCACAATTTCATGTTTGGTTTGTTGGTTAAGTGATTTGGAGTGCTTGGGGATGTCTGAGAAGTCCTAGGTTCAAAAAGGGACTTTAAGAAAAATTTTAGTTTTTCTCATTATGTGGAAATTGGCGTCACAAGGAAAGGTTTATAAATATTTTTGGTTAAAGCTTGACGTATAGAAGCAGGTGGTTTGGTGGCTAGGAGCGTTGGGAAGCAAGGAGTGGTCCAAGGTTCAAGTCCTGGCCTTAGCATAATTCTTTTATTTTCGCATATAAGGGCATAGTAGCAGGCGTGTAAATCTTATAGTTATTTTGGAATGATTTGCGACACAAAAAGAGACTGTGGAAGAGTGGCAAACAGCATGATGGGCATTTAGAAAGGAATAGGTTCGAAACCCATGATAGGCAGAATTTTCATTTTTTTCTCTTAAATAAACAGTGGCCTTAGCTTATACGACTTATAATCTATTGTGACCATTTTATAGTGTAAGAACAGTTGCAGTGCAGTGGCCAGCATCGTGATGGAGAACCTGGAGGGCTAGAGTTCAAGCTTCATCTTGCGCAAAAGAGGTTATTTTTTTTTTTGCTGCTCGTGCAAGGAAGATATGAGACTGGCCGATTATGGTAATAGCGGATTTGGTCAAGCGGTGGATTTGGATTGATTGCTGGCAAAATGCATGCTGCTATTAAGGGATTTTGTATGGAAAATTTTGACCGAATGTGGGACTTTGTTTGTCCCTTCGGTCATTGTGTTTTTGTTGCCAAAATTAAGGTGATTAGGCTAGGATATTTCGGTTAATATAGAGGTAGAGGGATTGCTTTCTTTTTGTGTTTTTAATGCCGAATTTGGGAGATTAGGCTGAAGATTTTTTTGAGGATTTTGGATTGCTTCTCTTTTGTTTAGCTTTGACCGAAGGCATCAGTTTTTTTTTTTGCTCAAACAAAAGTCACATGTGCCGATTTTGTTTTTCTTCCCTCTTGGTATTTTTCTTCCATTCTTTTGACTCCCAATCAAATGCTTCTCAACTCCATTTGTTTGAACTATCACATACACATTCTTTCTTATTCCTTTCAAGCACCTTTTTCTTTTCTTTTGTTTTTGCAAAAGCCGAATGCACCTTTGGTCACTTTCTTTTCTCTTTTGACTTTGCCTTAGCCGATTTCAATTTGCTTCACATCTAGTGTCAAAGCCAACTTCTTATAAACTGATTCTTCCTTCTCTTGGTTGGTTGACCGATACTTTCTTTCTCCTATCTCTTCTTGTTTTCTTTCTGGCTAAAACATCTTGATTTCGTAGGGTGAATGGGTAGATTTTGATATGTGCTCCCATCTCTTTTTCTTATTATCATTTTTTTATGAGGGCCAAATATCCCAACTTATCAACACTACTCCTTTTTAGTTACCAATAATGGCCGATTGCACCTTTGTTCTTCATCTTATTCTTTTTCTTTGCTCTATAATGGTGTAGGCCGAATCTAGGGGCCTTGGTTAGAGCCGAACTTTGACTCATTTTCTTCAAGGATGCCTTCTAATCTTGGGTAAGATTTTTAAATCACGTGTATCGATTATGCTAAGATTTTGTATTCTCGTACGTGATTAATTATTTCCATCTAAGTGATAACACCGTGTCATGATCGATTGTGGTTAGGGGATCGATTTGTTTAAAAGGAAGCAAGGGCCGAATATAGGAGTAACCCCTAACAATCTTGTACCTACCGAATCTTGTTAGTGGTTTATCGATCGAACTGTGGGTAAGTGTTATTGGCCGAATGCTCCATAGGTCTATATATTGGGATTGTAAGGCATGTTTTCATAAGTGATGGGGTCAAATAAGATGTACGTCGTTTTAGGTATTCGACCAAGTAGTGATATTGATTAAAGTCAAATTTTCTCTTTTGCTCCTTTTTGAACCGATTGTACTCTTCTCCTTCTTGATTCTCGATTTTGATATTGATCAAGTAGCCGTGACTCGAAGTCCTTTCCACTATGAATGTTTTCTAGTTTTGGGTAAGTACCTTAATCACAAGTGTTGTTTATGTTATTTGGAAGATTACGTGTACCCTTATGTGATTAATTGTTTTCTTTTAAGAGTTGGTTTTATGGCTTTTGGAATATATCATGGAGGCAAGCGATAATCGGACTGAGGGAGGTCGTGGAAGAGTATCTACTAGAAGTGCACTCGCGGTCTCTACTCCTAAGTTCAAGCAATGTAGAGTGTCAACAGTTAGGGACTTTCTGCTGGGATGCAGAAGGGTGACCGCGTCAAACTACGATTTGACTGTGTCAGCAGTTAGGGACTTTCCACCGGGATGCGGAAGGGTGACTGCGTCAAACTACGATTTGACTAGGCAAATCACAATTGATCACTCTAGTGAAGGTGACAGTGCTCAGGATTATTTAGTACTCTACGTGATAAAGTGTGTAACTGTCTACCCTGCTTTGACGGTCAGTCTGCTAAAAGACAAAGGATGGGCTGATGACCACATGGGCGTGCGAACGCTCATGTGATTAATTGAGGCCACGGATTGTGGCCCTACATCGAAAGGCGACTTTCATGAGCGATTTCATGAGTTGGGCCGAAACAGGTTGAATGGGCCCAATTGGTCCGTGAACCTACTAGAAGGGCTTTGGGCCGTATTCGAATCTCTGGACTGTTTGGCTGCATGTGTCGCTAGACGACCATGGGCCTACTATTGGGCCTTCACATACGTAAGACCAAACTAAAAAATGACAAAAATGCCCCTATGGGCAAAATGACCAAAATACCCTCCAAGGGTAAGACAACTATTTTGACTCTGTATGTTTACTGATTAAATATGTATAACATGAAATGCTTTGTATGAGTTATCTATATTATGTTATCATGTCTTTTAATATGTTGCATTGCATGGGGGATGGAGTATATGTTTATGGAGGAAGTGTATTGTTCTGGCTGCTTCGCTGCATTATTCTGTGGCTTATAGCCTAATATTCTGGCGGCACTGCTACATTTTATCGATAGTGCCGCATCGATACTACACTGTGGAGTGTAGGGTTGGGTGGGTTGATTATATTCCCACATGGAGTGATGGGTTGGACAGAGATGGAGTGTAGCAAATGGTTGGGTAGGACTCTGATTGCATGCTATACTGTTGCTGTAATGGGCTTAGGCCTACTGATTGTGAAATGCTACTGTAATGGGCTCTAGCCCAGACTAATTCTGTTATATTGTTATTACCGGGGTTACACACTGAGTATTCGTATACTCACCCTTTTATTTTACTATACAGGTAATTCCGAGGCATAGGCGATTTGGTGCTACGTGGACTTGGAGGCGGCCACACTTTGCTTTTACACTGCTTTTAAATTTCATTTACTTTAATTATGGTTTTTATTTTGGGTTTGTAATAAGGCCGCTATTTAATTTTTCTTAAATATTGAGTTTATTTGTTTCATTTAAAATTTGTTAGCTCTAGGGCGCGTTTTACAAAATGATATCTATTTTCCAAAAAACCACGTTTTCACAACAAATGAGAATTCAAACAAAGCTTCCGTAACCGTTATGTTTTGTTTTAGTAAATAACTTTCATAATCTGATTAACCAAGGGTAACAGAATGATGTTTTCTTCAAACCATAAAGAACAAGGTGTTTTTACAACAAATCTAGTTATAGTGAAACACGATTTCAAAACACTTCAATGTGACACTACCAAATACGGCCATAACGTCTAGACTAGGTTTGGGGTGTTACAACTCGCATGTGATTGATTGAGCCCGCAGAGTATGGGCCTACATCGCAAAACGATCACCATGAGTGATTTCACGGGTGTTGGGCCTGATTGGGCCGAGTGAGCCCAACGGGCCCGTAGGCCCGCATGGGTGGAAATTTGTAAATAGATGTGTATTATCAACTTGGTTATTGCACGCGCTTGGCTTAGGCTAAATTTGGGCCCAGTGGGCCACATGACTGTGTGGGCCCACATCGGCCGGCTTAATAGGCCTCAGCCCGTAGATGAGTTTCTGTACTGATATGATCGTATGAGTTTCTAGGCGATCGTGGGCCAACTGATGAGCCTTCACATACTTAGGCCCACACTGATAAATGACTGAAATGCCCCTAAGAGCAAAATAACCAAAATACCCTTTGTGGGTAAAATGTTCGTTTTGACCCTATATGATGTTTGAATGATTATGCATGCTCTGTTATATATATTTTTATATGTGTGGATATTCTGTAATATGACATAACATGACACTGAGTATGTTGCATTGCATGGGGGTTGGGTATATGTTTATGGAGGAAGTGTACTGTTCTGGCAGCCCTGCTGCATTTTTATCGATAGTGCCGCATCGGTACTATACTGTGTTGGCTTCTAGCCTAATATTTTGGCAGCACTGCTGCATTTTATCGATAGTGCCGCATCGATACTACACTGTGGAGTGTAGGGTTGGGTAGGTTGATTATATCCCCATATGGAGTGATGGGTTGGACGGAGATGGAGTGTAGAGGATGGTTGGGTAGGATTCTGATTGCATGCTATACTGTTACTGTAATGAGCTTAGGCCCACTGATTGTGATATGTTACTGCAATAGGCTCTAGCCAAACTGATTCTGTTATGTTGTTATTACCAGGGTTACACACTGAGTATTCGTATACTCACCCTTTTATTTTATTGTACAGGTAATTCCGAGGCATAGGCGGTTCGGTGCTACGTGGGATTTGGAGGCGGCCACACTTTGCTTTTACACTGTTTTCAGTTTTCATTTACTTTAATTATGGTATTTATTTTGGGTTTGTAACAGGGCCACTATTTATCTGTTTCATTTAAAATCTGTTAGCTCTAGGGCGCATTTTACAAAATGATATCTGTTTTCCAAAAAAACCACGTTTTCAAAACAAACGAGAATTCAAACAAAGCTTCCGCAGTTATTATGTTTTTCCAAAGTAAACTACTTTCATAATCTGATTAATCAATGGTAACGAAATGATGTTTTCTTCAAACCTTAAAGAACAAGGGGTTTTTACAACAAATCTAGTTATAGTGAAACCCGATTTCAAAACACTTCAATGTGACACTACCAAATACGGCCATAACGTCTGGGTTGGGTAAGGGGTGTTACAATCGATCTCACGACCCGATCTACTAACTACACTATCGATAGCCCTTAATAGAAATCATCAATTAAAGATGTGACTTAATGCCAAAGATTACTCTAAAGAAATATAGGCATTTTCGGCCTATGCCCAAAAATAAAGGTAATGTAGTTACCTTAAGCAAACAATAGAAGAAAGGGCTTGAACTGCTTGAACAACACTTGCGATCCTTCATTTCTCGAGGAAATTTAAAGAATCAACCAAATAACACTCGATACACAAACTACCTCTTGAGTTGGCAGAGAACACAAAAGGACGACACTGAGAAGAAAAACAAGTGAATAATATTTTGGTTACCCCAACGAACACTACCCGCCTGATGGAAGAGAAAAGGAATGATAGGGAAATTTAGCAGAGAATAACCAGAGAGAAGAAAAAGAAGTTGTATTCAGCTTAAGCAAATATTATAATCAAAGGAGGAAAATATTGAGAGAAAGAAAAGGGATGGGATTGGTCAAGATAAGGCAAGTAAAAGAGAATGTTGAAGAACTCAAGAATTTTGAGGGAGAGGGACAGAAAGTATTCGACTAAATTAAGAAGAGGAAGAAGTAGAAGAAGTGCACCAAGATGAATTTGGCTAGGCAAAACCAATGTAACGAAAGATGCAATATTGAAGGCAAGAGGAGGAATCCGCTCAAATTGACACCTTAAGACTTGGTTTCCAGCAAGTGAACAAATACCCCAAATCGTCACTCACCTAATCGGCACTTAAGAGTAAAGAACTGAAAAAAATACAAAAAGAAGCAAAAAAACTGAGATAAAAGAAGAGGAAATTTTTTCACCTACACTCCCAAAATGCTGAAAATACACACTACTAGCCCCCTTGGCCGAATTTGCATACACAAGCTACCTAATTCGACTTCATTCTCCCCAATTTTGAATTCCCTAAAAATCTCCACAATCTGCTTCATAATCCACTCCTCAACCATTATAAATCCCATGATCCTCTCCCCCTTTTACCAAGTCCACAACCACCCTAAAGAATTTGAATCCACCTCAAATTCTTACCATTCACGAAGCAAAATAAATACGCTTTGCAAACAATGGGATTCGAACCCACTCCCTCTCATATGCTCAAACACGCCACCACCACTGGACCAAACAAGCTTCTTGTGACACACAACGAGCACAAATAATTATAAGTCCTATAAGCTAACGTCCCAGTTCACTTAAGGGCCCAAAATAAAAACCTTCCAAACGCCAGGGCTTGAACCCTAGACCACTTATACACTCCTAACACCTCCTTGCCACTAGACCACATGCTTCTTGTGTCCCATTTCCCTACATTTAATTCTTAAATCCTTCAATCAAACACCAAGGTCCTACTAAAGGAAAAACTAAAAAATTTGCTAATGCCCTGGTTTGAACCCAAGACTTCCGAAACCTCCCCAAACACTCCAAAAAACATACCAAACATGCCATTGGGATATTTATAAACACTCTTTTTAGGCCGCCTTCTAACCAGTCCCAAGCTTAAGGCCCAATACTTCTAGGCCCAAATTTCGAGTGTTGCAACTCTAGCAAGCGGACAACTTGGATTGGCAAAATCATACCTCAAATGCAACCCTTTCGATGTATATATATAACTCTGTATCATAACTTCTAGAATAGGTACTCTTCACTCAAGTCATTTATCCATTTATACATAAACAATCAACATTTAATTTTGTAACTGTGAATAATTCTAACATACATATAACTCAATCAGACTGCTCAACTAAATTGGTTTTGACTAATTAACAATAACTTTTCAAGAACTGCTCTTCTTTATGCTATCATTATATCTCAGACATACATTCTATCATGATCTCTTCAAAAAGTTAATCACAGATCACTGCATAACTCGAAAGAACATAACATTCGGTCTTTAACTTGCTAATATATGTATCAAGATCATTTAAAAAGAAAAATCATTACCTCGATCGAAGTTAAACTTCTTATCATTCACATTTTGCCAAAGGCAATTTCTCTTCAAATTCATTCAGCTTAAAAATCGCAGTGCCATAATAAGACTGACTTCTCAATTACTTTAGTAAATGACGTCCCAGCTCTGTACTTTCATTATCAGGTTCGAACTCATATTCATCAATAGAACATTTCTTGCTATTATCTTATGGCTAATGCTTTGAACATTAATTTATTAAGAAACCCAGGATAACAAAATCTCAGAACACGAAGCTATACAGAATCTCTAAAAATCACTTCTCATGTAGAATAGTTAAGGTCTCGATAGCATCTCAGAAAATTTCCAAAAGGGAAAGATAATACTCACAAGCACTAAAATCAACTATAACAGAAACCATATAATTTTCATTTAGATTTACCAAACAATAGCTAGTAGAACGGGACACTAACATCATACGAACCTTACCGTCAACTTTCCATCTGCACACTGGAGCAGAAAACCAGAATAGATAGAGCAATATCAATCACAACTCAAGTAAACTACAATGCCTTCATCTATCTGTATATTTAATTAACATCCTCATACAGTAGGAATTTCATCTGAAATCTTGCAGATATAAATATATATACCTCTGAAATAAATGTACACATATAATAGTCGAAAGAAATTTCTGAAATTTTCTCAACCAAAAACTCTGCATTCAGTTATTAATGCAGCTTAATCATTATTCCTCTGTCTAATTCTATCATTACTGAATCCACATTATCTCATTCAAAATCAGAATTTATTCGGAAGAAAATCCAGCAATCATATACCTTACACATCATACCTGAATAAGTGCATTAGTTGAACATAACTTTTCTTTAACTGTAACATTTTAGAATCCGGATGATCTTCATATTAACCTGGCATCTTTTCTGTAACTGTATTCATTTGCTAAATCATTCTTGACTCTGATTATGTTGTTAATTAATCTGCCACTGAACTCTTTAGTTTTTCACTTGTAATCCTATTCAGTCTGAATTTCATGTAATCTCTCTCTGAAATACATTGTTGAAAAGGGGGTGAGGTTGTAACATGTTTGATTTACCTCGTATATACTCATGCATATAACTTAACACTCATCAATATATAATATTATCACAATTATACAATTTGCTTCAAGCTACTTAGCATACACGTTCATATTACAGGGACTTCCTGATCATTTTATGCAAACTAGTGCACTTATACACACATTCATGAACCTCAAATAACATTACTCATAACATTCACTTAACTTCTCTAGTTATACATATAGCATCATACAAATGCCAATTTAACATGAACACTTATCTCAGTATAAACTTTCCTTTCATCTTATCTCATCTTTCATATTTCCCAAACAGTTCTTATTCACAATTTATTTATTTTCACATAAACATCATGAACTATTATTCTTACCTTTTATGAGCCTCAACTCATCATAAACATACTGTCTGCACTATCAAACTTAGCTTGGTTGGAGTGCACATCTGTCTGACAAAATATTTTGCATTTGGGTCGGGAGTCGTCACACTACCACAGTTCAATATGGCATGTATAGCTAGACTCTTACCCATGCTAGATACTCCGAGAATCACCTAAACTCTTGCTCTGATACCAATAAATGTAACACCCCTTACCTGAAACCGTCAACAGAGTAGAGCACGAGGCGTTACCAGACATATCTTACTAATTCGAGGCATAAAAATTTACTTTTAAAATTAATTCGCTCACATTCATCCAATATATCCCTAAAAAGGGCCCTCGAGGCCATAAAACATGCAATTGAAATGGTTCGGGACCAAACCAAAAACACTAAAATTTTTCCGATTACTTACACAAATCAAAAATTTATTTCACTATTCATAATAAAATTGTCCACCTATGTAACAGTTATAACTCGAGCTACGAAACTCAAAATTTAAATCTGTAAATTTTCCCTAAAACTAGACTCATATATCTTCTGACCATAAATTTTCCAGAATTTTTGGTTTGGCCAATTAGTACAGTTTATTCATTAAATGTTCCCCTATTTTGTAGTCCAATAGACCTGACATCTCTTAACTAAAAATCGATTATCTCATTTTACAGAATTCGGATAATGTTTTCATTTGTTTATAATGAAAACTAAGGAATCTATACATGTAAATTATACATCATAATTCATTTTGTACAATTTTTAGTGAAATTCTAAAATCAGAACTGGGGATCACAAAGTCACTCTGAACTAGTCTCGTCAGAGTTTAAATATCTTAAAATACAGACTTCCTTTACTTACTGTGTTTCTTTCCTATGAAAATAGACTCAATAAGATTTAATTCTATATTTCATTCACCAATCAATTCCATTTCCACAATTTTTAGTGATTTTTAAAAATCACGTCACTACTGATGTCCCAAAACTATTTCATAACCAACTTTTACTCTTTCATAATTTCTTTGCATTAAACCTCATTTAGGCATACATAACATCAACACATGTTTTTATTTAGCCATATCATAAGGACATACACATAAAATGGCCAAGTCCCTATACATGCCATAACTGAAAACGTTTCAATGAAAATACCTAATAGGTAACTTGATAGTCAAAAGTGTGAAGCGATCTCCGATAACCACCAACCCGAGCTTGTTTGATAAAACTCTGGAACAGAGGAAAGGAAAGAGGTAAGCTTATAAAGCTTAGTAAGTTCACATGTAAAATAATAGGCATTAGTAATGAATTTAGCTTATTATTAAGCTGTCATAATTTGCATAAATAGTGTTAAGTTCTTACTTTCCCATCTTACTCATTGGTAACCTTACCAAAGGCTCAGAATAATAAAAAAATACCTTACTTAATAGCTTGCTTATGTAACTACAACATCTCACTTAACACATTAATACTCTCTCATAATATATAGGCATATTGCTAATCATGTTACAAAGCATCATAAGTATAATTGAAAACTTATCACTTACTTAATACTTGAATATACTCATTAAAATACTTTTAATATCATCAACTTATAACCTAAATATTAATAAGACTTATGTACATACCTGTGCTCTTTCCTCATGATCTTACCTTGTCATCTCTTTGACTTACTCTTTGGCTTACCCTTTCCTTTTGAAATTTACCATTGCCATGTCTTGACATGGTCTTACGTGGTATCCTTGCCTTATGTACCCACCAATACCATGCCTTGGCATGGTCTTACATGGGATCCTTGCCTTATATACTCACTAATGCCATGCCCTGGCATGGTTTTACATGGGATCCTTGCCTTATATACTCACCAATGCCATGCATTGGCATGGTCTTACATGGGATCTTTGCCTTATAGTAACTTATCAATGCCATGTCTTGACATGGTCTTACATGATTTCCTTGCCTTGTAAAACTTACCAATGCATGCCTTGGCATGGTCTTACATGGGATCTTTGCCTTATAGTAACTTATCAATGCCATGTCTTGACATGGTCTTACATGATTTCCTTGCCTTGTAAAATTCACCAATGCCATGCCTTGGCATGGTCTTACTTGGTATCCTTATCTTATGTTTCCATGCGTCAACCATGGTCTTGTTCCATCAATTCTTCCTTAATTGCCATGTTATAAACATGGACTTTGAAATATTAATGTCTTGACAATTCATAGCTAAAACATACTTGCTGAAAGTTCTCAAGGTCAGTTACATAACTCAATAATAATAATAGCAACAATTTCATAATAATAAAATGC
This sequence comes from Gossypium stocksii, assembly GCA_020496765.1. Classification (NCBI taxonomy): domain Eukaryota; kingdom Viridiplantae; phylum Streptophyta; class Magnoliopsida; order Malvales; family Malvaceae; genus Gossypium; species Gossypium stocksii. The sequence continues at coordinate 58,550,247 of CM035630.1, forward strand.
TACTCAACTCTACTCAACTTTCATACTTACATTCTTAATCTCATCATATCCTCAATTTATCTTACTTTCCTCAAATTATGCTATTCGATGCTTTCTTGATCTTATACAAAGCCACATTACCACTATGTTCTTATATGTAAACTTATTCGAATTCTCACTTTTAATGTTGAGTCATTATCGAACATTTCTCAATTATTATCATTATATTCAAAAATCAATACTAAAACATTTATAATTGATATATCAATTTAGCATTCAAACAAGCTTAATTAAATGCTTATTAAACACATGAACTTACCTCGATACCAATATGGCCATTTTGACCAACTTTCCCGATTTTCGATTTTTCTCTCGTTCTAGGTCCAAATCTCGTTTTTCGGGATCTAAAACATCACATTTCACTCATTTAACCAATGTACTAATCATTTTGGACCTAAAACATATTTTTACAAAATTTACATTATTTCCCCTAAACTTTTACATATTTACACTTTTGCCCCAAAGCTCAGAAATAAATTTTTATTCAATTTCTTTGCATTTTAGGCCTAACTAAACCATTTCATAAATATGGCAGCCCACAATTCTCATTAAAACTCACACTTATGACCAATTTTATAACTTTTACGATTTAGTCCTTCCGGACATTTTCGTCGAAAATCACTCGGCAAAAACCGTTTCTTTAACTGTAAACATGCATAATCTACCATAATTCATCAAAATGAACAATTATTCAACATGGGTCAATTTTTGAAATCAAACTCTAGCTCAAATGAATGGTAGAAATAGAGAAATCATGTTTCCGGGATTTCAAAAATGTAAAAATCATTAAAAACGGGGCTAGTACGGACTTACAATCGAGCTTGGAAGATTGAAAAACTTTAGCCATGGTTTCTCCATGCTATATTCGGCCTTCAAGAAGAAGATGAGCAAATTTTTGCTTCATTTTCCCTTTTTAATTCTTTCAAATTACTAAATGACCAAAATGTCCTTAAAGACTTTTCTTTCAAATTTGTCTTATTCATTCCCATTTTTGTCCAAGAATTTAACCAATGGTCTAATTACTATTTAAGGACCTTTAATTTAAAACTTCATAACAATTGGACACTTCTAACATATGGAACTAAACTTTTGTACTATTTACAATTTAGTCCTTTTGACTAAATTGAGTGCCCAAGTGTCGAAATTTTCGAACGAAATTTTCACAAAATCTTTCTGTGAAATCGTAGATCATAAAAATATAATAAAAATAATGTTTTCCTTGTTAGATTTGTGGCCTCGAAACCACTGTTCCGACTAGGCCCAAAATCGGGATGTTACAATAACAATCGATATGCTACCGGCCCTATTCTTTCAACAATTTCATACAGCTCGAAGAATCGTGGACTTAACTTCCCTTTACGACCAAAATGGAGAATTTTCTTCCATAGTGACACTTTCAAAAATACTCGATCTCCGACTTGAAACTCTATAACTTTACATTTCAAATCCGCATATGATTTCATATATCTGAAGCTGTTTTTAAACTATCACGAATTATTTTCACTTTTTCTTCGGTTTCTTTAATCAATTCAACTCCATAAACCTTTTTCTCACTCAATTCTGTCCAGTATAATAGTGTTCGACATTTACGACCGTATAGAGCTTTGAACGGTGCCATTTTCAAACTCGTCTAGAAGCTGTTATTATACGCAAATTCAATCAAAGGTAAGTGTTTCTTCCAGTTACCTTCAAATTCGAGAATACAACATCGCAACATATTTTCTAGTATCTAAATAACTCTTTCAGTTTGCCCGTCAGTCTGGGGATGAAAAGTTGTACTGAAATTCAATTTCGTTCCTAGAGCTTCTTGCAATTTTTTCCAAAATCTCAATGTGAATCTCGGATCTCTACCGGAGATAATAGACAACGGTACACCATGCAATCGTACAATTTTAGACAAGTACAATTCAGCTAATCTATCCAAAGAATAGTCTGTACGTACTGGTATAAAATGAGCAGTTTTCGTCAGTCTATCAACAATAACCCAAATTGCATCTTTCTTTTTCAGTGTCAAGGGTAATCCCAATACGAAATCCATTGTAACTCTATCCCACTTCCATTCCGAAATCATCACTGGCTATAATAAACCTGACGGTACCTGATGTTCGGCTTTTACTTGCTGACAGATCAAACATCTCGATACAAACTCCGATATATCTAGTTTCATTCTAGACCGCTAGTATAATTGTTTCAGATCATTATACATTTTAGCCCTACCTGGATGAACAGAAAAGCAACTACTGTGTGCTTCATTTAGAATCTTTCTAATGAGTTTGGTATCTTTCAGTATACAAATTCTACTCCGGAACATTAAACAATCATCAGTTCCAATAGTAAATTCAGAATCAGAATTAGCCTCACGTTGAATTCGTTTAGCTTGTAACTCGCTATCATTTTTCTGAGCCTCGCAGATTTGTTTCAGAAATATCAATCTAGCTTTTAATTTAGCTGAAATAGATCCGTCATCACATAACTTCATCTGTGTGTTCATAGCTCGTAAAGCAAATAGAGACTTTCGGCTCAAAGCATCAGCTACAACATTAGCTTTTCCCGGATGATAATCAATCACAAACTCGTAATCTTTCAGTAGTTCAAGCCATCTTCGTTGTCGCAGATTCAAATCTCTTTGTGACATCAAATACTTCAGGTTTTTATGATCTGTAAATATTCGGTATTTCTTACCGTATAGATAGTGTCGCCAAATAATTAATGCAAAGACTATTGCGGCTAACTCAAGATCATGTGCCGGATAGTTTTTCTCATACGGTTTCATTTGTCAGGAAGCATAAGCTATAACTTTTCCGTCTTGCATCAATACACATCCCAGCCCGTTTAACGATGCATCACTGTAAATCATGAACTCTTTACCCGATTCAGGTTGAACTAAAATTGGTGCCTCTATTAACAATTCTTTCAACTGTTCAAAGCTCTGTTGACACTTCTCAGTCCACTTGAATTTCACATCTTTTTGAAGTAATCGAGTTAACGGTACTGTAATCATCGAGAATCCTTTCACAAATCTCCGGTAATATCCTGCTAATCCTAGGAAACTTCTGATCTCAGATACATTTTTCGGTGGTTTCCAGTCTAATATCATAGATATTTTGCTGGGATCAACTCTGATGCCTTCTGCTGAGACAATATGACCCAGAAATCTGACTTCCCAAAGCCAGAATTCACATTTGCTAAATTTAGCATATAACTGCTTATCTTTCAAAGTCTGTAACACGATTCTCAAATGTTCGGTATGCTCTGTCTCATCACGAGAATAGATCAGAATGTCGTCAATGAATACAACAACGAATTTGCCTAAATACGATCTAAATATGCGATTCATCAGATCCATAAACACCGCAAGAGCATTAGTCAAACCAAAAGGCATAACTAAGAATTCATAGTGACCGTACCGTGTTCTGAAAGCAATCTTTGGTATATCCGAGTCTTTAACTCGCAACTGGTAGTAGCCTAATCTCAAATCAATCTTTGAAAATACTGTAGCCCCTTTCAACTGATCAAATAGGTCGTCAATTCATGGTAGAGGATACTTATTCTTTATAGTTACTTTATTCAGCTGCTTGTAGCCAATAAACATTCTCATTGACCCATCTTTCTTTTTCACGAATAACACCAGAGCACCCCGAGGTCAAAAGCTCAGTCATGCAAATCCTCTGTCTGTTAACTCTTGTAACTGTGCTTGTAGCTCTTTCAATTCAGTCGGTGCCATTCTGTACGGAGCTATTGATATCAGTGTTGTACCCGGTAACAATTCAATGCCAAATTCAACTTCTCTAATTGGTGGTAATCCCGGTAATTCTTCTAGAAAAACATCTGGAAATTCACAGACAATCAGTACAGATTCAATCTTCAATTCTGACACCTTGCTATCCAGTACATATGCTAAGTACGCATAACAGCCCTTTTTCACACATTTCTGAGCTCGTATAGCAGATATCACAATCAGTAATTCATTCGAATCATTAGATTCAATCTGAAGAATTTCACCATTCTGACATTTCAATTCTATACTCTTTCGTCTGCAATTCACAACTACATCATGCATATTCAGCCAATCCATAACCAGAATCACATCAAACTCATCAAATGGTAGGAGCATCAAGTCAGCCAGAAAACAATATCCCTAGGTCATCAATGGACATTTCTTATAGATTTTATCAACTAATACTGGCTTGCCTAACAGATTCAATACTTTAACTACAAATTTTGTAGACTCGACATGTACACTCTTTTTAAACACTAGTTCCATTGATCCAGGATCTATCAACGCAACTATATCAGTGTTAAAAAGAGAAAAGGTACCGGTAATAACATCAGGCGACAAGGCTTCCTCGCATGCACGTATAGCATAGGCTCAAGTAGGTGGCATGTCTCAAATCTCACATTAGCATCTCATGTAACACTGCGGTTACCACTCTGATTCCCAGCATTATGGGGTGGTCTACCTCTAGTAACAGTATTGCTCACTTTTACGGATTGTTCTCTATCAGCTGTAGATCTCTCTAGGCAATCTCATAAATAATGATCTAGTGATACGCATCTGAAACATGCTCCACTTTTCAATCGACATTCACCATAATGCCATCTGTTACAATGTTTGCAATTACGTCACGTATTTCTCATGCTACCCACACTGGCAACGGACGTCATTTGAGGCTTTGGATTAAATGATCTAGCATCTCTTTATCTAATTGTTATACTCACAGAAGCTGTAACACCCTTAACCCGTATCCATTGCCGGACTAGGGCTAAAGGCATTACCGGACAAATCAAAACTTCTACGGACAATTCTTTATCATCAACATCATATCAATATCAAACATCATCAATAAGTCACATATGAAGGTCTTCGAGACCTTAAACATGCATTAGAATAAGATCGGGACTAAACAGAACACTTAAAAAATTTTCCAAAAGCTAAACATTTTTCAAAGCTGTTGAGGTCCCACGCCTGTGTGGTCAGGTCGTGTGCCTTACACGGCCATCAGACACGCCCATGTGTCAAGGCCATGGCAAAATAGGGTAGACATACGGACTTGTTCACATGGCCACAAGACACGCCTGTGTGCTCAGCCGTGTAAAAATTAAGGGAGCTACTGACTTGTGCACACGGCCAGACACACGCTCATGTGACTAACTCATGTGTCACCCACGACCACTAGACACGCCCATGTGTCCAGGCCGTGTCACTTCTGTAGGGTATACTGACTTAATTCAAAAGGTACTCTACGGGACACACGGCTGTGTACTATGACCGTGTGTCCCACACGGCTGAGACACACGCTCGTGTCTCTGACTGTGTGGACAAAAATAGACCATTCGAAAAGCCAATTTTGCCACCCATTTTGGGTCATCCCTACAAGTCAAAAACCAATACAATTATACCAATATTACTCAGCCAAAACACAACCAAATTACCCACATTTCATGCCATAAAGACCTCATTCTAAATCATGCTTAATGACCATGCTAATTCAAACCAAATCACAAGCAAAATCTTATGCATACCGTATGTTCCATAACACAATCATACAACATTCCACTTCATACCAAAACTTACCATATTCACACCCAAACATATGCCAAAATGACAATAATTCTATTGACTTTATAAACACCATAGAAACATACCAAAGTCAAACATGAACAATCATTAGTTAGCCATATCACATGGCATAACTTATATACATCACAAAACATATACAAACTTATCTAGCTTGTACATGCCATAATTCAACATCTATACATTCAAAATGTACCAAAACAAGTCTAGATAGTGTGGTGATGATCCTCGATGATCCCCGAACTTTCGATAGCTTCGATATCTATAAAACAAAGCAAACATGCACAAAGTAAGCTACAAAGAGCTTATAAGCCATATACAAATAAATTAATCAGTGACACATACATATGTCAATTTATTTAAGTAGCTCAAGGCAAAATACAATTATAGTCCACATTTCTCATATAGCTCTCATGAATCACATACCTCCATTACATTTAACACAATTAAACTCATGTCACATATAAGCATTTCATAGTTTCATAATTGAACACATATACTACCTTTCAATCTCAATTATAGCACATCTTACATACGTACCAGAATCAGAAGCTTATTCCTACTTTCATTCATTTCCTCGGATTGCAAGTTGAACCATTCGGAATAAAAGGATACATGAAAAGCTCAGAAAAGATCGTACAATGCCAACGTCCCAGACATGGTCTTACATGTAATCAGATATCGATGCCACGATCCTAGACAGGGTCTTACACGAAGTCAAAAATGATGCTAATGTCCCAGGCATGGTCTTACACGTAAATCTCAGATCGATGCCAACGTCCCAAACATGGACTTGTAAACAGATATCGAATCTTATGTCATGACATATGTATCCTAACTATTCCTAAGGTTCGGACAGGGCTTTTCGGACGTTGTCAAATACTCAAAACATTCTCGGATTTCTCATATACATCTCCCATAATAGTTCATCTCAACTCAATTATATATATATAAATGAATAATTCAATTTAAGCACATTTATTTGTATATAGACTTACCTTGTATAGATTCGAATGGTAACGATCGACTATTTAACGACTTTTGACTTTCCCCGATCCAATTCCGATTTCTTTCTTTCTTAATCTAAATAAATTCAAATTTAACTCTTTTATTCACCAAATCATTCAATTCAATCCAAAAACACATAATTTGGGCATTTTACAAAATAACCCCAACAATTTCACATTTGGACAATTTAGTCCCTAATTTACAAAATCATCAAATTCACAAATTCCCACTACACATTTACGTAGCCAAATTTTTATAGCACTCAAATAAGTCTACATATTTTATTCTTTTCACATTTTAATCCTCCAAAGTATTATTTTCACTATTTAGTCCATGTTGCTTAAAATTCATCAAAAATTCATGGTAAAACATGTTAATCAACCACATATCTTTCATTATACATCAAATTTCATCACAAAACTCATAAAACCATCAATAGCACATTTCATAATCTTCAATAAAAATAGAAATTGAGACATGGGTTTTGTAGTAAACTAAGCAACGATCACAAAAACGTAAAAATCATTGAAAATGGATCAAAAACACATACCTAATTAAATCCTTCAATGGCTGAATGAACAAAAGCACCAAAACCCTTATTTCTTTCTTTCCAATTCGACAAAAACAAGATGAATATGGTCATGTTTTTGTTTTGTTTTGTTTTAATTTATTTTATTTCAACAATTAATAAAATATCCAACATTAATAACATATAAAACATATAATATTAAGGCCATAAATGTCCACCACCAAATTAAATGGTTTAATATCAATTTAAGGCCATCATTTTAATAAGCCATATTCAATTTAGCACTAAATCAATTAATTGGCCACTTTTACTTATCATGCGATTTAATCCTTTTTGCAAATTAAGCACATAAACAGGTAAATTAATTCACAAAAATTTCACAGAGGCTAATTCACAAATCATAGACAGAAGAAATAATATTAAAATATTTTTTAGACTCAGATATGTGGTCCCGAAACCATTATTCTGACTAGGGTCTAAACCGGGCTGTTACAACTGTCCCTCTTAGAGATTTTCGTCCCCGAAAATCTTACCATTAAACAACTTCGGATGTTGTTGTCTCATCGCATCTTCAGGCTCCCACATAGCCTCTTCTAAACTGTGACGATGCCATAATACCTTGACTAACAAAATCTTCTTATTTCATAGTTCTTTCACTTCACGAGCTAAAATACGGATCGGTTCTTCTTCATAAGTCATATCGGGCTGAATTTCTATCTCAGACAGATTAATCACATGAGATGGATCAGATCTGTACTGTCAAAGCATCGTTACATGGAATACATTGTGAATCTTTTCTAACTCAGGTGGCAAAAGTAATCTATATGCAACCAGTCTAACTCTTTTAATGATTTCATAAGGTCCAATGAACCTCAGACTCAATTTGCCCTTTTTACCAAATCGAAGCACTTTCTTCCACGGAGAAACTTTCAAAAATACTTTATCACTGATCTCAAATTCGATATCTTTACGTTTCAAATCCGCGTATGATTTTTGACGATCAGAAGCTACTTTCAGACTGTCTCAGATTACTTTCACTTTCTGCTTAGTCTCTTTAATCAAATCAACCCCATGTATCTTATTTTCACTAAGCCTAGACCAATATAAAGGAGTACGGCATTTTCTACCATACACGACTTCGTACGGTGACATTTTAATACTCAATTGAAAACTATTATTATAAGCGAATTCAATCAACGGAAAGAACTATTCCCACGTACCTTCAAACTCAAGAATGTAACATCTCAACATATCCTTAAGTACCTGAATGATTCGCTCGGATTGACCATCCGTCTATGGGTGAAAAGCTGTACTAAAATTTAATTTCGTACCTAAAGCCTCTTGCAATTTCTTCCAAAATCACGAAGTGGATCTCGAGTCTCAATTTGACACAATAGATAATGGCACCTCGTACAATCTCACAATATCAGAAATATAAAGCTTTGCCAATTTTTCAAGTGATTAATCGAATATCGTACCAGAATGAAATGAGCTAATTTTGTCAGTCTGTCAACTACAACCCAGATCAAATCTTTCTTTCGAGAAGATAAAGGCAAACCAGAAACAAAATCCATCGTCACTCGATCCCATTTCCACTCAGGTATCATAATCGATTGTAATAAACCGAAGGGTACCTGATGTTCAGCTTTGACTTGTGTGACATATCAAACATTTCAAAACGAAGTCAGAAACGTCTTTTTTCATTCCTGGCCACTAGTATAGCTGTTTCAAGTCATTATACATTTTTGTGCTTCCCAGATGTATAGAGAATTTACTATTATGAGCTTCATCTAAAATCATCTGAATTAACTCTGTATTTCTCGGGATACAAATTCGATCTCAGAATCTTAAACAATCATTAACATTAACACAAAATTTAGAATCAGAATCGGAGTTACACTGAGCTCGCTTGGCTAACAATTCATTATCCATTTTTTGAGCATTAATAATCTGTTGCAAAAACAAAGGTCTCGCCTTCAACTCAACTAATACCGAACCATCGCCAGACAGATCTAAACTAGCATTCATAGCACGTAATGCAAATAATGATTTTCAACTCAAGGCATCAGCTACAACATTTGCTTTACCTGGATGATAATCAATGACAAGCTCATAGTCTTTTAACAGTTCCAACCATCTTCGCTGTTGCAAATTTAAATTTTTTTGAGTCATCAGATATTTCAGACTTTTATGATCAGAAAACACGTGGCATTTCTCACTTAATAGATAGTGACACTAGATCTTCAAAGAAAAAACAATAGCAGCTAACTCAAGGTCGTACGTCAGATAATTCTTCTCGTGTGGCTTTAACTGTCTAGAGGCATATGCTATAACCTTGCCTTCTTGCATTAAAACACAACTGAGGCCGTTTAATGAAGCATCACTGTATATCGCATATTCTTTACCCAATTTAGGTTGTACAAGTACCAGAGCTTCAGTTAACATAGCTTTCAACTGATCAAAACTGTTTTGACATTTATCAGACCATTCAAACTTTACATCTTTTTGTAGTAGTCTCGTTAACGGAGTTGCAATCATAGAGAAACCATTTACGAATCAACGATAATACCCGGCAAGTCCTAGAAAACTACAAATCTCAAAAATATTTTTTGGAGGCTTCCAATCCAAAATAGCTGAAATTGTACTCGGATCTACCCGAATACCTGATGTTGACACAATATGACCCAGAAAGCTAACTTCGCGTAACCAAAATTCACATTTACTGAATTTTTCATACAGTTTCTTATCACATAGAGTCTGAAGCATAATTCTTAAATGCTTGGTGTACTCACTTTCATTTCGTGAATAAATCAAAATGTCATCAATGAACACCACAACAAATTGATCTAAATACAGTTTGAAAATTCTATTCATTAGATCCATAAACACAGCAAGAGCATTCGTTAATCCGAAAGGTATAACTAAAAATTCATAGTGTCCGTACCTCGTTCGGAAAGCTGATTTTAAAATATCTGCATCTTTTACTCTCAACTGATAATAACCAGATCTCAAATCTATTTTCGAAAACACAGTGGCACCTTTCAACTGATCGAACAAATCATCAATTCTGGTAGACGATATTTATTCTTTATAGCCACCTTGTTCAATTGATGGTAATCAATACACATTCTCATCGTGCTGTCTTTCTTTTTCACAAACAGAACTGTAGCACCCCAAGGTGAGAAACTCGGTCTCGCGAATCCTCTATTAATCAGCTCTTGCAACTGAGACTTTAATTCTTTCAATTCGGTCGAAGCCATTCTATACGGAGCTATCAAAATTGGAGTAGTTCCCAGCACTAATTCAACGCCAAATTCAACTTCTCTGATCGAAGGTAATCCCAGAAGTTCTTCAGGAAACACATCAGGAAACTCACAAACTACAGGCACTGATTCAACTATTTTTTTAGAAACTTTCAAGTTGATCACATATGCAAAATAGGCTTCACAACCCTTCTTCATATATCTCAGAGCTTTCATTGTAGACATCACAGCTGGTAACCCTTTCAAATCACTGGATTCAATTCGGATTATCTCATTATTCTCACATCTCAAATCAATAGTTTTTCGTTTGCAACTTACAACAGCATCGTGCAAAGTTGACCAATCCATACCCAGAATTATATCAAATTCATCAAAAGGTAAAAGCATCAGATCAGTTAGAAAATATACATCTCGAAACACCAATGGGCAATTCTTGCAAACTTTATCAACTAAAACACTTTTGCCTAAGGGGTTCGATACTCTAATTACAAATTCAGTAGACTCTACAGGCAAAGTCTTACTGTGCACTAAATTTATGCATATATACGAATGAGTAGACCCTGGATCTATTAATGCAATCACAGAAGTATCGTATAGAGTAAAAGTACCCGTTATCACATTTGGAGATGAAGCTTCCTCCCGAGCTCGGATAGCATAGGCCCTGGTTGATGCTCTAACCTTAGATTAAATAGCAGTGTCTTTCATAGTTCTCTGGCTACCACTCACATTTCCTGCATTTCTAAGAGGTCTACCTCTAGATGAAGTATTACTCGATCTCGAATTCTGTGCAATCTCTGGTTCTGCAGGCTCAGGATAATCTCGAACAAAATGATCCATAGATCCATATATAAAGCAAGCTCGGTCATTCAATCTACAACTTCCCGGATGTCTTTTACTGCAATGTTTACATCCAAGTCATAAGGATCGGACATTTCCAACACTAGCAATAGAAGTAGCAGAAGCTCTGAAACTCAAATGCGATCTAGTTTTATCTCTGCTCGAATGTCCCATATTAGCTTTTGAGCGACTGGAATCATGTTGGAATTTCTTTGACATAGACTGAAATGATTTACTTGCAGACCTCTTTCTTATTTTTCTAGCTTTAAAATCAGTTTTTCTTTTCTCTTTCCCAAGTTCTTCAGCTTTACATGCCCAATCAACGAGAACAACAAACTCTTTAATATCAGGGATGCTAACTAACAGACGAATGTCTTCATTTAAGCCATCAATGAATCTTTTACACAATATCCCTTCAGTCAATACACATTCACTCCCATAGCGGCTTAAACAAATAAACTCTCACTCGTATTCTATAACAGACATACGGCCCTGTTTAAGTTCCAGGAACTCTTTCCACTTTTGATCAATAAATCTCTGAATGATGTATTTCTTGTGGAACTCAGATTGAAAGAAATCCCAAGTTATTCGTTCTTTCGGAACAACAGAGATCAAAGTTTTCCACCAGTGATAGGCTACATCTCTAAGCAAAGAAACTGCACATTTCACACATTCTTCAGGGGTACATGACATTTCATTAAAAACCCGAATAGTCTTTTCGAGCTAAAACTCAGCTTTTTGAGCATCTTCATCACTTGTAGCCCTAAACTCTTTGCCTCCATATTTTCAAATTTTATCCAGAGGAGGCTTATTCAATAGAATCAGATTCATTACTAGAGGCACGATAGATGATTAAGGGGGATTAAGTAGAGGTAGAGGTTGTTGAACAGCCGAATTAGTATGAAAAAATTCTGAAAACCACTCACTCATCATTCGGAAGAAGGCTTGTTTTTCCTCTCCCTCGTGGCTACTAAATACATTTTGTGAATCAAAAGGCACAACCCCTTGCATAGGAGCTGGTGTATTACTTTCAACATCATCGGCTACCGTTCGTTTGGGATCCATTACTATATTAAAAACACATTTCAGATGTCAGGATTGATAACACTATCACATTTTTAGATATATGGCATGTATAGCTAAACTCACATACGCTATGGTAGTCCTAGAATCGACTAAACCATAGCTCTGATCCCAACCAAATGTAACACCCCTAACCCGTATCCACCGCCAGACTAGGGCTAATGGCATTACCAAACAAATCAAAACTTCTACAGACAATTCTTTATCATCAACATCATATCAATATCAAACATCATCAATAAGTCCCTTATGAAGGTCTTCGAGACCTTAAACATGCATTAGAAGAAGCTCGAGACTAAATCGAAAACTTAGAAAATTTTTTGAAACTTAAACATTTTTCAAAACTTAAACATTTTTCAAAGCTGTTAGGTCACACGCCCGTGTGGTCAGGTCGTGTGCTTCACACGGCCATCAGACACGCCCATGTGTCCAGGCCATGGCAAAACAGGGCATACATACTGACTTGTTCACACGACCACAAGACATGCTCGTTTGCTCGGCCGTGTGAAAATTAAGGGAGCTACTGACTTGTGCATACGGCTGGTCACACACCCATGTGACTAACTCGTGTGTCACCCATGGCCACTAAACACGCCCGTGTGTTTAGGCCATGTCAATTCTATAGGGTATACTGACTTAATTCACAGGGTACCCTAGGGAACACACGGCCGTGTGCTATGACCATGTGTCCCACACGGCTGAGACACACGCCTGTGTCTCTGATCATGTGGACAAAAATAGGCCATTAGAAAAGCCAATTTTGCCACCCATTTTGGGTCATCCCTACAAGTCAAAAACCAATTCAATTATACCAATATTTCCCAGCTAAAACACAACCAAAATACCCACATGTCATGCCATAAAGACCTCATTCTAAATCATGCTTAATGACTATGCTAATTCAAACCAAATCACAACCAAAATCTTATGAATACCATATGTTCCATAACACAATCATACAACATTCCATTTCATACTAAAACTTACCATATTCACACCCAAACATATGCCAAATGACCATAATTCTATTGACTTTATAAACACCATAAAAATATACCAAAATCAAACATGTACAATCATTAGTTAGCCATATCACATGGCATAGCATAACTTATATACATCATAAAACATATCCAAACTCATCTAGCTTATACATGCCATAATTCAACATCTATACATTCAACATGTACCAAAACAAGACTAGATAGTGTCGTGATGATCTTCAATGATCCCCGAACTTCCAATAGCTTTGATATCTATAAAACAAAGCAAACACACATAAAGTAAGCTACAAAGAGCTTAGTAAGCCATATACAAATAAATTAATCAATAACACATACATATCTCAATTTATTTAAGTAGCTCATGGCAAAATACAATTATAGTCCACATTTCTCATATAGCTCTCATGAATCACATACCTAAATTACATTTAACACAATTAAACTCATGTCACATATAAGCATTTCATAGTTTCATAATTGAACACATATACTACATTTCAATCTCAATTATAGCATATCTTACATACGTACCAGAATCAAAAGCTTATTCATACTTTCATTCATTTCCTTGGATTGCCCGTTGAACCATTCGGAATAAAAAGGATATGCAGAAAGCTCAGAAAGTATCGTACAATGCCAACATTCTAGACGTGGTCTTACATGTAATCAAATATAGATGCCACTATCCTAGACAGGGTCTTACACGAATTCAAATACGATGTCGATGTCCCGGACATGGCCTTACATGTAAATCTCAGATTGATGCCAATGTCCCAAATGTAGACTTACTTGTAAACAAATATCAGATCCTATGTCATGACATATGTATCCTAACTATTCCTAAGGTTCAGACGGGGCTTTTTAGACGTTGTCACATACTCAAAACATTCTCGGATTTCACATATACATCTCCCATAATAGTTTATTTCAACTCAATTATTATATAAACATGAATAAGTCAATTTAAGCGCATTTATTTGCATATAGACTTACCGTAACACCCCAAACCCGTGTAGTTTTTGTGACATAAATATTATGTGTATGCAGTATGTCACACTCAATATTAGTCATATAAACATCATACACACATCAATCAACTTGCCACTAGGGGTATAACGGTCTTTTCGTCCGTTAAGGGTAAAACAGTAATTTTACCCCTCGAAGGTATTTTGGTCATTTTACTAATTGTGGGGCCTCGATACAGATAACGACCTCTCAAAAGGTCTACCGTCACCTCGAGCGACTCAAGTAACCTATATGGCCAAAACAGTGTAAATGGGCCTAAAGCTCATTACCCGGCCCAAGTGGGCCTACACGCTAGTCTGGCCCATTTAGTCCAAATCTGGTCACGACTATGCGATCTACAAAGCCCAGTCCAATATTTGTCACTTACCGTGAATTTAATTCGTGTGGGGCCCACGAGCCCATTAAGCCCGCACGGCCCATCCTGGCCCAATGTGGCCCAAAATGGCTTAAGTGCACGAGAACGCTCGTGGCGGCCTCTACAGCCTATCACCCCTATTATGTGAGCTCGGTTCACCACACGAGTATTCGCAAGCTCGTGAGGCCTCAAATACCGAAGTTTTGGCTTTTTGACTTTCCTGCTTTTACCAATTTACAGTTAAACAGGGGTGTGAAAACACACCTTTTCGGCCTTCCGATAGTAAAGGATTACAGTGTACAGTTACACACCTTATTGCGAAACCTACGATTAACCCTTGAGCTCTGAACCTATTTTCCAATAAGGCATATCAGTAGCCTACCATTAATAAGATTCACAAACTTTAAATCATTTAACTTCCCATAACACTAACCTTGATGGACAACAATATAGCTTTTTAACCCTAAAATCGCTTGGCTAGAATCACACCGATGTTGATTGTCAACTAACTGTATAACAACAAATCTTGTTAGAGGGTTGATTACAGACGTGGTTTAACATCCACCAATATTAACTTGAGCAATACAAAGAAAAACTTACCGAGTCTCTCAGAACCAAATACTGACTTAAAGGGGTAGCACATGTGTGTGAACTATCGCGTTTGATCAATAGTATTCAGATAGGTATAAAAGAGAAGGGGATAACGATAGAATCGGTCAGCAAAGAATTGATGTATTATTTGGCCAAGCGCAACAGAGATGAAATGAAAAAATAAAAGTATATGGAAAGGTCTACGGTGTAAACTGCTTATCAAGGTTTTATGAACAATGAAGAAGGTGTAGAGAGAAGATAGGGTATTAGATCTAACAAAACATGAGTACATCAAAAGAAAACTGACAAGGGAATAGGGTAGCAAGATGAAGAGAGGGTTCGGCTAGCAAAAAAAACCAAGAGAAAATCAAGTAGAGAGGGAAAGTGAAACTGTATTTGATCACAATGGAAACGAAAAAACAAAGAACCGAATAGCAAAGTGAAAAAGAAATAAGAGAAGTGTAGTCGACTAAGGATATGAGAGAAACTTGCAAGAATAATGGGATGGAGAAGGGAGGTGTATTTCGGGAATCCAAAAGAGTAGAGGAGAAAGAGAGAAAATACAGTGTTAGGCAGAGAATGAACGAAAAAATGAGACCAATTGGAACATTTACCTATTCCGCTAAACAAATAGGGAGAGCACAGAATTGACCAAAAGAACCATAGCACGAGAGTACCGAAAATAAAAGACCCCCAATCGGTACAAAAGGCAAAATGCCAAACTCATCTACATCAAAATCAAATTCTCCCAAGCCAAGAGACCAAATTTGGCACACTCTCCTTCATTAATTCAAATTCCTAAACTTCCTCCAATAATCTCTCCCCTTATCACTCCTTAGCCACCCGTCATACTCCACAACTCCTCCATCATAATTCCACTACAACTCAACCACTGGCCCAACCCACTTGCAAAATTAATACCTCATTGCTCATTCTAAGACTTGAA
The DNA here is from genome assembly GCA_020496765.1 of Gossypium stocksii. Taxonomy (NCBI): domain Eukaryota; kingdom Viridiplantae; phylum Streptophyta; class Magnoliopsida; order Malvales; family Malvaceae; genus Gossypium; species Gossypium stocksii. Next base: position 58,566,506 of record CM035630.1, read on the forward strand.
CCTCAGACCCCTTGCCACTCTTGTAACGCTACACACACTGCACCAATAGGCTTTTTGTGACTTAAAACAAGCTCTAATAATTAAAAAGCCTAAATGCCAGTGTTCATATTCATTTAAGAGCAAAAAATTAAAATTTCTACAGAAGTAAGAACTTGAACCCAGGCTTCTCTATCACTCCTAAGCACACCCAAACCATCTAGCCAACACACCCACATGCAACTTGTGTCAGACAACGCAAAATTAAAGACCCCATATTTTTAGGGCGTTACAACTCTACCCCCTAAAAGAAATTTTGGCCTCGAAATTTACCTAGTCAGAATAGGTGAGGGTATTGCTGTCGCATTGCCTCCTTAGGTTCCCATATGGCTTCCTCTAAACTGTGATTACGCCAAAGCACTTTGACCAGGGGGATAGATTTTCTTTCTCAGTACCTTAATGTCACGATCTACTATCTGCACCGGTTATTCCTCGAATGTGAGATCAGGCCTAACATTAATCTCTTTAATCAGTTCTATGTGTGAGGGATTAGAGCGGTAATGCCATAGCATAGAGACGTGGAACACATCATGAATTTGATCCAATTCTAGAGGCAACTCAAGTTGATAAGCAACTGGCCCCACGCACTTTAGTACTCAGTAAGGCCCAATAAATCTAGGGCTAAGCTTGCCCTTCCACCCAAATCTCAAAATTTTCTTCCATGGTGAAACCTTTAGAAAGACATAATCCCCCTCCGAGTACTCGATCTCCTTACGCTTCAGGTCTGCATAAGACTTCTGCTTGTCGGATGCTTCCTTCAACCGGTCTCGAATCAGTTTAACCTTGTCTTCAGTATCAAAAATTAATTCTGGCCCTAGAACTCGCCGCTCACCCTGTTCATTCCAACATGTAGGAGTACGACACCTACGACCATATAATGCCTCGTACGATGCCATCTGAATACTAGATTGATAGCTATTGTTATACAGGAACTATGTTAACGGCAAGTAGTCCGCCTAGCTGCCGCAGAAGTCAATTACACAACTTCTTAACATGTCTTCCAATATTTAAATCACCCTCTCCGACTGACCATCTGTCTGAGGGTGGAATGCAGTACTGAAATCCAACCTTGTACCTAGTGCCTCGTGTGACTTCTTTAAGAACTAAGATGTGAAACTTGGATCTCTGCCAGATATGATAGAAACCGGTACCCGTTGTAGTCTCACAATCTCAGCCACATACAATTCAGCCAACTTCTGCAGTGAATAATCAGTGTGGACCGGTATAAAATGGGTAGATTTTGTCAATCAGTCTATGATAACTGTAACACCCCAAACCCGGCCTAGAAGTTAGGCACGAATCTGGTGTGTCACATTGAAGTATTTTCGAAAACCTTATTTTATTAAAAACCCTTATTATTATTTAAAAACTTAAATCTCAGTTTGCGTTCGCTACTTTCAAAACATGGTTCATTGAAAAATAATTTACTTTTAAAACCTTAATTACTGTCATAAGTGAGTACCAAGTAAGTTTGCGAAAGCTAAAAAAATTAGTAGTTTGTAGGGACGTGTTGATTTGAAAACAGTTAACGTTTTTGGGAAATCGAGTCCTACTTAGAGCAGATAAAAAACCAAACTTAAAATTTAGAAATTATAAAAGGCCTTATTACAAAAATAAAATCCCAGAATGAAATTAAATGGTAAATAAAAGCCAAATAAAAGAAAACAGGAGCAGTAGTGTGGCCACCTCCGAGTCCCTCGTAGCTCCGATCTGTCAAAGGCTAGAAATTACCTGAAAAATTAATAAACATGGTGAGTTTACAAAAATTCAGTGTGTAATCCCCTACTACAAATACGAACAGTCAGTCATGTAAAAGAATTAAAAAGTTTGCCCTACCACAGTTCCAGTATCAATTGGGCCTTAGCCCACTCTAACAGACTGCACCAGATGGCCCTTAGCCCATTAATCAGAAACATTATCAAAACTAGAATCAAAATGAGAATCAGAATCAGAATCAAAATCAGAATCAGAGTCAGTATCAGTATAAGAATTAGAATCGAAATCAGAATCAGAATGTGAATGTGAATGTGAATGCAATCTCAACCCAGTCCAGCCATCACACCACCCGTACCAACCAACACACCATGTGGGGAATAACTCAACCCATCCAGCCCACACACCGATGGGCAGCAAAGCTTCCAATAACAGAATATCGTGGCAGAGCCACCAGAATCAGATAACGTGGCAAAGCCACTTAACAGAATATGTGGCACAAAGCCATCGGTAACGTGTCTATAATCGGCACAAAGCCTGTGATATTGGCACAAAGCCTTCGGTAATGGCACAAAGCCCATAATAATGGCGCGAGCCCATAATATCGATACGAAGCCCACAATAATGGCACACAACCTTCGGTAATGGCACAAGCCCATAATAACAGCACGAAGCCCACAATATCGATACGAAGCCCATAATAACGGCACACAGCCTTCGGAAATATGATCGGCACTCAGCCATCGATCGGTCCACAGTTATCTCGGGCAACCCGTACGACCTTATCAAATCAATACGAATATACGAATCTTAAGCCTTCGGTGGATCCACAGTCTTCAAGCAACCATGCGATCCTAACAGATCAGATCTTCCTCCATACAAAATCCCAACCCATGCAACATGTTATGTATGCAGAATGTCATGCCCATATTTGAATCAAACAATCACAGTCAAGTCATTCATATCACCAACATATATTCACAATCAAATCCGTCAAACACACAGTCCAAGTCAGTCACTTGCCCACAAGGGCAAAACAGTCATTTAACACCCTAGAGGAAAAATGGTAATTTTACCCCACAAGGGTATCTCGATAATTCTACCTACAGGGGTATTTCGATAATTCTACCCTACAAGGGTATTTCAGTAATTCTACCCTAAAGGGGTATTTCGGTAATTTCGTAAATCAAGGATAAAACGATAATTTTACAAATCAGGGGTAAAACGGTAATTTTACAAATCAGGGGTAAAACGATAATTTTACAAATAAGGGTAAAATGGTAATTTTAAAAATCAGGGGTAAAATGGTAATTTTACAAATCAGGGGTAAAATGGTAATTTTACAAATCAGGGGTATTACAGTAGTTCTACCCTATAAGGGTATTTTAGTAATTTCGTAAACTAAGGCTATTTCAGTAATTTTGTAAACTAAGGGTATTTCAGTAATTTTGTAAATCAAGGGTATTTCAGTAATTTTATAAATCAAGGGTATTTTAGTAATTTTGTAAACCAAGGGTATTTCAGTAATTTTGTAAACCAATGGTATTTCAGTAATTTTGTAAATTAATGGTATTTTAGTATTTTTACAAGTCGATGGTATTTCAGTAATTTGGTAAACTAAAGCATTCTAAACAGAGATAACCATGCGAATGGGCCTAGGGCCCATTCTCGGCCCAAATAGGCCCACACGCTCGTGTGGCCCTTTTAGCCCAAATCTAGCCATAGATATGGGATTCACCTAGTCTAGTCCAATATTTACTACACAATCAAGCAACTTATCCAGTTGGGCCTATAGGCCCATTGGGCCCATAGGACCTTGGGCCCACATGGCCCTTTTTGGCCCATCGGTCCCGAAGTAGTTGTCCTACTACTAGAGTAGTGAGAAATACACACCTTATAGGAGACCGGAGTTCATGTACGCTCCGAGCACTTTTAGCCGACGCCCAACCCAAACGAGCCCGCCATAAAGCGAAAGGGATCAGCCAAGAAAGATACCTCTACTCTCCTCATGGTTCTCACTATTTAAAGCTAGCTTCGCATCCACTCTTATGTTAGCTTCCCGATGTGGGATCCCCCCATCATCAGAGTTTAAATTTAACACCAACTCTTGCCGCCCCCTGTTAGCAAAATAAAAGCTCTTTGATTGCCATGAGTTTCGAACCCTGGACCTCCTTGCCAACTCTATAACGCCACATTCCTGCCTCTTATGTGGCTCTACTTTGCCACTAGACCACAAGGCTTTTTGTGGCACAATTTCTCCAACAATATTCTTAAGGCCTACCTACTACACCCAGGGTTTAATTCACCTAAAACCAAAATTTTTGCTAGAGTCTAGGTTTGAACCCAGGACTTCTTCAACACTTCCCAGAACACTTCTCAGCAAACTTAACCACTGAAACAAGCCTTCATTAACGAAATTTACATGCAAAACAAAATATTATAAGCTGCTTTCAACCGCTCCCATGCTCAAGGGCCAAAACTTCTAGGCCCAAATTCAGGGTGTTACAACTCTACCTCTCTTAAAGAAATTTCATCCCTGAAATTTCCATCTAACAAGATAGTCATGCAACATCTACCCCACTACGCTACTGCTACGCACTCTAATCCTACTATCACTATCACACTTAAACTAGAACTTGAAACATCTCATACATACAACACTTAATCACTGGAGCAGACACATATTTATCACACATATATACAATTTTTATATCCAAACATCACATCCACATAAAATATATACCAAATTTAAATTTAAACCAATATCTAAAGAATCCACAGTACTTCAATTTCTAAACAGACAAAATTATTCAGAAGACTTACGGATTCGGCGCTGGACACTCGATGAGCCACACTTTTTAAGAGAAATACTTCAAAAATACCACATGTTTGAAAATAATTTTCTAAAATTCAAACTTTGAAAACCAATCCACAGCCGAGCTGTTGCAACCTGGCTCTAATACCACTAAATGTAACACTCCAAACCCGGCCTAGAAGTTAGGCCCGAATCTGGTGTGTCACATTGAAGTGTTTTTCGAAAACCTTATTTTATTAAAAACCCTTATTATTATTTAAAAACTTAAATCTCAGTTTGCGTTCGCTATTTTCAAAACATGGTTCATTGAAAAATAATTTACTTTTAAAACCTTAATTACTGTCATAATTGAGTACTAAGTAAGTTTGCGACAGCTAAAAAAATTAGTAGTTTGTAGGGACGTGTTGATTTGAAAACAGTTAATATTTTTGGGAAATCGAGTTCTACTTAGAGCAGATAAAAAACCAAACTTAAAATTCAGAAATTATAAAAGGTCTTATTACAAAAATAAAATCCCAGAATGAAATTAAATGGTAAATAAAAGCCAAATAAAAGAAAACAGGAGCAGTAGTGTGGCCACCTCTGAGTCCCTCATAGCTCCGATCCGTCAAAGGCTAGAAATTACCTGAAAGGTTAATAAACAGTGTGAGTTTACGAAAACTCAGTGTGTAATCCCCTACTACAAATACGAATAGTCAGACATGTAAAAGAATTGAAAAGTTTGCCCTACCACACTTCCAGTATCAATTGGGCCTTAGCCCACTATAACAGACTGCACCAGATGGGCCTTAGCCCAATACAGAATTAGAAACATTATCAGAACTAGAATCAAAATGAGAATCAGAATCAGAATCAAGATCAGAATCAGAGTCAGTATCAGTATCAGAATCAGAATCAGAATCAAAATCAAAAGCAGAATGTGAATGCAATCCCAACCCAGTCCAGCCATCACACCACCCTTACCAACCAACACACCATGTGGGGAAAAACTCAACCCACCCAGCCCACACACCAATGGGCAGCAAAGCTGCCAATAACAAAATATCGTGGCAAAACCACCAGAATCAGATAACGTGGCAAAGCCACTTAACAGAATACGTGGCACAAAGCCATCGGTAACGTGTCTATAATCGGCACAAAGCCTGTGATATTGGCACAAAGCTTTCGGTAATGGCACAAAGCCCATAATAACAGCACGAAGCCCACAATATCGATACGAAGCCCACAATAATGGCACACAGCCTTCGGTAATGGCAGGAGCCCATAATAACGGCACAAAGCCCACAATATCGATACGAAGCCCATAATAACGGCACACAACCTTCGGTAACATGATCGGCACTCAGCCATCGATCGGTCCACAGTCGTCTCGGGCGACTCGTGCGACCTTATCAAATCAGTACAAATATACGGATCTTAAGCCTTCGGTGGATCCACAGTCTTCAAGCAACCATGCGATCATAACAGATAAGATATCCCTCCATACAAAATCCCAACCCATGCAACATGTTATGTATGCAGAATGTCATGCCCATATTTGAATCAAACAATCACAGTCAAGTCATTCATATCACCAACGTATATTCACAATCAAATCCGTCAAATACACAGTCCAAGTCAGTCACTTGCCCACAAGGGCAAAACAGTCATTTAACACCCTAGGGGCAAAATGGTAATTTTACCCCACAGGGGTATCTTGATAATTTTACCCTACAGGGGTATTTCTGTAATTCTACCTACAGGGGTATTTTGGTAATTCTACCCTATAGGGGTATTTCAGTAATTCTACCCTAAAAGGGTATTTCGGTAATTTCGCAAATCAAGGGTAAAACGATAATTTTACAAATCAGGGGTAAAATGGTAATTTTACAAATTAGGGTTAAAACGATAATTTCACAAATAAGGGGTAAAATGGTAATTTTACAAATCAAGGGTAAAATAGTAATTTTACAAATCAGGGGTATTATAGTAGTTCTACCCTATAAGGGTATTTTAGTAATTTTGTAAACCAATGGTATTTAAGTAATTTTGTAAATCAAGGGTATTTCAGTAAATTTGTAAATCAAGGGTATTTCAGTAATTTTGTAAATCAATGGTATTTTAGTAATTTTATAAGTCGAGGGTATTTCAGTAATTTGGTAAACTAAAGCATTCTAAACAGAGATAACCATGCGAATGGGCCTCGGGCCTATTCTCGGCCCAAATAGGCCCACACGCTCGAGTGGCCCTTTTAGCCCAAATCTAGCCACAGATATAAAATTCACCTAGTCTAGTCCAATATTTACTATACAATCAAGCAACTTATCCAGTTGGGCCTATAGGCCCATTGGGCCCACATGCCCTTTTCGACCCATGGCGGCCCGAAGTAGCCGTCCTACCGCTAGAGTAATGAGAAATACACACCTGATAGGAGATTGGAGTTCATCCACGCTCCGAGCAATTTCAGCCGACGCCCAACCCAAACGAGCCCGCCATAAAGCGAAAGGGATCATCCAAGAAAGGTACCTCTACTCTCCTCATGGTTCTCCCTATTTAAAGCCAGCTTCGCATCCACTCTTATGTTAGCTTCCCAATGTGGGATCCCCCCATCATCAGAGTTTAAATTCAACACCAACTCCTGCCCCCCCTGTTAGCAAAATAAAAGCTCTTTGATTGCCATGAGTTTCGAACCCTGGACCTCATTGCCAACTCTATGACGCCACCTTCCTGCCTCTTATGTGGCACTAATTTGCCACTAGACCACAAGGCTTTTTGTAGCACAATTTCTCCAACAATATTCTTAAGGCCTACCTACTACACCCAGGGTTTAATTCACCTAAAACCAAAATTTTTGCCAGAGTCCAGGTTTGAACCCAGGACTTCTCCGACACTTCTCAGAACACTTCTCAGCACACTTAACCACTGAAACAAGCCTTCATTATCGAAATTTACATGCACAACAAAATATTATAAGCTGCTTTCAACCGCTCCCATGCTCAAGGCCCAAAACTTCTAGGCCTGTAACACCCATTCCAAATCCTTCTTTTTAGGCGTCAAGGGCAGCCCACTCACAAAATCCATGGTTACCCTCTCCCACTTCCAGAGTGGAATATTAACTGGCTGCAATAACCTAGAAGGCAGTTGATGCTCAGCCTTAACTTGTTGGCTTGTCAGACACTTACCCACAAACTCAGTAACCTCGCATTTCAATCCTGACCACCAGTACAGCTCATGAAGGTCTCGGTATAACTTATTTCCGTTAGGATGCATAGCATATGGACTACCATGCGCCTCTCGCAGTATAGATTGCCTCGACTTTGAATCCCTCGATACACAGACTCTCCCACGAAAACACAATACTCCCTCACTATTCAGCCCAAAATTTGTAGTCTCACCATTCTCAACAAGTTGGAAACGAGGAACCAGTGACTCATTCAACAACTGCTTACTCTTAATTTGTTCAGTCCATGTCGGTCTCACTTGAAGCTCAGCAAACAAACTACCATCATCAAATAGGTTGAGATGAGCAAACATTGCTCTCAAATCAGATACAACCCTACGGCTTAATACATCAACTACTACGTTAGCCTTACTAGGATGGTACTCAATCGAGCAATCATAATCCTTAAGCAGCTCTATCCATCTTCCTTGCCTAAGATTTAGCTCCTTTTGAGTAAGGAGGTACTTGAGGCTTTTGTGATCTGTGTAAATAATACACTTTTCACCGTACAAGTAGTGCCTCCAAATCTTCAGTGCGAATACCATTGCACTAATTCCAAGTCGTGAGTAGGGTAATTCGCCTCGTGAGGCTTAAGTTGGAGAGACGCGTAAGCAACCACCTTACCCTCTTGCATCAACACACAACCTAATCCAGTGTGCGACGCATCACTATAAACAGTGAATTGATCCAAATATGCACATAAACAGACAAATCAATTCACAGAAATTTCACAGAGGCTAATTCACAAATCATAGACACAGAAAATAATATTAAAATATTTTTTAGACTCAGATATGTTGTCCCAAAACCACTATTCCGACTACGGTCTAAATCGGACTATTACAAAAGTAGTGGAATAGGGATGGAAATCTTTAGATTTCTTCGATCCGGACTGATGCAACTTACTTGCAAATCTCTTTCTAAACTCTCTTGTTTCATAATCAGCCTTTCTTTTCTCTTTTGCAAGTTCTTCGGCTTTACAAGCCCTATCAACAAGAACTACGAACTCTTTCAGCTCAAGAATTCCAACTAACAATCGAATATCTTCATTAAGTATTTCAAACTTTTGTGGTCGGTAAAAATCTGACATTTCTCACCATACAAATAATGGCGCCAAATCTTCAAAGCAAAGACGATAGCAGCCAACTCTAAATCATGTGTCGGGTAGTTCCTCTCATGTGATTTTAATTGCCTCAAAGCATAGGCCACCACCTTGCCTTCTTGCATAAGTACACATCCAAGGCCATTTAGTGATGCATCACTATAAATCACAAACTCCTTTCCCGATTTAGGTTGCACTAGCACTGGTGCCTCAGTCAATTTAGCTTTCAACTGATCAAAACTTTGTTGACATCTTTTAGTCTACTCGAATTTTACATCCTTTTGCAGCAGCTTGGTCATAGGAGAAGCAATCATCGAAAAACCCTCGACAAATTGTCGGTAATATCCAGCTAAACCCAGAAAGCTTCTAACCTCGGTTATATTTTTTGGTGGCTTCCAATCAACAATTGTCAAAATCTTGCTTTTATCAACCTGAATACCATCACCCGAGACTATGTGTCCCAAAAATCCAACTTCATGTAGCCAAAACTCACTCTTGCTAAATTTAGAAAATAACTTCTCTTTTCTCAAAGTCTGCAATACCGTTCTCAAATGCTCAGCATGTTATGACTCATCCTGAGAATAGATCAATATATCGTCTATGAATACTACTACAAACTTGTCCAAATACTGCTGAAAAATCTGGTTCATCAAATCCATAAACATAGTCGGCGCATTAGATAAACCAAAAGGCATAACAAGAAATTCATAATGGTCGTACCTCGTTCTAAAAGTAGTCTTTGGCACATCGGATTCCCTAACTCGCAGCTAGTAATAGCCAGATCTCAAATTAATTTTAGAGAACACCATTGCTCCTTTTAATTGGTCGAATAAATCATCAATTCTCGGCAATGGATACTTATTCTTGATAGCCACTATATTTAACTGCCTATAATCAATACAAAGCATCATGGACCCATCCTTCTTCTTTACAAATAATACAGGTACACCCCAAGGAGAGAAACTTGACCTCACAAATCCCTTTTCTATTAACTCTTGCAACTGAGCCTTTAACTCTCTCAATTCTGTCAGAGCCATCCTATATGGAGTGATGGAAATAGGTGCAGTCCCAAATAACAAATCAATAGCAAACTCAATTTCTCTGACAGGAGGTAACCTGGGTAACTCTTCCAGAAACACGTTTGGAAATTCACAAACTACAGGCACAGATTCAAGTTTCAATTCTGACACCTCAGTATTCAACACATACGCTAAATAAGCATCACACCCTTTTCTCATACATTTCCGAGTAGACATGCAAGAAATTACCACTGGCATTTTAATCAACTCATCTGTTCCAACCCACAAACTTTCACCACTTTCACATTTCAACTCAAGAGTTTTCTGTCTACAATTTACCTTAACATCATGTAATGTCAACCAACCCATACCTAAAATAATATCAACTCGTCAAATGGCAACAACATCAAATTAGCCAGAAAATAGTAACCTTGAATCATCAAAGAACAATTCCTGCAAATCTTATCTACCAATATGAATTTGCCTAACGGGTTTGACACCTTAATAACAATTTCAGTCAACTCAACAGACAATGTCATACCGTGCACCAATTTTTCACAAATATAAGAATGAGTGGAGCCTGGGTCTATCAATGCAATAACATCAATATTATAAAGTGAGAATGTACAGGTAATCACATCTAGAGATGATGCCTCTTCACAAGCTCGCATAGCATAAGCTCTACCAGGTGTTCTCATCTCATATCTCACGCTGTATCTTTCACTGTACCCTTACCACTGGTTCCACCTCTGACATACCTCGACAGTCTACCCTTACTAACAGTGTGACTTGATCTAACACCTTGAAATTTCTCATCTCCCACTCCCTCAGGGCAATCTTTAATAAAATGATCTATGGAACCACACCTGAAATAAGATGAGTTATGTCCCCAGCACTCACCGGTGTGTCATCTGCCACAGCTCTAACACTCAGGTCTATTAGTCCTCATGTTACCCATACTAGCCATCGATGTAGCCTGGGTTTTAGAACCTGAATATGCTTTACCCCGATCTCGGTGTGAGTCCAGATGAAACTGTCATTCGAGGATTCACTTCCCTAGACCTCTTTGGTGAAGATTGGAAGGACTTACTCATTGGTCCCTTCCGAGCATCTCGAGCCTCCATAATTGTTTTCCTTCTCTCTTCATTTAGCTTCTCGGCTTTGCATGCTCTATCAACTAACACCACAAATTCTTTTAGTTCTAGGATTCCCACTAGCACTTGAATATCCTCATTGAGCCCATCCTCAAACCTTCTACACAACATCACATCGGTAGAAACACATTCTTGTACATATTTGCTAAGCCTGACAAATTCACATTCATACTCAGCCACGGTCATCTTACCTTGTTTCAACTCGAGGAACTTTTTCTGTTTTTGATCGACAAACCTCTGACTTATATGCTTTTTGCGAAATTCTTCTAAAAAGAAATCCCATGTCACTTTCTCTCTCAGAACCACAGATATTAATGTCTTCCACCAACGATAAGCTGAATCTTTCAACAAGGACACAACACATTTTAGACTCTCCTCAAGTGTATAAGATAATTCTTCAAATACTCTGATAGAATTTTCGAGCCAAAACTCTGCTCTCTCTGGATCATCATCCACACTAGCTCTAAACTCTTTAGCTCCTTGTTTCCGAATGTTATCCACCGGAGGTTTTGCCAACCTTACCATATCAACACCCTGTGAGGCTACGGGAACCGGTTGTGGTATAGGCAGGGGAGGAGGGGGTTGAGCATTAGGATTCACTCTAATGAAATTAGTGTACCAATCATTTACCATTTGGAGAAAGGCATCCCGACCCTCGTCTCCTAGACTCATAGTCTCATTTCTACTTTCTACCGATGCGGTCCCTTGCGCAGGAGCCAGCGCATTGCTAGCAGCATCATCAGCCATAGCTCGTTTGGGATCCATTACTATATAAAACTGAAACACAATTTAGAAAAGTCAAGAGTCACCACACTATCACAATATATCTATGGCATGTATAGCTAGACTCATCCACCACGCTACGGTAGACTGAGAACTGACTAAACCATAGTTCTGATACCACTAAATGTAACATCCCTTACCCAGGTTTATCACCTTAACCAAGCATGAGGCATTACCGAACAATATCACCATTATCCGTACATAATCGAACCCTAAATTTTCGTTCCAATTTAAAACTTAATCATAAAATGTCATACAACCCTTAAAATGGATTTACAAGGCCCAAAACATGGTTTGGGATGGTCCAAGACCAAACCGAGATCTTAGAAAAAATTTTGGAAAATTTGACCTAATACAGGGCACACGCCAGTGTGAAACAGGGGCACGCCCGTGTGGGCAGGCCGTGTGGTCACACACGCCTATGTCCCCTACCCATGTTGAATTATTGGGAATTTATTTTTCATTTCGAACCTATAAGGGTTTTCATATGGCCGAGCATACACCCGTGTCCTTCACACGGCCTCGACACGCCCGTATGGCCTCCCCGTGTGAAAAACTGAGACATTCTGTTTATGACATCAGCATGCCATTTTGGTCATACGGCCACGGGACACGCCCTTGTGACCTGGCCGTGTGACGTCCCTAAACTCCAAAAATCCCATGCAAGGTTCACACGCCCTACACACATGGCCGTGGGGACTGGCCATGTGGCCCTAAGTTAGGCTATTTTTCAAGCCATACTTTTCCCCAAAACACATGCTATCACTAGTCCTTTTAACACCACATAACAAACACATCTTTAGTCATCTAAAAGACTCTATTTACTTATCCATCATCCATTTCAAATTAAACACACACAAAAAAATACCAAATATTTCATGAAATACCTCATAATAATAGATAAACAAAATGTTATTCATCAATAGCTAAATCACTTAGCCTTTGATTGTAAAATAACTTATACCATGACAATTTCCATAACATAACCAAACCGACTTAACACCAACAACCTTACTAAGTCCCTATACATGCCATAGTCTAAGAGTTTGTTTCACTATACCAAAAAAAAATAATGTCGATAGTGGGGTGATCCTCCGACTCGATCAGATCCTGAGCTGGCTTGACGGAATCTATAAAACAAGGGAAAAGAGAAAGGAGTAAGCTTCAAAAGCTTAGTAAGTCTATATGTAAATAACTAGCATTAAGATAACATTTAGCCACACCAAACATATCACCCATATACCAACTTACCACCCAAATCTTACCAACTTTCCCATATAATTCATACACATTATTTTCACCTATTTAAGTCCACATGCATCCTCACAACCACATGCATTTTCCACAATTTCACTTGCCCAAAGAATACACTTGTACACACATATTGATCTACTACACCGAGTCTCTTTAGTGAGCATTCCTGTTGAACTTTTTGGATTAACTTTTGATACTACGTGGATTTTCCACTCATGATTCCACCAACACCTAAGCCCGGCTCTCAGGTACACATGGTGAATATCACTTTATCATCTATGTGACCTAGCCATTTATACTCGTAGCCCTCGTAAGCACATGGTGAATGTCACTTTATCACCCATGTGACTTGGCTACATCTGACATTGCTCTCATGTACACATAGTGAGGGTCACTTTATCACCTATAAGGCATAGTCATTAAGTCCCATAATTATCATTACACATGGTGAAGGTCACTTTATCACACATGTGGCTTAGCCATTGAGCTCCTTAGCTCTCGGGTCTACATGGTGAAGATCACTTTATCACACATGTGACCAAATCATATTTTATCCGTATCACCCGTTATTCTGAAGGTTCAATCGAGAACTCTCATTTCCAATACAACCAACATCATAGAAGATTTTTAATACCAACATTTCATAATATCCAATAGAATTATTAATGTGCAATTAAAATGGACACATTACTTACATATAAACTTACCTCGACAACAAAAAGCGGTAATTTGTAACTTAATTCGAGACCTTGCCCTTGCCCCGGTCAAGGTTGATTCGTCGATCTTCCCAATCTATAATGACACATTTAACTCGTTTAATGCACACATTACTCAATTGGACATAAAATAATCCAATGGAAACTTTTACCATTTTACCCCTAACTTTGTAAATTTTTACAACTAAGTCCCTAAGCTCGTAAATTGAAATGTATCATATCCTTTGGTTACCCAAGCCTAGCCAAATACCCATGGCCCCCAAAACAGCCCACATTCCTCACAAATTCATACTTTTACCACTTAGTTTATTCACTTTGCAATTTGGTTCTTTTTAGGGACTTTCATGAAAAATCACCTAGTAATCATAGTTTACCACACCCTAAACCTTCATATTCCACCATTAGACATCAAAATACTTGCATGTCATACATGGGTAAAATTTTAAACATCAACCCTAGGTTAAAATAATGGTAGAAATAGCTAGAGCAAGTTACCAGAATTCTAAAAATACGAAGAAAATTAAAAATGAAGCTCGATTGCACTTACTATGAACTTGAGAAGTTGTCAAAACCCTAGCTATGGTTTCCCACCATGTTCAGCCAAGAAGAAGAGGTTATGGACACATTTTGGCCTTATTTTTCCCTTTTTATTCTTTTATTAACCAAATGACCAAAAATGCCCTTCATTAAAAACCTTTAGTATTCCACCCTTCCTTGGACATTTTTGTCCAAACTAAGTTAAAATGGTTTAATTGCCATATAAGGACCTCTAATTTCAAAACCTAATTCAATCAAGTACTTTATGAAATAAAACCTATATTTTTCACCTATTGTAATTTAGTCGAACATACCAAATTGGGCATGTAACCAATAAAATTCACACACCAAAATTTCACATATTTATCCAAACACCCAATAAATATCAAAACTAAATTGGAATAATATTTTAAACCTCGAATTCATGGTTTCGAAACCACTTTTCCCTTTAGCCCCTGGTTCGGGTTATTACAGTGCTTTTGGTTCACTTTGCCAAAATCCAAGACATCAAGTGCCGAATTCTCTTTGGAAGCCTTCTTTTTCTTCTTTACATTTTTCTCTTAGCCGAACCCTGCTTCTTCCTTCTCTCATTCTCCTTTGATCGAATCCCTTTCTCTTCTTCTCTCTCATTGTTCTGTCGAAGTTCCTAATAACCAAACCTCTGTTTCATCCTTAGAAGTTCTGTTGATCATTTTCTTTTTAATTCTTTCTCCCTTTTTCAATCTAGACCGAATCTTCTTTCTCCTTTGTGAATCAAATTTAGCTGTTATTCTCTTCGCTGGGTTTGGTAAGTGCTTATAACTTCTTTTAGAGTAAGGTTCTTTTGTTAGTATGGTTTCCCTAACTTTCTGCTTCGGTTTCTGATTAATGTTTCTCTATCCCTTCTCAATTGTGGAGGGTCCTTTGGGTTCTAAAACTCTCGAGGAGTGAGGGATTTCCCTAGTGAGGTGTGGCGTTCCAACTCTTCCTGTCACCAAATGAACTTGTAGTCGGGGTAAGATGGATTGTTGGCAAATATTCTACTGATTCTATTAAGTTTTGTTAATGGTCTTTAAACCACATTCATAATCGATTCTCTAATAAGATCTAATTGGTATGCAGTTATTCAACAAGCAACATCTATTCGGATCCTAGCCAAGCGATTTAAGGGTGTTATGCTTTTAGTGACAATTCAAGGTGGGTAGTATAGACAATTTAGGGATTCAAGTTTGTAAATCTTATTAAATGTTAGGCTAACGTGATGCCTTATTGAAATGTAGACTTTGGGCTCGTAAGCAGTTCTTTCGATCTCGCAAATCTAGGTATGTAGCCGCACACCATTCTGTTACTGTTAAAATCCAAATAGGAGTGTAAGCACACCCTTCTCTATTGTAAATCGGCAAAAGCCGAAAAGTCGAAATGCCAGAACCTTAGCATTCGTGGCCTCACGAGAGTGTGAATGCTCATGGGGTAAATCGAGCCCACAAATCATGCACGACAAATGGTAGAGGCCTCCACATGCATTTTCGTGGGCTTGGGCCGTTATGGGCCTCGCTGGGCAAAAATGGGTTGTGTTAGCCCGATGGTCTAGTGGGCCCCACACGGATAAAATCCACGGTAGGTGGCAATAATTGGATTGGACTTTATAAATTAGATAGTAGTGACTAAAATTGGGCTAAATGGGCCACATGAGTGCGTGGGCCCATTTACACTGTTATGACCGCTTAGGTCGTTTGAGTCGTTCGAGACAACTGTGGACCTTCTAAAGAGTCATTATCTATACTGAGATCGCCACAATTAATAAAATGACCAAAATAACCTTGAGGTAACTGATGAAAAGGCCGTTTTACTCTTAGTGGTAGGTTGATTGATGTATATGATATTTATATGACTGACTCAGAGTATGACATACCGCATACAAGTAACATTTATGTCACGACATACTGCATGGGGTGGGGATTTTGTTTTGGAGGAAGTACTGATTAGTGGCTCGGCCACATATTTACTGTTATTAGTAGCTTTGTCACATATTTTAATTTTAGTGGATTTTCCACGTTTACTGTCACTCGCAGCTTTGCTGCGTTATTACTGCTAGCAGCTTCGCTGTGATATTGGTGTGCTGGCTGGGTGGGTTGATTTTATCCCCACATGGTGTGTTGGTTGGTACGAGTGATGTGTTGGATAGAATAGGATGGATTGCATTATTGTACTGTACTGACTTTGTATTGGGCTTAGGCCCAAACTGTTACTGTAAAGGGCTAAAGCCCAAACTGTTATGTACTAAATAGGGCTCAAGCCCAAACTGTATCTGCATGCACTGTTCTGTTTGACTGATAGGGGATTACACACTGAGTTTTCGCAAACTCACCCTTTCTTTTAACTATACAAGTAATCCCCAACTTTAGACGATTTGGGCCGTAGAGGGACTCGGAGGCGGCCACACGATCGTTGTTATTTTACTTTTGATTTTATTTACTTAAATTACATATTGGGTTTTGATTTTTGTAATAAGGCTATTTGAGGATTTAACTTTTAATTGGGCTATGATTTCTTGTTTTAAACTGCTAGAATAGGGTAAAACGAGTTTTCAACATAATAACTATTTTCAAAGAGAAACACGCATTTTAAACTTTGTAGTTTTCTATTAGAATAGCTTCCGCAGTTTTTGATCAATCTAAAAAAAATCAACGTTACCAAATATGGCAGTTGTTTTACTAAAATGTTTTCAACTCTTAATAACATAATTTGCTGAATTTTTCTCAAGCAATAAAACTAGATAGGTTTAAATTAAATTCAAATTTTTGCCAACAAGTCTAAGTTTTGGAAAGCTTTTCTTGATGGGATGGTTTGATAAATTCAAACATGTAAAGATTTGAACTATAAACGAACTTTTACCAACAACTCTGTTTCTTTTTACGATACTCTGATGTGACATCCCAAGATTCAACCATAACGTCTAGGCTGGGTTTGGGGTGTTACAAAAGCTACCAATCATATAAGTGGCTGTAAGCCATCAGTGGGTCTACAGTCATCTCGTGCGACCCATGCGAGACTAACAGATCAATCACTTCCTTCAATTACAAGATCCCATCCCCATGCAGCATAATATCACACATGAATGCAAAACATAAATATCAGATGGTATACTTAATCAAACACATATCACATAGGGGTATTATAGACATTTTACCCTATAGGGGCATAACTATCATTTCTCAGCTTGGGGTCTAGGTACACCTACCGACCTATTAGTAGGTCCACAGTCGTCTCATGCGACTCGTGCAACCTTTAGCAATCAAACAGTACAATTGGGCCCAAAGCCCATTATGTGGCCCAAGTGAGGCCTACACGTTCGTGTGGCCCGCCAAGCCTAGAATTGACCTTAGCCATGTGAACGACACAACCAAGTTCAATAATTCTCGCATGTCCGTGATAAATACCCGTGTAGGGCCCACGAACCTATTGGGCCCACACAGCCCTTTCGACCCAACATGGCCCAAAAACGGGCTAAGCCCATGAGGTTGCTCATGGTGGCCTCTACCATTGTATCAAATTTTCCATACATGTGTTTGTGCGCCTGTGTGGCAACAATTGCCGTACTTTTCAACTTTTTGACATTTGGACTTTTCGGCTTTTCGTCGTTCTACGATTTAAAACTGTGTGAGTGCACACCTGTTTGCGAAATAATGCCAAAATCCACGAGCTCCGGACCTATATTCAGTCAAGATGTACAATCAGTCTTATAACCAAGAGAGTTAACAATCACTTGATCCAAAATCGTCAATTCCTTACTCACTTGGATTGAATAATACTCGGTTTATTTCCCTTAGATTACCAACTAAAATTGATCACATGTTCCCTATCAAATAGTTACATCATAAACGAAATCTCTTAATAACCATCCAACAATTGAATAGTTTGAATCTTGAAAAGAAACACTTACCGAAAACTCAACGCTAAGATTAGATGAAAAGAAGAATCGAGCTCCACCGTTCCCCCTCAAGAGCCGACAGAACATAATAAAGTAAATGCAAAAAGGAGTTATCGCACCCCTAACAGAAAATGGTACCACGGAAAGGTGTTAGGTGAAAGATTAATGTGGCGAAGAGGGAAAAAATAGAAGAGTCGAGCACTACGGCCGAAAATCGAACTTACCAACCACAAAACTGATAACCGGAAGAACTACAAAGATGACAGACAGTAGTGAAGGAAATCGGCACAGAGAGGTCTATAGAGAATAAAGATATTCAGCTAAAATAATAAGGGGAGATAGCTTTCGGCTAAGGCAAGAAGAAAAAAGTTAAGAGGGATGTAAGCAAAAAATGAAAGTCAAACGAAAAAAGGGATGCTATATTCGGCCAAGGTATAAGATGCCAAGAAAAGATAAAAACTGTAACAATTTGGGGAGAGAAAGATTGTTTGGCCAAGTTGAGAAAAGAAAGAGGAGGAGATGTATTCGACTAGCAAAAACAATACCAAAACCGAAACATTTCTGTGTAGAAGAGGTATTTAGCCTCGAAGCAAAATGGAAAACCCCGATAAGAAGAGTAGTCTCGAAAAGAAAAGAAAATGGCAAAAGAGAACACAAGAGTCACATGGTAAAAACGGCTTCCCAAAAGATACTAAAACCCAAAATGTAGAGGAAAGAATCAGCACAATCTTCCCCCAATCACCCAAAGCTGAAATCAAGTGCTGAGAGTCCCATTTCGGCACTACTTCCCCTCCAACTCAAAATCCCTTGATTATCTCCCATTATCCCTCCTAAAATCCCTCCTCTAACCACTCCAAGACCGGTTCAAACTCCCACCTCCTCAGCAGTGTTCGATTCAAACTCCACTACTCACACAGCAAAGGAGTAAAATAAATACTCCTTTGTGTATAGAGTGACTCGAACCCAATCCCCCTTAGATAGAGAACACACCACCTACCACTAAACCACAGGCTCTATTTGTGTCATACCTAATCACAATTATTTAAAAGGCCACACACTAGGGTCAGGGCTCCTTTGAGCAAAAAACAAAAGTTTTGCACAAGCCTAAGCTCGAACCCAGGGCTTCTTAGAGACTTCCAAATACTTTTAATTCACTTAGCCACTAAAGCAACAATGCATTTATGTCACAACATACAAAAATTAAAGGCTCAAATTTTTGGGGCGTTACGTGGGACACGACCGTGTCTCTCAACTGTGTGAGTCACATGGCCTGGGCACAAGGCCGTGTGACCCCTGTAGTTTGAATTTTTCTTTCTTTTTCCATGAAGTTCTTAATATTTTTGATTCAGTCCTGAATCATTTTTAAAAGTGTTTCTAAGGCTTAGAGGGCTCAAAAGAGGGACATTATGCATGTGTTTGAATGGAATATAATGTGTTTTTATAATTTATTGTAATCGAATGTTTTAAAGTTAAAAGTTTTTAGTAATGCTCCGTAACCTTATTTCGACAATGGATACAGGTTAGGGGTGTTACAGTAATAGTTCATATCGAACTTGTCAAAACCATTTTTTGGAAAAGAGGGTCAACTTTTATTTAAAAATGAAAATGGAGTATCCACCAATCTTTTTTTTTATGAGGTGTGATCGGATCACCTTGTAATTTGATCATTTTAATAAAAGTCTAAATTTACTAAAACGATAATTTTTAGTCTACGAAGTTCAGGAAACGGGTTTGGGAGTCGGTTACGTACGAGGAAGGATTAGCACCCTCGTAACGCCCAAAATTGGTACCTAGTTGATTAATTAATGTCTTAATGTCGAATGTTAGAAATTTGAAAAGAATTAAAAATACGATCCTTTTTTATTAATGTTATTTTTTTTTAAAAAGAAACACTTGAATAAATTGAAACGAGCATTAAAAGGCCCTTTCGTCCCGAGATAACAAAATGTCACTTCCCGTAAGTTAGGATATGACATTCGAACCCTCGAGAATAAGCTTGCCTTTTAATTTTAATTTTTATTAAAATGTCATGTATTTAATTTTAGAAGGATATTCAACCACTTATGTTCAACAAGGAAATCGAAACCCCGTAAGTTAGGGTACGACTTCTCAAAGCTCCAAACACCGAATATTGCCTTTATTTTTTTGAAATTTTCTCCTTTTTACGAGTTTGGGTAAAAAAAATGTAATGCTTAAAAAATATGCTTAGTTTATTCGAGTATGGCTAAAATGTAAAATCTCATATTTCACGAACAATAATGCGACATAAATTCAAGAAACCAATAAAGCATAAAAAAATGATAACAAAAATCATATCAATAACAAGCATAATAGAACAACGTTAATAATGAAAAATGATAATAATAACAATAATAGCAATAATATCAAGGCACAAAAAAGTAACAATAATAATAAAGGCCAAGAATAAAATAAAGTGAAATAAAATAAATAAAATAAAATAAAAACTCATTGAATATGAAAATAAAAAATATAAAAAGAAGGAAACGGTAAATAAATAAATAAAATAGACGAAACACAACAAATAAAAACTAAAACCTAGACAAAGCTGAAAAAGGAATAAATTGCCATTTGAAATAAAGTTAAGGGACTAAAATTATAATAAAATAAATGCAAAAAGACTAAATTAAAGTTTAATCGGAAATTTAGTAAAAATCGGGAATGAAAATAAGGTAAAGGACCATATTGGAACGTGCGAATAATAAGGAGGGAGCAAATGGGAGATTTTCCCTTCTCTTCCAAAACGACGCCATTCAAATAGACCATATTGGAACTGAAATAAAGTTCAAAGGCATAAATTAAAAATAAAAAAACTAAATTTAGAAAAACAGAAAATGCGGAAGGACTCGCAGCGCAAATTCCCATTTGGCCTTAGAAAGACGCAGATCCTCTGCCAATCGAGTCGGGTCGGACGGGCCATTAGTGAAATGACACCGTTTTTGTATTTATTCTTTGGCCCAAAACGGCGTCATTTTCGGGTAAGCTATAAATGTTAATTTCTTTTTTGCTAAAACTTCTTTCTTCCTTCATCTTAAAAAAAATCAGAAGCTTTCTCTCAAACTCTCTTCCTCTTTCTGATCTCCGGTCAATGTCCAGTCGCCAGACCACTGTGGCGGTCGCCGATCGTCGGCGACAATGCCGCCGTCTACGGTGGTTGAAAAATTTTAAAAAGGGCTATTATTCAACTTTTCGACTCCCTGAGCCCAAAAAAGGGTTGTTTTTCATCAGAAACGACGAACCTCGGCCTCCACAGCGGCACAAATGCAAAAAAAGGGGTAAGTTTTGACTCCCTTTTTTATTATTTTGTTTATTATTTTTTAAGAATGAAAACATATATATAAACGGGGAAAAAGGAAATAAAAAAATCACCTTTGGTGAATCTATTTCTTTTTTTTTTTGTATTTGATTTTTTGTCTCTCCGTAAAAAATATTACATCTTATCTCTATGGCTTTTATAGTTGAAAAACAATACAATTTTTGCTACCAAATTTTTGCTTGTTTTTGCTACTGTTTTTTTTTTTGTTTTCTTCTGTGTCTGTTGCTTGCAAGTACGGAGGTGCTTACGTGGGAGGAGCGGTGGTGTTGGCATGACGAGGAGCGGCGGCAGCTCTTAGGGTTTTTGTTTTTCATTTGTTTTTTTTTTTACTGCAAATTAGTTTAATTTTGGGCCATTCGGGCTTAGGGTTTTGTTTAATTATTTTGGGCTTGTAATTTGGGTTTAGTTGGTTTCGTCCTGATGGACATTTGGACTTGTCATTATTTGGTTTTATTTTTGGCTTGGTTTATTGGTTGATTTCGGCCCAGGAGAAAATGGGTCATTCAGAACTCATATCATTTCATAACAGAACATTGCCTGTTGAATTTTTTAGAATACCATTGGATACCCGGGATAGCTCACACATAATGTGCTTGCTCAAATAACTATAATCGGTCAATTCATGTACATGTATGCTCTTACGACTTGTGAATTGGTATGCTCATTTGAGCTGAAGATCGGTATGCTCTCAAGAGTTATGAATCGATATCATCTCACGAGTTATGAATTGGTATGCTCTCACGAGCTATAAATCAATAACCCTAATGACATGTCATTTGTATCTTACGGATTCCTAAGGTTCAAATGAGGCTCGGTAATCATTGTACATCATTGGATATGCACACGATATTTATATACGATAAATCGTAACATGTATATATTTTAATTAAAAACATATAAACACAATTTAATTACACGAACTTACCTCAATGAGTATACGTAGATACGGATGTGATGAATCCGAGACTTTCTCTTTGCCTCGGTATAACTCTGTACGAGGTCTAACTGGATCTATAAGGGATAAATTTAATTCAATTTAACATATAATTCATTCAATTTAATCCAAAACATATTTTTGGAAAAATTACCATTTTGCCCTTGTACTTTTAAATTCTTTGTAATTTAGTCCCTAGCTCATAAAATGAAAATTCATGCAATTCATGCTTAACCCACTATAGCCGAAATTTATATATGTCCCTATCAAACCCTATATTTCATTTATTTCACAAATTTACCATGTATAATTTCTATTTTTCAATTTAATCCCTATTTGACAATTTCATCAAAAATCACTTAACAAAAGCTGTTTTTCTATTAACAACTAACCATTTCCTTCCATAAATCATCAAAACTCATACACATTCATTCATGGCAAAACTTTAATAGTTTAACAGTTTCACAAGTTAGTCCCCAAGCTAGCTAGATTAAACTACAATGATCCTGGAAACGTAGAAATTATAAGAAGAAGGGGACAAAAACACATACCTAATCAAGCATGCAAGATTGTCGAATGCCAAAACTCAAAAATGGCTTCCCAAGCTTTAACTTTCGGTTGAAAGTGATGAAAGAAAGATGATAACCTAATTTGTTTTGTTTTAATTTAACATTAATTACTTAATAATTAATTAACCTTTAAAAACATTAAAATTTACACAATTGCCAAGCCATGTACATCCACTAACATCGTTAATGGTATATTTACCTTATTAGGACTTCCACTTTAAATTTCTATAACTATTTAATACCTTTGGCTATTAGAACTCAACTTTTGCACTTTACGTGATCTAGTCCTTTTTGTCAAATTAAACATGTAAACAGTAAAATTTCTTAACGAAATTTTTATACGGTATTACTATCATGCTGTAGACAATAAAATAATAATAAAATAAATTTTTTGACTTCAAATTTGTGGTCCCGAAACCACTTTTCTAATTTCACTGAAAACAGGCTGTTAAAAATGATACAAAAGACTATTACATGCCATATAATCCAAAATGAATGTTTCAAAACTACCAAAATTTATGCATAGTGTGAGTTGAGTGCTGATCTGATTGTCTAGCCTTCAAGGTATCTACAAAGAACATAAAATATCACAAGTAATCTCATTGAAGCTTAGTAAGTTTAACATATTAAAATGATAAATCTTACCAAAGTAAGTTCAACAAATCAAATAATAATACAATCGTATGTGTTCCCTGTCATCCACAATCTCAACTGATGAATCGTCAAATTTAATTCAAAACTCAAATATATGACAAATCCATCAAAATCACTAAACAAGTTACCTTACTGAGATTCACAATCTGATGAACGACTTACAAATAAGAGTATATCGATAATCCAATTAAAACACACTAGATGCTCATAAGAGCTAAACCATCTAGAATACACCAATGCTCATAATAGCTAATCTAATCGAAACACACCAATGGCTCTAAAGAGCTAGTCCAACTAAAACATACCAAAACAGAGAGTATAACACGAGAGTTCGGAACAAATTCTGAACCTTGATTTACTCGGGAAACATATATATATCACTCTCCAACAATCTCCACTCCAATACAACACACCATATCTCGATTATACTCTATCTGGCGTTCAATTCAACCAAATATTAAATTTCAACAACTTTTCTCAAATAACTTTCATCAATTAATAATCAACTATATCTATTATATCATATTATATCATTAAACATTTTATATAGATGTTAAATTATAAACTGTACGAACTTACCTGGATTGAATTGTAGTAGTTACAGAAGTTTAAGGGCTATTCCACAATTTTTCTTTTTCCAAGAGTATCAACTAGGTCTTGATATGCAAGAGTTAATAATGATCGAACCTCCAAGTTAAGTTCCTATGGTGTTTTCGACAAGATGAAGTGAAAATGAAGATGAATTGTTTATTCTTTCTTTAATTTTCTTTAATTTAGCTTAAACTTCCTTAATTTATAAATTTGCCATTGAAAACACATTACTTTATCATTTTCAATTTAATTTTCGTCCCACCCAACTAATTAGGGCATAACTGCTACTTAAGTCCTTCTTCATTTATTAATTAAACCATTTAATCACCTAAATGCTATAATTACCATGTTTTACACCTTTTATAATTTAGTTAATTTTCTTTAATTAAACTATCTAAATGTTACAATTTCTTAACCAAATTCTTAATACTACTCTAATGACTCTATAAATATTATAAAATAATATTTACGAGTCGACACAATGGAAATTTATGGTCTCAAAACCACTATTCTGTCACCATTGAAAATCAGGTTGTTACAACTCTCCCCCCTTAGGAAGTTTCGTCCTCGAAATTGTTACCTAGAATAGATTCGGATACTGCAGTTTCATTGACTCCTCGATTTCCCCGGTAGCTTCTTTTATTCCATGATGATGCCACAAGACTTTTACTAACGGTACTCGCTTATTCTACAGTTCTTTAACTTCCTAAGCCAAAATTTTCACTGGTTCCTCAGAATACAACAAATCTAGCTATAATTCAATCTTACTATGAGGAATCACATGTAAAGGATCAGATCTATACTATCTCAGCCTTGAAACGTTGAACACATTATGAATTTTCTCGAATTCAAAGGGCAAAGCTAATATGCATGTTACAGGATGATTCTTTCAACAATCTCATATGATCCAATAAATTTCGAACTCAACTTCCCTTTTCCTGCCAAAACGTAGCACTTTCTTCCACGGAGAAACTTTTAAAAATACTCGATCACCAACAAAAAATTCTATATCTTTTCTTTTCAGGTCCGCGTACGATTTCTGACGATTAGATGTAGCTTTCAAAAAATCTTGAATAATTTAAAATTTTTCTTTAGTTTCTCAGATCAAATCAATTCCCACCATTTTGGATTCGCTCAATTCAGACCAATACAACGGTGTTTTACACTTTCTTCTGTAAAAAGTTTCAAACGGTGCCATTTTTATATTAGGCTGATAACTGTTATTATAAGCGAATTCAGCTAATGGTAGATACTTTTCCTAGCTACCTTCAAACTTGAGTATATAACATCGTAGCATATCTTCCAGAATCTGTATCACTCGTTCTAATTGCCCGTTGTCTGAGGATGAAATATTATACTGAAATTGAGTTTAGTGCCTAAAGTCTCGTGAAGTTTATTCTAAAATCTCGATGTAAACCTCGAATCACAACTACAAATGATAGATATCGGAACTCCGTGCTATCTTACAATCTCTTACACATAATTCCACTAGTCTCTCAAGTGAGAAATCTATTTTGACTGGAATAAAATGTGCCGATGTAGTTAATCTATCAACAATTACCCAGATCGAATATTTCTTTTTCGGAGTTACAAGTAAACTAGATACGAAATCTATTGTGACTCGCTCCCACTTCCATTCAAGAATCATAACAAGTTGTAGTAAACCCGATAGTACTTGATGCACTACTTTTACCTATTGACAAATCAAACATTTAGCTACGAATTCACAAATTTCACATTTCATACCCGGCCACCAGTACATCTGTTTCAAATCACAGTACATCTTCGTGCTATCAAGATGAATAGAATACGTACTGCTGTGAGCTTCAAACAGACTATTACGTTTCAAATATAAATCATTTGGAACACAAATTCTATCACGATAACGTAATGTATCATCATCATCAACACTGTACTCAATAGTCAACTTATCTTGAACCAATTTTTGTTTCAGTATCAACTTTGGATCGTCATTTTGTAAGTCTCGAATTCGTTGTAGAAATAGGGGTTTAGTACTCAATTCTGCCAGTACCAAACCATCTTCATTCAGAGTTAAATGAGCGTTCAATGCTCGAAACGCAAACAATGATGACTTTTGACTGAGTGCATCCGCAACCACATTAGCCTTTCCTTGATGATAATCAACAACTAGATCATAATCTTTTAGTAGCTCTAACCAATGTCTCTGTCTCAAATTCAGTTCTTTCTGAGTCATCAAATACTTTAAACTTTTTTGATCAATAAACATGTGACATTTCTCGTCGTATAAATAATGTCTCCAAATCTTCAAAGTGAATACAATTGCAGCCAATTCAAGATCATGAGTAGGATAATTTTTTTCATGTGACTTTAATTGCCGAGGAGCATAAGCTACTACTATCCCTGTGTGCATCAACACACAACCCAAACCGTTGAGAGACGCATCGCTATAGACAACATATGCTACCCTAGACTCAAGCTATGTCAACAGCGGAGCTTTTATCAACATGTTTTTTAGCTGATCAAAACTCTGTTGGCACTTATCAAACCAAACAAACACGAAATTTTTCTATAGTAATCTGGTCATTGGTGAAGCAATGATCGAAAAGTAAAAAAAAAAAAACGACAGTAGTAACCTACTAAACCTAGGAAACTTCGTACTTCAAAAACATTTTTCTGAATTTTCCAATTCATCAAATTCATCACATCAAAAACTTTACTCAGATTAACTCGAATCCTGTCAGCTGATATTATGTGACCCAAAAATCCAACCTCGCAAAGCTAGGATTCACATTTACAAAACTTTGAATACAACTATTTTTCTCTTAAAGTCTGTAATACGATTCTCAAGTGTTGAGCGTGCTTAGATTTTGTCTTGGAATAGATCAATATATCATCGATAAACACAACCATATATTTATCCAAATGAGGCTGAAAAACTTGATTCATTAAATCCATAAAAGCAGTAAGGGCATTAGTCAAACCAAATGGCATTACCAAAAACTCATAATGACCATAACGAGTTCTGAAAGCAGTCTTTGACACATCACAGTCTTTAACTTAAAACTGATAATACACGAATCTGAGACCTATCTTCGAGAACACCGTGGTACCTTTTAATTGGTTAAACCAATCGTCAATACATGGCAATGGGTACTTATTTTTAATTCTAACTTTTTTCAACTGTCTATAGTCTATACACAATCGCAAAGAGCTGTCTTTCTTTTTTCACAAACAACACAGGTGCACCTCAAGGAGATACGCACGGTCGAATAAACCCTCTGTCTAACAACTCTTTCAATTGTGCTTTCAACTCTTTTAATTCAGCTGGTTGTAAACTGAAAAATATATAGGATTTTTCCTATGTAATTTATCACCTTTTTACATAAATTCATTGTTAAAACTAAGTAATTATTTAATAAATTAATGAAATATGTAAACATATGAAATTAGGACATAGAAATTATTAAAATGTGATTTTCTGCTTTATTATATAGTTTTCATGAATAAAATGGCTTATTTTTTTATTTATTTGAGTATATTATATTTTTAAGACATAAAATGAACCATGCATGATTAAATTAAATAATAAAATATAAAATTATATTTAATAATTCATTTTAAAATATTTCATTAATAATTTGGGTTTTATTTAATTATTTAAATTGGATAAATTATATTCTTTGGTCCTTTAATTTATTGATTTATTTTGGACAAGTTTGATAGCTTTGTTGGATTACAAAAACCGTCCAAATTGGAGACCAAGTCTACACATGGCTATCCACACAAACCACTTTTTGGTTTAATTGCATAAGGTCCTTACAATGTTGAAGAAATTAGAGATTTGCCTGAAGAATTACACTTGACCGAGTTTTAGTCTTGAGTTGTTATGGCATTTGAATTACTTAAAAATCAAGCCAAAATCCACTAATCATGGCCAACCACTCATTGAAGAAGCTTGAAGAGACTAAACCTAGCTATTTTTAGCAAACTACTCTCCTCTCTTCACCTATAAATAAGACCCCATTTCACCATTCATCCCTTATCATTCTCTCTTCTCTCAATTCTCTTTAGCATTTTCCATTTCCCAAGCCTAGCATCATCTCTTCGTAGAGATTTTAGCAATTAAGCCTCTTAAAGAGCCCTTAGTCGGCCACCTTGGAGAGCCATCAACAAATGAGCAAAGCAGAGGAACGAAGGAGCCCTCTTGGGTGATAGTCACTTTGATTTTGGTTTAATCTTTCTTTTCTTTGATTTAATCTAAAAATGTTTGCTATGTGTTCTTTGTTCTTATTTACAACAATGTTAACTTAATTTTATTTAAACTAGGATGATTGATTTGATTAAATAACATTAATTTGATTCATGCTTATGATGTTTGCGCCTTAATCGATCATGTTTTCAATTAAAATCAAGTCCGTATTTCATTCATACGTGATTGGAATGCACTTGAATTAGCTAAGTGATTCTAACCAGACGACAGCTAGTGGACACATAATTGAAATGTGCATGCTCAATTTAGATCCTAACTCAATTAAATTGCAGGTTGTATAACAACTCTAACCAAGCTGTGTTATTGCATTGTAACAGCACTATTTTGGGTCTAGTCAGAATAGTGGTTTCGGTACCACAAAACTGATGCAGATAAATTTATTTTTAATATATTTTTATGGTCTACAATTTTATGAAATGATTTCGTGAAAATTTCGTTAAAAAATTTTGACATTTGGGCACTCAATTTAGTCAAAATGACTAAATTGTAATAAGTGCAAAAGATGAGTTCTATAGGTTAAATGTGCCAAATTGTTATGAAATTTTAAATTTCAGGTCCTTAATTGGTAATTAGACCATTGGTTAAGTTGGTGAACGAAAATGGACATGGTTAGGTATGTTTCTAAAGTTTTTCATTAAGGGCATTTTGGTCATTTGGTAATTAAAAGAATTAAAAAGTCAAATTAAAAGCCAATTTTTGTCCATCTTCTTCCCGATGGCCAAAATTCTCAAGGGGGAAACCATGGCTAGGGTTTTCAAGCTTTCAAGCTCGGTTATAAGTTCGTTTTGTTTTTAATAATTTTTACGTTTTCGAAATCCTCGTAACCTAATCTATCCTTTTCAAGAACTAATTTGAAGTGTTAGCAAAGTTTAAAATTTTACCCATGTTAGACATGCATATATTTTGATGTCTAATGGTAGACAATGCATGGTAGTCATAAGATAAACGACTTTTGCTAAGTGATTTTTGGTGAAAATGTCAAAAAGGACCTATTTGTAAAAAGGTTACAAAATGGGTATTAAAGTGTGATTAAATGAAAAATTTGGGCTACTATAAGCTTGTATAAGGTTTGGCTAGGCTTGGGTTTTGAGAAAAATGAAGACATTTCATTTTACGAGCTTAGGGACTAAATTGTAAAAATGTGAAATTTTAGGGGCAAAAATGTGATTTTTGCCATAATGTGATTTTAGGTTGTTTTGAATAGTGTAATAATTAAATAAGTTAAATGTAATATTATAGATCAAGAAAAACGAGGTTCGGAATTAGAACGGAGGAAAAGCAAGAATTTGACAATTAGGTCCTTCTCGCCATTTTTATGTCGAGGTAAGTTCGTATTGTTAAACTTTAATGTTTATTTATTATGTTGATGAATGATGTTATGAATTTATTCATTTTATTGGTTGAGTTATGAAAATTAAATGTTCGAAACAAGTAAACACAAGGTTAAGCAATTCCGATCAGTGACAAAAGTTGCATTGTCGTAAAAGATCATGGTTGGACCATGGGAAAATGTGATTTCATGTAAAACCATAGCTGGGCTATGGCATCGACATGTGATTTTGTGTAAGACCATATCCGGGATATGATATCGGAAGGATATTACGTGTAAGACCATGTCTGGGACATGGCATCGATTCGAGAAATCGTGTAAGACCATATCCGAGATATGACATTGGAAGGATATTATGTGTAAGACCATAGCTGGACTATTGGCATCGATGTGAGATTACATGTAAGACCATAGCTGGGCTATTAACATCGATGTGAGATTACATAATATTCAGTACTTATATATACTAATTCACCAAATATTTTTTATTATAAATCCAACACTAATAAAGTTTAGTAGTAAAAATTCAACATTTAAAATTTTAGTTTATCAAATACCCCTATATATATATATATATATATATATTCACCCATATTATGAATAAAGAAATGATTATATGAAACATGGACATTATCATTTTTAATAGTTTAATGCCACATCAATAATTTCATCATGAATTTCAATATTTTCATTTGGATTTGATTTTTTTTTCAAGTTGAAAATAATGATGTAACATTAAACTATTAAAAAAAATATACAAATGATATGACGTCCCTATTTCGTATAATTATTTCCCATCTAATTAAATTAAAAGTTTTTATTAGACAAAATTCATAAATAAGGGATTATTTAATTACAAGACAAGAATAAGCATTTATTTAAATATGAAATAGTTTGAGCTTTGAGGTTTTGACTATTATATTTCAAAATCTTTATAAGGATGTTACTCTTTTTTAACAAATAAAATGATGAATATTAAATTAGAGCAATGATAAATGACCAAATCAAAGAGGCTGAACATCACAGTAGATCAGAACATAAATAAATAATACAAAATAAAATCATGATATTTATAGAGAAATGCATAAAATTTATATTATATAATTATTTCATGCCTTATTATTTACTTCTTGGAAGGATACTCGCTGAAGAAAATAATGGACGAATATTGTGAGGTTTATATAATAAGTGCAAATACTAGTGAAAAGTGAAAGCAGGAAACATGGGAAAAAAAACTTGGATTTTAGAAATTAAAAAAGAAAATGAAAAACAGAAAGTGACGAAAACACACACAGAAAATGAGAAAGAAATAAAAGAGGAGCAGCTTTTTCCTTTTTCCAATTTTTCTTCATTTTAGAGCTTAAAAGCCTTCTCTCTTCTAGCTTTCTCCGAATTCCCAGAAATAAATTGCAGTTTGAGAAAAATAACCCTTTTAGCCTTAAAATCCCCTCAGAACAGATCCCTTTGTCTTTGAAAAGAAATGACTGTTTTTGTTTTGTTTTGGAAGAGAGAAGTTCTTGGTTGACTAAAGTTTAAAGCTTTTATGGGGTCCATAAAGATTTCTGGGACATCTTTATTTGCCTCTCTTTCTTCTCTCTGATACAACAAGCTAAAAAGCTTCTAGTTTTGGCTTTTTTTTTTGTTTTTTTTTGCTTTTTGTTTCTTCAAAGGTTGTATTTTGCTCAAACCCAAATCTTTTGGCGTTTTGTTTTGTTTCTAGATTTTCCTTTTCTCTTGTTGCTAGCTGTTTCAATTGGTTTTATTACAAAGGAGATGCAATCGGGTCGGCCACAATCCGTGGTAAGTCCGATTCCCCAGCGGATTCACTCTTTTCAAGCAGCTGATACCAGAGGGAAGCATAGGATACAAGCTGAACTCAAAAGGCTAGAGCAAGAAGCTAGATTCTTAGAGGTTTGTAAAACATCATCGTTTTTAGTTCTTTTAGCTTCTAAAATGTGTCCTTTTCTTGTTTGGAGTGTTGATTTTCATTTGTTTTCAAGGATTGGATTTGGATTATCTGATTGTCTCTTTGAATTTCAAATTATAAGTCTCCTGAATTTTGGCCCTTGATTTGGAATATGAAGCAACTTGAATTATTTCCACTTTATTTGTTCTAGACAGGCAGGGATACCCTGGATTTATTTATTAGTTTATTAATGAAGGGTGTTAAATAAATCTGGAAAAACTGGAAGTACTTAGGATTGATTTACGTCACCTTCACTGGATAAGGGCTAGTTTTTTTTTTTTTTTCCTTTTCTTTTCTTTTTGTTCAATAGGACTAAGGTTAGTTTACCGTTGAAGATGAAAAGTGTGCTGTGAAAAAGAGTTTTTAGAAAGTGCTTTACAAAATGTTGTACTTAAACATGATTATGTAAAGTAGAAGATTTAACGGAGATAAAATGTTTAACTTCATTGAAAAACACTTTTTCAAAAGTTGAAAGCTAAAAATTTGACATTTTAGCTTGGGTTAAAATTGAAAGTATAAAATCAAGGTTTGAGTTGAAAAGTGCTTTTCAACCCCAATTATTAACAAAGCCTAAGTAGGTTGGCATTGTGCTATCAAAAGAATGTCTGTTAACTGCAGTAGCTCTTTTCTTCATTTGCTTCTATTAAACTTGGTCCATTGGCTCTGTATCGACTAATCCAGTCTTGCTATCTTTGGTACTGTCCTCAGCGGCAAAGTCGTGTGTCCTGATCTCTAAAGCATCTTTGTGATGACACCTAATTTGGACTTAAAGAACTTGCTGTTCATCTTTTTTATGCTCACTTTCAATTATTTATTTATACCTCATCCCCTTTCAGATTTTGTTTGTTCTATTCGGATACATGCTGACTGTATCTCATAAATTGTTACATTTGATTTGTCAAAATCTCTTCCATTACTGTGTTTACTTCTTAAGAATTCTTTTTGGACCAAACAATGGTACTGCACTCGTAATCTACTAGGATAAATTATTCATTCAGCTACGAGCTTACCTCATTGTCGATATTGTAATTTGAATGTTATTGTTTCATCTGTGAAGCTTAATAATATATATGCTATTCGCCAAAATGGTGGAGAGGCTATTTCCGAAAGTTGTTATCTGTTTACTTGTTAGTTTCTGTCCATTTGCAGGAGGGAGGGAATTTATTTATACTGGTTTAGAATTGGGAATCAAATAGACTACGCATCCCATTAAGTGCACATCTTATGATTACTGAAAGATAGAGTGTGTGTTAATGTTGTAATCACAAGTTTAAGTTTGCTTACCAGAAGATTTTGCCATTATAGGCAGCTCCTGAAAATTGCAGTAGACGTTGTTTGGTTGGTTCAAATCCATGGAAACTTGTGTGGTAAAATATTTTCCAAGGAAGCTGCTTCTAAAATATAAATTGCTCTCGATTCCTGTCTTTTATATTCCCTATATACAAGTTCTTTGTTTGCCTACTCCTAGCGTGATGGGAATGAAGTGCAATTGTACTAATTGCTTTTCATGTTTTGTGTGAACTTAATTAGTTGTAATTTTCCTTGTTTATCGCAAATGTAATCACTCCCACTTCTTTCTATGACTTGTGTTCCTTTAGCTGCACCTCACATCTTTCCTTCTGCTGTCTATGTGCCTCCTCTGTTCTTTTATAACTGCTGTCTTTTACTTCTGTTGGAAATTGTATGTTCTGTAAGTTGGAGCGAGGACAGAATGATTTTGACTGCAACAAGGGAAGCCATCTCTTTCAGTTAGTTTTAACTACTATATTCTCTGTTTTCATGCTTTTTGTGGAGAACCAGTTCCAAAAGCTGCGACTTTATGCAGTCTTGTATGTTGAATACGAAGTTGGGCAATGGTGATGCAGCCATCAATTCGAGAAGGTCCCTCAGTTGATGTTTCATAGTTTACCGTATATGCTTAAGATTTTAACACAAAATGTTAATTTTGCCAATGAGCATTTCATCATTTAATTGAATCTTACTACAAAATTTTGAGTAATTATATTGACCTCTCATAATGTTCCTTTTATGCAGGAAGAACTGGAGCTGATAGAAAGGATGGAGAAGGCATCAGCTGCATGCAAAGAGTAAGTACGAAAAATACATGGTATTCATTTGCTATTTTAGCACGAACATTAAGGGGAAAGCTGAGATTTAGATTTTACTTTTCTTATGCATGGCAGGATGTTTAGTAATGTCGAAAGTAGACCCGATCCACTACTTCCCATGTACGTCAGTACACAAATTCATGAATACTTACGTGCATGTGTACATGCACACATTCTTTCTTTCAGAATTTTTCTTACAATTCCTAAAAATTGTTTTCATCAATTTTTGACAGCACAAATGGCCCTATAAATCCCATGTGGGATCAATGGTTTGAAGGCCCCCAGGAAGCTCAAGGTTGCAAATGTTGGATACTGTGACAGTTTTTGCTGATTTGAAGATTTAACTGTTATACATCTTTAGTTTGGAGAGGCTTTGATTTACAGAGTTGTTACAAAATATTAGAGCTGTTTTACAGCATTTTTTTCACATACTAGTTATACCAACACTTTCTTCGTTGTCAAATGTTATAAGAAAAGCTTCATTGTGCAGAAAATGTTAATTTCTTAATGCAAATTGAAATGTTAAAACAACCTACAAAATTTAATAACAGCTGCAGATGGTACAAAAAGAGTAGACTTTGCTTCGGTCATCTGAATCCATAATATACGAAAAAATGACCGATCTTCCTGTCATACCCTTTTCAACTTGTTGCTTTCTCAGTAACGTGTTGGGCTGTCCACCCTAGACCATCGTACAATGTGTATCCGGTAAGTGCACAGCAAGCTTGGATGTGCCAATCATGGGTTTTTATGCAGCGAAGTGAAAGGGCATCAGTGATCTCGGCTAGGGTCTTTGCATCTTTTATGTCTTGTTTATTTGCAAAGACAAGTATAACAAAATGTTGTCGATCCTCGTGTCGAAGCAACCTGAAGAGCTCATCGTTTATAAGGGCAATCCTGGCTCTGTCTGTGCAGTCCATCACCACAATAACAGCATGAGTTCCATGATAGTATGTCTTTCTTGGCCACCAAGATTCCAAACCTAAAGCAATTACAAATATAGACTTAATATCCATGTCATGCTGCTTTGACTCTTAATTTTCCTTTTAAGTACTAGTGTTCAGCAGTTATGTTTGACACATTTTTTGGACACGGGTATTAAGAATATGATCATTTAATCAACACTCACATCTAAATTCAAGTAATAGTCTAATAAAAATTCAGCCAATCAACAGAGTGAACAAAAGCAACGATCTAGTTTATCATATTTAACATGTCAATATCCCTTTAATATTACACATGACAACATATTCATGTGCCATTTCAATACAATCCGCTTACAACCAAAATGTCAGTTAAAAGAGGCATGCAAAAGGGATAAAATGAGGATTCAACACCTAATTGGTTCATTTCACAAGGTTCGTAAAAATTAATACATGGAAACATAACCGCAAAGTTGCATGCTATAACCTAATTGATTCAACACCTCACAACTTTTCCTAACTACCAAAGAGGTATCAAAATTTTTCAAACCACTGAACTAGTTTCAACACTAGAAAAGCCTGAAATAAACTAAAAGAAATAATAATAATAATAATAATAATAATAATAATAATAATAATAATAATAATAATAATAGCAGTAGTAGTAAATGAATAGCAGAAATTAAATCATTGAGGAATTGGAAAAAAAAAAAAGGAAAAATACCTCGAAGCGAATGTTTTTATAAACAAGCCCTTCAACATTATTACCAATAGGAGGATCGGTAGTGATAACATCACCAAGGTGAAGCTTGTAAAGAGACTTCGTTTTGCCTGCATTATCCAACCCCACCACCACAATCTTATATTCCTTTACCGAAAATAACACGAACTAACTTGAAATTGATAATTCTAGGTGAACACATACATAAGTGAGACCAAAAGGAAACCTTATCGCGTATAGATTCGATTGTCCTTATTAAGTCTAAGTGAGATTGAGAGATTAATTGGACTAAATCGTAATTGGATAATTTATTGACTGAGAGGTAAAAAAATAAGCTAATTAGATTCAATCCAATTCCTTAATCTGAGAATTTTAACACGGATACTAATCAGCTACTATTGTCTTTGTTATCTTTATTACAAGTTTGGAATTTTACAGTTTAGTCCTTTAACTATTACTGTAGTTCAATCTTCAAATTATGATTTGTTGTACTATATCTTGTTAGACATTAGCTAGTTTGACTTTGTAGTTTGCATGCTTGTTGCTAGTAATTCATTTTATTCTTTGTTTGCAATTTTCTTTGCTGGTGTACGTACGTCGAGGCGCAATCATCGATCTTTCAATTGTAAAACCCATAACACCCTGATCCACTTTTTGAAGGTCTACAATCCTTGTATGTCATTCTATTGTTAAAAATTGTTTGTGTTTAATTTTCTTTTATGCTATCGTATGACATTTGTAGTTTTACTCGTTTATTTTGTTTATTTTTTTATTATTTTATTGTGTTCATTAGTTTTGGATGTGGTAGTTGTGGATAGCTAGGATTGCTAGTTTTGGATAATTAGGACTATATGTGTGCATCGTGCTTTATTTACTTGTAGGATAACATTTTTACTTGATGCAATGTTGTTTGACCGGAACTGGTTACGCTCTAGTATTACGATGCCACAAAGTAGTATTTTGTATTTCGAGCTCAACCTTTCATCAGTAACATGGATAGCTTCTAATTTACAATTTTGTGAAGCTGAAGCTAAAAACCTAGTGCGATTTCTTTATCAGTTCGAGAATATATGTAATACCCTAGTCTATATAGGATTTCTAAATGAGGAAATACATTTGTTACTGATTCTATTCGCTTTAGGATGAAAAGTGAAGGAATAGTTAGATTGTTGGAACAAATCCGATTCAAAAGTGGCTTTCTTGCATAACAAAAAAATTTTAAAAATCGAGTTGGTTTGTGATATTTATAGCAATAAACGTTTTCAAGGAATATACCTATGCTTTGAGCAATATGGATCCTTGATGCTCCTGACTTTCAATTGAACAACCTTATCCATTATTCTTGTACCACGAACTGTTTCAAGTGTGGGCTTGAACAATTACGATTCAAACGCAGAACCAGAAATAAATTTCTTACATTCAATAGGAAAGTAAATTTCTCTCTCACTCTCTCTTATTGAAATCGATAGAATTGTTATTCTCGGAAAATAAAATTTATACTTAAAAATAAATTCATACTATTTTCGGGCAAAATAATAATATCTCAAATTTGTGTAAAACTTATTGTGTTTTTATCCCTACTGATGTCATCTATTTATAGGGAGAAAAAGTGAAACTCTTGTTGAACTAGTAGAAGTCTATTTAATAGAAAAATAACTTCTTAGTTGAACTAGGAGAGAGAAGAGGGAATAGGATGTGCTTCCCCTCATATGTATTATGATAGGGATTTGAACCATTCCTATATTGGGTTTAATTATATGTGCTTCCTGGACTTTTAACTCTACACTTTATACTTTAATCCAACCTAGTACTTGTTTTTCTATTTCTCAAAATAGAAATTATTTATTAATTTAAATAAATTAATTTTTTAATTAAATAATTTTATCAACCCAATTCTAATTCAGTTAAAATCATGAGAACTTTTGTAATGCCCCAAACCCGACCTGATTCACTAGGTCCAGATTTCAAGTGTTACTACACAAAACTTAATCAATAACGAAAAATAATTTCCTATTTCTTATTTCTTTAAACATGTTCTTTAGCATTCTAAATTAAAAAAAAATATATATTACAAGAAAACAAGAGAAGTATTTTGGTTACATCAATTTTGATTCAAATCTTTACAAGTTAAAGTTTTATTCCATACAAACTCAAAAGGTGAATTCCAAGACTACACCGCATTCACTACATGCAGAATAGCCCACTCTGCCACTATCTTGGTGTACTCTTGGCATTATTCCTCTAAGCGAAGACTCATATCAGATACCTAAAAAAAACAATAACGAGTCTTATAAGTACATGGGTACTTAGTGAGCTTATTAACTAAACCTTTATGGATACTTTGCAATCTCGCTCAAACTACTATGTCAACCAACGTTCTGCATCATTTAGTCTGATGGATACCACCACAATTTATCATTCTGTTATACACCAGTTATCATGCTCTCATCATACTAAATCTTCCTTATCTATCTAACTGAGGAATCCTTCCAATCATTTTATAAATCTCTTGTCCCATAATAATTTCTTAACAATACATACCCTCAGAAACCACTTATAATAATCCTTGCCTTAACTCATACTCTTATCTCAAACAGTTGTTCACTAGTATTTATCACGGGTGGCTACATATATATCTTTGGTGAATACTTACGTAGAATATAATACTATCAATTCATACTCAGTCATATCCTGATTCAGTACCACATATATCCATACTGATAAATCATTGTATAGACCACTCTGATGAATTTCATGTCGGTATATATCAGAATCCTATAATTCAAGATAACAATACCCCTCACTTTCCATATTTACAGATCATCATAATGAATACCCTTCTTGACATACAAATACACATATCTTTTTCATGGAAAACCCTTAAGACTTAGTCCCTCAAAACCCAAAACATATCAATACTTCACCTTACACTTTGTAACAACCCGTTTCCAATGAAATTGGAATAGTGGTTTCGGGACAACAAATCTGATGAGAAATTTTTTATTTTATTTATTATTATTTTAATGTCTATGGAATATTTGTAACAGCCCAAATTTGGGCTTAGTCAAAAAAGTGATTTCGAAATCACTAATTCGAGGTTGGAGAAATTATTTTAGTATTATTTTATGATTTTTAGTATGTTATTATGAGTGGATAAAAATTTTGGCGAATTAATTTACGCGATTGCAAGCTTAATTAAGAAAAAAGACTAAATCGCATAAGGGGGAAAAGTTGTGATTTGTTAGTAAATTGTGTTAAATAGCTAGAGAACTAAAATTGAGGGTCTTTAAAGTGCAAATAGGCCAATAAATCAGCCTTGGCCAGCCATAGGGATAGGAAAATTAGAAGTCCAAAATTGTAGGTGGAGTTGGTGACCTATTTTGACTAGAAATGAATTTTTAAAACAAAAAGAAATAGGCTCCATCTTCCTATCTCCTTCCTCACCTAAAATACCCAACAAAATAAGGGTTTTGAGAGTTAAAAATTTTAGCCAAGCTATCCTTTTCCAAGTAAGTGCATTCAATGATTTTTTTCGATAAATTTTACATTTTTGGGACCCTTGTAGCATGGGCTATCTACTGAGGGGACTATTTTGTAAAATGGTTGAAAGTTTAGAGTTTTTCCACGAATGTATAAGTATTATTTACTGGATTTTTATGGAGGGAAACGAGTCATTATTGTTAAATAAACAACTTTTGTAAAAGGGTGTTCATGGAAAACACCTAAATTAGACTAATTTGTAAAGTTTGTTAAGTTGAAGGTATTTGTGTGAAATGATGGGAATTTTGGGCTACCTTAAGAGTGAAAAGAGCTCAGTTAGGCTTGGTTATTAAGGAAATTCTATAAACATCAATTTCTAAGCCTAGGGGTAAAATGGTCATTTTGCTAAAGTATAGAGGCAAAATGGTCATTTTTCCAAATTATGATTTTTGAATTGTTTAGATTAAAGGTGATTAAATTAGTGAATTTTTTTATTGTTGTAGATCAAGAATTACGAAATCTAAACCTAGACCGGGGAAAGGCCAAGCAAATCGACTAAACTGAAAAGTCATTTTTCATTTAGTATACTGAGGTAAGTTGTAGGTAAATAATAGAACTTTATTATAATTATGCATTATGCATGAAATCATTGAATTGGCATTAAATTATTAATTGTGACTATGAGTTATGCATGAGAACGATATTGAGCTTGAATTGAGAATTTATGATTAGAGTAACGCACTGATGAAAAGTTATATGATTAAAGCCCAATTGAACTGTATGAATAGATTGGATATTCTTTACCGAGATACTAGGGATACACGAGAGCTAGTGTAAGACCATGTCTGGGACATGGTGTTGACCCTATTACGTGTTAGTGTAAGACCATGTCTGGGACATGGCATCGGCATGGATATGTGCTGCCAGTGTAAGACCATGTTTGGGACATGGCATCGGCGTTGATACGAGAGCTAGTGTAAGACCATGTCTAGGATATGGCAATGGCCTCGTCAGGCAAGCTAGTGTAAGACCATGTTTGGGACATGGCATCAGTACGGATAGAGGAGAGCCAGTGTAAGGCTGTGTTTGGGACATGGCATTAGCCTCAATGCATTGAGGGTCAGTGTAAGACCATGTCTGGAACATGGCGTCGACTTGATATGTGAGCTAGTGTAAGACCATGTCTAGGACATGGCATCGGCTCGATACCCTACATTGGAGGCTCATTGAATACCCTTTCGTATTCTAAATAATTCAACAGGAAATTTCAATTAGTGTTAAAATAAAGAGATATTATGATGATTTTTGCGAGTGGTGCAGGTACCTAAATGAATTGTATGAAATGTGAGCTCACTAGTATGTTGTATGATTAGTAAAGGATAGAATTGAGTAAGTTATGTTTTGTAATATCCCGAATTAGGGCCTAATCAGAATAGTGGTTTTGTGACCACAAATCCGAGGTAGAAATAATTATTTTATAATTATTTTGATGTTTATGATATGATTTTATGAATGTGTGAAAATTTCGTGAAGAAATTCTAAGCGTAAAGTGCTTAATTTGAAATTAGGGACTAAATCGAATAAGTTGCAAAACTTGCATTCTAGAAGTTTCTAGTATGAAATTGCGTTGGAATATTAATTAGGAGGTCTTAAATAGCAATTTGACCAATTTTAAGTTCATGGACAAAATTTGGACATGGATGGAATTTTTGAAAGTTTAGTAAGGAGGGGCATTTTGGTCATTTGGATATTAACATGAAATAAAAAGGGAAAAATAACACAAAATTGGTCATCTTCTTCATTACCACGAAATTTCAAGGGTTCTCCATAGCTAGGGTTTTTTTCAAGCTTCCAAGCTCGATTGTAAGTCCGTTCTAGCCCCGTTTTTAATGATTTTTACGTTTTTGAAATCCCGGTAACATGATTTCTCTATTTCTACCATTTATTTGAGCTAGGGTTTGATTTCAAAAATTGACCTATGTTGAATAATTGTGTATTTTGATGTTTTATGATAGAATATGAGGTTTCGGATTATGTTAAACAACTTGTGCTACTCGGTTTTAAGTAAAAACGAGTAAAACGGCTTAATCGGTAAAAATACCAATTGTTCATAAGTGCATGTTATAGTGGGAATTTGAGGTTGCTGTTAGTAAAAAAATGATCAGCATGTCCTAAAACATGAGAATTTTTGAAAAATTTTAATTTCCGAGCTTTGGGGCAAAAGTGTAAATATGCAAAAGTTTAGGGGCAAATTTGTAATTTTGAAAAAGTTAGGGTCAAGGACCGTTTTGATAAATGTGAGTATTAAATAAGCTAAATGTGTTATTTTAGATCAAGAGAAACGAGATTCAAGTCGTGATCGAGGGAAAAACAAAGTTTACGAGGAATAGGCTCGATTGTTGATATTTTGTACCGTGGTAAGTTCATGTAATGTAACATAATTGCTATTTTAAGTGATTTAATGCTATTTATATGATATGATACTTGTTATTATGAATATTATGCTTTGTGAAATATTATGTATTGGTATAAAAAGTATGTGATTAAATTGATAAGTATGAGATGCAAGCAACGTATTGGTTCCGATATTCTGAGGAGAACGACTGGGAAATGTGTGATTGAGGAAAATCCCGTTTGAACCTTGGGAATAGATTAGGATACAAGTGACATGTCACTAGGATGGTTGGGCATCCGAGCTCGTTGAGTTGAGTCTGAGTTCACTTATGGATGCGAATGTCCGAACTCGTTGAGTTGAGTCTGAGTTCATGAGATGTAACTAGGCATCCGAACTCGTTGAGTTGAGTCCGAGTTCACTTATGGATGCGAACGCCCGAGCTCGTTGAGTTAAGTCTGAGTTTGCTTATGGGCGGGTTACATGGTTACTTGATTATATATGTGGCACTTATGTGCAAATTATCCATGTATCCGAGTTATATTCCAATGTGTTCAACGGGTAAAATTCTAGCGAAATGGAAGAACACTAAAGAGGCAAGTATCATTTTGATAAGTGTTGTGAAATGGATACTTTGGACAGGTATGTACTTAACCCTCGGGTTGAAACTTGATACAACATCAATAATGTGGTAAGATGATAAATGATAATTAGAAATGTGATATATGTTTTGGGTTATACCATGCTAGTGTTGTTTGGAAGAATTGCTTTGCTATGTTACTTGTTATTTGCATGTGAACTTACTAAGCATTTATGCTTACTCCCTCCTTTCCATTCATTGTAGTTTTGGATAAGTCGGCTTGGGAATCGGGATAGGTCGAAGGCTCGCTCACACTATCCAAAGAACTATTTTGGTAAAATGGCTTGTATGACTCGAATATGGCATGTATAGCAATATACTTGTTTTGTGTAATTAATCTTGTGATATGGTTGTGGTTTGGTTGAGAAAATGCCTGACAATGATTAGTCCTTGGAATGGCTAATTTAGATCATGTATGAGACCCTATATGTTAAAGTGTTAATAGTTCATGAATTTCCATAGAAAAGTGAAAATTTGTCATAAAACAGAATGTTGAAACAGCAGTGACGTGAGTTTGAAAAATCACTAAAATAGTATAAATAGAATTAGGTGATGAATTAAATATGAAATTGAATCTTATTGTGTCTAATTTCATATGGAAGAAGCGAAATAGGTAAAGGAGTTATATGTTGTGAGAAATTTGAGTTTTAGTGAAACAGGGCCAGATTAATTTCTGGATCCCCTGTTCCAAATTTGGAAATTCACCATAAATTGTACAAAAATAATTAGGAGATGTAATTTATATGTTCAGAATCCTTATTGAGTCTAGTTTTAATAGAAACAAACGGTATAGTCACATGAATTTTTTACAGAGAGAAAAGTGGTTCGTGGTAAGCAGAGGTTAGTGCAATTGAGTCCTGAAACAGGGGTAACTTTAACTAATAAATTGTACTAATTGGCCCAACCAAAAATTCTAGAAAAAAATTAGTAAATAGATAAATGAATCTAGATTTAGGGAAAATTTATGGATCTTGATTTTGAGTTTCGTAACTCAAGATATAATTTTTTTTGTAACCGTGATGTAGATAGACAAAAGGTTGTGAATGTAGAAATAAAGGGTTCAAAATTCTTAAAATGGTAAATTATGTTCAGGAACACCTCAAGCTCAACTCCGGCGATGGTCTCGGGCGTGGGGGCGTTACATGTTTGTGGCCATTCTTTATATCATGCATGAATTGTGATGAATTGAAAGTATGTCATGGCTTAGTAAATTGTTGTTATTTATTTACTTATAACTTACTAAGCTTTATGCTTACCCCTCTCCTTTCCATTTTCTTATAGTGCCGCCTAGCTAACTCGTGGATCAAAGTACGTCAGAGGCTCTGTTCACACTATCATCCAAAGCCCTCGGTATAGTTAGTTTCTAGAATTTTGAGAAATGACATGTATAAGGACTAGATTTAGTTATGTGTCAT
Organism: Gossypium stocksii; assembly: GCA_020496765.1. Classification (NCBI taxonomy): domain Eukaryota; kingdom Viridiplantae; phylum Streptophyta; class Magnoliopsida; order Malvales; family Malvaceae; genus Gossypium; species Gossypium stocksii. The sequence goes on from CM035630.1 coordinate 58,610,053, forward strand.
TCTATGTTAGGCCAAGTGTGTTGGCTCATTTTGAGATACTTCATTTTTGCATAAGGCCAAAGGTATTGGCTAATATTCACTATTGGTTGATAAATACAAACGTTTTTGCTTTTAATGGAAGTGCAAGTTGTTTGGATGAACAAGAATGTTATGATTGTATAGATGTTTAGTTGGATTGATTTTGTTAAGTTGTGTGAATGCCAAGTTATGGCCATTAGTTGAGTATTTGAGACTTGTTATGTTTTGGTATGTGTTTGACTTTGTTTTAGGATGGTAAAAAGGCTTGGTAGATAGCCTTATTTTGTCCACACGGATAGACACACGGGCATGTGTCTAGGCCGTGTGTGACACACGGTCAGCCCCACGGGCGTGTGGTTAGGTCGTGTGACCCTTGCACCTTGAATTGGTAGAATTAAATGCCCAGTAGTAAACACACGGTGTAATAGCCCGGAATAGGGCCTAGTCAAAATAGTAGTTTCGAGACCTCAAAATCTGAAGTAGAAAATTTATTCCTATGATTTATTATGAGATATGACATGCTTGCATGATTATGAGAAAATTTCTATGAAGGAAATTTCATGAAATAATGAATAAACTGTCCTTTAGGACTAAATCGCAAAAGATGCAAATCATGAGTTTCTAGAAGGTTTAAGTATGAAATAGCCTAAAAGAAATTATTAGGAGTCCTTATTTGGCAATTAGACCAATTTTTGGCACTATGGACAAAAATGCCCATGGAAGGGAAAATTTTCAAAGAAAGGACAAAGGGTTATTTTGGTCATTTGGTAAAATAATGAAATAAAAAGGGAAAAAAAAGCCAAAATTTGTCCATCTTCTTCTCCATTGTGCCAAAATTCCAAGGGTCTACATAGTTAGGGTTTTCTTCAATTTCAAGCTTCAAGTAAGTGACTCTAAGCCCCGTTTTTCATGCTCTTCATATTTTTGAAATCATCATAGCTTAATCTAGCTATTTTTACCACTAATTTGAGCTAGGGTTCATGTTCAAAAATATACCCATGTATGACATGAAAGTAATTTGATGTCTAGCGGTGGAAAATGAAGGGTTAAAGTGTAGTAAACACCTTTCTCTAGGTGATTTTGCATGAAAGTCCCTAATAAGGACCAAATTGCAAAGCTAGTACAAGGAGTATTCATGTGTAAATTAATGAGCAATATGGGTTGCTATGAGTCCATATGAGGTTCGGCTAGGCTTGGGTACCTAAGAAACTAAGTGCATTTCATTTTACGAGCCTAGGGACCATTTTGTAATTATGTAAAAGTTTAGGGAAAAATTATAAATTTTTAGTAAAGTATGATTTAGGGACTAATTAGTCAGTGTGGGTACTAAATAAGCTAAATTTGTCATTTTAGATCAAGAAACACGATGCTCGGACCGAAACCGAGGCAAAGGCAAAGTTGTGGACTAAATCGAACGATTATCTACATTTTTTAACTTAAGGTAAGTTGTATGTAATAATTTAGCTTGTATGTCATATCAGTTCATTATGAATATATTTTATAAAATTTAAATGTTCCATAAAGTCTTGGTATGATATCTATATGAAACATGTATAAGTACTATGATGTTGAATTGATGAGGCAATGTGCAAAATGTATGAGATTCAGGAAATTATTGATGTAAGATTTTACCAAAGAGTGATGAAATCATGAAAAGAGAAATTACATACGAGTTAAATTGATACGAGGGATACTGTAGTAATCGTGATTTTGATAAAGTAATAATAATGATCGTACCTAGAAACTAATTATTATCACGATGAAAGGCAAGCGCACCTATCGAATAGTAGTATAGTTAGTGGCAAGACCGGAATGTCGAACCCAAAGGAACTAAAAGTACTAGTAATAACTTTCTTCCTATTATCTAGCCTAGAAATAAAAAAGGGGGTTTGTTTGAACTAATTAATTCTAAACTAAACTAAGGACGCGACAAAGAGTAAATTGAGGAATTACTTTGGGAAAAACTGAATGATAAAGGCAATACCCAAGGAAAAATCCACCTAGACTTCACTTGTTATTTAATTTTGAATTAGACGATTTCTTCATTTGACTTAATCCGTAGAGATCCGTAAATTATGTTAATATCTCCGTCAAGAATAAGAACAACTAACCCTAGGTTGATTAATTGAAATCTCTTTCTAATTAAAACCCATTGTTTTGCATTAACTCGATCTATGGATCCCCCTATTAGATTTGACTCTAATTCGGCAGATTTTCGTCGTCCTATGTCTAGGATTGCGATCAACTCCTCTTAATTGTGTTGGATCTACTCTTAAACAGGGACTTTTACTCCTTTGAATAAGCACATTCAACTTGACTTAATATCCAGAAATATCAACTCAAGAATTAAAAACACAATTAAGAACAAATTGAATATTTATTATATCATTTAGATAACAATAACAAGATCCGTCTTAGGTTTCATCCCCCTTAGGTATTTAGGGGTTTAGTTCATAATAAAAAGAGAAAACATCTCAAAATAAAGAAAACAACAAAACATAAAGAAAACCCAAAACTCCTGAAAGGATTGAAGGGAGATCTTCAGTCTTGATGTAGATCCTTGCCTGAGATGGATCAATCGGCTTTCCTTGAGTAATTCCTTGCCTTCTACTCTGTGTGTCGGGCTCTCCCCTTTAAGTTTGCTCTTAGGGTGTTTAAATAGACTTCGGAATACCTTTCTTAGCCCGTAAGTAGCCTTTTTTGCGTGAAATTAAAACTCGTCATGAAAAAGACACGCTCTCGTGGCACGCCCGTGTGAGTTGAGCTCCGGCTGTGTTCAAGTCTGCTAATGCGGCACGAGCATGTGGTTCACCCGCGTGAGGAACTCCAGGCCGTGTTGATTTCTCACTCTGGCCTATTTTCTCTGTTTTTGGCCAGTTTCTCGTTCTTTTAACTTTCCTATGCTCCCCTAAGTATAAAACATGAAATTAAAGGATTACGAACATCAAATTGAGATGATACATCAATCAAAAGGTCTTTAGAAGGTTGTAGTGGAGCTTTGGTTAGGGGTGTGGTCACAAGCTGAAAAAGAGGGTTAGAATCGAGATTGTACTGAAAAATCATCTAACTAGAAAAATCTCTATCACTGAAAATATATTCCTAAATTTGAGCTTTTATCTCATGAATAACATCGTTTAAGATCCATAGTACATAATTACAAAATAATATGCTAAACTTTTAAATTACAACTGATTTTTTTAAGAACAAATCGAATATTTAAACTTTACCAATAAAGGGGAAGAACATAGCTAGATAATCATTGAACTCAAATCTCGACAAAAATGGGGATCAAATTAGAGTGAGGGAAATTCTCAAAGAATAAAAAATAGGTTTATGGGTTAATATTAAGGGTAAATCAATAAATGGATTGTTAGGCTCAAGGGGGTTCACTAATGGTTAATTATGAGGGTAGGCTTTTATGGAGTAAGTGGGTTAAACCTAAATGCCTTTATCATCTTGACATATCAAATCAATGGTGTGGTTTTGACATGCATAATCGAAGCAAGTTCTTGCACAACAAATTAAAATTGACTCACTCAAAGCAACAATAAAAGTGAGCATGAAAGGATGTATGCTCAAAAGGCTCAAAAATCTCACTAGAATTATGGCTTTTGATGTCAATCCCGTGAATTTCAAATTTCAAGATAATACCTAAATTTGGGGAAATAACTTGTAACGCCTCAATTTTAGGGTTTTTGAAATTTTTGCATGAATTTATTTATGCATGTTTTGAAGTGCTGAGTTATGTTTTGGTTGTGTTTATTGGACCTTTAGGAGGCCTAGGGTTAAGCCTAAGGTCTGGCGAAATTTCTATTTTTGGCCTTAGGTGAAAGTGGATTGGAGCTAAGTGGGCTTTTAAATTAAACTTGGGGTTTTAAGACACAAGAAAACCTGTGGTAAAGTGGCAAGGTAGTGCCACTTAGAGCATAGGATTGGCGTGTGGAAGCTGGTGAAGGAGCTGAGGTTCGAATCCTTTGGTAAGCAAAGTGTTTGTTTTATTTTTATTACATATGCATAGTAAGAGGTGGAATCCAAGTTGAATTCTGAAGGAAGGAGTTTGAGGTGTTCATGGGATTTGACTAAGGAGTGATAAGGGGAGATTATCAAGGAGAGAATTTAGGAGTTTGAATGTGAGGCTAGTGTTGGTCGAATGAGGGACTATAGGAGGTGCAAATTCAGTTAGGAGGTAAGGGTTAACATTTTCAGCAGTGAGGTGAAGAGAGTGTGCCGAATTCCTTATTCTTTCGGGATTTTAGTCCTCTGAGTTTCGGCATCTTGGTGAGTAAGTGCCGATTTCTGCCTTAGGGTTTTAGCGATTTGGTTCTAGTTATTCGTTAGTGTCAATTAGGTAAGTGTGTCGACCATACCTCACTTCTTATTAGATTCTCTTCTTTTCCTTTTACAAAAACTGAATGTCCCTAGACCCTCAATCTTTTTGGCCGATTGACTAAAGACCCGAACCTACTCTTTCTACTTTCTTCTTCTTCTCCTTTCTCCATTGATTGAAGTGTTCTCCTTAAAATCCTTCTGGCCGATTGCTTCAAAAGTCGAAACCCAAAACTCTCCTAGTCGATTTCTCCTTTAGCCAAACCCTTATCATCTCTTTTTCATAATAGCCGAAACCTTCAAACTCTGTCTCTCCATTGCTATCTTCTTTACTTCTCTTAACTTGTTTCTCTAAAAGCCAAAAACTCAAGACACTTAGTCTTTCTCTTTGCCAATTTGTACAAGGGCCAAATCTTAGTGAGTTTCTCTATTTTTCTTTGCTTGAGTCTTTTACAAAAATCGAACCCTATTTAAACACTCTTTGGCCGATTGTCCCTTGCAATCATTCACCTCTTTTGTTGCCTTGTTAGCCGAATACTTTAAGGCACTTCTCCCCTTATAATTCGATTAAATCAAGTGTAGATCTAGGCTTAGAGTGGTGGAAATAACTTCTAGCGATAGCAAAATCAATCTAGCAAATCCTTGTGGTAAGTACTCGAATCTCTTCTTTCATATTCTTATGATTTAAGAAAAGCCGAAAACCCCTATCTTCCCATGGTTGCTATCGGTTTTGATCCCTTTTGGTCAAACATCCATTTTAGCCTCTTTTCTTTTGGTTCTCATGTGTATTAGTATGGTAAATGGGTGATATGGCGAGGAGCAATTGGAGGCTAGGGGCATCAAAGCAATCTAGATCTAGATCTAGTTGTAGATTTTAGAAAAGGTAAGGGAATAATGATGTTTGGTAATGATGGCCGAATGTGATGGTATTAAAGTGATGTCGATGTCGTTTGATTTCGTTTGTATTATAGTTTAATGATGTAGTGGGTTTGTTGTAGGTTAATCGTGTGCAAAATTTTGACGTAGTACGTAAACAGGTGTGTAATCGGCACCCTCTAGTAGATTAGATCGGCAAAAGCCGAGAAGCCGAAATGCCGAAAAGCTGACATTTCAAGGGCTTACGAGTGTGCAAGCGCTCGTGGGTCGGTACGAAATTGTGAAATCGGCAGTAATGGATGGTAAAGCTACTGTGCGCGTTTTCGTGCACTTAGGTTGATTTGGGCCTCGGTGGGTCGAAATAGGACCCAATGGGCTTATGGGCCCATATGGGTAAAAATATGTGGTAAGTGCTTTATGGTAAACTGGGTAATAACTCTTTAAAAATATATGTAAAATTTAGACTTAGTGGGCCACAGTAGCTTGTGGGCTCTGTCGGGCGCATTAGGGGTTTTAGGGCCAATGGCACTATATGAATAAATGGGCTATTTGAGTCGCTCGTAGCGATGTTAGATCTGTTAGAAGGTTGTATTAAGCATGAGACTTAGAGACATAGCAAAATTACCAAAATACCCCTAAAGGGTAAAAATTACCATTTTACCCCTGATGCTAAATGACAATTTTACCCCTAGAGAAAAGTTGACTGATTTGCATGTTACTGTATCTAATATTCTGTATGCCATGTCATGATATGTTCTGATTTGCATGGGGTTGGGTTATTCATTCGGAGGAAGTGCTAAAATGGCAATGCCACGTAATCTACTTAGAGGTTTTGCCTCGTATTTCTGTTCTGGTGGGTCTGCCACGATATCTGTATTAGCAGCTTTGCTGCGACTGTGGTATGTAGGTTTGAGTGGATTGAGTTATTTCCCACATGGTGTGTAGAGCTGGATTGGGCTTGGGCTTTGCATACATGCATAAATAAATATAATCTGATCTGTTTTTGTAATGGGCCCAAGGCCCACACTGTTTACTGAAAAGGGCCAAGGCCCAGTTTAATCTGTATCTGAATAGGGCTTCGGCCCAGACTGAGCTTGGACTAGTCTATGACACTGGTTGGGTCTCTTTACACATTGAGTTTTCACAAACTCACCCCCTTTCTTTTTCATCTATACAGGTGACCCCCAACCATAGAGGACTTGGAGCTGCGAGGGATTCGAGGTGGCCACGTGATTCACTCCTTTAGTTTACAGTTTTTCCTAAATTTACTTTATTTAGATTTTATCTATGTTCTTTCTTTAATTTCGATTTTAAGTTGTAATAAGGCTGCTCGGGTTTTTTTTGGGTTTTCCTTTATCGTTGTTTTACAGTAGTAGACTAGTTAATGTGGGATTTCCAAACTTAATCAAATGTTTTCAAAAGATACATTACGTAACAATTAGATTACATAACATCAATAACACAATAACAAGATCTGCTAAAAAGTGAGGTTTTACTTGGTAGTAGCTACGATTTTTAAAACTGAAAATAACTCCTCATTACAAGCTATTGAACACGGTTTTTACTACAAACGACCTAATGTTTAATCAATAAAAGATCAAAACTTAGTCGATTGTATATGTGACACACCAGATCTGACCATAACGTCTGAGCCGAGTTTAGGGTGTTACATAACCTAGAAAAATTTTAAATTCTCAAAAATTTCAACATATCATGCTTGATTCTCTAATGTCTTAAAGTTTGAATAATCAAAGTCACAAATACCTATGTCTTAATCCTAAACATATCAATAAAAATCATAAATCAATCAGAATTCATTCTAATAGTGATATGAGAAAGTGACTTGAGGGACAAGACAAAATTCAGGGATTTGAGAACAATGCAAAAAGTGAAAGTAAGTCCCCCACACACTTAAGATGCACATTGCCTTCAATGTACAAGGGTAGATATATTTAAAATATAAGCATAAAATCATAAGATAGGGAGAGAAGTGAAACTCCTTGAAAATTGGATGGTATCCTTGAATTGGAAGTGTGGAAACTTGATTTTACGGCTAGGGCAATAGTGAGGTTGGAGGAGGGTATTCTGGGTTTGTAGATATTGCCTATCCATGATTGTTGTGTCAAAAACTTTGTGGCTATAGCCGTGGTTAAGCAGGACATGGCAGTCGTGGAGTAGTTTTCCCATTAGAGTTGGATTTGGCAAAGTACTATTGAGCTTTTTAGGCTCTGTGTAACTGCGGTATCATTACTAAGACTTTAGGGAATATAAATTAACATGGTTACTCGTTAAGAAATAGCCAATATAAAATATTCAAAATAAGTTATGCTAAGTTTTTAGAATATTGAAATTTAAATAAAGAAAAAGATAAAGCTAAAGAAATCTAAAAAGGAAAATAAAAATAAAAAAATGATAAAACACAAAAATAAAAAGGAAAATAAAGAAAAAGATAAGAGGACTCAAAATTCCTAATCCTTAGATGGTTCATGAGGTGGGGGCGGTAGTGAGATGTGGAGATGCTGACAAATTTGATAGAGAGTAGCATCAATGTAATCAAGGTGCTAAAAACACTGTTGCTCGAATCGTGTAAGGCACTCAGATATGTCAGAGTGTGAAGCAACTGCATGAACTGGACGATGAATGGGCGGCGGCTGAGACGGTGGCTCCTCGTGAGATGGAGGGACATCATTAGTAATGTCCTCTAGGTCCTCTTGCCCTGTAGATTGAGCTAGATGTTACTAAGGAGGATCGGTCCCACGTCGGCGCTCAATCATCCTCATGTGCAGTATGCTTTGGATGCCTTGTGGGGACATTTGGCCGATAAGAGTGAGCGAGGATGATTATGCCACGGTGTTGAGGAGACCGCAGTGTCTCACGAGGCGCGTCACATATGGGCCCATAAAAATTACCTCTTTCCAATGTCGCTCTGTCTGATGTTGAATGGCGAGAGTGATTAAATAAGAAGGTCGAACACGTGCCCATGCGCCATACTCCACAGAAAATAGGCGTTGTGAGTGTTTACGACGCCGGTGCTCTCGTGTCTCCCAGTCAATGTATGTGAGAGGATGGCATAAAAGTACCTCAGTGATGGGGAGAGAGCCGTCGCCTTAGAGTGACTAGGATCGTAGGTGGTTGAAACAGGAACTAGGGCCCTCCAACATTTTGATGGAGAGTAGTGGATGTGACAATGGAGCTCAGATAAGTCTTCTTCCTCCATGAATCTGTCGGTATGTAGGCCTAAGGCTGCACCAAACTCAGGTACGCTTAGTTGGCGTACCAAACCATTGAGACGGAACTGGACCGTTTTGGGATCGTCATACTGGGACATGACCGTCTATAGGTGGAAGGTAGAACAGAGATCCAAGGTGAGTTCGAGATATGTTGGCTCGACGATTTCAAGAAATTGATCCCATGGGTCAGTCATTAATAGGGCTCGAATTGCATCCGCGAGTTGTACCTGCTCTAAGGCGGTCCAGTTGATACATTGCCCCACTCCGAGCGGCCTTGCCCTGAGGATCTAGAATAGTTCCTCTTGGGAACTTTGGGGGAACTGAAGGAATGGGTGCCGAATCTCCGTGGTGGCACTAGAAGAGGTAGCGTCAGGTCCCTTTCACTTCTTCGAAGCGGGGACAGCAATTTTCTTACCTCGTGAAGTTGACATAATGTACCTGAAAAAGCAAAAGATTAAAAAATGGATAAAGACTATCAAAATTCATAAGTTAATTAATCAATTAATGAATAAAGCTAACAAAAATTAGTAGCATGTTCAATCTAGAGCTAACGACTACTGAATGTAATAGTTAATATGAAGAAATAAGTTAAGTGTTCGAACTATCCTAGGCATAAAACAAAATAATGAAGATGCTGGTTGCTATGGTAAGCAATTTGCACAAGAATATTATGATTAGGGGTAACTTCTTATGAGATAGTTAAAAATGGCCGTAAAAGAAGAGTGCAAAATGGCATGAATGTAATCTAAGTTAATGTATCATGAGAATCATATGAGAGGCAAATAAATAATGAAAAATAAGAGCATAAATAGATAAATAAATAAGATAACAATTAAAAGAAAGGGAAGAAATGGAAACCAATAGGGCAGGTGATGGTGGTTGGAGGTGGTGTGAGGTCGGTGCACAGGCATGGTAGTGGCGCACGGGCGTGGACTGCGTGGGCTAGTGTTTGGGTGGTGGTGGGGCATCAGTGGTAATGGTAATGCACGAGTGTGTTCCTCAAAGGGGGAAAGGAAGAAAGGAAGGGGAGAATGAAGAGATAAAGGTGTGGGAGGGTGGTGGTTCGTCGGGCTATTGATTGAAGTAAGGGGGAGAAGGGTGTTTTGGGTGGGAGAGGACGGTTAGGGTTTGGGAGAAATGGGGAAGATGATGAATAGTGAGAGGTTTTTATAGAAATAGGGTCACACAGGCATGTCACATGCCTGTTTGCCTCTTGTTCAGCCCATGTGATTCGCAAATTAGGGTTTTGGGCATGTCTGATTTAGGGCACACGCCTGTGACACGGCCGTGTCCTTTGTTGTTCGCTTCTCCCACGCCCGTGTATTAGGTCACACGCCCGTGTCAATTTTATAGGTTTGACCACGGGCCTCAGGTATGGGCGTATCGCATGCCCGTGTTAAATTTTCAGATCTGACCACGGCCTAGGGTGATGGGCGTGTCTCATGCCTGTGTTGATTTGGCAGGTTCGCCCACGGCCACTTTGCACGGTCGTGGCTATTTGTCAGAAGCCATGTATTGGGAAAATTTTTGCCCTGTTTGCACACGGCCGTGCGACCCATGGTGTGCCCATGGCCTTAGGCACGCCCGTGTTGGTGGTTGTGTGTTTCTGAAAAACATGCATTTAAGGACTCAGTTAATGATTTTAGATGTTAAAAACTGAAATTAAAGAGATTAACAACGTTAGTGCTCGGGTTGCCGCCCGAGAAGTGCTTATTTATAGTCTAAGCTTGACTTTCCTCAAGTTTGCACAGTCACGGTGGTTTGGGAAGTTGAAACTCCCCTTTCCTGCTATCAGTTTTAGTATCAATCTGTAACATTCGTTCTTCATGGATTGCCTCCATTTTGTAGCATGAGCTCGAACGTGGCTCAATTTTACTTTCGTTAAGGGTATCCTAAAAAGAACGTTGAACAGTGGGATTATTCTTATTATAAGAACTCGTAACAACATCTTTACCATTGATAGTTCTATTAGAATTACGAGCTTGCAAAGTAATTGTGTCATCGCCTACACGAAGTGTGAGTTCACCTGTGCCTACATCAATGATAGTTCTAGCAGTTGCTAAAAAGGGTCGCCCTGAAATTAATGGCCCATCACTATCCTCATCTATGTCTAAAATAATGAAATCAACTAAGAATATAAATTTGTCCATTTTAACAAGCACATCCTCAATTATACCCCTAGGAAATCTAATGGTTTTATCAGCCAATTGGATGCTCATCCTAGTTTGTTTGCGTTTCCTAAGACCTAGTTGTTTAAACAGTTTATAAGGCATTACATTAATACTAGCCCCTAAATCAGCCAAGGCATTTTTAACATCTAAGCTACCAATTAGAGAAGGAATCGTAAAACTGCCTGGATCTTTTAATTTGCTAGGTAACTTGTTCTGCAAAATGGCTGAGTAAACTGCATTCAACTCCACATGCGATGACTGATCCAGCTTCCGTTTGTTTGCTAAGAGCTCTTTTAAAAATTTAACCATGTTTGGCATCTGCAAAAGAGCTTCAATAAATGGTAAGTTAATATGTAATTTCTTTAGAAGTTTGAGGAATTTACCGAATGGTTCATCTGTGTAGTCTTTTCTTGTCGCATTTGGGTATGGGACACGAGGCTTATACTCTTTAACAATTGGTTCTTTGCGACTTACCTTACCCTTACTTTTACTTACCACAGCTTTCTGACTTGGTTCTGATTTGTCTTTAACTAACCCTCCTTCATCGATCATATTTATGGCGTGAAGTTGCTCCCTAGGGTTAGTCTCGGTGTTGCTCGGCAAACCACCTTGTGGTCTTTCAGAGATCAGTTTAGCAAGTTGACCTATTTGAGTTTCGAGCCCTTGAATTGATGCTCGCTGATTTTTAAGTGCCGTCTCGGTATTCTAAAAATAAGTTTCTGGTACGGAGATAAATTCTGTGAACATCTCCTCAAGGTTCGGCTTCTTCTCTTGCTGGTAAGGTGGTTGTTGGAAGCTTGGAAGCGGTGGTGGTCTCTGATTTCCTTAACCTCCCCATAAGAAATTGGGGTGGTTCCTCCAACCTGAATTATAAGTGTTATTATAAGGGTTATTTTGAGATCTAGAATTATTACCCATAGAGTTGGCTTGTTCGTTCTCTGTGCTAGGGTCGTGGGATGAATAATCTGTGTTGTGGATTCCTCCTCCATTTGAATCGCACCTTATTACTTGATGTACCTGCGTAGAGCCAACGAAATTGTCAATCTTTTTATTTAAGATCTCTACCTGATTTGACAGCATTGTGGCTGTGTCAACTTTAAAAACACCGGCAGCTTTTTGTGGCTTTGTCCTCATAACTTGCCACTGATAATTATTCAGTGACATCTCCTCTAAAAACTCATAAGCCTCCTTAGGTGTTTTGTTATTGATGGTTCCACCAGTGGCTACATCGATCCTCTGTCTTGTTGAGAGATTCAAACCATTGTGGAAAGTTTGCACTGGTAGCCACAAAGGTAACCCGTGGTGAAAGCACCTTCTCAACAAATCCTTGTATCTCTCCCAAGCATCTTTAGAGTGTCTCTAGATCCATTTGCACAAAAGAAGAGATGTCATTCCTTAACTTTTCCGTTTTAGCCGGCGAAAAATATTTAAGTAAAAATTTTTCGGTCATTTGTTCCTATGTAGTGATAGACCCTCTTGTAGAGAGTTTAACCACTGTTTAGCTTTATTCCTCAAAGAAAAAGTAAATAACCAAAGTTGAATGGCATCATCAGAAACGCCATTTATTGTGAATATGTTGCAGAATTCCAAAAAATTAGCTAAATGTGAGGTAGGATCCTCATCCTGTAAACCATCAAACTGAACAAACTGTTGAATCATTTGAATAGTGTTAGGTTTCAATTTAAAATTATTTGCAGCAATAGCAGGCCTAACAATACTAGATTTAGTACCAGCTAAATTAGGTTTAGCACAAGGGGTAGTTGATTATTTTGATTTGCTTCCATTTCTTCAGTAGTTTCGGGTTCATTCTCTTGTCCCTGTTCTGGGTACTGTAAGCTTCGCCTTATGTCTGTCCAGTTTCTACGAATTGTAGCTTCTAAATCACTATCAAATAGTAATGGTCTTGACAGGTTTCTTCTAGTCATAAACTAGAGATACCTATCAGAGAAAAAAGAAAGTTTTAGTAAAACCTAAAAATAAAAATAAATTGCAATGACAGAAAAAAATGGCTAAAGTAATAGAAATAGAGTGTTCCTAATATCTTAGTTCCCCGGCAATGGTGCCAAAAACTTGATCGTGATTTTGATGAAGTAATAATAATGATCGTACCTAGAAACCAACTATTATCACGATGAAAGGCAAGCGCACCTATCGAATAGTAGTATAGTTAGTGGCAAGATCGGAATGTTGAACCCAAAGGAACTAAAAGTACTAGTAATAACTTTCTTCCTATTATCTAGCCTAGAAATAAAAAGGGGGTTTGTTTAAACTAATTAATTCTAAACAAAACTAAGAACATGACAAAGTGTAAATTAGGGAATTACTTTGGGAAAAAACTGACTGATAAAGGCAATACGCAAGGAAGAATCCAACTAGACTTCACTTGTTATTTAACTCTGAATTAGACGATTTCTTCATTCAACTTGATCCGTAGAGATCCCTAAATTATGTTAATATCTCCATCGAGAATAAGAACAACTAACCTTAGGTTGATTAATTGAAATCTCTTTCTAATTAAAACTCCTAGTTTTGCATTAACTCGATCTATGGATCCCCCTATTAGATTTGACTTTAATCCAATAGATTTTCATCGTCCTATTTCTAGGATTGCGATCAACTCCACTTAATTGTGTTGGATCTACTCTTAAACAAGGACTTTTGCTCATCTGAATAAGCACATTCGACTTGACTTAATATCCAGAAATATCAACTCAAGAATTAAAAACACAATTAAGAACAAATTGAATATTTATTATATAATTTAGATAACAATAACAAGATCCGTCTTAGGTTTCATCCCCCTTAGGTATTTAGGGGTTTAGTTCATAATAAAAAGAGAAAACATCTCAAAATAAAGAAAACAATAAAACATAAAGAAAACCCAAAACTCCTGAAAGGATTGAAGGAGATCTTCAGTCTTGATGTAGATCCTTGCTCCTGAGATGGATCAATCAGCTTTCCTTGAGTAATTCCTTGCCTTCTACTCTATGTGTCGAGCTCTCCCCTTTAAGTCTACTTCTAAGGTGTTTATATAGACTCCAGAATACTTTTCTTAGCCCTTAAGTAGCTTTTCCACATGAAATTAAAACTCATCACGACAGGGACACGCCCGTGTGGCACGCCCGTGTGAGTTGAGCTCAGGCTGTGTTCAAGTCAGCTAATGTGGCACGGACTTGTGGTTCATCCGTGTGAGGAACTCTAGGCAGTGTTGATTTCTCACTCTGGCTTATTTTCTCCATTTTTGGCCCGTTTCTTGTTCTTTTCACTTCCCTATGCTTCCCTAAGTATAAAACATGAAATTAAAAGATTAGGAGCATCAAATTCCACAATTAAAGGGATAATTCATCCAAAATTATGCTAAGCACAGGGTAAAAATATGTATAAAGTACGATTTATCACGTTGTCATGTATTGAGTATTGTAGGTCCCGTGTAAGACCATGTGTGGGACATGGCATCGGCACCAAACTGAGATCCCATGTAAGACCATGTTTGGGACATTGCATTGGCATCAAGATGTGATCCCCTGTAAGACCATGTCTGGGACATGGCATGGGCATATGAGATGAGGTTCCGTGTAAGACCATGTCTAGGAAATGGCTTCGGCACCGATATGAGATACGGACCCCTGTAAGACCATGTTTGGGATATGGCTTGGGCATCCTATATGAGATCCCATGTAATACCATGTCTGGGACATGGCATCGGCATCAGAGTACGATCTCGTGTAAGACCATGTCTGAGACGTGGCATCAACGTCGATGGTGATCCCATATAAGACCATGTCTGGGAAATGGCAGCGGCATCATTTCATGATATTGACTTATGGGTATCCTTTGGTATTCTAAAGATTTTAAAGCAAAGTTTACGAGTTAGTAAATTATATGAGAAAGACTAAAATTTCATGTGGAGTGTTGTAGGTTCAAGAATGAGTAAGTTATGGGTTATTGAAATGCATGGCTATGAGAAATACTACTTGATGAAAATGAGTAAGATGTGAGAATGAGTAATTCTAGAGAATGAGTAAGAAATCTGCATGATGAAAACTCAAGAATGAGTAAGAAGTCCATGATACCTTTCAATGCCTATTTAAGCAAATATTCTATGAAATCGTGGCTAACTTATTCTTGCAACTTACTAAGCATTTTATGTGCTTATTCCCTCTCTTTTCCTTTTTCCCATGTAGGTTTACCGATCTATTTTGGTACACTTTAAGTCGGAGCTCGTAGTCACACTATCAAGCCAACTATTTTGGTACAGTTAGTTGACCTTTTTTTGTATGGCATGTATAGGAAGTTAGTCAATTTGTAAGTTGCCACTTTAATGGCTATATGTGTTGGCCATTGTTGTGCTCGAGTCAAGTTGTAATGGCCCTTGGGTATGGCCTAAATTTTTCTATTTTAATTCTATACAATGGGGGATGTTTTCATGTTTACTAAGTTCTAAATTGTGAAATGATGTTGGTATGGATTGGTACTGTATTTGGTCATGTCTCAGGGTGGCTTAAGGCTTGGAAAATAGCTTATTAATGTTCACATGATTGGGCACATGGGCATGTGTCTAGGCCGTGTGTTCCCTATATCTAAATTACATAAGTCAGTATAGTACACGGGCTAAGCACATGGGCGTGTGCTTGGCCGTGCTAGAAAAACAGAATACCCAGGTTCTTGCACACGAGCTATAGACATGGGCATGTGTCTAGGCCGTGTCAAAACCCCTGTAGCTGGAAATTAAAATAAACTCAGCACAGGCTAGGGACATGGGCGTGTGAGACTACACGACCTGCCTACACGGCGTGTCCCGCCCTACACGGGCGTCTGGCCCTATTTTAGATAAAAATCTTCTAGGTGTTTGGAAGTTCTAGGATCGGTTCTGAAACACCTTTGATCTATGTGTAGAGTCTCGAGGGCCCATGCTAGAGTTAATAAGAGATTAAAAGAGAAGTTTTATAAGAAAAGAAATTTTATATCCAAACTCATGAGATTAAGAATGTTCAAGTCCGGTAATGCCTCGTACCCATTCTGGTGTTAGAGTCAGGTAAAGGGTGTTACACATGGGCTGAGACAAGGCCGTATGTCTCAACCGTGTGAAGGACATGGCCTAGCACACGGGTATGTGCCATGACCATGTGATTGCTAATGTGAGAAATAGAATACCCAAGTTTTTTCACATGGGTTGCGACACAGGCTTGTCATGGCCGTGTGAGGGACACTGGCTGAGAACACCGACGTGTGCTAGGTCATGTGAAAATCCCTGTAGGCTCGATGTTAGAAAATAAATCCCCACAGACAGGGGGAACGGGTGTGTCCCTAGGTGCTTAGGCCGTGTGAACCACACAGGCCGTCAGTAGGGCCATGTCTAGAGGCCACATGGGCGTGTTGCCTTTCCACACGGACGTGTGCCCTGGTTTTAATAGTTTTAGTGAAATTTTCTCAAGTACCTGAAATGATCTCGGATTATTTCCAAATCATGTTTTAGGCCTTGTAGGCCCATATGAAGGATCGTAAGACAATGTTTGAAAAAGTTTTAAATTGGGATGCATTTCGTTGGCTTAAGTTTGAATGTTTGCATGTGTTTTAGTAAGGTAATGCCTCGTACCCTATCTCGGCATCGGATATGAGTAAGGGGTGTTACATTTAGTGGTATCAGAGTTATGGTTTAGTCAATTCTAAGACTAACCTAGCTTGTGTACGAGTCTAGCTATACATGCCATAATTGTAATATGATAGTGTGATGACTCCTGACGATTATAAATTATATTTTTCATATAGTAAATGGATCCTGAAGGAGCTATGGTGGATGATGTGGAAAGTAACGCGTCGGCTCCCGCTGAAGGGACCACACCAGTTGAGACTGGGCTCGTGACGATGAGTTAGGGCAGAGGGGCTAGAGAAGCCTACCTCCAAATGATGAACGCTTGGTATATGGAGTACATTCGAGTAAATCTGAAAACTTCACCTCCCCCACCTCCATCGGTTCCTTAGCTTATCCCTACTGCTCCTCAAGGAGTAGATATGGTTAGAAGGGAGAAACCCCCAATTGATAGAATTAGAAAACATGGGGCCGAGGAATTTTAAGCAAATAAAGATGATGACCCAAAGAGAGCCGAGTTCTAGTTGGAGAACACCATTAAAGTGCTAGATGAGCTATCATGCACGCCTGAAGAGTGCATAAAATGCATAGTGTCACTTCTGCGAGATTCAACCAACCAGTGGTAGAATACTCTCGTGTTAGTTGTACCTAGCGAGATTGACTTGGGAATTCTTTTTGGAGGGGTTTCGTAAAAAGTATATCAGTAAGAGGTTCGTTAACCAGAAGAAGAAGGAGTTTCTGGAACATAAGCAAGGCTGAATGACAGTGACAGAATATGAGCTCGAGTTCGTAAGGCTCAACAAGTACGCTCGAGAGTGCGTATCTACAGAAGCCACAATGTGTAGAAGGTTTGAAGACTGTCTGAATGAGGACATTTGGTTGTTGGTCGGTATTCTTGAGTTGAAAGAGTTTTTGGTGCTCATTGATAGAGCATGTAAGGCCGAAGAGTTGGCCAGAGAGAAGAGGAAAGCTAATATCGAGTCTTGTGACTCAAGGAAAAGACAGATGGGGAAATTGCATCAATCCTCATCCAAGAGATCTAGAGAGTTTACCACTCGATCAAATTTTTCAGTGGGACATTCGGGCAGAAGCAAGAATAAGCAGCATACAGCCCCAAAGCTCAAACTACCTCTGTTGCGAGTGTTGGTAGTGCTCGATCGAATAGGCCTAAGTGCTCACAGTGTGGTAGACAACACTTTAGCGAGTGTTAAGGAAATGAAAGAGGTTGTTTCTGGTGCCGTTCACTTGATAATTTCATCCGAGACTGTCCTGAGATGGATGAGGGTAATAAAAATCAAGAGGTGAGAGCGAGTAGTGCTCCTTCGAGGGGTAGACCACAGAAGAACCAAGGTAGTGGGGCTAGTAGTTGAGGTGCCTCTTAGGATTCCATAGTGAGGTCAGAGGGCAGAGCGCTTGCGAGGACCTACGCCATTCGTGCCTGTGAAGAAGCTTCGTCTCCTGACATGATTACGGGTACCTTTTCTATCTATAATATACCTGTTATTGCCTTGATTGATCCATGGTCTACCCACTCATATATGTGTATGAAATTGATACCTAGTATGAATGTGCATGTTTAACCATCCGAGTTTGTAGAAAAGGTGTCAAACCCACTAGGCAAACATGTGCTAGTTGACCAAGTATGTGTGGATTATCTTTTGACAATTAAAGGTCATTACTTTCCAGCTAACTTAGTGTTATTGCCGTTTGACGAATTTGATATAATCCTTGGTATGGACTGGTTGACTACCCATGATGTAGTGGTAAACTATAGAAAGAAGTTTATTGAGCTAAAATGTGAAACCGGAGATGTTCTTCGAGTTGAATTAGGTGAATCAGATGGCTTGTCGATAGTAATGTCTTGTATGATAGCTTAGAGGTACTTGAGAAAAGGGTATGAGTCATATCTCGCTTTTATGCTGAATACCCAAGTGTCAGAGGCAAAGATTAATTCAGTGTTAGTGGAATGCGAGTACTCGAATATGTTTCTGGAAGAGTTGCCTAGATTACCACTAGAGAGGGAAGTTGAGTTTGGTATCTAGTTGGTCCCTGGTACGGCACCTATCTCGATTGCCCCGTATAGGATGGCCTTAACGGAACTTAAGGAATTGAAGGTTCAGTTGCAAGAATTAACGGATAAGGGTCTTACGAGACCGAGCTATTCTCTGTGGGGAGCCTCGGTATTATTCGTTAAGAAAAAGGATGGCTCAATGAGATTGTGCATAGACTACCGCCAGCTCAACAAGGTTACAGTGAAAAATAAGTATCCTTTGCGGAGGATCGATGGCTTGTTTGACTAGCTGAAAGGAGCAACTGTGTTCTCTAAGATATTCCTAAGGTCGGGGTACTACCAGTTGAAAGTAAAGGAACAAGATGTGCTGAAAACTGCATTTCAGACGAGGTACGGCCATTATGAGTTCCTCATCATGCCCTTTGGCTTAACGAATCCTCTTGCAGTATTTATGGATTTGATGAACCACATTTTCTCACCCTATTTGGACAAGTTCGTCGTCGTCTTCATTAATGATATACTAGTCTATTCTCGTGACGAGAGTGAGCATGCAGAGCATTTGAGGACTATTTTGCAGACTTTGAGAGATAAAAAATTGTACGCCAAGTTCATCAAGAGTGAATTTTGGCTATGAGAGGTCAGATTCTTGGGACACATTGTGTCGGGAGATGGGATCAGAATTGACCCGAGCAAAATCTCGGCTATTGTAGAGGGGAAACGACTGAGAAATGTATCGAAGATTAGGAGTTTCTTGGGCCTAGCGGGCTATTACTGATGATTTGTTAAAGGATTTTCAATGATCATGACTCCAATGACGAGAGTACTTTAAAAGGATGTTAAGTTTGAGTGGACGAAAAAGTGTCAATAGAGTTTTGAGAAATTAAAGGCTTTGTTGACCGAAGCTCCAATGTTAG
This sequence comes from Gossypium stocksii, assembly GCA_020496765.1. NCBI lineage: Eukaryota > Viridiplantae > Streptophyta > Magnoliopsida > Malvales > Malvaceae > Gossypium > Gossypium stocksii. The sequence continues at coordinate 58,629,189 of CM035630.1, forward strand.
TGCAATAGGAACCGAGAAAGGAATTTGTAATGTACAGTGGCACATCTTTAAATGGATTAGGGTGTGTGCTCATGCAACAAGGCAAGGTAGTAGCCTATACCTCGAGGCAGTTGAAGCCATACGAGAAAAATTACCCAACACACGATTTAGAGTTGGCCGCCATTGTGTTTGCATTGAAGATTTGGAGGCACCACTTGTATGGCGAGAAGTGCTGAGTGTTCACCGACTACAAAATTCTAAACTATTTGATGACTCAAAAGGAGTTGAACTTGCAGCAACGAAGATGGTTGGAGCTGATAAAGGACTATGAGCTAATAATTGACTATCATCCCGGAAAGGCGAATGTGGTCGTCGACCTTTGAGTAGAAAATCATTGTTTACCTTGAGGACGATGGATGCTCGATTGTCTATGACTGATGATGGTTTGATTTTAGCCGAGGTGAGAGCCAGAATGATGTTTCTGCAAGAGATTATTGAAGCTCAAAAAAATGACAAAGACTTGCAAACCAAGGTAGCTCAGTGCGAGACAAGTAATGGATATAATTTTCAAATTGGAAACGAGGGATGTTTGATGTACTAGGATAGGATTCGTGTACCTAAGGACGATGAGCTTATTCAGAGGATTTTACGAGAGGCACATAGTAGTTGCTTATATATTCACCCAGACAGCGTGAAAATGTATAACAATTTGAAGAAAATGTATTGGTGCTCGGGAATGAAAAGAGACATTTCAGAGTTTGTCTCTAAGTGCCTAGTTTGTCAGCAAGTAAAAGCCGAACACCAAGTACCTTCAGGTTTACTTCAGCTGGTGATGGTTCCCAAGTGGAAATGGGACCAGGTTACCATGGATTTTGTATCAGGGCTACCTTTATTGCCAAAGAAGAATGTAACCCCCTAAATTTTAGGCCTAGAAGTATTGGGCCTTGAGTTTTGGATCGGTTAAAAGGCGGCTTAAATAATTCAAATTTGTGATTTTGGAGTGTTTGAAGGGTACTATGAAGTCTTGGGTTCAAGTTAGGCTATAGGAAAATTTTTGATTTTTAGCCTTAGTGGAACCCTTATCTCAAGTGGTATGACTCTTAAATAAATCAGGGTAAAATAAGGCACAAAAAGAAGTATGGTGTAGTGGCAAAGTGGTGCCACTTAGGGGACAAGGAAGTGACGCCATAAAGGAAGCAAGGGGGTCCAAGGTTCAACTTTTGGCTCTTGCAATTTATTTTGGTTTTTCTTTTAAATAAATCTGGAAGCAAGTAGGTGGGCTTTAAAGTTAAATGTGTTGGACTTATGACACAAAGGAGCTTGTGTCCTAGTGGTGGTGGCGTGACATGGTTATTGAGAGGACTATGGTTTGAATCCCTTTGCACGCAAAGGTTGATTATTTTGCTAATGCTTTAGTTTTGGGGGATTGATGGAGAATCCCACATCGGGAAGCTAACATGAGAATAGGTGAGGAGCTGGCTTTAAATAGAGCAAACCATGAGGAGAGCAAGCATAGCTTTCTTGGCTTATCCTTTTCAAGTTGTGGTGTGTTCGTTTGGGTTAGGCGTTGGATTATTCGTTGATCTATATGCATTGGGTCACGATGGTGGTGACTGTAGTTGATCGACCCACCCCCCGGGGAGTCAAGGGTGCGATTATTGTTGGCTTTTGTGCATAACAGCGTTTAGAGCATGGATTAACTTTAGATACCTATCAGGTGTGTACTTCACCCTATTCTAGTTGTAGAACGAAAAATGCCGGAATGCCGAAATGGGCCATGTGGGCCCAATGGGCCCAATCAGGCAAATTGTATGATTGTGTAGTAAATATTGGACTAGACTAGGTGAATCTCATATCTGTGGCTAGTTTTAGCCTAAAGGGCCACACGAGCGTGTGGGCCCACCTGGGCTAAGAACGGGCCTTCAGCCCATTTGCAACGTTATCTCTATTTAGAATGCTTGAGTCGCTCGAGGCGACTGTAGACTTTTTGAGGGATTGATAAAATTATTAAAATATCCTTATAGGGTAGAATTACAGAAATACCCTGGATTTTCAAAATTACCGAATTACCCTCGATTTGTAAAATTACAAAAATACCCCCGATTTGCAAAATTACTGAAATACCCCCGATTTGTAAAAGTACTGCTTTACCCCTAATTTGTAAAATTATCATTTTACCCCTAATTTGTAAATTTATTGTTTTATCCCTGATTTGTAAAGTTACCGTTTGACCCTTGATTTGTAAAGTTACCGTTTTACCCTTGATTTGTAAAGTTACCATTTTACCCCTGATTTGTAAAGTTACCGTTTTACCCTTAATTTGTAAAGTTACCATTTTACCCCTGATTTGTTAGAATTATCGTTTTACCCACAGTTTACAAAATTACAGAAATACCCTAGTTTACAAATTACGAAAATACCTCGAATTTCAAAATTACTGAAATATCCCTAATTTACAAAATTACCAAAATACCTCTGGTTTGTGAAATTATCGAAATACCCCTAGTTTGTGAAATTACCAAAATACCCTTGGGTTGCTAAATTACCGAAATAGCCCTATAGTGTAGAATTACCGAAATACCCCTTTAAGGTAGAATTACCAAAATACCCCTGTAGGGTAGAATTACCAAAATACCCCTGTAGGGTAGAAGTACCAAAATACCCCTGTAGGGTAGAATTACCGAGATACCCCTGTGGGGTAAAATTACCATTTTGCCCCTAGGGTGTTAAATGACTGTTTTGCCCTTGTGGGCAAGTGACTAACTTGGGCTGTGTGTTTGACGAATTTGACTGTGTTTGTATGACAGTGATTTGACTGACGTGACCGTGGTTGTCTGATTGATATGTTTTAAAATGTGTTTAAATGACTGATACTAAACATGACCATTCTGCATACATGTGTGATGATTGAGCATAGCATACACGACATATTGGGTTGAGACATCGATTCGGAAGAAGTTCTTTGCTAGTGGCTTTGGCACGTATTCTGATTCTGGTGGCTTCGCATGTTATCTGTTATTAGCAGCATGGCTGCGTCATTGGTGTGTAGGGCTGAGTGGGTCGAGTTATTCCCTACATGGTGTGTTGGGTCGGTATGGGTGGTATGATGGCTGGACTGGGTTGAGGTTGCATTCGCATATTGTTTTGATTCTACTATGGGCTTGGTCCACTCTGTTCCGTATAGGGCTCAGGCCCAGACTAATCTGTTCTATATAGGGCTTCGACCCAGTCTTTTTTGCATATCTACATTATACTGTTAATGATTCTGTTTTGGGCTTAGGTCCACCTGATTCTGATTCTAATTTTGATTCTAATTCTAATAATGTTTCTGATTCTGTAATGGGCTAAGGCCCATCAGGTACTGTCTGTTATAGTGGACTAAGGCCCAATTGATACTGGAATTGTAGCAGGGCTGGGGCCCAGACTTTTAATTCTTTTGTATGACTGACTGTTCGTTTTATATGGTAGGGGATTACACACTGACTTTTCATAAAACTCACCCCATTTAATAATTGTGTAGGTAATCCCTAACTTTAAGAGGATCGGTGCTGCGAGGGACTCGGAGAAGGCCACACATTACTTATGTGCTGTATTGATTTACTTTTAAGTACTTTATTCCGGTTTGGGTTGTAACAAGGCCGTTTAAACTTTCTGGTTTTTACAATTGGGATTTTATTTATTGTTTTATAATTGCTAGAAGTCGGATACGATTTTTCCGAAACAACAACTATTTTTCAAAATATCACGTTTCCCTAACTTTTTTAAATTAGGCTTCCATAACAATTAAGGTTTTAAAGGTAATAACATTTTACAAGAGAACGTCTTTTAATAAACCACGTTTTAAAAATATGCATACGAAATTTGAGATTTTACACAAGTTTTCAATGGCAACAAGTTTTAATAAGAAGGGTTTTCAATGTAAACAAGGTTTTTGAAAAACACCTCAATGTGACAGGTCAGATTCGGGCCTAACTTCTAGGCCGGATTTGGTGTGTTATATTTAGTGGTATCAGAGCCTGGGTTGCAAAACTTGGCTGTGGATTGGGCTTTTAAAACTGAATCTCTGAAAGAATTTTTTCAAAAGATTTGAAGTATTTGAAATGTTTTATTGACTTTTTCCTGAAAGTGTGGTTCACCGAGTCTCCGGCGTCGAATCTGTAAGTTTTCTAAATACTTTTGTCTGTTTGGAATTGAAATACTGTGGATTCTTTAGATATTGGACTGTATTAAGATTTGGTATTTATTCTGCGTGTTTAGAATTATTTAGATGCGATGTTTTGGACATGGAAATTGTAATCTATCTGCTTTGATAGGTGGATATTTTGGATGTGTGACTAAGTTATTTGAATTAGAGTGCGCAGTAGAAGTTTAGTGGTGTGACTTGGGTAGTACCACTAATGGATAGTGCGAAATTTTGAGGACGAAATTACTTTAAGGGGTGTAGAATTGTAACGCCCGAATTTTGGGCCTTGAGTTCTGGGTCGGTTAAAAAGGTAGGTTAAATAATTCAAATTTGTGATTTTAGAGTGTTTGGAGGGTATTATGAAGTCCTGGGTTCAAGTTAGGCAATAGGAAAAATTTTGATTTTTAGCCTTAGTGGAACCCTGATCTCAAGTGGTATGACTTTTAAATAAATCAGGGTAAAATAAGGCACAAAAAGAAGTGTGGTGTAGTGGCAATGTGGCGCCACCTAGAGGACAAGGAAATGACGCCATAAAGGAAGCAAGGGGGTCCAAGGTTCAACTCTTGGCTCATGCAATTTATTTTGGTTTTTCTTTTAAATAAATCTGGAAGCAAGTAGGCGGGCTTTAAAGTTAAATGTGTTGGACTTATGACACAAATGAGCTTGTGTCCTAGTGGTGGTGGCGTGACATGGTTATTGAGAGGACTATGGTTCGAATCCCTTTGCACGCAAAGGCTGATTATTTTGCTAATGCTTTAGTTTTGGGGGATTGATGGAGAATCCTACATCAGGAAGCTAACATGAGAATAGGTGAGGAGCTGGCTTTAAATAGAGCAAACCATGAGGAGAGTAGGCATACCTTTCTTGGCTTATCCCTTTCACGTTGTGGTGTGTTCATTTGGGTTAGGCATTGGATCATTCATTAATCTGTATGCCGTTGGGTCACGGTGGTGGTGACCGTAGCTGATCGACACACCCTCGGGGAGTCTAGAGTGCAATTATTGTTGGCTTTTGGGCATAGCAACGTTCAAAGCGTGGATTAACTTCAGATACCTATCAGGTGTGTACTGCGCCCTACTCTAGCTGTAGAACGGCAAATGCCGGAATGCCAAAATAGGCCATGTGGGCCCAATAGGCCCATGGGCCCAATCAGGCAAATTGTATGATTGTGTAGTAAATATTGGACTAGAGTAGGTGAATCTCATATCTGTGGCTAGTTTTAGGCTAAAGGAGCACACGAGCGTGTGGGCCCACCTGGGCCGAGAACGGGCCTTAAGCCCATTCTCAACGTTATCTCTGTTTAGAATACTTGAGTCGCTCGAGGCGACTGTAGACTTTCTGAGAGATTGATAAAATTACTAAAATACCCTTATAGGGTAAAATTACAAAAATATCCCCGATTTGAAAAATTACTGAATTACCCTCGATTTGTGAAATTACAGAAATACCCCCGATTTGTAAAATTACAGAAATACCCCCGATTTGTAAAAATACTATTTTACCCTTAGTTTGTAAAATTATCGTTTTACCCCTAATTTATAAAATTATTATTTTACCCCTGATTTGTAAAGTTACCGTTTAACCCTTGATTTGTAAAGTTGTCGTTTTACCCCTAATTTGTAAAGTTACCGTTTTACTCCTGATTTGTAAAGTTATTGTTTTACCCCTGATTTGTTAGAATTACCGTTTTACCCTCAATTTACAAAATTACAGAAATACCTTAGTTTGCAAATTAAGGAAATACCTTAGATTTCAAAATTATCGAAATACCCCTGATTTAAAAAATTACCAAAATACCCTGGTTTGTGAAACTACCGAAATACCCCTGGTTTGTGAGATTACCGAAATAGCCCTGTAGGGTAGAATTATCGAAATACCCCTGTAGGGTAGAAGTGCCGAAATACCCCTGTAGGGTAGAATTACCGAGATACCCTGTGGGGTAAAATTACCATTTTGCCCCTAAGGTGTTAAATGACTGTTTTGCCCTTGTGGGCAAGTGACTGACTTGGACTGTGTGTTTGACGAATTTGACTGTGTTTGTATGACAGTGATTTGACTGACGTAACTGTGGTTGTGTGATTGATATGTTTTAATATGTGTTTAAATGACTGATACTGAACATAACCATTCTGCATTCATGTGTGATGATTGAGCATAGCATACACGGCATATTGGGTTGAGACATCGATTTGGAGGAAGCTCTGTGCTAGTGGCTTTGCCACGTATTCTGATTCTGGTAGCTTCGCCACGTTATTTATTATTAGCAGCATGGCTACGTCATTGGTGTGTAGGGCTGGGTGGGTTGAGTTATTCCCCACATGGTGTGTTGGGTTGGTACGAGTGGTGTGATGGCTGGACTGGGTTAGGGTTGCATTTGCATATTGTTTTGATTCTGCTATAGGCTTGGCCCACTCTATTCTGTATAGGGCTAAGGCCCAAACTGATCTGTTCTGTATAGGGCTTCGACCCAGTCTCTTTTACATATCTACATTATACTGTTAATGATTCTATTTTTGGCTTAAGCCCACCTAATTCTGATTCTGATTTTAATTCTAATTCTAATAATGTTTCTGATTCTGTAATGGGCTAAGGCCCATTAGGTACTGTCTGTTATAGTGGGCTAAGGCCCAATTGATACTGGAATTGTAGCCGGGCTGGGGCCCAAACTTTTAATTCTTTTGTATGACTGACTGTTCATTTTATAGGTAGGGGATTACACACTGAGTTTTCATAAAACTCACCCCGTTTAATAATTGTACAGGTAATCCCTAGCTTTAGGAGGATCAGTGCTGCGAAGGGCTCGAAGAAGGCCACACATTACTTATGCTCTGTATTGATTTACTTTAAGTACTTTATCCTGGTTTGGGTTGTAATAAGGCCATTTAAACTTTCTGGTTTTTACATTTGGGATTTTATTTATTATTTTATAATTGCTAGAAGCCGGACACGGTTTTTCTGAAACAACAATTATTTTTCAAAATATGACGTTTCTGCAACTGTTTCAAATTAGGCTTCCTAACACTTAAGGTTTTAAAGGTAATAACATTTTACAAGAGAACATTTTTTAATAAACCACGTTTTAAAAATATGCATATGAAATTCGAGATTTTACATAAGTTTTCAATGGCAACAAGTTTTAATAAGAAGGGTTTTCGATGGAAACAAGGTTTTCGAAAAACACCTCAATGTGACACGCCAGATTCCGGCCTAACTTCTAAGCTGATTTTGGGGTGTTACAAAGAAGGATACAGTGTGGGTTGTAATGGATGGACTAACAAAGTCGGCTCACTCATACCAGTGCATACTAATTTCCCACTCGAGAAACTAGCCGAGTTGTACATCTCTGAGATAGTGAGGCTGCACGTGTAACAGCTCGAATTGGGGGCTAAACGGAATAGTGGTTTTGAAACCATGAATCCAAAGTCTAAAATATTTTTCCGATTGAGTTGTGATGTTTATTGGGTGTTTGAATAATTTTGTGAAATTTTGGTGTCCAATTTGATAGCTTAGACTAAATTACAATAGGTGAAAAATATGGGTTTTAATCCATAAAAGAACTTGTTTGAATTGAGATTTTAAATTAGAGGTCCTTATATGGTAATTAAACCATTTTAACCTTGTTTGGACAAAAATGCCAAAGGAAGGGTGGAATACTAATGGTTTTTAATGAAGGGCATTTTGGTTATTAGTTAATAAAATAAATAAAAAGGGAAAATAAACCAAAATTTTGTCCATCTTTCTTCTTCCCTTGGCTGAACCTAGCAAGAAGCCATAGCTAGGGTTTCTTTCAATTGCAAGCTTGATTGTAAGTGATTTCTAGCCCCGTTTTTAATATTCTTCGTATTTTTGAAATCCTTGTAACTTGTTCTAGCTATTTTTACCACTATTTCAAGCTAGGATTGATGTTTAAAATTTTACCCATGAATGACGTGCATGTATTTTGATGGCTATTGGTAGAATATGAAAGTATAAAGTGTGATGAACAACTTCCTCTCGGTGATTTTTGATGAAAATTGTAGAAAGGACCTAATTGTAAAAGGTGAAATGTAGTGTGCATATATTATGAAATGATGGAAATTGGGGGCTGCTATAAGAGGAAAAGTGGTTTGGCTAGGCTTGAAATGCATGAAAATTGAATGATAATCATAAATTGAGCCTAGGGACTAAAGTGTAAAATTTAGAAAGTTAGGGGTCAAATTGCAAAATTTGCTATAGGAAGATTTTGGGCTGTTTTGAATAATGTAGTGATTAAATGAGCTAAACATGTTGTTATAGATCGAGAAGATTGAGGAATCGACCTTGACCGAGGCAAGGGCAAGGTTTCGGACTAAATTTGCAAATTATCACTTTTTATTATCAAGATAAGTTTTTATGTAAGTAATACATCGATTTTAATTCCATAAATATAATTTATTGTATGTTATGGATAATGTTGGATAACTTCTATGATTTGGTGAATTATGGAAATTTGGTGTTCCCGATTGAACCTCCGATAAACGAAAGATATAGATAATGTGTAGCTAGGTCACATGTGTGTTTTCGAGGGTAGGACACCATGTGTACAAGAGAGCTACGAGATACTATGTGGTAGCTTGGTCACATGTGTAATACTATGTGTATACCATGTGTACAAGAGAGCTATGAGGTGATAATTTCACATGTAGCTAGGTCACATGTGTAATACTGGGTGTATACCATGTGTACACGAGAGCTACGGATTAAAGATAGCTAGGTCACGTGCATGGTACTAAGGGTACCTCATATAGACACGAGAGCTATGTTATATGTAGCTAGCTCACATGTATGGTTCTAAGTGTTGGACACCAGGAGGAGACAAGAGCTACGGGATTTAATGGCTAGGTCACATGGGTGATACTGAGAGTTCACCATGTGTACACGAGGGCCGGATTATGTGTTGGTGGAGCTATGTGCTAAAACCACTGGGTATCAAATGTTATTCCGAAGGGTTCAATGGAAAAGCTTACTAAAAGAGATTTGTGTGGTTATGTGATGTGAAAGTATAGGTGTATTTATAAGCCAGTGAAAATGTGGGCGAGTGTATATGTGTGCATGGGTGCATGTGAACTTAGGTTTATGTAAATGATATGTTTGGTATGTATATGATATTGGTAAGGTTATGTGGTAAGTTGATATGTGATGATATGAATTTTGGTGATTAAGAGAGTTGGTATGATGTTAATTATTTGCATATAGACTTACTAAGCTTCTTAAAGCTTACTCCTTTCTCTTTTTCCTTGTTCTATAGATTGGTCAAGCCAGTTCAGAGATCGAGAAGCGTCGGAGGATCACCCACACTATCCACAACGTTCTTTTGGTATTGTAATATGTACTCTTTTGGGCTATGACATGTATAGGGACTTAGTGGTGTTGTAAGTGTCATATTGGTTTGGCTATATTGTGGCAACTATCTTTTGATATGTCATTTTGTAATTAAGGCCATGTGACTTGGCCAATAGTGATATTGGTTTATTTATGGATCCTTATGAGGTAATTCATGGAATGCTTGGTGTGTTTGTGTGTGGTTAAGTTGAAATGGATGATGGATGGTTAAATGAGGTCATGTAGATGCCTAAAAATGTGTATGGTATGTGGTTTTAAAATTGGTAAAGGTCATATATACTTTGGGGCAAATGATGGCTTGGAAAATAGCCTAACTTAGGGCCACACGGCTGGCCACCATGGCCATGTGTATAGGGTGTGTGAACTTTGCTTGAAATTTTCGGAGAATAAGGACGTCACACAGCTAGTCACATAGGCGTGTCCTGTGGCCGTGTGACCAAAATTGCATGCTGACTTCATAAACAAAATACCCTAGTTTTTGACACAGGGAGAGAGCACGAGCGTGTTGAGGCCATTTGAAGGACACGGGCCAAGGACGCAGGCGTGTGCTCGATCGTGTGAAAACCCTTGTAGGTTGAAAATGAAAAATAATTTTCCAATAATTCAACACGGGTTGGAGACACTGGCGTGTGTGACCACACGGCTTGCCTACACGGGCATGTCCCAGTCTCACACGGACATGTGCCCTAGTTTTAACCTAAATTTCCAAAATTTTTCTATGTTCTCGGTTTGGTCCCAGACCACTTCGAAATTATGTTTTGGGCTCCGTAGGCCCATTTTAAGGACCGTATGATATATTATGAAAAATTTTTAATTTGGAACGAAATTTTGTGGCTCGACTTTGTATGTTTGGTTGTAATATTGTCCGGTAATACCTCGTACTTAGTTCCAAAATCGAACCCGTGTAAGGGGTGTTACAACACGGAGTGCCCTTGTCGATTATTTTGGATAGGGATCTGAGATTTACGTCATGATTTTGGAAGAAACTGTAAGAAGCTTTGGGAACTAAACTAAATTTTGGTACGGTTTTCCATCTGCAGACAGATAGCTAGTTAGAGAGGGTAATCTAGATACTAGAGGATATGTTGAGATGTTGTGTTCTCGAGTTTCAAGGTAGTTGGGAAAGGTACTTACCGCTTGTCGAGTTTGCCTACAATATTATTTATCGGTCGAGCTTGAAAATGGCGCCTTATGAGGCTTTGTATGGGCACAAGTGTCGAACGCCCTTGTATTGGTCGAAACTTAAAGAGAATCAGACACGGAGTCGATTTAGTCAAAGAAATTGAAGAGAAAGTTAAGGTGATTCGTGACTGCTGAAAGGCTGCTTCGATAGATAGAAATCTTACATAGATTTGAAATGGAAAGAGATTGAATATCAAGTCAGAGATAAGGTGTTTTTGAAAGTGTCTCCATGGAAGAAAGTCCTCATATTTGGTAGGAAAGACAAGTTGAGTCCACGATTTATCGAACTTACGAGGTGACTAAGAAAATTGGACCGATAGCATACCGATTAGCATTGCCTCGGGAGTTAGAGAAATCCATGATGTGTATCTATGTTACACCATTACCGCTCTGACCCTTCACATGTGATTTCACCGGCAGAGATTGAAATAAGTTCAGATATGACCTACAGTGAAGAACCGGTTAAGATCTTAGATCGAGAGGTCAAGAAATTGAGAAATAAAAGAACAGCACTTGTGAACTTCTTATGGCATAGAAATGGAGTCGAGGAAGTCACGTGGGAACCCGAGGAGACAATGAGAGATCAGTACCCAAACCTCTTTAACGGTAAGATTTTCGGGGACGAAAATCCTTAAGTGGGAGAATTGTAACAGCCTGGATTTGGGCTTAGTCAGAAAAGTGATTTCAAAATCACTAATCTAAGGTTGGAGAAATTATTTTAGTATTATTTTATGAGTTTTAGTATGTTATTATTAGTGAATGAAAATTTTGACGAATTAATTTACGCGATTGTAAGCTTAATTGAAAAAAAGGACTAAATCGCATAAGGGGCAAAAGTTGTGATTTGTTAGTAAATTGTGTTAAATAGCTAGAGAACTAAAATTGGGGGTCTTTAAAGTGCAAATAGGCCAATAAATCAGCCTTGGTCGGCCATAGGGATAAGAAAATTAGAAGTAAAAAATTATAGGTGGAGTTGGTGACCTATTTTGACTAGAAATGATTTTTTAAAACAAAAAGAAATAGCCTCCATCTTCCTATCTCCTTCTTCACCCAAAATACCCAGCAAAATAAGGGTTTTGAGAGTTAAAAATTTTAGCCAAGCTATCCTCTTCCAAGTAAGTTCATTCAATGATCTTTTTCGATAATATTTACATTTTTTGGGACCCTTGTAGCATGGGCTATCTATTGAGGGGACTATTTTGCAAAATGGTTGAAAGTTTAGAGTTTTTCCATGAGTTTATAAATCTTGTTTGCTGGATTTTTATGGAGGAAAATGAGTCATTGTTGTTAAATGAACAACTTTTGTAAAAGGGTGTTCATGGAAAACACCTAAATTGGACTAATTTGTAAAGTTTGTTAAGTTGAAGGTATTTGTGTGAAATGATGGGAATTTTGGGCTGCCTTAAGAGTGAAAAGAGCTCTATTAGGCTTGGTTATTAAGGAAATTCAATAAAAATCAATTTTTGAGCCTAGGGGTAAAATGGTCATTTTGCTAAAGTCTAGGGGCAAAATGGTTATTTTGCCAAATTATGATTTTTGAATTGTTTAGATTAAATTGGTGATTAAATTAGTGAATTTTTATTGTTATAGATCAAGAATTATGAAATCAAAACGTAGACCGGGGGAAGGCCAAGCAAATCGACTAAACTGAAAAGTCATTTTTCATTTAGTATATAGAGGTAAGTTGTAGGTAAATAATACAACTTTATTATAATTATGCATTATGCATGAAATCATTGAATTGGCATAAAATGATTAATTGTGACTATGAGTTATGCATGAGAACGATATTGAGGTTAAATTGAGAATTTATTATTAGAGTAATGCAGTGATGAAAATTTTATGTGATTAAAGCCTGATTGAACTGTATGAATAGATTGGTTATTCTTTGCCGAGATACTAGGGATACGCGAGAGCTTGTGTAAGACCATGTCTAAGACATGGCGTCGGCCTCGTTATGTGTTAGTGTAAGACCATGTCTGGGACATGGCATCGACACGAATATGTGCTAGCTAGTGTAAGACCATGTCTGGGACATAGCATCGGCATACGAGAGCTAGTGTAAGACCATGTCTGGGATATGGCATCCCTTACCCATATCCGACGCCGGGATAGGATACGATGTGTTACCTTACAATATCACATGCAACCACTCAACTATAACTCATTGAAATGCGTCCCAATTTAAAATTTTTTTTTCAAACATTGTCCTATGGACCTTCATATAAGCCTACGAGGCCTAAATCATGGTTTGGAAACAACCTGAGACCATTTCGGCACTGAGGAAAATTTCAAGAAAATTCATTAAAAACAAAGCACATGCCCGTGTGGAGGGGAAACATGCTTGTTTTGCCTCTAGACATGGCCGTGCTAATGGCCCATGTGTCTAACACGGCCTAAACACCTAGTGTAACACCTCTTACCCGTATCTGACACCGAGATTGGGTACGAGGTGTTACCTAACTGAAACGCTTACAAACAAACATTTTAGAGTTCCCAAACTTGTTTCTAATTTAAAACTTTTTGAAACTTGTCTTACAATCCTTAATATGGATCTACGAGGCTCAAAACATAGTTTAAAAGCAATTTGAAGTTAATCTAGGCCTCAAGAAAAATTCTACAAGTAATATAATAATGTACTTCACATGCTCATGTGACATTTCTACACGCCCGTGTGGACTTCCAACACGGCCGTGCCAACAGCCCGTGAGGAATTATTTCAAACATCGAATCTACTGAAGCTTTCATAGGGCCTGGCACACGCCTATGTTCAAGGCTGTGTCCTCCACACGGTCGAGACACATGGCCGTGTCTCTGGCCGTGTGGTTGATACTTAGGCTATTTTCCAAGCCCCTTATTGTTACTCATAAATATTTGTACTCTTATGCAATTCATAGACACATATCTTACCCTCAATTATTCCTAACTTAACCATTATGAGCCATATCTCATGGCCTTATACAATGAACTAAAATACACCAACACATTTGGCCAAATCATACGAATACATATTACCAAAACTGAATTTTAATACATGCCACTCACACGGAATCAATTGAGGTTTATTAGTACCCCGACTTGATAAATTGATAGTGTGACGCTGCCTCTGACGATCTCCAACCCCGAGCTAACCTGCCAACACTAAAGAAAAGGAAAGAAAGGAAGTAAGCTTTATAGCTTAGACCGTATGAAAATAATAAGCAACTTATCAACTTGCTTTTCAGGGTAATACAACCCTATTTGCATTCTTACTCATGTTCCAGTCAAGCTATTTTCTCAAGTCATAGTCACTAAATTATTTATATTTGGAGCCATGGAACTCCAAATTAAATTTTTCTAATTTTCCATGAAACTAGACTCACATACCTTCTTACCATAAAATTTTCAAAATTTTTGGTTGAACCAATTAGTACAGTTTATTCCTTAAAATTACCTTTTTTCGCTGTCTGACAGTTCTGACCCCTCTTTACTAAAAATTAATTATCTCATAATACGGGACTTGGATGATGTTTCTATCTATTTCTCTTGCAAATAGACTCATTAATAATTCTAAGCATATAAATTATAACTCATAACTATTTTTTTACAATTTTCAATGATTTTCTCAATTCAGAATAGGGGATTTTGAAGTCATTTTGACTCTGTCTCACAACAACTAAAATATTTCATAATATGAAACTCTTTTGCTTACACCATTTCTTCTATGTGAAACTAGGCTCATTAGGCTTTAATTTAATATTTTATTCAGCCTCTAACTCAATTTCTACAATTTTTGGTGGATTTTTAAAGTTGGACTATGGATGCTGTCCAAAACTATTTTGGTGTAAATTAACGATACTACGTACATCACACCATATTAGTTCATTTTCTCCACATTGGTAAGGTTACATATTCATACGTCATAAGTATAGACCTATAATTACAAGGTCATCATAAAATCATTCTCATAAGCATGAGTTACCTCTTTACATCTTCACTAAATGTGCATCATAAACTGAAATCATTTCTCATGAGCTTGGCATACATACCTGTGTTACTCAACATGCTCATATTCATTCCTTACCAATCATATAACGTGAATTGAATTCACATCTCATCAAATTCATGTAAGTACCTGTACCACTCACAATATGATCATAACTTTTCTCATTTAGCTTAAACCGTAACTCTCATTGTTGAACCATTTGGAAGGCCATCAAATATTCACTAAGCCTTAAACATAGGATATAATGTCGATGCCATGTCCCAAACATGGTCTTACCCTGGCTTATCCATCAAGTCGATGCCATGTCCCAGACATGGTCTCATACTGACTACCAAAATCGAAGCCAACGCCATGTGCCAAACATAGTCTTACACTAGCTCTCACATATCCATGCCGATGCCATGTCCTAGACATGGTCTTACACGGACACATCTCGTAGCCGATGCATGTCCCAAACATGTCTTACACTGGCTTGCATCTCAAGGCCGATGCATGTCCTAGAAATGTCCTACACTAGCTCTCGTCTCAATGTCAATGCCATGTCCCAGACATGGTCTTACACTGGCTCTCATAATGTGGCTGATGCATGTCCCAGACATGTCTTATAGTAGCTCACACAAGTGACATAATCGTAATGGCATGAATATCCAACTTATTTCCTAGGTTCAAACGAGAACATCACTATCTCTATTATCATTATACTTTCTCAATTCCAAAATCAAGCAATTCATGCTATGTTAATTCAAATACAATTCAACACATACATTAGCAAAATAGTTGTATTATTTACATACAACTTACTCGTTGCAATGGAATATCATATTCCATCAAATCTCTAAGCATTCAATCAACACATAAATATCATTTACATTTGACATCACTTTCTCATATACAATATTATCAACATAAACTTTAATACAATCATGACAAGATAGATTTTCAAGTATAATAACAATAGCATAAATATCATGCTCATTTAATCATACGGACTTACCTCAAATGCAACTTCGGGTAATTATTCTCTTTTTGTCTTTAACCACGCACTTTCTTAATTTAAGCCCAAATCTCAATTTTCTTGATCTAACATGATGAAATTCACTCATTTAATTACTAAATAAATTTGGACAATCAAAATTCACATTTTTGGCAAAATGACCATTTTACCCTTAGTCTCGTCGCAAAATGACCATTTTGCCCCTAGGCTCGAAAATCGATTTTATTGAATTTCCGCATTAATCAAGCATAATAAACTCTTTTTATTCTCATTACTACCCCAATTTCTCATTATTTCACACAATTACTCCTTATTTTACAACTTCTACAACTAGGTCCAATTTGTGTATTTTTCATGAAATATCCTTCACCTAGTTGTTTATTTAACCACAATATCTCATTTTCTTCTCAAAAATTCCAGCAATCATCATTTATTCATTCATGGTAAATTTCAAAACTTTCAACCAAAATGCTAAATACACCCCTCAAATGAAAGCTTATACTTTAAGGGTTCCAAAAATACAAAAATATTTAGGAAAGGCTTCAAAAATCACTTACTTGCAAGGAGAGAAGATAGCTGAAATTTAAAGCTCACAAAACCCCCCATTTGTGCTACCATTTTCGGTGAAAGAAGAATGAGAAATGAAAAAAAATGACAACTTTTCTTTATTTATTTTATTACCAAATCAAGTCACCTAATTCCATCAATTTTGACTTTTCAAACTTATTTTTGTCCCCTATTACTAGGCATGGCCGACCAACTCTTTTAGGAGGGGTTATTTGCCCTTTAAAATCCCCCAATTTAATGTTCTAGCATTTTAACATATTTGGCTAATAAATCACGACTTTTACCTTTATGCGATTTAGCCCGTTTTCAAAATTAGGCATGCAAACGCTAAAATTATTTCACTAAAATTTTCATGCACCCTCATAATCATATTATAATTCGTATAATAACATAAAAATAATTTTCTCAACCCTTGGATTAGTGATCCAAAATCACTATTCTGACTAGCCCCTAAATCAGGTTGTTACACCTAGGGACACGCCCGTGCCCCTCGTCCGTGTAGATTTATTTTCTAACATCGAACCTACAGGGATTTTCACACAGCTTGGCACACGCCTGTGTGCTCAGCCTGTGTCCATCACATGGCCATGACATGCCCGTGTCGCGGCCCATGTGCAAAAACCTTGACATTCTATTTCTGACATCAACAATCACACAGCCGTGGCACACGCCTGTGTCCTCCACACGGTTAAGACACACGGTCGTGTCTCGTGCCCATGTGAAACACTGATAGGCATTTAATTCGACACATTTAAGGTGCAGGGGACACACGACCCAATCACACACCCGTGGGTGGATCGTGTGTCACACACGGCCTAGACACATGCCCGTGTGTCTACCCGTGTGGACAAAAATAGGCTATCTACCAAGCCTCTTTGCCACCCTGAAATAAGATCAAACACATCCAAGCATACCAAGACTCCAATACTCAACCAATAGATATAATTTGGCATCCACACAGCTTGGTATAATCCATAAACCATGCATTTAATCTATTACTCCTAGCACATACAATTACTCATACTAAACCCTCATTCTTGAAAACACTATCATTTCCATTTAATAACCAATGGTAAATATTAGCCAAAAACTTTGGCCTTATACAAAAATGAAGTATTTCAAAGACAAGCCAACACATTTGGCTTGAAAATAATATGACACTTAATAAAAGAATAAAGTTCTATACATGCCATATTCTCAAAATGCTAAAATTAACTATACCAAGTGCTTGGGATGATAGGGTGAATGGAGCCTCTGACGTAGTTTGATCCACAAGCTAACTAGGCGGTACTATAAGAAAATGGAAAGGAGAGGGGTAAGCATAAAGCTTAGTAAGTCATAAGTAAATAAATAACAACAATTTACCAAATCATGACATACTTTCATTGCATCACAAATTATGCATGATACAAAGAATAGTCACAACATAACTTACTTGATTCCATCCTTTACTAATCATACAACATGCTAGTGAGCTCACATTTCATGCATTACACTTAAGCACCTAACCACTTACAAAGGTCATCACAATATCTTACAACTAAGCATTTACTCTGAGTTTTCCCGTTGAACTTTTTAGAAACTAAAGGATATTCAGTGAGCCTCCAATGTAGGGTATCGAGCCGATGCGATGTCTTAGACATGGTCTTACACTAGCTCACATATCAAGTCGACACCATGTCCCAAACATGGTCTTACACTGACTTATCTCCAAGCCGATGCCATGTCCTAGACATGGTCTTACACTAGCTTGCCTGACGAGGCCGATGCCATGTCCTAGACATGGTCTTGCACTAGCTCTCGTATCAACCCTAGTGCCACAACATGAATATCCAATCTATTCTTAAAGTTCAACCGGGCTTTATTACGCATTTTCTCATCTTTTCATGACTAAACATCATCATTCGACAATTCATGCTCAAATAAACATTCTCATACATAGCTCAATTCACAAGGCATTATCTTATGATGAAATAATGATTTCATGCATAAAAATTAGTAATGTTGTATTATTTACCTACAACTTACCTTGATACACAAAATGGAGATGACTATTCGGTTTAATCAATTTGCTTGGCCTTCCCCCGGTCTATGTTCGGATTTGGTAAATCTTGATCTATAGCAATGAAAATTCACTAATTTAATTACCAATCTAATTTAAACAAGTCAAGAATCATAATTTGGCAAAATGACCATTTTGCCCCTAGACCTTGGCAAAATGACCATTTCACCCCTAGGCTCAAAAATTGATTTTTATCAAATTTCCTTGATTACCAAGCCTAACCAAATCTTTTTCACTCTTGTAATAGACCCAAATTCTCATTATTTTATACAATTACTCCTAAATTTACCAACTTTACAAACTAGTCCAATTTAGGTATTTTCCATGAACACCCTTTCACAAAAGTTGTTTATTACACAACCATAACTCATTTTCTTCCATAAAATTTCAGCAAACCATACATGTGTTCTCATGGAAAAATTCTAAACTCTTAGCCATTTTACAAAATAGTCCTCTCATTTGATAACCCATGCTACAAAGGTCCTAAAAGTACAAAAATCATCAAAAGAAACCATTAAAATCACTTACTTGAATGAGATATAGATGGTTGAGTTTTTAAAGCTTTTAAAAGCCCCAAATTTTTTGAAAATTTTGGTAGAGAAGAAGGTAAATAGGAATAAAACCTTTTTATTTTACTTTATTAGAAATCTAGTCAAATTAAGTCACCTAACACCACCCAAATTTTGAATTTTCATTAAAGGCCCCCAATTAAGTCTCTCTCTCAATTTAACACAATTAACTAGTAATTCGCAACTTTTACCTTTTATGTGATTTAGTCCTTTTTCGCGATTAAGCCTTCAATCGCGTAAATTAATTCACCAAAATTTTTATGCACCCTTATAAAAAATACAATAATACATAAAATAATGGTAAAATAATTTTCTCAAATCTTGGGTAAGTGATTCTGATATCACTATTCCGAGTGAGCCCAATTTTGGGCTGTTATAGTAAGACCATGTTTGGGACATGACATTGGCATGGATAGAGGAGAGCTAGTGTAAGACAGTGTCTGGGACATGGCATCGGCCTCAATGCATTGAGGGTCAATGTAAGACCATGTCTGGGACATGGCATTGACTTGATATATGAGCTAATGTAAGACCATGTCTAGGACATGGCGTCGGCTCGATACCCTACATTGGAGGCTCATTGAATATCCTTTCGTATTCTAAATAGTTCAACGGGAAATTTCAATTAGTGTTAATATTGAGAGATATTATGATGATTTTTGCGAGTGGTGCTGGTACCTAAATAAATTGTATGAAATGTGAGCTCACTAATATGTTGTATGATTAGTAAATGATGGAATCGAGTAAGTTAAGTTTGTGGCCATTCTTTATATCATGCATGAATTGTGATGAATTGAAAGTATGTCATGGCTTAGTAAATTGTTGTTATTTACTAACTTATAACTTACTAAGCTTTGTGCTTTCCCTTCTTCTTCCTATTTTCTTATACTGCCGCCTATCTAACTCGTGGATCAGAGTACGTCGAAGGATTTGCTCACGCTATCATCCAAAGCCCTCGGTATAGTTAGTTTCTAGCATTATGGCATGTATAAGGACTAGATTTAGTTATGTGTCATTCTATGTTAGGCCAAGTGTTGGCTCATTTTGAGATACTTTATTTTTGTATAAGGCCAAAGGTATTGGCTAATATTCACTATTGGTTGATAAATTCAAATGTTTTTGTTTTTAATGGAAGTGCAAGTTGTTTGGATGAACAAGAATGTTATGATTGTATAGATGTTTGGTTGGATTAATTTTGTTAAGTTGTGTGAATGCCAAGTTATGGCCATTAGTTGAGTATTTGAGACTTGTTATGTTTTGGTATGTGTTTGACTTTGTTTTAGGGTGGTAAAAAGGCTTGGTAGATAGCCTTATTTTGTCCACACGGATAGACACACGGCCATGTGTCAAGGCCGTGAATTGGTAGAATTAAATGCTCAATAGTAAACACACGGCCTGAGAAACGGTCGTGTGTCTCGACCGTGTGAAGGACACGGCCTAGCACACAGGCGTGTGCCACTGTCATGTGACTGTTGACGTTAGAAACAAAATACCCAAGTTTTTGCACACGGGCTACGACACAGGCGTGTCATGGCCGTGTGAGGGACACGGGCTGAGCACACGGGTGTGTGCCAGGCCATGTGAAACCCCTGTAGGTTCGATGTTACAAAATAAATCCACACGAATGAGGGGCACGGGCATGTCCCTAGCTGCTTAGGCCGTGTAAACCATACTGGCATCAGCACGAACATGTTTAGAGGCCACACGGGCTTGTGCCCTATTTTTAGTAGTTTTAGTAAAATTTTCTCAACTACTGAAAATGGTCTCGGATTATTTCCAAATCATGTTTTAGGCCTCGTAGGCCCATATGAAGGATCGTAGGAAAATGTTTGAAAAAGTTTTAAATTGGGACACATTTCGTTTGCTTAAGTTTGAATGTTTGCATGTGGTTTAGTAAGGTAACACCTCGTACCCTATCCCAGCGTCGGATACGGGTAAGGGGTGTTACAATATTAGAAAGGTCTTTTAAAAATTTCGTTAAGAAATTTTGACGTTTGCATGCTTAATTAAGTAAAAAGGACTAAATCGTAGAAGGTACAAAAGTCGAGTTCTATAAGTTAAAGGTATCAATTAGCTATGAAATTTTAAAGTAAGGGGACTTAGATGGTAATTAGACCATTTATCATGTTAGTGGACTGGATACAAATTAAGTTAATTGTAAGTTAAAATGAAAGTTTGATAAAGTAAATTAATAAATAAGTTAAAGAAAAGCAAAGAAACAAAAGGTATCATCTTCCAAAAACATTTCTCCCCACCAAAAATTAGAGAGAAAAACCTCCACTGTTGTACCTTGAACATTTGGCTAGCTCCTTCCTTGCATATAAGTGTTATTTGTGTTATTTTGTACCGTTTTTAATATTTTTTTTGTTTTTGGGATTGTTGTAGCTTAGTCTAACTAGCCCAGGGATTAAATTACAAAACTGTTAAAGATTTAGGGTTTTTCCATGATATGCTTATATGGTTTTTGATGTTCGATGGAAGATTATGAGTCCTTGTTGTTAAATAAACAAGTTTTGTAAAGGGATTTTTGACAAAATTGTCATTTGGGGACTTATTTATAAAAGTAGTAAAATTTCATGGTAAAATTGTGAAATGCTGATTTGTATGGGTTAGTGTAGGTCCCTAGTGAATTTGGCTAGCATGAAATATGGATGAAATTGCTCAAATTTCAAATTACAAGCTTAAGGACTAAATTGTAAAGAAGTTAAAATATTAGGGGAAAATTATAATTTTGTAAAAGTATGAATTTTGGACTAAATTGAACAGTTTAAGTATTAAATGGATTGAATTTGCCTATTTAGATCAAGGTAGACCTCGTACAGATCTAGATTGAGGAAAAGCTAAAGCCTTGGATTTGTTGATCTCGTTTCTACATCTTTGTCATCGAGGTAACTTCATATGATTAAATAACATTTTAATGTTTTATTGATCTGTATATTCATGTATTATTGCCATGAAATTAAATGGTGGAAATCCAATAATGTTATGATGATTATCGGGTCCTATTTGAGCATTAGGAATACGTAGGATAAAAATGACATGTGATTAGAGTTACCATGTTTCGGGTGCTAGTCTTGAATGTCCTACCGATGGCTGAGGTCCTACATTTGTTGTAGATACTCTATAGCTTGTGTGAGAAGCATTGGGTAGCTTACATTCTGTCCGACAGCTTGTGTGAGTAGGCCTATTTTATAGCTCGTCTGAGCAACGATGTAAAGGAAAAGGAAAGGTTAATGATTATATGTTTAGCACACTTCGTGTGAGCTTTCCTTCGTATTTGGTGTTATTCTAAAGGTTCAATGGGCATGAAAAGGAAAGGAACGATAAGTGTTCAAATGAATTTTGGCATGAATCTATGAAAAGGATTAAAAAGGAAATGGTCCATGAAAGTATACTGATGTTTATGAAAATGATGATTTCAAATGAAGTTGTTCATGTATAATGGCTTACCTTATTTTAACTCAAGTGAATTATGAATTGACGCACTAACATGTGTTGTTAATGATGCTTAGGCTTGTGCCAAGCTTATCATTGGACTATATCATGTTTAATTTTAATGTTATGCATTGAAATGGTAAGTTATGTTCATGTTTTACAAACTTACTAGGCATTATATGCTTACGTAGTTTTCTTTCCTATGTTTTATAGATAATCAGAAGCTCGATCTGGTTGGAAGTTCATCAGAGATCTATCACACTATCCAACGATTATATGGGTAGTTTTTGATGTTATGGCCAAGGTTATAATGGCATGTATAGGTGGACTTATGTTTAATGTTTAGTTGAATGCTTAGATGTTGATTTTGGTATGTATATATGTAACATCCCGAAATAGGGCCTAATCGGAATAGTGGTTTCGTGACCACAAATCTGAGATAGAAATAATTATTTTATTATTATTATGATGTTTATGATGTGATTGCATGATGGTGTGAAAATTTCGTGAAGAAATTCTATGCATAAAGTGCTTAATTTGAAATTAGGGACTAAATCGAATAAGTTGCAAAATTTGCATTCTAGAAGTTTTTAGTATGAAATTGCTTTGGAATATTAATTAGGAGGTTTTAAATAGGAATTTGATCAATTTCTAAGTTTATGGACAAAAATTGGACATGGGTGGAATTTTTGAAAGTTTAGTAAGGAAGGGCATTTTGGTCATTTGGTTATTAACATGATTAAAAAGGGAAAAAGATGACAAAATTGCTATCATCTTCTTCATTAGCACGAAATTTCACGGGTTCTCCATAGCTAGGGTTTGTTTCAAGCTTCCAAGCTCCATAGTAAGTGATTTCAAGCCCCGTTTTTAATGTTCTTTACGTTTTCGGAGTCCCGGTAGCTCGATAAAGCTTATGCTAGCAATAATTTAAGTTAGGGTTCATATTTGGAAAAATACCCATAGGTGAAAAGTGTTTATTTTGATGTTTTATAATAGAATATGACGTTTTAGATTATGTTAGACAACTTGTGCTACTCGGTTTTAGGTAAAAACGAGTAAAAGGGCTGAATAGGTAAAAATACCTATTATACATAAGTGTATGTTATAGTAGGAATTTGAAGATGTTGTTGGTAAATAAATGATCAGCATGTCTTAAATGCAAGAATTTGTGATAAATTTTGATTTCCGAGCCTTGGGGCAAAAGTGTAAATATGCAAAAGTTTAGGGGTAAAAATGTAATTTTTCCAAAGTTTGAGTAAAGGACTGTTTTGATAAATGTGAATATTAAATAAGTTAAATTTGCTATTATAGATCAAGAAGAACGAAATTCGGGAGTAGATCGGGGAAAGGAAAAAGTAAAGGACTAAATTGTAAAGTTTAGTCACATTTTGTATCGAGGTAAGTTTACAGTAAATAAATGCAATATTCCTTTATTTTACATTAATATTTTCAATTTCCAGCATTTATATATTCATTTTATGAAAATATTCAAAGTTGAATTGAAGACAATGTAACAGAGAAAAGCATTAGAAAGCCCCGATTGAACCTCAGGAATGTTAGGATACGAAATGTCATGACATTTGGGGTTGACAGGACAGGAAAGAGCCATGTAAGTCCATATTAGATATATGGCTTTGGAGACAAGAATGAGCCATGTAAGCCCATATTAGATATATGGCACTGGAGACAGGAATAATTCATGTAAGTCCATGTCAAGGACATGGCATTGGCAGGATATTATTAGACAGGAAAGACCCTAGTATCCTTAGTATTCCGAGTGGTTCAACGGGCCATTGTACAAGTTAAATTACAGTGAATTATCAACAAAGGAAAGGTAGATTGTATTTATGAATAATGAAAGGTCAGGTAAGAAAGAAGGTAAGTGAATAAAGAAGAAGGTAGAAAATGAGATGTAAAGAAAGTTTATGATGCTAGGTGACATTATGCATAATTATCCTTTGTGATGAATGTTGTGATTTATTTGCTTGTAAACTTACTAAGCCTAGTGCTTACTCTCTTTATTTCCTTCTTCTTATAGTTCTTGCCAAGCCACTCGGGGATCGAAGGAAACGTCAGAGATCCGATCACACTATCAAAGGAATCACTTTGGTATAGTTAGACGTTTCGTTTCGTGTATGGCATGTATAGGAACTTGGCTTCTTTTGATATGATATGATCAATGAATGATGTGTAAATACTTTTTAGTGATTAGCTAATAGAATGGCTGATGATATACATGTTTAATAGTATGTATGATTGAGTAGTAACTATCACATGGAAATTAAGGAAAATGTGAAAGTAGCTTAAAAACAGATTCAAGTAGCAGAAATGATGTGACTTTGAAAAATCACTAAAAAATATTAGAAACATGGTTTGATGGTGAATAATATATGAAATTAAAGCTTATTGTGTCTATTTTCATATGGAATAATAAAAATAGGTAAAGGTATTGTATTTTATGAGATATTTGAGTTTTAGTGAAACAGGGCCAGAGCGATTTCTGGATCCCCTGTTCCAACTTTGGAAATTCACCATAAATTGTAAAACAATAATTAGGAGGTGTAATTTATATTTTAAGAATCCTTATTGAGTCTATTTTTAATAGAAACAAACGTCATAGTCATATGAATTTTGTGCAGGGAGAAAAGTGGTTCGTAGTAAGTAGAGGTCAGGGCAGTCAAGTTCTGAAACAAGGTAATTTTAAATAATAAACTGTACTAATTGGCCCAACAAAAAATTCTAGAAAAAAATTAGTAGATAAATATATGAGTCTAGTTTCAGGAAAAATTTACAGATCTTAATTTTGAGTTTTGAAACTCGAGATATGAATTTTTAAGTGACTATGATGCAGAATGGCAGTAAATTTCGAGAAGTTTAAATAAATGATTTAAGGTTGCTTAAAGGATAGATTAAGTTTAGTAATGCCTCGTGCTCGATTCCGGCAACGGTCTTGGGTAAGGGGTGTTACAATATATGTTGGTTGTTTGGTACCATTTTGATAATGGTTAAATTGTGTCATTTAAGTGCTTGTGATGCATGAGAGAAATGGTTCAAATGGTAAGTTTATGTTGATATGGTATAAGTCAAGTTATGGTATATTTTGAGATGGTAAAAATGTGATCAAGTATATGCATGTTTGGTAAGTTTATATGTTTGCTTTTGAGGAGCCTTACATGGTTGAATGATTATAGACTATTGAATTGCTCATGTCGTGTTGGTTTTGGTGATGTTATAATGCCTTGATGATATGTATTAAAATGTTTGTAGGTACATTTTTGGGTTGGTGATGGAAATGGCTTAATTTTGGCCAATTTCATGTCCACACGGCTATGTGACATGGGTGTGTGTCCCTTGTAGGTTTCAAGGTTTACAAGTCAGGCAGTTACATGGCCTAGCACACGGCCTGGCGCACGAGCGTGTGAGGCCATTTCAAAAGTTACAAAGCTTGGCACAAGGGCGTGTGCCTTGGCCGTGTGACCCAACTTCAAAAGTTACACAGGTTGGAACACGGCTGTGTGTCCCTATTTTGAATGTTACATAGCTTGAGACTCACACGGCCTTGCTACATGTCTGTGTGAACCCTGTAGTTTAAATTTTCTAACTTTTTCCTGAACTTTTCGAATGATTCCTATTTAGTCCCGAATTGTTTCTAACATATTTCTAGGGCCCCGAGGGCTTAATTAAGAGACAATATGCATGTGTATGAACTAATTATGCAATGTTTATATTGAGGTATGAAATGCATGTTTTTATGTTATGTTTATAAAGTAATGCTCCGTAACCTCATTTCGACGATGGATATGGGTTAGGGTTGTTACGGACTCACTTATTATAAAACTAATAGAACTTACTCATATCTTACCATAATGACAAACTTTCAGATTCAACTCTTATCATACATTTCTAATAGTTCATGCCACAAAGGTCTAACAGAACACACCATACAAGTGGTCATATAGAGTTTCACTTTTTACTGTCTCGGTGAACTTCACTTGTAACACTGTAACACCCCAAACCCGGCTTAGAAGTTAGGCTCGAGTCTGGCGTGTCACATTGGATGGTGGAACGATTGTTGTGGTTAAAATAGTGAAAACTTGTACATTTGTAAGTTTGAATAAAACCTTAAGTTGTCATTAAAAAAAAACATAGTTTTTATATTACTAATATCCCATGTTTCAGTTATAGCGGAAGCTTTTGTTTTAAAACCCATTTGTTGTGTTATCGCGATATTTTTGAAAAACATATATCTTTTATGAAACTACGCCTTAGAGCTAACAGATTCAAATGAGAAATAACAATCCCAAATTAAAACAAAACCGAAGAAAAGGCCTTATTACAGAAATTTAAACCCAAAGAGAATAATTTAAGTAAAGTAAATGTGAATACTAAAAATTAAACATTGCTCGGAGTGTGGCCACCTCTGAGTCCTCCCATACATCGAACTGCCTACTGAGGGTCACCTAAAAAAGAATAAAAGAGGGAATGGGTTTTCAAAACTTAGTGTGTACATCCCTCATCGATCAACGAACATGCATCAATCAAATTGGGCCTAAGCCCAATACAATACCGGTGGAAATTGGGCCTTAAGCCCAGAATAGCCTCAACTGGGCAAAGCCCTTATCACGTAACACATGTCACATTTATCTGGGCCTGAGCCCATCTCAATATCAGAATCAATATATGCAATGCTCAATGCCCAAACCAACCAACACACCACCTGTACCAACCAGCACACCATGTGGGGATTTAATTGACCCACCCGGCCAGCACACCAGAAGCAGCACCGATTGCGGCACTACCAATATCGTAACAGAGCTGCCAATCACATAATCGGCTTAAAGCCTCTGGTGGGTCCACAGTCGTCTCAGGCGACCCGTGCAACCACTACAAATCCATCACTTCCTCCAACAATGTTCCCATCCCCATGCAGCATAATATCACATGAATGCAAACATATCATAACTTGGCATAAAAAATCAATCAAATAGCCTATAGGGACATTTTAGTCATTTTCCCTTTAGGGGCATAACAATCATTTATCACTATGGGCCTAAGTTCATGAATTGGCCCATTACTAAATCCACAATCATTCAGTGCGACCTGTGTCGCTTTTAGCGATCAATATTACACTCGGGCCCAAAAGCCCAGTATGTGGCTGAGCCCAAATCTGCCTTTAGCCATGTGGTCAACATGATCGGCTTGTTAATTCCTATCCGTCTATAAATTTTACTCACGTTGGGCCCACGGGCCCATCGGGCCCATATGGACCACTTCGGCTCAGTTGGCTCAAAAGCGGCTCAAGTCCATGAGATCACTCGTGAGGCCTCTGTCGTTATCTCGCTCCTTCCACACGAGAATTCCCACACTCGTGTGGCTACCGTTGCCAAATTTTTAGTAATCCTGCATTTCAGCTTTTGCCTATCTCAGGTTATAAGGGGGTGTGTGTGTGTACACACCTGGATTATGAAACGTGCTACGAATCCCTTAGCAATGAACCTACAACGTCCGAGACTAATAGTTAGTCACTTGATTAGAACCATTATCTTCCTTTGCTAATAACATGAAGCGATTCCTCACTAATACTTACCTTGAATGATAACACCTTGCTAATCTCCCTATACGATATTAGAGTTTCCACCCCTTGACTGATCTGTATTGACCAAAGCCTTGTTAAAAAGGGCTTGTTAAAACATGTGATACAAACCACACTTGGCAACTCATAGGGCCAATAAAGAATATTCAGCATTCAATCATTGAAGAGCAATATCACTTACTTAAATCAAAACCAAAAGTAGGATGTCGATAGCTTCACGTCACTTGCCCCTTTTTCAATCCTCGAACGAACCTAGGTACCAACAACGTAGTCTAAGTGAAGAGAGGGAAGATTCGGCAGATAGGAAAAAAATATCACTAGCCATGAAAACCAAAAAATGAAACGCCAGCACATACCCCCGCTTTCGGCAAATGAAATCGCAACTTAAAGAAAGGAGAAGGAAATGAAAACATATTCGGCACAAGAATAAGAAAAAGATGCTTGAGGTTCGGCCCACTCAAGGTTTAAAGACTGATTGAGAAGAAGAAAAACAGAAGTGTACGGCTCAAGAAAAGAAGAGAAAAGCCAAAGGATACTTGGCTACTTCTTGAGTAAAGGAATGGGTACAGAGATTCAGCCAAGGCATAACTTGACGAGAAAAGAAGAAAAGGTAATCAATCTTAGATATGTGAAAAGAAAGAAATTTGGATAAGTAGGAGAAGAGTGCATGATCAATCGAGTGAAAAGAGATTGAGAGAGGAGAGAACAACTTGTATCCAAAGGATCAAAAGGCTAAAACATAAAACTCGAAAGGTAACACAAAGAGGAATTCGCCTGACAAAAGACCCAAGAAGAAAAATGCACAATACCAAAATGGCAGAACAGACAAAAACAACAGCTAGAAATCGAATAAACAAAGAGCCAACCCCAAAACTGGCAAAAGAAATTCGGCACCTCTACAAAGCGACCAAATACGGCACTCATTTTCCCCCAAGCTGATTTTGCACCTACTCAAAGTCCTAATTCGGCTCAACCTCCCTAACAACCCTAAATCTCCTTGATTCACTCCCATATCTCTCTATGAATTCTTCCTTAGTCCACTCCCCAACACCCATTCAAATTTGAAGACCAAGTCAACCCTCCACCACAGAGAATTCCTGTGACGGCCTTAAAACGACCCTAGTCAGAATGTGGTTTCGGGACCACAAAACCGAGGCATAAAATGTATTTAATGTTCATTTTGATGCCTATTATATGTGTTAATTCATGTGTGACATGTTTGGTGTGTCAATTTAGAGTTATAAACTTGAATTTCACTTAAAAGGACTTAGTTGTGAACATTGAAAGTAAACTAGCTAGATGTGTGATGACTAATAAAAGCATGCATGCAAAATAAGGGACTTGCATGTCAAATTGCCCACTTTGTGATAGTGGATGGCAATGATGAAGTTTTGGCATCTTGTGACTTGTAATTTAGTCATAATAATAATAATAGAAATAAAAGAAATTAGTAATTTGGTAGCATAAAATAGATAAAATAAAATTAATTAATAGAAGTGGTGATAAATAAGTTGTCATAAAATAGAAATAAGATAGTTAATAAAATAAGAAAAAGAGGGTAAAAACAACATTTTTGTTCATCTTTTTCCTTCATTGCCGAAAATGACTAAGGGAGAAGAGAAATAGGGTTCAAGCAATTTGGTTGGGGAAAATCTTGATTAAGGTACAATTTCTAGATGATTTTCTTTGCACTTCATGAAATCTAGTTGGTTTTGAAGCTCTCTTCTTTGTCCATGTTTGAATTTCTTGAATCTTTGTGTGATAAGCATTTGGCCATGGATGCATGCTCTCTTTGGTGATGTTTTGAAGGTTTTGTTAAGAGATTTGAGCTTGAGAACATGAAATCTTTGCATGATAAGCAAGATAGGTGTTCGGCCATACCAAGTTTCGGTTAAGGGACTTGCTTTGAAATTATGAGCTAGTTAATGAGCATATTGTGGTTGAGTTGTTATAAGAAAATCGACTAAAATATTTAGGTGAGGGTGCGGTGCCGAATGTGGTCATAAGGTTTTGATAATTGCTTGGAATTTGTCAAGTTGATTATGTATGTTGGCCAAAATTGAGCTTAGGGTTGTAATTATAAATTGTGAAATACATAATTGTTGCATTGTGTGGTTAAATTGTTGAAGAGGAAATTCGGCCTTGGTATATATATATATGCTAAACTCTTGAATTTTTAATGTGCATTGTTATGAAATTCGGCCTTAGGAGATTAGGTGTAAAATTTAGATGTTAAATTTAGTATTGGTATGTGCCATTGCCGAATGTGTAACTAAATGTTGAGGCGAGTAAGATGTATAATATATATGTAATATGTTTAGAGTATGCTTAAGTTATGCATAGATTAATTTAATGCATGTGTATGTTTGTGCAATGGCCTAATGTGCCTTTGATGTTACTCTTGGATGTGTTGGGTGTCGAATTGATATGTGGTTTGATTTGTGTTATAAGGAGAAATCTGATTGTGGATGGAATGAATATGAATTTTATATATATAAGTATGTTAAGGGTAAGGATTACTCTAAATGGTGCCCTAGAAAATGCTATGTTTTAAGTATGTGCGTAAGAACATTAAAGAGTGGATTTTGCA
This sequence comes from Gossypium stocksii, assembly GCA_020496765.1. NCBI lineage: Eukaryota > Viridiplantae > Streptophyta > Magnoliopsida > Malvales > Malvaceae > Gossypium > Gossypium stocksii. The sequence goes on from CM035630.1 coordinate 58,659,689, forward strand.
TAAAAATCTGCTAGGTACAGCAGCAGTAACGTGTTTTGGAAAAATCACCATAAATTGTGTGAGTTGAATTAGAGGCTGAATAAATTGTGTAATTGAAGCTTAATGAGTCTAGTTTCTTATAAAAGAAACCTTGCAAGCAAAGGAACTCCCGATAAAAATATTTTTGGAATGGAGTGAGACAGTGTCGGATTGACTTCGAAGTCCCCTGCTCTGTTTTTGGAAAATCACTATAAATTGTATAAAAATTGTTACGAGATAAAATTTATATGCTTAGACTCCTTAATGAGTCTAGTTTCGAATGGAATAGGTGAGGGCATATTTGGAATTCTGTATAAGGAGAAATTTGGTTCGTAGTATAGAGTGGTCAGTTTACTCAAACAGTGAAATAGGGAAACTTTGAGAAAATTCTGGTATTGATTGGCCAAACCAAAAATTATGAAATTTTTATGGATGGAAGATAAATGAGTCTATTTTCATACAAAATTAATGGCACTCCAATTGGAGTTTCGTAGCTCCAGTTATGAGTAAATAATTGAATGCTGCTCAGAAAATCAGCTTGTTGTGACTTATGATATGTATGTGAAATGCCCCAATGTGCATGTGTGTGTGCAACGAGAAGAATGTGCATGTATGATTTGACTATGAGTGAAAATGATTCCTAGAGGTGCTTGAATAAGGATTAATAGAATTAAATGTTTTATTTAGCTCAAGAGCATAGAGGGACGAGTTCGGATAAAGGGAAGGCTAAAGTGGTCGAATAGCCGACTCGAAATTTCTCGTGAAAGTTCAAGGTAAGTTTTGAGTAATCGAATTTGGTATTTAAGTTAAAATGCCATGATATACATGCTGATATTTGAACGATGTTCCATTGCGAAAGAAGCCTTATTCTTGTTTGTTATATGGCCGAATGGCTCATAGAGAAAAGGACCGAAATTGAGCTTTGAAATGCTTTTGCCTATGTATGTTTGATCATTGGGCCGATAGTTTAGAAAAGAAGAATATATGTGTATAAGTTTGAATTATGTGTATAATTATGATATAAAGTCGAGAAGCATGTTATATGTTGGTATGCACATGAATTGATTGAATTGCAAATGAAATCTTGCTATGTGAAACTTGGCTACATGTGAATATATATGTGTATGAGAATTTGTAATGTGAATCCGGGGTTAATTCCCGCTGACTATATGTGAAGACTATGTCCGGGTTAAGACCCGAAGGCTATATGCAGAGATGATGTCCGGGTTAAGACCCGAAGGCTATATGCGGAGATTATATCCGGGGAAAAGACCCGATGGCTATGTATAGAAATTACCCGAGATAGAGATCTCGATGATGATGCGAGAAAAGCCTAAGACTACTGGTCTTCAAGGTAACGAACGCTAATGAATTGCGCTGAAAGTGTTAAACTATACAGGTATGTACCCTTGGCTTATATACAAGATGGATTTTGGACCGAATACTAAAGTCATTATGTGATTTCATACGTGTACTTGAAATGAGATTATTAATATGATCAAAGTGCAAATGGCCTATGTGAAATGTTATGTGACTTTTGTGACATGTATATGTTATATGAACTTACTATGAGTGGAAGCTATCCATTCTCGTATGTGATGTGAATGTCTATGTCTGGAAAAAGGGTAACATACCCGAAAAGGAGAGGGAAACAAAGATATGATTAATTATACTATAATTTGATAATCTATTTAATGTCATTGCTTAAAGCTTACTAAGCATTGAAATGCTTATTCCGTTTCCCTTGTTTCCTCTGTTTTATAGATCTCATTTTGGAAGCTACGGACTCGGGGATTGAAGCCTTAATCACCTACACTATCGCTGTTATTTTGGTACATTTTGATGGTTATTTTTGGGTCAATGGCATGTATAGGCTAATCTCCTTTTGTTGATTCAAACTACATTTTGAGCTGTAATTATTCTAGCCATGCGAAAATGGCTTGTTTAGTCTTCGAGTTTGCTTATATGGGTTGGAGTGATTCTCATACTATTTAATGTTGTGGCATGAAATTTAGTTAGTACCTAATATGCAATGACTTTTCTAATATGATGTTTGGTTATTGAAATTGTTCGATTTAGCCAAATTGTTAGTAGTCACAAGGTAAAGATTTGTTAGTATGCTTATTGAACGATTTTAATGAGATGCGATGTCCTAACCGAACCGACCTAAGTGTTATATTCAACTATTGGACTCAGTGAATTCACGTTTAGCTTTGTACCTATGAACCTCGGTAGTTGTATTTTGATTTTGTAATACCTTAAACCCTAATCAGGCGACAGACAGGGGCGTAGGGTGTTACATTTTTATTAGTATCAGAGCTACGGTTTAGTCGATTCTCGGACAACGTAGCGTGTGTGAGTATAGCTATACATGCCATTTTGTGAAAATGCGATAGTGTGGTGATTTCTGACATTTGAAATGTGTTTTCGTATAATAATGGATTCCGATCCCGATCGAGCCGTAGCGAAAGATATTGAGAGTGTAGCGGCTGCTCCCGCGCAAGGGACCGCGCCGACCGACTCTCAGCCGAATGCCAGTCGTCGAGATGATGACATGAGGCAGAATTTGTATGCAATGATGAGTGATTGGTTCGCTCAATTCCTACGAAATAATCCGGCTGTTCCACAACCTCCTCCCCCGAATAACCCACTTCCGACCCCTGTGGCTCCTCCTGAGGCCGACCCTGTGAGGTCGAGTAAACCCCCGGTTGATAAAATTAGAAAATATGGGGCTGAAGAGTTCCGGGCTACAGTTGATGACGATGCTGAGCGGGCCGAGTTTTGGCTTGATAAGGTAATCCGTGTGTTTGATGAGCTGTCGTGTACGCCCGAAGAATGCTTGAAGTGTGCCGTATCCCTGCTGCGTGATTCTGCCTACTATTGGTGGAACACATTGGTTTCGGTGGTGCCGAGAGAGCGAGTTAGTTGGGAGTTCTTCCAAGTTGAGTTCCGAAAGAAGTATATCAGCCAAAGATTTATCGATCAGAAACGGAAGGAATTCCTTGAGCTTAAACAAGGCAGAATGTCGGTGACCGAATATGAGAGGGAATTCGTACGACTCAGCCGATATGCTCGCGAGTGCATAGCATCCGAAGCTATTATGTGTAAACGCTTCGAGGACGGGTTAAATGAAGACATTAAACTTCTGGTGGGCATTCTAGAAATTCAAGAGTTCGTTGTTCTTGTTGAGCGAGCCTGCAAGGCCGAAGAGCTTCGAAATGAGAAGAGAAAAGCTGATAGCGGAGCCAGAGAGTTCCGTAAGATGTCTTCTGGGAGGTCTATTCAGAAATCCTCAAAGAAGTTCCGAAGTGAGTCGGATAGACCATCTGCTACTTCGGGTTTTTCTAGGCGAGACCGTGATCGACCCCCTATGAGTTCACGTGCTACTTCTACTGCTAGTGTTGGGAACGACCGTCGAGACAGAGTCGAGTGCAAGTATTGTGGAAAATGGCATTCGGGGAGCTGCAGATTTCATGGTCGCTCTTGTTATAAATGCGGGTCGGCTGATCACTTTATAAGAGATTGCCCTAGATGGTCCGAACAAAATGTGAACCCGAGTGGAAAATCGAATACTACTTCAGCTCGAGGGAGGCCACCTAGAAATTCGGGGAACGCTAGCGGTGGTCAGAGAAGGTTTAAAGATGCTACGACAAGATCTGAGGCTCATGCTCCTGCTAGAGCTTATGCAATTCGCGCACGAGAGGATGCCTCTTCGCCCGATGTTATCACCGGTACTTTCACTCTCTTTGATATTGATGTAATTGCTTTGATTGACCCCGGTTCAACTCATTCATATGTATGTGAAACTTTGGCATCCAGTAAGACTCTTTCTATTGAGTCTACTGAGTTTATGGTTCGAGTGTCCAATCCCTTGGGTCGTTGTGTTTTAGTGGATCGAGTGTGTAAGAAATGTCCCCTTATGATTCGAAATTCCTGTTTTTCGGCCGATTTGATGCTTTTGCCATTCGATGAATTCGACGTTATACTCGAAATGGATTGGTTGACTGTGCACGATGCGGTGGTAAATTGCAAACGAAAGACTATTGATTTACGATGTTCAACTAATGAGATCATTCGGATTGAGTCAACGGATTTAAACGGGCTACCGGCGGTAATATCTTCTATGTTGGCTCAGAAACTTATGAAAAAGGGTTGCGAGGCTTATCTTGCTTATGTTTTAGATAGCAAAATATCCGAACTAAAACTTGAGACTGTTCCTGTGGTTTGTGAGTATCCGGACGTGTTTCCCGAAGAATTACCGGGATTACCGCCTATTAGAGAGGTTGAGTTTGGCATTGAGCTAGTTCTGGGTACAACTTCAATTTCAATTGCTCCATATCGTATGGCTCCGACGGAGTTGAAAGAGTTGAAATCCCAGTTGCAAGAGTTGACCGATAGAGGTTTCGCAAGACCGAGCTTTTCTCCCTGGGGTGCACCCGTCTTGTTCGTAAAAAAGAAGGACGGGACTTTGAGGATGTGTATTGACTATCGGCAGCTGAACAAGGTGACTATAAAGAATAAGTATCCATTGCCTCGTATCGACGACTTATTCGATCAATTAAAGGGAGCCTCAGCGTTTTCAAAGATTGACTTACGATCCGGTTATTACTAGTTGCGAGTTCGAGACTCAGACGTGCCTAAGACTGCCTTCAGAACGAGATACGGGCACTATGAATTTTTAGTGATGCCGTTTGGGCTGACTAATGCCCCCGCTGTTTTCATGGATTTGATGAATCGAGTGTTTAAGCAGTACCTAGATCGATTTGTGGTCGTGTTTATCGATGACATTTTGGTTTACTCTCGCGATGAGATCGAGCATGCCGAGCATCTAAGACTTGTGCTACAGATTTTGTGTGATAATCAGTTGTATGCGAAATTTAGCAAGTGTGAGTTCTGGTTGCGTGAGGTTGGCTTTCTGGGACACATTGTATCTGCCGCGGGTATCCGAGTTGATCCGAATAAAATCTCTGCTATCCTCGATTGGAAGCCTCCCAAAAATGTCTTGGAAGTCCGAAGCTTTTTAGGACTTGCCGGGTACTACCGACGGTTTGTGAAAGACTTTTCGATGATCTTAACCCCGTTGACGAGGTTATTGCAGAAGGATGTTAAATTTGAATGGTCTGAGAAGTGCCAAAAGAGTTTCGACCAATTGAAAGCCTTATTGACGGAAGCTCCAGTCTTAGTTCAGCCTGAATCCGGTAAAGAATTTGTAGTATATAGTGATGCGTCCTTGAATGGCTTGGGGTGTGTTCTGATGCAACAAGGCAAAGTTGTTGCTTACGCTTCGAGGCAATTAAAGCCTCATGAGAAAAACTATCCGACTCACGATCTCGAATTAGCTGCTATTGTTTTTGCTTTGAAGATTTGGCGTCACTACCTTTTTGGTGAGAAATGTCATGTTTTTTCCGACCATAAAAGCCTCAAGTACTTGATGATGCAAAGAGATTTGAATCTGAGACAAAGACGGTGGCTTGAATTGCTAAAGGATTACGAGCTTGTCATTGACTATCATCCTGGAAAGGCGAACGTAGTTGCTGATGCTCTTAGCCGAAAATCATTGTCTACTTTACGAGCCATGAATGCGCATTTATCGGTATTAGATGATGGTGTGATGATAGCGGAATTAAAAGCCGAGCCGGTATTTCTCCGACAAGTTTGTGAAGCTCAGAAAGTGGATGACGACTTAAATGCCAAGCGAACTCAATGCGATGTAAGTGCGGACCCTGAGTTCCAAGTTGACGACAATGATTGTTTGAGGTTTCGAGGCCGAGTATGTATTCCGAGAAATTCAGAGTTGACTTCGATAATTTTAAATGAAGCTCATAATAGTCGAATGTCGGTTCATCCGGGAAGCACTAAAATGTACAATGATTTGAAACGTCAATATTGGTGGCATGGTATGAAACGAGACATCTCAAATTTTGTGTCGAAGTGTCTAATATGCCAACAAGTAAAAGCGGAACATCAGATGCCATCGGGTTTGTTGCAACCGATTTTGATTCCCGAATGGAAATGGGATAGAGTTACGATGGATTTCGTATCTGGGCTACCGTTGACACCGAGCAAGAAGGATGCGGTTTGGGTGGTCGTAGACCGATTAACTAAATCCGCTCACTTTATACCTGTGCATACGGATTACTCACTTGATAAGCTAGCGGAGTTGTATGTTTCTCAGATCGTCAGATTGCACGGGGTCCCTATCTCTATCGTGTCAGATAGAGACCCGAGATTTACATCGCGGTTTTGGAAGAAACTACAAGATTCATTGGGTACTAAGCTACATTTTAGTACCGCGTTCCATCCTCAGACGGACGGTCAATCAGAACGAGTAATTCAGATACTCGAGGATATGTTGAGATGTTGTGTTCTTGAGTTTAGTGGTTCGTGGGAACGGTATTTGCCTTTGATTGAATTCGCTTACAACAACAGTTACCAATCGAGCATTAAGATGGCACCGTACGAGGCTTTGTACGGTTGCAAATGCCGTACACCGTTGTTTTGGACCGAACTCAGTGAAAGTAAGATCTTTGGAGTTGATTTGATTAGAGATGCCGAGCAGAAAGTAAAAGTGATTCGTGATAACCTTAAGGCAGCTTTAGATCGTCAAAAGTCTTACGCGGATTTAAAGCGGAAAGATATCGAGTATCAGGTCGGAGACAAAGTATTTCTTAAAGTGTCGCCTTGGAAAAAGGTGCTCAGATTCGGCCGTAAGGGCAAATTGAGTCCGAGGTTCATCGGACCATACGAAATATCTGAACAGATTGGACCGGTAGCTTATCGACTGATTTTGCCTCCCGAACTTGAAAAGATTCAGAACGTTTTTCATGTTTCGATGCTCCGACGATATAGATCCGACCCTTCACACGTGATTAATCCGTCTGACATTGAGATTCGACCCGATATGAGTTACGAGGAGGAACCAATTCGTATTTTGGCACGCGAGGTTAAAGAATTGCGGAATAAGAAGATTTCTTTAGTGAAAGTGTTATGGGTCAAACACGGGGTCGAAGAAGCTACTTAGGAGCTTGAGGAGTCGATAAGAGAACGTTACCCAAACTTATTTTCCGGTAAGAATTTTCGGGGACGAAAATTTCTTAAGTGGGGGAGAGTTGTGACGGCCTTAAAACGACCCTAGTCGGAATGTGGTTTCGGGACCACAAAACCGAGGCATAAAATGTATTTAATGTTCATTTTGATGCCTATTATATGTGTTAATTCATGTGTGACATGTTTGGTGTGTCAATTTAGAGTTATAAACTTGAATTTCACTTAAAAGGACTTAGTTGTGAACATTGAAAGTAAACTAGCTAGATGTGTGATGACTAATAAAAGCATGCATGCAAAATAAGGGACTTGCATGTCAAATTGCCCACTTTGTGATAGTGGATGGCAATGATGAAGTTTTGGCATCTTGTGACTTGTAATTTAGTCATAATAATAATAATAGAAATAAAAGAAATTAGTAATTTGGTAGCATAAAATAGATAAAATAAAAATAGAAGTGGTGATAAATAAGTTGTCATAAAATAGAAATAAGATAGTTAATAAAATAAGAAAAAGAGGGTAAAAACAACATTTTTGTTCATCTTTTTCCTTCATTGCCGAAAATGACTAAGGGAGAAGAGAAATAGGGTTCAAGCAATTTGGTTGGGGAAAATCTTGATTAAGGTACAATTTCTAGATGATTTTCTTTGCACTTCATGAAATCTAGTTGGTTTTGAAGCTCTCTTCTTTGTCCATGTTTTGTCCATGTTTGAATTTCTTGAATCTTTGTGTGATAAGCATTTGGCCATGGATGCATGCTCTCTTTGGTGATGTTTTGAAGGTTTTGTTAAGAGATTTGAGCTTGAGAACATGAAATCTTTGCATGATAAGCAAGATAGGTGTTCGGCCATACCAAGTTTCGGTTAAGGGACTTGTTTTGAAATTATGAGCTAGTTAATGAGCATATTGTGGTTGAGTTGTTATAAGAAAATCGACTAAAATATTTAGGTGAGGGTGTGGTGCCGAATGTGGTCATAAGGTTTTGATAATTGCTTGGAATTTGTCAAGTTGATTATGTATGTTGGCCAAAATTGAGCTTAGGGTTGTAATTATAAATTGTGAAATACATAATTGTTGCATTGTGTGGTTAAATTGTTGAAGAGGAAATTCGGCCTTGGTATATATATATATGCTAAACTCTTGAATTTTTAATGTGCATTGTTATGAAATTCGGCCTTAGGAGATTAGGTGTAAAATTTAGATGTTAAATTTAGTATTGGTATGTGCCATTGCCGAATGTGAAACTAAATGTTGAGGCGAGTAAGATGTATAATATATATGTAATATGTTTAGAGTATGCTTAAGTTATGTATAGATTAATTTAATGCATGTGTATGTTTGTGCAATGGCCTAATGTGCCTTTGATGTTACTCTTGGATGTGTTGGGTGTCGAATTGATATGTGGTTTGATTTGTGTTATAAGGAGAAATCTGATTGTGGATGGAATGAATATGAATTTTATATATATAAGTATGTTAAGGTTAAGGATTACTCTAAATGGTGCCCTAGAAAATGCTATGTTTTAAGTATGTGCATAAGAACATTAAAGAGTGGATTTTGCATAAAAATCTGCTAGGTACAGCGGCAGTAACGTGTTTTGGAAAAATCACCATAAATTGTGTGAGTTGAATTAGAGGCTGAATAAATTGTGTAATTGAAGCTTAATGAGTCTAGTTTCTTATAAAAGAAACCTTGCAAGCAAAGGAACTCCCGATAAAAATATTTTTGGAATGGAGTGAGACAGTGTCGGATTGACTTCAAAGTCCCCTGCTCTGTTTTTGGAAAATCACTATAAATTGTATAAAAATTGTTATGAGATAAAATTTATATGCTTAGACTCCTTAATTAGTCTAGTTTCGAATGGAATAGGTGAGGCCATATTTGGAATTCTGTACAAGGAGAAATTTGGTTCGAAGTATAGAGTGGTCAGTTTACTCAAACAGTGAAATAGGGAAACTTTGAGAAAATTCTGGTATTGATTGGCCAAACCAAAAATTATGAAATTTTTATGGATGGAAGATAAATTAGTCTATTTTCATACAAAATTAACGGCACTCCAATTGGAGTTTCGTAGCTCCAGTTATGAGTAAATAATTGAATGCTGCTCAGAAAATCAGCTTGTTGTGACTTATGATATGTATGTGAAATGCCCCAATGTGCATGTGTGTGTGCAACGAGAAGAATGTGCATGTATGATTTGACTATGAGTGAAAATGATTCCTAGAGGTACTTGAATAAGGATTAATAGAATTAAATTTTTTATTTAGCTCAAGAGCATAGAGGGACGAGTTCGGATAAAGGGAAGGCTAAAGTGGTCGAATAGCCGACTCGAAATTTCTCGTGAAAGTTCAAGGTAAGTTTTGAGTAATCGAATTTGGTATTTAAGTTAAAATGCCATGATATACATGCTGATATTTGAACGATGTTCCATTGAGAAAGAAGCCTTATTCTTGTTTGTTATATGGCCGAATGGCTCATAGAGAAAAGGACCGAAATTGAGCTTTGAAATGCTTTTGCCTATGTATGTTTGATCATTGGGCCGATGGTTTAGAAAAGAAGAATATATGTGTATAAGTTTGAATTATGCGTATAATTATGATATAAAGTCGAGAAGCATGTTATATGTTGGTATGCACATGAATTGATTGAATTGCAAATGAAATCTTGCTATGTGAAACTTGGCTACATGTGAATATATATGTGTATGAGAATTTGTAATGTGAATCCGGGGTTAATTCCCGCTGACTATATGTGAAGACTATGTCCGGGTTAAGACCCGAAGGCTATATGCAGAGATGATGTCCGGGTTAAGACCCGAAGGCTATATGCAGAGATTATATCCGGGGAAAAGACCCGATGGCTATGTATAGAAATTACCCGAGATAGAGATCTCGATGATGATGCGAGAAAAGCCTAAGACTACTGGTCTTCAAGGTAACGAACGCTAATGAATTGCGCTGAAAGTGTTAAACTATACAGGTATGTACCCTTGGCTTATATACAAGATGGATTTTGGACTGAATACTAAAGTCATTATGTGATTTCATACGTGTACTTGAAATGAGATTATTAATATGATCAAAGTGCAAATGGCCTATGTGAAATGTTATGTGACTTTTGTGACATGTATATGTTATGTGAACTTACTATGAGTGGAAGCTACCCATTCTCGTATGTGATGTGAATGTCTATGTCTGGAAAAAGGGTAACATACCCGAAAAGGATAGGGAAACAAAGATATGATTAATTATACTATAATTTGATAATCTATTTAATGTCATTGCTTAAAACTTACTAAGCATTGAAATGCTTATTCCGTTTCCCTTGTTTCCTCTGTTTTATAGATCTCATTTTGGAAGCTACGGACTTCGGGATTGAAGCCTTAATCACCTACACTATCGCTGTTATTTTGGTACATTTTGATGGTTATTTTTGGGTCAATGGCATGTATAGGCTAATCTCCTTTTGTCGATTCAAACTACATTTTGAGCTGTAATTATTCTAGCCATGCAAAAATGGCTTGTTTAGTCTTCGAGTTTGCTTATATGGGTTGGAGTGATTCTCATACTATTTAATGTTGTGGCATGAAATTTAGTTAGTACCTAATATGCAATGACTTTTCTAATATGATGTTTGGTTATTGAAATTGTTCGATTTAGCCAAATTGTTAGTAGTCACAAGGTAAAGATTTGTTAGTATGCTTATTGAACGATTTTAATGAGATGCGATGTCCTAACAGAACCGACCTAAGTGTTATATTCAACTATTGGACTCAGTGAATTCACGTCTAGCTTTGTACCTATGAACCCCGGTAGTTGTATTTTGATTTTGTAATACCTTAAACCCTAATCCGGCGACAGACAGGGGCGTAGGGTGTTACAATTCCACTCCAGTTCAACCACTTGCCGTCCACTAGCACAAAATAAATACTCCTCAAAAACCCATGCCAACGCTCGAACCCTGGACCTCCCTATAATGCATGTGATGCTACTTCCTTGCCTCCTAGGTGGCGCCATTTGCCACTAGACCACCAAGCTTTCTATGCTACTCCTTCACCTCAATTATTAAAGAGGCTCAACACTTGAAGTCAAAGTTCCACTAAAGCTCAAAACTAAAAATTTCCTATGACATAGCCTGATCCCAGAACTTCCTAGAAACCCTCTAACACCTCAAAACCATCAACCCAATAGTTCTAACATGCAATTGTCATTGCATTAATCTAATGGAATTTTAAACGCACTCATGCCTGAGGCCTAATCCTTCTAGGCTCTAAATTCAGGGCGTTACAAGCACCCTCGACCGGACCCAATGTACTAGATTTGAATCTCAGGTGTTATGACCTTCTTATAGATGTAACTTAAAACTTTCTCTTTCTCATTTATGACCTTCTTATAGATGTAACTTAAAACTTTCTCTTTCTCATTCATTGATGTAAACGTCTATCTATGAGTATAACTTAATCTTTTATGGCGTACTATACTTAACATCTCTTTACTTTATATATCATTTCTTAAATCTTATCTTATTATCAGACTTAATATCTTTTTCCATACTTACTAGTCTTATCATTTTCTTCAGGCGAGGTAGACTACCCCAATACTTAACTCAGAATTTGCCCAGATCTTACTTACTTCAGTGCACTCTCTATACATACTTTTAACACATAGCTTTGCCCCATCACGTACTCTGGCACACACTAGTCTAGTCCCTTGTAACTATACTGGGTTCGTTGATCACCTTAAGATATACTAATGTACAGAGTAGAAATCTTGCACAAAAGATGTGAAAAAGAAGTATTCGCAAGTATATGGGTCAAGTTGTAATATAGTTACAACAGAGTAGATGAGTACTTCGAGGATCATACCTAAGGGAGACAAGCACTAAATTAATTCTAATTTAATCATAAATAGATCTAAAGAGTACTTTAATCGAATTATAGTATGAAGAATTAAAAGAAAGGTTTTTGATAAATTATATAAATCATAAGAAAAGAAATAAATGAAAAATAAAAAAATGAAAAACAAGGAATCAAATAATCGAATATGTATCAAATCTAGGCATGGGTGATTAGCTTGCTTTGGTATTAATAATCAACTGTCACTTCAGGTTTTCTTTTTCAATCAACTTGTCAATACCCTAGTAGGATCTTCCGATACGTCCATCGAAATACTAAGTTAGCAAGAACTACTTATCTTTTGATCTTACAGTCCATACCAATTCAAGGTTAAGGTGTTCATGGATAGACCATACCAAATTTGGGTTAATTCCTACATTGATGACTTTTTAGGGTTGTCAGGCCTAAGGTTTAGGTTCTTCCTTTCCTGAACAATTGATCCATTAAGAAATACCTACAAAATAGTTAATTATTCATACATTCACTCGCTAATCCCCCATAGGAGGATTAGTTCCTCATGGATCTAATAAACAATGTAAACTTGAACGAAAGAATGAACATCAAGAACAATTCAAGAGTAGAGTTTAGAAGAAGCCTGATTTGCATTAAGCGTAGAATCCTTACTGAGTTTGACAGTAATTCTAGAATATGATTTCTTCACAAAAGTAAATAATAAGAAAATAAATCTAAAACCTAAGAAAAGAGAAAATCTAAAAAGGAAAATATACATTATCAAAAGGTGTCTATTGTTGGAAAAATGGGTTTGGAAAATGCAGCAGAAAATAAATTTAAAGAAACACCAAAGTTTTAAAAAATTTTCCAAAATAAGATATTGGTTGTGATATCTAAAGTAATAAACACTTAATCAAAATTGTACCTTTTCGATTCGTCTAGGATGAGCACTTCGACCAAGTAGTCTCCTTTGCTATCCTGAAGCTCACGTCAACCAGGTGTGGGCGTGCTTTGAATAAGAAAATTTCTCACAATAGTTACCAATGGGGTAGTTTTACAATTTCTATAAACTTTTGAGTCAAGTTGTAAATCAAAAAAATGTCTCTAGAAATTTTCTGGAATAATCTCTTCAAAGAATTTTGTCTCTACAACTTTCTCTTGAACTCAAGTGTGTGTAAATAATGACCTAAGGCTCTCTTTCTACAGGAAGAGTTTAGAGAGTTCAAATATGATTAAACGTTATCACTTTAATTGTAGCACCCTTAACCCATATCTGTCATTGAAACAGGGTTATGTAGCATTACTAGATTTTACAGATCAAACAGATAAAAATTCCAAACATTTCATATCATATCAATATTCATATCAAACTTAAACAAAATCATACATACTATCCCTTATACAAGCCCTTGAGGCCCTAAATACACGTTAGAAACAAGTCGGGACTAAATAAAAAACTCATAGAATTTTTTAGAAAACATTGAAAAATTTCAAAGCTACAGGGGTCACACGACCGTGTGGCCAGAGCATGTGACTCACACGGCCAAGAGACACATGATCAGGTCCTAGATCGTATCCATGCCCGTGTAACTTACTGAATTGGGCCACACGGCCAAGCCACATGCCCATGTACTAGGCCATGTAATAGCCTAACTTGCAACCCTTTAAAACTACAAGGGACACACGGCCCAATCACCTGGCCGTGTGTCACACACGACTGAGACACACACCCGTGTCTCTACTCGTGTGGACAAGAATAGGCCATTTTACAAGTCATATTTCTCACCCAAATTGGCATCCACCTATACCCAAAAATGCACACATACACAAGCTATAATCAAGCATCCAAAACAAGCATGAACAAGCTTTAAACATATGGTATAATCACATAAAACCAATATGCCCTTAGGTACCTCAAATGACAAGTATAAATATGTACAACCTTGTGATCCATGTAATCAAGTAATTAACAAAATTTTATGTATAATTGTATCAATATACAACATGTAAATCATTTACCAAAACTTACCATTTGGTACCAATTGTACCACTTATTCAATAGCATCAAATACATATATTCTTACCATAGCATAGCACCACGTCACACCAAGTTATAAAACATACATCATATACATTTTCAACTACTATTTTACCTTTCATCATTCAACCACAAATCCATCCACACATCAACATTATAGGCAAATTATGCACATACCAAAATACTAAAACACAAGCCAAATAAGTGGCTAATCTAAAAAAAAAACACATATAGGCCAACATTTAGCCAAAATAACCTATACATGCCATTATAACCAAAATATAACCAACTAAAAGAACCAAAAAAGCCGATGGATAGTGTGATATAGCTCTGACAAGCTTCCAACCTGAATGAGCTTCCGAACCACTATAAAACACAGAAAATAACACAGAGTAAGCATTTAAGCTTAGTAAGTTCGTATAACATAGAATTTAACTTACTATTTAATCACAATTTAAGTAAGTAAACATAGCATATCCCAACTCAATTTGGCCAAATGCCTAAGCACATATTCATCAACATGTTAGTCATGTGAAACACATATAATAGCCAATATACATGGATGAACTCAGTAAACATTCAAGTTGCATAAACATGTATCATCCATTTCATATATCAATGTATAATGTAACATCATTTCCATGTACTTCATGTAATACCAGTAGTAATTTGTATCGAACTCATATAATTACATAACAGAACTTTGCCCATTGAACTATTTGGAATATCGTTGGATACTCGGGTAGCACACATGAGGTGTGCTAAACGATAATCCGTTAATTTCTTTACATGCATGCTCATACGAGCTCTAAATCGGTATGCTCTAACGAGCTATAATCGGTAAGCTCATACGAACTGAGTAACGGTAAGCTCATGCGAGCTGAATAATGGTAAGCTCATACGAGCTGAGAATTGGTAAGCTCTCACAAGTTGAAGTCGGTAACCCTAATTACATGTCATTTGTATCCTACGTATTCCTAAAGTTCAAACGGGGCTCGATAGTCATACGTAATTGGACATGCAACCATGTATATATGTAGCAAATTTATAATTCATACATATTTCACAATAAAACATATAATCACAATTTAACCACACGAACTTACCTCGACGACTTTACGTAAATAAGGAGGCGATTATTCCGAGACTTTTTCTTTGCCCTGAACTATCTCCGTACAAGGTCTAACTAGATCTATATGGATAAATTTAACTCATTTTAACATATAATTCATTCAATTTAATCCAAAACATATTTTTAGAAAAATTATCATTTTGCCCCTATACTTTTAATTTCTTTCCAATTTAGTCCCTAGGCTCGAAAAATGAAATTCATGCAAAATTTCCCTTACCCAAGCCTAGCCAATTTCTGTACATATTAATAGCAGCCCATATATTTCACAAATTGACAAATTTACCACATGATATTTTAATTTTTCAACTTAGTCCCTATTTGACAATTTCACTAAAAATTCTTTAACAAAAGTTGTTTATCTAACAATAAATTTTCTACCATGAAACTTCAAAACTCAAGCATAATCATCAATGGAAAAACCCTAATGGTTTAACATTTTTACAAATTAGTCCTCGGGCTAGCTAGATTAAGCTACAACGATCCTGGAAACATAAAAATCATTAAAAGTGGGACAAAAATCATACCTAATTGGGCAATATAAGCTTGGTTGAATGTTGATCAACAAAAATGGATTCTTTCCTTAAAAAAATTGTTGGAAAAAATGATAGAAAATGATGATATATTTGTTTTGTTTTAATTTATCATTTATTACCTATTTACTAAATTAACCTTAAAAACTAATCAAAATTTCAATAATAACAAACCATGCTCACCCACTAACAACCTTAATGGGCTAAATACCATATAAGGACCTCCACTGTAATGTTTTATAGATATTTAATACCTTTAGCTAATAGAACACAACTTTTGCACTTTACACGATTTAGTCCTTTTATCAAATTAAGCATGTAATGGTAAAATTTCTTAAAGAAATTTTTATATGGCATTTCTATCATGTTGTCGTTAATAAAATAATAATAAAATAAAAATTTCAACCTTAAATTTTTGGTCCCGAAACCATTGTTTCGATTTCATTAAAAACAAGTTGTTACATTAATATTAAATTTATATAATATTTATCAAGAAAAATATTAGGTTAAATTTAACATTAAATCTTATTAAAATAATAGAATGTTAAATTAAAATAAACATTAAATTAAATTTAATATTAAGATAATCACTTTAATGTTAAATTAATAAAATACTATTTAGAGAAGTATTAAATTAAATTTAATATTAAACTATTAAAATAATATTATTTTTGGAATAATTAATCTGAAATCAAATTCTCTGGTGGAATTCTAGTAGGAATATAACTCTTCCACTACTCAACCACCGACGACCAACTACCGTTGGCTGCCGGGACGCCGCCATCGTATCTACCGGCACTGTCATGTCTAGTGATGCAGGTGCAACACCTTTATGGCTTCCTGAGCCGATTCGACTGTTGCCAGTTTGGTCTAGGCCAGTGACAACCTGACCGGTCTGGTCTAGCCACCAGTTGGACCATCAGCTTGGTTTCACATACCAACCGTAGTTTGACCAGTTTTTGGGTATTGGTCTCAGTTTTGGGCACCCAGGCCTAATTTACGATCTCAAGTCCAATTTTCAAGTTCATTACCCATTGGACCAATTGTCTAACTTGAAAATTAACTTCCAAAAATATCATATTAATTTTAATTGATTTGATTAATTGAATTTTGCTTGACCAGAATTAATTATTCCAAAAATCACTTAGATTTTCCAAATTATTTTTTCAAGAATTTTCTTTAATCAAATTCTCTAGTTGAACAATTCTTACAGCCACCTAATTTAGTTCCAGATCGAATAAATCAACTCAATTAAATTATTCCCAAAGCCGTAGAATTTTTTCTAATTCAAATGTAGTCTGATCGAGCTTTTTTTCAGCTAGCAGAGGGACCAATTTGACATATACAATTAGGCTCTAGTGATTGCAATTATGTCCAGAAAGATTGTTCCAATTATTCGTAATTACTTAATCCTAGAGTCAGTCCACAAGAAGTACCATGATTGAATCTTCTTATTGTATACTCTTTGTGAAAGTAATTCATCCAACTACTTTGTCCAATGACCTCGTCATATGTGTGTTACCCTTATATGATTTCCTTGATTCCTTTGAGTTAAATCCATTCACTCAATACAATTCTATTTTATCTCATTGTCACCATTGTGTCTTCTTAGTGATTAATATGATCACTGTTAACAAATGGCTGTGATAAATTGCTCATTCAAGAACAAGCAACCCTTACCCACGTTCCATATTTATCAATCCACCAAATGCCAATAAGATGATATCATTAACTTTTTAATTGAGCTATGAATTCCACTATTGCTAGTAAAGCCATGACATGCACAAGTCATGTACCTAACATATCGGCTATGGGCTCGATCATCTTTAGAGCATAAGCCTTCACTTATATCAAAGCATATGAGATGCATACGCATGGTTAATGACTAACTCAGGATTTAGGTAAATCACACCATAAATGTCACAAGTGAATTAATTCACAAATAGATTCAAAATTAATTTATCTTGGGTCCAATCCAATGTATCATTATACTAATAAATACATCTATGTCTCAACTCATGGAGTTAACTGCTCTGATAGCCAAGACTAGCCATCTCCCCAATTGGAATTGTAAATGACATAATAATCCATTTCAATATTTTAATCAAATGTTCACTTTAATTTACAGACTCATTTAGATTATCTACTGAAGTAAGTCATCTTTCTCGTAATGCAAACGTTCTTTACAATGCCACTTATCTTCAGTTTGAACTTTAGATGATCAATGAACTAATATGTGCTTGTCACAATTTCGCTATGTATGCAAAATATAAAATACATAAATACAAAAGATGTAATAGTGAATTGTGAAATTAACTTTATCTATTTATTCATTGTTTAATTAAATAGAAAATAATTACATGTTTACTACAATATGGGCACATTTCCCAACAATCTCCCACTTGCCTTAGTGAAGTAAATGTGTCATATTTTGCATTCGCATATCCTCGACGTGTTTGTTAAAACTCCTAATTACAAGAGTCTTAGTAAATGGATCTGTAAGGTTATCTTCAGAAGATACTTTCATCACATCTATAACTCCTTTAGCTACTGCCTCTCGTATCAAGTGATACTTTTGATCAATGTGTTTCGTCCTCTTGTGACTTCTTATTTCCTTGGTATTTGCTATTGTAACACTGTTATCACAATACACTGCTATAGCTTTTTCCATACCAGGAATAACTTCAAGTTCGGTTAAGAACTTTCAAAGCTATATTACATCTTTCATTGTCTCAGAAGCACCCACGTACTCGACCTTTGTAGTAGAGTTAGTAGTGCAAGTTTGTTTTACACTTCTTCATGCTATGACTCCACGGCCTAGAATGAATACATTTCTCGATGTTGATTTCATTGAATCTTTATAGGTTTGGAAGTCTGAGTCTATGTATCCAACAGGAGTAAGGTCCTCCTTAGAATATATAAGCATATAATCCCTAGTTCTTTTAAGATACCTTAATATATGCTTTACAGCTTGCCAATGCCTGAGGCCTAGATTCGCTTGATATCAACTAACCATTCCTACTACGAAATAGATATCTAGACGTGTACAAAGCACCACATACATAATGCTTCCAACTGCCGAAGCATATGGAACCTTACTCACATCCTCTCTTTCTTCCTCTGTCTTAGGACAGTCATCTAAAGAAAGATGAAAACCTGATGCAATCGGTTGAATGCTTGGCTTTGCATCAGTCATTACAAAATGTTCCAGTACCTTATCGATGTATGGTATAACTGTAATTAGTTCTTTTGGGGATAGTGTGGTAGTGAATATAGTTTACCGTGGATGCCCCCTTATAATTCTAGGGCACGTTTCCTATGTTGATCTTATGGAATTACCATTCTATTTTTTTGATGTGATTCTTGGTATGGACTGGTTAACTGAACATAAGGCTAAGGTAGATTTTGAAACGAAGTGAATTAGATTGATAAATAGTGATGGGTTAGAAATTGTTGTTATAGGTGAAAGATCAGGATTTTTTGTCTAATGTGGTTTTGGCCATGAAGGTTAAGAAGATAATAGGGAAAGGTTGTGAATATTATTTAGCTTATGTGATGAATTCAGTTAGTAAGGAGTTGAAAGTTCAGGATATTTTCACAATTAGGGATTTTTTTGACTTGTTTCTTGAAGAGTTGACGGGTTTGTCACCAGATCATGAAGTTGAGTTTGGTATTGAGCTCTATCCTGGTACTGTATCGATGTCCATTATGCCCTATCACATAGCATGAAAATAGTTGAAATAGTTAAAGATTTAGTTCCAAGAGTTACTTGACAGAGGGTTCATTCGACTAAGTGTATCCCCAGAGGTGCACTAGTTTTGTTTGCGAAGAAGAAGGATGGTACGTTGAGGGTGTGTATTGATTATAGGTAGTTGAATAAGTTGACTACTAAGAACAAGTATCCTTCGCCTCGAACTGATGACTTGTTTGATTAGTTCCGTGGTACAACAGTGTTTTCAAAGATTGATTTAAGATTCAGGTATTATCAGTTGAAGGTGAAGGAATCTGATGTGTTGAAACTGCTTTTAGGACTTGGTATGGGCATTATGAGTTTTTGGTCATGTCGTTTGGTTTAACTAACTCCCCTACCACGTTCATGGATTTGATGAATCGAGTATTTTATTCGTACTTAGATCAATTTGTGGTTGTCCTTATAGATGACATTTTAGTGTATTCTCATTTTAAGGAGGATCACGATGATCATTTAAAAGTTGTTTTGCAAATTCTTCGAATTAAATATTTGTATATGAAGTTGAGTAAGTGTGAATTTTGAGTTAAAGAAGTGGTGTTTCTAGGTCATGTTGTGTGGGCAGAAGGGATTCGAGTGGATCCAAAGAAGATTAAGGCGATCTTAGAGTGGAAGCCGCCTACGAGTGTTGCTAAAGTTAGGAGTTTCTTGGGTTTGGCTAGCTACTATCGTAGATTCGATGAAGGCTTTTCTCTTATTGCTGCACCCTTAACGAAACTACTTCAGAAAGATGTGGTGTTTAAATGGACTAGTGTTTATTCAACCAGAGCCTGGAAAAGATCTTTTGGTTTACAATGATGCTTCGTATTCGGGTCTTGGTTGTATGTTAATGTAAGAGGGTAAAGTTGTGGCTTATGCTTCGAGCCAGTTGAAGACGAATGAGCATAATTATCCTTCTCATGATTTAAAATCAGCTATTATGGTATTCGCTCTTAAGATTTGTGCCATTACTTGTATGGAGAGAACTGTGTGATTTATATGGATCATAAGAGCCTTAAGTACCTCCTCACCCAAAAGGAGTTGAGTTTAAGGAAAAGGTGTTGGATTGAACTTCTAAAGGATTATGATTGTGTGATAGAGTATCATCCTGGTAAAACGAATGCTATTAATGAAGCTTTGAGTAGAAAGTCAATGATGAAATTGAGAGCTATGTTTGTGTTGGGTCGCTGGGATGCCCCATGGCGTAAGAAAAAGTTATTTTGGTGATTCAAACTAGGAATCCATGCATGAGGAACGAATCAAGATGGAAAGGTTTGAATATATACCTTTTGAAATCTAAAAAATACAAAGGAACCATTGTTAGTTTAATCCCCTTTGTACGTTGCGGATCTAAAGCCGTAACAGAATCATTCTGGCCTCAACGTAGTCTACCCAGTTACGAACGAACAAACAAATATATCTAGCATGCCAGTTCTAAAAATGTTTGAAAATAAGGTAAAGAATGTTCTTTGGGCTTAATAGGTCATTATGTTAATGAAATTGTTATGAATTAATCTTGTGGCTCTACAACCTTCATTCTCCTACTGTGCCTACTCTGGGCACCTTATGGTCTTAAAAGTTCCCCTCTTGTATGTGTATATAGATTTCCCATGGATAAGATTTATAAATGTGGGGTCAATGAGTTTAGTGGTAAAACATATGATGAGCTAGTTAGTGTTGAATTCTAGTTAGAAAATGTTCCGAGAAAATCTAATAATTTGGCATGCTCACTTGATGATTTCTTAATTTGTACATTATTATTGAAGACAAAATGTATAAGTGGTAGAACGTTATTAGCTATTGTATCAAAAGAGAAAGTTAATTGGAATCATTTTTTAACTGAATTTAAAAAGTAATATGTCAGTAAATGATACTTGGAATAGAAAAGAAAGAGTTACTCGAGCTGAGACAGGAAAACAAGTCTATATCAAAATATGAATGAGAGTTTGTACAATTTAGCTAGTA
The DNA here is from genome assembly GCA_020496765.1 of Gossypium stocksii. Classification (NCBI taxonomy): domain Eukaryota; kingdom Viridiplantae; phylum Streptophyta; class Magnoliopsida; order Malvales; family Malvaceae; genus Gossypium; species Gossypium stocksii. The sequence continues at coordinate 58,680,989 of CM035630.1, forward strand.
TATTTGTGAACTTGTATAGATTGTACTGGTTGTAAAGAAGGACTGATTAATATAAACTAAAATGTTGGTGGAAGCAATGGAAAATTAAGGAATTCTTAATTTTGTTTGATTTGAGTGCAGTAAAAATGGAAGAGATCTGTAGCAATAACAAAAATATTAAAATGAAATTTCATGACTCTAGTAAAGGAAATATATATAAATTGCCTTCAGTTTTACTCTCAAAGGTACTAAGGTACTCTTGGCCATAGTGTCGTATTGCTGGAATTCACCAGAAGAAATAAGTCGAGAAAGAATAATTTAGGATTCTAGTAGAGACCGGTAGTGTAGCACCCTTTATCTGTGTTAAACACTGGAATAGGATACGAGGCATTACCGGAACATACACATGCAATCGTACAAAGTTGACATAAATTTTACATCCAAATTAAACTTTTCAATTTTCATCACTAAGTCCCTGATATGGACCTACGAGGCCCAATACATACTATGGAAGCGATCTGGGACAAACCAAAAACTTTGGAAAACGTTGGAAAATTTCTTGAAAATAGGGGCATACGCCCGTGTCCAGGGCCGTGCCCTTCACACAACCATTCACATGCCACATTTATTGTAACACCCCTAACCCCGTACCCATCGCCGGAGGGTTATGAGGCATTACATGACCATCGTCTAATTTAATACAACTTCGAAAGTGCATGTACATAAACATGTGTGTCAGTCAAGAAATATCAATTCACAAAATTTTTCAAGAACTTGTCAAACCTACTCTCATGCATCCTATACATCTCTCTTTTTAACCTATTTGGAAATTCACCACCCAATTTATTAAGATAACATCTCATTCATTTATTTTATATATTGAAATAGGTAATGTCGAACATCAACCATCAAATATCAAATGTTCCCATGAAATAAGTCATCTATGCAACCTATAGTCCATTCGGTTCTACTCATGCCTCATATCCATATTATCAAGTTCAAAATTATAGTTTGTAATAAGCACCATTCAATTCATACACAATTACCGCATGCACACACTCATTCAAAACTTTCCACATTTAAACATTCTTGATCACATTCAAGCCATACATGCTTTTTAAAACATAGATTTCAAGATGTATAACACTTCAAGTGCTAAAAACCGAATACACAAAGCTTACTTTCAAAAAGATCAAGTTTAAAACCATGGATGTAGATTTAAGGTATTTAGGTCAGCCATATTCGCATGGCTAAACTTAATTACACCATCAAAATGATACTTGTTTAACAACAAAAGTCAAGCCTATACATGCCATTATGAAGTTTAGATACTAAAAGTACCGAAAGAGCTTAGATAGTGTGGACGACTTCAACTTGCAAATTCCCAAGACCGTAGCTATCGAACGAGATCTAAAAAAAATAGACAATCAAAAGCAACAGAGTAAGCATTTATATGCTTAGTAAGTTTTAAGCAATGAATTCATTTGATAATTTAAAACATAGTTCTATTAAGGCTAAAACTCTTCCCTTTGGTCAGATTTTACTATGACTAAAAATGCTACTATCATTCATACATGACATATTCATTTCCTTTAAACATCAATTCATATCATATAGAAAATCTCATTGTAACCATCAAAATTCATCCCTTGACCGAAAGCATACATTGTCATTACAATGCTAAACTTAAGTTTGTACGCATATTCACATATACATGTAGCTTCAAACTTTGATCTAATATGCTTTTATACTAAGGATTCATCTTAATACAATTCCACTCGGATTGAAATTCACACATCATAGGTAAGTCATTGACTTTCATGTAACTTTAAACAATACTCAAAGCATCACTATCCAAATATGTGGTCAAAATCTAAAACGAATCAATTTCACAATGAGTATGAGGTATATACCTGACAAACTTAGGGTAATGAGCACTTTTATTTAAGATTATTATGACATAAACCACGTATTTCAGCATGAATGCCTTCGGGGCTTAGCCCGGTTATAACACTAGCACTAAGGCCCTTTGGAACTTAGCCCGGATGTAACACCGACACGAATGCCCTTCGGGACATAGCCCGGATTCAACTCTGGTACGAAGGCCCTTCAGGACTCAGCCCAGATGTAACACTGGCACGAATGCCCTTCGGGACTTAGCCCGGATGTAACACTGGCACGAATGCCCTTCGGGACTTAGCCTGGATTTACCATCAAATCTTATTGCACATTTATAGGTTGAATGTACACATCGCAATTTCTATATCACATTGAGATTTCACTTGCTTCATACGCATATAAATACACAAAAATACTTCCATTGGGCATTCGGTCCACATACGTATAAGAGTCACATACTCACCTAACTTTCATAGCTTATTCTCTAGGAATCATTTGGCTATTTGCTTTATAACCACTATCTTATGCACGAAATTTAGATAAGGTAAGGTCATTGAGCTGTGGTTCACATTTCATACAACTCTATCATGCATTTCTAGCTTTTTATGCTAAATTCATTTACTTAAAGCTTACCTCGTGCCTTTCTGAGTATTTACGGGTCGGCTATTCTGTCACCTTAGCTTTTCCCTTATCTGATGTTGTCCCTCTATGCTCTTGAGCTGTGATAAACATAATTTCAATTATCAAAATCTTATGTTATTAAATTATAGTCGAATTTTTCTCTTAAGGCAAACAAGATATATGTTTTATGCATATAGGTATTTTAAATCACACAATTCATAATCTCATTTTTTCCTTAGATCCGAACATTACACAACTTATTTATAAAATACCATTCTGCCAATTATTAATATTCCCTAATTAAGCCGAAATGCACATGTGTTAATGTGATATCGATTCATCATCCTCTTCTAAGTTTACATAAGACATTACAGTCACAAACGGTTAAGATATGTTTATCCTTTATATCCTCTATGCTTAGCCGAAATTCTTACTAAGTAAATAAGTCTTTCACCACTTCAATTTGTGCACATTACAGCCCATTTATTTCATTCAGCTCATAAATTGCAATATCAGTATCTTAACAAAACACAACTCAATGGTTTCCATCTTTTCCTACTAGCTATGTATGGTCGGACACCAAATTGTCATAAAATTGCACATTGTTTTATTAATTGAACCATTTAACTCATACTAAAATCAAATAACAACACAAGGTGCCTAACACAAAAATTTCAATTGCTCTTAACCACATAGCCGAATGTTCAATTTGCCTTAGTCTTAAATTTTATTCTCATTACTTGAATTCTAGTATAAACTAACATTCAAACATGAGCCATTAGAGAATTGAATAATCAGCCGAATGTTCCTCTACAACAATCTCATAAAAATTTAACCATGAATAAATTTCACCAATCACCTATAAATTCTCACCCTTTACTCAAAATCCAATGCATAAAACATCAACTACATTTTCATAGACATCTATGGACATATCCCTTACAAAACCACATTGACCGAATGCAATTTCATCCATCCAAAACAAAAAAAAATTCAACCGTGGGCTAGGTAGTACTTCAACTAACAACTCAATTCATGTAAAAATTTCAAAGAACCAAAGTGACCATACCTTTACAATTAAGCTATGTAAATGCCGATTGCTACCTCCAATTTCCTTCTTTACTTTCTACTCCATTCTGCCGAAACAAGAGAAAATAAACATGAATTTTTCTCTTTTACTATTTCATGCAATAAGCCTTATAATTGAATTACCAATTTGGCCTCTTTATTTACATGACTCCTCCACTAAGCATGTCCTAAAATGTCAATGCAAATATGTTTTGGTTTAATCACAATTTACCTCCCTCCTTTTTAGAGAACATCAACAATTGGTAATCACTAATTATCCCTCTTGTTTTACCTTTCACTCAATTTAGTCACATTGCTTAAATTTTCCACATGTAATCATACAAATTCAAAGCACTCACTTCCACTATAACGTACACATAATTTAAAGTATAAAATTTGTCATTTGAACCCATTCATTTTACACCTTTCTAATATTAGTCTCTTAAAATTAGTCCCACATATATATATTTTCCCATTCGAATCCTTTTTATTTCAAAGCACATTAAATTAGAAGAAGAAAGATTCAATTCTTTCAGTGACTCGGTTTAGCAGTCCCGAAACCGCTTCCCGACTAGGGTCAAAATAGGGCTGTCACATTTATCACATCAACATCATGCACTAATTCATCCACACACATATGCAAGCATGCTCATTCATGAATTGCATCATTTTAACTTATAACATAACTAATAATAGCTACATTAAATGACCTTATACAACAAAGATCTTCACATAGCATAGGCCAATATTTTAGGCCAACTCATAATAACATATAAACAATAAACCAAGTCCTTATACATGCCATATACTTATAAATACTTGAAAAACTTTTTATATCGACTAATAGCTTGATAGTGTGGTTGAGTCTCCGATGACCTCCAACTCGAGCTAGCATTTGTGACACTATAGGAAAAAGGAAAGGAAAGGAGTAAGTATTATATCTTAGTAAGTAAGTATGCAAATAATAAGCAATTTATTAACATGCTTTTATAAATCTTCACTATATATTTTCAAAATAATACAATCATTACTACACATAGATCCACAATTTACTCAAGTTCAAAACAAGCTATGGAACTCCAAATTAAGATCAACTAATTTTCCATGAAACTAGACTCACATATCTTCTTACCATAAATTTTTCAAAATTTTTGGTTTAGCCAATAAGTACATTTTATTCTTTAAAGTCACACCTGTTTTGTTGTTTGATAGTTCTAACTCCTCTTCACTAAAAAGTAATTATCTCTTCATATGGGATTCAGATGATGTTCTTGCTTGTTTATTTTGAAAATAGACTCAGTAAGGGCTTTAAGCATATAAATTATAAGCCATAACTATTTTTGTACAATTTTTAATTATTTTCCCAAGTCAGAACAGGGGATTCTGAAATCATTCTAACCCTATCTCACTAAAACTCAAATATCTCATATTATGAAATTCTTTTTCTTACACCATTTCTTTCATATGAAATAGACTCAATAATATTTAATTTCATATCTTATTCAACTATAATTCGATCTCCACCATTTTTGGTGATTTTTCAAAGTCATACAATTGCTGTTGTCTAAAATTGTTTTATTCCTAATTTTACTCTTTCATAAATTTCTTTGTATTAACTTTCATAGTAACACTTACCCATATCAGCATTACCAAAGTTCGATCACATATCGAGCATATTGCTCATAAGTTTACACACACATACCTGTACTTATTCATCACTTAGTCATATTCGTTTACACTTAGTCATCTCCCGTTGAACACGTCAGAGTATTAATGGATACCTCGAGATATTTCACATAGTGCCATGCTTGTAGCCAGAGCTACTTCATTTCACTAAGTTTCACATAGGATTGTTCTTGAGCTAATCACATTTAACATAATGACATGGACTTATTTCACTTAGATTCCATGGACTAATTTCACTTAGCACAATACCATGGACTTATTTCACTTAGCACAATGTCATGGACTTATTTCACTTAGGTGCCATGGACTTGTTTCACTTAACACAATACCATGGACTTATTTCACTTAGGTGCCATGGATTTATTTCACTTAGCACAATTCCATGGACTTATTTCACTTAGGTGCCATGGACTTGTTTCACTTAGATCCTTAGTGGCATGTCACTTGATCCATTTATATTCCTAAGGTTCAATCGGGAAATTTCTCACTTATTTCCACTTTGTCGAATACATCAAATAGTCATCCAATATTTAGCCATACATCATAAAATATATCAAAATATTAAAACGTAAATAAAACGATGCATTATTTACATACAAACTTACCTCGATACCAAAAATGGTGAAAAAGGACCTAATCGTCAAATACTTATTTTTCCCTCGTTCTAGGCCCAATCTCGTTTTTCGTGATCTATAATATCAAATTTAGCTCACTTATCAGTCACATTATTCAATGTGACCCAAAAATCATATTATGAAAAAATTATGTTTTTTCCCATAAACTTTCACATATTTACATTTTTGCCCCTAGGCCCATAAAATAATTTTTATTCAAATTCTTTGCATTTTAGGCCTAGCAAACCATTTTCATAACTATAGTAGTACACAATTTTCATTTATTCACACACTTACACACATTTTACAACTTGTTACAAACTAGTCCTTTTAGGCATTTTCATCGAAAATCACTTAGTAAAAGTCGTTTCTCTAACCATAAACATGCATTTTCTACCCTTAAAAAAAATACACACATATTCATCATGGTTCAAAACCCTAGACTTTAATAATATCTCAAATTAGTGGTAGAAATAGATAGATCTTGTTACGAGGATTTCAAAAACGTAAAAATCATTAAAAACAGGGCTAGAACGGAATTACAATCGAGCTTGGAAGCTTGAAAAACCTTAGCTATGTCTTCTCCATGCAATTTTCAGCCATGGGGTAGAAGATGCGCAAAAATTGGCTTTTAATTTGATTTTTAATTCATTTAATCACTAAATGACCAAAATGCCCTTAACTTAAAAATATTCTATTTCACCCATTTCATGTCTATTTTTGTCCAAAAAATTAACCAATGCTCTAATTAGAATTTAAGAACCTCCAATTTAAAATTTCATAACAATTGGACACCTCTAACATGTAGAACTTAACTTTTGCACTTTTTACAATTTAGTCTTTTTGACTATATTGAGTGCCCAAATGTCGAAATATTTGAACAAAATTTTCACAAAATCATTCCGTGAAATTGTAGACCATAAAAATATAATAAAAATAAAATTTTCCTCGTCGGATTTATGGTCCCGAAACCACTATTCCAACTAGGCCTAAGTTCAGACTATTATAGGTAGTCAGTATTAGCAGTGTTCATAATCTTGATAAATCTATTTGTGATCATTGTAGAAAGTTGTATAGGGAGGTACGTCGAACTATGGCTAGAGCCTATTTTTTATGTGGATCTACTGAACATTTCGTGGAGGGTTGATAAAAAACATCAAACATTTTTAAAAATAAATTTTTCTACATATATTCATCTCTCTAGGAGGTAGACGACTAGGAAAAAGTAGTAATACTAGAATTTACGCCATTTGAGCCAGAGAAGAGACTTCTACCTCAGTTATATCAATAGGTATTTTGCACTTTCTTTGATGTTAATATATATGTATTGGTAGACTTTAGGTCGATTCATTTTACTTTTGAACTACTTTAGTATCTGAAAAGAACATACCGGTAATACAAACTAAATTTGATGAAAAAGTAATTTAACCGTGGATCAGAATGTCATAGTTAAATTGATTTGTATAAAATGTTCACTGAGAATTCAGAGTTGTGAATTTTTCCTGCTGAGCTAATATTACTATCATTTCATGAGCTTTTGGTAATACTGAGTATGGGCTGGTTGATTCTGCATGATGATAAAGTAAGTAGTAATAAAAAACGAATTGATTTGGGATATCGGATTTAACAAGCTAATTACTGTTGAGTTAGGCAGAACTGATTGTGTTATAAATGTGTAACTTAGAAAAATGATAGGGTGATTATAAGAATTATATAATGATTTCAGATAGTATATTAGAAATATCTTACTAAACCAGTGTTAGTTACTTTGTTGATATGAATTAATTATTGAGAAAAAGAGGACTACTGTATATTTAAATGTTGATTTTGGATTCGCTGGTTGTCAATTTAGAGTTATAAGACAGAGGTTTTGTCCAGACTATGTGGTGATACCTCTATCATTGATGAAATTGTTATAAATGTCAGTTTTGTTTGATTGGATAAGTATCAACAAAGTTCCAATAAGATGAATGTTATATTAATTGAAGTTCCAGAATTGAATCTAATATGGTATAGATGTATAGAGTTATTGAAAGTTTTTTATTTGATCACCGATTATCAACAAGGAATTTCAAGAATTGTGGAAATATGATCTAAAATGGTTAACTAAACTTAATTTGTTGAAAATGATCAAACTTCAGTATTTAATTATAAGAATCTGTGTTTTCAAAATTATTGTTAGGAAATGGGAAATATTAGATTTTGTATCCAGAAGTTTGATATGTCAATGGGTGATAGTCGAATATGAGGTATTGTCACAACCTATGATGATCCCTAGGTAGAAAAGGGAGCATGTCACTATGGATTTTGTTTCAGGATTATCAATGACTCTGAAAAGAAAAGATTTGATTTGGATTATAGTTAAAAGGTTAATTGTCGTGTGTGAAATGATATGCGATTTGTGCAAGCATATACACCAATTCAAGTAATAAAGTGATGAGTGAGTATCATTCGCATGAGCATCGAATTGAGGCACAAACTTGGTCAAGTTACTTTAATAAAGTTAGGTTAATGCTATGGCAAAACGATTGAATGAAATGTTATGGAAAAACTAAGGTAAATAAGCAATGATGAGTAATATATGGAATAGTAAATAACTAGAAATGCTATGGCAAAGGTGATAGTAGGAATGTACTGGCAACTATGAAAGTGATATGCAAATATTTTATAAATAAATAACTAAAAAATATGTTGTGGCAAAGATACTTCAGCAAAGAATAAAGATATATTGTTTA